>BTCW01000010.1:49969820-51219820 GCA_033239725.1 Echinochloa phyllopogon
AATCTGAGGGACATCCTCCTTGATGCCAACTTCATCAGCAAGCTGGGAGACTTGGGCATCTGCCACCTTCTCAGACAACCCGATTTACCAACCAACCACAGGCAACCTCACCAAACAATGAACCACAAGGGGACACTTTGCTGTACGGACAGTGGTGAATTCAAGTCAGCAAGGGAGCTCATGCTGTGGTCTGACGTGAACTCATTTGGCATTATCATCCTTCGCCTGCTGACAGGGAGATCACAGCAACAGATTGGTGAAATAGTGGAAGAAGCAATGGAGAATGGGAACCTGCATTCTATCATTGACGCCTCTGCTGGGAACTGGCCTTTTGTGCAGGCGAACCAGATGGCACAACTTGGGCTTAGATGCATCAACTTGAGCTGGGGACGCCAGCCAGATCTTGCAGGGGAAGTATGGGTGACGATCGAGCAACTGATGAAAGCTGCAGGGTCATCTCAATTTGCATCACCGTCGGGTGCTCCCC
Source organism: Echinochloa phyllopogon (assembly GCA_033239725.1). NCBI lineage: Eukaryota > Viridiplantae > Streptophyta > Magnoliopsida > Poales > Poaceae > Echinochloa > Echinochloa phyllopogon. Next base: position 49,970,308 of record BTCW01000010.1, read on the forward strand.
CTCCATCACACTTCATCTGTCCAATTTTCCAGGTTAGTGATTCACCGAATCCATAATGATTCAATTAAAAAATGCATGAACCAGTGGTGTGCCAATAGCAGTTTGGATACATGAGACTGAAGCATTTGAATTCTGAATTTACGCCTGTTTGTCTGGCGCATGGTGGACAGGAGGTGATGAGTGATCCCCACATGGCGGCAGATGGGTTCACATACGAAGCCGAAGCAATCAGGGCATGGCTTGACGGGAACGACACCTCGCCGATGACTAACCTGAGACTTGCAAACCGCAATCTCACCCCAAACAAGGCGCTCCGTTCAGCGATTCTCGATTGGCAGCAGCAAGATCACCGGAGATGAAGCCGATGCAGCAGCTCGTGACAGACGCTTCATCCAGATGTGAATAATGTGCAAAGAATTTTTACTTGATTTTAGTATGCAGATTGGTGTAAGAAAACCAATTGAACACTGGTGGTATATATTTTACTGTAGAATCTATATAAGCGTGGAATCGGATCCTCACCTGTTTTCGCCAGCCGCGGACGAGGGCAGGTTTGGCTGCCGTCGGGTCAACGCCTTCGGGTCAACGGCCACAGCAGCGGCACGCCAACGACCCTCAGGCTAGTCGGAATCGGCTCGTTCCCCCATCCGAATCGCCGGAACCCTCGTCGTCTGCTGGCTCCCATCGTCCAGAAGCCAACAAGGGCAATTGGAAAGTCGGAGGAGCTAGAGCCATAAGTGGCTCGCGAGGGTTGCTGGAGCTGGAGGCACAAGGCAAGGCAGCGGCTGGGGGCTGGGGCCGACGGTGGCGGAGCTAGCGGCGCCGGCGCCGGCAGCTGTCGCGTGCGGACGGCTACCCAGCGCGCACGGGAGGCCCAATACAAATATGACCCGATACGAATATTCAAGGCCCATTAGCCACTTAACAGGACTCGTCTGTTATTTGTTCTGGTCGGTAGGTGGCCACAGTGGCCTACAGGCTACAGTATGTCAGTATGTGGTATTTTTTCATTATTTTTCACTTTTTTCTCGTTCCTTTTTTATTTTCTTTGGCGTTTGTTTTTCACCACACCCCTTTGGGGCCTCCTTTCGGGCTTCACGTCGGAGCGGCGGCACACTCAGGCCGCTGGCCGCTGCTCGCTTCCTCGTCGACACCTTGCAGCCTCCGCCGCTCTTGCAAGTGCCACGCTTGTGTCCGCCAACCGCGCTCTGTTCGTCTTACCGATGGTTGTTGTTGCTGACTTGTTCTGGAAAAAAATACGACTGGCTAGTGGCTGATTTATTTTTAAAAAAAAATATCGCTGTCTGGTGGCTGATAAGGTGCCGGGCCGCCATGGCCAGCGCAGCCACGCAAACATGGCGCGTGCGCAAACACGAAGCTATGTGCGGAGTACACCACAGCCTCCAATGTCGGGCCGCGGCACGCCTGGAGTACGAGACGCTTCCGCCGGGCATCGGGCAGCGGCAAAACGGGAACGCGGCCTTGCGCCGGAGGTCCAGCCGCCCCCCGGCTGCAGCAGCGCCGGCTCCGTCCAGCGCGTCCGCACGGGTTGGTCGCAGCAGATACGACCACGCGCGCGTTTGTTGGCCTAGGTTTGGAACGCCGTCCAGGCGTGGCGAGCTAGCAGATCCATCAGCACGCCCTGCGCCTGCCGCCGGCGTGGAACGAACGACCGCGCGTAGATGAAGACTATCGGCCGCGCCGTCTCCCATGAGATCCGGAACACGTCGTGTCCCAGCAGCCTGGGGCCATGGCCCTATCTCTGTTGTGCTTGTGCACAAGCTCGACGGCGTTGACACGCGGATGGATCCCGCCGAGGTGTCAAGGACGATTGCCTCGGCGGGCATGGTTGTCGTCTCGTTCCCGGCGCGGGACGTGCTGTATACAGGACGACGAAACCAGGCCGCCGGCTTCTCCGCGGCCTCCGAGAACCTCCTGCCTATGCGCGGTGCCGCGTGGCGGAGCCCCCCTTGGGTCTGTATTAGCCGTTGGATCGGACTTGACCGGCCGAGATTGACGAGCGTCGCCTTTCCGCCTTCCTCGCCCGTCCAAGTCCGCGCGGGTCGCCGCGCGCCGCCCGCCTCCTCCGAGCCCGCCGTGGCAATCACAGGTCCTACAGGGCCAAGTCGCTGGACACCCTGGCCGCTTCTGCCGCCGCACGTCCCCGGCTGCAGCAGCCGCATCCCAACCCCAGGCGAGCCGCCGCGGAGCTCGAACACGTCGCGCACCATTGTCGTCGTTAGCACATCTCCGAGTTGCTCGCCGGCGAGATAGGCGCCGCCGTTAGTGCGGGTGAACGCCGCAGCGGCCGGGGCGTGCGAGGGCTAGCTATGTCTCTCGTCGTCGGCGAGCATGGTCTTACACTCTTGCCGATGCCAGCAAGCGGGGCGGACACTAGCAGGCCTTGCGACATGGTCGACACCGACACCGAAGTGTACGTGCGAGCATCTGGCCAGGTGCGGCGGCGGCGGCGGCGCGGCGGCCTCCCGGACGGCCGGACCTCCAGCTTATTATGTGCCTCATCCAACTGCGATCGGCGTCCCGGACGAGAGAGCACGCCGATGAGGAAGAACACGGGCAATGTTTAGCAGAAAGTGTAGCCGTGCAGACGCACCCTTTGCAGTTTAGGACGGGGTAGCAGGACTTGCGTGGTTGCGCCTTCTTCCCCTCGATCGCCTAGGACTTTGTTCACGATCTCGACGCCGTGGACGTGGATCGGATGAAGGGCACCCAGGCCCAGACGTACGTATGTCTGCGTGTTGAAGCACAGAATTCTTTGGAATCGCCGGAGAACGGATGTTACACCCGGTCCAGTTTGTATGGCATAGTAGTGGTTCGTGAGTGTAGGATGTACGTGTTTAGTGTTACATTGTTAATTTAGTAAGGATCGTAACCTCGTTTCGTGCAAAAAGATTAACCCGAAATCAAGCGCACGGGCCGGACTGCGGACGTCGGCTTCTCTCTGCGTCTCGCTCCATCCCGGGAGACGCCGCGCTGGCCCCGGTCGCTATTATGTACCCGGTCGGTAACTCAAACACCGACCAGCCCTTTGGGCCCTCCGCCAGCCGCGCAGGCGCGGCTCGCCGGAGCGGCGGCAGCGCGCTCCTCGCTTACATACCGGCAGGGTGCTGGGCCGCCATGGCCGGCGAGCGCGCAAAGCTCTGCGGAGGCGTCGGCTTCGCTGCGTTCGAGAGACGCCGCACCGCCCCCGGCCGTTATCCGTCTGAACAGCGCGGCCGTGCTCTTGCTCTTGCTCTCGGAGTCCTTGCCGCCAGCCTCGCGCATCGACTACTCTGTTTGTTTTTCTTTTGTTTTGCCGCAGCATGAGACATTTTCTTCCACCCAATCTATGGGTCGTGTTTAGATGCTTTCCAAAAAAAATTCAGGAAAGAAATCTTAAATACTAAATAAAATTTACTTGTAAAACTTTTTTACATATGATTGCAACTTTAAGCGACGAATTTAATAGGATAATTAATTCATAATTTGTTATAGTACACATCATCTAATTATATGATAAAAGCCTTATTAGATTCGTCTCAAAATTTATCTAGAGTTGTGGAGGTAGTTTTGTAAACTTTTTTATTTAATACCCGCGGTGAAAGGTGTATTTTTTTCAGCCCCAATCTAAACACCGTCGTGATAAAGAACGGTAGAATAGAAGCATCTAGATGGCGTGGAGATACCGTTGAGCGGTCGCATTCCATCAGCAAATCATCGACGCAGAATTACTCCCTCCGGTTTCACATTATCGTTTTGGATAAGGTTTCAATCAAACATTAGAAATATAAAACATAAATAACATTTAAGTCTTGGAAATGTGAAAATTATATAAATAGATTGATCTTAAAAATTATTTTCATAAAAATATACATATATAACTTTTTAAGAAATATTTTTATAGAAATGAGAAGTCAAAGTTGTGCTCTGATGACCGTGTCACTGTCCTAAACGAATTCTAACAGTGAACCCGAGGAGTACTAGTTTTCTTGACGGCTCTTGCAGATTCCGGCTAGGGCCTTCCAAATTCCACCCCGAAAGTTCACAATGCAAAAAAAGATTCACATCACATCAAAATGTCGGCACATGGAGTACTAAATGTAGATAAAATTAAAGACTAAGTACATAATTTTGTTGTACTCTGCAAGACGAACATTTTGAGCCTAATTAATCAATTTTTGGATAATTTTTCACACATACAAACGAAATGCTACAGTGACGCACGCACCCCAAAAGACCAAAGTTTGGCTCCGATAAATAAGGCCTAGGATTAGCCGTTTCTGGAAAAGCTGCAGTGATCTGAAGCAACGGCCAGACGCAGTTGCACGCTAAGGCCTGGATCCCAAATTCTACCTCCAAAGTTTACTATACAAAAAGAAGATTCACATCACATCAAAATATCGACACATGCATGAAGTACTAAATGTAGATGAAATCAAAAACTAATTACATAGTTTTGTTGTACTTGACGAGACGAACATTTTGAGCCTAATTAATTAATTTTCAAATAATTTTTCACACATACAAACGAAATGCTACAGTGACGCACGCACACCAAAAGACCAAAGTTTGGCTTCAAATTTGAGAACTAAACAAAGGCTAACATTCAGAAGCTAAGGAAGATACCAACGCACGGCACGGGGTACGGTGCGGCTAGCGTCCCATCTCGCAGAGCACGATTGCATGATGGATCGAGGGATTGCATGATGCACGATTGTATGAGGACGACAGCAGAGACGGCGTCCTCGTACTGGAGATGAGAATCGCAAATCATGCAATGCAACGAGGACAGCTTTGGTCGACAACTGTTTGGCTGGCAGTGGACCCTAGCATCCCGATTAAATTGAACTACGAACAAAAAGGAATAATGGGCAGGTATATTTGTTATATATCTCCGCCTGCATGGTTTGCAATGCACTATTCGGATAAGGGCATATTCTGCAGTCTGCTGAACCCGGTTTGCTTAAACTTGCAATTTGCTAATGAAGAAAATCAGCAGGCGATTTGCCACATGCATTACAAATTGTGCTCTCAGACATGTAGCAAATATTCCCCTTGCTTTTCCCTCAGATGCTCATTTCGAATAGACATTGGGCAAAGCAACAGGTGTTTGATGCCATCGCATTGGCTCAAAATGCCACCATCACGAGCTGGGTTCTATTTTTTGGCGTTTTGAATGCGACTGCTTTATCCACTGGATGCTTTCATGCAAAAAACCTGGCCTGTCAAATTATCAACGGCTATGTCAATGTCATAATGCTACAGGTTCATTATATTACATCATTTCATTTACATATATAATACATGAGATATTATTAACCTTAGTTGGTGCTTGCAGACTTGATAGTTTACCAGTTTCAGAAAGGGTTTACATCCTACACCTATTCCATCGCAATGACTTTCATCTCTGGTAAACCTCAGAAACAAGGGGCTACCTTTTTCGTATTCAACAATCTGTTTACCCAAAACATTGTAAAATGATAATAAACTGTAAAGCAAAAACCGCAACAAAATTATGAAAACACACCCCACTCTGTTAGCAGCATGAAGCAATAATTGCACCCTAAACCCCTGGTAAACCCACATCTTCATGCAACCGACGTTAAAATTTCTCCACTGCTTTCTGGTACTCGAGTCTCGAGACATCCAAAACGAGAGACGACGAATTCCTTTTGCCTAACCCAAAAGAAGAAAATAGAGTAAAAAAAGATCACCTTGTCCCGGACACAGCCACCAGCGACGCGAAGCTGAGTGCCGAGGTCGAAGTGACGGACGACGTCAGGAAGCCGCCGGAAGATCCGCTCCTCTTCCTCCGTCAGCTCTACGGTCTCCGTTACCTCCATGCTCCGCTGCAGCTCCTCCGGCGAACCCGCCGTAGTTGTCGGAGAAGACTCGTATGCAGGTGCAGGATAAGAAGGGGTTCTAGGGTGGGCCTGCCGGGACAGCGCTCTTTCCAGATCTGGAGGCTGGGCCTCTCAGCCGGGCCGCGTGACCATGTACATTTTGGCCCAATAGCCAATACAGCCCATATGCAAAAATAAAACCCTGCAAAGTCTTCCCTATCAGTGCTACACTGCTATACCTATACCTATACCAGCGGCTTCCTCCATCCGCCGTCGTTGGCTCATGCTGACCACGGCCACTGGCCAGGCCGGCCTAGGCCACGGGCAGCCGTCGCCCTCGCCCCTCGCCTACCGCGGTGCCGAATCCGGGCAGCGGTATGCACGCGTACTCCCTCCATTCTGAAAAAACTGACGTTTAGGACAGCGACATGGTCTCCAAAACACAACTTTGACCTCTTGTTATTATAAAAATATTTATCAAAGAGTGATATATGTATACTTTTATGAAAGTATTTTTCAAGACAAATCTATTCATATAGTTTTTACATTTGCAAACTCAACAACTTAAAAGTTATTGATGATTTATATTCCCAATGTTTGACCCAAACCTTGTCCTGAACGTCAGTTTTTTCAGAATGGAGGGAGGAACTAGCAACACACGCAATCCATTATGGCCCTGTGCTCTTCCATCTGCTGCAAGAGTGCACGGTGCAGGCCTGTAAGTCTGCAATTTACTCTCTTCATACCAAATTATTATTCTGTTGTTGCACAGCATTTAATCATTGCTTTTATTTATACGAAAATACAAGTTATGTTAAACTATATTTGATGATAAAATAGGTCACAGATAAAATAAAAAATATTTGTATAATTTTCTGAATAAGATGAATGAGCAAAGTTTGTGAGAAAAAGTTAACAGTGAATATTAATTTAGAATGGAGGTAGTATTTATCAGTTGTTAATCTGTTTTTTTTTCTTTTTGCAAGGTGCAAGCTTGCAAGGCCCGAGCGTGAAGATCACTTCCTAGCGTGTGTAGTTGAAACAAATATAATTGTCACTTTTCTTGAGAATAGAGAGTTGATACATGGTTTTTTTCGTTTGTAGACTTGATATGTTATTTGTAACTGTTTAGTGAATTATATATGGATCACATCATTTATATATGAATTGTACTGAATTGTATACGAAAGAATTATTGTGGCATATCACCACCACCTCTCAGCTTCACGAGCTGCAAGATTTGTGTGCGGTGGCGTTTGCTCAGCATGCGAGTAGTATGTTGAGACCCGATCCTAAGCTGTGCAGATCCATTCCCATCCCAAGCCAACAACGACCAACTTGTCAGACGAGGATAATAACATATCTATTCAAAACCAAGCAGCTACAATTCTCGTCCGACTTCACTCTTAACTCTAATAACTACAAAACATGAGAATCATGATATTACACTGGCACAGATTTACAATTTACTAAGCAATGCTAAGCTTGTTCAGGATGGATCTTTTGAAACAAGTGATATAGATATCCTCAACCAAGGTTGATCATGCATTGAAATGGTTTTATTCAACTCCTAATGTGTATACTGAAACAGTTTTGACACATGTCATGAACCTACAGAAGATAAGTGTGGCTAGCGTCCCGTCTCGCCTAGAACGACTTCACGAGGGAGACAGGAGAGGGGTCGGCAACGGGATGCCAACGGAGACGTCGTCCTCATGCTTTTGCTGGAGACGGTCGCGAATCATCAATCATCATGCGTGTGGCAAGCAGCATCGCCGAGATGGAGAATCGCAAATCATGCAATGCAACAAGGACAGCTTTGGTCGCTAACTGTTTGGCTGGCAATCCAAATTTTAATCGCACGAACAAAAAGCATCGGCAGGTATATTTGAGTTGTCTCCGTCCGCATGGCTCGTATATACTTTATAGTAGTGTGTTTGGATAAGGACATATTCTGCTGAACCCTGTTTGCTGAAAATTGCAATTTGCAAATGACCTTTTCTGCGTTTGTTGCGTCAACAAATTAAAGTTGCGTCCATAGAAAATATTTGTACCAGCCTAGCAGCAGGGGAATGAAGCTGATCCAGTCATTAGCGTGACCTAACCACCTGCACCGCCCCAAGCATGGCAGCCAGGCAGTGGCTGCCCTTTCTGCTGTATTCTAATCAGAGTGGATTTAGCAGTTCCCTCCCATTTGCAGCCAATCATTTGAAGCGCATTTTAATTTAAAAGTCGCAGGGCAGGCAGCGGAGCAGGCCCCACGCACCGCCGGCTGACGACAAGGGCGCGGTCGTTGGTGGTGGCGCCGGCGCCGCCCGGCAGCCTCCGGGCCATCCAGTACGTAGTGTGTGGCGCGCACGGCTGGGCCGGTGGGGCGCGTGACGCGGCATGCGCTGCGGCATGCGCTGCGGCCTCTGCACTGCGCGGCGGCGCCGGCCGCGTGGTCACGCTTCTGCGGCGGCGCCGGCGCGTTGCGACGCGAGGGAACAGAGCGGCAGCGGCAGTACTGCACTTGCTTCCTACGGTCACTTCTGAACTTTCTGCTCATGCAACGGTCCTCCGTCAGAGATCAGAAGCTGATCCTTCTGTACGTGCCAAAGGAGATACCAGTAGTATTTTTGGTGCAGGTTCTTGGTATTTGATGATTAGTTTATTACACGGGCAGTGTCTGATTTGATTTAGCATAGGAGTACTGTATATCACTACCTGCCTTGACAAATAGATAGGCACATTTTTTGAAACTTGGATAGATAGGCACATACTTGCATGTTTGGAGCCTTGGAGGTTCGATAGTGATCTGATTCTGATTTTTGTCTGGAAAGGTTGTGATAGCTGAAACTTGGTCTGGGTTAGGGCCTAATCTGACGTAGGATCATCACCTAATCTCGTGTGCAAGCCTTGCCATTCATGAAGACTGGAACTCTGCACATGCTATGTAGTATGTACGCCAACATCAGAGAGTGCGTGTGCCACATGCCCGCAGCCCACATGAAAGTCGTTAGTAGATGAAAAGCCACAGCTGTATTAGCTTAGCTAGCAGTACTGTATAATTGCTCCTCACCTCCATGCCATTGTCCACCAAACATTTATTGTTGTTCACCCGGAGAAAAAAAACAGTTATCAAATATGATTGGGTTCATTGAAAATGACTCTTCTAAATTCTAATTCAGGCTACAAATTCCAGAGACGCAGCTTTCCAGTCCTGGAATTCCGGCTTCTCCGTCGTGCCCCCACGTTTCCGTCTGCAGGAGTGGAGTGGAGCGGGGACGTTGGCCTTGCGCTCGGCTTCAATCATCGAGCGCGCTTCGGTGTAAAGATTCCGTCCGTAGTGTATGTAGCAATGTAGCATGGGACCCCCTGAATCGCTGGAAAATCTGCACGATTCCAGGCCTGTTGATTGGAACGCAATCACTGATAACGTCTCCCCAGCCTTTCCGATTCCTCCCAAGGCCTCCTTCCCAAATTCCACCCTCAAATTCCACTGTAAAAAAGAAGATTCCTATCACATCAAAATATCGGTACATACTACCAAATATAGATGAAATTAAAAATCAGCTGCATAGTTTTGTTGTACTTTACGAGACGGACATTTTGAACCTAATTAATCAATGTTTGGACAATTATTCAAAAATACAAATGAAATGCTACAGTGCCGCATTTATGACAAAGTTCAAAGTTTCGGTGTCCAGACTTTGAAACTAAACAAGGGCTTGTTTAGCCCAAGCCCTTGTTTAGTTCCTAAATTTGAGAGCCAAACTTTGGCTTTTTAGGGTGCGTGCGTCACTGGAGCATTTCGTTTGTATGTGTGAAAAATTGTCCAAAAATTGATTAATTAGGCTCAAAATGTTCGTCTCGCAGAGTACAACAAAACTGTGCAATTAGTTTTTGATTTTATCTACATTTAGTACTCCATACATGTGTCGACAGGTTTAGTTTTCTTTTTACATAGTGAACTTTGGGGGTGAAATTTGGGATCTAAACAAGGCCTTAGTTCCCAAATTCGACCCCCACATTTCACTATAAAAAAGAAGATTCTCATCGCATCAAAATGTCAGCACATACGTGGAGTATTAAATGTAGATGAAATTAAAAACTAATTTTACAGTTTTGTTGTATTTTACGAGACGAACATTTTGAGCTTAATTAATCAATGTTTGGACAATTATTTACAAATACAAACGAAACGCTATAGTGACGCTACATTGTCAAAGTCTAAACTTTATCATACCAAAGTTCGCATCTAAACAAGGCCAAGGACCAATTTTATTTTCAAAAGAGTAGTACGAGCAGCAAGTCTCGCTTTGCCGCTTTGGAGAGGCGCAGCAACTTTTCAGTTTTCACCCTCCCCCATTCCCTGCAGTAGATTTCCAGAATTCCGGTACAAGTTGCAGCACGGTTGATGGTCCTTGCCATTCACCAGCCGGATGGGTCTGCAGGTTTGGACTTTTTGATCATCGAAAGAAGAAACATCATGCAGCATAGGAAATTATGGATATATCATATCAGGAGATGGGCGCTGTCATTTGCTCCACTGAAGATAATATTCCAGAGCACCGTCCTGAATTCTTTTTGGAACAATGGCCTGGATTCTTTCCTCGGTAAGTTGCTGACCCTGGGTGAACTGCACTCGAGTTTTTGCACCGGCGATGCTTCTGGAGGACCATACCGAATGACAAAGCAAAGAGGTTAGGTTCACGTTCCATCACCCTTCCAGACGCAATGAATGAAATCATGCTCTACTAGCACATGCTAAAAGCAACGTCAGGAACAGTAAACTCCGGTGCCGTAAGCTAGCTACTTCCAGTAATACTGCCATCCTTCTTTTATCATTGTGCCACTGTAAAAAGCCGATGATGATCATACGCAGCACGACGCCGGAAAGAGGAGAGCCACAAGTGATAACAAAAAGGCAGAGGACAGGGCTGCTCGGACGGCAAGGCTGGGAGCTATAAACAATGGACAATTCGCTGCCGATGGATGGCTGCGTACGCCATGGTGAACTGAAACCACGCACAATTTTTCAACAATTCCTTGCTTGCCCCGTCGCTGTCCTGCGTGGCTGTGGGCTGTGGCTTTTGGATCAGTGCGCTCTGCGCTGCCCGCCCTGCCTGCCCTTGGGGGGCCTTGGCTTCGGATCCCGACAGAGCCAAGAGAATCCTTCGAAGTGAGCAAAAGCCTCGGAGAGCCTAAGCAAGGGATGAGTGCAACAAAAGAATATTGCAAGCAAGTAATATACGGTGTATCGAGGGAAAATCGATGAAATATATACTCAATCAGTGCAACCCCTTCAATTTTTTTAATGAAAGGGCCGTTTCTTTCTACCAATTCTGCTGCGTCATCAGCTTGGATAGGCTAAAAAACTTCCAGCTCCATCCTTCCGTTACAATTTTTTTTCCTATTTCAAAGTTTCTGCACACCAATTTCCTCGCTAGAAACAAAAGAATATACCAAAATGGATAAGCCTGGAAATAATACAAGAGAAAACGGAATCTAACCAACCGCCAGTCTGCCCCCACTGCCAGCGGGCCCCATCCCCCACTCCCGTGCTCGCCACCTTCTCTTCCTTCCTTTCCAGAACCTCCTCATCAGTAGTGTCCTTCTAATAAAAAACAAAGGAAAAAAAAAACAGGGGAGTGCCTTCCTCACTCACTCTCCAGTCTCCACACTACCTGTCCAGCTCCTTGCACCCTGCCTCTCCCTCCCTGCCTTTATAATCCCCAGAGCCACACCACACCACCGCACAGCAGACACACACCGCTGCTTCAAGAAACCAGCGAGGCCAAGAGCGCAAGGGAAGAGAGAGAGAAAGGCAAAGAGAGAAGAAATGGAGGGGAAGGAGGAGGACGTGCGCCTGGGAGCCAACAAGTACTCGGAGCGGCAGCCCATCGGGACGGCGGCGCAGGGCGCCGGGGACGACAAGGACTACAAGGAGCCCCCGCCGGCGCCGCTGTTCGAGCCCGGGGAGCTCTCGTCCTGGTCCTTCTACCGCGCCGGCATCGCCGAGTTCGTCGCCACCTTCCTCTTCCTCTACATCACCATCCTCACCGTCATGGGCGTCTCCAAGTCCAGCTCCAAGTGCGCCACCGTCGGCATCCAGGGCATCGCCTGGTCCTTCGGAGGGATGATCTTCGCGCTCGTCTACTGCACCGCCGGCATCTCCGGTGAGCTCTACTTCCTTCCTTCTTGCCGTGGCTTCAATTCTTTCCAGCCAACTTGTTCTTGACTTGATCTAACTGTAATTCTTGTTCAAGATTTTTGCTTTGATTTGTATTGGTCCTTTTTTTTGCTATGGCTATTTTCTAGTGTACAATAGAACCTGTTCTTTAGCTTGCTTACCTCAGTAGTAATCCTCCATATATGCTAGCTACTAGTAAAGCATGTAGTGTGCAATTTCCGAGATACTACAGTTGCAAGCTAAAAAAAAGAGACAATACAGTTGGGACAAAGGAGTTGAGAGAACCCAAGAGAAACTTGTATAGACGACAATCCTTTTGTATAATTATGTTTGTTTAGTCGTTATTACTAGCTGAAATCTGTTAAATTTCTTATTTCTTGTTCCAAAAGTAGCTTGAATTTACGTGCCTCTATCTTCTGCTTTCTTCCTTGTTTCCAGCATAGCAATTTACAGTTATCTGCCATCAGCACGGGGATTAGCAAGTCCCTGCTTAATTCTTTTTTCTATGATAACGAAAAAAAACAGATCTTAAGCCAGCTCCCTTTAGCTTCTACTCCAATTTCTACCTCTCTCTTGACCCTCGAGGGATGTTTCCTTTTTGTAATAAATATATTTCGTCGTCAACTCTGCATACTGACTTCTTTAGCATGTGCTGCTTGTTATTATGCAAAGGCAGGCATGTACTGTAGTTCATCTTTGATGCAGCACTTCATTCCACGATTTCGCAGTAGGGCTTCAGTTTTTTAAACTAAAAGCATCATTTTAATTAGTTGAGTGTCTCTGTTAAAAAAATGATTAGTTGAGTGTCGCGCTCACTCGATGTAAAAATAGGCATAAACTGCAGAAGATCCTATGTAGGTTGTGAGGGTTGTACATAGGAAACTACATCAGTTAACGTATAGTGGTTAATTGTTGTGAATTTGTAGTACAGTACTTAAAATTTTGGGCCCTGTTTTCTATACTGGATCTCTAGTATTACCTGGTTAATCTCAAAATACCAAACTGAGAAGGAAAGCATAAACCACAAAAACAACTGCAGCAATCAAGGGCCACCACTAATGGTTGTTACCTGCAACTGCAACAGGAGGACACATCAACCCGGCTGTGACGTTCGGCCTGTTCTTGGCCAGGAAGCTGTCCCTGACTAGGGCCATCTTCTACATTGTCATGCAATGCCTGGGTGCCATCTGTGGAGCTGGAGTAGTGAAGGGCTTCCAGCAGGGGCTTTACATGGGCAACGGTGGTGGCGCCAACGCTGTCGCCTCTGGCTACACCAAGGGATCAGGCCTTGGCGCTGAGATCATTGGCACCTTCGTCCTGGTCTACACCGTCTTCTCAGCCACTGACGCCAAGAGGAACGCCAGGGACTCCCATGTTCCTGTAAGTATTACCTCTCCTTCATTTCCCAAGTTTTTCATCGATTGGTTTGCCTTATTACATATATGTAATTTAGTCGACATCTGCAAATAAAATCTAATATGATGGTTGTAATTTGTGTTCTGAATTTCTGATGTTCAATTTAATGTACTTCATACATCATGCATGTACTGATGAAATTAACTCCCTAAGTATTTATTGTCTTTGACATTGAGAAGCCACATGTAATGAATTGATACACTCTAGGTCCTATGTATTTATAATTGGAATTGAGCTGATTCCTTCGTCAGCTGTTTCTCAACAAATTGAAAATATATGCTTAGTCTTCATTACATGTTTTTCATGTTTGTGCTAAAACTTACCATGAAATCCTTGTCTGGTGAAAACAGATCCTTGCCCCACTGCCAATTGGGTTCGCGGTGTTCCTGGTCCACCTTGCCACCATCCCCATTACTGGCACTGGCATCAACCCAGCTAGGAGTCTTGGTGCTGCCATCATCTACAACAGGGAGCACGCCTGGAGCGACCATGTGAGTGGAACCCCTTCTTCAGTCCTCTCTCATCCACTTTCCATTTCCAGTGGTTTGGTACCCACTCGCACTGAAATGACTTCATCCAAATATCAGACGCAACCACTGCCTTTCCATTGCGCAAAAAATACAGTGGCATGTTCTGGAAAGTCTATATACTAACTCTAACTAGGTTCTTTATTTATTTTCACCTTACTGATGGGAAATATTTTTGTGGGCAAACTACAAGTAATCATTCACTCAACAAACCCAAATGAAGCAGACACAGTGGCATGCCATTCACAGGCATGACCTATAATCTGCTTATAGCTATGGCCTCTGTGTTGATCTTATCACAAAGGATTGTCTCAGTCCATGTAGCTGGCATGTATTAATCTAGGCTATGTCCACAGGATATGATATCATTCCGGCCCTTGGTTAACTTGTTTAATCGTCTATCGACACCGAAGAGTTGGTATAACCTTTTTCGTTGTCCTTATCGTTGTCTGCAGTGGATCTTCTGGGTCGGCCCCTTCATTGGCGCTGCCCTGGCTGCCATCTACCACCAGGTGATCATCAGGGCCATCCCGTTCAAGAGCAGGTCTTAAGCTGCGACGGCCATGCCGAGACATGCTAGTCCGAAGAAGATATCTGATGTCTTGTGTGCCCACCCACGCCTAGTCTCTCTGTCGATTCCTCGTCTCTCTTCAGGATTGCCACGCCGTTCTGTTACTGTGTATTTCTGTACCGCGACCTGTGTACGCTTTTCTTATCGTGGAGATTAAGTTATGATCATTGGTTGCAAGTGTTTTTCCGCTCAGCTGCTCCGTTTATGTGAATATAAGTATGTGGCTTGACAAGAAACTGAGAAATGCGCAGATATCATGTGAAATGCGAATCTAATTGAAATTTCCATGAGAACATCATCGAATTTGGATGTTTCTTTGTTGTAAGATACGCATTTGGTCGTATATGCATCCTGACAACCGGCAGTACTAATAACATGATAGAAAGCGGAGCCCAGAACAGAAATCTGAACAATGCGTCGCGACAACCTTAATTGGAGGCAGATGATAAGAGGCAGGCCAGATCATAGCGTAACCGTTGGTGGATTGAAGAAGCTCCAGTGCTTCACTTTGAACCTGCAGTAGGCCAGTAGTGTGTGCTAGTGGTGGGACCTGGTGCCATGGTTGTGGCTAGGCCTTCGAGCTCCAGCTGCGCCATGATTGGGGTGAGGACGAGACGAAGATGATGGACGACAGGTGTAAAAGACGATGGTGGATGGGGGACCCGGGTCCTACCTAATGCATCAAGACGGGGATGGTTAAACCGTGGTCCGAACCGAACGCGCTCCACCAACCCATACGAGATGTTACGGGGCATCATTTTATCCATATGTACTTTGCTACTGGACCCGGTGCTCCATTAAATAGGATGGATCGATCCATTTTCTGGGCTACTAGCTAGCTAGCTACGGCATCAGCCGAAGCACTCGGCAAGCTCCGGCCATACGCGGTGCAGTTTGGTTTGGCCATACTCGGCCATTTCATCAGAAATTCAGAATGGCACGCACGAAAGGCAGGCAATGATCAACGACGCCAGGTGGTTGTCAGTGAAACACTAAACAAAGGGGCCCCGTCAGAGCTCATGAATCGATCGCAATACATTTTAGGCTAGCTAATATAAAGAATATTAGCTGTTGCTACTCGTATCAAGAGTAAAATTTTACAAATATCAGGGCCAGGAACTAAGGAAGGGAGTCAAAATAACAAACATAAATTTTAGAGCCAAATTGCACCCAACATCAAAGGATTCAGACTGTCAGTTTGCACTTTGCACTGTCCATGACAAAGTTGCCTCAAACTTTTCTATATTATTTCGAATGCTCTCCCTGCTGTGGCAAGTAGCACATGTGCAATATGATGAGGAAGTCTAAAATGAACTCTGACGAACGTGAGCTGAATAAACCTGTGATGTGAACAGAAGCACAGGTGAGTGTCAATGTCAATGTTTGTGAACAAAAGCTAGGCCAAATGTCAATGTTTATTAACAAATAAAAGGAAAAGCATATAGCCTAAAGCGTGTTAGCTGCTCACAAATACAGTTAGATACTTGCACACAAGTACAGTACTAGCTAGCTATGCATAAATGCAAAACTTTGCAAACTACAGAGCTTCTACCAAGGAACTCATTAGCAGAACGCTTGCCAAAATCAATCAAGGAGGCTCCTTTGGTTTTCCTACCTGGCAACAGCAAGAACACCACCTAGGCGTCCGATGACAGAAAAAGTCAATCAGTGAGGCTCAGTTTCCTAGCTGTTCTACATATATTTCAAAGCTTGAACTGTCCAGCAGATTATGTATAGTACATACAGGCACAAGAGGAATACAAAGTTGAATTGTTCAGTAATAAGCACAAAAAATATTCAGTAAATAACCAAACAACTGAAAGAAACAATCCTGACAATCGTACACTAAGTTTAGCATGCTCTCATTGTGAGGATAATCCATCCTTATATTAATCTGAAGTTATCAGATTAGTGTAACACAGATGTCAGTTTCAGTGATGGAATATAACTGTAAAAAACAGAGATCATGCAAGCTTCAGTATATCAACTTTCAAGGATGGATGTGTAGCACAGATATTTTGTTCCTCTATATAATTGTTGGGTAGTACCTGCTGCTTCTCTATGTCAATGCGATCTGCTCCTTCAACTTCTTGATCACGACTAATATTTGAGTTGTATAAGCCTGAGCTTGTAGTTATTTCAATTCAGCGCTGAATCAAAGGCTGCTTCTAGTTTGTTGTGTGTTGTGAACCCTTTGACAGGATTTCTTTCTGTGTTTGTAACCTAATATTTCTTTTAACATGATATATAGCATTAAGATGCCGACTATATATTCATGCGGTGCTGATTTAACAATTTACATTGCCATCGGCTTCAAAGAAGTCAGACGCAAGATGCTAATTTAGCAATTTACACTGTACACATTTTTTATGCTTCTCGGCTGAATTAAATGATTGGAGCAGGTTTTGTAGCTACTTGGTAACAACTAAGGCAAGATAAGTATAAAAAAAGAAAAGAAACACACCTGCTCCCTGGAGGCTGCAGTAGCAGCGCTGCAACAGGGAGAGTGACGTATGTAGGGTTGCTTCACGGCTGTTGGGGCTCGGCGAAGGCGGCATCCCCAACTGCTGGGGGTCGAAATTGGTGCCCGATGAGGTCCCCATCCGGAATTAGAACCTGGGTAGACGAGACCTACAAGGAGGAGCAGCGGAGGCCATCAGTCGCCGGGGCGGGAAATCAGTACCTCGCAGAAATCCCCCCTCTCCCATCCCTCTCTCCCTTCCTCCACCCAATCCAGATACCATTTCCCCCGTCCCGCTCGCACGAGATAAGTAAGAGGAGGAGAAAGAGCAGCAGCAAGAGGGAGCACCCACCGCATCGACGAGGCGTGGAGCTCGCCCGCGAGAAAGCGCCGACCACTGCCCTTGCCCTTGACGGAGAGGAAGAACCCGTCGCCGGCGCTCCAGGAGAAGGGGTCCGTGGGATGGATCGAACCCCTCGACCCTAAGGTTCGACTGCTATCGAACCCTTGACCCTGAGATGCTAAATGGATCAAAATAGGGGCCCAATAGGTTTATTTTCTTGGCCCGGTTTGGTGAACCGACGGGCCGACCCGCACCACCCCCATTTTGAGACTAATGCATTGCTGCTTGCGTACTCTACGGCCCATGGCACATGGGTTGTTCCATGATTCGCTTTGCATCGCAACTCGCATGCCGCCAAGGCCCTTTCGAAGCTAGGGTGCAGGCGTGCAGCAGAACTGCAAATGCAAATATGACTGGTACAGGGCCACTAGCAGCCTACCACATTTTCACCGGACCACTGGGATGGTAGACACCATTTGATCCATCGTCCCAGACCAGATGCAGCGATCTTGGGGCAGACACCGGCCACCACCAGTTTACCAGGCGTGCATAAAGCCCGTTGGGAAAGAGATTTCACAAGAACTTTACACGATAAAAACTCCTGTTTCTGGAGACGACTTCAGATGGCTACGCCTGGGAATGGACAACATTTTGGACTGGCTAATTTGATTAACAGTTAGGCGCTTCACATGATTTCCAGAGTAATGGGTATGTTTAATGGATTGACCACGTATTACAGCAGCAGAAGCAACACTCTCCAGTGAGCAGCTGACTTACATGTAGCTGTTAAGTTTTAATAAAGAAAAAGAAAAGAAAAGGGTGGTGAACGGCTCACTTGCTTTTTCCTGTGCAAATTTGGACTTCTAGTTGAGTTCCCTTCTGTACAATGGCCTCCAGCCCCATAAAAGAAAGCGAAAAAGAAAAATGTTGTAGATACGGGAGTAAGGGTATACAGGTTCAGAGTTAATGTTTTGAGTCGTCCTTCGGTATCTGGACAGTCTAGTATACAACATCCCCTTCCTGATTGGGCATGTCTCACCTGTAAATCAAGAATGCAATTCAACAAATTTCAGTGTGCACAAATTACATGAATAGAAGATTGAATGGTGATATTGTAAGTAATCTAGGTCTCAGATCATTCATCTCACATATGAGGTCAAGTTTCAGAATTTTACCAAATCCAATTCATAAGATAGCCAATGCATATAGTTTGATAACTAAATGAAATACCAGACAATGAAACGATGAAGTTATCCAGCCACACATTTTCTAAAAAGAAAGAGATTGTTCTCCAAAAAAAAAACTAGGAAAAACTGTTGCGCTCATGTAACATGCCGTCCATTATGTGCTGTATAGAACTAGTAAATGCGTAAAGTAGTCCATAATAACAACAGTTACAAGAAAATTACAGCATGATATTTTCGTAAATGTTGTAAGGAAGTTACAAAAGTTTTTTTTAATTCTACAGCCCTACATGATAGGTTGCAATCCTCTTCCTTTCCATGTGACAGATATAATAATTGGTTACAAGAAAATTCTGACAGGGGACATACCTTTTTTGAAGTAATGGGATTGACATCGGAGAATCTTTATCCACTGCCAACTTTCAGCATCTGATATAATTAACGGACATCTCTTGTAATATGATACAATTAAAGGTTTTCAGCAAACCAGCCTAGAATAGAACCAATAGCTATCACATAGACCTGACTGAAAGCTTAAGCAGCAACTTTGCTAAAGAGTCAATGGCCATGATTGCGCCCAGGGTGCGGAGGACCAGACCTCAAGTCCAGTGAAGGTTTTAGCTTCACATGATCCCCAAAGCTCTGCAGAGAGGAACGCTCAGAAGGCAATGTCCTATCATGCGAATCCCACACATTTGCATGTCTCATCTTTCCAAATTGAGAGCTCAGAATGTCAGGTTCAGAGACTACCCTCTCCTGAAGACCTGCTGAAAGTTGCTGCACTCGTACAAAACGTCTATGTACTGGATCAGCAGGCCGGCTAGGTAAATGATCATTTGATGTAACTGTGAATCCCTCATTTCTGTAAGCTGGTAACCTCGCATGGTTTAAAGGAATAGCTCCACAACCACCAGTCAGAGGAGTGGAAGCACCCGAAGTAGTTCTGGGGCTAGAAATCGGAGAAGGTGACATTCTACCATTTTGATGTTGTGGAGATCTTGATCTCAGAAGTGGACTTCCACATGGAGATACGGGGCA
Organism: Echinochloa phyllopogon; assembly: GCA_033239725.1. Lineage (NCBI taxonomy): Eukaryota > Viridiplantae > Streptophyta > Magnoliopsida > Poales > Poaceae > Echinochloa > Echinochloa phyllopogon. Next base: position 49,989,866 of record BTCW01000010.1, read on the forward strand.
AGATATATTACTCCGTATATGGATATCACTGCACAAAGGTAATAATAATTAGAGGGCAGATATTTTCATGGAGACAGACAAGAAAAATCACTGAATTGTATGTTTTGTGACAGGAGCACCGGGTTGAGTTGATTGAAAACTAACAGTAAAATGCAGTAGTATAGTCTACAGAAAAAAGGAAAATGTGATTACTCTATGTGACAGCTCTATACAGGTGGGTACTTCATTGTTTAATAAATTTCAAACAGAATAACAGAAGTCACAGGTGCAATTCCATAGGATTTGACGAATCAAATTATAGAAGGCAATTGCCAAAACAAGGACAGATCAGAATGCCATATAATAAGTAATAATTAGGACGCTGCTTCAACTGCCACTTCCTATTTTGAAATGTTATCTAACTTCATTCCTCTTCAAGGTAGAGTTTAAACAAGGATTATGCCATGAAAAGGTTTGGTTGCATGGAAACTAGGATATGATACTCTACCAGATATCTAGTTTTGTTTACTGGTCCTTGAAAATCGCTTCATATGGACATATAAAAAGCATGAACTTATGAACTCAAACAGACATTCAACAAAAATTGAATGGCTTACCTATTTGCCAAAGAAAATTTGGCAGCTCTTCTCTGGAAAATTGATTGGCCTTCCAAACCAAGCGAGGACATATTTCTGGCATGCCCAACCACCTGAAATGTCATGAGCAGCAAAAAGAAATAAAATAAGCAGACACTCATCCATTGGTATGGCACTAATATTCTATGTAGGTCATTAGTGTGCTAGTAGACCTTGTAGACAAATGTTAACCTTTAACGGCCACAGAAAAGAATGAAAAGGGGGGAAATAGGGAAAGGACAGAAAAACTAAAACTGAAGACATATATCCGCAGGTTGAAGAAGCATGCCAGATAATTAGCTGACCCATAACATTGCTTCAGCAACAGTAAACAGTTAATACCTTTGAATTCGTTTTGCAGGATATAGCCGTCAACTGTTCCAGTGGATTAGAGGCAGCTGATTTTTCAAGTGGTGGTGCATTTCGTACAAATGGATGCTGCAGAAGATCCACTGCCGTTGGACGGCTGGATGGATCACGTTGCAAGCACTGTCTTATGAAGTCTTTTCCCTCTTCTGAGAGGTGATCTGGTATTGGCGGAAGCTCCTTACTGTTTCCTATCTTAAACATTGCGGCAATCTATGCGGAAAAAAAAGGTAAATAGGCATGTTACTATTTTAGCATCCAGGTGACAACTGACAAAAAGATTATTCTAATTATACATTCTGAAGAACAAACACCATCTTACAAAACAAAAGGTAACATGGCATAAATAGTATAAAGTGGTCTGCCTAGCAGCATTTCAAGATTTTTTGCAGCAACAAAAAAATCAAAGTGAAATTAGCCCTCTCATATTTTTAAATAAATTCAGTAAGCATTCCATGAACTTCCAAAACTCAGATGCAGCATAAAGAGATAGTTCTGTGATAATTATTTGGCTAGTCATGATCTAAGAACTGCAAAAGCCTCAAGGCAGTAAAATGAAACAATTTGTCGTGCTGAACAAAATAGTTTAAAATGCAGACAGATTGCAACTTAAGCCAAAAGCGGCCAGAATTTTGTGACCTAGATGTCTTGGTTAACTACAAAGCAGAATCAATCAGTTACTCAGTTTTGAGAAAAAAACAATGAAAAAAAGATGCATCATGCATCTTACATAGTATGTTATCCGAGAAACAGAAATTTACACTAGAGAGTAGAGAAACATAAATCATAGCTTCAGAGTATAACACTAACCCCTTCATATTGGCTCCATGGTGGTTTTGAGGTAGCCATCTCTAGGACTGTGCATCCTAAACTCCATATATCAACTGCAAGGTTACATCCACTAGAATTTTTTATAACCTGCATATTTGTCACAGCATAAGCAAAGAAGGCCAAGACTTTTAAACCCAACCAAAATAATTAAATTAACAGAAAAAACAATGCAAGATTTGGAGCAATACCTCAGGAGCCATCCAGTATGGGCTACCCTTAAATGAGAAAGGGCACTGCTGTCCATTGATCTAAGAAGCAAAACAGCAAAAAACATGTTTAGACAAGCTCACAGGTTAAATTTATGTATACATAAGAATCATCATTTGAGGGGAGAAAAACATTCTCAAAATTATGAAACTTAATACACACACTTATCCAAATAACAATAAAGTTACAATGAAAACGTCATCTAAGTTGGAGCCACATCTAACGTGACAGAACTACTGCCCAGTGACAAGCATGGCTGAAAAGAAATCTAAGCCAGAAGACACGCTAGCAGGGACAACAAGGACCAAAATAAAGGTCCCAACTCTTATCAAAGAAGTTGAACCAGTGCAAGTAGCTATTAGTAGAGTTCCAGGTGCTAAAGGAAAGTGCTAGTATTACATTTTCTTATGTGAAGATAAAATACTGCCGTTTGAAATTTGACCTGCTTTCTACAAATAGAGAGAAAAAAAGGAGTACAAAACTTTACATGTTTTGCCATTCCAAAGTCAGCAAGCTTTACACGGCCATTAGGGTCAACCAATATGTTTGCGCCTTTGATGTCCCTGCAAATTTAGGAAGAGAGTAAGCAAAAGCGAAGATACAAAATAAATTGCAAGCCCCCAGCGCATACAATAATAGATCTAAAAAGGGAGACTATATAAATAATGTTACCTGTGTACTGTATTTTTTGCATGTAAATATGCTAGGCCCAAAAGTATTTGCTTAGTATAACTGCGAATTGCTTGTTCACCAAATTGCCCATACTCTTGGAGAAGCTTATGTATAGATCCACCAGAAACATACTCCAGGTATATGTAAAGCTTATCATCAACCTGTTTTGAATATAGTATGGAGATGCATTTAGAATAATCACAAAATGCAGAAAAAAAAAACAAAGCATATGCAATTCTGCAGGTTCCAAGTTTTTTTTTCAGTCCCTGCTATTCACTACAGGGGAAGAGTGTAGTTAGGAGTAGGGAAAATAAACTGTTCAGATACCAATGCAATCATGGAAAGATGCAGGGAGTCATAACAATCGTATGAATACTTTAGTATATTAGCAGTAGATTATAACTAAAGCAAGCAGTTTATACCGTTTCAGATCCATAGTACCGCACAATGTTTGGATGCTGAAGTCGACTCAGAAGTGATATTTCCTGTGAAATGAATAATAATGTCAAAAGAGAGAGCACAACATAAGGAGTCATGGTGAACAAGTGGATTTTCAATATTGAGTGTGAACATAGAAAACACCATACCTGGCACAGCTGCTTTGCACTTTCTTTTGATTTAGGATCATCTGAGAAAAGTGTAACCTCCTTCATAGCACACATTTCACCTTTATCGCTGAAGTAGATGACAATGAACAATTAAATACAAGAAACAAATAATGATAAAGTACAACAATAAATTCAGTGCACACTAATCAAGAGACATGATGAGTTATCGTGATCCGACATATAATGTTTTCACAGGACCACTTCATCAATTGTAAAAGGACTGAAGATACCATCCAAGAAAAAAACTAAGATCCAGAGTAATTCTTTACTGCTTATATTAAAATATGTGATCTATTCTAGCACAAACTTCTTGCAGCACAAACAAAAATAATTTTTAAGTACAGCATTTGCGCTGATGATTCCTTCCAAATGTACCAATCCGTTAATCATGATATTACTTGTGGTTTCACAAACCAGTGATGGATTGCAAGAGAAGTTATTAGGAGATAATAAAGCAGCTAGTAACTCGCTAAAACATCATCCTTTATTGGTGGTTAGCAACACTTCAAACAATTCAACGAGAAAGACATAACAGAAAATTGAACGTTCAAAACTCAAAGGCACAAAAAAAGGTGGCTTAGTGGCTACCTACAAAAGATTTGATAAACAACCCAAGCCAATTTGTACAAAGTCATATTATAACTTCAATTGAAATACAAACTGAAATGAGTATACTCTCCAGTTCCATGCATGAAAGGGCAAAAGGTGTACCTGTTAAAACCAACATATACATGGCCAAATGTCCCACGGCCAATCAGTTTTCCCTTCTTCCACCGTGATCCAGGACTGGGTGGATTCTCTGTTCTACCAGGACTGCGAGATATAGGACTAGTTGGGGTAGAGTTGTTTGGTAAAAAGGTGGAACTATTAGAGATGCTTAATGGTGGAAGCGGCAATCTATGGGTTTGCTTCTTCTTCCCTTCAGCATGTCGACTTGTTGGAGATTCAGGAGCCACCCCACCAGCCCTTGGGTGCAAAGGAGAAACACTTCCACTATGCACCCTAGAACTTGGACCAGGACTTGTCATTCTTGGACTTGGAATTGGTGAACACTCTGGACTACCTCGGCTGGGCTGCCAAAAAAGCTGGGCTAGCATATCACCTCCCACTGAATTATGCCCAGATGTCTGACCAGAACCTGGACTGGAGCACTGACCAGACCCAAGGAAAGTCACATCGGCATGAGGCTTCACTGCCCAAAAAGCTGAAGTTGGAATCTGATCGGGACATATGATTCTTGGGCTTCGAGAAGGACTTGACATCAAACTATTGGGAGCACTCTCCAAGGTAATCTGTCTTGGGCTTTGTAAATTGGATTGATAACTGTCAGAAACAGTACCTCTTGGAGATGTTGACAGAATTTGGTTACTGAGAAAAGCATTGTTTGGCTTTGCAACTTCTTTGGTGCTCTTTCTGGTGATGGCACTAGAGCACTCTTTGTGCACAACACTTCACAAGCAGATTATTCAAAATTCATAAGCATCAATTCAAGTAATTACAGAAGCATATAAAAACAAACAATTATTCATGGCACCTGAGAGCATACCTCGAACTATTTGATGCAGTAACTTTAGTCGCATTTTCAGCCTCATTTCCCACAAGGCTCTGAAGCCGAGAATCTCCAGGATCATCACTATCAATAGAACAGTTGCTGGAGACCGAAGCAGTAGGCTCTTCAACAACAGGTTCAGTAGCTTCAGGCCTTTTTTGAGGCCGAGGGAGTGGTAGCAGTTGTCCTTTGCCATGCTTTCCAACTGTGGACTTCGAGTCGGTGATGTCAGAAATAGTCCGCGTCACCCTAGCACGTGATCCAGGAAGAGGAAGTGGTTGAGCCTGCGGTCTATCAACCGCAAAGCTCTGACACCGAGAAACCTCTTTTGAAGGGGATGTTGAACGAGATTGGGCGGTAGACCAGCAACCTTTGTCACCGGCTGTGTCTTTACCATGTCTACGACTTCCCCGTGATTTTCTGCTTCCCTTTTGCTCATTTGAACTTATGAGACGCTGAAATGTGTCGATGAGGTTTTCTTTGGCAGTCTTTTTCACTTCTTTGGATGAAGATTTTCCCCACCATGTTGGCATACTGAATATAGAATGTGTTGATTGCAGAGGATTTATCTATATACTTGTAGCAAGTTCATGCATATTGATCAGCTACCATGCTATGACAATTAGCTAGAGATGGCGAGCATGAGGATTTGGGTACTTCAATAAAGTGGTAATTCCTGCTATTGCTTCCTCAAGTAATACGAAATTTCAGCTTAGTGCTGTCTCCAACTCAATGCCTGAAATCATATCCATAGAATATATAAATAACAACAATAGAGCACTAAATCAGAAAATAATTCATTAAGCTGGCTGCAATAGAATGTTCAATTTCAAAATTTTCAATAAATTAAACAATCATTAAGAGTATGAAAAGAAAGTGTACTTTAAAAAGTAAAAATAATGAAAACGAAATGGTCAAAGTACAATAAGCATTGTTTCAGCAGTTTACTGATGCGTTCATATTAAAAAACGAAAAGGAACAAATCCCACAATAAGCTTTTGTTCGATTTGTAATGTCATTCTACCCTCATCTCTATCTATACTACTTAAAAAGCATGAATCAAGTGGATCAATGGCATCCTAACCATCTGTCCATGAAATCAGAAGGTGCAGTCCAAAGCCGGACCCATCACCCAAATAGTGCATCCCTTAATTGCATAAACATGACAGATATCAACTAAACTGGCGAGGCTAATTTTGGCACTTCTGTAATCTATATCTATATGTAAGTACATAACAATACTCGCATAAAAGGCATGAAGTCAAGTCAATCCAGGTTTTCTCATAGACCCTATAAGTGTCAACAATGGTGATCACTCTCCTAGTATCCGTATTTGTATTTAAACCTCATGTAGGAACATAAAACATAGCGAGTGGGTTGCTAAGTTTTCATCAATGGCTTAGAGGCAAATGGGTAACATAATGTGGAAAAATAATGACTATGTCCATGGTCATCTTCTAGGACCAAAAATTCTCCACAAAACTAACAGCCAGAAGGGCATAGTATCCAATCAAAATCATGATCATGTATGAAAAACACCGGGCATATGGTATGCAGATTTCTCCAAGAACATTCACGCAATAACCACTCCAATCCAAGTGGTATGATATGTACTGCTGGCATAAAATATATGCAATCCAGTCTGTAGCATTCCGACTGGTTGCATAAACTACCAGGTTAACCGTTCTGAAGAAACTAACACTAAGTACACTGATATAGCTCAACAGACTTGTATACCAATTGGAACCTACGCAAGAGCAGACTAAACATGGGTGGATTGAGTCAAAACTCCAAGCTTTTTGTTAAACAAACTGCGCCTGATCATGCCAGTGAAGAATAGCAGCCCAATCAAACCATGGATGGATTAGATTAGCACACCAGGTAGCAAGCGAGTGTAGAGAGAAAGTAAAGATTCCGATTTGATTGCCCACAGTCGCAGCAGCCGAAAATGGCCCCCCAAAACAATACGAAGTGCGAGAACAACCTGCCCAAGCAACCAGCCGATGCAGTGTCACGTACCAGCGAGACGAAGAAAGCAGCCCGAGCCCGGATGGATCTCCACTCCACCCCGGTCAGGCGGCACACTGGAGAGCGGGCAGCAGAGGTGGCGGTGGGTGCCACCTCCCAGGCAGCGAAGGCGGCGGCGGGAGGTGACCTGCCCTGCTGCGCCCGGCCGCCCGCAGGCACCGAGCTCGCCGGCGACGAGGCAGGGCAAATCGCGACGGCTCCAGAAGGCGCACCGACGGCGGACGAACTCGGGGAGGAATCGGGCGAGCGGAAGGGGGAGGAATCTGGGGAGGGCCGCGCGAGAGGGGAATGCAGGACGCGGGGGGGCGGGGGGGAAGGAAAGGAGACGACGACGGGAGAGGAGCCGGGGGCGGAGGGAGGGGGGGGCAGTTTTTGTTCGCCCTGTCTGCCTCTTGCTGCTGCTGCTTGCGCGATGCGAGTGGGATGGGGAGAGCGGGGGGAGTGTGCGTGCGCCGCGCCGCGCTGTGTGCTTGCTGGTGCTGGGACGGGACGGGGGGGATGGTTGGTGGTGGTGGTGGCGAGAATCTCGTGCGGTTCGGGATCCCTGTGGGCTGTCCCTGCAGTGGTGTGGGGTCCGGGGCGCTCTGCGCTTTGTGCCAACCGCCGAGGTTTAACTATGGTGTTGCTGTGCATGTGCTGCGAGTGTGAAGCACTTAAGCTTGGAAGGAGACTATGATTAGCGGCGGATCAGCGGCGACGGCTTGCCGGGATGCCGGCGGCAAAAGGAGCCTTTTTCGGTGTGTATCGCTAATTTACTACGCTACGCGGTATTTTATTTGTGTTTGTGAAGCATGCATACTCCTACTTCGTGCTCATGTGCAAATTAATTTATAAAATGGAAATGAGACATTTGAATGTGATCTTGCAATTTGGCATTAACCACGAAGAGAACAGTTTAGCTTTAGGGTACGTACATACATACTGTAGTGACTAATGGGTATTGTTGTTCGAGCTATTACGGCGCTATCATCGTAATCCCCACTTCTTATTGTGCTTGTGACATGCTGTTAGCTCTGCCACCATATTTGCTCATGCTTCATTGCAGCACGCATTGTGCATATGATCTTACGTCATGTTCTTAGCTTAACCTCGATTTGGTCTGGACTTATTAGAGTCATGCTGAGCTTTTTCATTCTTGGGCAAAAGGCTCACCATATATATAAATGTGTTGCCTAGTTTGTGAGATGCTAGATCGAAATAAAGTGGTGTTCCTCTGATTTTTCTCCAGCGGGCAACAACAGATCAGCATCAAGCTTTGTTTGGGGGATTGCCCCAGCCGAGGGTCTTTCTTCATCGGTGTTCTATTTGCGGCGTGTTTAGCCCGTTGTAGTGCTTCATGCTGATGTGATTTCGGCGATGGTTGTCCAGGCCATCCCTTTCCATTGAATGTTGTTTGAGAGAAGGTGATGATGAGTTCCTCGGTTGGTGTCACCAATCATTAAGACGACACTGCTGAATGCGATTGCGATTTTCTTTTCAGTTAAGGGTGTCGCGGTGTTGAGTATCATAGTTCTGTGCAATGTTATTCTCGAATGAAACACGGGGAAAAAAAGATCGAAATGAATAGTATTTGGTTCTTTTGGTTAATTCGGAGGTCAATGCAATTTATACAGCAATGGAAGTTTTAGTAAGATCGATATACAATATTACAGGCATCATATAATGCATTGGATCAAATATGATAGTATTCTAAAGAATCCAGATTTAGGCCCCGTTTGGATCCACCAGCTAACTAAAATTTAGCTGCTAGGGATCCAAACAGTAGCAGCTAAAACCCAGCTAAACTTTACATGCCAAAAGTTACACGATTCTTTAACTGGTTGAGGCTAGCTAAATGCAACTAAATGAGTTTAAAGACCAAAATACCCCACATGTTTATGGAAATTTCTCACTGTCACATGATTTTGTCCATAATTAGTGAATGTTAGGATAGTCCAATTAATTCAATTAGATGATGGATCCAAACACCCTAGTTAAAGTTTAGGTAGGTACTCTTTGGCTAACTAAAATAGACCATTATAAATTAGCTGGCTAAACTTTAATTGGGATGGATCCGGACATGATCTTGTTAGATGACATTTATAAACATGCTACTCCCGGATAGATATATCTAGGAAAAACAAATGTCATAACTATTGGGGTCATGATGCTGGTATATTTTAATGATCCATTAACTCTATGTGGTTTCTCTAATCATGTGGAAGTATAGCTATTCGTCGTATCTCCAAGGTGATTATGCTACCCAGTTCCATTATTAAAAGAAGCAGCATAGATTTAGCAAAATCACCATTGCTAGCATCACATATATATTAATTTATAGCTACCGGTACCAGGCGCAAAAAAAGGAAAAATAAACAAAACTTGTGCCTTTGGAATTTATTCGGTGCAAGGATACTGTAGAGGCATTGAAGAGCACTACTTTTGATTTTCCGATGCTTACCAGAATTCCCTTCGCAGTACGGAGAAGCACAGCTCCAAGGACCCCACAAGCAGTGACCTTCTCAAACTCCATGGGCCATGGTTCACGGACACATGTACAGGTAACAGATCCCTTTAGAATTTTCAGCAAATAGCTTTGCTACGGTTTTCTTTTCTGTGTTTAAATACCTTCCAAGAAACATATAAAAACCTTGTGAAATCCCAATAACTAAGGCCTTGTTTAGTTCCAAAAAAATAACCCCAAAATTCACTATACAAAAAAAAATTCCATCACATCAAAATATTGGCACATGCATAGAGTATTAAATGTAGATGAAATAAAAAATTAATTGCACAGTTTTGTTGTACTCGACGAGACGAATATTTTAAGACTAATTAATCAATTTTTGGATAATTTTTTACAAATACAAACGAAATGCTACAGTTACGTATTTATGACGAAGTGACGTCTTCCTCCCAATTCTCCACTCCTATTTTGCATCTTGGTAAGGCCTTGTTTAGATGGAGAATAGGGGGTGGGGATTTGGGGGTTTGGGGTCACTTCGTAATCATTGTGTCACTGTAGCATTTCGTTTGAATGTGTGAAAAATTATCCAAAAATTGATTAATTAGGCTCAAAATGTTGGTCTCGCAGAGTACAATAAAACTGTGCAGTTAGTTTTTAATTTCATCTACATTTAATACTTCATACATATGCCGATATTTTGATGCGATGAGAATCTTCTTTTACATAGTGAACTTTAGGGTTCTTTTTGGAACTAAATAAGGGCCAAGAGTCTGCTTGGTTGCCGGCCATGTTCTGCCATCGTGCAGATGTGGCGGCACAACAGTTTAGGCGTTGTTTTTTCGGCGTCTCACTTGCGGCGTGAAATCGAGTAAAAATACATTGCGTCTTGTTTGGCGTGTCACAGCTTTTACAGTAACCAAACATGAGCCAACGATTTGTGGCGAGCCGCATGCGTAGCATGGCAAAACGTGGCCAGGAACCAAACGCTCTCTAAACTCCCCAGCATGCTACTATCTCCACGTACGACACAAAGATAGTGCTTGAAAAATGTCAAAAAAAAACTTAGACACTGTTTGGATCCTTTAGTCCCATGACTAAAGTTTAGTTTATAACTAAAGTTTAGTCCCTACCATGTAGGAACTAAAAAGGACTAACAGCACTCTAAAAATACTAAAGACTAGAGATAAAGAATGACTTTAGTGTCATTTAGCTATCTTAAGGGACTAATGGACTAAACTATTTAGTCTCACTTTTAGTTCATTGGTTTAAATCTTTAAGGACTAAATGAGACTAAAAATGTGGTTAAAATTTAGTCAATTTGATCAAATAATGCCTTAAGCACTTTGCTTGGATAAGACCTGATGGTAACCTCTAGCCTGAATGGAATCTTCCAACAAGCTTATGAGTTAAGGGGCAAGGATCCGCAAGACCGGAAACATCAATAAGCGTGTGCGTCATCGATTCAAGCCTTATAGGCCTTCTTCAGCAATCGGCGGCTTCACCAATTGAGTAGGCATTCCTCCGACGTAGAACATAGAAAAAGGAGAGAGTCTTCGTTAGTGACAAAACAATCGACGGACGATTTCACTGACAAAACAATCGACGGACGATTTCACACGAAACGGACAATTTTAGTTTGCGGTCGACCGAGCGTTCCGTGCCTAACCGCCTACCTCCCGCCCTATGTCACGCCGATTCAGATACGTGTATCGGTATCGGATACGGATACGCCGATATGATACGCCATTTTCAAATTAATCTGATACGTCGATACGTTTAGAATTTAAATTTAATACATAAAATGAGTCTCAAATAAATCATAAAATAAGTTCCAGATATACCAATTTAACATATAAAACAAGTCTTAAATCGGTAATTGAGAGTCATATCCTAGTAAATAAGCAACTGGTTGCTGACATCTAATTAGAGAAAAGAAATCGATCTAAGAAAGAAGAAAGTAAGAGCAAGAACAGAAGGATTAGAACCACTCACGCTGCCCACAGAAAGCTAGCCCGTCAGAGTTCCGTCGGCGTCGGCGTCCGCCGGCCACCAGAGTTCGTCGCAGCAGATCAAGACGGGAGGAAGGCAAGGCGTCGGCCGGGAGAAGAGAAGGAGAAGCGATGGGGCGAATACAAATAGGAAGCGATGTTCAGCGCTGCGGCAAGATCACCGGTGGGCTGTGTTGGGCTGCGGCAAGTTCACCGTTGGGCTGTGTTAGGCTGCGGCACCGGTATTTTTTTGGTTTAATGTACCGATACTTCGTAGGACGTCTGTGCGCCGTATCAATGCCGTTTCGCGTATCGAAGACGTCCGCGATACGCGAAACGGCACCTGACTGGTGTATCGGCGTGTCCTAGCTCCCGCCTGCCTCCCCCGCCGCCCGCGGCCCGGGGCGACCGCCGCCGGCCGTCCACCCACCTCCCGCCGGCCCGCCCGCGCCCAGTTGCCTCCTCCCCCACCGCTCGCGGCCCGCGGCGAGCACCGCCGCCGGACCCGCCCTTCCAAACCTCTCCGGCCGTCGTCGTGCCCAGCCTCCTCCTTCCCCACCACCCGCGGCCGGCAGCGACCTCGCCGCCGTGCCGTCCGCCCTCCTCCCGCCCACCACCGCCGGCCCCGCCCTTTCTAACCTCTCCGGCCATCGCCCTCCCTACCGACCATCGCCCCCGCCCCCGACCCAGCCCACCAAATGTCCTCCGCCGCCTCTCCTCCGCCCCGCCGTCTGCAACCACTGCCGGTCCTCCCGCCGCCCCGGCCCTCGTTTCTATAGCTGGCGCCTCTCCCTCAACCCCGACAACCCCAACCCCGAACCCTAACCCGCCTCCCCGAGCTCCTCTCTTCTCTAATCCCGTCGACCGCACGAGACCGCGCCGTGCGGTCGACCTCAAAAGCAACATTGCGATACGTAATGAGAAAATATGAGAGCGCACAATATGGCTGTTCTCCTGTAAAACTTGACGGACGAGAGAGAGAAATATAAAAATTAATAGTGTTTTTTTCTCAGCTCAGCCGACGAAATCGACTGTGCTGCTAGAGCCGGCCTTAAAAGAACTGACCTAGTTGAAGTGAAAACCAACATACGTAAGCCTGACAGTAGTCAAAGACAAAACATATGGATTTTCGTAAAGTTAATTCCAACGTAACTCAACAAAATGTAAGCCTGCATACCCGATATTGTACACTCCGTTGTTTTTTAAAATAAACTAGAAATCATACAAGTTCTTACAAAGTTAATATACGGAGTACATATATAAAATAAATAAAACACGGACTCTTGAATATATGCTGGCTTCTGCAGCCTAACTTATTTTTCAATCTCACTGGTTTTACTTTCTTATCTCTAGATATTAGCTCCGTCGATTTGGTATATATATAGCCCACATTCAATTGCGATGGCAGACTATTGTTAACGCTATTGGGTCGTAATAAGAGGAGAGGGGGAAGATGACAGCAAAAAGTATCATTTTTTTAATAATTGCAAAAAATATCAGTAGGAAAGACAATATTGAATGCAGTCGTATGATCTACGGAGTACGCAAGAAATAGGAAAAATATGGAAGGGGATAGGGAGAGGAAAGGAGAGAGAAGAGAGGAGATTGAAGCATAATTTAATTATTTTGACGAAACCTCGACCTCATTAGAAACATACTAGTTTTTAGGGACTTGTTTAGTTTTTCAACTTTGCCCTCCAAATTTCACTATGTAAAAATAAGATTCACGTTACATCAAAATATCGGCACATGCATGGAGTACTAAATGTAGATGAAATCAAAAACTAATTGTACAGTTTTGTTGTACTTTACGAGACAAACATTTTAAGCTTAATTAATCAATATTTAGATAATTATTCATAAATACAAATGAAATGCTACAGTGGCGCATTAATGACAAAATGCCAACTTTAACATGTAAAGTTGGGAACTAAACAAGGCCTAGATGACTTTGCAACTAATAGAATGGGTTGGGATTGCATTCATGGACTTCAAACATGTGACACTCCTAGAAATAAACAACAACCAAAGAGACCTACCATTAAGATTGGCCTGAGTACATGTGGTACTCACTAGTCATCAGTAGTCACTGCCACACGCTGGTAAGCAGTTCCTGTTGCGCTAGCAAGTTGCAGCAAATAAAAGTGCCAGCTTGCATCAGCCATGCCCTCGTGTTTCCTGCGCCCTCTTGGTCGTTGCACGAGAGAAACAGAGTGTTGCTAGCAGCAGTTCTTCCCGCCGAGGGACCTCCTTGCAGATGATCTTCAGCCACAGGTAAAACTACACCTGTATCGCGTGATTATCGCATCGGTCTATGTGACGAGGACATAACATACATGCATATGATTATGTTTGGGGATGGCATGAAGTTGGTCAGTTGGAGGAGACCAGGTGGAGGCCCAAACTAAATCAAGTTTGAGTTCACTTAATAGTCCAGGAGCAGAACCCACTAAAAATCGTCGATCAGGTCGCATGCGGGCTCGATTTTTTACGTTCTACATATGCATAGAAAGCTAAGGAGATAAGCTTTTCAATTGCACCGGTCCTATATCAAAATTCCTTCTGAGTCAACGAGAATCGCGAAAACAATACGACGTTCAGAATCTGTCAAGGTGTTGTACCATTGTATTTTTTGTCATTGGACCATGTATTGTGTTAGAGCCCATAAGGGGGCGCCACCTCCAACCCTAGCATGTCCTTTTAGGCTATATAAACTCAGTAGCTGCTGCCTTTGAGACTTGGGTTTTGCTTAGATTAATCTGTCGAGAACAGTTTCGCCGTCATCGGTTTGTAGAACCCCCAACTTTTATGCTTAATCATTTATTTGCAGTTGGTCACTTTCTATTGAGAGCTGCTTCTTTCGAGTTATTGCTTGTGATATTCGTTTTGCAGGTAGAAATTAACCTTCTTGACGAGGTCAACCTAATTGTGATACGGTTGATAACCAGAGGAGTTGTGGTGCTAAGATTGCAGGGTTCGAGTTTGCTGACTTAAGCCGGATCGATGTGTCGTGCTCCGTCCAAAACGAGTTATCCTTCACCTGACAGAAGATCGGGCATCCTAATTCCCATCACTGTGGATGAAATTCTGCACCCCTGACAAAACCTGACTGAGATTCTTTTAGTTAGCAAGCCCTTGTTTAGATCCCAAATTATACGTCCAAGTTTACTATGCAAAAAGAAGATTCCCATCACATCAAAATGTCATAGTATGCATGGAGTACTAAATGTAGATAAAATCAAAAACTAATTGCACAATTTTGTTTACTCTACAAGACGAACATTTTGAGCCTAATTAATAAATTTTTGGACAATTTTTCACACGTACAAACGAAATGCTATAGTGACGTAAGCCTTATACCCTCGCTGACATGCAATAATCAGGCGAGACTGATGCTTGCAGTAGATCATACGGTTGCATCAACCGTAACCAACCGTTGAACCAGATGTCCAGATCGAATGCAGTGCAGGTAAGCAACCACATCTGGACCAACGGTCTGGACTCTATGAACGATCCTGACGTGACCGTCGCTGTCGCGTGCCACACAACCCATAATAATGCACGATATGAAAAACATCGTTGTCGTCACAAGAAGAATGTATGCATAACGAACCCGCAGCTGCAGGCCCGACGCAGAATGATCTTGCACGGTCAGTCGGTCAGTCGCCTGCAATTCTCAGAAGCTCTGCAAGACTGCAACTGCATCTGCAGCCTGAAGGTCGTCACCGGAACGGACGGCGCCAACAAACGCCATCAATTCTTGAGACACCGATGTGTGCAGTGCACGCACGAGCGAAAAGGATCGAACGATCGGTGCATGCAGAAAGTCCGGTGTTGACGTGGTTCTGGGAGAAATTACTGGTGACTGATGGCCTGTGACTGATTTATTTTGAGAGAAAAGTACCGCTGGCTGGTGGCTGATAAGCCAAACCAACACAACGATGATCTCAAAGAAGCAAAGAAGATTCAGTACACGTTTACTTTACATGTGTCGGTAGATTTAGCAACTCTCTAGGAATTGATAGATTGGAAAAACATGGAAAAGTTTGAAAGAATGATAATAGAATAGAGAAGAAGTGTTGGCCGGTCGCCAACACGAACTACCTCGTTTCTAAAAAAAACACGAACTACCTCGAACAAAATAGTCTGCAGCACTCGATCCAGAATTATTACTCCTATGTTTTTTACTCTCCCTTTCTTTCACGTTTCACCCCTTTGTAGTAGTAATAATACTACATGCTCAGATCCAAATGTAGCTAGATCTTCTTGCCAATTGCAAAATTTCCCCATCTCCCTTATCAGAATGGCAAATTCCGGAAATGAGTGACTTGAATGCTCTCACCAAACCAATTTAATTTACTTACTGTCTTGTAGTAGTACGCTTATCTACACATTCAATGCCCAGTGTCTCCCCGGCCGCCGCACGGATCTTGGCGCACGGAGCCCCGGATCTTCTACGCGCATGGCGCCGTGGCCGGCCTCGCCGCCGCGTCGGCGCCGCGGAGCTCGTCGATGACCGGCGCCAGGTCGCGCGGGTGCACCTCCATCCGTAGCCCGAACTTCATGAACAGCGTCAGCGACATCTTCTGCTCCACGCGGTGGCCCGGCGCGACGGCCAGCCGGTGGCGGAGGAGCACGCTGCCGGCGATGTTCTTCATCTGCAGGTACGCCAGGTCCTTGCCCAGGCAGATCCTCGGCCCGGCGTTGAACGCCACGAACCGGAACGAGTCGTGCGGCTCGAACCGGGTGCCGTCGGCGGAGAGCCACCGCTCGGGGCGGAACTCGAGGCAGTCGTCACCCCACACCGTCTTCATCCTCCCCGCCGAGTAGATGGAGTAGGTCACCGACGACCCCGCCGGCACGAACGTGCCGTCGGGGAGGTAGTCGTCTGCGACGACGTGCTTGGAGTCCTCGGGGACGGACGGGTACAGGCGCAGGGTCTCCGAGAGCGCCGCCTTGAGGTAGACGAGGCGGTCGAGCTCCTCGAAGGTGAATGGCGCCGCCAGCCACGACGCCGGATCGTGGGTGCCGCGGGACGCGGCGAGCGCGGCGCAGAGCTCGCGCACGACCTCGCGCTCCACGGCGGGGTGCGTGGACACGAGCCAGAAGAACCAGGAGAGCGCGACGGAAGAGGTGTCCCGGCCGGCGAGGATGAAGTTGAGCGCCACGTGCTGCAGGGACTCGTCCGAGTAGGAGCCCTTGCGCATGAACCGGGACAGCAGGTCGTCGTACTTGCCGTTGCCGGCGAGCTCGAGCTTGCGGGCCTTGATGACGGCGGCGAGGTACTCGTCAACGTGCGCGACGCTGCGGGCCAGCGCGGTCTCCATGCCGAGGCCCAGCCACTTCTTGCAGCGCCACAGGCACTCCGGGAAGATGAAGCGGTTGAGGGTGGCCTCCGTGGCGCGGTCGAAGGCCGAGGCGAAGGCGTTCTCTGGCAGGCCCGGCGCCAGCGTCTCGGGGTCCTTGCCGAACGCCAGGCCGCAGATATTGTCGAAGGTGAGGCGGAGGAGGAGGTCCTGGAGGTCGACGTGCGTCTTCTCATTGGCCGCCTCGTCGAGGATGGGGAGCAGCCGGAGGTGGATGGAGCGCGACACCCAGCGGGACATGGCGGTGCGGAGGGTTCGGGTGGTGAACTCGAGCGCGGCGGTCTTGCGCTGCGCGACCCAGGTGTCGCCGTCGGAGTTGAAGATGCCGTCGCCGAGGAGGTCACGGAAGACGGAGTGCCAGAAGGGGCCCTTGGGGTAGTTGTCGAAGCGCGACTTGAGGACGTGCTCCAGGTTGCGCGGGTCGCAGGTGACGGTGACCAGCCCGCCGCGGCGCGCCACGCCGGGCACCGCGAAGATGCAGGTCTGGTACGTGCCGCCCGCGCGGCGCAGGTTGCCGGCGATCCACTCGTGCATGTCCTCGGCGTGCTGCACCAGGCCCGGCAGGCTGCCGAGCACCGGACACACACGCGGCCCGCTGAGCCCGCGCGACAGACGCCAGAACCACGCCAGGTACGCGGCCACCGCCGCCACCACCACCGCCCACGTCCCCACCTCCATCGCCGGCCGGCAATCGATGACCAGCTAGATACTGTAATGCAGTGTACTGTACATACGTACGCACACTGTAGATCGACGGAGAAGATCAAGCTGGCTGGCTGTGGCTGAGCTAGCTAGATACTGTAATGCGGTAATAAGTGACTCCACATGGAGCAAGCAATGCAATGCTGCAAGGGGAGATGAGGGGATGGCAGAGCGCAGCAGGGACGACGGAGGTTTTATAGAACTGGTGGTCGGAGCGCGCACAGTGTTGAGATGGATACCAATTAATTTCTGGCCCAGTACATGTACGTGGGTCTTACCACTACCAGAGCACAAGTACTATACTCACTCACTACCAGTACGTCCCTAGCTGCAAAGCTCTCCCCTACAGCTACAAGCGTGCGTAGATCACAGCATCCACAGGTTTTGACGTTTTTGCGATGACTGTGATGCTGGATGACCGATATCGGCAGCTAGCTGAGCGAGAGCAAAGAGACTTCACCGGCGGCGGCCTGGTGACCGGCCGGTGTGGGTGACTGGATGGAGGAGGCTAGTAGGAGGAGGGGAACGGCCGAACGGGAAACGGCACGGGCGGTCGCCCATAAATTGCCGCCGGGGGCCGTTGGGTGGCCGGGCCGCGCGCGCGCACGGGCCAATCCGCCGCGACGTCGCGCACCTACCCGTGCCAAGGCGATTGAATGAGCGGCCGGGGAGGCATTGAAGCCGAGGGCAGCTAGCTGGAGCCGGCTGGGCTTCTGTCCAAGGGGATCGGAGGAGATGGCCGGCGGCCAGTAGATGGAGCGCGATGCAGATGCAGTGGTGCTACTGGTGCGGTGTGTGTACGACGTACGGCGGCTATGGCTTCGGCTTCGGTTGGCCTGGCTGACTGGCGGGGGAGGGGAGATGAGGTAGCAGGAGCATGTGGCGTGCCGTCGAGACGGGCTGGACGAAGACGTGGGGCATAAATAGATGGCCGCGCCGGCGTGCGTGCCCTGGCCCGGCCGGCGCGTGGGTTTTGACCAGGCTGAGGCGATGCGCCTGCGCCTGTGGGATGGTGGGGGGAGGACGAACGGGGAGGCGTTGGTTTGGTTGGGTTCGCGGGTGGAGAGTTCGGAGAGGTTTGGTGGCGTTGGGCAAGCGGCCCTTACCTGCGAACGTCGACGTGAGCAGTGAGCTTAGCATTCGATCTGGAGAAAACCGCCGGCGCGGCTACGCAGCGTGCAAGGGCATGTACTCAACTCCTTTTGCTTCTAACCAAGCATCCCACATTCCCACCCAGTCCTCATACACATACATACTAGGACTGTTTGCAGCGGTAGATTCCAAAAGAGTTAAATGCATCATTAATACACAAACTTGGCGAGTGGGTGCGTTTAGATACATCATCTTTCGAATTGCTCATTTAGGATCAACAACTTGGCGAGTGAGTGCGTTTACATACATCATCTTTCTAATTGCTCATTTAGGAGCAACAACTTGGCATATGGGTGCAAAATAGGTCACCGACATGACACATGGGCAAAAAGAACGTCACGTTGACAACATATGTATACATTTGGTGTTATTTTATTATTTATTAGGACTCATTTTGACATATATTAGTTCTGATAAACATCAAATTTTTATGATGCTAATACAGGATGAACAATATGTCAGAATAATACAACAATTTGAGAATTTAGATTACCACTCAAACTTTGTTAGAGGCAGGGACTGCAAACCGAGTTACGAATCAAAAGGTCAAATTTTTGCACTTATACGGTGCCTAGAATCAACGTCAAATATATATCTTGTTTGTTATATTATTTTATTTCACCTCACCAAAAATAAATATTTTTCGTAAAATATAAGATTTTAAAAAATTTACGATATTCTTGTCTATAAGATGTTACAAACAAAATCTAAAAAGATACTACTAAACTAACCTAAATTGCGTCACGAGTAAGGACTTTTGCAAAAAAAAGGCTAACACAGGGCTAACACAGTGAAAGGGCCTCTAGCCTAGTGGTTAGAGAGCCTGAGTAGCACCCAGCAGATCCAAGTTCGACTCCATGTGGGAGCGAATAATTGGGTTTGGAATAAAAAAATATAAAAAAATAGGTAGGGGCTTCCCCTCCCAACTTCGGTCAAAAAAAAATGGCTAACACATCGCTGCAATGCTGCCTTCATGGCAATTTTTTTGGCTATGTGTCGTTGTGGTGACCTATTTGCACCCACGTGTCAAGTTGTTGCTCCTAAATGAGCAATTAGAGAGATGGTGTACCTAAATGCACCCACTTGCCAAGTTTGTGTACTAATGATGCATTTAACTCATTCCAAAATTCATCCCCTAAAACAATATTTAGAGGCTCCTTTACAAAATTTCACTCTCCAAATAACATTCTACTGCAACAATTATCTCTAAATTTCTACCCGAAAAGAAATATTCCTAAGAACATTTTATCCAACTCCTCCCACCCATCCTGTGGCCGCACCCCGCCCCCTCCACTCCGTGCGTCCTGGCCGTCGGGAGGGGTCCTCCACCGGCGCGGGCTCCCAATAGGACCGAGGGGTGATCCATCCGCTGTCCGCCTCGGCTTGTCACAAGGAAGCCGCCACCGCGCGCTGCTCGACAAAGCGCCGCCGTGTCCAAGGCTCGACGGAGCACGGCGCGGGCGCAACGAGAGGCTACGATCGGGACGTGGTCCACCGGCACCGCCACCGCCTTGCTTCCGGCCGCCAAGAACGTTGGTGACACTGACGCGAGCGCCGACGCCGGCGTGGCGGACAAGAAGAGCGTGTTCGTGGGCGTGGGCGGCATGGGCGACCTCCCGGGCTTCCCGGTCGTCGACGTCGGGTACGGCGGCGGCTTCGGCAACAACGGCGGGGCGTCTTCAGCGGCGTCACGGGCCCGCTCGGCGGCGACGGGGGCGGCGTCAGCCCGGTCGGCGGGTTCGGGCCCCTCGGCGGCGGCGGCGGCATCCCGTTTGGCGGCTTCGGTGGTGGCGCCCCGTTCGGCGGTTACGGACCTCCAGCGCGGCGGGAGGTGCGGGCGGACAGGGCGGGCGCGGCGCGGGTGGAGGCGGCGACGGCGAGAGGGAGGTCGCGGGGAGGGGGAGGCGGTGCGCGACGAGAGGGAGGTCGCGGTGAGGGAGATGAGGCGGCGAGATTTGGAGAAGGGGGAGGCCTCCCTGAAATTTGGGGAGGGGAAGTTGGGCCTCCACATTAGAGGACCCTATAGAGGACGCGGCTGCATTGCGATTTTGGCCTAAAATGATAAATTAGAGGTCTAGAACGGTATACAGATAATTGCTGCAAACAGTCTAATGCATTGGCTGGCTTCTTAGCAATTCTCTAAGCTATTGAATTACATACCCAACTCCTTATCAATGTCTCAATTCCATTATCTATGAAAACACTCCGGCCGGCTTAGGGTTTTTTATAGACTTCCATCACAAACACAAGAAGGTCCTTGAATAGAGATGTCAATAGATACCGAAAAATTAATGAAATTTTTTACGCTATTAGGGCACTGGGCTAATTTCTCTACCCATAGGTCTACTAATGTGCAAAAGCCTTAGCCATCGGGTAAAAATTAGTATACAATAAACCTCATGGAGTCCGTGCAAAACCAAGAAGCCACGTCATGGGCGATTCCCGGCCGTTAGATCGGCCAGATGGACAGCCCAGATCATGCGAACTTCGGACACTTTGCACAAAAGTCCTTCATCTTTTGCGAAATAGACCCCGCCGTCCATGCCCCTCTCTCAGCCATAAAAGAAACCTCAAGTTTTTACGAAATGGAACCGCCGTCCACGCCCCTCTCTTAGCCATTTTTGCAGAAGAACCCTTGAGCTTTTGCAAAATAGAACCCGCCGTCCATGGCCCTCTCTCAGCCATTTTTACAGAAGAACCCTCGGGCTTTTACGAAATAGAACCCGCCCTCCATGCGCTCTCTCTCTCCCAGGTCATTTTTTTAAAGACTCACGAACTTTTACCAAACAGAACCACCTAAGCAAATATAGTAGCCTAAAAAAATATTGGTAGGCGATCATCAATTATGTTAAAAATTTGTAAAAACAATATATTTTTGTATTTTCTAAATGTGTAGCACTAAGACTACAAAAATAGGTAAAATTTGAAATCTAAATTAACAATTGAGTAAATAAAATTTACAGAAACAATAACAATTTGTGTATTCTCTAAATCACGTAGCACTAAGTATAGAAAATTACATTAGATTTCAATTCTAAATTAAACATACCTAAATATTAATTTCTCATCTGTCCTACGGGCGTCCATATGCGCGCATGGGCGTGCAAATCACTAGTGGGTATGGATCTTCTCCTAAAGTACAGGTACCCACGAACGGTGAGCCCATGGTTGTATATTATGTATACCTTTCTTGCAGCAGATGCAATCCATCCCCTCTAGCTGCCAATGTCGCAAAGAGGCCCAATTGGCCTAATGCAACAACCAACAAGTGTCAAATATAAGATGCAAGTATATGAATTATTAGCCTATGGTATTAATAGTTTTTTTATATGCTATTGTGTTCACTTGTAGGTGAGATTATATATGGTGTAGTACAATCAATATTTGAAAAGGGTGGTGCGCCCATACAATAAGTGCATACTTTTTGTGTGGCTGGTTCTATAGAGGATCTATCTTAGAATAGAGAGAGGGGGTGTTTTTTATATACTGTGGATGCCTTGTGCATTTCTGCTGTCTTTTTCATCAAGTTTTTTTTTTCCAAAAGTCATAGGTGCTTGAACAATGGCGATGCTTTGAAATCAAGATCAATTTTTTTTGCAATAAAGGATCAAATTCAACCATGAACATATATCCTTCTAATATGGATCCCATGCAAGAAAACGGCAAACATGAAATCCTTTGCCTGATCAATACCCTCCTTTTGGGTTTCAAAGGCATAGCTATATTCTCTGTTGAGAAATTAAAGACCTCCATGCATGGCTGGACTAGCTAGGGATGAATCATTATTTTCTTTCACATACGAGCCAGATCGTCTAGTCACAATCGAATAGCACAAAAAAGGGGCTTAAAAAACTCCTAGTACCTAGCTTTTTTTTAGAAATATGCCATGTTTCTTTGGTTGTTGACAAAAAATTTCTAAAAGAAATCTTATATGCATGAACTATTAAATAAAGTCTATTTATAAAAATTTTTTAGGGGTGAGTGTAACTTTGCACGGCGAATCTAATAAGCCTATTAATCCATAATTTACTACAGTAATGCTACAATAACCATCCTCTAATCGTGTGGTTAAAGGCCTCGTTAGATTTGTCTCATAAATTAGCCCAAGGTTGTGAAAATAATTTTATAAACTGACTTTATTTAATACCCTTAATTATTGGTCAGGTGTCATTAAAATCAAAGAAACGTGTAGCTACTACCTAGCTTTGGGCTTGAGAAGCATGGGAGTTGCTGCTGCTCCAACGACCACGTTTGGTGACACGGGTTGCCGGGTCGGAATATTCTGACACCAAATGACGCGAACTGTTGGTGTCTTCTTGCTGGGCATTTGCGTATGTTCAGTTGTTGGGCTGGTCGACTTGCTGCTGCTTTGGTTGAGCTAGAGAAAAATCTAGTTGTTGGTGGAAAAAGTCTATTTTACTACCCTCACATTTACATTGTCCATCTAACTCTATCAATAGAATTTAGGTTCAATTTACTATCCTAAACTATTTGATTTGGTAATCTACCCCTAATAAGATTTGTCTTTTTTGTTTTTTCACATATAAGATGAGTTTTTAGTCAAATTTTATGAGCAGATAGCCAACATGATGCATTGTGTTAGAAAAACACATTAATAATTTTTTATGGTTATTTTCAAAGATTAGAACATTTAATACAAAATTTATACTAAGGATACAAATTGTATGCAAAAAAATATAAAAAGTTCAAATATTTTTTCTAATATAGAGAATCATGTTATAAGTCATCTCACCAAATTTGAAGTTAAATTCAATCTATGTAGGGAGGAATGTAAAAAAATCAAATCTCATTAGGGGTAGATCAAATCAACTAAAATAGTTTGGGGGGAGTACCATGAGTCTAAATTTCGTTTAGGGGATTAAGTGGACAAATAAATTGGTGAAGGTAATAAAATGGTTTTTTTTCTTCGTGGTGGATGCATGGATAAATGGACCCTGGCTCGGCCCTAAAAGGTGGCCTACTGTTCATTTTCACCTCAAATGCTTCGAGTATTACGGCCACATGTGAAGAGCATGTCAAAATTCTGGAAGACTGTAACCCTGTAAATATTAAAGTTATACATGTCAACTTAATTAAAGTTGTACGTACATGTATAAACTAGAATTCGCAGCCTCTCTCTTTCCCTTCCTTGTCTCATGCATACTCCGATGTACGCTTCTCTCTGATCCTCTTCGGTCCCTCTACCAGTCTCTGTCCGGGTTTATATCTCCGTTAATATTTTTGTTTATCAATTGCAATAAAAGTTCAGATAACCAGGGCTGCCGTAGTTTCCTTTAAAAAAAGAAATAAAAGATCAGTGTGAGCATTCTCCGGTTTCTTTCTGCACATTCTTGGCCCTTCTACAACTCCCATCTTTTCCCCAAAAAGTTAAAAGATCAGTGTGAGCACATTCTTAGTCCAAGATATGCCTCCGCACCCGTGGGCCGGCTGCCATTATGCTTTCCCTCCCTCCGAATCGATTCCGGAGTAGGAGTGAGCCAGAAGGATTCCAATTCCAAAACCACACCTCCATCCAAAGCTCCCAAACCCTCTGAACGAGCGCCATGCGATGAGCTATCGTTGAGCTCGCTCGCTGCCCCACGGCCAGCGTACGTCGCGTGGTCTCCAAACCCGCCGGATACTCCAGCCACAGCCTGCCATGACCCGTGTAGAACGCTCCTCTCGCCACTCTAAGTATCGCGCAAGCTCACTATATAGCGGCACCCGATGCAATGTTCGTGACGAATAGCTACGAGCAGAGCAGCTACGACGTAAAGAACCGCACGTACGGCCTCCCTCGAGCCACAGCTTCTTGATCGGGCGGCGTTGTGCAGAGAGATGGCGGAGCCCAGGAGGACGCGGCCGTCGACGTTCCGGTGCGCGGCGGCGACGTTCCTGGCGCTGTGCGTCGTTGTCGTCATCGTCGTCCTCCTCTGGCTCTTCCTCCACCCCTCCAAGCTCGTCCTCTCCGTCGACCACGCCTCCACCGCCGGGTTCAACTTCACGGCCGCCGGCGGGCTCGCGGGCGCCTTCGACCTCACCCTGCGCGCCTTCAACCCGAACAAGCGCGCCGGCGTGTCCTACCGCTGGCTCGACGTCGGGGTGTGGTACAATGGCACGTACCTCGCCGGCGCCCACGCGCCGGGGTTCGCGCTGCCGGCGGGGGACGAGGCGCGCGTCGACGTCGCGGCGCGGGCGGCGCCGGACGCCTGGACGCTGCCCCGGGACGTGCAGGAGGGCATCAAGAGGGAGCGCACGGCCGGGAAGCTGGCGGTGGACGTGCACGTCGTCGCCAAGGTGAGGTTCCGGTACGGCGTGGCGAGGACGCGCAAGTACACCGTGCGCGCCAGCTGCCCGGCGGTGGACATCGACTTCGCGTCGCCGACATCGTTCCACCGGGTCCCCTGCTACGTGCACATCTGAGAGCGAGCTGCGTGACATGCTTCGAGGATTTGGCTGTGTGTGAATTGACTGATTTGGTTGGTGCCTGCTTCTTTTCGTGTTATGATGATGATTACCTTTGGTTTGTTGTTACATTTCTTTCTTCACTTACATTCTTTCCTGTAAAGTGTTTTTCATGGATTTGGGTAAAGATCTGTTGCCAGTTTAATATGAACCAGTAAATATTCTTGATAATTTTTTGCTTTTGAGAACGAAAATATTTCATTTTCTGAGAATTTATTTTCAGAAGATGATTTTGCTGAGAATATTAGAGCAGGTTATTTTCGCGCAACAGTGTACGCTGGTATTTTATTTGGGGCCCAGGAAGTATTAGAAAAGTCGGCCCGGCGTGGTCGACCTATTTTCACTCGAGTGGGCTCATAACTTGGCCCATCCCGAAGTTTTGTTCAACATACGGCCCAGTCTAGATGTATTATTCTTCTACTTTATATTTAAAAAAACAAGCAGAAGTAAAAATAAGCTCTCCAGCAATTTTTCAACACCAAACGTGGCAAAGGCATTGATGACAAAACCTGTAAAATAAACAAAGCACAAGTTGAAGAAAATAGTGCAATGGTATGTAGATGGCAGCAGAGATTAGATCGGTTCCCAAACAAAATCTCGCCTATCACATGGCACCATGGCCCCCAAGTGCCTAATAACACGTCGAACAAGGCATCGGGATCATGTCAAAAGAGAGAGTAGTTTCGTATAGAAACCTCAACCAGTCACCCTCATGGGCAGCTGGGCTCATGGCAAATCATCTCCCACACGCACCTAATAGCAGCCCTTAAAATACCCCAGCAAATTCAGGTACCCTCTGATTCCCATCCAACGGCTGTCAGTCTCACTCTCGTAGTCCCGATCCGACGGCAACCGATCCCTCACGGAATCAGGCTTCGCTGTCTACAGCAGTGGGCCCGGTTGCACAGTCACACACAGATACAACCAACTAAGCAACAAGGTCCCCATATCCTCTCCTCCCTACCGCCGTGCTCCAAGAACCTCCACATCCTCTCCTTCCTCTGCTTCCCCTGCTTCTCCGGCCGGCCATGGCCATGTCCATGTCCATGGCGATGTCGAAGGCCTTCACCGCGCGCCACGCGACCCATTTCCAGCACCGCCTCGTGGCGTCAAGCTCCCAGGCGGCGCCGCGGCTGCCACTTCTCCCGCGCCGGCCGGGCCTCGCGGTAACCGTAGCATCGCCGCGGCGGCTCCTACCGGCAAGCCCCAGGTCCTCGTCGACCGAGTCTGACCTCTCCCCCACGCCGCAGTCGGAACGTACCATGACGGCGTGGGACCTCGCCAGCCTCTGGGTCGGGCTCGTCGTCGGCGTGCCGTCCTACTACCTCGCCGGCAGCCTCGTCGACCTCGGCATGTCCGCGCTCCAGGGCGTCGCCACCGTGACTTTCGCCAACCTAATCGTCCTCGTCACGCTCGTCCTCACGGCCGCGCCGGCGGTCACGCACGGCCTGCCGTTCCCGGTGCTCGCGCGCGCGGCGTTCGGCATCCGCGGCGCGCACGTCCCGGCCGTCATCCGCGCGCTCGTCGGCTGCGGGTGGTTCGGCATCGAGTCCTGGATCGGGGGCCGCGCCATCTTCCTGCTCCTCCCCTCCCGGCTCAAGTCGTACCCGCCGCTGCTCGCGCCGGTGCCCGGGCTCGGCGCGGCGCCGCTCGAGTTCGCGTGCTTCCTCGCCTTCTGGGCCGCGCAGCTCGGCGTCATCATGAACGGCATGGAGGCCATCCGCAAGCTCGAGAAGTTCTCGGCGCCGGTGCTCTTCGTGCTCACCTCCGCGCTGCTGGCCTGGGCCTACACCTCGGCCGGCGGATTCGGGCGCATCCTGTCGCTGCCACCGAGACTGACAGGCGCAGAGTTCTGGAAGGTCTTCTTCCCCTCGCTCACGGCCAACATCAGCTTCTGGGCGACGGTGGCCATCAACATCCCGGACTTCGCCCGATACGCGCGGAGCCAGGCGGACCAGGTGCTCGGCCAGGCCGGGCTGCCGGTGTTCATGGGCATGTTCACCTTCGCCGGGCTGGCCATCACCTCGGCGACCGAGGCCATCTTCGGCCGCGTCGTCTCCGATCCGATCGAGCTCCTCGGCCGCATCGGCGGGCCGGCGACAACGTTCCTCGCCATCTTCGGCATCGGCCTCGCCACCGTCACGACCAACATTGCCGCCAACGTCGTGGCGCCGGCGAACGCGCTGGTCAGCATGAGCCCGCGGAGGTTCACGTTCGCCAAGGGGGCGCTCGTCACCGCGCTGCTCGGCATCGCGTTCCAGCCATGGCGGCTGCTCAGCTCCAGCGAGAGCTTCGTCTACACCTGGCTGCTCGGCTACTCGGCGCTCATGGGCCCCATCGGAGGGGTCATCCTCGCCGACCACTACATTGTCCGCCGCGCCGCTCTGGACGTCGACGCGCTCTACTCGGAGGACAGGGGAAGCCCGTACTACTTCCAGGGTGGTTTCAACGTCGCGGCCATGGCGGCGATGGCGGCCGGAGTCGCGCCGATCGTGCCGGGATTTCTGCAAAAGGTTGGGGTCCTACCGAGTGTCTCCAAGGCATTTGTCACGGCGTATAACAATGCCTGGTTCGTTAGCTTTTTCGTCGCCGGCGCCGTCTATTGCCTGCTCTGCTGCCGGAGAGATGTACCACAAGTGAAACAGCACGGCAATTGAATTGATACTAGGCTGAACTTGTAAAAATGGCAGCATACAGTTTAAAATACCGGACTGTTGTTTTGTTCAAGTTAGTCGTAGATCTGTCAGATTTGCATAATTAACCGCATGTACAATTGCTGATAAATGTCCTTATATGCTGACGAAAATAGCATTTTACTAGCATTCACCTAGAATATTGTAGTGGTTTATTGTGAATCAGGCATCAATTCATTTTGAGAATTTAAATTCCCACTCCTCTGGAACACCACAATGGTCGCTTAGAAACAACGGTTACCCCAAACGTTCGGAAAGATATGCATCATGATAATTCAGAAGCTCTAGCTATACAAACGTTCACCCTCAATTGTATTTTAAGATTTCTCATTTTCCATACCCCGATGTTGGTGTGTCAAAACATTGATCACAGAAAATCAGGAATCATACTGGGAAAAATATTGATAAAATAAGTTTAGATCACCTGACACTTGTGCTAGCTGTTTGGAGCAACTGATGGAGGAGATGGTTGAACAAACTCATCATGATATAATTTTTTTTGAAAATCATCATGATATAATACTTGCCAAACAGCCTGTATTTCAATCAGACAGCTATGATAAACCGACCTAATCTTGAAACAGTCATAGCTGGCATATCATCTTACTCGTAGATGCCTTCTCCATCTTCTCATTTTTAATTATTGGGAAAAGTCTGGTCTACATCTTTCAACAATCATAAAAGTCTAATTTTAACCTTTAATTACAAAACCGGACATTAAGGATCATCTAACTACTAAAACCAGGCAAATTTGGTCCCTTAGGTGGTTTCAAAGTGGTTTTCCGTTTTATGAAAATTTAATGAAAAATGGTTTAGTTTACAAAAGTCATAACTAATTCATTTCAAATCATAAAAATGTGAAACTAGTACCATTGTTTTTCTAAAAATATAGCACCTCTATTGGTGAACTACTTTGAGTCATTTGGATATTATTTGTTTATGTTCCTAGTGCTTTATTAATTTTTTTTAAAATACTAGGAATAGGAAAAAATAAGATGTAAATAACTCAAAGAAGAGCACCAATATATATGTTACATTTTTAGAAAAATATGAGTACCGGCTTCATATTTTTTTTGATTTGAAATGAATTAGTTATGAATATTTTAGGTGAAACCACTTTTCTTTAAATGCCTATAAAACAGAAACCACCTTTAAAACTACTCAAAGGGTCAAATTTATCCGGTTTCGATAGTTGAATAGCCCTTGGGGTCCGGTTTTGTAGATCAGAGTTGAAAATCATGCTTCTGCGGTGAAAATAAGATTTTTCCCTTAATTATTTCGCTTCGAATTGACGGTATGGAAGGTACCGTTAGGTTTGATCTTCGCATCTCAAGGAAAGATGTCAACGAAAATTGACGGTATGGAAGTATTCTTCCCCAGATCACTTCTTCCACTAGACGACTAGTGATCCAGCATTCCAGCTAGCTACCACTAGTGATCTCTCTAGCCGTGATCATGCTCAAACTATCAAACCCCACGGATTAGAGGGCTTTGCATCAATTTGTTGACAATCCAATCAAGGCACCACCATTAACAACCTCAATAAATCACTAATAGTTAGGATTCGATACAAATTGAAGGAAATGGAACTGAGAATGGGCAGCGAAGTACAAGAATCAAGAATTTAGAGAAATGGTCTAGAAGATTCTAGAATCACAGTAGTGGAAGCATGAGGCAGAGGAAGGAGAGGCCGGAGGAAGAATTCCAGTTCAATTCATCTAAAAATGCTAAAACTACCACATATGCCACTTAGAATTGATATTCCTCCACAGGTTATTCTGTCGCAACTACTCACCTCATACAGTCATGGCACACATGCTTAACAAGTTTCTCATGTTCACACTGATGTATAGCTAAGTCCGTAGAAATGCATTGTCACTCGTACGAGCGACCACCGGGCTTATCTCAACCATACATCCGTCCTCGGGAACATACACATGTGGACCCATGTTACATAAACAAATGTTACATATACACATGTGGACACACGTATCAAAAAAGATGTTTTTCATGCAGCTGTTCACAATCATTTGTTAAGCCCCGCGGTCGCTTGTATGAGTGGTTTTTTTCCATCCGCTATGTCAGAGCAAGCTATGGATGACAAACATGTTCAAGTGTTTGGATTACGTATTCATCATGGTGCAACGACGAAATCTGCAAATGCGTTCTAATCGGTGGTTATTTCGGTGAAACTGTAATAAAGGCTAAAATTATGGTTCAAAGTTGATAAAAAAACAAGCTGAATCGGTCAAGCGTGCGTGTAGTGAGGTGGTCTTTTAACAAAACCATGTAAGGGGGTGAGCACTTGTAACCAAATAACCCAGTGAGTCATCTCAAATCCAACTGACATTTAGGATGGCTTTTGTAATTTTTATTGACCTTTCCTTTCCTGGGCTCATGCAGCTGACTTTGTAGACCTGGAGGGTGTTTAGATCCCTCAAAAACTCAAACTTTTCATCACATCCACGTCACATCGATATCCCATCGAAATATTAAATATAGCAAATGACGCATGCATGGAACACTAAACGTGGGTAAATAAAAAAATTAATTACATAGTTTTAATGTACACGATGAGATGAATCTTTTGAGCCTAGTTAGGTCATGATAGCACAACGATTATCACAAACAAACGAAAAACGCTACAATGCGCTACAGTGTCCGATGTGACCTTTTCATCCAACTTTTCGCGAATCTAGACACACCGACTCCTCTCCTCTTCCTCGCACAGCAAGCCCCAACCCGTTACTGCTCATGGCCCGCACAGTGTAATTTTTCTTTTATTAGGGGTGTCCAGTCAAGGGGCTGGTTGTAAAAGTTTTGTCTTGATAATAAAATCTAACCCTTAGGGCAGTCACGTTGCTACATCTCAGCGGTCTCACATGTCGTCTCATGCAGTGTTACGTAGGATTTTTACTGACGTGGAGGAGAGAGAGGTAAGAGAACGAGGTCGTTGCTTCGCGAAACAACTGCCTCATGAGCTAAAATTTAAGACTATGAGACAACTCAACCATCATTATACGAATTTTGTTGTCATGCAATCAATAATATTTCTTTATTTTCTCCATAAATTAAGAGATTTTGTATTACTATGAGACAACTAAAACAACAACCTAATAAGTTGTCAAGATTACGTATCACTTTATGAGACCGTCTATTATACGGCACGAACGTAGTTGTCCATATTTAAAAAAAAAGACACAGTGACACGCTTGCTTGCTTGCTTGCCGAGCTCCACCTGGGGGCGCGATCTTCGTTAACAAGCAGTTCAGGGAGCAGGTGTCAAGATCATGGCGGCCGGCCGAGAGAACGCAATCCTCATCCTCCGCCGGTTGTCCGGCACCTCTCCCATGCCCTGGACTTGCAGGCTGCAGCGTCTGCTCGGAGTCAACATATGGCGTCGAGACGCAGGAGCGGAGCCTGAATGCTTGCAAGAAATCGCTTCATCCTATATTCTACCTCTAAAGTTAACTATGTAAAAAAAGATTCCCATCACATCAAAATGTCATAACATATATGTTGTATTAAATATAGATAAAATTAAAAACTAATTACACAGTTTTATTGTACTCTACGAGGCGAACATTTTAAGCCTAATTAATCAATTTTTAGATAATTTTTCACACATTTCACATATACAAACGAACACAGATTCCGGACGCCCGGAATCGGAAACTAAACAAGCTTAATCCCGGTTTTGTGTCATGTGCGCCCGTGCAGCTGCCGCTGTTCTTGCGATGCGCAATTTGTATCTGTGATTCGTGTGACGCATTCAGCGTAACCAATTCATATGAACAAATAGTTTTGGAATAAGTCTCTCTACTACCAATATATTTTTAAAATATTCAGATTAGGTTTTGAAAATGTTTTTTCAAAGAAAAGTTTTGATAATGTTATGTCTAGATATGTTTGTAATAAGGTATCCAAATTATTATACATTCGCTAAGATATTTAAAATATACTCAACCCTGGAACTCGCCAGCCTCTGGGTCGGGCTCGTCGGCGGCGTGCCGGCTTACTACCTAGCCGGCAGCCTCGTGGATCTCGGACCTTCGCCAACCTCATCGTCCTCGTCACGCTCGTCCTCATCGCCGCGCCGGCCGTCACGCACGGCCTTCCGTTCCCGGTGCTCGCGCGTGCCGCCTTCGGCGTCCACGGCGCGCACGTCCCGGCCGCCATCCGCGCGCTCGTCGGCTGCGGCTGGTTCGGCATCGAGTCCTGGATCGGGGGACGCGCCATCTTCCTCCTCCTGCCCTCCCGGCTCAAGTCGTGCCCGCCGCTGGCCGCGCCGGTGCCGGGCCTCGGCGCGGCGCCGCTCGAGCTCGTGTGCCTCCTCGCCTTCTCCGCCGCGCAGGTCGCCGTCATCATGCAGGGCATGGAGGGGATCCGCAGGCTCGAGAAGTACGCGGTGCCGGTGCTCACCTCCGCGCTGCTGGCCTGGGCCTACACGTCGGCCGGCGGCTTCGGCCGCGTCCTCACGCAGACGCCGAGGCTGACGAGCGCCGAGTTCTGGAGCCTCTTCTTCCCGTCGCTCACCGCCAACATCATCTTCTGGGCGACGATGGCCATCAACAACGCCGACTTCGCCCGGTACGCGCGGAGCCAGTCGGACCAGGTGCCGGTGTTCATGGGCCTGTACACCTTCGCCGGGCTCGCCATCACCTCCGCCACGGAGATCTTCGGCCGCGTCATCTCCGACCCTTTATACCGGGCATTTATGTTAACTTTTTTTTTGCTATTTGTTGGCATATTTATTAATCATCATTGTGTAGCTGGGACAATAACGGATGATTGAACTCATGCAGCGGCCAGAGTAAATACTGTTCCTGTAATTGAAAAAGATTATGGTACTAGTGAACTGCATTTTGGCCCCCTGGTGTATGTTACAAATTACAGACGAAAATGTTTTCATAAAAAAAATGTAAATCACAACATTTAATCGTTCCGCAAATTAACCTCCCCAAATTGTCCAACATTTTGAAGTGCAGATGAAAACTGTGACGCACAAGGGGAAAAAAGATTGACCTCCGCAAATTAAAATTGGAATCGTTAACAAGAAAGTTCGCTTTATTTTCAGAACTGCTTCAGAATGCCCTTATATGATGATGAAGAAAATAGCCTTTTATTAGATTTTACCTAAATTAATGTAGTTGGTTATTACCAACCAGGCATCGATTTGGTCAAAAAAAATTTACTTGCCACTTCTTTCAGACAGCCATAACGGCAGATTCACATGACAACAATGGCTGCCTCGATGCAGTATCTTATCTTGTGCCAAAAGTTCACCATCAATTGGGTCCATGGTTTTT
Source organism: Echinochloa phyllopogon (assembly GCA_033239725.1). Lineage (NCBI taxonomy): Eukaryota > Viridiplantae > Streptophyta > Magnoliopsida > Poales > Poaceae > Echinochloa > Echinochloa phyllopogon. The sequence goes on from BTCW01000010.1 coordinate 50,022,862, forward strand.
TCACTTCCGATGCACCAATGTTTATGTATGAAACAGGTAAAAAAGATCAAAGTTAACACACAAAATTCTTATTGATTGAACAAGTTGGAGATTAGTTACCATTTGTGCAACATAACACTAGCTGTTTGGAGCAACTGTTGATTAAACATTATCACCATGATAATACTGGCCAAACAGCTTGGATTTCAGTTGGACATCCTATGATAAACCAAATCTAATCTTCAAGCAACAGGCCCTAGCTGGAATATCAACGAGTCCTGGTTTTGATCATCTTCCCCCTAGATGCCTTCTTCTCCATTTTCTCCCTTTTCTTTCGGGTCTTCTCATCTTCAACTTCACCCTGCAAACAGGAGGTATACAATACCAGTTTGTCATATCTCGTTGAAAATAATATACTGAAATTGATGATCAACCTATTTTTACCTCTGAACCACCACTGAAAAATGTTCCTCTCAACAAACCAAAAATCTTGTATCCAGCGAAAGCTGGAATCTGCAATTGAATTGAGTATACAGATATTAAACACAATAATAAGTTGCCAAACATTTGCAAGCTCCCCTTGAGAGACACTGCAATTGAAGCATTTGCAACTTCCGAGTCATGAGAGGAACTTGAACTAGACATGCTTGCAAGAGTATAGAAGCCTAAATGAATTCTATTTGTGACACACAAAAAAACACAGAATTGAATCAATATGTGTTTACTTGAAATGAGTAGCAATTAGTGATGGTCATCGGAGTTGGCTATTCACTTGACTTGTCATATTACTTTGCTTTGCAATTTTAAGAGAAAGCGATAGAAATGCAGGCTAGACATATCAGATCATACACATGACAAACATTCCTAGTCAGACTCAGACAACGTTGTTCAGCTAAAACGACTATCAAATTCTTCACAGAATAAGTACCCTGTAAAATTGGGGCCCAAAAGGGTACTTTTCACCCATGGCCTGTTGTACTGAAGCGATTGAATGGAAATACAATTTCAAGGAAACGTATAGTGTCTGCTGTCTTACCACTAAATATGTCCACCAAAATTTCTCTGAAATGATGGACATCAGCTGCACAAAGACAGTGATATAGATCACATCATACAGATACCTGCAGAACAAAATGTAAAAGAATTATCATTGTTTTGAAGAGAACCAAAATGTACCACTAAACCATCTCTAAAAGAACATGTCACTACCAAAAAAACAAATTGTTCATTGCTGAACTTATTTTCCCATTATTTCATTTTTGTAGCCCACTGTTTTTGTATTTTTTTTGTTAATGTAACTAGGTTCTAAAGACTAATATGTTAATTTGTTCAACTTTGAAATGCTGAGAGCCAGGGAGGCAGGGAGTAATCCTCTGTGCATATGCACTACTGAGAAGAGATTAATATGCATTCCCATATCCAACAGAAACATATGTTATCAAGTGATCTAAGCTAACATTTGCACTGTCTCCTGCAGTTACTTACTCACAAATCCCACCAGTGCTCAAGTCGAAGCCACCATCCAGTAGTTCTCCATTATCAGAGTAAACTGGTTTTGCCATACTGGCGAGTTGCTTGTATGGAAAATAATATGCAGAAGATGTTAACGTAAGGCCAATCCAATGCTTCCAGGTGAAGGATGAATGCATTATACCCATCCTCGCCACTATGTAAACAGCCTGCAGAACCCAAATAGCTAGAACATATAATTCGCTGGTGGCATACTTCCAGGTCAAGACAAAGCAACAGAAGGCAACTTCCATTAAATATTACAAGCATTTTATGTATAACCATCTTGAATCACACAAGGAATCAATACCGAATCTTACAATAAACAACACGCCAGAAGAATGAGAAAAAAATAACCGAATTAATAGCAAAGGATCATGAATAGAGCGGGTTCAAAAACAAAAAAGTTCTCGTCTTAGATGTGTTTTATATTCTTGATGACAATGAACCCTCGGCTGGTAAGCTCATCAATTCAATATCTTCTGTAATTTGTGGATTTTAATACTTTTACAAATGTATCACTAGATTTTTAGTCGATGGGCGTATATAGGAAGAAAGGAATATGTCATAGCTCTTTATTGACCCCCCAGCACCGAAAGGCGACTACAAGGCACAGATGAGTGGTTCCCCATCGAACCAAACTAAATTAAGCTAAATCCCCATCGAATTTCATCCTCTGGCTGGCAATTTTATTCCCTCTACAGCACCCTGGCATCCCAGATTCAGTTCTAGGCAGAGTGTCACTCCATCCCCTCACTCCATCCCGGCTTTCCAGGAAAGAGAAAATATCTAGTGGAATGAGCACGACAATAATTCAAAATACTATCATCTAGTCAAAATCTTCTAGGTTTCACCAAAAATATCACCGCGAGAGCTTTCCGAACAACAAGTTGAACGGCAACAATCTACAGGCCGACGAAGCGATTCAACGGATCTGTCCCACGCGATGGAGGGGAGGGGAGCGGAGAGGAGAGAAGACTGAAGCCGGGTGCTCACGTTGGATATGAGGATGATGCGCAGGAGCAAATCCAAGCGCTTCCTGTTCTCGTCCTTCATCTTCTTCGCCCCCTGCTTCGCCATGGCTGCGCTGCTCGAGGCTCTCCTCCTCCTTCGGTTTGTGCTGGGAACTTGGGATCCTCGTGTTCTGTTTTACTCTTTTTTTTTAAGAATTGTTCTGTTTTACTCTGGTAAGAAGCAGCCGAGGCCGTCCGCCCCCATGACCCTTTTCTATTCGACCTTGTCTTGGGCCAGGCCGCTTCCTCCTCTCTCCTGAATTACTTTTGGGCTTAACCAGCTTCTCGGGCCCATTTGTTTTAATGGATGCTCGGGCCCATTGATCTGCTAGTACCGGTGCAGTAGCATTTAAGGCCACCTGCTGCGCACCCGTGCGATTCCACAACGGTCTGGCGCGCGCTACCAAAGGCAACCAACCAACCCGACGGGAAGAACAAGCGAGCGATCAAGGCCTCAAGGGGAAGTGGGGAGAGCGAGCGAGAAAGATGGCGCAGGTGTGGGCGGTGTCCCTGGCGGTGGCGTCGCTGGCCATCGGCATGCTGGGGGTGCTCGGCGTCTGGCTCTGCTACCTCTTCGACGCCGTGGCGCGGGGCCGCCCGCCCCGGACCCCGCCGCCCACGCCCCAGGCGGCGTCGGAGGAGGAGGAGGACGCCAAGAACGGGCTCTCGGAGGCGGAGCTGATGCGGCTCGGCGGGGTCGCCGTGCTGGATCGCACGGGCGGCGGGGAGGAGGAGGAGGAGGGGGAGGCGCTCTGCCCGATCTGCCTCGACGCCATGGAGCCTGGCCGCGCCGTGCGCGTGCTCCCCGGCTGCAACCGCGCCTTCCACCAGGACTGCGTCGACCGGTGGCTCGCCATCTCGCCGCGCTGCCCCGTCTGCAACGTCTGGGCCGCGCCGCCGCAGTCGCCCGCGGCCTCGCCGGTGGCGCCCAAGACCGGCTGGGATTCTTGAGGTGTGGGGCGGCGCGTCTTCTCTGGCGCCTGGCGGGTCAGTTCTTGGCTCTTGACGAGTTCTTGGTTGGGTTCTGATCATCGATCGAGAAGCCTTCTTGATGAACTGCCGTCGGATTGGTACTTCTGGAGAGCGATTCTTGATGAATTCTTGGCGGCTACTTCATTTTGTGAAGGATTCTCGGATTGGGTTGCATGTACATCGACTCAATCCTTAAATTCTGCTCGAAATCAGTAGGTTTTGCAGGTTTAGTTCTTGTAGCAGATCATCACATTTCTACAGTATTAGCCCTCCCGATTCTTGATGATTTCTTGGCGGATACTTGATTTGTGAAGGAGTCTTGGACGGGATTGCATGTACATCGACTCAATCCTCCAATTCTGCTCGAAATCTGTAGGTTTTGCAGGTTTTAGTTCTTGTAGCAGATCATCACATTTCGATAGAATGTCTTCCCGACGAATGGGCTGAATAAATGATGATGCCAATGTATCATTTTCGTTGTGGGATCGCATATTCTGTCTTTCCTGTAACTGTGAAGTACTGCTGCACCTTTGATGTGGTCACAAAAATTAGAGGTAGCTATCAAAGATTCTGCATCTTGATGCGGTGTGTGTAGTATTGGTTTAATGAATTTTTTATATCTCGAGTTTAATACTTCTATTGCGCTTGGCACTTGTCATTATAGTTTCTAATTACTAAGGTTTTTCTGAAATTGGTACTTAAAAGCTCGGTTCCTATTCTGCTGCGAGTTAAAGGTTCTGTTAGTACTGTATTAACAGAATCAGTTTTCATCTTACCTCATCCAGTTCTTTGATATATGCTGTTCTTTAAATGCCATTTACTAGTTGAACTGAATCAGCTCGTTGTGGCCTTGTCAGATACCTGAATCATCTATCACTGGTCTTAAACGAGTCATGTATGATCTGGTTTGATTTTAGAAATCTGCAGAGTTTTGCTGGTTTTAGAATTTTTTCTGTATCACATTTCTGTGTCCGGCCTTCTCAATGAAGATTGAAATGTAAAATATGATGTAAAAAGTGTTGTTTCACTGTTCTGCCTTTTATATGTCATTGGCAAATGGAATGCCAGCAATTGTAGAATCTGCACTTTTTTGAGCTGAAATTTCTGCACGATGTGGAACAGAAGTGGCTTTCAGATATTTTGCTTTGTGCAGTACAGTGTCTTATTGCTGGGCTGGGATACTGCGAATGCCAGTTTTAAATTTCTGAAGACTTTTTTTTGCAAGAAAACTTCAGGACTTGTTATTAAGTGCCTGACTAGTGTACTTTTGAAATTATGAGCTTAATTCCTATTCTGCGGCAATCTAATTTTCAGACTACCGCAGTAATTGTACCACCAGAGTTTGATTCTTAAAGTTCCTTAGAATCAGTTGATATGTAGACCCTTTATTATTGCTCAACGTTGTCAAGCTATATAAATTTCAGTCTAGCCAGTCAGTTTGCTTGCGACTTGCAACTAGTAGGCTATATACATTAATACCCTCTCCATTCGTTGTTTTGGTATTTCTAAATACATAATTTTATAAGTATATACCTTGATACATATCAAAATATACATACATGAAAAACCAAAACGACTTATATTTGGGACCGAGGTAGTAATTTACATGGCAACTAAAGCTCACGAGTACGAATTGCCAACTGACGCTTCTTTTTTTAAAATACCTACTGATGCTTCTCCAAATCAAGACTAGCACGCTGGTCTGCGTTTTTTTGTAGCAGTTCTGGTGATCGGATAGCTGCTAACATGCATGTCTGACGATCTGTCAACTTTTGCATGGTGAATGCTGTTCTTTCATATCTACGTTTGCCAACTCAGTTCTTATGAAATAATCTCGCTAATGCTGCCAGACAATCGGTCACTGAATGCCGGCCTGCTGACGCTGTGTCAAGAACCAGTTATTGCCTTATGGAATCACTGAATCACAGGACCCAAATAAAATTAAATCAGAAGGAAAATATTTGTCCAGCAGAGAGCAAGGGAGGAAAATTTTAGTTCATCACTTGATATATGTTTTGGAGCACCATATGTTTGATGAGCATGTTTCACAAGCTAAACTATCACAGTATCTCTCAGTGTGGAAACGCTCACATAACAGAAGACAAGAAAAATTTGTGAAGAATCATCCATTAACTATCCACACTCAATACAACTGTGATCTGCGTCCCAGTATCAACTTTCTTACAGAAATGGCCCAAAAGCTCATTACACATACTGCTATTCCTTATTGAAGTGATCAGTTTCAAACAATTTAGACTCCATAGATTTTGGAACAAACTCCAAGATGCATCCCAGATTACCTGTTCCCTGTCATGTCAAGCAGTTCATCAAGACCTTTTACTCTCTGCTTCCCTTCACTAAGCAAAAATTCAATCTTTTTTTTATCATCACAATCGCGATATTTCTCGAACTCGGCCCTTGTGGTCCGCCTCAACTCATCTAGACAAACCATGTTCATGATATGAATTGTTAGTCGCAGCTCAAAATATAGCAACACACACAGCAGAGTAAAAAGGCAAGGAGCCTAACCTCGAGCGTGTTCAGGGGCTCGATGAGTAACTCGCAATGCCTGTCTATAAAGCTTTAAGACACGTGCGCGCAGGATGAAAGTCCGTAAATCCATGAAACGCGCCATTGAAAAATAACTTAATGCCAAGTAGTGTTCACTCCATGTGAAACCTCCCAGCAAACTGGAAATTCAATAAAACAAGATGCATACAGTAATGTAACCTTTAAGTGGTTGAAGTTGATATTATGTTTGACATTTGTATGGCACACAAGTAAATCATGCATACTAAGATAAGTTTGAACTCCTCTAGTCAAAATTCAACAACTACAGACAGGCACTCAAAAACTATGCATCACCAGTCACCATACAGATGAATACTGCAAAACTATGCATAGGCTCAACAAAGTTTCTCATCTTCAGTTTTCTCATGAACAACGAAAACCGGTGCTTCAAGAGCTTAAGTTCTACAGGAACGGAAAAAAAATTACCAAGGATCTCATGCTAAAGCATGTTGACATGTACATGATTTTACATGATTTCTCATGAACAACGAAAACCGGTGCTTCAAGAGCTCCTCAAATAGTATCTTCACTACTATAAATATGGCAGCTGGTGGTGATGAGGTGGTGGTATGCTGGTATGTCCGGAACAACACCAACCACAGCTCTCACTGTGTGGTTGTTGGCGCCAACAGACAGAACCTCAAGCCCTCAACACACCTCTCCCTAGAGTGTGATGTAACTAATTGTCTCTAGGATTCTCTTGAGCAATCAAACTAAAATCAAACAGGCAGAGAGGATAATGAGTAGAACCAGATATACTATGGACGAAATCAAAATAATATGGTTTCTATTGCTAACGTGTAGAGATGGATTGGGTGTAACGAACGATATTCCAAACTCTTTCAAGTTAACAGAATTTACTGCGGCAAACAGACGGGCATTCTTCTAGTTGTCTTAATTTGGGTGCTCAATGGCCTGCCTCCGAGGTAAGTTTTCTCAGTAATGCTACATACAGATATACATTGTAGACGGATGCGTCACTCATCTGAAGCATTTCAACAAGCACCTGATGCTCACATGTACAAATTCAGCTGTGCTTGGAGTTCAATTGAACTACCATTTTTTTAAGGATATACTGCACCCGCAGCTCGGGTACCAGATCCATGGTGGTTAATTTCCTATTCAGAAATCCCCAAATTCAGCTACCGAAGCTAGCTCCAAATCAATAGAAATTCAAAAAGTAGAGCAAGCCGCTGTCACTAACCAACTTGCCGCCGCTGGGGTCGTATGCCCGGTCCGCCGCCACCAGGTCTCCTATGCCGCGCACCTCCTTGCCGCCGTCGGCCGCCGCTCCCTGCCTCTCTCGTCGGCTGCACTCCTCGCCTGTCCGGGCCGCAGATCACCGCCACCAGATTTGGGGCTGCGAGCTGGAGAGAGAAGGAATGAGCTGGGCTAAGAAAATGACAGCCAGGCCCTCTCCCTGGGCGAGTCTGTTGGGCTGAGTTTAAGGCGTGGGCTGATTGCGATGCACCACACATACCAAGCTACGTATGGCCCATATTTCTCTGAGATTTTTTTTTGGCCCGTATGTACAGTACAAATACCTCTGCTAATGTTTTTGAAATTTCTTCTCAGAAAAATATTTTTGATTTTTCCTTTTGCATATCCCAGCTTCCACACATGTGCCGTTCTCCGCCGAATTTTTTCTTCCACATGAGTAGAAGTTGTGCCAAAGAGGACAGATTTGTAGTGCCCCTACGGCCCTACTGAATCACACTTGGAGCAAACCATGTGATCAAGCGACCATTGATCCACGCTACCTAGCGAAAAGCGGAGCATAGTACTAGATTATGCGCAGTGATCCGCTAGTATAATAGCAGTACCGCCGTTGAGTATTGACCTAGTGTGTGTAAACTTCCAAGTCTAAAAACGTACTCCCTCCGTCCCGTAAAGAATGCAATCCTCACTTTTTGAGAAGTCAAACCATTTCAAGTTTGACTGAATTTATATAAAAAGTTACTAACATTTATGATACAAAATAAGTATTATTAGATTAATCACAGATTCAATTTTCATACTAAATTGATTTGAAGACATAAATATTAATACTATTTTGTATAAACTTGGTCAAAGTTGAAATAGTTTGACTTCTCGGAAAGTGAGGATTGCATTCTTTGCGGGACGGAGGGAGGAGGTTCGTTGCAGACTTGCAGCAACCATATATAGGGGAGTATAGTAAACTGCAACGAGAACTTTGGAGAAGATGCAGCATTCTCGATGTCAACGCGAGTGCCCCGTACGCTCTCCGCTTGCGGAAAGATGTTCCTAGATTCAGGAGCGCAGCCTCTTTGGTCATCGCCTTCGTCTCTCTCGAGGACGGGGCGCAGCGGCGAAAATCTCGACGCCCCACACGCGTGTCTGCAGAAACCGACGCCACGCGCGTCCTGCTCCGGCCGGTCGACATCAGAGAGGAGGAAGATATCTGCTGCTGCTCGTGCTGAAAATCTCTCCGCTCACTCAGGACGAGTTCGATCAACGCTGCATTGTCGGTTGTGAGCTCGATCGATCAGAGCACGAGCTTGAAACGGAAGCAACTGAGCAAGAGCGGTTCCTGCATGGTGCGTTTCGATGTCAATTCGAGGACAGAAAGCAAAAGCAGGACATAAATGCTGCCGAATCGTTGCTGTGAGCTCGGCCGGCAGCAGAACGGTGGTTCATGGGAGTGATTGATGGAGATCTGGCCTGATGGTACACTGTCACCGATTGAAAGCAGGCAGGTTAGAGGTTCACTGGTTCAGAATTTCAGGCCGCTACTAGACCATGATTGAAGATCGTCAAAAGTTGGCAATGATTTGTTGGGGTCCGGATGGGTTATGTTCGCCAAACTCAAATTCATAGGTGTGGCCAAGTTTGTACTCCTTATGGAGTACTGCAAGACAAGTCGAGACCGTATTATGAAGTGCTAACCATGCCTACAGGACTGGAGCGTACATTGTTTTCACAAAGAAACCGAGAAACGCATTTCTGAATGATCCCAATTTTTGGTTTGCTTTAAACTGTCAAACTACCTAAAAGGTCTGAAAAAGATCATGAGAGAGACTACAAAATGTTTTGTCAGTTTTAACTTAACCATTTGTATGTTACTTGAAATAAAGCTGAAACTGCACATCAGCACACAACCGAAAGCAGTGGCATACGCTAGTGGGGCGTGCTTCGTTGTAAAATATCGAAACAACATATAGTTTATGTATCTGCTCGCCTTATTTTCATTGGAAATGCAAAATATTGCGGAGGAAAAGGAGCCCCGTACAGCGGCAACAGCAACCACAGCAAGCTTATAGCCAACTAGTGGATAACAGGAAGAACAAGAGACCATCGTTTCTTTAATAGGACAACCATCTGGCCATGTGCAACGGAATCTTGGCACCGGTTCTCCTTTGCTCCGCTCCTAACCACTGATACTTTTGGTTATGTTCCATGCCGCCAACCAAAAGGCGAAACAACAGAACAGCTAAAAACTATTTAACCACAGTAAATAGTACATGTACACACGCCCGATTCACAGTTCACCGTTTCACTCACGGGCTCACAGTGGCACGAATGACAACACCGTAAAATTTCACTGCCGGACAAGAGAAAAAACAGAAGCAGTCCTGGCAGCTTGCTACTCCCCTGAACAACCTCCTCACACCATACACCAGCAGGTTGGATGCCAAAATTGGGATCAGTTCATCAACCACCAGCACTTGCATTGCGATCCAAGGTCCAAAACACATCTCTTTAGTTTCCTCCCTTTCGGTTCATACCGAAAAATTCACAGGGCGAAATGCGCAAACTCGCAGAGGAAGATTAAGCAGCCATTGGAGCCCATGATAAGCAGGGTCCAGAGCCAAAACAGCGCTGTACACATACATCTACTAGCACTTAGCGGTGATCAAAACGTACCCAACCCATAATTAGTCAAGAGATTACTAGCCATCAGCGGACGCCATCATCATCATCTACTAGCGGTGGTTATCTTAGAAGACCTCCTCGGGGATGCTCTGCAGGCCGGGCTCCCACTCCCCGCTCGCCTGCATCCGCCGCGCTGCCTCCGCCGCCCGCCGCATGCTGCGCCGCCGCAGCGACTGCAGCCTCTGCTCGGCGCTCGGCCCGGTCCCCGCGGACGCGCGCTGCCGGTGCCGCTCGCTGGTTGCCGCCGCGGTCACCGCGCCGGCCCCGTCGCCGAGCGCCGCGACCATCTGCTTGAGCTCGCGCTTGCTGACGACGATCTTGACGCGCACCGCGCCGCCGACGTCCTCCCTGGATAGGAGGCGCCCGCCGTGGTGCAGCTGCTCGAGCGCCGCCGCCGCCGCCTTCGACTGTTGCCGCGCGTCCGCGGCCGCGTCCCTGGGGAAGAAGCACCTGGACGCCATCCCCGTGCCCGTGGCCGGCCTCGTCCTCCGGGCGGCGGTCGCTCTGCTCTCTACACCCTCCTTCCTCAACGTCCCTTGCAAGTTACAGCAGCAAGGCTAAAGCGAAGGCAAAGTGAATCAATGCGTGGGCTGCCGAGTAATGTGACACCCTCCCAATACCAACATGCTTATATACTAGCTGGCGACGGCTAAGCCTTTTGGTGAGCGCAGCCCCAACTGTCTCCAAATATGCGCTGCCTGCGTCCATGACATGTGGGCCTCGGACCCGGACCCGCCTCACGTCGTCCCTGACCACCACCTTACCCCATCATCACCTGTGATCTGTCTAAAACTTCACTAGATGTAATTGATAAAGTAATAAGAACTGGGGTGGTAGCTTTTTTAAGACTCCAAAACAATCATGAGAGAGGCCGGGACTAATTGAGATGGGAGTTGAATAAAGATATGGGCGGCTCACATGGCTGTCCCTCTCCTCGCGGAGCTGAGCTGATCGAGCTGAGATGGAGGCCGGAATCATTGGGGGAGACCCGCCCCTTGCAAGTAACGTGCTAGGACAAGGCCCGGCCGATCGATGATGACTCGTGGAGTCTACGTACATTCGGTTAAGGTGGCGTATTTGACATAGACATCGACCGTTCGCTAGTCGCTGCAGCCCCCATCCGTGTTCCTCTTGCTATTTCAGTATTTGCCCCTTTTGCTTTAATTTCCATATTGTTTTGTAGGCTAAAGGTAGATACTAATTCGTCGTCAAGTACTCGTACAGTATAGGCATCTGCATCTCCAGTTTGTGCTCAATCCAAACCTAAATTTAGACGCTCCAACGGGGAAGTACATTGTGCATGGATACGCAATCAAAAGTACACGTACATACATCTGGAACGGCGCGGCAGGGGTTCTGCGCAAAATTCATAAATCTTTCAGATATCATCGCTCGTGTCCCTTTCAGGATCGGATCCGGCCTTGCGTGTACACGGGATGATGATTGATGAATCGAGCACTCGCATGCTGATGATGACCGAGCTAGGTGTGCTGATACAACAGTCGAACGGACGACGGTCGTGATAAGGCGGCATTGATCGATTTTCCCCCAAATTTTAAACTCCAACAGTTCAGCAGCACGTCAAGATGGATCGGAGGGAGGCCCCTTCGTAACCGTCAGTTAACCACCAGCAGAACTAGGAAATTCATCAAAAATCAGGCCTTCTGATTAACAAGTCCCCAACTATTAGCACTCACCCGAAAGATCAACGCGGACGGTGAACCAACCCTCCATGATTGCAGCTGTAACGCGACTTTTTTTTAAAAAAAAAGTTGTAACGCGGACCACCCCATTTTTTCCCCAGTAATAATGCATCCAAACACGGGTCCAAGCCTGAAAGCCGCAGCGTCTCGCCGAGGTAGCTACTAGGCTAGCGACGAAGATGACGACGACGCCTGCATGCAGCCTGATTCCCGGCACGCCAAATGCTGCACAAGCACAACAACGAGCTCGCAACACGCCAACACCAGCCCAGATATGGGGGTTGAGTACGTACGTAGGCGAGTCACGAGCAGCTAGCTAGTAGCGGAGAGATCGATCGATCGAGCCGGAATCCTGCATGATGATCCATACAAGTTATCGATCCCTGCTGCGCGCATATGCATCCGGTGTGTGAAACGAATGAATTCTCCCCTGCTGGCTGGAGTGTACTATACGTCGATCTAGGTTGTCTCCTGCTCATGATTACTATAACGAACTGTTGTCAACGGGCGTACGCAGTCTTTGGCTTCTCCGTGGGGGGCTGGCCGGCTTCTGTGGCAGTGTACAATGCATGGCGGCCATGCATGTTTGGAGGAAAGGGTAACATGCATTGCGTTGGACTGGTATGTATTGATCAGCTCGTAGCAGCCTACAGTAGCTATCTACTAGCTTATTATTAGCTAGCAACCGTTTTTCTTTGGGTGCAATGCAAAACCATCGCGCAAAGATATTCCTCTAAACAAATGCCTGCCTTGGAGGCCGACGATATATAGATGATGCGTGTATGATATTCTTGCGCTGGTGTCTCAGCTTTCTTCACATGGACAAAGCTAGGCCTTGCGCTGTACATTGCGTGCCCCGCAGAGCGTCGCCATCGCCGCAGTGGCCCCAGATGCCAGCCTCATTCTTCGGCGACCAGAGAGTATATAATAGAGATTCTTAATAAACTAGTAGCCTAATGCACGGTCCCTGGCCAGATCAGTTGGATCTTGGAATTTTCTATAATCTTTTTTGATAAAGAAATTTCTTATAATTCGCTGCTAGCAATGTTGAGGTTGCTTGCTTCAAGGAAGGTCCCCGCAGGGCACGCATCTACAGTGCAGTCTATATATACTGTGCAGCCGCGGGAACAGTAATTAAATCGGGCTGGTGCTACGAGCCGAGCACGTACAGCTCCGAGCTCTGCAGCTAGCTGCTCTTGTTCACTTGCGGCCGGAATCCATGCAGGTAAGTACGTGAGGTGTACACACTACGGACAAAACGCATGTGAAGGGGCTCCCCTTTTTAGGTCAACATTATATGGGAGCTTGGAAGCGTTTCTATGTTGCAGGAACAGGACGTATATATGTACGCCCCTGCGATCCCAGATTTGCGTGAACAACTGCTTGATCCTGTGACGGAATCGTCTCATCCGAACGGATCCACCGGGTCGTGAGCTTGTGATCAGAGCGCTGATCGACCTGTCGGTCTTGCCTGGCAGTGCCAGGATCGAAGCGCTTTCAGTTATTACGCTCTATTTGACACGTAGACGATTTGTAGTATCTTGCATTGCTTCTCGCAAAAGATCCACTTTGGAGTGTGTGTGACTGACTGAGGCTTGGAGGAGCTGCAAAGTTACTTTGAAACGAAGAAGGTGGTGGTAAAATTAGGAGCTCAACTCTAGCAAGGTTGACGAATTAATCGGCGCCCTTATTCAGCAAGCAAAGTACAAGCGAATTCGTGATCAACCTTGGCATGCACAACAGAGGCGTGCGCGGCTGGCTAGCTCGCTCGGCACAGTTCCTAGAAATTCGTACGGGAGCGAATTGTTTTGGCAGGTAACATGCACTCCAGGTCCGACGGGCCCCACCGCTGAATAAACAAACCCGAGGGGATCCCGAACAATAAAAAAAGGGGAAATCCCATGACGCAACGCTGACGCTAGAGTGACGTATGCCGACGCCCGAAACCTCCGGGCCCCAGCTCCGACTCGACGTCCCAATCGGCGTCCGGCAAGGGAAATTATTTCGGATAAGCAGGACGCGTACACCACAACTTGTGTGCTAACAGACATGGCAGCGACCTGGCCTGGCCTGGCGCATCAGGGAGGAGGAGGAGGGACCCCAGGGCCGTGCACGGGCGAATGGTCCGTTCCGTCGCCCCGCCCCGGCCGCCGGATCCCGCCCCGACGGCGCCGATCGGGCGGCAACGCACGGGCCCGGACGCGTGCGCGCCCCCCGCCCGGCGAGCGAGAGGGGAGACGTGGGCGCTAGCGGGCTGGGTGTCCGTGGCGGCTCCGTGCCCCAGGCCAGGCCGAGGAGGTGGTTTGCGTGTCGCGCCCCTCCTCCTCCTGATGGCGAGAGCTCGACCTCGCGATCCGGGGGCACGGTCGTTTTCGGGTAGGTCACACGCGCGTCCCCGCACTAGCATAGCACAGGCACAAGCAGAGCAGAGCCTCTCTCAGCGGCGCGTCAGCAACACGGCTGTCGTCTCGTCGGGTTGCGCTTCCGCGGCGGGCGCTGTCACGGCGAGGTTCCTGGGCTCGATCGGTGGCCCGGGCTGTTGGCCTACGCAACGCAAACGCAGCGAGCGAGGGGTGATGGCCTCGCCGGCAACGGCCATGTGCGCGTTGGTGGGCGGGGCGGCCGTGGAGACGGACGGGCTGGATTTTCGCTGGTCTATGGCCGCTTTCGCGTCACTTGCTTGTCTGCCGGTGGTCGTGCGCGCGAGCGGGTGTGCCTGGTATTCCTTCCTGGTCCTGGTAACTGAACCGAACAACGCGCGCGCCTGGCGGTGGTCTGATCGTGACAGTTGCGCTTGCCTGGATCGTGGAATAGGCGGCGGTCAGGTAGGTGATATGACGAGTACTTGCTGAATTCTGGCAGTTGGTTATTCATGTGTATATATAAGAAAATACCAAGACTATGGTTCTACTAGTAGTATTTGGAGTTGGAGAGCGTTGTTCTATTTCATCTGTATACGAGTCATGAATGAGTCATGGTGTGATGCAATACGTATATTCCTGTATGCGGGTGGTGAATGAGTCATGGCATGATGCAACACCCACTCCACGTACGTAGGCGTCGAGCTGGAGGCCAGTAATATCGTTGCGGTACGTACGTCAGCCTTGCCATTTTCAGCGTAACTGCGTCTGTAAGGGCGTAAGGCCATGTGGCGCCATGGCCGCATATCTTCATGGCGCGAAGAAAATGGATAAGTTCTACTAGCTGGTTTGAGAATCAGCACGGCCCCAGTACTGTGAAAACAATTCATCCGGGTGTTATTGGTGGCGAGTAAATTATGGGAAAGTTTTTCCTACACGTAGGACCAATGAACGCACGCCCGGCAGGACCAGGCTGTGCTTCGAAAAGTTTGCACTGCTTGTAAAGCCAATGACGGACGATCTGCCGTGTTCCTTCATTTCTCTTCTTATCTTACAGGCCCTTGCCGTGTGGATGTGCAGCGCTTCACAGTAAACCCTGTCTCGCCCGTGCTCCGTTGTTGCGAGAGAAAACCTGACCGACATCGCCCGGGCGATCCATCAGTAGCAGCAGCGTACGTCGGCTCGCTCGCTCTGTGCAACTTAACAAACCAATAAGACGAGCACACTAGCTGTCATTCGATCAGCTGTTCTAGTGATCTGCAACGAGGCTGATTAGACGTTGGCAAGTTACACATCACAGGCCACCCAGTAGGCCATGGTGTTCTACTATTTGTTGCCCTTTGGTCGTGCATGAATCACAACTATAAACCTCTCGTGTAGATCTTGCCGTACTACTTAAGAGGAATAATCTGGTAAGTGGCCGAGCTGGCTCCCATTTGGACACTTCTCATCTCGCTGCAGCAGCGCTAGCATCTGCTAGATCACTGACAGTCTGACACACACATGGATCAGGACACCAACTCGACGGCGAAGAAAGGGACTCGACACGCTTCTCTGGATCCTTTTCCCAGTTCATTGTCCTTTATTGATTGATTGAACCCAGATATGTACACCGATCTCTCGGAAACAGAGCAAAAATTGTTTTTTGGATCGATGGATCCAAATGCCAGATTAAAATATGTGACATTTCAAATTTGGGATGCAACCACTGGGCGCTCGATCATTTTTGGCCCAATCAAATAGGCTGGTTGCAATCCGGAGGAAGGATAAGACGAAGATCAGGAGAAAAGCTATACAGGCAAATAGGTACTGCACGTAAAGGAGACACGCCTAAGCTAAAAGCATTCCTCCGGGATGCTCTGCAGCGCCGGCGACCACCGGCCCCGGCGCCCCGCGACTGCCGCCGCCACGTCGGCCGCCGCCTGCTTCTTGGCGTGCTGCCGCTTGAGCACGCTGACGAGCTGCTCCAGCGCCGGCGGCAGCGCGAATCCGCCTCCGCCCCCGGCGACAGCCGCCGCCACCTGCTTGAGCTGCTGCTTGCTGAGCACGATCTTGACACGCATCCCGCCCGCGCCGCCCTGCTCGGCGGCCGGAGCGGCGTCGGCGACGCTCTCCCCCGTGGACCGCTCGATGGCCGAGACCGTCTTGGTGTCCAGCTGCAGCCGCGGGCACCTCGCCAGCTTCCGGCCGTCCCTCCTGCTCGGCACCGGAGCGGCAGCCTCAAGCTCCATGGATCCAAGCAATCTCTGATATGGTGATCTGAATGCCTCTCTCTCTCTCTTGCTTGTGCTCAGCTAATTAAGCTCCTTTCTGCTCTCGAATCGATCTTGCTGTTGTAACGCCACCTAGCTAGCGAACAACACGAAGGAATATACAACACCTGTGCGGGTCTCAGGCTAGGGTTTTTATATAGAGAGGTTTACGAGTAAGACAGCTCAGAGGCGTCTGTCCATGTAAAGATCGGAAAGGAACGGCACAGGTGGAATCTTTCTCCCATTTTCCACGGGATTAGTTAGGGTTCGGTTGTTTAAATACTGGCGATACAGATGGAAATAAATGGGGAGTACTTGCAGCGTGTCAAACCCTAGCTAGGATGCATGGGCGGGCCCCACCGCGTCACATGCCGGTGGAGAATTTCCGATGAGGACTAGCGCCACTGAATGCGTCCCCGCAGGCCTGATCTGGATTTCTCCCGTCAGCTAGCTTTACAAGTGTGCCATCTCCTGACGAGCAAGAAGCGCTAGCTATGGAGATGATGCGATCAAAACAGAGGCGTAGCCTGCCTTTTGTGTTATTATTACCAGAGCTCCTTTTTTTTCTTCAAAAAGGTGATTGTTTGATGTGTGTATATATGTATAGATCTGAACGTCGTTCGTAGATGCCATGGTATGGTAATGTGTTGGATTAATTGGGTCTTAGCCCATTTAGTCACAATTAATCTAATAAGAATTAAAAGAAACCACTAGATAATGCTAGAGAGTTATTGACTTTAAGCCTTGCATGGGAAGGTGAATGTGATGGTAACGGAGGATTGATGGCTCATTCTTGACTCAATTAGAGTTGTTAACGAGAATTGATGACTCAATTAAAAAAGCGAATTAAGTCTTAACCGTTACTTGTAATAGATGACATTTATTTTCATCCGTTACTAGTAATTGATGATGCACGTCAATAGAGTCCAGGTTCAATGAACCACCTTCTCCTAGCGCCTATATAAGAGGAGGTGACCCTCCCATATTGGATATGATATACACCTCTCATACTCTCTATGTGCTCCTTTTAGGAGACCTCTCTCTTCTCTTTGTTGTTTGCTGTTCTCTTGCATTCCCAACGCAAGCTTTGCGCGCACTCTGCTTGCATGAGTAGTTGCCTCCGAACCTCCCTGCGTAGTGATCCTGCTCGGGATAGGCGGGCGATAAGGTTTTTGGGGAGCGTACTCGTACGCGTCTGCTCGCTACTTCCTGGTGGCCGTCTCCCTCACGCGAACGACTACGTCCCGGTGGCCTTGAACGACTACTTCCTGGTGGCCGTCTCCCTCACGCAAATGACTACGTCCCGGTGGCCGTCCGAGGGACTTCACTGCAACGACTCGCCACTGCACCAAATCAGATCGACTACCTCAAGCAGGCCAGTCGAGGATGTCTATTCCTCCAGCTGGTAACGGCGCACCCGGTGTCTCCGGTACCGGTCCCGCCTCGGGGTACATCCTGAACCTTATCCTATTCCGGTTTCTCATGTTGTTCATGTTATTTAGGAAATTTAACTTGAACACTCGTAGCTTTGTTATCACTGGATCACTCGCTGCTGCCATTAATTTGTTGCTAATTTCTGAAATTAAAATATACCGAATGTTACCTAAATTTCTAACTGCATGTGCAGTAGATACAGTATGATATTGCCATTCTTTGTCTCATACGTACGACACGTACGAGTGGGGGGTAATTAATGCTGTGTGGGTTTGTCTGGCTGTCGCTCCATCGCTTGTCTGCTGCGAAGAGCCGAGCTGAAACGATGGGGATCGATCCATCAACAAAAAGATCGAGAGGCCACAATCGCGCTCAAGCCTCAAGCCCGACGACAGCACGCACGCACGCCTCTGCACCCTTAAGTTTGCCGGCGTCGTCGCATGTATACACGGGTCGGGGCGTGCATCTGGCAGAGTTTGGCGTTAATGAACGCGACTACTTTATTCTTTTTTTTAACAGAAACTACTGCTTGGGTTCAATTTCTGCTAGCTGGCTACCGACGGCCGTTGTCGTACGAGCTGGTACGTGCGTGTACGTACAGTACTCCAGTAGGCGAGAGTTAACGTGGTCTCCCTTTTACAACTGCTCTTGCCTCTTGGTGATCGGTGGATCGGACCGGACGGAGGTCCCTCACGTACGTGGAAAAACCCAGCACAGTCAAGAACGAGGAGAACTGTAGACACCGGCCGGCCACACGGCCATAGGATCATTGCCGGCCACTGTTCACCACTCGGTGTTCTCTCGCCTCTCGTACGTGCGGATGGATGGATACTGGCCGGTGCGCGGCATGGTGAGAAGAATCATCAGTTACAGGCCGGTGGCCGGCTAGAGCTGCATGAGCTGTACAACAGCGCGTTTTCGTTTAATTTCATTTCATATTCCTCTCCGACGAATATGTTGTTAGCACCTCACCGAGGGGGTTCAATCGTGGGGGGAGAATTTTCTTTCGGACCATATGATATATATCTCGCCGCTGGATAATGTGTGCAGTCGACTGGCGGATGAGGCTGCTGCTCTTAAAATATGAGGAACAGTAGGGGTGGGCTGGGCGCCCTGGGATAATAATCAGTGTTGACGGCTAGCTTGCACATTTAAGATATACTTTTATTTTTAGTAGCACATTTAGGATATACTAGTACTGGTACATTGGTAGTCAAGCAGTTCGACGGAGGACTAACCATCGTTTGTTCAGGGGACAGGCTGTGGCTACCCTTAGCATTTGACACGTAAAACGTTCATTGATTTCAACGCAAGAAGTACAAAAACCTTTCCGAGGAAGAAGAAAATAAATATACTGTATTTTTTTTAGAATCACACAGTACAACGCAAACGCTCACAACACTCACGCACACTCACCCCTATGAATACAGGTACGCAAACCTTACCCCTATGAGCACTTCCGAAGGACTGAGCACCCGATAAATCTGGAGATTCCCGAAGTCACCATTGGCGTCTTGTTGTCATCGGAAGCGTCGCTTACCACTTAACGCATAACCTGGTAAATCGTGAGAAAATCCCAGAAAAAGATGCGAGCACCAGGATTTAAACTCTGATGGTAGGGTCCCACTGCACTTTACTACCGTTGGACTGACTACGAGCCCAATCGTACTCGTATGTTATTATTAGAAATTTAGAATGCGTCTACAGGCCCAGAATGGAGGCCGTGAGTCACATTTCCAGTTTTATGTAGACGAAGCCCATTTGGACGTTGGGCTCTCACATTTTAGTTATGGACGCTGAGGCCCCCCGGGCTTTTGACTCCGATGTACGTAAAGGCCGTCCATCCGCATCCGATTGGGCTACTTCCCCGTCGAGGCCCATTAGAGAGAGAAGGCCCAGTCTGCCTTTTTGTTTAATGAATTATATCACCTCAAATCAAATGGAAAAAAAAAGAGCACAGATGCGAAACTTACTGATTCGCTCTTTTTTCAGCATGAGCTGTCGCGACATGAAAATTCCGAGCATGTCTCGGTAAATTTACATGTGTAGCCGTGTACTTATGCTAGCCAAAAGTACATGCAGAGAAGTCCCCGAAGTGGCCATTCTCTCAGTGCACGAAACATCCAGATTCCACGCAAATCATGAAGACGAGCCAACGGAAAAATCCCCAGCCCACTCGTAATAATAGCAAGCGAAACGACTGCGCTCCTCTCCACTTGACGCGACGCCAAGCTCTTCTTCTCGGAGCAGATCGGCAACAAACCAGAAGCGCGCGGCTTCCCCAACGAGCAAGCAACCCACCCGGCCCTTCCTCGTGGCGCCAGACAAAACTAGGTCGGCTCGAGCGCAACCGCCGAGACCGTGCTGCGCGCACATGCCAAGCCAATCAACGGGGCTCGTCATCCTTTCCCCGAAAGCAAGGCCAACAGTCTCCAGCCAGATCCGGCCGCGCCACCGCGTCCTTCCGTTCCCGTCAGGAATCCGGGGGCAGCAAGTCACCGGGGCCCAATCAGCTCGTCCCGTGGAGTAGGGTGGAGTGCACTCCAGAGCGCACTGCCCCTGTCGATGGCCCATGCGTACAAGCCACTGGAAGGTCGGAGCTCCGATCCGCTCGTGTCGTCTCGCGTCGGGTCGCCATCGCGGCGGCCGGCGCGCGACACGCGAACGGCGCGAGGCGCGAGAGACTCGGGTGGCATTGGCAATGGCAAGCGAGCGCCGTAACAAACAGCGCCGCGGTTACGAGGGCTTTGCCTGCCCCGTTCGGGCACGGTGCGCGCGGGCTCGGCCGGCGGCCGTCGATGTCACTTTTTTTTTACTGATGCGGTGATGATGGGATCAGGACAAGAGGCCGACTCCCTAAGCAAGGGTTAAGTGTTGATGTGAGCTCCGTGGCTTTACTTGGAAGCATTGCACTCGCTTTGACTTTGTCGCAGCGTGGCGTGTCTGTTGTAGCAGCCGGACGGGGTATAAGAGACCGGAGACAGATCGAGTGACATAAACGCATGCGGTTTTGTTTATCTCCTCCTCAGTTGGTGGAGAAGTTTCACAGCGCTGTGCTGTGCGCGCTAACACCATGAAGCAGGACTTCGCGGGGCTGGCCCACCTGTTCGTGGTGTCCTTCCTGTTCTACTTCTCCTCCTTCATGGTGATCCCGGCGATCACCGACGTCACCATGGAGGCCGTCTGCCCCGGCCGCGACGAGTGCTCCGTCGCCATCTACCTCAGCGGCTTCCAGAACGCTGTGAGCGAGCAAACTGAGCAATTCCATTGTTTCACCAACATTTGCCGCCAGAGTATACCATCAACTAATGCCAGGATCCGTGACATGGGAGCTCTGAACGACCTCATGCAGGTCACCGGGCTGGGGGCGCTCGTGGTGACCCCGGTCGTCGGGAACCTGTCGGACAGGTACGGGAGGAAGGCGCTGATGACGCTGCCGGTGACCCTGGCCATCCTGCCGCTGTGTAAGTGGGAGCTCTTGCTGCATGATCTCGCCTCGCTTTTCTGAGGTGCCTTTGCTCAGATTTGGGAATGGATCGCCTCTGTTTTGGCAGTTATTTTGGCGTGCAACCGCTCGGACGCGTATTTCTACGTGTACTACGTGGCGAACATCGTGGCCGGGATCTTCTGCGGGGGCACCATGCATTGCCTCTGCCTTGCCTACGTGGTAAAAACTACGAACTGCACCAGCAGAAATCACTTAGCAAAGTTCTAGTATACTCATTTCCTGTCCAGAGACGTTCTAGTATACCCGTTAAATTAAAAATAAAGGTTAAAACATTAATTAACAAGCGAAAGAAAAACGACAAAAAAAAACTCAATGAAAACAAACGGGAGACTGAAATTGTTGCAACAGAGCCCACATGCCAGTGAAGCTGTGAAACAGAAGTGGGCGGCCCACCAACCGCGAGTCCTTGACCAGGTCAAGTGTGTGTGGATGCAGGCGGACCACGTGGGCCCCAGGCGTCGCGCGGCGGCGTTCGGACTCCTCTCCGGCGTGTCGGCGGCCGGGTTCGTGTCGGGGACCCTAACCGCGCGCTTCCTCGCGACCTCTTCCACCTTCCAGGTCGCCGCCGTCGTCGCCGTGGCGGCGGCGCTCTACCTCAGGGCCTTCCTCCCCGACTCTGGTGACGCCTCCTGCGGTGATGAAGCCTGCGATCCTCTCCTCCAGGATTCGTCCTTCTCCTCTTCCGCTTCGTCCTCCGACGATGAGGTATCGCCGAGGCTTCCGCTGCAGAAGGGTGGGCTGCCGTCTCTTTCCGAAATGTCCGCGCTTCTTACTAGCAGGTGAAATCTCTCGCTGTATAGCAGCTTTTTGTGTGTGACAGAGCTCTTCTGAGAATCGTTCCGGTTGAGAAATTTCTTTACAAATTAATCTGGAGTTTTTGAGTAATTTTCTGATGGGTGGTTTACTGGTTTCCGTAGTTTGGCCATGTCAGAGGCGGCGACCATCACTTTCTTCTACAGTCTAGGGGAACATGGGCTTCAGACTGCATTGCTGGTACTTTTTTTCCTCCAATTTGATAATCTGATATGGATTTCAACAGATACTATTTATAGTTTTTGTAGTTTATTATGAATCTCGGAGAAGTTGCGTCATCCAATATACCTCTGGAATACGAGTTCCTGGCCTGTGTTTGCAAGAGTTTATCACCATATTTGAATTATATTAATTTTGATCAGTTGCATGTACTGGCCATAGTATATGTGTTTTCATACGCTCTATACTTATCAATGGTCGAATCATGTGCAGTACTACCTGAAGGCACAATTTGGTTACAGCAAAGATGAGTTTGCTAATCTACTTCTTATTGCTGGTGCTGCTGGAATGTTGTCACAGGTACCAACACCATGATAAAAGAACTGTTATGTGCTTATAGAATCGTAGCCTTTTTTTTAATCAGATGATTTGCAACCTTGAATTTTTGTTATGCCGAAGCTTCATTGCATCCATTCATTTCTTTAGGTACAATTGTCTTTTCTCAGACTTAAAATCATCTTTGCAGCTAACTGTAATGCCTATCTTGGCTCCAATTCTGGGTGAAGAGAAACTGCTTATTATCGGGCTGCTAGGAGGATGTACTCATGTAACAGCTTTTCACCAAGACCTTTATTTTATCCTTAATTAACATATTTCTATGATTTTTTTGCTAAATAAATCATCAAATATTGCAGGTTTTCTTGTATGGCATCGCATGGTCATACTGGGTACTTTCTCTGCACTTGACAATGTCTTTACATGGTGACATTAGTTGATATTCCTGTCCCTATGACACCCAAAAGGAAAATATGCTGGCTTTGTAGTTCAGCACTGTGTTCGAAGTGTTAGTAATACTATAACTAACGCCAATCATCTGTTGAGCATCTCAACTCACCTCTTCCTGAACTATTCTGAATCATCTTTCAGGTACCTTATTTTGCTGCAGCATTTGTCATTTTGAGTGCTTTTGTTCACCCATGTGTAAGCCACTTTTAGCTGATCATTTTTTCTTACCAATTTACCTTGTGTGAGATCCCAACCAATCTTGATGATCATTTCATCTTCTATAGATAAGAACCAATGTATCAAAAAATGTCGGATCAAATGAGCAGGTAATTTGATTTATGATTGCAGCGAACTTTGTATATTTGTATTACCTGACAATTGACACTACTAGTTTTTTTTTTTCTTATGGAACCTATGTTGTGGCCTGTATTCTAGGGAATCGCTCAAGGATGTATATCTGGGATTAGTTCTTTTGCCAGCATTTTAGGCCCCCTCATTTTTACTCCCTTAACTGGTAAGCATGTATTGTATAATCAAAACAAGTATTTATTTATGGAATTATAGCTGACATGAAAGTCTCATCTCTCTTTCTTGTGCCAGCATGGTTCCTTTCTGAAACAGAGCCCTTCAACTTCAAAGGTTTTAGTATTTTGTGTGCTGGCTTTTGCACCGTAAGTCTTCACTGGAAATATTCCAGAATATTGTTCAGTGCCAATTTGACATGTAGTACTAATGGTTTCATATATTTTGCAGCTCATTGCGTTTATTATCAGTTTGAGGATGCGTGGGGCTCAATCTAGTACGTGCAGGAAGAGCATCATACAGCATGAGCAAGCATGACATATTATAGTGTCACCTAGTGGTTTTTTATTCTATCCATGTACATATACAGAAAAGGATAGGAGGACAGAAGCATAACCTGAAGCAACATACAAGATATAACAACTGAAATTAAAAGCGCTGGAGAAACATGCTGATTTTGTATGGTTCCAGGAGAGAGAAGTAATTATCCAATCCAACTAGGCATTTTATCCTTAACTGAAACTATGCGTATTGCAGATTACAACTGCCATGTCATCGATCAAATTACAATTGCCATCGAGCATGTTCAGTAGTTGTAAATTTGCCTATTGCTCCACTGCTTCAGATTGTCCACAAATTAGTGTTTCCGAACTAAATAGAAGCCATAAAGATTTTGAATCACTATAAACTGTTAAGTTGCATATTCTACTTGATTCTGTTGTCTAGCACGTTCAACTAGCCCACACAATTCAATTATTAGCAGAAAACTTTAATTAGGATTGTAGGGCTTTACCCTCGTTAAAGGGAGCCCTTCCAGAAATTCTCTATGGCCTTGGAAGGCCGCAGAGGGGGTTTGGAAATAGTTTTCAACCAGCAATTGACGCGCCTCGGTATGACCTCACTAGCTGCGTCATTGCCCCAAGCGCAAAGATGAGTTTCAACGCTCGCCCACGGCCTGGTTTTATAGGTCCCTGGAGGCGCGGCTTTGCTAACTCAACCGATGTGGGACTAAACAACAACCAACTTATCCCAAATCCTATCGGGACCAGCAAAGGCATCCCAGAGCTGCCATATTGGGCCTTTTCTCCTCTACGTTCATGGCCTGATATTCTTGGGTCTAGAGATTCAGCCTAGATTTATATGGGCTCTGACAGGAAAGAGGCGAGGGAGGTTGATTGAGTTGTGGCCTTCTGGGTACATCTGCTGCGATGTGGTGGTGGGCCGGCACGTATACATATTAACATTCTGGATCTGTTTGTCCGCTGAGCTCGACCACGCAAGCACCGTCGGCGATCGGCCCGCCATAGACCGCGTGGTCACCATGTCGTAGCTTTGAATGCGGCCGCGCGTACGTTCTCGGCGCTCACGAGCTCGGCAGCAACTTCAGTTGAACCGCACCATCTTTTGATGCAGTGCTAGCGTTTTTCGCTTCAAAATTCACGGTTCCGTCAGAAGAAATCCGTAGCAGCATTCCAGCACTCATCACATTGGCCAAAATGCCACCCACAAGGCCACAACCACAATCTCCGTTGTCACCATCATCACATGAGAACCGGTTCGGTTTCTTGTTACCAACGCTACAAGCCTACACCAAGTAGGAAAAAAAACGCTACAAGCCTACACAGCCAATCAGTCACCAGTTCATTCATCACAGCACAGGCCTCAGTTCAGAGACCCTGCGCCACCCAATACCATATACCCAGCAGGCCCAGCTAGCGACGAACGGCCATCACCTCCCGTCGTGGTAGTCGCAGTCGGCGGCGACGCCGCGGACGGGCCTGCCGAGATGGGCCTCGCTGATGTCGAGGCCGCAGCGGACGCGGCGGTAGAACTTGGACTTGACGAGGAGGCCCAGGATGTGGGCGCGGGCGCGGAGCACGAAGGCGAGCCTGACGGGCACCACCGCCGGGCCGAGCCGGCCGTTGTTGGGCTTGCTGTGCAGGCTCACCCCCGCGCCGTAGAGCGGCACCTGCTTCCCCACCACGGACACCGTCACCACCCGCCCGCTCTTCCGCGGCTGGTAGAACTCCTTCAGCTGCACAGCACGTATCAGCGTCTGCTGCCACATTGACTCCAACCAAAAATGACAATGAACTCGTAGGTGGCAGTAACTAAATGCTGTAGAAAAAGGGTAAATTGCACAAGGACCTGGGCGACGCTTTTGACCGTGTGATCGTCCAGAGGCAGGAGCAAAATTGCACTGGACCATGATGACCAGTAACTCAAATGAAAAAGAGTAAAAAGCCATGATGGCGCTGCGTCGCTGCACACTGGGGGCCATCATCCCGCCCAGTGCCCACCATAGGTCACCATAGGATTCTCCCGAGCAGCAGCAGGAGTAGAGAGTCGCAAAAGGCGTCGTACTACTGGTAAAAAGCAGTGATGTCTGAAACCCAGGGAAGGCAGTAAAGGGGCGTCCTCTTTTTGGCGTCCAGACTCCAGAGGCGCGGGGGCACAGGCCTGCACAGCGACGTCTCGCGCCCATTCGAACCGGACATGTGCTCGGTTCAATGATTCATTGAATTGAGCCGTTGAA
Source organism: Echinochloa phyllopogon (assembly GCA_033239725.1). Taxonomy (NCBI): domain Eukaryota; kingdom Viridiplantae; phylum Streptophyta; class Magnoliopsida; order Poales; family Poaceae; genus Echinochloa; species Echinochloa phyllopogon. Next base: position 50,048,873 of record BTCW01000010.1, read on the forward strand.
CCGCCCGGTTCGAACGCTTCAAATAGATTTAAGTTTGGATGTCTAACACAAGTTAAAACATGGTCCAGTGATGAGTCTGCTCACTGGAAATGTCTGCTGCGCTGAAGTACACTGCATTAGTTGCTAAAACACCGTCTGGTTTAGTATAAAAACCGTCAGTCCGATCAGATATTCGACGGTTCGATTGCATACCGGCTTTTTAGGCGGACCAAACCGGTAGGGGCTCTGGTTTCTGGTTTTTAGGTCGAACCGTCGGTCCTGTTCAAATAATAGGCTCACGCCGGGGGTCATTCGCGAATGCCAAGAGAGAGTGGCAGTGCGGCGCAGGAGGCTCCTGCCGCACGGACCATGCATGCTGCACCGGTGGGCTGCAGCGAAAACTATTGGCTGGTCGTCTCGTCCCCTCGCATCCCTCCTGTACTCATCGCCACAGTGCCTACCGGTACCGGCCGGTCCTTCTCCTTCCCCACAGGCCACAGGGCTGCAAAAGGCGGCCTCTGGCTCGGGTCACGTGAACGCCATGGCGACCCGCCGGATAAGACCTCCGGGTCCGGGGCTTACCGTGTACTTACAGAGTATCATGGCATTCCAGTTTCAGCTGGCGCTTAAGGGGCTGTTTGGTTGCCTGTATACTAGGCTGTCCAGGCTCATCGGTGCAACATGTGCTTGATTGGTAACCTGTTGCAAAAGTTGTTGCTGGACCTGGCTCGCCGGATACAGAAAAACCCAGCGTTTCTCCGCAGCCAGGCTCGCGCGATGTGATGCGAGCACGCGTAAGCTAGCGCATAACTAGAAAAGATGAATTTGCTGTTGCTGCGCAGGCAACCGAACATAGTCTGGAGCTGGCCTGGCTCGACGCAGATGTCGAGCCTGGCTCCAATGGTCCGAGAACCAATCACGCCCTAAGCAGATGAGCCCAGCCCCAGCTCGTAGGAATATGGTAGATTAATACAGATGATACTGATACGGTACTCTAGTGAGGATCGATCCAAATATTAGTGGCTATTTTCCCTACTTGGAAAGCTGTCAGGCTACCGATTGAAAGGATGATGATCTTTTGTATTGTGGCGAGGAACTGACTGACGGATTTGTTCCTTCTGAATCACGAGTTCCCCCCTCTAGGCATTTCGTGTGTGGATACTGAATAGAGGCTGTCCTACCCGTCTGATGTGTGAATCACGGTTTGCGCTCATGCTACAATCCAACCGAACCTCAGGCCCAAGTCAGAAATCATCTGACGGTCTGCAGGAGTGCTGGGTCGGGTCTCTGGTCTCTCGATGGAGGAACCAGCGATTGACAATGGACGCCACTCCTGATCGAAACTCCTGTAAAAATATCGAGAACAGGGACAAGAAAGAAGGGAACCGTGCTGTAGGTTCGCTTTCTCCATACCTAGGTCATAGGATATACCAGTCCTAGGCCACTACCTTCGGCGCTACCGGGTCTCGTTTAGATCACATATTTTACCCCTAAAATTCACTACGTAAAAAAAAGATTTCTATCACATCCATCAAAATATCATAGCATGCGAGTACTAAATGTAGATAAAATCAAAAACTAATTACACAGTTTTGTTGTACTCTACGATATGAACATTTTAAGCCTAATTAATCAATTTTAGATAATTTTTCACACATACAAATAAAATGCTACAGTCGTGCACGCACCCCAAAAGGCCAAAGTTTGCTTCTAAATTTAGAAACTAAGGGTGCGTTTGGTTGCTGCCGCTAGTTGGCAAAGCCAAATATTGGCCGTTGACTGACACCAACCCTAATACTTGGATCAGTGCCAAAGTTTGGCATGTCCAGGCGCAGCAGTTCGCGCAAGACTGAAAAACACGCCCACGCGCGGCCAAATCTGGGCGGCCAAATCGTGCACCAATATTTGGCCGGCCAACGCGTTGGTAGGGCAACCCAGTGTCAGCGTCCAAACGCACCCTAAACAAGGCCCCGGTGCCCAAACCAGCAAGAATTCCCCGGCCGTGGGATTTCGGTGAGGATAACGAAGAGGGAAGAGGTAATTGCCTGCCCTGCCCCACCCAAAAGCCAAAACACATGGGCTCATAGTTACCATCTCAAAGCATACAATACACAAGTCCTATCGTGATCGACTAACGAAACCTCTCTGTTTGTAACCTTCCTTTTTTATTCGACCTGCTCGTCTGCACATGAGCCCTGCACCCGAACCATACAGCCAGCTCTAGGCTCTGCCTCCTCACATGCGCGCGCACCATCTAATTCAAGGCTGGCCATTGCGGCATTGCCGTTACTAGCAATAACCACCGGCGATTCATTGCCTAATCAGCGCACCCGACCCACATCACCTTCCAATCCAGGCCCCCCAGGATGATGCAATTACTACAATTCAAGCAAGCAGGGGATGGAGATGGGGATGCAGCCACAGACGGCCCCCCCACGATATATGATGCAATTACTATTCAAGCAAGCAAGCAAGCAGGAGATAGAGATGGGGATGCAGCCACAGATCGACGGGAGTAAAGAAACCGGGGAGCGGGTGCTGTTCTTGTTCCGTACCTCGCCGGAGGCGACGGTGAGGTCGCCGTAGAAGAGGAGGAATGGCGTGGCGGTGACGTGCAGGCTGAAGAAGGTGCCGCGGTTGCGGAAGCGCAGCCGCACCGTGGCGTTCACCGACATCATCTTCGTCGGCACGCCCGTCCGGTCCGTCCCGCCCTGGATGTGGTACGACTCGAACACCACGCTCTGCACAAGCACAAACGGACATGGCGTGATGAGTGGTAATTTGGCCGTGATCTGCGCGCGCTCGGCGCTTCGCGGTAGTACAGTAAATTGCAACGAGCTAGGGAGTGAGTTAATGGAGGGGACGGCTACGGCCAGCTGATTTCTTGGCCGAACGCGCCTTCCAAATTCCAGATCGTTTCAATGTCCGTCGGACGGAATGCATCAGTAAATGGTAGCATTTTGTAGAATGGGATCGAGTGAGTACTTTGCACATGGAATTGGGAGTGCCGATTTCTCAGGTGTAACGAAAGAGCAGGTTGTAGTGCAGGCTTGTAGTGAAGAACTGAAGACGGTACACTGCTACCAGGGACTGAATCGGTGTGATGTTAAAGTTCGTTTTTTTTTATAACGAATGACGCCAAACTACCAAAGGCAAGAAACTTGAATGTAGAAACTGCATTGTTTGTACTCGCCAACCAGATGGTTGCTGTTTGTCGATGAACGGACGGTCACGAGTACGAGGAGGAGAGAGAGGAGGGACGGACCTTGACGACGACGTGGGGCTTGTAGGACCTGCTGGCGCCCCAGAGCACGAGCAGGAAGAAGGCGAACACGGCGAAGAACGCGAACGCGCCGAGCGCGTAGCACCGCCACTGCGCCGACGCGAGGTAGCCGCCGTGCAGGGACACGTCCTCGTCGTCGTCGTCGTCGACGCTTCCCGCGCCGCTGCCGTGCCCGAGCCGGCGCCAGGGGGCGCTCACGACGGCGGCGACGTCGCCGACGGAGCGGAGCTGGTCGGAGAAGAGGAGCCGCCCCGTGGAGGACTCCCGGGAGTGGTGCGCGCCGCCGCCGCCGGCGACGACTCCCGAGTGGCGGTGGTGGTGGCCGTGGAAGTGGTAGTGGAGCGGCGACTCGGCCGGGGTGGACCCCGCGAGCGACATCTTCTCGGCGGCGCGGCCGGAGGCGCCCAGGTGGACGTCCGGGTGGGAGGCGGCGGGGCTGAGGACGTAGTAGGCCGGGCGGCCCCGCGGGGAGCGCGGCGGCGTGGACGCCGCCAGGCTCGTCACGTCGGAGTCCGTCTTGGCGTGCCGCGCCATCCCTCTCGCCTCGGCTCGGGAGCCGCGCGGCGCGATGCGCGTGGGAATGCGGGAGGGAGGACGGAGAAGGGGGGAGAGGGCGCTGGCGCAACGGGTGTTTTGATGGAGGTTTTGAAGGAGTGGGCACGCGAGGAGTGTTCTGCTTTTGAGAAGGTAGCGCGGGCTGCCCTGTCCGGCTGTGCCAGTGGAATGTGAGCCTGTTGTGCATGCAACAAGGGCGGTTGATCACCGCCGGGTCAGACCAAGCAGCGGCCAGTGGCCGATTTGTGATTTTAGTTATGCTCTTGCAGCAACAAGCTAGCCAGCTGGTTTATTTGTTTTGCAGCTGCCATGGTTAGGGCTAAGGGTTTCATGAAAAGGAATTCTATGATGCCACATGGTCCTAATGGGATGTTGTGGAAGTGGCCAGAGTGCCGGACCAGGAATGGACCGTAGAGACGAGGGTCGCGGCACTGGCGGAGACAGCTATCTGGCGAACCAGGGCAGCCGTCATGTCTGCTGCCGGCAGGTTTCTCTTTGAACAAGTGATGGCATCGGACGGGGAAGCAAAGCAGCGAGATTTTCATTATAGGCTCGCCGTAGCTAGATTTCAAATCTAGCTCCGCTATTGGGTCGCGGCTATGGCATCATGGGCTGCAAGCAGGCAATAGCCGTGACGACGGCGGGGGACTATGAAATAGAGTGGTTGACAAGAAGAGGTTGTGGCGGCGGAGTAACTCGCTGCACCTGAAGCACAAGTAGACAGGTCGTGGGGCTACCAAGGGGATCGAGTGAGTAACAAGAGAATCGTAAGGTAGACGAAGCATATGGCTCGGACCAAAGGTAGAAGATAACCGTGGAGCGAAGGAACACAACCGATTGGTTCTTCTTGTAGCTTTCCAACAAAATACACGTACTTACTAAACCTAAAAAATGATGAAATATGTAGCGGTGTCATAAATAGTAGCGAGGAGAAAAACTAGTTAATCACCAAAATGCGCCTAATCAATCATCAAAATGCCTTTACAACAAATAAGGAAACTAATTATCAGCAATGAGAGAGCGAGCAGCTGAATTATTATGCCAGAAATGATTATCAACAAAATTTAAGAGCCAAGAATAGTTGCATATGTGGACAGAAAGAGGAATATAGTTCTACATAAATACAAGACCAATAAGTCATGAAAATATAAATAGAGAATTTTTTATATATGATTTAAAATTAGTCCTGGATTTTTCTTTTATCAAAGGATAGGAGTACGTGGGGGCATTTCTAGGCACATATGTATGTCGACTACGTTGTCTAGTATCTTTGTAGACCAAGGTAGTGGCTCTGCGGCACCCTTTTAGCATTTGGCAATTGATTAGGAGGGTGAAGGTGGATTCGGGGTCAGGCAGGTAGTGGTGCTGCGGAGCCGTAGTTGTGTTCCATTCATGAATTGCTGGATATCAGGGAGAGAAAGAAAATGGAGGCAGGGGATCTGCACTGATACACGCCATGATCTATCTATGTTAAGGAGAGATTTATGGAGAAGACATAAAGGCAAGTGATAAGACTTGTTCGATTTAATGGATTGAATTTATTACGGTTTTTATCCCTGTTGATCCCCTCCGATCCCTTTATGGAGGGGTTAACCGAACAAGTCCTTAAAAAAAGATGAGCCGTGGTATGACGAATACTTCTAAACTAGGTGGTACACCGCGCGTTGCTGTGGGAATTTATACAAAATTTGAATATGCAATTTGAAAGTAGAAACACTAAAATGATTGCATTGTAATTTTTTTAAACAACAGTGTAGAGGAAAACACATTCATTTTATTGAGAGAGAACTACTTAGAAATTTGTAGCATGGCACTCGCAAAGACTAACATAATGCATAGCTGCAGAAAATCAGTAGAAGAACATAAATTCATAATTCTAGTGGATGATGATGTTGACAGCTTGCATGTTGAGAGAAGATCTAGTGGATGGTGACGTAGACATCTTACATGTGGAGAGAAATAGGGGTGAGACTTTTAGTGAGTACCAATTATATAGTTGTTATAGATTTAGCAGGCAACAAAAGTTGATTGGCAATTTCAATGATTTGGCATAGAAATAATGAAGAAAGAACAATAGAATCATTTAGATGAAACTATCTGATCACTCTCTTGCTTATGTTGCCTAAAAAATAAAAAATGAATTGAAGTCATTAATTAAATACTCTGTTTTCCATGTGACACTCTTGGGTTGACATGATTATACTGATCACTAGGGAATTGGAGATTTCCATATTACTCGAGTTTTGATGCTACGTAATTGAAGGTGATGTGGGTCATTTGATGCAGACAATATGTATTGTTGAGATTGTATCTTTTAGCACCAACCGGTGTTTTATAGTATAGGTATACTATATAAGAAGATATAGTATTTTGTATCTTTCCCTAAGAGCAGATTTTGTGAAACACCAGCCACTTGTGCACTTGTAAAACAACCCACGTATTTTAGAATCATTAAACAAATCCATGGTTACTTGCGAACTTTGACACAAACAAAAATAAGCACGGTTTGTCTTAACTAACTAAGTAACTATGTCTGGTGAAAAGTGTTCCCAAATCTGTTACCTGTGTTTGTAGTGTACATTTTCTAAAAATTTGCTCAGAGAGATGGTAGAAATTTTTGAAAAATGATGGTATGCGTAATGCGTAATACCCATACAGAGTGAGATGTTTAGGCCCACCTCTTGTTGGATGAGCTATCTGCATATTTGAGCCCAACAGCTTGCGACAGCGGAAAAGAAGAGCTCCCACTTCATTGCCGCTCTCTAGCTCGAGCGGGCCCAATTTTACTAACTGCCTAATTGCGCGCTAGTTGGCCCATGAAGGGATACTGGGACTTTCTGGCTTTCGTCATGGTCTGTGGTGGGCTGGTGGCCTCACCTCTTCCAAGGGTTCCAACTCGCGGCCTCGTTTAGTTTCCAAATTGGGAGCCAAACTTTGGTGTTTGGGAATTCGTGCGTCACTGTAGCATTTCGTTTGTATGTGTAAAAAATTGTTCAAAAATTGATTAATTAGGCTCAAAATGTTCGTCTTGCCGAGTACAACAAAACTGTGTAATTAGTTTTTGATTTTATCTACATTTAATACTCCATGCATGCTATGACATTTTGATGTGATGAGAATCTTCTTTTTGTATAGTAAACTTTGGGGGTGAAATTTGGGATCTAAACAAGCATTGTCAGGAGTCCAGCTCCATGACAGATTGACAGGCGCAAAGGAAGTGTTTTTTTTTGCCGCTGCTTCTTTTGACGTGCTCAGTGCTCAACTGCTCGTAAACACCTCATAACCCGTGTTCGTCTTAGTGCAAATGGGAACTGCAAAAGTTCAGAATAACTATTAACCAAATGCTCTTGCTTCAATGTTCCAAGTGTTGAAGTTCATTGTGTAATACTTATTCAAATTATTGATCTTGATTGTGTGAAACATTTAGGTACATATATTTGTCAGACTTGATGAGATTCATGAGGCGGGAAGAGGCCATCAAAGCAATGGATCTTTTTGAAGGAGCACAGGAGCACAGCAGGGTCAGCAAGAGGTCTCTAAAGAATTGGGTGGTAATAATCTTTATCACTACACTTAGCAATATGGAGTTATCATGAGCTCTGAAGATTACTTCCTTACCTTTGTTTTACCTATTCTTATGTAGGTGAATGCATTTAGAGAGCGCAAAGCTCTTGCCCTTACACTTAATGATACAAAAACTGCCGTGAACAAGCTGAACCAGATGGCTAACGTCGTTGTGGGGATCATTGTGTTTGCACTTTGGCTTCTTATTCTGGGTATAGCGACAACACATTTCTCTGTCTTCCTCAGTTCACAGCTTCTCCTGGCGGTTTTCGTATTTGGGAATACACTGAAGACAGTTTTTGAGGCAATTGTCTTCTTGTTCGTGATGCATCCATTTGATGTTGGTGATCACTGTCAGATTGAAGATGTTCAGGTAGTTGAAATCTTCTTGCTCTTTCTCCACCAAATATTTCCTTGCACTCATTCGCTTAAGTTTTCACTATGCTGGTTTCAGATGGTTGTTGAGGAAATGAATATTATGACAACAGTCTTTCTCCGATATGATAACCTGAAGATCTATTATCCAAACAGTGTGCTTGCAACCAAACCTATTATGAATTTCTACAGAAGTCCTGACATGGGAGAAGCAATTGATTTTTCCATTCATGTTGCTACACCCGTGGAGAAATTGGCCCTCATGAAGGAACGTATACTACGGCATGTCAGTCTTTATCAGTTGTTTTGCTCAAATCAGACTCTACAAAGTCAACAATAGAGAGGTCCGTCCTCCCTTATTTTAAATAGGACTTTAACCAAAAACCTTTCAAAACGACATGTTCTAAAAAAACAAAATGTAGTGTGAAGCTAGCAAATAATTCGGAAGTGGATCCAAATGTTCATAACTAATTTGCTGCTACTGCATCATGCATTCCATCCGAGCACACATGCATTGATTTACTGCCGATTTTACTGCATTGAGCTAATTGACCTCTTCACTTGCAAATTGCAGGTACATCGACAACAAGAAGGAGCACTGGTACCCGGGTGCTATGGTTGTCCTCCGGGACGTCGATGACACCAACAAGCTGAAAGTATCGATATGGCTCCGGCACACCCTGAACTTCCAGGACATGGGCATGAGGTTCGTGAGGCGGGAGCTAGTGCTTCAGGAGATGATCAGAGTCTTGAAGGACCTCGAGATAGAGTACCGGATGCTGCCACTCGATGTTAACGTCCGCAATGCCCCTCCTATCCAATCCACAAGGATGCCCACAACATGGAGTTATTCGTGAGGCAGTGACAAGATACGAACCCTCAACCGTGAGATTGCAGATGAGCGACTTGCTACCTTCTTCCGTGGATCTGGTGGTTTTCAGCTGCAAGATCTTGGCGGCAGCGCAAGTGATTTAAACTGCAGGTGCTTGGTAGCAACTAGAGCTCGAGAATAGCATATTAGCATGGTAGAGTGCTGTTAGTGGTGCCTCCTGCGGCCGTCTCTTGCTCACCTTGTAATTACTGTACCCTGTTTCGTGATGATACTTTTCTGTACATTGGTTGGAAAATGGTCTATGAAATGAGAGAGTGATAATTCAAGATGATAGATTGGCAAGTATGGCTTGGTACTATTGCGTACCTACGCGAACCTGTGATTTCTCGTTGCAGCACAACTGCGTAGGAGGCACCTGCTTCCCAGTTGCCGTCGTGAATATGCTCGCGCGCCGCGCCGGCCAGTTGCTAGAGCAGAATGGAATAATTGATGTGTGGAGGTCTGGAGGATGCTGGATGCGACGGTGGCAGTGACCTTGAACATGCGGATTGTGGGGTGGGTGCGTTGTACGGATTAGCTGAAGTTCTGAACTTTCTCCTACAGAATCCAAACTTCAGACAGTTGGCCAGTACATATATGTTCTAGGCCTTGTTTAGTTCTCATCCTGAGGCGTGTTTCTTTCGTCTTTGAAAATATATTTTTAAAAGGAATCTTACGTGTACAGAGCGTTAAATGAAGTTTATTTGCAAAATCTTTTTAGAGATGAGTGTAACTTTGCGTGACGAATCTAATGAGCCTAATTAGTCCATGATTTGCTATAGTGATGCTACAGTAACCATCGTCTAATCGTGCGGTTAAAGACCTTATTAGATGTGAAGGTAGTTTTGTAAACTGACTTTATTTAATACCTTAATTATTTGTCATTCCACCCCAAAGAAACACGGCGATATCAAACTTGGCATTTTTCCACTGTAGTATTGTCCAAACATTGATTAATTAGGCTTAAAATGATCGTCTCGCAAAGTTCAACAAAACTGTGCAATTAGTTTTTAATTTCATCTACATCTAGTACTCCATGCTGTCGGTATTTTGACATGATGATAATCTTCTTTTTACGTAACGAATTTGGGGAGCAAACTTTGGGAAGCCCTTAAATTTAAGGCCTTAAGCTCTATCTCATACCAAATCAATCTAGACCATCGTGGTGAAACCATCCGAACTTATACAACAGGACAACCAAATTCAGAAAGAACTGACCTGAACAATTCGATGAGAAATTAATCTAAGGTCTTGCATACATTCCCATCTTATTTTACCAACGCACTACAAAACTTCAACCTCAGTTCGAAGTTCTGAACATCTATACCAGGATTCAGGGGTGAGAACTCTAGGGATGAATCTCTCGCCAAATTATGAATTCAAGCGCCTAAACATCTATAGCAGAGGGATTATATAATTTTGACAAACGGAGCTCTCACCAATTCTAAGAACCATATACATGTCACTTGCTCCAGTGTTCAGCAGCAACTGCGTTCGCGCACTCTTATGGCGCCGCCGCTGCATCCTGGAGCTCAAACCCTCTCTCCACGGCGTAGTCCACGAAGCTGTACAAGGGCAGCACCCGGTCGCCGTACTTGTCCGCGAACCTGTCGGCCTCCGTCTTGGCCTGCGCCTTGAGCTCCTCCACGATGCCGAGCGCGCGGTCAATGCCCAGCGCGCGCACAATGCTGGCGTTGCTCCTCATCTTGCCGTTCCCGGACGCGCACCGGATGTCGTCGACGAGCTCGTACAGGACGCCGATGGTGCGGCCGTAGCGCCGCAGCGCGGCCTCCTCGTCGGGCCCGGCGCCGCCGAGCATGGCGCCGCAGGCGGCGGAGCACTCGGCCATCTCGCCGAACTTCTTCGCCAGGACCTGCATGACCTCGGCCTCGCCGAGGGCGGTGGCACCGGCCAGATCGAGGAACTGGCCCGCCGCCATGCCGGTGGACCCGACGGCGCGCGCGAGCTCCGCGAGGACGCGGAGGAGGACCGCGTGGGGGACCGGGTCCGGGGACGGGGTGTGGGCGATGACGTGGGTGTAGGCGAGCGGGAAGAGCGCGTCGCCCGCGAGGACGGCCATGTCGGTGCCGTAGGCGGCGTGCGTGGAGGGGCGCCCGCGCCGCGTGGCCGCGGCGTCGAAGCAGGGCAGGTCGTCGTGCACGAGCGACGCCGCGTGGAGCATCTCGAGGGCCGCCGCGGCCGGGAGCGCGGCCGAGCGCGGCGCCCCCAGGAGCTCGCAGGCGGCGACGCAGAGCACGGGGGGAGCCCGCTTGGCGGATCCCTCGTTGCCGGCGCCCGGGAGCACCGCGTAGCGCATGGCAGAGTGGATGCTCTCCGGCGGGCGCATGGGCATCGCGGCGTCGAGCTCGGACTCTACATCGGCGATCAGGGAGGTCCAGTAACGGCGCAGATCGAAAGAAGCGGAGGCGGCGGGCGCGGCGGAGGACGCCCGGACGGGGAGGAAGCGGTGGGATCTGGAGGAGGAGAGGAGCTTGGGAAGGGGGAGGGGGAGGAAGATGGAGAGAGCCATGGCGATGGAGAATTCGGGATTTCGGGGGCAGGATTAGGGGGGGTGCCGGTCACTGGTGGCTCTTTGGATTGGTTTTTTCTCCACTCGTCGCCACTATCACCCATTCACCTTTGTACTGGGCGTTCTACATAATTCATAGCATGTTACAGACTTACAGCACGGTTTACATACAAACAGGATTCGTTAAGTTTATTGGTCACGCTCGCGCGCGTCGAAGCGCGCGATCCGCGCGCGCCGCCGCCGGCCGGGTCAGGGGCTCGGGATTGTTGATATATTACGAAAGCAGTAACAAGACTAAATGATCGGTGGGCTGTAAGTTTATAGCCAGCTTAGTCATAAGAACCAAAAATTTTTGTAAGAGAGACAAGTAAGCCATATATTAATAATGAAGAGCTGAATCATTATACTACTGGGCTGAGAGATGAGCTGTAAAGATGCTTACAGACTGCTGGCTAAATCATTAGCCTTGCTCTAAGTGTTCATCGGCTGTTGTAGAGAAGGTGGTCAGAACGGCGGTCGCCCTGGCGGGGGCGATGGGCGGAGGGCCGAGCGGCGATGGCACCGTCGGCCGGACGGTGAAGGATACCCGGTGGGCGGTGCCGATGGCAGGGGCGGAGGAGGCGACGAAGAAGACGACGACCGACGGGTTAGCGTGGGCGGCGGCGGGAGACGGGAGGCGACGGGGCGCCGTAGGAGCCGGGGCGGAGGAGGCAGTGGAGGAGTCGACAGCGAGGGATTAACGTTGGCCACGGCGGTGGGCGGCGGCGGAGACGGCGGGGGCCGCCGGAGTCGGGGGAGGAGACGACGGCGGGGCTCGAAGCGGCAGCGGCGGCGGGTCGCGTGCTTCCCTAATGAGCGACCCGTCTCGATAACGCGGTCCAACATGATTACAAGAAAAAAAATTCTGGTGCTCTTTTCAACAATGATCTGGATGTGCTCCAACGCAGTGGACTGACTTTGACGACGTTGGCTTAATAGTCAAACTGTCGAAAGGAAGAATGGCATGAGAATGAAACATACAGAAAGGGGTGGGAGAGGCAGCTGTCTTGTTGAGCATTGGAAAAATAACAAAAAATCGCAGTAGAAAGAAAAAAAGAAAGTCACGCGCTAGTCCAATCAACACTAAATAATTTCTCTAGAAAAACTGGATAATAATTTCTCCCACATGTGGTCTGTTGACTAAGCAAAATTACAGCAACAGAATCACTTTCTACATCATCTCTATCAAATGTCCAAACAAAAATATAAGCACACCGATTGATGCGCAGGCGTGCACCATCTGACTCTTAATTGTTTTACATCACTTTAACCCCAAATATAAATTAAAAGTATTACAAAATCCTCACTCCTATCCTAACATGTGTCCACATCGCTCTCCCAAGCACAAAAGGACCTATAAGTCGTTTAGGACAGCGACATGATCACCAAAGCACAACTTTAACTTCTCTTTTCTATAAAAATATTTTTTAAAAAATTATATATGTATATTTTTATAAAAGTAATTTTTAAGATCAGTCTATTTATATAATTTTCACATTTCCAAACTTAAATGTTATTCATGATTTATATTCTCAATGTTTGACTCAAACCCTATCTAAAACAACTTCTAATATGAAATCGGAGGAAGTATTAAATAAACAAGACAGATGATTTAAGTAGGTTCTATACATTTAACCGGGTTCTATACACGTATAATATTGTTTTATATACGTATTATTGCATAGGGAAGGTATAAAACCGTCCATCGAAGAGGTCTCCATAGAGGCTAAGTGAGATCAAAAGGAAACTTGTGCTCAACGAAGCCTTGATTAACTCTAGCAATCCATCAGCAACGCTTTGATTGACAAGCACAGACACGACAGGATCGGTAGAGAGTACAAGAGGAGATCGGCCCTTGATACTAAATTTGGCTCTCAAATTCCACTATACAAAAAAAAAGATTTCTATCACATTAAAATATCGACAATGCACGGAGTACTAAATGTAGATGAAATCAAAAACTATTTGTACAATTTTATTGTACTTTGCTAGACGAATATTTTAAACCTAATTAATTAATTCTACAGTGACGTATTTATTATAAAGTGTAAACTTTAGGTCAAAGTTTGGTACCAAAATTTGATTAAATAAGGCACAAATTTCTGTTCAAAAGATCTCGCCTTATTCAATCATCCATCCATTTTACACCGCTTTAGACGCATGCCATTTCTCGTTCTCAAATCCCAATCAATTTGGGTAGCATATTTCTCATACTAACTCTCGATACTTGCTACATCGTCGCCGTAAGAGTGACCGGCCGAAGACGCTGCAGTTTCTCCGACGACAACCACCATGGGGCTCCGCACCACATGCTTCTCCGACACCCATTTCAGCTCACCCTCGATCACCACCTTCGCCGGCGTGCTCGCCTGCCTCCTCACCGTGACGACGAAGTCCCTATTCTGGCCAATGCCGCTGAACACCAGCGTCGAAGGGCTCACCGCGATGACCTCCGCGCGGTACGTCTCCGCGGGCTCCCCGACGTTCGTCACCGTCCGCTTCGCCTCCACCTGCTGCACGCCGTCGGCCATGGCGATCATCATCGAAGGGTAGTTCAGGTCCTTCGCCTCGATCTCCCCGGCCTCCGCGCACGAGGCGTGCGCCGGCTCGGCGATCCTGCGTATCCTGTCCTCGCTGAGGCGCAAGCCGCATAAGTACGGGATGAAATCACCGGCGGTGAGGTCGTACACGAGGCCCGGGTCCATGGCCTTCGCAGGGTTCACCTCGCCGGCGCCCGTGGCGAAGCAGCTCGCGCCGTCGCCGGCCAACGAGTCCCCAGGGCCGACCGGATCGGCTGTCGTGACGAGCGCCGACTTGATCGCGGCCGGCGACCACTCGTGGCGCGCCTTCTTGATCATCGCCGCGACGCCGCTGACCTGCGCCGCCGCCGTCGACGTGGCCGCCCTGATCTGCGCGTCGGTGTGCTCCGCGTCACCGTGTGGCGGCGCCTCGAGCCCGGGCGCACTCACGTCGGGCTTCAGGACCCCGCTGCCTAGCTCGGCGTTGGTGACGACGCGGCGGTTGGCGTCGCTGGCCGCCACGGTGAGAAGCCACGGCGCGTCGCTCTCGACCTGGAGCATGTCCGCGCCGCTGCTCCCGGCGGGGGCGCAGACCAGCACGCCCAGGTCGAAGGCCTTGTACGACGGCGCCGTCACGGCGGCGGCGTCGTGGAACGCCGCGGTGCTGTTGGCGCCGACGGAGATCGAGACGACGTCCGCGCCGTCGTCCAACGTGGCGGTCATCCCCGCGCTCACGGCCGCCGGGCGGCACTCCTCGTTGCACACCACGCGGTAGACCGCGAGGTGCGCCTTGGGCGCCACCGCGAACGCCTTGTCATACTCGGACCCAAGAACCGAGGCGCGCCGCATGAAGCTGCCGACCTCGTCCTCGCTCGTCGGTGGCGCCATGGGCCCGACCTCGCCGATGAACATGGCGGCGCCCTGAGCACGGGTCGTGTCCATGAATGTCCTCAGCCCAACAACCAGCTTGTTGTTGTTTCTATCGCAGGCTTCGCCGTTGTCACACCCGCCCTTCAATTTGGCCGGGGACGAGGACGACGGCGTCTCTTGGGCATCAGGGCTGACCGGGGGAACGTGACCCGTGGCGGCGCCGGCGTCGAGAACGCCAATGATGACCCCCTCGCCCGTGTTGCCCTTGCTCCAGACGCCGTCCCGGACGCTGTCGAGCCACGAGAGCTGAGGCGGCGGCGCTGGCTCGTCGACGGACATGAGCCTGTAGCTCCTGTCCGGGATGGCCTCGACGAACCATGCCCGCCTCGCCATGTCCGCGACCTCCAGCGGCGTGAGCCACGCCGAGAACCCGCTCACGACGTGGCTGTACGAGTAGATGAGGCGCGACTCCGCCGTCGGGAAGCGCTCCGCCGTGGCCGGGTCGCTGGTGTTGCACACCTGCGAGAGGAGGTAGGTGTGCCAGAGCTCCAGCGTGTCCTGCTCGTCGACGCCGAACAGGCCGTCGGGGCGGCGGACGGTGACGAGGTACGCGGCGAGCGGGCTGTCATTGTCGGACGTCCGGCGGATGGAGGAGATGAGGTTGGACGAGCACAGGAGGATGAGGAGGGCGAGGTGAGGCCGGGGTGTCATGGTGGTGGCGAGCGAGCGAAGGCGAGGTGCTTGTGGAGAAGCTTAAAAAGAGCAGAAGCGTCGCTTCGTCAGAGAACTGCATAGGGTCTAAATTTAGTAAAGTTAGTAGCGTTCCGTGTTCGTCTTATGCTAATAACAGCACCATTATTTCAGTTTCACCTGTTGTTCCCGGCCATAACATACGCAAATGCTGAAGCAGAGAAAGAACTAGTGTTTCCATAATAGAAGCAGTTCACAAAGAATTTGCATCACTAAGATACTTTAAGCAGTTAGGTTGCTAACTCTAGTTTACTGTGACAGTACAGTATGTTTATATGACTGTCAAAAATAATGACTGCTGATATATTACCTCTTGGTTTCCTAAGGAGTTATATAGGCCTTGTTTAGATGCATATTTGGGAGTGGAGATTTGGGGGTTTGGTGTTACTTCGTAATCATTGCGTCACTGTAGCATTTCGTTTGTATGTGTGAAAAATTGTCCAAAAATTGATTAATTAGGCTCAAAATCATCGTCTCGCAGAGTACAACAAAACTGTGTAATTAGTTTTTTATTTCATCTACATTTAGTACTCAATGCATGTGCCGACATTTTGATGTGATGTGAATCTTCTTTTTACATAGTAAATTTTAGGGTTGCTTTTTGGAACTAAACAAGGGCATACTCCTTTTTCATACATGTTGATCAGCATTTGTTGTTTGGTCCCATCTATCAGAATTTGGGTGTCAGGTTACCAAAAACACAAAAGGTGAATTGATTAGCCTTTGAAAATCAGGTCTCGGGTCTACTTGAACCAGTGTGGGTCACCCGCATATATCAGGCAACACAAATACTGAGCTTGTTGTGGACGAATAAAGATTTATCAATTAGGATTGTAGGGCTTTACCCTAGTTAGAGGGAGCCCTTCTAGAAATTCTCTGTGGCCTCGAAGGCCGCAGAGGGGGTTTGGAAATAGTTTTCAACCAGCAATTGACGCGCCTCGGTATAACCTCACTAGCTGCGTCATTGCCCCAAGCGCAAAGATGAGTTCAAACCCTCGCCCACCGCCTCCTTTTATGTTTGCGTTCATGGTGCGGTTGCTAATCGAGGCGATGTGGGACTAAACAAATAACCGTCCAAAACCGATGACGCGCACGATTCGACCAGCCTAGCTCCACCATCTGGAGTCCGAATTGGGCCTAATTTTCTTCAATCTTTCACGCCCTGATCAAGGTAATCATGGGCTCGGCTCCTAGTTCAGCCGAGATTAGCAATGGGCTTTAAGAATTTGGTGAACAGGGCCCCCGCTCCCGGAGTTATTTTTTATCCTGAGCCCCTGGTGTGTGATCGACCGGCCAGCGGCCATCTTCTCCCCGACGTCGCACCCGTGCCGCCCTGGGCCGGTCCGGTGACTAGCCGGCGCGTTGTCATCATACAGTCGATCTCAACGGCGGCGGCGCATTCCCGTCGCCGATGCATGGGGATGTGGGTGGTCGTCGGCGTGGCCCCAGGCTCTCGGCGCCCATGCACAGGCGGCGCGCGGTAACGGATCAACTCGTTGGTTCGTAGGACGCACCACGGGGAAGGTCTGCCCTTTGCAATCTCGCCTTGGCTTACGCTTGGCTTGGACGTACAAGCTAGGGGCAATGCTGCTACTGAAGCGGAGGAGCCAGCAACGCTGCCCAGAGAAGTCTCGCTCTAGTCAAATGTTTTGACTGCTCACGCTGTGGCCTGTGGTGGACGCAAAGCGGACACCACGAGGTTCGTGATAATTATTAAGGCATTGTTTATTTTTCAAATTCTATCTCCAAATTCCACTATATAAAAAAAGATTTTCATCACATTGAAATGAAGGTTGACGTGCACCTCTTCGCTACGCCTAATAAAACTACTCACGCGAACCACGTCGCTCAATTTTCCGTCCGCTTGCGAGTCCCCTCCTGCGCCCACGATCTCCACGCCCCCTCCACCGCGCCGCAACCGTCCCTCTCTTTGCGTTAAAACACCACGGCCTCCGCCTCGCCCGCCCCCGTCAACTCGCCTGCCCGTGCTCTGCCCTCGCCGCCCGCCCGCCCGCGCTGCCCGCTCCACCTCGCGGCCGTGCGCGCACGTTGCGAGACCTCCCCGCCTTCCCCTCTCGCTCCGACCCCCGCCGACTCGCTCGACTGCGTTGGCAGCGGCTCCGACGTCAAGTGCTTTGTCGACGCCCACGCCGGCGCCAAGGACGCCGCTCCCCTCCTCCCCGCGCGCTCCCTCGCCGCGTCAAAGACCGACGATGAGGGCTCAGAGGCGGCGGCCTTGGCCTCCCCTTGGGGAAGGAGCTCTGGGAGTGAGCGTCGTCCCTGGTGTCGGCCATGGTGGCCATGAAGGGGGTCATGGACGCTGACGCCCCGCGTCAGGTGCGTGCGCGCTTCATCATCAAGCTGCCGCCCCCGCTGCGTGCGCCGCCATCGCCGTCCCCACCGAACTCTCCAGCATGGGCCTATCCGAGATCGTCAACAGTCTCCTCGCCGCTGGTGAGAGCCCCGCGATCTAATCCCAACTATCCGTAGAACTGTAGTGGCCACGGATTTCTAATCCTTTACTCCCTCCCGTTCCACAGCTGAATCGGACCACAAGGCGCAGCCCTTTGACTTCCTCGTGGACGGTGAGCTTGTGCGGCTGCTGCTCCAGCAGTTCTTCCTTGCCAAGGGTATCTCGGCGGTACTATTTTGTTTTGTTTTGTGCTTTACGCTTGATTTTTTCCGGGGGAATTGCTGTGGCGGGATGTGGCTGTAAATTGTGCGAGGATCGGGTGTGAATGTTTTGCAGGAGAGAGTGCTTGAGCTCGAGTATGTGAAAGCACGAGAAACCTTGCCCCCATGATGATTGGGTTAGTGCGGTTGATGGATCAGACCTGAGGTATGCTTTGTGTCTTGTTTGTGTGCAACACTGCAACCTGATAATCATGGAAGTAACTTATCTGGACTGGAAATGCCTTCTATTTCTGTTATTTGTCACAACATGTGTATTGTCTGGATCACCTGGCTTTGAATTTTTAATTCGATCAATGTGCCTTAGTTTGGTAGGAGATTAATTGGTGTACAAACTAGGTTGCATACTGCTCCTGAAAACACCTCTCTGGATACTTTAGATAATCTATTGTTGCTTGAACATTTTACTGAAGGGAAACAGGTAGGCTACGCTAGCATCACTACCGCATACACCCAAGATACTTGCGAGTAGAAGATCATAGATCGTTACCACTAGACGCGCAGCGCAGCGGAAGGAGTCGCGCGTCGATGTAGAGGAAGTAGTCGATCACGTCCCACGAACCGAGCTCCTCGTCCTTGATCCCAGCAGCCGATCAGCGCAGCCGTCGCAGCAGCGCCTCCACGGAGTCCACACGTACGGGGATGGAACGCCGGGCGTCGGTGTGCTAGCACCGCACGCACGGCAAGGGCGGCGGCTGAGAGAGAGGAGGCGGCGGCTAGGGTGGGCGCGACTATTAGGTCATCTTGCCCCCCTAGCCCCTCCCTCGTATATATAGGGCGTACTAATGGGCCTCGCCCATTAGTAACCCTAATCCCTCTTGGATCAATATCCTCTTGGGCCTTTAAACCGTATTGCGATGATGGGCTCTTGGGCATATCACCAACATTTACATCCTGAATTTATTTGATTATGGAAAGATGCAGCAGTATGCACACACATTTTGGAGGGACACAGGAATGCAATTACATCTACCAGATTCATCAATAAAGGTCAACATGCTCGAAATAATAATCTTTTTGTCATTGTGAAGGCACCTGTTCCAATACTATTTCTGCTTCATTGTTGCACTTTTGTATTATTTTATAAGTGACTGGCATGAATCATGTTACTGCAGGAGTTGAAACTGAGGGCAGTCTGCATGCAGTGACCGGCTCAAAGGATAGGTCATTGCGCCTATACAAGGTAAAGATGCTCACACACTTTTTTATTTAAACCTTTTTAAGCCAAGTCCTGCTTATTCCATCTTAATATTTTTCTTTTATCATATATGATGCCTTGTACTCCTCAAGTGTGATGCATCGGTCAGTAAGGACAACCCAAAGCGGGTTGGGGCTTACAAAATTCTTCGTGGGCACACATCATCAGTTCAAAGTGTTTCTGTAGACCCTTCCAGAGATATGGTAATGATCACTCAAATCTGGTGTTCTGCATCAAGGTTATTGCTATTTTTACTTACTGTATCCATGTTTCCTTCTGACCACTTGTTTGGGTACCTAGCTATGTTCTGGTTCCTGGGATAACACATTCAAGTTGTGGACAGGACTTCATGATCAATGATCAGATGGGGGTTAATATCATGCGGTTGATTCTCATGAGAATAGCTTGAGAACTGCATTTCTTTCTTAAGTTCAAAATTTGCGACATAGCTATTCTCAAACTATTTAAATGTGAGGAATGAGATCACAATTATGCACGACAAAAGAGTGAAACCATGGGCATAGCTAGAAAAAAGTGGTGTATTCAAGTCCATTATTTTGATGTAGCTACAGTTGAATTGCATGCAAGATGAGGGGATCATATTGTTTTCCTTTTTAAAATAAAATGACAATTACCTTCAGGCTGAAAATTGCAGTGAGACTAGATATACACATTTGATCAATGTTTTTATCCATTTGATCATATGTGACTGAAGACCAAAAGACAAACCCATATATTTTGTTGCTTGAGATGGAGAAAATAAAATCTGAGACATGTTTAGTCTTGTGTATTTTGTAAGAGGAGAGATAGGAGGGATGAGATGCGGCGATCTCTGCAGGTTTAGTTTCCCATGCAGGTTTAGTCTTGTGTTTAGTCTTCTTGAAGCTTCAGTGTTCACTAAATTCTTTGCTTGTTGATGTAGTCATATTTTTTATGTTTGGTATATTTTTTGTTGTAGTTTACAAGAAGTTTCTTTATTATATGTGGTGTTCTCAGATTGGGGGCTTTTCTGATTGTGATGTTCCTAGTGCCTACAGACTTAATATTTGTTTTTTTCTTTTTTATTCAATTCTATCTACTGGTTCTCAATGAGCAGATCATGTCTAATGATCATAGGGTAAAATTTCATAGTCCTTTCAAACTAAAATATGTACTCTTCAGCTTTCACAAAATTCTGGCCTGCAATAATGTCGGTTGCCTCCTAAGTCCTGATGAAGAAAATGGTTGGCATCGCCCATGTACACTACTAGATAGAGACTTTCCAGATTCAGAAGGGAGTCAAGTAGTTCCTTGACAGCAATAAACCTTCAAGGTGACATACTAGATTGGAATGGATCAAGTTAGATTCTGTGGTGGCGACAGAATTTGGAGCCTCCAGCTATTCTATACAATACTGCCGGTCATTTTCAGGGTTACTAAAATTTCTGGTAATGGGGCAGGTATTGGAAACAAGCATGGTATAAGATTTTCACTGTCATGTGCCCCTGATGTATTACATGTGTATGTATGCCCATCCCGTTTGACCAAGTTCACCTTTTTGCTGTTTGTTTTTCAATTCTGTACTGATTTCTTTCTTTATCCAAATTTTACATGGTCCCTGAATGTCTTCTACCTCCCTTTTCAGGTACAAGGATGCATTTAACAAATTTGCTGATGAGATAAATGCTCTTGGCCTCTTGGAGCCTATCAATGCTCGGAGGGTTCAGTTTATAGTATCATATGTATACTTTCATATCTCCTAGCATGGTCCTGGCAACAATGGCAACAATGGCGCAGGAGAAAGAAATTACAGAGACCGTGAATTTGTGTGTTCTGAATATGATCTTTCATGCTTACGGTCCTGCTGTTCACATGCACTTTATGAAGGGCTGAAAGCATTATGAAGAGCTGAAGTCATGTATCTATTGTTTTCTTATATATTTATAGTAATTTTCCATTATTTCATTTGCATGGTTGCTTTATATCTGGCAAACTGATATACAGTATCCACGAACATGCATCTATATTATTTCTGTGGTTCAATCTAAGTAGTTTCAGAGAGCGTATTCTCCATTCATAGGCTTGCTGTAGGGATAGGTGCAACCAGTTTTTGCAACTAGAAATATCCATAATTGTGTTTGGCATCCTCATCTCCCCCTCCTCTGCTCTTCCCCTTTTCCCTTGTTGAGTATATCATGCAAACCCACACTTCACAAATAGTCAAAACCTCGATTCGTGTTCTTGCTCTTCCAGTGCATAAGCCTCAATTTCTAGAGTGTACTTCTCGATTGGATGGTTCTTGCTCCTGGATTCCTCAAAGAATGGGGGATGCGGGAGCTGCATTTTGCCTCTTGAATATATTCTGTGTCTGATGAAATTCTTAATTTCTCTTTCTCTTTGTGTTACAGGTAGCACTGAATTTTTGAAGGTGGATATAGCTTGTTGATTTGCCTGTCGCAGTAGTAGTCAGATTTGCTTTACATCATGTAGCTTACATCGGGGTTTACATTTACGACAAAAGGATATCAATTTTGAAAAGCAATGGAACGCGATCGGAGCTTTTGAGTGAGTACATGTATCTTCGTGTAACAAAGATAACGGTTAATGATATGTTCATCTTGTTCGAGCTATTTGACTTGTACGTCGAGTGATAAAAATACTTTGGAGGAGGTGATATGTGTCACCTATATATTTCTATTTAAATGGGTATAAGCATTGGGGATATATGACCATGTATCAAACGGATTACCGTAAATTTAAAAGAAGTGGTTTTGGTTGTTGAGTTGATTTTTGGTACTATCATCTACGTATATCGTCCTTCTATAGGTAATTGTTGTCCCGTTGCAACGCACGGGCATTTTATCTAGTAGAGTATTAAATGTAGATGAAATAAAAAACTAATTGCACAGTTTTGTTGTACTTTGCGAGACGAACATTTTGAGTCTAATTAATCAATGTTTGGACAATTATTCATAAGTACAAACGAAATGCTACAATGTCGCATTAATGGTGAAGTCTCAAATTTTAGGCCTTGTTTAGATGCCACCCCAAATTTGGGAGTTGGGAAACCGAGACGCACTGTAGCATTTCGTTTGTATGTGTGAAAAATTGTCCAAAAATTGATTAATTAGGCTCAAAATGTTCGTCTCGTAGAGTACAACAAAACTGTGTAATTAGTTTTTTATTTCATTTATATTTAGTACTCCATGCATGCTATGACATTTTGATGTGATGGGGATCTTCTTTTTGCATAGTGAACTTTGAGGGTGAAATTTAGGATCTAAACAAGCCCTTAGGCTCCCAAAGTTGGGAACTAAAGGCCTAAGGGTGCAAATTGGTGACCCTTAGCGGTACCTCCAAGTCTCCGACACTTTTTTAGTTCAAGATATTTATACTACTTTTCCAAAATGGTCAACGTTGTGCTGAATCTAGATTTCAGAGGAACCACGGTCCAAGTATATTGTTCACATTCCAATAAATCTAGATTTCTCGTTTGATATCCAGCACCGCGCGGTCTTATGTGGCGAACTGAACATTGTCCATGGCCGTATACAGTGTAGACCGTAGTAAACCCATTCTTGCTAGAGAACCAAGCCCTTGTTTAGATGCAAAATAGGGGTGGGAATTGGAGGAAAGATCTCACTTCGTTATAAATTCGTCACTGTAACATTTCATTTGTACGCGTGAAAAATTGTCCAAAAATTGATTAATTAGGCTCAAAATGTTCGTCTCGCTGAGTACAACAAAACTGTGCAATTAATTTTTGATTTCATCTACATTTAGTACTCCATGCATGTGCCGACATTTTGATGTGATGGGAATCTTCTTTTTACATAGTGAACTTTGTGGTTGCTTTTTGGGAACTAAACAAGTATTCAAGTTCCATTTTCAGAGTCTGGTTTGTGTCAGTGAGGTTTCTGCTTATGTTAGTTTCTTTGGAACTTGGTTGTTGACTAAACCAGGGACGCCAAACTGTTTCTTGGTAAATTATCAGCTCTGACTACTCTAATTTCACGGGTGTTTTGATTTATTAGAAATAATCATTGTTAGGCTTTTTTATGATGGTTTTTATTTTCGCCTCATGGGCACAACGCCACAACAGCAAGTATTACATGTCAAGGTGAGAACGCTAGTATGCAATCTCTGCTCATTGTTTATATTCTAGAAGGGATGCAGAGATAGCTTGACTTAATTTTGCAAGATTCAGTCAGCATGATTTATCTTTCCATCCTTTTGTTGCAGAAAATTCAGTGTTCCCAATTATTTTAGTTGCGGTTAACTTTCACACTCCTATGATTCACCTACTGGAGCTATGTTGTTGCATGCCTTCTAGGGAATTTCTCAAGTATGTATATCTGGAATTAGTTCTTTTGCCATCATATACATTAGATCGCCTCGTTTTTACTCCCTTGACTGTTGACTGGTAAGCATGCATTATATGTCAAAACAAGTATGACAAGTATTGATTTAACGAGGGGCTGTTTGGATCCACATGGTAAAAGTAAAAAATAGCAAAACTTTTGCTCTCAAGTAAAGATGACAAAAGTTTTGTCATTAGGGGTGTTTGGATCCAATGGCAAAAACCCCCATTCTCCCTCCTTTTACCATGGGGTGTTTGGAGACAAATGGTAAAAGTTTTACCTTTTTGCCCAATTTTACCACAATATTAAGCCAAAAGATTTTTGCCATCTCATTTTTATTTGCCCTTTTGCCATGGGGTGTTGGGAGGCAAATGACAAAAAAAATGGCAAAATGGATGCCATTTGTCATTTGTCCATGGATCCAAACAGCCCCTGAGTTATATCTAGCAAAAAAAAGTCATATCCCTTCCTTATGCTAGCTTTTCATCTTCAAAGGTTGTAAAGTCGTCAGTGGAATATTTCATAATTTTGTTCGGTGCAAATTCGAAATGTAGTACTGACAGCTTGGTATATTTTGCAATTCCTTACGTTTATTACCAATTTGATGAGGATGTGACACATCCTGTTCGTTTGGCTTATCAGCCACCAGCCAGTAGTACTTTTCTCTCAGAACAAATCAGTACCGGTCACCAGCCAGCCAGCAGTATTTTTATGTCAGTACAAACCAGCACCAGCCACCTGCCACCAGCCAGCTGAAAAGGATGGTGTGTGTAAAATCAAGCATTTTCCTCAAGAAAAAAGAGAGCAAGAGAAATCATGCTAAATACATCGTCAGAAGGATAGGGTGAGAGAAGCGTAACTTGAAGCAAAACAAGATATGTATTTAGCATATGCATATACAAAACAAGGACAGGGTGACAGAAAACTGCTGAGGCATATGCATTTTCTTTTTATAGACGCAATTTTATTTTTTATCAGCAAAACAATTTTCTTTTTTGTTGAGAAAAAAACAATTTTGAAAAATTGCTGAAACAATTTTCTTTTTTGTTGAGAAAATTTGCTCGATTTTGAAAAGGACACAATTTTGCTGAGAATATGCATTTTATCGTCAAAAGAACTGCTGAGAATTGCATTTTAAAATCAGTTGAGGCATATGCAAAACAGGCGTCTTTTTATAGACAACAATTGAAAATTGTTAGGCAATTTATTATTATTTTTATTTTATATTTTATTAGCAAAAGAAATGTGATTAGGATTGTAGGGCTTTACCCTCGTTAAAGGGAGCCCTTCCAGAAATTCTCTTTGGCCTTTGAAGGCCGCAGAGGGGGTTTGGAAATAGTTTTCAACCAGCAATTGACGCGCCTCGGTATGACCTCACTAGCTGCGTCATTGCCCCAAGCGCAAAGATGGGTTCAAACGCTCGCCCACCGCCTCGTTTTAATCTTGTGTTGCGGGCGCCTTGTTTAGAAGCAGATTTTGGCGCTCCAAATGCAAGCCGGTATAGTGGAGTAACAGCAATCCGTCAGAGGACAAGAAATGGAGAACTATTCGGTTCCAAGTTTAAGTCAGTACATTCACAAAGAGAGAGAGCCCTCATAACTACCCATGTGGGCATGCATGCGCCTTGTTTAGAAGCAGATTTTGGCGCTCCAAATGCAAGCCGGCATAGTGGAGTAACAACAATCCGTCAGAGGACAAGAAATGGAGAACTATTCGGTTCCAAGTTTAAGTCTGTACATTCACAAAGAGAGAGAGAGCCCTCATAACTACCCATGTGGGCATGCAAATTTGCATGCAGCATTAATGAAGGGGCCTGGAAATGTGCATGCAGCATGCACTGTGCTGGCGATGCAGCATCCTCATGAACCAAGCTCTGACAACAGGCACATCATAGTATGCAATGGAAATACTATCAAGCAAAATGTAATAACCAAAATGGACACAATTATACACATGACAAGGAAATGATCTGCTGACAAAGCGAACATCATCAGTAGGCGGCACAGGAACATATTGCAAGCAGATGATGTTGAGGAACATGCACAGAGACAATTCAATTGTAAGGGGAAGGAACTGGTGACACAGAACAACCTCATCAGCAGCCGGCAATGTCCAAGAGCGCAGCAGGCTGCAAGTACACAGAATGCAACATCAATACTTCTTTTTGAACAATAATCACATTTCGAACATTGATGTACCATAATAACACATATGTACAGATCGTATTTATTAGGTTCCAATTTCAATACTTGAAATGGATATCACCCACGTAGCCTAGCAGTACAATGAACATGAAGAAGCATATAGTTCAGAGGTCATGTGTGCAACACCATATTTGACCGAAAAACATATACAGGTAACTATGATGACCTTGGTGACTACTATATATTAACACCCTATATCATGATGGCAACCTCAAGGTGGAGAATGTGGAACTTACAACTTATATGTCGGCCGGTCGTTGCAAATTCCTTCTCAATGCCTCCAAGTAGCAATCTGTTGAATGCCCAAACACCAAAATAATATCAACAGCAACAATTACATTTCCTCAACCAATAAACTTTTTTATTGTCCAATCTCTACCTCTAACAAATCCAAATATTCTGTAAATCATCAACAACCACATGTCTAAACCTTACAACGGCACTTATTATCAAGTCCACCGCAAATTTTGTACATCCTCAAGTACTTTGAAAAAAGGATACAAATCCTCAGATCAAATGAAATTACGGAAACAATGACATGCCTCACTCAGAATTATACCTAGTGTACAACTGTTGAGCCAGACGATCTCGGAATGCATTCATGCTTGCCATGTCATCACTTTCCGGCGCAGCTTCTGTTTATGGCTGGTCCAAATTCGCTTGTGCGGGAACATAGTTCACGTTGCTCTCAACTACACCAAAATCATGATCAAACTGACCTTCCCTCCTTATGAAGTTGTGCAGCGCCATGCAAGCACAGATTATATGGGTCTGGGTTTTTTCTGGATACGACGGGATTTCCAACAATATGCGCCACTTCATTTTCAACACGCCAAACGCCCTTTCTATCACATTTCTAAGAGACGAATGTGCATAGTTGAACGTCTCATTCATACCTCTAGGTGGTTCGACGGCGTTTGGAAGTCTTGGATGTGATACATGGTCTGCCAGTACGGAGTCAGAAAGGCAGGCCGGTTTGCGTACCCCGAGTCCACCAGGTAGAACTTCCCTACAACATGGAGTACCTGTAAGTTTACATAGCCTAAATTAGAAAAAATAGGACGTACACAACAACAAGATGTACCTCTTGGTGCCTTTGGGAAATAGTCTTTGTGTCTCGATATTGCATCGTGAAACACAATCATGTCATGCACTGACCCCGGCCACCCAGCAAGAACAAATATGAAACACACGTCGAAGTCACATGCGGCCATGACATTCTGGGTGGTCTTGCCCTTGCGACACATGTGCTGCATAAACTTATGCTGAGGCATGACTACATGGATGTGGGTGCCATATATTGCCCCTATGCAGTCCTTGAATTCAGGGTAGAACCGACTATTTTGCAGACTTGGATGCATATAGGAAAAATTTGGGTCCCTAGGTTTAATAATGTCGCCTGCTAGGTTGACCAGACATTTCAGGACTTTGTAAAAAAGATTATGGATTGTTCCTAGTGATCTCTCAAACCTGTCCTCAGCTTGCCTAACAGATTGCGGAGCACCACATATCCAAATGAACATGGCTAGAGCCTCAATAGAGGTAGACTTCGGTGATGATTTGAGTCCATATGTATTGCACAAGAGGTCATGGAGCCTATGAAACATTTGGGGAGACATCCTAAACATGTTGTGGCAGGCAATGCCATCGGCAAGCTTGTTTAGCACCCAATCAAGACCTGTCAACGACGGCGTCCTATACGGCCTTCTATTGCAAAACTTGTCGATATGTATAGCATATTCATACGTACCATACATGAATCGACCTTCGTCATCGTCTTCTAGAACCGTTGTGACAAATTCTTCCCACCATTCCTCCGACTCGGCCTCACTGTCGGTGCTTCCTTCAACTTGTTGATGGACTGCTGCATGGATGTCCTGTTCAAGTCAAGCAACAAAATAGTTAGTATCTAATACAACATAAATGACCATCTTCCCATTACCTCATGCAACCAACACTTGAACTTTTAATAACCACCTCAAACAATACATACACCAACATAGACAAATGATTTAACACATATCATGACATCATCCCACATAAAACACAACGTTCAATCACGGCAGGTTATCTGCATCATGAACCAACCATACACAAAAGCAAGGACATAGCCATGATGCTAACTACTGAACATCTAGGTTAAATCCATGGAAGCAAGGGGCTAGTTGTCGACCATAGCGGCATATCTCTTAATCATATGCAGCCTTCTTTCACTGGGGGTCATGATGAATGTCTCCCTTACTTCTTCATCGTTGCAAATGTTCATGACACCAGTCCACAGGTCAGGCTCCATTAAGTGCACCCCAGCTCTTGTGCTCCTTCTATCACCAAATTCTTTTCTGCTTTCCTTGCAGCCTTCGCTTCTTGATGCCTGCTCACTCGCTGTTCAGCATTCTGGGTCTTCTTCTCCCAAATTGCACTGATGACATGAGTCCTCTCCCCGTACTCGGAGTTGAACCTTGTCATGTTTGTGTTCATGGTCCGAACAGCAGCGTTCTTCGGCCTCTTGCCAGGACTTGAAGCTGTGCTTCGGGTGCTGCCCGCAGTCCTCTTGCTACCACTGCTCGGAGGATCAGCATGGGGGGGGGGGAGTAGACATAGGAAGCAGTGGGCTTGCGCGGCTCTGAGGGGTGCCACTGTCATCTCCGCCTTCATCGTCTTCGCCGCTTGTGCTGAAGTTAAGCTGTCGGCTCGCCCCTGAAACAAATGTTGTGTCCCCCGTCACAGCTACATTCTGAAACATGCGGTCCATTTCTTCAATGTACGGTGGTCAGCCGTCCTTAAGGTCCAACCATTCTTGCTTGCCCTGCATTAGAAATCCGAAAGGCACAAGTTGTTCATATAGAAACGATCCGATGAATCGGTGAAAATAGGAAATAAACAGACGGCTACGAACCCTTGCGTCGGCGACCTTATCGGCCCACCATGAATCCTCAGCTAGCACAGACCCATCTTCTCTGCGTCCAAGTCCGGTTTCCTTGTGGCGAAGCTTCTCGATGAAAAGCCACAGCTTTTTCAGCTCCCTGTACCTGGAACCAAACTGATCACTCTGATGAAGCTTACCAGTTGCAGCTAGGAACTTTGTCTGCACGTCTTGCCAGCCGAACTTGTTCATGATCCCATTCTTGCATTTGCCAACATCAATTTGGTGGCAGTACAACTCACAGAACGTCTTAGTGTCCTCTTTTGTCCAGTTCGCCCTGGAAGTCTCTTGCTGTCCATAGGGTAAGTACAGGCAATGCATGACAATGTTGACAAGTGCCAATGGAGCCAATTTTCACATATGATGCGGGGATGCATGGCAACGTAAACAATCTATGCAAGGATGCAAGGAGAAACACAAGTTGACAACAAGAGGGGCATGAGATGATGCGACATTTACCGTCTCGGGACCATTGTTGCAGGCGCCTTCCTGAGCCGGTCCAGCTCCACCACGCCGGCCACCGCAGCCCCTGGTTGGCCGTCGGCGCGTGCGAGAGATAGGCGGTGCTCCGTCTCCTTGGCTGCCGGATGGCATCCCCACCGAAGGATAGCCATGGCTGCTGCTGCCTCCCCCACAATGGCCGCCCGCACGAATGAAGCCTTCGTAGTCGTTGAGGTGCGGGTACCCGCTGCTGGCGTTGATGTTGAGCCCAGAGAAGCCGAGGTGGCCGGCGCTGAACGAGGGGTACGGATGCGGGGCTCCCATGTATGGGTTGAACGTACCAGCTCCGAATCCAGGCGGCGCGGCGGGGTAGGGGATGAAGCCGCCTGATCCCGAAGCCGGTGCGCCGCCGGCGTAGGGGTTCATGCCGCCGGATCCAAAGGGAGGAGCGGCGGCGGCGTAGGGGTTGAACCCCCCCGGATCCGGATGCCGCCGCCATGCCAGTGAACTGGCTGTACGGGGCGGCTCCTCCTCCCGACGGCGCTAGGGAGAAGAGAAGCCTGGAGGCGCGGCCCTCGTCGAAGTCCCCCATGTTCCCGGCGGAGAACTCCGAAGGGGAACCCGGACCCTTCGCGCCGTCCATTGCCGGCGCCGGCCTTCAGGCACAACGTCCCCGGTCAAGGAAGCAGTGGATATGGACCTTCCTACCGCAAGGCTTCAATCACGCGCATCGCATGACAGCAAATCGGAGGAGCGGCGGCGGGGGAGATAGCGGCGGCGGCGGGGGAGAAAGCGGCGACGAGGGGGGATAAGGATGGGCGGGCAAGAGGGTGAGTGAGCCTGCGCTAGGGCGCCGGACGTTGTCCCTGTACTAAGCCTAGGGCCCCGATTTGGGCCCCGAAACGCCGGAATTGAGCCCAAACTTTGTACGCCCGTTTAGATCCAGCCGGCCCAATAACACGCGGAATTCCTATTGGCAGCAGATTTTGGAGGCCCAATTCCGCATCTAAACCAGGCCTTGCCTAGTAGTTCAGCCGATCAGCTGGGCTTTAATTATTGGAGATGGGCTGGAGTCCTTTCACCTGTGCGTGTTCCAAACTTTCACCCCGGCCGCTGTAACCCGGCGGTCCTGTCCGGTTTGGCCTCCATGGGCCATGGTCGGTCACCGGACACAAGAGCACGCCGGGAACGCGAACCCAGGCACCAGCCCGTGCACTCTGGCTCTGCCCCGAACGAAATTTGTCGCCAACGCGTGGACCGCGCTGCCGTCTGCCCAATAATGCCAGCCCCGCGTCATGAAGCAGGTATAGGACGTGCCAAGCTGCCACGGCAACGCTTGCGCGCTCAATCACGTCTTGGCCTACGCTCTCGCACGGGCACGGGAAGCAAGCAGGCCAGCAACGTTGCGCAGAGAAAAGTCTAGTTTGGGGCATGATTGGTTTCTTGCTTGGGCCAGGCCGAACACAGTTCTGATTGGTTGTCTGCCTCTGTGTAGCCAGGCTGATTAAAGTTATTATTTGGTTTGGACGTTTGGTGCATGGAAGCAATGTGAAGCTTTTTTTTTTGGTCTCACGGCACGCTGCATGAGAGCGCTCGCTCTGCCCGAACAAGCCGGGCTACGGGGAAACCCAAATTGTTTCTGCACAAAAGTAATATACAGAATGATGCAAAATTATATGGTGGAATTTAGTATATGTAAAGGGTATTTTGCTTTTTACCCTGATGCATGCACGTGACGTCGCTCCTGGGAGGGAAGTATCGCGCAGACTTAGCCCGAAAGGAATCCAAGAATCCAATCACGGGATGCTGCATATGCGGACCGTGGTTGGCCACTTGGCCCTCCATACGTGAAACCAATCAGCCCCTTGGTGTTCTAAGTTTTGGTTAATGGTTCAAGTCTTGCAAATAAGATCCGGATTCAGGTGTTGCAAATAGTAAGGGTAGTCATAAGTCATAAGTTTACATATGTGTGTCATTCTATTCATGTGTGGTTGTATCGTTCATTTACGCTAGTTGTTGTGAAGCTAATCAGGAGGAAGAATAGGAGCATGTATGATGTCACTTTGAACCAGAATTGGATAAGGGATTTGGATTACGACATACAAGCTTCTCAACAACACATTTTATCAAAATGTGTCATCTTTATGTAGACGTGGGCAGGGTTCACTTGAGACTAGATATCCTAAACAACATTGTGTCAAAGCTAACCGCGAGCGGATAATAGATCAAACAATCGGGGCAAAATCTTTGGATTCACACTTACAAATGTTTAGAAAGTTTAGGCACCACCAAAATGCAAGCTTTTTAGGTGGCTTGCAATTCAAGATAGACTTGAGATAGTGGATTGGATGGTTAGGAGAAGTTAGTCATATAATAAGCATAGTACCCTCTGCCACATGGTGCAAGAGTCTAGTATGCATCTATTCGCCAAATACCATTCCGCGAGGCAAATAAGCTCGAGATTAGAAGAACAACACTTAACGGTGACACACTTAGCGGCGACCCGCTCAAGGAACATGATGGGCTTAATGAGTCTTATGAGTTATGATTCTTGTCTTATGAGATATTTGATTTGAGGGGAACACGATGATTTTTTTTATCACAGGGAGTCAACTTGCGGGTTAGCTGCTAAAATTAAAGGTGTGACATTCCACCTAAACCACAACCGCAGCGAGTCATTTAGCAAGTTATTTAGCTCTTAGTTAGGACTTTTTGTTTCTTTTGCTGCTTTCCTTGTATATGACACTGCTACTCTAGCTGATTCTTTATTATTTTAATGCAGTGGACAGACGGTTCTTCTACCAATTGGGTCGTTTAAGAAAGATGAAACCCTCCAAGATAGCACCATGTTCATCAATCACGTCTGCCTGAAAAAAAATCAGTATCCTCGCTCGAGCAGAGTACCATAGGATCAACAGCTAATTCAGCAGTCAAATTTTTTCATGACTCAAAATTTGGCAACGAGCCGTACAAGTCGCATACACGTGGGACCCATGTGTCAGCCAGCCAGCCGTACTCCTTTCAAGTTGCATACGCGTGGGACGGAGTATTCACTTTTCTTCCCTTCCATCTCCCCATTTCTTTCACCTCCGATTCGATTCCGTGTCCCCTCCTCTAACCCGATCGGCCCCAAACCCTAACCATCTAAAACCCCGGGCCCCTCTCCGATGGCCACCGCCTCGCCGCTGCCCTCCCCACCTACCGCCAAGCGCCCCAAGATGTCCTCCTCCTCCGACCCGGAGGCCGATGCCGAGCCCATCTCACCCTTCGCCGCCGGCGCGGGCGCCGACCCCGGGCAGCGCCGCCCCAGGTACAAGCGCCGCAAGGTCGCCATCCTCCTCGGCTACTGCGGCGCGGGGTACCAGGGCATGCAGAAGAACCCGAGCGCGCGCACCATTGAGGGCGACCTCGAGGAGGCGCTCCACCAGGCGGGCGCCGTGCCCGAGGCCGACAGCGCCGCGCCGCGGCGGTAAGACTGGGCGCGCGCCGCGTGCACAGACAAAGGCTTAGCGCGGCGGCGCAGGTGGTGTCCGGCTGCTTCTACGTCGACCCACCAGGCTTCATCGACCGCCTGAACTCGCAGCTCGCGCCGCAGATCCGCGCCTAAGGCTACGTGCGCGTCACCAACTCGTTCAGCGCAAAGAAGTTCTGCGACCGCCGGAGGTACCTGTACCTGCTCCCGGTGTTCGCGCTTGACCCCAGCGTGCACCCGGACCGCGAGGCCGTCATGGTGAGCATGGGGAGTGGAAGCGAGCTTACCAAGTGCCTAGAGTGCTCCGAGAGGGGGAGGAAGGTTCCTGGTGTCATGGGCCGGTTGTTCAAGCTGCCCAGCCCTGCTGGGGACACCAATGCCCTTGGGGAAGTTGGATTGAGCAACAAGGAGAGGCTTGATCTACCTGTCCCTGCTGATGGAACTGAAGCTGGAAATGCTGACCTTGGATCAAACTGTGTTGGTGATGTTGTACCTCTAGGTACTGGATCCCGAAATCAAGTCTTGCAATGCTAATTTGTGTTAGCCGGTGTTAATTGATTTTTTTTGTTCCGATCTGAATACAGATTGAATTTTTGTTCCGATCTGAATATAGGTTTAATTTATGCGGATACTTCAATTGACAATGAGGAGAATAATGTTGGGGACCCAGCTACTGAAGAGAAGGTGCAAGGCATGGATTTAGAGAAGAGCAATGGAGAAGAGAAGCCTCCAACCAAGAGTGCATTTTCTTACACTGATGAAGTGAAGGAGAGGTTTAACAGGATTCTCAAGTACTATGTTGGAACCCACAATTTCCACAACTTCACCACAAGAACTAAAGCAGAGGATCCTGCAGCCAAAAGGTTTATCATTTCCTTTGCTGTCGATCGTGTTGTTAGCCTGGACGGGATTGATTTTGTCAGGTGTGAAGTTGTTGGCCAGAGTTTCAAGCTCCATCAGATCATGAAAATGATTGCCCTTGCTGTAGCTGTGATGAGGAACTGTGCACCTGAATCAATTTATGATGTCGCCTTTCGCAAGTATGATTGTTATGAGCGGATATGTGTTTATCAATATGTATATCCAATATTTGCATGCTAAATGTTTTAATTGTGCCATATCCGTGTTGCAGGGATTTCAACCTTAATGTGCCTACTGCACCTGAGGTCGGGCTGTACCTAGATGAATGCATGTTCACCTCATATAACAAGACATGGAAGGATTCACACGAGGCAGTTTCCATGCAACCTTATTGTGAGGAGGCTGAAGAGTTCAAAGTCAAGTATATTTTCCCTCATATTGCGGCGATGGAGCACAAAGAGGGAGCTGTAGCTTTGTGGTTGCACTCATTGAATCATAGAAATTATACAGATTTCCGCTACATGGAAACTACTGGTGCCGAGGCCAAAGCTGGGGATGAAGTTGGGAGTATAGCTGCTGGTGCAGAGGCCAAAGCTGGGGATGAAGTTGGGAGTATTGCTGCTGGTGCAGAGGCCAAAGCTGGGGCTGAAGTTGATAGTATTGATGAAGTACATATGCCAAGCGATAATGTAAGTGAGTAAATCAATTCCGCCATGAGGTATACAAAGCTGAAGAGTATACCAGCTTGTTGTATGCACTAAAAGAGGGACATGAGACACTGCTTATGGAATAAAATAAAGAATGAAATGGTATTTGTTCTCCAGTGGAATATGAACATCAAAAGCTAAGGTGCGTGGCTTTATGCCACAATGCTTTTTTCATAGGTGATACATCGTGATACCTAGATTAATCTTCTCAGAAAAGAATCTATATCTGAACTTAATTAGTTGCTTCCAGACAGTTGGATGATTTGATGGTGCCTGAAAATGCTTCAGCATTGTTTTTGTCTGCTGAATTTATTATGGGATTCACTATATTTCATCTTATCTACAATATACATGGATTTTCTTGCATTTTTTTCCTTCAGCTAATAGCCGTGGTTTATGTATATTCACATAATTTGCTTGTTGTGCGCCAAATTTCACTTGCAGCATGATATCTATCAGTGTTACTAGCATATTTCTTTTTGAGCACATGGTCCAAAGGGCTAGGCTTGCAAGATCAAATTTCACTTGCAGCATGATATCTATCAGTGTTACTAACATATTTCTTTTTGAGCACATGGTCCAAAGGGCTAGGCTTGCAAGATATGAGCCACTGCATGCCTCAATAACAGAATTGTATTTCTTAGCTGAATTGGCCTGATTCCTGTTCTGCTGGTACTTTGCTAGGGTGAGATATAGTTGTAGGAATGCAGGCAACTTATGATTATTTCCTTGCTAGCTTCTTTTGGCGAAACTAGATTGTCAATAATGCCATGGAAAGTCTCTTTTATTGGCTGCTTATATTAGATAATTGGTTAAATATACTGGACCCATAATTGCAACTCT
This sequence comes from Echinochloa phyllopogon, assembly GCA_033239725.1. NCBI lineage: Eukaryota > Viridiplantae > Streptophyta > Magnoliopsida > Poales > Poaceae > Echinochloa > Echinochloa phyllopogon. The sequence continues at coordinate 50,083,888 of BTCW01000010.1, forward strand.
TGCAGAAAAAGTTGTACTATCTTTTCTAAGTGGTGGTGTTGTGTAGCATTTGATCATTCGAAGCTATCATGTCGGAAAGTGAACCATCACATCAGTTTTACAAAAAGAAATTGCTAACCTTGAAAGCCTCCATGGTAATATGGCAGACGAGACTACATGTCTCTATGATTCTTACCGCTTGGTGGACTGTTTTGGCAAGATTGTCTTGTTAGGGCAGTCCCAACCCGGAAATCACTTCCTGGTTTCCATAGCTAACACGTCGCCGAGAAACTCTCTCAAGAAACAGCAGCACACAACGCCTAATTTGTTTGCACGGATCCTTATTCAAATCGACCAATCTGCTTCTCTTCAGTATTCTCTCTCCCCCGGTGACGAGCAGCGGTGACTAGCGCTCCGATAGGCCTAAGACGTGGACAGCACAGATGGAAATCAATCATCGCCCCCAACGCGGATGTACTCATTTCTTCCGTCCTCGAGTAACTTGTAGACTTGGTTTCTCATCTGAGAAACCGTTTCTCCCCTTCTCCCCTCTCTCTTCTTTAATACCCATGACACATCATCAAAATGCTTACGTGGCAAATCTAATTAATGCAAGAAACTATCCTAATCAGCAGGGTTGGGACTGCCCTTATGGTGTTCCTTGTGGACTTAAGTAGGAAGTCCACTGATGTCCATGAAATGTTATTATGAGTTCTTTTGTTAATTCTAATGTTCTATATGTCGTTCTGGAACGGAATGATGACCGAAATAGTTTGATAGTTGAGTTCTGTGATCTGATTTGCCATGTTAAACCCTTGCACACTTGCAAGCAAGTCACCTTTTGAGTTCAGGAGACATTTTGATCTCTTAATCCATTTCACTGGTACTTAGCATTATACACATCTTATGGAATAGAGAATGAAATGGGTAACTGATCATCTGCGAACATAGGTACCATAACGCTTAGGTGCAGTTATATTTTCACAGTTATTTTTCTTAGGCAATACATCATGAGTTCATGACCCCTGGGTTAATCTTCCCAGATAAGAATCTGTGGATTTGTACGTATTACCTTGTTGTTTGCTCAAGATAGTTGTATGACAAATTATGGCACCTAAAAGTGCCTCAGTACTGTTTTTTTTCCTGAAGTTATTACAAGATCCAGTAGGTAGGCTCTCTCAGACTTAATGGCATATAGCAGCATGTCTATTCGCGGTATCAAGTTTGAAAGGGCCCCATATTCATTTCACTTGCAGAATACGGTGTAATTGCAATTGGTGTTACTAGCACATCATTGTTCCAGGCATGTAACCTAATGCGTGTGTAACTGATACAGTGTTAGGGTTCTTGTACCTCAAAATTTTAGATGTAGAAGGGCACATTGTGATCTAGCTTGATCAGTCATGGTTACCTAGTACTGCTTGTGTAGAGCTTGGAAGGCCGTCCTACCTGATTTACCTTGCCTTACTGCACCTGCTAATAGTATGCTAGGGTGTTTTCATACCGTAGCATATTTTTATATTTTCTAATTCCTAAACAAGCGGGCTTGGTGCAGCGGTAGAGCCTACCGTCTGTAACCGGAAGGTCCCGGGTTCAAGCCCCAGCCTCTGCACATTTGTGCGGGTAAGGTTTGGACGCTATTACAACCCTTCCCCAGACCCCGCACGGTGCGGGAAGCCTACGGCACTGGGTACGCCCTTTTCTAATTCCTAAACAAAGTGGTCTATTTGACAATCAACCAAGAGTCGTCTTTATAGGTGAATCTGAACTGTCAACGAATCTTCTATCCACTGATTATTTTAGACTACTTGATAAATCATTGCGACACTTGTAGATACAGGATTGGATCAAGAAACATTGTAAAGATACATGATTGGGTCATACTGAAGATGGAGGTATTTAAGCACATGATGAGCAGCGATGGAAAGATAACTGCAAGGTAATTTTGCCATCCATTTCATTGTCTAGTATATGTTGCATGGCAAGTATCCATATGTGTACGTCTAATATGTGTGTGACTATGAACTTTTCAGGGCAAGTTTTCAGAGTGCAAGAAGTTTAAATGGGGCATGCCTACTTATATTGATCAGCTTCATGAGATGTTTCATGGAACAACGGTTGATGGAAGTACTTCATGTATCCCTGGTACAGATGATTGGGATCAAGGAGCTCATAATTTGGATGCAATTGGTGATGAAGAAGAGTAGGAAGAGGAGACTTTTAGGAGCCCATTAAGTATAAAAAGGGGTAGCAGCACCACAGATAGAGCAACAAGTTCACACAAGAAGGCTACAAGTCCAATGGTAAAGTGCATCAACAATTTGATACACACCTTGGAAGTTGGTTTCAGCAAAGACGTGTTAGTGGAAAGGGAGATACAGCTGCACATTAACAACCTCAAGGCAGAGCAGAAGATACAGGAAGAGCAGAGGAGGAAGGAGGAGGTATCAAAGGCTATGGAAATGGTGAGGGCATGTGGACTAACAGAGGAGACAGAGGAGTTCTATGTTGCTGGTAGGTTGTTCGAGGATGATTACAACCGCACAGTCTTCAATCATTTGACCACAGATGCAGGAAGAATTGCCTGGTTAAAGAGATGCGTCCGTGACTGGAATAGAGATGCGTCCGTGACTGGAATAGCTGAACATTCCTATTTGGTTAATGCTAGAGTTCTGCTTGTTTGAATTAAGTGTGGACCATTTTATGTATTTATTTGCTGCTACAATCCTGTTTGACTGAATCATTTGAGTGTGAACCAGACAATGTATTTATTTGCTTGAATCATTTGAGTGTGAGGGCATGTGAATCATTCTGTTTGTTTGAACCCATTACTTGTTATGATGGAAGAAGAAAGATAAGAGGTTGAATGGATTCAGCAATGCGTGAAGAGGTGTTGTAAAAGAAGGTTGTAGATAGCTGTTTGTGCTGCCATTTCTGGTATGTATAACTAAACATACTAGAATAAAACAGAGTACAGACAATCTGTTGAATCTAATTATCAATGGGTTATAAAAACCTTATCAAGTGAGAACTACTGCTACTAGAATTTTAGAATGAATAGGAATGTGTTTGATTCACTGTATAATATGCTTGTTTAGTCATATGGTTTGAAGTTCACAAGGAAGATGTCACCAGTGGAGGCATTAGCACCTTTCTTGTGGATGCGTGGGACAGATCAGTGTATGAGGCAAGCTGATGATAGGTTTAATAGATCAAAAGAAATATAGAGTAGGAAGTTTGACAAAGTATTGCATAGTGTGAACAAACTAGCGGGTGGCATTATTAGGCCAATAGACCTTGAATTTAGAACTGTGCATAGGAGGCTGCAATTTGCTAGGTTTTCTCCATTCTCTGACAATTGCATATGAGCAATAGACGCTAACCATCTACTAGTAGCAGTGCCATCAACTCAGGTTGTGCAACATACCGGAAGAAAGGGTATCACCACTCACAATGTGTTGGCCATATGCCCATATGTGACTTTGATAGGGGACTCACTTTTGTGTTTGTTGGTTGACCTGGCTCAGCTCACAACATGGGGGTATTCAAAGAAGCAGTTGAAAAATATGGTGACAAGTATCCACATCTGCTTTAAGGTATTCCACTATCTTGTGATGTCTTTGCCTAATGCAATCTGATACTTCATGTAGTTGGAATCATATGAATTGAAATGCCATTTTCAATTTGGATGTGCAAGCAAGTTTTATCTTGTGGGCGGGGTATTCAAATCGCGGGTTATCTCGCTCCTTATAGGGTACAAAGTATCGTTTGCCTGAATTTTGTCAAGGACCTATGCCAAGAGGTAAAAAAGAACTCTTCAACTTTACTCACTCAGGAAAAAGTCCATTTTTGACCATTCAATTCTTGCCTTAGTTTAGTTTTGACCATCGAACTTCAAAACTGGGTATCTTTAGCCATCCAACTATCAAAACCGTTCAAATTTGGCCATCGGGGCGGTTTTGATGGGTGGTTTTATTTTTTTTATTTACAATTTAGTCCTTAGATCTTAAAATGATTATTACTTTTTGTTCGTACCTTCGATTTAGGTAATTCTTACGGTCACACGTTCATAACAGTGAGCCGTATCTTTTAAAATAGTCTTTATACTATTTTATCACTATTTAATATATTATTTTTATGTTGTTGTGTAAAAACGCCAATATAAGAAAAGTAAAACAAATGGTTAGAAAATAATATGTCCATGACTTTAAAGATAAAGCTCATCATTACAAACGCATGATCATAAGAATCACTTAAATCGGATATACAAGAAAAAAAGTAATCATTTGAAGATCCAAGGATTGAACTGTAAACAAAATAGTTCTTGGATCTTAAAATGATTACTATTTTTTTCGTATATCCGATTTAAGTGATTCTTGTGGTCATGCGTTTGTAACGATGAGATTTATCTTTTAAAGACATGGACATATTATTTTCTAACCGTTTGTTTTACTTTTTTTTATATTGATGTTTTACATAACAACATAAAAATAATATATTAAATAGTTATAAAATAGTACACAGACTATTTTAAAAGATAAAGCTTAATGTTATGAACGCATGACCATAAGAATCACCTAAATCGGAGGCACGAGCAAAAAGTAATAATCATTTTAAGATCTAAGAACTAAATTGTAAATAAAAAGATTAAAACCACCCATCAAAACCGCCCCGATGGTCAGATTTGAACGATTTTGATAGTTGGATAGTCAAAGATACTCGGTTTGGAAGTTCGATGGTCAAAACCAAACTGAGGCACGAGTTGGATGGTCAAAAATGGAATTTTTTCACTCACTCATCATTGTGTAATGTCATCGAGAGGTCTTTTGAAATGTTGAAAACGAGTGGATAATTTTGTTGAAGTTACCTAGTTGTCCAATATGGAAGCAAAGCAAAATAATTATCGCATGCATGACAATTCATAATTTTATTAGAGAGTGCTATGGAGGATGACTGATAGGTGTGATAACGATGAAAACTACATTCCAGTTTCCACCCTTCAAGCAAACGCATCTTCTTCTCAAAGGAGTGGATCTAGTACTCGTGGTTAGGGATGAAGACCCAGATATGAATCAGTTTAGAGATTGAATAACATATAAATTGTTTAGTAGAAACTAGCTTTTCTTAGTTTCATGATTTATAATAAAAAGATTTATGAACTGCGTGAACTTGTATAAATTTTGTATTGCTTTTTATTTAAATGTGGTTGAGCACCGACAGATAGCGCGCTCTAGCAACAGTTAACGCTTGTTTAGGCCCTTTTAGCATTAGAATCTGAATAGGGTCCTAAAGTTTATGACCTTCTTTTTAATATATTTTTAGTTCTAAAATACAAACAGGCCCAGAGTGTATGTATTGGGTGATAGTGTGTATCATCTGAAGCTATATTGTCGGAAAACTGAACCATTATGTCAGTCTTATCCAAAAAGAAATTTCTAACTTAAGCCCTGTTCCTGCTTGGTGGTTCAGTTCGGCTAGATTTGTGGATTCTTTCTTGTTCCGGTTTTCCTTGTGGTGCTGAGTAGGAATTTCTTTCAGTTTTCCCAAATTTTATTGTTGTTCAAGTACTGTGTAGGCGTGATCGTGTTGTTCTGGGTTGGAATGATGGTTGCAAATGGTTCAGGGATCGCGTTCTTTGATCTGCTTTACCTTGCTCTTTGCACACTTTGAATCCAAAAAACATTTGGATCTCTTTATCCTTGTTCATCACTACTAATATAATTACACATCTAGACTACGGCACCGAAAGGCCCTCCGTCAAACTCAAACCAGGCGATCAAGAGGCCGTGTCAGCTGTGGCTAGGAGACGCAACGGAGCGAGTGCAGCGACGCCGAGGTGTCCATGGACGCGGCGTCGTACACGCAGCGGCTCTCCGTGGCCTCGATGCCGTAGTCCATGAGCGGGCGGCGCTCCAGCTCGTCGTCGTGCTCGCGCACGCAGTCCGGGACCTCCAGCTGCCCCTTGTCCATGTGCGCCCACACGTACTCGAGCCTGCTCATGTACCTCAGCTTCTCATACAGCCTGCAGTAAGATCCAAATCCCAGTGGTTAAAAAAAATCAGCTCGGCGTGAAGAAAACCGCAGCTGATCCGATCGGATCGCGATACCAACCACGTACGTACCCGGAGCTGAAGAGGAAGCGGCCGAAGGTGGCGAAGAAGAGCCGGGACTGGAGCGCCGGGTGGACGAAGTAGACGGCGCGCAGCCTCTCCTTGGCGCCGGCCGGCAGCGACTCGTAGGCGGCGCGGATCGCGCCGACGCCGGGGAAGTTGCCGCCGCGGTCGACGCGGGAGTGCATGTACACGACCACCAAGTCCCGGTCCCCAATCGCCGGGAGCACGCGCGCCCGCAGGTGATCCCGCAGCGCCTCCTCCGCCCGCCCGCCCAGCGCGCGCGCTGCAAAAATCGAGGCAGAGACCGCGGCGTCGATCAGTTTCTCGCCGGCAATGGCCAGAGACGCTCTTGATTTTGGGGGTGAAAAATCTGATGCGCTGGTGAGCGCGCGTGCGTACCTGGGAAGTAGTTGCCGACGATCCTGACGACGGCGCGGCCCTTCCTGTCGCGGCCCTGGATGGTTATCGCCCGGCTGCGCTCCAGCAGCAGCGCCGGCTCGCCCATCGCGTCCTTCTCGACGGCAACCACCATGGCTTCCGTTCCGTTCGGTCCTCTTCTCTCCTTTTTTTTTTGTGTTGCGTGCGTGCGTGCTCGCCGTTCGTACCGTTACGATCCGCGTGTTTTGAGGGGGGGTCACACGGGTGCGCGCTTAAATACCGGCCGGCCCGGAGTAGTAAATGGGCCGTCGCGGTGGGGGAATGGATGGGCGTGGGCGGTGGATGCGGGAATATGCTGGGGATATTTCGGTTGGGGGGATTGGCTCGGCGCGGGGGAGGCCGGCCACGTCCGTCCGCGGGCTTGTGTCCGTCTCGTGGGATCAGCAGCAGGAAACCCACCCAAAAAATAAACGCTGTGCGGTCGCGTCGCGTGCGTGCCTTGGCAGTCGTGATCGTTCCTGTGGGCGGCGGCGGGGTGCGTCTGGATAGTGGATGGGTCGTTGGATGGGCGGCCTGACCTTATCGCTTTCCGTTGGAGCCGGCTGATTGCTTCAACATTTGAAAACTTCATCCATGCGGGAGACTAGCGGGCTGTTTGTTTGCTCGGTTCCCGCTGCACATGTGCAGCTTTTGGACCTTTGTTGCTGCTATGGAAGATCTATACCCAACATTTTGAGATATGATATAGAAGAATCATAAAAAAAATGGATAAATCGGGCCCGGCACAGGCCCAGTGGGATGCGAAAACAAGCAAGCAGCGTCTGCTACATGGATCAGGCTCAACAGTATCTGGGCATTCAGCGAGTGTTTCGGCCAGGCCCAAATAACCTTGTGAGTTGTGATACTCCAACCTAGGATATCTGTTCTAGTCGCGAGATGGGACGGGATCGCACTGGAAATCCTGAGATGCCAAAAGCCATGGTGGTAATATGGAAACTGAGGAACCATTGCATCCCCGGAGCGATCTACTCATAGAAGAGTGACAGAAATGACCGGAATATTGGCATTGCAACACTTGTTACTAATTGACACTGCCATCGTTAAAAGAAACTACCATATTTTATTTCCCCCCCCCATAAATATAAGGATTTTTAACCTAATCCAGCAGAACACCATCAGAGGCATTAGTTACCATAATAACCAGAATTTAATTAGTTACATCACTGTCATCAGTTGCTTCATTGAGGGATGCATGTGTCTCTTCCATGTTAATTTGCCTTACATCACTGTCATCAGTTGCTAGTGTAGTTCCAAATTACCACATCCATTTTTAAACATATGGCGTTTACCAAATGTTAATCAATTTTAGCTTATAATCGTTTTTAAAATTTATGTCACTTTCAGATATACGATGATCGGGACCAGCTAAATTTACTATGAACAAATTAGTTTATTGTAATATCGTATATTTTAAAACCATTGGAGCAGTCAGCTAGTGTTTTTTTCTTTCTTCTTCTCAGCACGTGACTAGGCCATCAGCGTAGCATAACGTGACTAGGACATCAGCGTATGATCATCATATCAGTCATCACCACGCTTTTAAACGGGCCATGGCTAGCTAGTTGAGACAAACAGGCCGGAAGCTCCATGGGCGCCATTCATGCTCGCGCGCAAGCCGTAATGATCCTGCTGCCCGGATTGCGCAATTTACTACTACTCCTACCCATGAGGCCATGAATATAAAACAGTTCATGGCCATCACGGCGTACGTACGCCGCTGCACTCGAGCCCGATACGGCCGCATCATGTACCCCGGTCAAAGCGGCACACGCATGCTGGGGCAGCCGCAATGATACGCCGGGGGCGTTGGCCCAAACGCCGGCCACTGTGTGCCCGCTGCGGCACGCGTCATGGACTGGCCGTGCAGCGGCCTCGGCAAGGGCAACCACCCGCTCCGCTCCGGTCACTTGGCAGGCAGAGTTGGCATGCATCGGCCCACGATTAAACGACCGGGCATGCAGCGAGCGTCACAGTCACAGCTCTCGTCGCACTCGCCGAGCTCTGGCTGCCTGCAGATGCAGAGCCGCAGGGATCAGGCGGAGCGGCCGCTCGCTGTCGCTGGGCCTGGGATGAATGCGAAGGAGATGAGATGGGGACGGGATGGGCCAGCGGCGCCTTCGTCCTCCCCTTGGAAATGATGGGCGCCTACATGCCGCACACTGATTTCGCTTTGGGAAATGATCGTTTTCTTGCAGGGGAGGAGATGAGAATTTGAGATCATTTCCATCGATGGCTTCCTTTACTGCAGCTGCCTTTGGGAGCTCACGGCCGCATGCAGAGTCGTCTAGCTAGGCAAGAGCTGTGCGGTGCCAGTGATCACTTCAGTCGTTATGCCTGTGTTCTTTTCCAGTTTCCTCTTGATGCAGACATGCTCTCCCAGCGTTCTGGCTGATTGGTGTGCTAATTTTTCTTATGTTTTCACGCGCGTACGACTCTCTCTATGTCGTGCGCCAACAAAAAGGGAGCGCGTTGTCGAGGGCTAGCTAGGACCATGCACGTAGTATGATTGAGGGTTTGCTTGCTGGAGTAAGGCCAGAAGATGAGCGAATCTACCACTAATAGCTTTCTCCGGCAGGAGGAGATGAACTTTTTGGCCTCTTTCCGGAGAGCTGCGATGGCGTAAAGCTAGCACGGATCTCTATAGTTTTGATGACTTTGTTTTCTCCTGAGAAATAGTAAAAGATTGCACTAACATGTTGCCGCAACGACTAGTACTAATGAAAAGAGTTTGGCACAATTGGAACAAAATCTGAGTTGCTCTCGCTGCCATCCTAATTGCTGCTGCACTTCACTTGGGTTCAAACCTGTATGTACTTGCAGGTTGACAGGCATTAACCCGGCGGTCATGTGTCGGTGGCGACCGAAAATAACTTTTTAACCACCGATTGACACCGTCTGGCATCAAATAGCCAAGGGGGTGAAGGTTGGTGAGGAAGATCAGGAGCGATTCAATGCTGATTTCATCATAGCAGCGTTACCCGGCCTTCTTGCTGCGTTACGTGGCTGCATCGGGTTCAGATTTCCGCGGCAGCAGGATCCGATGGATGGCGCCTACCACTACCAGGTACTAGCTGCAGACAGACAGGCATGCATGCAGCGAGGGAGGGAGAGGCCATGGAATTTATGATGATCCATCGGATTTGGAGGTGGGGGCTGATGGTGATGGGGCGCGCATCATCAGTGGCGGTGCATCGGGGGACAAAAGGCGCGAATTTGGAGCCGCGGCCCACGTCTCTGGCCCTGGCCGGCCGCCGTGTTCCCGCCGCGCACCACGAGCGATGCAAAGCACTGGTGCTCGGTCACGGTCTCTTCTCGCTCGGCATCAGAGGCGGGTGGGCGGTGCACTAGCGCACCCACTGTTGCATCGGGGGTATCCTAAGACGCGGCCATGATGCGATCCTACTGTCGCGGTTTCTTGCTGCCGGAACATGCAGTCCGAGAGTTGTATTGAGCGCATGCAGTTGTCAACCGGTGGAAGCCAAAAGCCTAAAAGAGGTTCATATTTTCTTGAGTTGCACAAAATTCGCGGTAACAATTTTAGAGATTCCTTTTGCAAATCCTGACAATTAATTGGCATGGCGGTAGGGTTGTTAGAGGCGACACAAGCACAAAGGCCAGTGCATGTGGACATGACACAGCGCGAGGCAGGTGAGATGGCGAGCGGTGGGGAGGGCCTTGCGTGGCGGAGGTGGATCGATGGATGCACATGGCAATCAGCAATGGCCGGACACGGAAGAATTCACAAGCATGCGTGGGAGTTTTGTTGGCAGCACTCGGAAAAACAAGTATATTTAGCTTTCATCTTTGTATGATGTCGCACGGATAGTTTAGAGACCGATGACCTATTTATTCTACGTAGAACTAAAGTAGTCGTTTCGTGATTATATAGAAATGAGATAAACCTATTAACCTACATAAATCATAGGTTAGTATGGATAAATATACGCTATTTGTTTTTAAAAAACCATCCCGATCCAAATCCTACTCAAGCTCATAGATGTCTATTATGTTACTATGATAATAAAGTTAGGCTCTCTGATCACAAATTACTTTCGTTTTATAAGTATGGACATGAACTTGAAAAGTAGTTTGAAAGATTTAGTTGTCCCGAAAAGGAAGGAGGACATATTATCTTTTTAGTAAGACCGAGGAAAAAGTTTAAAAATTATAGAGTAAAATATACCGGTGATCCTCAAATTTGTCCTAGTATGATATTTGGTTCCTCAAACTCTCATAATGCATATTAGCATCCTAGAACTTGCTAAAACGTGTCATTCAGGTCTAAAATCCAAAAAATACCCCCGTGTGGCTGACTTTTGTCCATTTTTAATTTATAATTATGTTATGGTACAATTAAACAAAGTTCTCTTAATATTGTGATGGTAATAACTGATTTATGCTGAGAAATAGTATAAAAAATCATGCTCAATTAGCAGCCATGTCATTATGTATGGAGGTATTTTCGGAACTTTGGACATATATGACACAATTAAGCAAATTTAGGGACTTAAATATGTATTTTGAGAGATCAAGAACCTAGATGACATCACGAGACAAGTTTAGGGACCGCTCATATATTTTACTAAAAAATTTATACAAGATTTAGGTTGACATGCATTTGATGAGTACTTTCTTTGGTCAAATATAAATGACGTTTTGTACTATGTGTTGTAATCATTTCTAACTTTGTTAAATATGTTAACTTTGGATTTTTGAAATGTACCTATTAGTTTATCTTGAAGCAGTTGTTTCATGGGGTTACACTTTTTCTATAGTTTATAGTAACAGAACTAGAATTGTATTTTGCAAAGTACTTTTATTTCAAAACACATAACATACATAAATATTTATATATAGAAACGCTACTCACTACCTTTATGAAAGCACGCCCACGCACTTACTCTTATGAGCACCCCTAACAGACTTGAATTGTAAAAAGTCACCATAGTCATCTCACTATCAACGGACACATCTTTTACCGTTGAAAAATAGTGTAGTTAATTTCTATCTATAATAAAATTAGAGAAATACGTCCACCAGTGCTAAGATATTTCACTATAAGGAACATATATAATTAAATGAGGTATCCTCAGTTTACGACTATATCATCACTTACATGACAGGGAGGTTAAAATGATAGAATTTATCTTTCGCAAAGAAAAATATGATATATGTTATAATCAAGTGTTTTTCTCAAAATCAAGAAAACTTGCGCACAAAGTAATTTGGAGAGGAGGATGTTTAGTTAAGATAAAATTATGGAGTACTTGTAGAAACTATCTGATGGGAAGTACGTATAATTGACTTATGCTTGAACACAAAGTTTTTTTTTTCAAAAGATAGCGAAAGTTGAGATCATACGTGGCAATAGCATTAACAATAACCCTTCCTTTAATCCACGGAGATCACGTTGGACAATGGACGCAGCATTGAACCCTCCCTACAGCCCTAAAAAGGGGACTCCTGCACGGCTGCACCCGCTCCCCCGCCTCGATCACACTCATCTCAGTCGCCAAAGCATCAGGCCACCCGCCAATGACTACCCCAGCGGCCCAGCCTGCAGTCTCTCACTCGCACAATGACAACACATAGCCTAATATAATACCAGTCTAGTGTACTATAGTATTTTATTTTATTACTGATAGCCTAATATAATACCAGTCTAGTGCCAAAGGAGCCATGATTTTTACCTCCTTTTGGCTAGAGAATCAAGGTGGAGAAGAAAGGCGCTCAGTATAGCCCCAAAATCTGCGGCTACGTTGTAGTTTAATCTGTAGGCATGGAGCCATGGGTCATGGGGAGAGAGATCTGGGTTTACTACTGCCCCTAGGCCTGCTTGAGCCTTGAAGCCATCGTCTCATATCAAATCCCTCAGATCTCCCACTGCAACTCACACACGGAGACCAAGAAAAGCACAATCCCATCCATCTGATCTGCATGCCCATCCCCCCATCCCTCTCCCTCCCCGGCTCTCCCTCCCCGGAATCCCCTCACGAGCCACAACCCTAGCTCCACTCTAGTCTCTATAAATAGCGCGCCCTGTAAAGGATCTTACGGTGAGCGAGAGCGGCTGCTGTGGATCGATTGACGATGCAAAGCTCGCAGAGCAAGAGAGCAGTAGTGTCTAGTCATGTGTGCTTATCAAAGGGGCGCTTACTGAGAGTACCTTGGCATTCTGTCCACCTCCTTGATGATCTTGCAGAAAGCCTCTCAAATCTGTAGTTTTTTGGAGGTGGGCATACTGCCAATGGAGCTGTGTAGGCCTCCCTTTGTAAAGCCCGCATGACACAAATCAAAGCTTTCCTCCTTAGATTTGATCATCACTTGTGTCAGAAACGCCTTCATTAAGCTTATTGCTTTACTGCCTTTTCTTGCGTGTTCATTTGCTGGGCCTTTTGATGTCCTCTTGTTTTATTGGCTGGGGTTAAGCTAGGTTCATCATGCTTTTGGGGAAAGTTTCGGTGAGAGATAGCTACATATGGTAGTCTGATCTGCTCTGCTGCGACCTAATTTAGTCTGCTTCCTTGAGCCCATGGTGACATGGTGTTGGGGAAGTGTAGTTTGTTTTACCCGCCCCGTTCCTCATGCCATTCTTTCGGATCCGTCGTCTTTGCCGTTAACTGTTCATTTGGGGCAAAGTTCTTCGGAAAACTAACCCCGTAATTCTTACTGTCTTGCTTTCTTACTGGTTTCGCATGCAGGCCTGTTCTTCGATCTTTGATGGTGGTCATCTCTGCAACATCTGACTATGAGGCCAGGCAGGCAATGAGAAGCTCTAAGTAAGTATGCACAACCAGTAGTATTTGATGTTTTGGCCTTGGTCAAGATCTCAAACCTGATACAATGATACTCGAATGCTGCTAGATATGTTTCACATAAATCATCTCTATGACCATTCTATAGCTTAGCTAGGGTTTTGTGCCAGTGACTGGTGATGGTCATGATGAGAAATGTGCCATTCTTTTCCTTGGCTTATCATTTCCCCAGCCTGTGCATCTGCTCCTTATTTTTTGCTTGTTCCAATAAACTTTGCTGGGAATGCATGAGTCATTGAGCCCAAGTTGCAGGTCTACAGAACTTTCATGCGCTTCATGATTTCACCCGCAGACCCACCCTGACCCAGAGACGACCCAGCTACCTGTACAGTCTGTGACCGAGTGAATTTTGTTTGTATTAAACCCTTTTCATAATTCAGATAGGCAAAGAACTAGCAGTAGTATGGCAGTCCAAAGCCTGCTTCTCCTTCCATCTCGTCTTGTAGCTTCACCAAGTGCAGTCTAATCATGACAAGCATGTAGAATGCAGTGGCCCGTGGATGTTAAGGAATATGTATCTGCAAGCTATATATTGTTTTACTATTGTTTTTCTTGTTTATATCAATGATACAATCAAATGCATGAAAAATAATATGGCGTCTTACTTCAAGAAAAGGGAAAGAAACTAAAGATAGTAATAGCTATAACCATAAGTTTGATACACAGATCTGATCGTCATCTTTATGTATGGAGAATGGCAGTGATGATTGTCTCGAGGTGAGCATAAGACTTAAGTTAAAAGTAGCAGCCGATCATGATCCGATAGACTGGTTCAGATATGATGTTTCGAAATGTTGTTCCACTGTGGGCATTTGAGTAGTAATCCTTAACTATTCTACAATCAATACCTACTAATACGGATGCAGAGTATTTATAAAAGTTAAACACTAATGCTACCTCTCCAAAAACCAGTAGCATCTAGCCACAACGTTTATTGGTCCAAAAACTAGTGTGCTAATATTCATGTTCAGAGGCTTGACACTCCTATAGGTTTTCCATAGGCTCTTAAACTAAATTGTCACCCCCTTGCTTGGGCATATACTTACTTGATAGTACATATTATTCAAAACGTGCTGTTTTCTGTCAATCAATTTAGCAAAAAGTCCAGGTCACTTTAATTTTGATTGGTAACTCCATTTTTTTCTAGCTACGTCAGTTCATTGTGTCCTTAATATCCTGATTAATTCATGTTCATACGATGTTGAATCATTATTCTATGTCCCTTGTGGGAAATAGGCGGCGTGATGTTTTGGTGCAACGGCAATATTATTGAAGTTTCTAGCTTATCGCCTTATACTGATAAACGGTTGCTATGTTCACTTTTTAAAGTCTGTTTTCATGTACTTGATATGGATCAAATTTGTTTAGTTCCTAAAAAGCAATCTCAAAGTTTATTATGCAAAAAGAAGATTTCATCACATCAAAATGTCGGTCCATGCATGGAGTACTAAATGTAGATGAAATCAAAAACTAATTGCACAGTTTTGTTGTACTCTGACAGACGAATATTTTGAGCCTAATTAATTAATTTTTGAATAATTTTTCACACATACAAACGAAATGCTACAGTGACGTAATGATTACGAAGTGACCCAGATCTCCACCATGTTATGCATCTAAACAAGGCCTAAGTCGGCGGCCGCGATATTCATCAGTTTATTTCTGAAGAAGGTCCCTCGTGATCGGGTTTGTGACACAAATATAAACATATTTGTCCTATCTGCATTCTTATTCTCTAATTTCTGTAACTTATTATGATTCTGGTGTAATTTTTTTGGTACTGTGTAATTCACAATATGTGTGTCACAATTATCGACAGTTTATTAAGGTTTACACAACAGCTCGTTGATGCGTCGTTGATTATGAGTGTATATGTACACAGGATTGGTACTGTATTATTCCGTAGCTGATAAAAAAATGCCCAATAATCTCCCTGGACTAATATTTATAATGATCGCTAGTTTGCTGCTCAAACTAGCGACATCATATCAGGACTCAAAGCAATAAGATAAAGAATTTCATTTTGCTTGCAATTGATCGAGTCCAGTCATGCTTATTTCAGTTGACAGTAAGTTTTTCTGAAATGCAAAGTGATGTATCTCCGTCCCATAATATAAGCATTTGAATCATTTAAATGAAAAAAATAGCAAAACTGCTAAAAGACTTCTATATCTCTCGTTTTACGCTACCAATTAGCTCTCCGCCCTTCCAGCTCGTTTAGTTTTATCCTACTGAGACAGGGAGTAGTATATAACTTTGGATGATCTTTCATGTCAAGCATGCATAGATCGAGTAGGGTGATGATCAGGGCGCCATGGGAATCAAATCATTATGGACACGGCCAAGATTGAACAGCTGCGCAACTAATAATGAAAGACTGACACCTTTCGGTCTTTGCTGTATATACTCCACCCTGCGGTCATCTCTCTCTCTCTGTTTGTGTGTGTTTTGTGGACGATGATGATGATGGTGTATTGTGGGCCATCTAACCTGTACGTTTAGAACTCCTCCGTCCCACGATATAAGCATTTGTTGACTTTTTCTGTTCACGTTTGACCGTTCGTCTTATTCAATAAAATTATAAAAATATTATTTATTTTGTTATGGCATGTTTTATCATCGTATATATTTTAAGTATATCATAATTGTTTTTATATTTTTATAAATTTTTTGAATAAGACGAACGGTCAAACGTGATGTGCAAAAATCGAGAAATGCTTATATTGTGGGACGGATGGAGTACCGGGCATACAGTACGCAGGACCCTGCTGCGGTCTAATGTCCATCACGCATATGCCTGCTCAGAGGAATGCTGAGAATTTGGGGAGCAAAAGATTTTGGGCGCCGTAGCTATCACCACGGTGTGCGAAACAGCGATCTGTCTGAAAAGGAAAAAGCAGCCGCAGCCTTCGTCAACAAGCGGCCATGGTTCCCTGAAACGCTTGCGCAACGGCACAAAGGGTCAGCTCATATCACACCAAAAGATCTCCCTGATGATGGCCGGGGGATCTCTCCATATATGCCCCCGAACAAGGCAGCCGGCCGGAGCACGAGAGGGTGGAGCGTACTGTGGCGGCACATACCGAGCGGCCGGCCGGCCGTGGCCGCGTGATCAATGCCATCCGGGGGTTGCGGCCGGAGCGCCGCCCCCACAGCGCTGCATGCGCCATTATGCCGTTCGGCTTGCCTGCCGCTTTGAGCTCCTCGTGACCTCGTCTGTTGTTGCTGCAGCAGCGCAGTGAACTACAGTTACACTGGGCCTTGCGGTTGAAATTCCGGGGCGTCTGCTCGATCTCTGCTGGATGTGCACCACTGCTGGCTACTGCTGCAGCAGGGTTGGAGCTTTTCTCGGTGGAAAAGCTGAAAGGTCCGTGTGGACTTTTGGGATGTTCTTGGCTATTCGATCTTTGACATGTTGACATGCGATAGGAGCTAGCGGAGGAGCACGGTTCGTCTGGGTGCCAAGGACTTTGTGGATGCCAGGTCAGGTGGATCGACATGCCTATCTTTCTTTTGACCACGAAACCTAACCAGTAACCACGTGTCCACGTCCGAAATAATTAACCAGGGCGATGCAGATTTTGATTCGGCATTAACAAGGAAGCATGCATGTGTGTATTCCTGTAAGAAGAAAAGAATGGGATGAAGCGCGCGTATACAGCCATATATTGAGACATGCATGCATCCTTAGGCGTTAACATGCATGTGAAAGGAATTGTGGAAAAATATATAAATTTAAATATATAATATTACGAAAACGGTGGTAATATTTAGCACAAAGAGAGTAAATATGTAGTATTTAGTTCATCTCCCTATGAAAATAATTATATACAACATTTTCCATGTGAATAGATAAAAAGCATTGTTTGTGTAGTGCATGAGTCAAACAGGGTTCAAATACTTTGTGTCCATTTATTTATTATTTTTAGCGAAAGGTACTAATATAATAATATATAGTAAGCCTATTGGAATTCATATTCATTGACTCCGTGCAAACTCGTCCATTCGGAAGCACAAATTAGGCCCATTAAGCCTCGTCCGTCCCCAGGAGCAGCCCAAATATGGTTATTTCTCTCCCCGTAACGGCCAAGGCCCAAACGACTCTCCTAGACGATTCAAAGCAGAGTCCAGCAGTAGTTCGCACATTATTTTTTTTATTTTTTTTAAAAAAGCAGTAGTTCGCACACGAGACTGCTCATTAGCGAACCAGTAATGCAGCAAAAAAAGAATGCGGATGGTAATTAGCTAATTGCAGTATGATATCGTGGAAACAAAAAATACCTCGTGTATCAGGAAAACAAAAACGCCATTCAAGTTTTCAAATCACTAATAACAAACAAATTTCTTCTTGAAGCACCGATGCGCATCTCCACGACAGATTTACCTGCGTCCGAGTCCAGAGCTAGCTGCTGACCCCGTCTGGTCGTCCTGTCCCTGCGACTGCTGCTTATTCGTATCACTAACTATACTAGGACAAAAGCATCTTCCAGAGAACCCCAAGAAAACAGCGCCCGTCGTCGGCCATCACAGCAGGGCCAGCTCCCTGACGTTGACGGGCTTGACGAATGTCCCGTTGCCGGCGAAGATGGTCCGCGCCGCGATGAGCGACACGGCCTGCGTGGGGTGGTTCGCGTCCCAGAACAGGTGGCCGTCCCGGTCGGCGCACAGCGGCGCCGTCTCGTTGCACGCGTACGCCGCCCCGAACGGGCCCCCGCCGCAGCACGCCGCCTCCAGCTCCGTGAACTCTGCAGCCGATCGGACGAAACGATGGAGACCAGATCAGCCGGCACGTTCGATTCGATTCCCAGGGAAGTAGGGGTCGAGTGGGTGATCGCTTATTTACGTACCCCAGGCGTCGGTCCTCGGGTTCTCGAAGACGAAGGAGACCATTGCGAAGGCGTCGGCGAGGGAGTAGGCCATGCCGGGCAGCTCGCGGGCGAGGTCCTCCAGCATCGCGGCGAGCATCGGGTAGGAGCGGAGGGAGAGGTCGTTGAGCGGGTCGAAGCAGCCCTGGGTGCCCAGCTGCTGCAGCCGGCGCAGCCGCTGCGACGGCAGGCACCCCAGCGGCGGGATGCTGATGACGCTGAACTTCCTCGCGCCCATCTCGTACAGGGCCTGTTTGTGGGCACACCGACATCGCACAGGACGCGTTCCAAGTCACCGGCGAGGTAAGTTTTGTACGGGGTATATAATACGTACAGGGCCTGCACGTCGCGGAAGCCAAGTGTGGAGTGTTGTGCGTACCGCGATGTAGCGTTTGTAGGTAGCGACGAGGCCACTCAGGAACTCGTAGTCGTCGCCACGGGACGCGGAGTACTCGAACATGTCGTTGCTGCCGGCGCTGATGAGGAAGATGGACTTGCAGAGGAGACTGGCGGTCTTCTTCTCGCCTGACAGCTCGTTCATGTGCTTCACGACCAATGAGAAGTACTCCAGTTGCCAGGACATCGGGATCACCTCGCCAAACTGCACACACAAGTCCAGATTAGCCGTCTTGTGTGTCACCATGTGTGCCGTATTCCTGTGTGTTAACTGGTATGGGCATTGGGGTCCTGAATGTACCAGTGATCGGCCGGTGCCGTCTGAAAGCCCGGACCCTCCTGACGCGAAGTTGATGCCTTCATACATCTGGGACCGGATGGTCTTCGCCGTCAGAGAGTGGTACGCCGGTGGGCTCGCTCTGAATCCAAGCCCGAGAGCTGTGTTGCGTTCATCATGAAATTATGCAGAGTGCACCAATAGTCAGTCATCCATCAAGCATCGCATTGCTGAGCCTTGTAAGCGTTACTGAACCTACCCAGCAAGTCTGCCGTGTTGAAGCCATTGCTGAACCGGCCGGTCGGCACCGATCCGGGGAAGTCCACGCCGTAGTGGGGGTAGTTGGCTCTGGCCGCGGCGGCGATGCTTCGGTGGTTGTTGTTGCCGACGTCCACCGTGGAGTCCCCGAACACGAACACCGCGGGGACGAGCCGCGGGTGCCTCGCCTCCGCGCCGGCTACCACGAGCACAAGCAGGCACAGGGCCGCGACCACGGCCGAGGCTGTCCGGTTGGCCATCGGCAGCTCTGTTGCTCTTGCTTGTGCTCTAGTCTCCGTGTGTTCAGGTGGTGAGGTCTTCAGAATACGTGACCGCGGATTTATACATCGTGGCAACTGACAAGACGCGCGTGGTTCCGTCAGCAATTTACGAAGAGCGGCGTGGGATTATCATTGAGCGGCTCGCCGAAATGCTGTTTTTTTGTTCTGGAATAGCACAACTTGCAATTTTCATACTAATCCTCTGTCATTCTTACCAGTTATTAAAAGCCGTCGTAGCTGTATAACAATGCATATTTGTCACATATATTAGATGCAAAGAACATGCTGCCGAATCATCTAGAGGTCTCATAGCAACAGAATTGACGCTGAGACCGTGTCGGATATGAGGGAAAAAAAGGTCTAAAAATGTGTTTGAAGAGGTCCACGTGGACTGGACCGGTTGCGCCTCGGAGGCAACCGCGACGTCACGACAGGCACACAACTGGTGCGGCTTAGGACATATCAGCTGGGACCATGAACGGCATGGCCTGCAGGAATGTACCGACATGCTTAGAGCTTGCGTTCGTATCTAGCGGCATAGAAGGGCGTGATGCTCTTGGCTCTTTTCTGGGTTTCTCTGAATTCTCTGTAATTTTGGGTTCTCTTAAATTTTAGCAGAGGACAAGTAAAGAATTCTGAAGCAAAAGTGTTAGTCCCCGTCCCCGAAAGCCGAAAGGATGGGGCAAACTTTTGCTTGGCCATGTACAGGAAGCGTAGATGTCATGTACACTGTTTCTCTGCAGCAGATCGATTCTGTTGAGGGTCCAACCAGAGAAAGCGTTGCGCTCGACAATTCTTTGAGAGTAAAATACCGGTCCCTAAACTTGTACCGTTGTGTCATTCCGGTTCCTAAACTCGCAAATCGACCGTCCAGATCCTCAAACTTATTCAGTTGTGTTATCCCGATCTCTAAACTTGCATATCACTCATTTAGGTCATCCAACTTGTTCAGTTGTGTCACTCCGGTCCCTAAACTTGGATTTGAATATCATCTGGGTCAAATAAGACGGTCTAAAGACTTCATATTTAAAAATAATTCATAATTTTTTTCATGTAAACTCTAATGACAACAAACTTTATATGAAACTTGTAGCCATCAACGTGATCTACAACTTTGTTGTTGAATTTTTTTTATTTTAAGTCATTTTTGTCCCAAAATGTAATTTTAAAATTAAAATTTCAAAATCTATAAACATGCAACAATATTTTGGGACCCTAAACTGTTTTAATTCAAAAACTTTTCAACTACAAAGTTGTAGATCGCTTCGAGTGCTACAATTTTGATATAAAGTTTATCTTCATTAGAGTTTACATGAAAAAGTTATAAATTATTTTTTGATATAAAATTTTTAAACCGTCATGTTTAGGGACTGGGGTGACACAACTGAACAAGTTGGATGATATAAACGAGTGATCTGTAAGTTTAGGGACCGGAATGACACAGTCAAACAAGTTTGAGGACCTGAACAGTCGATTTATGAGTTTAGGGACCGGGATGACACAACGGTACAAGTTTAGGGATCGGTGATGAATTTTACTCTTCTTTCAGATTATCACAGAAGGCACGAGAGGTGACATTTTTTCGGAGAGAGAGATCATAGATCAGAGGTGACATGTTATCTCAGAGTCCAAACCACACCGCCGCCATCGCCATCTAACCCACGAGAAGCAGTGTCAACACGAGCCACGCGCATCCTACACACCAATATCTCCAACACGAACACGGGGAACGGAACCTATGGCACACACAGGTAAGTAACGCCGGCCGGACACGTTGTACGTGTCTCAGCACTGGTCCTCCGCCAACTGCCTGAAGTTTATGGGCGCGGCGAAGTGGAGCGAGCCGTTGTAGATGGCGGCGGCGGCGACCTTGGAGGCGGCCTGCGTCGGGTGCAGCAGGTCCCAGAACAGGTACTCGTGCCGGTTGCCGCACAGAGTCGCGTTCGGCGTGCACCCGGACTTGCCGTTGAACCGCCCCGAGCCGCAGCACGCGTTCGTGACCTCCTTGAACCCTGCACATCATTTTTTTTCCCTTTGTCAATCAACCGGATCGCAATTTTCTGAAGGCGTCTGAACCGCGGCCGATCAAGGCGTCCGTGTTCAGGATCGAAGAAGCGCGTACCGAGCCTCTGCGGGTGCTTCATGATGCTCTGCACGACGGCGTGGGAGCTCCCGACGGAGTATTTGAGCCCCTGGAAGCTCAGGCTGAGCCCGTGCATGGCGTCCTTGACGCCCCTGTTGAACCCGCGCGCCAGCTCGTTGAGGACGTCGATGCAGGCGCCGAGAGCCCGAGAGGGTGCAGGCTCCTCGGGTACGGGCAGCACCCGATCGGCGGGACGTCGATCACGGCGAACTTCCTCGCGCCGAGCACGTACAGGGCCTGAAACCGACGCTTTCGTTTCAGCGAGAAGAATAATCTTCGGCGGACATTGGCGGCGACCGGCGGCGTTACCTTGACGTGGTTCTGGTAGAGCTCGACGAGGTTGCCGACGAAGCGCTGCTTGTCGGCGTCCGACGGCGTGCTGTTGCGCGAGAAGAAGGCGAAGAGGTCGTTGCCGCCGGTGCTGAGGAGGAACACGGACCGCGACAGCACGGCGTCGGCGGCTCCCTGGCCGATGCGCGCGGAGACGTTGCGCTGCACGGTGGCGAACTGCTCCACCTGCTGGCTCAGCGGGATGATGGAGCTCCCCTGCACCAACAAGTGAATGAGTGATCAACGTCGAGTGTGTGCTCTTGTCAGTGTTCGCACCAGTTGCTTGCGGTTACTTTGGTCACGAGTGGCTTACTGTTGTGTCAAGAATGCCGGATCCAGCAGAGGCGAAATTCACTCCCAGGAGGCCTCTGAAGACCTGCTTGTTGGTCTTGTTGGCCACAGCAAGGAATGGCGGAGGACTACGCTTGAAGCCCATGTTCAGAGCTGATAAAGATGAACCAAAATCACTTTTAGAGCCAGATGGACATGTTTACAGCGCAATGCTATTGCTTGCTGCAGTACTTGATTTCAGAACTCGAACAATCCATCATTTTGGGTATAGATGGCCAAATGGGCCGCGTTAAATGGGCGGCCCGAGGCCCAGTCCGAAATGGCCCGGCACTAGCCCGGTCCGGCCCGTAGTGTATAGTGCTAGTGCCGGCCCGACACTATACTGCGGGCCGTGCTTGGGCTGTGATTTCGGCCCGTAGTGCCGGCCCAGGCCCGGCACGAAAAATGGGCCGGCACTATGGCGACCCGGTCCGCTCGCCCCCCTCCCCCTTCCCCCACCCTGCTCCCGTATATAAGCCGCATCCCCGGGCGGCCGGTTGCCCTAGCCCCATTTTTTTCCTCTCTCTCGCCGTCTCGTATTCATCCCCGTCTCGCTCGTGGCTCACCGTCACTCTCCGCCTCCGCTCGCCCCCACCCCCTCCCCCGGCTCTCCCCTTCCTCGCGCGCCCCCAGCTCTCCCCTTCCTCGTGAGCTCCGCTCCTCCTGTCGGCCATGGATCCGCGCCGCCCGCCATTGGTGCCCGCGGCCGTGATCTGCGCCAAGCGTCGTTGGTGGCCGCGTGCCTGCGGCTGGGATCCGCGACGCCCGCCGTCGAGGCCATGGCTGGATCCGCGCAGCCGCCAGGCGAGGCCACGGCCGGATCTGCGCCACCGCCGCCAAGGGCTTCGTCCTGGATCTATGCCGCCGGCCGCCACCATCGGGGTGGCCCCGCCCGGGATCCACGCCACCGCCGCCGAGGGCCTGGGCCGCACTAGCATGATTGTGTCAGTCGTGCCATAGTGCCGGCACGGTACTATCAAAATGTCTTAGGGCTGTGCTTGGGCTGAGGATTCGGCACGACGTGCCGGCACGGCACGACACGATTGTGCCATCGTGCCGCTTAGTGTCGTACCGCATAGTGCCGTGCCGCTTAGTGTCGTACCGCATAGTGCCGTGCCGTTTAGTGCCAGTGCCGTGCCGCCCATTTGGCCATCTATAATTTTGGGACCGTTCCTACTTGTACTTGCGAGGGGGGGGGGACTAAAAAACATGATACACTCATATTAACTGCAAGATTCGACGACGGCTAATTTTCAGAGCACTTGATCGCCAATTTACAGTCTGAAAGATGATCAGGGATGATCATGACAGTGGACACAATGTGGGGGCGAGTGGGTGACCAAGGTGGAGTACGTGTTTCACTGTTTATCATGTGGCATGTAGATTCAAACGCAGAGGTGCAGTGGGTGCGTGGTGTCCACTATAGCACTACTCCACTGTGTTTGCCTCCGCCCAACTTCAAGCGCAATGCCAAGCGAATCAGCGTGCTCGGACAAACGCTCATGTACACTGCGTTAACTGAATGACAAACGACAACTGCACAAGAGTAGTACTGTAGCAGTGTAGGCGTGTAGCCCAGTGAGTGATCGAGCTTTTTTACCACGTCAGTACACTGACACGCTTTGCAACGTCTGCACGACTGCGCCGCGTGTGGGACGCGAGCTGCAGCGGCGATTGCTGATGACGCATAGGTCCATCGCTTCTCTGAAAGAAAAAGACTGCAAGCGCAGGTTACGCTTTGGCACCACCCAGCAGTAGTTTGGCCACTGAATAGCAAGCCCCTTTGCCTTCAGTTTGGCTTTGGCCTCTGAATTCTTGCCCTCTTTAACTGAAATCAACGGCTCGCGGCAAAATAATACTAGTAATAGATGGCGCATGCTTTTCTGTGCTATCAGTTGTCAACGCTGTAGCTCAAAACTTAATTGGCTAGAGCGTCAAAGCAGCTTAAAGATACACTACTACTATCTGCAGCTGTAGCTCAAAACTTAATTGGCTACTTAGAGCGTTAAAGCAGCTTAAAGATATACGGAGTACTACCCCTATCTGCAGCCTCCAGCAAATCTTCGCTGCAAACTATATCACCATCCAAAACCATCGGCGCTGAAGTCAATAGGGGGAGAAACATGGCAGTGCAAACGATGCAAACGACCTCGATCGGCAGCGCGTAGACTGCGTGCAGCTATGATGTTCTCGGTTCTCCCCAAATTCATCTCCACACAACCCGCAAGGCCGCAAGCTTCAGCCCGACCTTTTGAGCACAAATGAAATGAACTAGACGTGTTGTTTGTCACTCAGCGCTTAGTCGCTTACCCAAGAAGTCGACGCCGTTGTAGCCATTGCTGAACCTGCCGGTGGGCCGCGACGTCGGGAAGTCGACGCCGTTGTGCGGGAAGTTGGCCCGGGGCACGTCGCTGCCCGGCAGGTAGTTGTTGTTGCCCACGTCCGCCGTCGAGTCGCCGAACACGTAGATCGCCGGCACCTTGCCGCTGCTCCCCGGCGCCGCCGCCTCGGTCGCACAAGCGGCCGCAAGAACGAGCAGAACACGCAGCAGCACTCGCGTTTCTAGCACGGTGGCCATGGCCGTACCGTGTGGATGCTGGGTAGGCAGCTGCGTGCCCGGCGTAGTGCGGCAGCTAGTGATTACTGGGCTGGGGTGGGGGTCGGGGTGGGAGTGGAGGTGTGGCTCCCTCGCTGCTCTCGGCTTTGGGAAAGGGCCGGCCGAGACGGGCACCGGGTCGGCGCTTTAAAGAAGGGAGGCGGCAAGCCGTAGTGGCTCGCTTTATGGCCGATAGGGGTCGTGGCAGTGGCACGGCGGGCACCACGACGAGTGTACAAAGCAGGCTTTGGTAAAGACTAAAGAGGGGCCTTGCCGGAAGTGCCATACCGGCACCGGGTCCCGGGGGTTCCGACGTATCCACGCCGTCGTAGACGCGAGCGGCGACTAGAAAGTAGAAATGAGAGCACAAAGCAGGATCTCGGATCTCCTACACGTACTTGTGCATCTCTCTTTGTTTCGTACTACTACTACTGAGTTAGAGAAGGGAAAGCACGTACAGGGGATGCAAAAGTACTGTTACTGTGTGGAAAGGCAGATCTCTCGGTATGGAGTATGTGCTTTATTTGCAGCTAAACTCGATGGAATCTCTGCCTTGATCTTCAGTCTCTCATCAAGAGTGCGGTGGTCCTGCTATGGGATGCGTGCATGCACATCATAGTAGAATGAGTTCCTTCTCTGTTTGTTTTTTTTTTTTGTGTGGGGGAGTTCTTTTCTGTTTTTTTTAAGCAAACAGCTAGCGAAGCTAGTTCTCCAATAATCCCAAGACGACCTGGCCAGCCGGAGTATCTTGCTTAACTGAATCGTCAACAAAGAATATGTTCTAGCAACAAACACCTGGCCGGGAGTAACTTTGCTTAACTAAATTGATTACTTCCAGCAATCACATTGTCAATAAGAATATATTCCCCCAGCCAATAAGGCCATTGATACATTTCTACAAGCATATTGTAGCCGCAACACGTTTACAAAACTTGATGTTAATGCACTAGTGGGGTGGATGCCTATACCTGCAGTGCAGCATTCTAAGACTGGGGACACAAGGTTGCTCTCAAGCCCATTCTTGTACGCTTGATTCACCGGTTTTCCTTTTCGCAAAGCATCCAATAATTCTATCTTTACGTCTGGTTCATTTGATATCGTTGTTACCATTCCTTACATCTGAAGCTTGCATTGCTAGCATGTCAGTTGCAGCTTTTTGCTTGGCGGACAGAAAAGAAGATCCCATGCATATGTATACGCGTGGCCTTTTTCGCCCCTTTGCAAAGCAACAAAAATAAAACGATAGCAGGGGACAGTGCCGCCTTTTTCTTTATGAGGTCGATGAGACCAGCCAGAGGGTAATCTCTGTGCTTCGCTTTCAGATGATCTGATGCCCCTGCACTAATAACTTTTACCTGTTTTACCTCTTTTATATGTTCTGGTCGCAGCAACGCGTATCTGTACAGATAAGATTGAACATTTTGGGCCCAACCTAGCACAATAAGTCTGTTGAATGTTAGATGACTTATTGTGCTAGGTTAGAATTTTCTAACTTGCAGTGTGACTATTTCTCTTTGCATCAAGTAATCAAACAGTAATATATGTTGTAGCAGCTACCACTGCATTTGATCCCCTCACTTCTGCCATCGAGTGTATTCACGCTAGAAAAGCTCCCCCATCGAGATATGAGACGGAGCGACGGTTGTCGGTGTTGAAACACAGCTTATTTTAGACGGGTGTTGAGGCTGAGTTGGCACCACGAGTGTCCATAAATCAGCGAAGCCTTTCTGTTCTACGGTATTCTATCACCCCTTTTTCTCCACTACCCAGAGACACATGATTGTATCCTGCGAGTACAATGTCGATCCAGCCCGTCGAACACGCACTACAAGAAGCGAACACTAGCGCACGTTCTAGCTGTAATCATTCCGATACAGGTCGATCGATGGAGATTCCCATCTTAGCTCATCATCACTTTCTGGCTTTCTCGGTGAGTGTCAATTGTCAGCGTGTCACCCGCGTAAAAAATGGCGTCAATGCCCCCGAGCCTGCCGAGGGTGCAGCAAACTGCAAAACCTACCAAACCTTGACGCGGCCAGGACCAGTCCGTTTGGATCTGTCGGGTCAAGCGTGGCGGTGGTGCGGGAAGGGACAACGGGAGCCGGATGCGAGCTCGGCCTAGCTAGCACAGCCGAGTTGTGGGCGTGGGCGCGCGCGCGCGCGATAGGGGTAGGTTGAACCTGAACCCGACGATGAGCTCGGCCGGAAGGGGCTCGGAACCGTGATCTGTCTCCAGGAACTAGCGACCAGGTCCGCCCATTTCTTTCTTGGTTTTTTGCCGGTGCACGCGGAGGCGCGTGCAGGCACATGTACGGTTGGATTGTACAACCATGCGCGCGCGTGCAACCACTTGCGTCTCGCACGCCCGGACCAACCTTGTCGTCGCTTCTATTGGACCAAAGAGAGAGAGAGTGGGTTCTCTGGTGTGGCATCAGAGAGACAGAGATTCAGAACTTGTGAACCAATGAGGCCCATATGCATCTTTGATCTATGAACCCAATCAAATTGGCCCGCTATCTCAAAGGCCCACACGGCTATTAAAGCATGTGGGAAGGCTCATAATAGAACATGGCCCATCAAGAAGCCCGCAGCACAGTTTCAAGTTCTATGCCACCACCTAACCTAAGATGATCCCGTGGCACACTTGGCACTGCCATTATATTGAGATATACGCAATGCATAAGCAAGATAGAAAATAATACAGCTTGGCACTAGATAACATGACCACAATACACATTTGAATTATAATACACAGGATCATAACGGGACAATCTATATGCTGGGCAGAAACCAAAGTAATAATATTAAGGCATAATGCCCTGGTAGCCCAGCCAAATTACAATACGCAACGCGACTGCTTATAATTCAACAAACCCAACATCCAGACCCTGACTTGGAACCAAACTAAAGTCCGTAGCAGAGCCAACACAAGCAGAGCAACAGTCACTACCAGCTCTGGCCGGGCTCCCCTCACCGGCTGGACCTTGACCGCGCAATCCATCTTGAAACAAACAGACTAAAGCAAGCAAAGCAGAACCAAACGCACGCCAAACGCTTCCGATCAAGGCCCGGTCAGGACACGCGGCGACATCTAAGAGCTGGTCTTGTGCTCGCCGGCGGCCTTGTGGTCCTCCTCGCCAGAGCCCTTGTGGTAGCCGGGTATCTTGTCCATGATCTTGCCCAGCAGGCCCTTCTTCTCCTTGCCGTCCGGGCTGCTCACGTCCTCGGTGTGCGGCGCCGGCGCCGGCGCGTGGACGGCCGGCGCGGCGGCGTCCTCCGGCTTCTTGTGCCCGCCGGGGAGCTTCTCCTTGATCTTGTCAAGGAGGCCTTTCTTCTCCTCCTCCGGCGCCGGTGGGGCCTCGGTCTTCGCGGCGTCGTCCTCGACCTTCTGCACGACGACGGCGTGGTCGTGGTGGTGCACGTGCGACTCTACGGGCGGGGGAGCCGGCGCCGGCACGTATGGCTTGTGCTCCTGCTCCTGGTGGTGAACATGCGACTCCACGGGCGCCGGCGCCGGGGCCGGAACGGCCGCGTGGTGCTCGCCCTCGGCGTGGTCCTTGTGGCCGGGCAGCTTCTCCTTGATCTTCTCCTTGAGGCCCTTCTTCTTCTTCCTCTTGACGATCTCGCCGTTCTCGTCGATCACCTCCTCTTCCTCGTCGCTCGACTGCACGCAACGATAGCACGCAGTCAGGAATCAGTACACGTGTAACGGTTAGTCGTGTCACGCCATAAGAAGCTACATACTGATCCGATGTAGCTATATATGCAAGCAAATAAATCATGCGTGGTGATGAACCTACCGAGCTGGAGCTGGAGCTGGAGCGGTGCAGCTTGGCGAGGAGGCTCTCCTTCTTCTCCCCTCCCTCGTGCTCCTTCTTGTGCTCGTGCTTCTCGGGCTCCGCCACCGTGACCTTCTCCATGCCGGCCGCCAGCTCCTCCTCCGGCTTCTTCTCCTCCTTCTTCCTGCCGAGAAGGGTGTCGAGGAGCCCCCTGTCCTTCACCTCCACCTGATCGGCGCCCGTCTCCTGGGCCTCACCGCCCTGGTGCTGCTGGGTGCTCCTCTCATCCTCCATGATCGCCGAAACTAAAGGGCTTTTCCAACTACACAACCTTACAGATCAGCAGGCTACTAGAACTCGCTCTTGACTGCTGGCACTCGCTTTGGTTATGCTTTCGGATGAAGATTGTGGCGAGGCCGGGGGCGTCCTTATATAGAGGGATCCCGCGGTGAGCTTGGCCACCGAAAGGTGTCCGACGTGTAACGTTCTACTAGCTGCGTTGATGCGACTGGGGGAGGTAACGCGCGTACGCGGAGGCTACGCGACGCGAGGAAGACGGATCGGTTAGCGGGCGGGGAACGGAGGCCGGCGAGCGGGCGAGCCGGACGGGGGACATGGTTGGCAGGGGCCCGGACCAGTCGCGGCGCGGCGCGTGTCCGGGCTCCGACGTGGCGGTGCCTCGGGGCGCGGCGTCGCGTCGGGAGAGAGGTCGGCGCCATGTGGGCGTGGTGCCCCTGGCAAGGCAACGTCATCGGAGAAAGCGTGGACGGCTCGCGCGGCGGGATCGCGGGGTGGTGGGTCGGTCGGTCGCGGCTCTGCTCCACCACTTCCACCGCGCTGGCGTTATCCACCTGCTCCTCTGCCCGCGCGACGCTTGTCTCGCGCTGATCGGTTTCCTAATTTCATTTAAAGGAGGAGTAGCACTACCTTGATGATGGTAATAAAAGAAATTCTGGTAGGCGTTTTTGTTCGGTTTGGATTCGTCAGGCTTCAATCGGGGGCACGGTGCCACGGAGGCGTGGGCATCAGTTATCAGGCCTCAAAGACGTGTTCGCGATTCGAGCCTACCGCTGCAAGTTTGCAAGTTGCCAATGGGCGGCACGGTGCCACGGGCGTGAGTGTGATTGCACGGGGGGTGCATGACTCAGACGACAAGAGAAGTCCAGAGGCTTCGAGCCTTCGACGTTGACACGCGGGGGCCGGACCCGTGGGCTCCACTGATCCGTCGCCGGGCGGCCGGAAGCCAACAGTGGGCTCCCATTTCCTGCTTCCTTTCGCTTTGGTGAGCTTTCGTGGGGCGAGAGAGATGTCGGTGGGCGTGTCGGCCTTTTGATCTCTTTCCGCCGGCCAGGCCTCCCCCTGCGGAGGAAAACTCTTTGGGCAGGCCCGGGGCCACGCCAGTGTACGCTTTCAGGTCGCATCGAGTATTGACTTTCGATGCGTTAACGAAGATGCCGAAACTGTCCATCGCCGCAGAGGGAAATGGAGTTTGGCGCCGCGAGAGCAGGACGCGATTTGGACGGGAGGGACCAAAGGCTACATGGTTCCTGGTCCTGATCGACAACTTTTTAAAGTTTTACCGTGGATCATTTCATTGGGGGATTTAACTAGTGAGCCGAGCGCGGTGGCCTGGTCACCGGGACTGGACTCGGATCGCGCCGGATAAACTAACTAGTCAAGGCATTGGATCCGGCCTGGAAAGGAGTCCTCGGACGAGGAGCACCTGGGAGGCAAGGCTTCCGGCTTTTGCACCGGGCGTTGTACGATGAAGCAGACACGGGCTCCAGGAATCGATTCAGCGCAGCGGCACGCTTCACTCGATTGATTCCCGCCGGCCACATGGCCGCACAGCGGAAGCCGCGACCCTTGGCGCGGGGATATTTTAGGCTCGCTTCCCCGCGGCACGTACGCATGGCACGGGACAGCGCGCTCTGCCTGCCGACTTGGCGATCACGGATCCGCTGCCTCGTTAAGCAGTAGTAACAGAGTTTTGCAGGGGAGCTCGTCGGTATCGCTTCCATTCAGAGCTGTCGACCCACGGTGCCGCGGATTCTTCATGGAGCCAGGGGCGTAGATTTCGTACATGAACAGCGCTGGCACGCAGCCGTGCATGGTGTATCAGCATTTCATGCATAAGCGTAACACGGTGCTTTTCCTCTGGTGCAGGTAGTACTACTACTATATACTGGTATCTGCAACGTAGTGGTGCTGATATGATTCTCCATGTGTTGGCGTGCTAACGCTTCCTTCATTCAGAATCAAGTTCGTGTTTGTTAAGCACGGAGCGTCAAATCAGTGCGGCCATCGAGGGAGCTCCGGGAGGTGCAGAGCAGGGTAGCGCGCCGGGGAGCCACTAGCCAGCTCGTGATTCCCTCGGCCCCGATCGCGGCAGGGCAGACCGCCGGGCATGGAGCACCAATGGAACCAATCAGAGTACCCTGTCGGCAACGCCAGAGCTTCCCATGTTGGCGAAATCATGTCGATCGATCGGAGTATGGGGACCGAGGTGCGTGCTCGAAGCAGACGTCGTTGTGGGCATATACAGTGATAGTGCTATACACATCCGTTGTCCAAATACAGATCCATATCTTACAGATGAGATACGTATGTGCCATTGTGATAACTTTATTACCTGGGCTTGAACCATGTCATTGTGTAGGCATCTCATGCGTCTGACACCACTCTCAGGCTGCCGTATTTTTATATGAACCAATATATTTTTTAAAAGAATAATATCATTTCTTTACAAGGATGGCGAAATAGATCAATTGCATAAATGGCCTTTCCGTCGGCCTAAACACAGCCCATAGGCCTGCATCGTAATGACTTGGGCCACAACGTCAGCACCAATCGGTATGGCCCGATCCCAAATTCCACCCCCAAAGTTCACTATGCAGAAAGAAGATTCTCGTCACATCAAAATATCATAGCATGCATGGAGTACTAAATATAGATAAAATCAAAAACTAATTTCACAGTTTTGTTGTACTCTACGAGACGAACATTTTGAGCCTAATTAATTAATTTTTGGATAATTTTTCACACATACAAACGAAATGCTACAGTAGTGCACGCACTCCAAAAGACCAAAATTTGGCTCCCAATTTTAGGAACTAAATAAGGCCCGTTCAAATCGCGTCAAAATCACTGACACACACCCAGTTTCAGCGAATTAACAGTTGTATGAATATCTTTGAGTGAATTTCACTGCAGGTCCATGAACTTTTCCCAAGATCTCACCTAGGTCCGCAAACTAAAAAACGGTCATCTAGGTCCATCAACTTTTCTGAGGTCTCATCTAGGTCCGCGAATTAAATAAGTGGTCATCTAGGTCTATGAACTTTCAAAAAGCTGTCGTATAGGTCCATGAACTTTTAAAGAGCCGTCGTCTAGGTCCAAGGCGGTGGCGACGAGCCTGACCTTGATGACAGCTCTTTAAAAGTTCATGGACCTAGATAACCACTTTTAAAAGTTTATGGACCTAGATGACCACATATTTAGTTTGCGGACCTAGATGAGATCTTGGAAAAAGTTTATGGACCGAGATGACCGCTTTTTTAGTTTACGGACCTAGATGAGATCTCAAAAAAAGTTCATTGACCTACAGTGAAATTCACTCGATATCTTTTTAAAGAGAATTGCGAGAAACAGATGCAATTGTCTCAGCTGAACAAACGCGAGGAAAACAAAAAATGGAGTTTGATTTTTTTTCTTCTCCTTTTGCCCACGCTTCGGGAGAACAACTTTTTGGATACGGAAAATCCTTCTCGTGAATGATAACGATATGGACTTTTTCTATAGATGGAGGAGAAGGATTATCCCTATACCCAAACATACTTTGGAGCACGGGGATAAAAAGGACGTTTTCTTGCCAGTTCTGAAATACTCGACTAGTTTGGGCCCAAATGACCCAGATAAAGCCTAGTTTTATTGAATAAGGCCCATATTGATAGGGCCTCACTCGGAGCGTGATACGGCTCATTAGGCTTGCGAATCTGGGTCATTTGGGCCCCTTCTCCGAGCCGTTTTCAATCAGGCACGTGACACGTCGCCGTCGGATACAAACAAGATCCCTACATCTGGTTGAGGGGTTGGATCGCATCGCACTCCTCTCATGTCCAAAGTCTAAAAACCTCAACTGGAGGGCCTCGGTTTATACAAAAGTATAGTACCCACCATTGCTGGTAGCTGCAGCTGCAGCAGCGCGAGTGGCCGAGTGCGCAACACACGCACGCTGGCAGAAAAAAATGACCAGTGAGCTTGTGTAACACGAGGATTTCTCTCCGTTTCTTACTGGAGGAAGTTTTTTTTAATGATCAACGAGAGCACTACTATGTCATTTAAAAAGGAGAAGACGAAGCTTTTTCTATTGAAAAGATTTCTTTGTTGCCAAGATCACATGAAGGGCCACATGCAGCAGCGAAGGCGATAGCTCGACGTTAAATTTGGATTTTTCCTGTTTTGTTCTGTGTCCACGTCACAGCTCCCGCCTCTCCGACCCCATCATTCGTTCGAATCCGGAAACAAAAAAATTGTCACCTCCTTTTTTTTTAGGTTTTTTTATCTTTTGGATGCGTCTCTCGTTGTTTAGGAATGTACGTATTCCGTATTCATTTCTATACATGTCATGGCATAAATTTGGTTACGGATGATCCTTCTCGTGCATGAATCACGCACGACATGTGTTAATCTGTGAGCTGTGTCAAACGATCAACTGGAGCTTAGGTGGCAACAGGTGCACAGGAGCGCAGCAAATCCAGCCCACCCCGCGTCCCGCCACAACGCCTGGTCCCACTCTCACTTCCAGATGGGCCTCATCCACCACGCTGAGACAATACTATGTTCTGTCTGCCAGGTAGGCCCCGCCGGACGGATCCCCCGCTCCTCCTACCGAAATCGTCGCTTCCGACGCCCCAGAGCCGCGCGGCGCCGGTGACCTTCCCCGGGCCCTCCTACTGAGCCGACCCCCGCCGCGCCGCAGCCCCGCCGTCGGATGCGACGGCGACGGAGACGGTGTCAATGGCGTCCTCCTCCGCCGCCGAGCCCGGCAACCGCCTCCCTGATCGAGGTACGCTGCCTAGGCCTGATTTTGTTCCCGTTGGTTGAGAATTCAGCAATTATTAGGCTCGATTTGGGGCGCCGCTGTGCTTATATGGGTTTTGATCTGGGCGTATGGGGGCGGCTTGTGCTCAGCGAGGAGGTCGTCGCTGGGACTCAGATTCATGGTGCTCGTGATGCACGTGGTCTTCGTTGGCGCCGTCTTCATCCTCGATCCGACTCTCGACTGGCGAATACACGAGGAGCCGTGGTATGATTTGCGCTTGATAACTTGTGAATTTTCTTATGTTTGCTCTTCGAGCCAGATTATGCCATGTCGATGAGGCTTTGCTTGGTCCGCAGCAGTTTGGTTCTAGCTCTAGGTTTACCACTGATTTTAGTTGTCTATAAAAGTCTAACGGCGTTCAGTTATTTTAAACTTCCTGATTTGATTTGATGGGAAATGACTTTTTGGGGTGCTTGTGCAATCAAAACGTTTCTGCATCTGATTATTGATATATTTGCATGACCGAAAGAACATTTCCTTTTGAGAGTCATTTCGATTTAGTAATTGCACGTGGTCTTGCTACTCGTGCAAGTGTCATACTGTTAGTTCTGCTTAAAACTCCTGAACATACTTGTGTAATAGTTTGCTGTAGCATTTAGTGCTTCTTTCATGTCTATACAAGTTGTGTTCTGACTCCTCAATTCTGACAAGATGAGAAGTGGGTTTCTCTGCTCTATCTATACCAAGAGTTCTATGCTATTTTTGTCTTAAGAGAACTTTCCATTCCAGGTATATAGGGTTGTATGGAGTGCTTGTTCTGCTCACGCTAGTGCAGTACTTCTACACAGCTGGCTCATCTCCTGGGTAATTGTCATTGTTTTTCTGACTTTGTCCTCATCCTCCACTGGTGGAATAATATATTAAGGAAATGGAAAGTGTTTACTCTGTGTTTTGTGTGCTCCTGTGTTATCAGGTATGTTATTGATGTAATGAGAGCTGGTTCCACGATGCATGCAACTTTCGTCAATACTGCTGCTCTTTCAAAGTAATGTCTTTAGTACCATAGCATTGCTCTGGGTAATTTGATCTCTCCGCCACTGGGAAAACTTGTGGGAGGCATGCGTTGATATTTATGCTTTCTTTTGCTCTCTTTTTGATGATTAAGAAAAGGCAGTCAAATTCAAGAAATGGAAACATAAATTCTCCAACGAGCCGTGCTCAACTACAGAAACTTAGCACGATGACTCCTACATCGTCATGGGCGCAGATGGTTATGGATCTATATCCTCCAGGATCAAGCAGCAGGTACAGGCATACAGCTCTTACTATTGAGACGTTCTTCCTTTTTCATTTGAGGCAACAATGTCTTCTGAAGTGGCGCTGCATCTTTATAATCGATTTTTTTTTTCATTTTAGCTTTCTTGTATTTGCCACACAGTAATATTAATATTCGTTCATTGTCTTTTAGGGATTGGACTTGCACTTACTGCAGGGTCGTTCAGGTATTCTTTTTTCCCTCAAAAGTTAAGTGCTGAATGTTCTGCAATTTTGATATGCAATGGGTGTATAGTTGTATTATGCAAGAATTGAGTTGGTGGTAGGAGCCATTTGTCTTCAACTTATGCATGAAAGTGTTTGACTAAGAGCAATTATCCATTCAGTACAACCTTCTTTGAAATTTACCCAGTCTGTTCAAAACTTCTGTATGAGAACTTTGAAAATGAAATTGTGGATATCTGATTATATTTTCTGGTATAATTAAAGTTAATATATTGGCTCTTCACATCCTTGTTTGACTAGTTGTTTCATTGCCAGTTTATGACATTCAAAGACCCATCTGATTCTCTAAAAACCAAATGCTTTGTTGAGGATTTACGGATTTGCAATGTGGCGAACACAGGACTTCACTCTTACGAAGTGAACTTCTGTTATCTTATTTGTTCAGAGCTGTTGTTCCAAAATGCGACTGCGTCATGCTTATTACTATTATATCCTTAGAAAATTTCCATGATTTGTTGCTGCTGATAGTCAGAGTTCGAGTCTTTCTACCAACATCCTTTTGCAGCCACCTCGTACCCGGCACTGCCATGACTGCGATAAATGTGTACTTCAATTCGATCATCACTGCATATGGCTTGGAACATGCATTGGCAAAAAGAATCATTGCCGTTTTTGGTGAGTTCATAATTTGTGTCTTTCCCTACATGTTGCATTCACTTTCGCACATCAGTTGAAGTGTGCTGTTCTTGAGCATATTCTATACAGTACCATAACTTTTGCAGAAACACTGCATGTAAACTTATTTGTTTGATTGGGGACATCGATAATCATTGTGAGGACTTATTGTATCTACAGATATATCCCAGTTTTTTTTCCCACGACGGAAAGTACATACTGATCAGATCAATACTTTGGAGTTTTATATTGTGTAGCAATAGACAGATAGCACTTGTATGCTGCAGAGTACTAGAGAATCGACAGCCCCTCCTTTTGTGATCTTTTCAATCAATTTTTCTTTTGTCTGCCTAAAAATGTGAAACTGTGGCATTGGTACCTTGCCAGAAGACATCGGGCAATGTTCCATGTTGAATGATGTATCTTACCGATCGATCTAACCTAACTACTACTTTATTGGCAACACACATTACAGTGTTCATATTGTTTCTCGTCTTGCTGTACAATTATAGTATGATGCTATTGTTGAGCGTTAACCTAACTACTACTTTATTGGCATCACACATTATAGTGTTCATATTGTTTCTCATCTTGCTGTGCTATTATAGTATGATGCTATTGTTGAGTGTTCTCTTTGTTCTTACGGTTGTATAACAAACCTTTCTTAGGTGGTACATATTTGAAGAAACAATCCTGTGTATCTGGACTGTTGCTCTTTACATTGAGTCAATACGTCTGGATGTGGAGAAGGCCTGGTATGTTATGTTATTAATACTCCTATATGCTGTGGATTTGATGCTTTCACAACATGAAGTCTTTGTTGTTTTGTTAGTAATGAGTGTCCTTTTCATCATGATTACAGGTGGAAGGACTTTGTTGGTGTAATATTTTTAGCAGTGTTGATCTTTATCCTTATATTCCTACTGCTATTGTTGGGGTTTCATTCGTAAGTTTTCTCCATGTCTGATGTGTCACAGTAAACAGGCCTTAATTTTTTTCTTCAAATTTACGTTTCTTTCCTTG
Source organism: Echinochloa phyllopogon (assembly GCA_033239725.1). Lineage (NCBI taxonomy): Eukaryota > Viridiplantae > Streptophyta > Magnoliopsida > Poales > Poaceae > Echinochloa > Echinochloa phyllopogon. Next base: position 50,120,730 of record BTCW01000010.1, read on the forward strand.
AGTCAGTAGGTCAAGAACAACTGTTCATCCTTTCTACCGGAAAAAAGTGAAAAAAAAACGAACTTGTTAATTCAATTGATGAAACATTTCAGAAAATATTCATTGCAAGTAGTAGAAGTGGCAAACAGATGGGAAAATAAGGCTGCAGAGAAAACAGAATAAACAAAATGGAAAACCCACGGGCACATGAATGTAGAAATTTCAAGAATTGACACTAAATTCGTAAGCCTTTCAAGATTTGACACCCTGACCCGCATGTCATTGACTCTGGATGACCCCACATGTCATTGTGATATGGGTGTCAAATCTTGAAAGGCTCGCGAATTGAGTCCCAAATATCAAAATCTCTCGTGAGAAAGCATTCTCACTTCTCCAATGGATAACCATTTTCTGCATTCTCACTTCTCCAATGGATAACCATTTTCTTTAAAACATCAAAGCTACGCATCTTAAAAGCTAGAAGCTTACATACTTTGCATATTTGTACAAGTTATGTCATGAACCCAAAACCAACACTTTGTACATAATTGCTTGTTGGCCGAATACATTTTGCAGGTACATTGCTCTAACAAATCAAACAACCTACGAAGTTGCCAGAAGGAAACGGATATTCTACTTAAGGTATGTCACTATAGGAGCAACCCGGTTTGTCATAATATATATATATTGTCGTTGAGGTAATAGCAGAGTGGTGAAACGAGGCTGTACCACTTGCAGGGGAGTACCTGAAAGAGTTCATCCATTCAGCAAAGGCATATGCAGAAATCTCTATGACTTCTGCTGTTCTAGCCAGAAAGGATTTATTCTGGAAGCTTTGCCCCCAACTGAGGAGCTGGAAGCTAGAGCTGCTCGTTACACGTGCCGAGATGTCATTTGCTGCCGTTGCTGCTGATAGGCTGTGCCGTGGCATTCTGCCCATCTAGCCAGTTCAGCAGTTCTTTGTTCAATAGATCTCTGATGGAAGGAGCAAATTTTAGTGACCTGCAACCCTTAGTTGCTCTTGACGTTCATTATTTGTGCATAGTCATTTGTACATTTTTACTCAGGAAATGTGTGCCGAGATCCAGTCGTTCAGAGTTTGTCTGTAATTCTGTATGTCCTTCCTTTCAAATAGGTTTTCAGGACAGATAGAGTTGGCATGTACTTGTGTTGAAATGTACATTCGAGGTGCGGTTGATAGTTTCAGAATTTAGTCTACAATCCTGAGCCATACTTGTTAGTGTCACTTGCAATCTATTATTTACATATTTGTACCGATATGTGGGTGTATAAGTTCAGATAGTTTCTTTATGATCATCATATCTTCTAAAGGCAATTCGTTTCGGCATTCTAAGATGATAGTTATAAGGCTGTAATCATCTAATGATCTCCATGGCTAGAGTTATTTCATTTCGTTAAAAAAAACCCTGCTATTTTCATGGGGTTGTATGTTTGCCGATCAATGATTGTTGGTATGTATTCTCACAGCCACGATACGAACCAGCAGTGTAAACGTAGATTGTATTTCTCGATCCTCTCAAAAAGCTCCCCTCAAAGGAGGGCTACGCCCTGCTTTTATAGGGGGTTACAAGGTCGTTACTTTACAACAATACTCTCTCGCCATATCCCACTTGCATACTATCCTATCTGTACTTCGTAATATCCAGGGATGGGCAAGAGAGTAATTCCTATATAATGTCGTATACAATTTTACTTCCTTTTCGTACTGAGAAATGCCTACTAAGATGACTAGCTTCGCAGTACCTTCGAACTTTGAGCTCCGCAACCTTTCTTGTTTGCTTGACTATTTACTCCATTCTCGTGGCCTCATTACGATAAGCGAAGGTGTCCTCCCGCTTCAAGACACTCGAAACATCCCCTACTGACCTTCGCTTCGGACCACGTGGAATCATGGCATGCTTACCAGGGCCAACAATTAACGACCTTCGTTTGACTTGCCTTTCTGAACTTCTGAAGACGTCGAAGGTCCTGTGCTTGTGCGTCTCCTATTGTTTTGTTCAAGGGTGACCTTCGATTCATTCAAAGAGAGTTTCTTTTCCCGTTTCTCTCGTGCCAGCTCTTGCTGATCATTCCGGAGGCGCGGTTCTCGGAAATCTATAACCCCAACAATGATTGTGTTCCAGAAAAACCGGTTTATATCGAGCGTAGGTGTCCCAAATCCCAATCTGGCAATCTCCCATGTTATGCAAGCCCCCGATGCGGGAGCAACTGTTTTAAATCTGTAATGCAATTGTGACTCTGACGACCAACCTGAACACACCGCCCAGATGGGTTCACAATGAGAAATTTCACAAATGAAATCTAGCATGACGGCGAGATACTGGCGAGGTAATGTGGAGGTGCCTTGCACAGAGAAGCGACTTCTTGCTGTGTTATCTGGTGCAGGAGAATCCTGTCCGCCCCGTCCATTCATCAGACAACCGGAAAATCCATGGCTGTTCGATGTTCCGGCCACCACGCTGGTATCGATCTGCGCCCTGGCACTCCCGACGTAACCTGGGTTCACACCACGCATCCCTGCAGGGCTGCATTTCGCAACTCACCTGCCTTGGCAGCAGCCTTGCTTTTGCACTCTGTATAGTTTATGTGCTTTTTACAATTCTTGCAGTACTAAAACCTGCTTAATTGTGCGTAGCAGTTCAGCACGCCCTACGCACGTGCTCGCACATCGTATCATGCCTTCTCGTGAAGAATTATTCTTCTCCAAACACGCGAGTAACAAATCCAGCTAGTGCCTTGTCACTGGGATGTTAACGTTTTGTGTGATGTTAACGCCAACGGTGGGGCGCCATACACTAGTGCTAGTGCATAAAGTCCATGTAGTACGTTTACCTCCCCACATACAGGACACATGAACAAGGTGGAGTAGGTTGCAGATTGAGTTGAGCGCCAACGGCTGCTGATGCAGTGCAAATCCATCTTGTTATTTCTTTCTCAGTTCCACCTGTCTGTCCCTTTCTATGAGGCTATGACAAGAGAATGTGCAACTTACGCAGTTGCAACAGAAGAGTACTGCGGCATTCTATGCTAAGCCATAAGATATGCTTAACTATCAGCTCTGCAGACCCCGAGTTTTTTATCCACTGGGCCATCATCTTGCACTTAGACTAGATGCATTCACCCATGTGTGGTGTTATCCAAGAAGAGGCTGAACAACGACGTGCCTCCTTGCTACACACTGACACTGATGAAAGACATGACCTCCGGTTCATCTGCTCCAAAGTTTTGCGTACACCGAAGGTACCGGGGCCTCCTTCTTGAACTGATCAAAACATATCGTATTAGTCATTTAACATGAAGATGAAGCAACCTTGTAGTGTTTTAGCTCTCTCTCTTTTCAGATCCAGGTTTGTGAAATTGCCATCAAAGGACTCGCCAATACTACGTCTTTCTCGCAGTTCTATGCCGAAAGCTATGGAACAAATAGCAGGAGCCTTTCTTTACTCACCGCATCTAGTTCAGAAACTTGACAGTTCACTCTTGTCTGTTTTTCAAGCTTTGAACTGCCTCCCACTTTATCTTTGTCTCGGCCTCTCAGGCAGTTATTTTGCTTTCGCACCTGCATTTCGTCATGTCGATCCAGGCTGCACCTGGTACAGGTCATAGTTGGCAGACCTTCATGCATGTCGTCTAGTACTCCAAGCAACAACTTCACAACATCGTGCTGATTTCCTCCATTAAACATTGCAGCATACGGTCAGCATGTCAGTAGACAGTAGTTAGCACTGTCCCAATACATTCAACTCGTTTTTTGCAAGAATATTACAAGACCAATCGTGATCCGCTAGCTACGTCCACAACCATCCATTAATTTACTGTTGATCGCATTCCCCCACCTAATTCTTATGCTAAGTTTAATTCAGAGGCCGATCGATGACATCAGAGAGATCAGAGTTCTCATCTTGCACCTCAAGAACTCTTCAACGGGATCTTATTCTCTTTTGCATGTCAAACATACAAACGTAAGCAGACTTGTCTCTGCCCGACTGTATTTTTTTTATACGAACATAAAAGGAGGCACGTTCGTATTAAACAAACAGACAGAAGTACAGAAGATAGTGTGTCGAATTCTTGCGCTACGTGTGCTGCTTGCCGGCCGGTCCTGATCAAACCCATGACTTTCAGCTAGACCAAGTCCACTTGGGGATGCCTGCTAAGTGAGGTTAAAGAGAGAAGCTTTACAGGAAGTCATGGTCTCAACAAACTGCCCTGATCGAATTGACTAGACCTTGGCAGAAATGAAACTTGACTGCCTGAATCCGCCGAGTTTGATCGAATTACAGACAAACCCGGCAGCTGACCAGAACCGGATATCAATCTGCTTTGATTTGCAAAATATCCTTTCATTTAAAAAAAGATTCCCAAACCTCTTCGCAGACAAATCACGAGGGAATTAAATTAACGCCGTTCCTTTTGAAATGGCGATCTAGTATTCTCAAGATATGGCTCATCCGTCCAACCAAAATCAACAGAATATCCTGAGACCGTTTGCCAGTTGCACGAGTGCATGTCTTTTTTTTCTTCTCTGCGATAAACGCCGTGGAACGTTTCGAGAGGCCTTTGCCCGGTGTGTTTGTCTGGCGCCGGGAATATGCTGGCGAGTTGTAGAACTAAGTTGTGGTTGTTAAACACCGAGCTGAAATTCATGCGTGCAAATCGTGACATCAAGGTTAGGTACAACGTACCTTATCCTCATCGTCCCGGCGACTAATTGCATCACATGTGTTAGTTTTTTTTCTTCTTCTAGTATTTGTGACCCCGCAGCCTACAGGCGTTCATGTTCATGCATACTACTTATCAAATTCTTGTCCCGGCTTGTTCTGCGATTCCCTTTTTTTTTCTTTCCCAGAAGACAACAGGCACCTAACATACATGTAACGTGTGTCGGGACTCGTGAGGTGTGCCGATTAGATAAGACTTGATCAGCGAGCTTCGCCGGCTAAACGTGACCTCGCATCTGCACATGTTGACCCATGCAGCAGGAGCGACGTCAATTCGGCTACGTAAAAAAAAGATTTTCATTACATCAAAATATCGGTACATGCATGGAGTACTAAATGTAGATGAAATCAAAAACTAATTGCACAGTTTTGTTGTACTTTGTGAGACAAACATTTTGAGCCTAATTAATCAATATTTGGACATTTTTTTTATAAATACAAACGAAATGCTACAACGACGCAATGATTACAAAGTCTAAACTTTAGACTCCCAAAATTAGGATCTAAACAAGGATGAGTTCCCAAATTCCACTCCCAAATTTTACTACGCAAAAGGGAAATTTTCATCACATCAAAATGTCGATTGATGAAATCAAAAATTAATTGCACAGTTTTGTTGTACTTTACGAGACAAATATTTTGAGCCTAATTAATTAACGTTTGGACAATTTTTTATAAATACAAATGAAATGCTACCGTACGTATTTATTACAAAACTCTCGAATCGGGATCTGAACCAGGCCCAAGTGACGCTGTGACGACCTGCAACCACGGGAGTTTTAGCCCGTCACGTCCGATAGCGCGGTGTCTATGCGACTGTGCACGCACTTGGATCGCTGTCAGGCGGGTTGGTTGTTCGTTACCAACACCTCCGTTCCGTTGGTCCTCACGTCCACGGCCTCGGCTGCGACCGCACGTTGTGGTGTGGCTGGCGTGCTGAAGAGAAAGAGATGCGCCCGGCCGGCCCCCGCCTCCCTCTGGAATTCGAGAACCGAGGCCCCACGAGCGAGTCCCCGAATTCCCTCCACCATGGCCCACGCCGCTCCGCCCGTCACGGAAAAAGGTCCACGTCCGAACGGACCAACCCCCACCCACCACGACTGGCAGCCGGGACCCGCCCCCGCCCCGAAGTGGAAGGCGTGGCTGCGGCGGCGTCGTCGAATGGGTCCAGCGCCCTCCAGAAACCCTGACCGGTTCGACGCCCGCTGCGTCTGCGCTCCTTCCTCCCCTCGCCCCCCTTTTATATCCCCGCGGCCGTGCGCTCACCCCCATGCCTCCCAGTCCCCCGGCTGACGGCTTCCTCGAGCGTTCCATCCCATCCCATACCACTCCGCCCTCCCCTTTAAAACCGCCCGCCTCCGCTGCGCCGTCCGCACGTCCAACCCATCGCCATCGCCATCGCTTGCGAATTGATCGATCCGGGCTCAGGATGGTGGTCGGGTTCCGCCGCACGATCTCGTTCCCGGCGCCCAAGTCGCCCGCGCCGCCGGCGGCGGGCGCGGGGCCCAGCGCCACCACCAAGTCCGCGGCCTACCGCGCCCGGTCCGCGAGCCTCCCGTGCCGGTTCCACCCGCTCGTGCTCCAGCTCGACGACGACGTCGCCGACCTGCGCGCGCTGGTGGGGCACCTCGTCTCGCGGGCCTCCCCGGAGGCCGTCGCCGAGGGCGCGGAGCAGCTGGGGCGGGTGCTCGTCTCGCTCTCCGAGCTCCTGCACCACCCGCAGGCGCAGGACCCGCTGCGCCGTCTCGGCCGGTCACCGCTCGCGGAGCGGCTGCTGGACGACTTCCTCCGCCTCGCCGACGCGCACGGCAGCTTCCGTGCCGCGCTGGTCGCGCTCGCCGCGCTCCAGGCCGAGGCCCGAGCCGCGCTACGCCGGGAGGAGCCCGCCAGGCTCGCGTCCGCGGCGCGCGCGCTGCGACGGTCGGGCCGCGACCTCCCGCGGATCGCGTCCGCCGCGCGCGCCGTGGCGGCCAAGGCGCCGCCGCAGCCGCCCGCCGGCCTCCCCGCGGACGCCGCCGCCATCGCGGCCGCGGTCGTCGACGCGGCCGCCGCCGTCGCGTCGGCATCGGCCGCGGTCTTCTCCGGCGTGTCGTGCCTCTCCGTCGCCGCCGCCGCCGCGCGCGTCGAGGTCGAGGCCACGCCGTGCTGGATGCCCTCCCCGGCCAGGTTCGCCGCGCCGTCCGCCACGCCCAGGCACGTCGTCGTCACCACCAGGCCCGCCCCGCGCATCTGGTGGGTCGCCGACCTGATGCGGTGGATGTCGCGCGCCAAGCGCCGGTCCGCCAAGAGGCAGCACGCCGACGGCGCCGCGGCCGCGGCGGAACCCCAGTTGGACGACGCCGCCGTGGACCCGGAGGAGCTTGAGCGGAAGGCGGCGTTCGAGCGGCTGGACGACCTGGGGCGGTGCATCGCGGACGTGGAGAGCAGCGGCGAGAAGGTGTTCAGAGCCCTCGTCAACACCAGAGTCTCCCTCCTCAACATCCTCAGCCCAGCAGCCTTCTGATCCCCGAATAAGTTCAAACCATCGGAACCCAGCAAACTCGATTCAAATTCGAGACTTTGGATGGGATCTGTACATAGAAACGTGGCCTTGTGAAAATACTATAGCAAAGCTAAGCTTTAGGGCGCTCCATTTCCTTTGTTATCATAGAATTCAGAGTTGGAGCGGAGGCACTAGTTGCAGAAAGAAAGAAAAAAAATGTCAGGTGTCAATTCTCTGTTCTTGAGCTTGCATTATTCATTTCAGTCCTGCCCATCTCTCATCTCTTCTCATGGCCGTGTTTTTTTACTATCCACAAAAAAAAATTTAAAGGAAATCTTGCATACATGAAGTATTAAATGAAGTCTATTTGCAAAATATTTTTAGAGATGACTATAACTTTACGCGACGAATCTAACGAGCCTAATTAGTCCATGATTTGCTACAGTAATGCTAATCCGAGGCTATGAAGTTAGTTTTATAAACTGACTTTATTTAATCCCCATAATTATTGGTCAAACGGGTGAAAAAAAATTCTCATACCAAAGAAACACGGCCCAGACTAGAGGTAAAGGCCAGACTGATCGCTGGATCTTGCGCAGCTTTCATGGCCGCTCGTTGGCCGATGGCTGAAGCTTTCGAGTCACTCGATCCTCAGCAGGGCGAGGGGGGAGTGGAGAGTGCGATCACGATCAGTGATGTGATGCCGCAGGCGCCATTCGCGCCGGTCCGGTGCGCTCATGGGCCGTGTGTGCTGCCGTCGTGCCGATGATGGTGGCCTGCTCCCCCCCTTGCGTTGAGATGCCCTGACCGTTTTCCGTTTTCTACGCGTGGCAGACTGGGCAGCTCCGGAGCAACGCCACGCTCAGCGCTCCCCCCAATTAGACATGCTGGCGCAGCAAAAGAGAACAGGAATACATGATGCTGTGCGACTTCACCTGCTTGCTCCTACCGCTCTTTTTGCCGAGTCCCATCCCATGCCGCCATGCATCCCTCGATCTGCACGGCTTTTGCTGCAATAAGACCCGGAGTACTGTAGTACTAGTATCTTGGATCAATATCCTAATCATATCGGTGTGTGGGTAGAGTCTTGTTTTAGCAAAAGGACATGGGCCTCGTGCATTAAAGAAGGAAACGTAGAGCTCGCATACGGGAGCCCCGTATCGCAACGGATTGCGTAGTGGAATTAGCTCAGGCCTTTAGTTCCCGAAATTGGGAGCCAAATTTTAGTCTTCTAGAGTGCGTGCGCTACTGTAGCATTTCGTTTGTATTTGTGAAAAATTGTCCAAAAATTGATTAATTAGGCTCAAAATGTTCGTCTCGTAGAGTACAACAAAACCGTGCAATTAGTTTTTGATTTTATCTACATTTAGTACTCCATACATGCTATGACATTTTGATGTGATGAGAATCTTCTTTTTACATAGTAAACTTTGGGGGTGGAATTTGAGATCTAAACAAGGCCTTAGCCAGATCCAGGAAGAAATTTGGATAGGGAGGTTGCAAGAAACAAAAGAACCACGGAAGAACACTAAGATGGTGTTTGGATCCACGTGTTAAAGTTTAGCGCTTTAAATAAGTGATAATTAGATGTATTAAACATAAATTAATTATAAAACTAATTATATAAGTCATGTCTATTTCGCGAGACGAACCTAACAAGCCTAATTTCGCTATAATTAATACATAATTACTATATGTTTCCTGTAGCATTACATTGTCTAATCATGGTGTAATTAGGCTTAATAGTTTCGTCTCGTAAATTACTCCTCGTTTATGTAATGGGTTTTTAAATTAATTTATTTTTAATACTCCTAATTAATATATTTATATCCGATGTGACGACGCTAAACTTTAGCAGGCGGGAAACAAACAGGACCTAAGCGTGTGAAGAAGCACACTCTTTGGTGGATGTCTTCCTTGATTTTGAAGGCGATGCCATGACATGAGACGAGCTCTGGGGATCTCTTCCGTTTACGTGGATGTTTACTGAAGATAGGCAGATAGCATATCTTAAGCAAAGACCAACCGAAAGGAAGTAGGAGCATGTAAGCGCTCGCGTATGTATAACACATAACAGTACGTGAACCTTCCTCAGGTGAAACCGCCCATTCCTTGAAGCGAGATTCTGGGTGAGATCACACTCCAAATGACCAAATGGGCGGTGCAGGTTTCGACCTGTCTCGTCCTAAAACCTAAAACCGCCAGCTCACTAATTTCAACCTAGCATAGTTGTTGGCTTGTTGCGACTCCAAACCATGGATTTATAATATTTCCTGGAACATCGATCTGACCTCGTTGTCAAACAGATGGGCAACGTTGGTGCGCCAGGCATCACCACGTTGCAATAACGTTAGCACCAAAAATAAGGTTAGCGTTAGACTAGGTTAGGTGCCAGCCGGAATCATGTCATGAGGCCGTCAACTATAGGTCCAGTTACAGCCTCCCGTGCGGGCTCCGCCTTGCTACTTGGCCTTGTTTATGCGGAGATGACGCTTCAAGCTCTGAGTTTAGTAGGTGCCACGCCATTGCCAAATGGCCTTGTCCCGGCTCCAGCAACTTGTACTCATTCGCTACGAATACCTGCGCGTTTTAGTAGCTTAATTAATTAACGGGTGGCGAACCGTGTGTTTTACTTGGCAAGCGAAGATCAGGTCAGAAGCCGCATGCACCGCACACGGCTCCGCGGGTACGTACAGACATTGCCTCTCGCGTCGTGGCATTGCACTGCGGAGCTGTGCCAGATTCCGTATCCGCGAGCCGATGCGCCGCACATGAGGGACTTGTTTGGTTTTCAATTTTGGGAGCTAAATTTTGGTCTTTTAGGGTGCGTGTGTCATTGTAGCATTTCGTTTGTATCTGTGAAAAATTGTCCAAAAATTGATTAATTAGACTCAAAATGTTCGTCTCGCGGAGTACAACAAAACTGTGCAATTAGTTTTTGATTTCATCTATATTTAGTACTTCATGTATGTACCGACATTTTGATGTGATGGAAATCTTCTTTTTACATAGTAAACTTTGGGTGAAATTTGGCAGCCGAGGTAGTCTCGGCTCCGCCGGGCACGTCAGGGTGTCAGATTTCCGGGGTCGCCGGACGTGGCCTCACCAGCGCAGGCCGACGCGCTTTCGCAGATCACAGGAAGCATCATCCATCTCCGGTGGCAACAGCGCACGACCGCGCGACCTCGCTGAATTTCCACACCCACGCGACGCGACCGGTTCGCTGGCTTGGGCAGCGCCTGCGTCCCCCGTCCCCCCGTGCGGCTGCCGGCGGATTCGAGATCCCGCCGGGGACGCCGAAGTCAAGGGGGCCGTCTTTAAGGCTTGTTTAGATCCCAAATTCACCTCCCAAACTTACTATGCAAAAAGAAGATTCTCCGTCACATCAAAATGTCATAACATGTATGGAGTATTAAATGTAGATGAAATCAAAAACTAATTACACAGTTTTACTGTACTCTGCGAGACGAACATTTTGAGCCTAATTAATCAATTTTTGGACAATTTTTCGCACATGCAAACGAAACGCTACAGTGGCCGGCCTGACGCGCGTCAGGCCGCCGGCCAGTCCCAAATCGGCCGGAATCGGGGGTGCCAATTCGGCATCCGAACACGGCCTAAATTTTGCACGCCAGGAAGCTGCCAGGCGAGCCGCGGGCGGGCAGCGTCGCGGTGGCGTCGGGATTGAGGCGCGACCGTGCGGGGGTGCTTGTTGGGTGGGTGACCGACAGGTCGGGCCCCAAATGCACCTGGCCGTGGCTGGACTTGCTGGGGGTCTCGCCAAGGTCATCCGTGGAGCAGCACGGCAGAGTCCAGACGCGAGTCGCGAGTGGCCGGCTGGCAGGCGAGCTGCCTTGATCGCTTGCTAGGGATCTGTGTAGACGTGTAGTTTAGGCCGTCGTCCGAGCTGTCGAGGCAGCGGTGTTCGACCAAGGCCTTGTTTAGATGACAAAAGCAACTCCCAAATTTACTGTGCAAAAAGAAGATTCTCCGTCACATCAAAATATCATAACATGCATGAAGTACTAAATATAGATGAAATAAAAAACTAATTGCACAGTTTTGTTGTGCTCCGCGAGACGAACATTTTGAGCCTAATTAATCAATTTTTGGACAATTTTTCACAAATACAAACGAAATGCTACAGTGACGTAATGATTACGAAGTGTCATCAAACTCCCAAATTCAACCTTCCAATTTCAACATTTAAACAATGCCCAAGTGTTGTTTACTCATGATCAGTCTAGCTAGCTCGTGGCAGTGGTAGCCATTTTACGGCTCTGTTTGGATCCTCTGATCCCACGACTAAAGTTTAGTACTTATCGTATTTGGATAGAGGGACTAAAAAGACAAAAGCATTCTAAAAGATATTAAAGACTAGAGATAGGGAATAACTTTAGTCTCATTTAGCTACCCCAAAAGACTAATGGATCAAACCATTTAGTCCCACTTTTAGTCCATCTGTTTGAATCTTTAGGGACTAAATGAGAATAAAAGTGTAGACTAAAGTTTAGTCCCTTGAACACACACATTTGATTCAAGCGTGAAGTTGCCGACCGGCTGTATTAGCATGGGTCCCACTTAGACTTTTTCAATAGTTGATATTTAGTTAGCTAATAAAATATTTTCTCGTACTTCAAGATTATATAGAAATGATGTATGATGGCATTCATATTATGAGCTACAGTATATATTAAGAGTTAGATCATTAAATGTGTTGTTTCTTAAAATGTTTAGAGCTATGTACTAGATTATACCATTGGAGAACGACTTATTTGGAGAAGCTGCACTAACATTAATGATTCAATGAAGGCTCACTTTATTAGGGAATGATTTGAAGAAGAATTAATTTGTAGAAAAAATAAAATAAACCTTCACTTTGCCTTTCAACAGCTTTGTGCCTTAACACGATAGTTTTTGGCCAAAATTTATATGCACGTATTCATTAAGATTAAGATGAGTCTGTATGTGTCTGGGTCACAAAAGGAACTTCAACTCGGAATAGCCTGCTATCTGGGCCTCATCCACATAGTGACAGGCCTCATCCAGTCTGCACGTGGACTGGCCTGTGACGGTTATGTATGGGCTAACCATTACTGGGCCATTAGCTAGACTATTTCGATCCGGGTGGGAGAAGAGAGCCTGTTTCGCTCACAAGTCACAAAGAACGGATGTAGTAGTACGTAGACAGTTGTGTGCTTGCCGCTGGAGGTCCGAAGCAAACGTCTGGGCCACTCGTAGAAGCAAAGGAGTGCATAGGATCTGGAAGTTCTTTAACGATGCACCACGTTGCTGAAATGATTGCACAAAGATCTTCGAATTCTCCCATGGCAATTATTTGCGCCTGCAGATTGCAGAACGACTCGCCACCGATCTGGATCACCTGCAGCACATACATACTAGGTCCACGCCTCAACATCTCCATGCTTTTATCGCACTGTTACCGCCCGACGGCCCAAGGTCTATTGGACCATGCTGCGGTGTGCATGCTCGCGTTGCGTCCGTTCATGGTGGCTACAGTTCTACCCACCAGTTGCTGACAGGAAAATGACACTACTAGTATGCATCATTTCAGCTGGACCAGGTGTTCTCCTGGGTCCTGGTCCTGCGTGCTGCATGCTTTGTTCTGAAAGAATCCCCCGGAAGGCTGGTCCAGCCGCCAACTGCTCCACCATCATGGTACCCTGGATCAGGCGAGAGATGGAAGCAAGCATGGCTGCTCTCAGTGTTTTTTGGAGTCTCATTTGCTAATCCCGGCATCTGGACATGGCGCGGGGCCGCATCTATTTGCACGGTGAAAATAGCGGCCTATAGGAGTTGGTCACACATGCCGCCTGAGCAATTAAAGAGCCACGAAAGAAAGCTGTGGAACGCATCAGTATCTAGCTGGATGTTCAGTGAACATTGCTCGCTCTCTGAAGTTTCTGATGGGTGCTTTTTTTTTTACCAGTACAGAAGCAACAGCATGGCTCAGTGGTTGTTTCAGGCATGGTGGAGCGAGTGATTTACCTGTGTCCTTGTGCATTGGCTGCCGTGCAAATCTTGACCAAAAGTTGTGTGATCCAACTACTAGACCCCCTGAACCAGTTTTTAACGGTTTCAAGCATTCCTGGCCCCAGTAGGCAGTAGCAGAGCACTCCCTTTCCAAGCTGTGGTTCAGTACAGCACTGCAAAGATAACCGTGCGAGTGCGTGCGTGCGTGGGTGCTTGTTCGGTGAGCCCATCGTTGCACCGCATGGGCAAGCGAGCTTTTCTTTCGGTATCCTAGCCGAATCATGTCGCCCTAGCTCACATACGATTTGAAATCGACAGTGCGGAGCTGAGGTAGCCTCCAGAGGGCCCGGCGGCCCACTCGCGTTCAGCAAACTTTGCCGCGACTTTACTGTCTGAAAAGATAAAATCGCCGAGGAAAGATAAAGAGGAGAAGAAAGAACGTCAGCTGGAGAGGCGAAAACGAAAAGCAGCAAAGCGGGGTGAAAGAATCCGTGGTGAAAGGCTGAAAGCTGGCTACAGGATTCAAGGGGATGCAAAAGCGCAGGGCAAAGGGAGCGAAAGGGATATGCGAATCAGGTCGTGGCCTGCACGAGGAGAGGGGAGCCGGGCGGCTGTACGTGGCTTTTACTCGAGGCAGGACTTGACCAACTGGAACTGCACTTCACTCATTCACCGCGAGTTTTTTTTTTTGGATAAAAAATCACCGCGAGGTTGGCGTACATACGTGAAAAAGATGTGCAAGCAGCAAGCTGCATCTTTGCTGGTGTGTGAAATGCAGTAAAGAAATGGAGCATGGGCCTCCAGTGATCAGGATGATCCTCCGGTGCAAGAATTCACCCACCCTTCTGCGTTGAAGTTTGACTGCCTTGGCGAATAGTAGGATATGTTCTTGGTTTATAAACATCTTACGAGGTGGTAATCCTTTCCTTGGTAGTACTAGCCATGTCCAGATTGTACTGGTGTAAAAAAATTGGTTGTCCTTGCTTAGAGGTTTGCGCCTCAATTAACTGACGAGTTCCAAGTGTACTTTTGCTGGATGATTCATCGAGTGTAATACTCCATACTCCATGCGTACAATAATTTGTGCCTGTTGAGGTGAGTGATAGCATGTCCCGAACCACTTCTGAAGCTAAATTAGAAGTGCTGGGCAGTAACCTCACATGCATATAGTGTGCACGGACAGTCAGTGGGGTTGCTAGATAAAGGAATATGTGTGCACAAGATGCAATGTGGCCGTAGAAGACTCATCCTAAACAACGGCCTTATCCAGAGGAGGAGAGTAGCTATGCAAGGGCTACCGCAAATTTTGGAATAGCTGCGTCCTTCTCTGACAAAACTGATAGTATAATATACCGGCCTTTTAGCGTAGGAGTTGAGTATATATTAGAAGCTTCGGACACTGAACTGACCGGTGCATAAAATTATTGCACTCCCTATGCTCCTAGGCACGAAGTGCCACAGAAATGGCACTACTGCTAGTAACTGGTGTAGCATGCTTGTACAAAGCTACTACAGCCAGTACCTTGCGAGTGCTGGGGGGTACTTCCATGTTCAGGGTACGCCCGTGGCCGTGGTTACCATCTTGATTAGACGCGCTGTGACTCTGAACTCCCCGTCGGCCTGTACTAACTCCTGAGATTCAGACCTTCTAAAAAGCAATCTAAAGTTCACTATAAAAAAATATTTTCATCACATCAAAATATCGATACATACATAGAGTACTAAATGTATATGAAATCAAAAACTAATTGCACAGTTTTATTGTACTCAGCGAGACGAACATTTTGAGCCTAATTAATTATTTTTTGGATAATTTTTCACAAATACAAATGAATGCTACAGTGGCGCATTTATGGCGAAGTGACATCTTTTCTCCAATTCCTTACCCCCTAATTTGCATCTTTTAGTTCCAGATTCGGGCGCTCCCGAATTGGCTCTGACACACACTGTGCGCATTAAATGCACACAGTAGCATTTCGTTTGTACGTGTGAAAAATTGTCTAAAAATTAATTAATTAGGCTCAAAATGTTCGTCTCGCAGAGTACAACAAAACTATGAAATTAGTTTTAAATTTCATCTATATTTAGTACTCCATACATGCTATGATATTTTGATGTGATAAGAATCTTCTTTTTGTATAGTGAACTTTGGGGGTAGAATTTGGGATCTAAACGAGGCCTCAGTGAAGTAGAAGCAATACTCTGACAGCAGTTATGTCTGCAAACTGATGATCTACACCAAGGATGTACTATACACAGAAAATGCTCCAAGGATAGCACGCAGCGCATTAATAAGATAACAGTAGCCAGTTGTACATGCAAATTTTATGGCCTTCTGAACTTTTGTACTGGGTATTCGACTGCTCAAACTCATGTGATATACGGTCTACGGAAATACTTCACCCCATCAACACTCATTCGAGGACTAGGTAGGTAGCTAGCTAGGGTAAATCTTCCAGCTTTTCTGCAACAGAAAGGGAAAGGGAAAGTGAAAAGAGCTCCATGCCATGCAATCAGTGATCTTGCTGTACACTGTACTGAATTACAGTATTCTTCTGATCTTTCTTTTGCAATCTTCTTATTCACACAACGTAACCGCAGCACTCCCGCTTCAACAACAGTTGGTCCGATGCATACCGAAAGCCCAGCAATGTCTTTCCTTGTTTCCAATCATGTCTTAGAATATGCTTGTACAGTTAGTTGTACTGGATATTTTTTGTGTCCGTTGGGGTTATGGATTTTTGAGAACCGCACCTCCGGAATGGTCGTTAGGAGCTGGCACAAGAAAAGTGGGAAGGGAGGTTCTCACTGAATGAATCGAAGGTCATCCTCAAACAGAATAACGAAAGACGCATAGGCACAGGACCTTCGACATCCTCGGAGGTTTGGAAGGGCAAGTCGAACGAAGGTCGATGATTGTTGACCCATGTAAGTACGCTATGGTTCCAAGTCGTCTGGAGCGAAGGTCAGCAGAGAATGTTTCGAGTGCCTTTAAGCGGAAGGTCACGTTCGCTCGTCATTACAAGGCTTCGGTAATGTAGTGAATGGTTAAGCAAACAAGAAAGGTCGCGAAGCTCAGGGTTTGAAGGTGTTGCAAAGCCAATCACCTTGGTGGTTATCCTTTAGTTAGAAGAGAAAGTAAAATGGTATACGACATTGTATAGGAAATTACCCTTTTGCCCGTCCCCAAATATTGTAAACTACGGATAGAATAGTCTGTAAGTGGGACACGGCAAGAGGGTATTGTTGTAAAATAACGACCTTGTAACCCTTATAAAAGCAGGGCCTAGCCCTCCTTTTGGGAGAGCTTTTTTAAAAGATCAAGAGATACAATTTACATTTTACACTGCTGGTTCGTATCACGACTGAGAGAATACGTACCAACGGTGTCTTTAGAAACGTCGCTCCAAATCGGAGCCCTGATGTGATGATCGAGTCGCCACGGTATAATCTGGAACTTTGTTTTTCATAATGAGATTTCTAGGCAAATTAAAGAGGTTCACTTTACTTTTGCATCACAGGGTAATAGACCCCACTTACTCCTTGACAAATCCTATCTCTACTGACTGACAAAATTAAAGAGGAAAACAAATTGCTGCTCCAATCACACTGAAACCGTGCAGGGTACGGCCTCCTGTCCTGCCAAAGGCAGCAACAATCATAGACTGACCCGTGTAACGCTTGATCACTAAAGCTCTTTGCATTGCATGTGGGTTACCAGTTTGATCACCAGTTAGTTCAGCCCCTGTCCCTATGGGGTTTAGACCAGAGAGCTGTTAGTGTCAGCGCGCTAAAGGTCATCAGCTCTAGTACCATTAACAGTAGTCTGTCAGCACTGACCCAAATTAAAGATCCATCCATCTACCTGTTCTAATTTGTTGTGTACTGCTAGCTAGTAGTACATACTGCATGCTGTGACCATTGTGATCTCCAGCCACTTGTTACCCATCTTTTGCACTACAGTACAGTGCACTCGCTACATTGTCGCGACACGGTACAGTATGGGCAGTGTTGTTTTCCAGCAGGAGTTTCCATTTCCTTCGCCTGGGAGTGCGAGCGTGACAAAGCTACGTCGTGCAAGTGTCGAGGGGAAAGGAAAACGAGCCAGAAACATGCAAAGCGATGGTCCCGATGAGATAGAAAATACTACTCCGAAGCGAGAGGCCATCTCCGATTCTCCGTGCAGCACCGCTCTCCTTTTCCCTTCTCGCCTGATGAGCCGAGCGTAACGCGTCGCTTTGTTCCGTGGGTCTACAGTGAATCGCCTCGCCGGAAGTGTGAGGTGAGCTGCTTCCTGATCTTGTCACTCTCCGGCGTGGGCGCCATGCCGAGCTGCTGCCTGTGCCCCTCCTGACCACATTACCAAACCATCTGCCAGGGCTAGCTAGACCGTGGATTCTTGCTGCCTGTGGACCCGGGCACCCAAAGTAGGATATACAGTCGACTTTGGGACTAGTGGTTAATTATGTGCTCGCTTTTGCTCCCATCTTAGATGGCTGGCAAGAAAAGTTGATGGGGGGTGATAAGTCCCGATAACAGAAGGGGCGCTGATCTGGATGGCTTTTAGAATAAAGTTTGTGATGCAGGAGATCTAGCAGTGCTTCCCTTGTGTCTGCCAGCTTGTAACATCGACAGGCGAGAGTACTACGAGGTATGAGCAGAAAACCTCTTTGGTCAATGCAGCGCTGTGGATGTGTCTGCGTCCTCTTTGGTCAATGCACACACATTGCTTGTCAGACAAAAATCACACATGTTAAGCCTCCGATATAAAAATACAGAAAAAATGACATAATTCGTAATTCGGATGCTGTCGTCTGCATGTTGGTGTAAGGGTAGCATGATGTTTTCCACGCATTGAGAAGCAACGACAAGCAACAGCAACAGCTCGAAGTCAGTTACCTGCACGCACAAGTCTGAACCACACAAAGGTCCTCGTCACTCCTGCCTCCCTGGATCGCCGAACGCTAACCTGCCAATGCCGCTCTCTTCCGTGTCCACTGTCCAGCGTCCGTGGGGTGCCGTCCTGATCTCACCGACTTCGGTTGCCAATGCCGGTCGCTCTCTGGCTGCCCGATTGCTGTTCAACAGTGGGAAAGGGACGAGACACACCTTGCTCAGTGATCCTTTCAGGGTTAGCCGTTGCCGCGATCTGAACGGAGGAGATAGCAGAATCGTAAAGAGCCTTGCCTTTCAATGCGTGCATGGTTGGCAACTTGGCATGGCCTCTAACCTCTTGTGCAATCCGAATGGAGGCCCCCCTGCTCTCGCCACAGTGCAGTCCCGCGTATTAGCATGTCGTAACAGTGATGAAGGTGCAGCGGTGGTGAACAGTGATGCGTGACCGAACCTCAGACGGTGGCGCACGCTCGAACGAGCCTGTCAGTCAACAGTGCCGCAAGAAGAAAAGGGCCACCAAGCTACCAGGACATGGGGATAAATGACCGTATCGAGGAACCACACGAAACAGCGGTTGATGATGGAGCTGAAAGATCAGTCCGATGTCGCGGGGCCCACGTAGCTAGCTGAGCCGAATCATGCTCTCGTCAGAGATCCAGAGATCTCAGAGGAAAAAGGAAGCCGGAGCACAGCGAGGGCAAGTGCTGAAACAAAACATGCAGCTGAGCAGAAACGATCGGGCTGGGCTGGCCGAGGCCAATGAGCCAAATCCTCTGCTGCGCGGTGCGCGTTGCGGCTGCGATCTTGCCGTCCTGGTGCTACGTTCCTTCTCCCGGCCCCTCCGCTTCGTCTCCATTTTTTTTGCTGTCCCCAAGGGGATCGGCGTGGTCCTGGGCTTTCCACTCTCGACGGCTCCGGAATGGAGTAGCGAAAACAGTGGCGGAAATGGGTGGACGCGGGGGATAGAAAGAGGGGTTGGGATGGGAAAGAAAGAGCGAGAGAAAAGGGAAAGCGGGCCTGTCATTGGTGTTATCATGCATTTCACGGGCCATCATTGTGGTGGCCGTAATAACTTTGATTTCGGTTCTGGTTTTCAGGATCTTTTTTCACCCCTACTTGATACGAGCGTTTCAGCACGGCCATTAATAATATCAATTAATAAATCGCTGTTGGAAACGGAAATGGGGGTAGCTGGAGATTTTGGGGGACCAACTTTAAAAAAAAAAAGATTTTGGGAGGCCCGTGTGGCGACTGTCAATATTTGTTTTTTCTTTCCAAAAAAACGATGCAACAGTGTTGTAGGCCTGCACGGGACGGCGTTCCAAGGAGGCATGCCATGCCACGGCGGTGGATCGGTCGCTTTGGGAGGAGAGGAGCAGATACGATCAGAGGAGAGGAGCAGGGAGGGGGAGCAGAGCAGGGTGGCGGATACGCTGATGGAGACCGGTCAATGCCGTACGTGGCGGGTGAGCGCGGCCTGATCAATCAAGACGGCCACCGAACCGAGCCCCCATGCAGATGCCCAAGCCCCCAAGCGAGAGCACCGAGCCGGCCGGCCTCTCTCTTCTCTCTCTCCGTTTGCTCGGGGCGCTCCCCTCCAAAGGCTAGCGGACAGAAGAGGTAAAGAGCAAGGCGGCCTTGGGCTCGTGTCGCCTCCTTGCCCTCTTCCCTCTCCTTGCCTGCCCCCCGTCACGTTCCCACGCACCCGCGCGAGCGAGAAGAAGAGATCGTCCGATACATCCATCCCTGGCAAGCTCCCTGCTTCGTTTTCCCCATCACCACGCCCTCCTCCTAGAGGCTTTGGCTCCCTCCCCCACCCGGCCGCAAGCGAACAAACAAGAGGTGCGCCAGCCTGCCTGTCGTGCGGGTGCGGCCCTGCCACAACAAGCCCGGAAAAAGGAGGCCTCCCATCCATCAACGGCGAGATCACCCGCGCGCACGCACGGACGTTATAATCCCCAGCAGCCCACCCCGGCCTCGGTTCCCTCGCTGCCAAGCTCCTCGACGTCAGCATCGTTTCGTTCCCTTCCCAAACGAAAACTGAGCCCACCACCGACCGCCATGCCGCGCCGCGCCGCGAGCGCGAGGGTTTGAGCGAGGTTTTTTTAGCCGACCTTGTTTGTCCTGGGCCACGCGGATCGATCGGGACCCGAGCGATGGGGTGCAAGGGGTCCAAGCTGGACGAGCAGGAGGCGGTGGCGCTGTGCCGGGGCCGCGCCGACCTGCTCGCGGCCGCCGTGCGCCACCGCTACGCGCTCGCCGACTCCCACGACGCGCTGGCGGACTCGCTCGCCTCCGCCGCCGCCGCGCTCCACCGCCTCCTCGTGGCCCAGCCGCGCCTCGCGCTCCCCGCCGCGCGCAAGGACGTCGACGCGCCGCCGACGGCCGCCGCCGCGAGCTCACCGCCGCACTCCTCGTCGCACATCAACTTCGCGCCGTCCTCCGACTCCGAGTCCGGCTCCGTCACCTCCTCGCCTCCCCGCTGCGTCGCCGCCGGCCACGACCGCCCGCACCCGCTCCCATACCCGCATTACGGGTACGCCCCCGAGCACCCCTACGACGGGTACCCACCGGGATCGCTGCGGCTCTACTACGCGCGGAGCCGCCCGCCCCCGGCCTCCGTCGCCGTCGAGCAGCGCGCGGCGCCGTCGGAGCGCGTGTACTACGGGTCCTTCGACCCGGCGGCGGGCGGGCACCCGCAGTACCACTCCCACGGCGGCGAGCCCGCGGCGAACAGGGCGGCCGCGCCGCCGCCGCCGCCGAGGACGAGCTCCTGGGACTTCTTCAACGTGTTCGGCGACTACGACGTGTACGACAACTACTGCTACGACGCTGGCGGCGCGGGGGCCGCGGCGGCGTACACGCCCAGCCGGAGCTCGCGGGAGGTGCGGGAGGAGGAGGGCATCCCGGACCTCGAGGAGGACGACGCCGTCGTCAAGCAGGTGGCAGGGGAGTTCTCCGCCCCCGGGAGCGGCGCCCGCAGCCGGCGCAGCTCGCTCGGCGGCGTCAGCAGCAGCATTGCCGAGGTCGATGAGGACCAGAATTCCGTCGTCGATAAGGAGGTGAATGGCGGGGGCAACGTGGCGCGACAGCAGGCGCCGGCGCAGCGCAACGTTGCAGCGTCTGCGCTGACTCCCCGGAGGGCCGTTGACAGTTCAGACGTTGCTGGCGAGATCAAAGCACAGTTTGTTCGAGCCGCAGACGCTGTCAGGGCGCTTTCACCGGTTCTTGAGGTCGGGAGGCGGAGGTACAATCATCGGAGCTCAGTGTATCATGGTGAGCCTTTTGTTCTTGCAATACTGCCATGTCTTTAGAATAGCTTATGCCCATTTCTCTTATGGACTTGTTGATGTTTGGAAATAGTTTCGTCCCGTATGGTGTCAGCGATCGTATTGCCGCATTCCGACCTTGGAGGCGTCGTTGGGCTCTTGGATGTTGGAAATGAGAAGTTGCTGGGAGGAAGGAGCCTGTCTTTGACGCTGCAGAAGCTCTATATCTGGGAGAAGAAATTGTATGATGAGGTTAAGGTATGTGCCTTATTGTTTATGGATGAAGAATTCTCCTGTTACTCGTTTATTAATATCTGATTTTTAGTCTATGAAACAGCTACATGTTGAAATGTATTGTGGAGTATCAACTCAATGGATGATACATTGAAATTGCTATTCAGACTTCAGAGTGCATTATGTCAGAAAGCAATTTGTTGCTCCATAGTGGTCCCATCTCCAATTGGAGCCACTGATTGCAAATCTTAGTCTTTTATCTCAAGTTGGGAGATAGCAGTGCAATTCGTTTTACAATCTTATCTTATCTTGTGTAACAACATATCCTTAGGGTTGATCCCATGCCCCCAGCATGCAGGTCCCCTCCTTCCAACTCACCCGCTATCAAACAGACACAAGTCCCCAACTTGAGATCAGTGGCTCTTGTACCAACAGACTCAAGCAATCTTATCTTATCACCTGCCATGTAATTTTAGAACTGTTCAGTCTATCTTGTGCCAACATGCTTCTTGTTTAAGAAAAGGTTTAATTGACTTTACACCTTGTAAAGTGCCTTTTGGGATGGAACAACCAGAATTGGAAGTACTATTCAGAAAAAAGGCCAGAAACAGATTAGATATGTTTCATTTTAACGTTGTTTCTTACAAAATTGTGCTAATATGAAATCGATAGCTTTTCGGGGACAACTGTTTCCACTAGTTTCTTGTACCATACTACATTCTTACTTGCAATGCTCACCCTTTGTAGTTTCTATGTTGTATTGATTATTTTCTTGCTCGTTTTCTCTTTTAGGCTGAAGAGAAAATGCGACTGCTGCTTGCGAAGAATACAAAGCGGCTAAAGTTCTTGGATCGAAAAGGTGCTGAAGCTCAGAAGATCGACACGACCCGAAATATGGTCAGGAAACTATCGACAAAATTAAGAATATCCGTGAGAGTGATTGCTAAAGTTTCCAAAAAGATAAACAGAGTAAGGGACGAGGAATTGTGGCCACAAATTAATGCCTTAATCCAAGGGTATGCTATGTTCTTTCGCCCTAAACTTCTGTCAGATGTTTCATTTTAGTATCTGTTTCCTAACTTTGCACTGATTATATGCTTATCTAGTATAATCATGTAGATCCTCTATCAGAAAGTAAATTCTTAGTTGTGGAGGTGATTAGATCACAATATACTGCATCATCAACAGAATAGCATGGCAATCAGCAGAAATAAGCTAACCGTATAGAAGCAATACCAGCAGTCCTGCATTTCTCTGAGTTTGTTTTATGCAACTACACAAATTTAGTAGCACATTCTGTCGTGGAAATGGAGGGTCCATTATGCTTCTATAAAAAGTAGAACTTTTAATTAATTTGAATTTTCCGTACAGTCTTGCATTTAATATTTCCATGAAAGCTAGCATGCATCAAAATACTGGTATCCCTCTTTGTAGGTTTGTGAGAATGTGGCGAGACAAGTTGGACTGCTACCAGATACTGTGTCAAGCGATGTCAGAAGCAAAAAACCTGGATTCAGTTTTCCCTGATGAAACCAGTCGAGATTTGGCATTGGAGCTTGAACTAGAGGTGATGAAATGGATTGTCAATTTTTCCTCCTGGGTGAATGAACAGAGGAGCTTCATAAAGGCACTGAATGGATGGCTATCACTTTGTCTTAACTACAAGGCTGAAGAGACAGTCGATGGAGTTCCTCCTTATTCGCCTGGAAGAGTGGGTGCTCCCCTTGTGTTTATCATCTGCAACAGCTGGTCTCAAGCCATGGATCGGTTCTCTGAGAAGGAAGTGGTTACCTCAATGCAAGCTCTTGTTTCCAGTGTGCGCAAGCTGTCGGAGAAACAAACAGTCGAGCAAACGGAGCAGATCATTGCTACCCGGGAAAGAGAAAGATGGAACAAGATATTGGAAAGGAGGACTGTGGAAATCAACAAGGAGGCAGATGTGCTAAACAGGAAGCTGGCCCTGGTACCAGGCAGGCACAGTCGGCTTCCAAGCGCACAAACATACCAAGATCATCTTCTTGACGCAAGCAGTTTGCAGACTTGCTTGCAGCGTGTTGTCGAAGCCTTAGAAAGCTTCGCCTCCAGCTCACTGCAAGCATTCGAGCAGACCCTGAGACATGCCGAAGAGGAAAGATCAACCAGAGAGAATGCCAAAGTTTCATAGCTTAGCAGCCTGATGTTCCATCTGACAGTGAACGAGATTGTAACAGCATGAGCTAGGCGAATGCTGTTCACAGAGATTTTTTGGTGGAGAGATCCTGACTTCTGAGTTTGCTAACACAACGGTGGCTCGTCAATGTAGTTTTTGGGTAAAAGTCTCATCATCGTCCGTCAGAGTAGGTATAACGTAGAAGCAGGTTGGTTCATATAGGTAAAATTCCCGTTTTGGTTGTTGTATGCTTACCTGATGCGCTGAGTTGGTTGGTTTTCTTCTTGCCTGATGCCAGTATAGCTGAATCCTTTTGAGTGAGCAATGTTGGAACAATGTGTTCGTGAAACACAGTGTTAGCCTGTATACATGCTACTATGTGCGAATAGCTCTCAGGCTGTTCACTCGGCCGTGTTAGGTACTCCCTCCGTTCCAAAATACAGGTCGTTTTGGGTTTTCTAGATACGTAACTTTTGCTATGAATCTAGACATGATGTTTATCTAGGTGCATAGCAAAATCTATGTATCTAGAATAGTCAAAACGACCTACATTTTAGAACGGATGGAGTATTGAATTGAGTGCCCAAAGTTTTGCAAGTACACAAGTCACCAGAGGAGAATTGGCTAAATTTGATCAAAACAAGTTTGATCAAAGCGATGTCGAGTTGGGCTGTCGCAGCCTTGCAGGCTAAAAATAGGCCCAGGGATTCGTATGCCAAACTCGCACGTTCCATAAGCTCGTCTGAGCTTGCTTGAGTATAGCAAAAATGAAATGAAACCGCACAATGGTTCCACGAGACGATCCGAATGTCCAAACAGACGCTAATAGCCAAAAAGCCACGAACCTCGTGTCCTCGTATTAATCCGCTCAACATGTACAAAAACTTTGAATGAAATTCTTATGTATACTACAGCCTACGACAAATTAATATCCCTCCATTGGAAATAATAATTCGTTTTTATTTTTTCAAATAGATAGTTTTTTTCTGTGTTTCTAGATATATCTACGTGCATATCAAAACTAATGTATGGAGAAAAGCCAAAAGGTTGGGAGAAAGGGAGTATAAAAAAAGAAATGACCTAACCACAGCGATCATTTAAAGTGAAGTTGCAAGGACGTTCCATGCGTTACCCTACAAACGAAAATATGCATCATGGAAGAACGAAGATAATAACAAAAAAAGAAGAAAAGAAACATGTTCTTCTGCCCTTTGCTCATTTAATCCCTAGTTTCAGAATCTGAACCGGTTGAGTACTTTGTAGTGTAATCGTCTCAAGCTGGTTGGAATGTGTAGTTCTGCATCAAACAAGATGTAAAATTCTTCAGGGAGCACAGGGCTTCAAATGATTCACTTGCCTGTAACTATACATAAGCATATGTTCACTGATAACCTTAACTAATGATGTGTATTTGAAACGAACAAAAGAATCATTTTGAGACAATATATGACTCAATTGTTTGAGATCATATCATCCATTTCCGGAATGTCCAAACCGTTGCCATGGCTATAGTCCAATTCTGTCTCATTGGAGGAACCCGTTGGCAATGGCGTGTGTTCCACAAAGTCCAGATCCCTCCCCTCTCTACCAGCAAGATGGTTCTCCATAGTATTCGTGGCATCCATGCTTAGATGATCTATAGTACGCTGAGCTATTCTCTTAGTCTTTTGACAGATGCAATCCAATGGGTACTCATAGAATCCACCTCTTCCAGGTCCAACTTCATTTGGCTCTCCCATAAATCCCTTTTGAAATGTCTGAACTTTGGATGCAAATGTATCCCAACTCATACTGGTTCGGTTCAGAAAGAGGGAGTTGAGCTTTCTAGTGTTCGGCCTTATGATCCGCTTGTGCCCAAAATATCTCCTGACATACAAACACCATTGTTCAGAATTTCAGCATCATTTGAAAGAATAAGGATAAAACCATATCCATCCAGATTTTGGTGCCTCCATGCACATTTCACATGCCACCTGTGCTGAACTTACTAGAATGTGAGGCAAAGTAGCCTAAAAGAAACATTTGGAAAAATAATGTTGGTGCTACTTGAAAAGAAAAATACCTCCGGCCGGCCAACATTCTGGCCATGTTGCCGTTGTTGTTCGTCACAAACACATTGCTCTGATCACACACAACGAAATCCAGGGCAGCCATGCGAGAAGAGAATGGCAAGAATGGTTCCAGCTCTTCTTTGCTTGCCAGTGTTTCCTTTGAGTGAAAATTTGGGAAAAGTGCCTTCAGTGGTGCCAATGTTTCCTCCCCACCATACACATCTCCTGATGCAACATAGATGTGAACACCCCTTCCAAATCCTAAAGCCCTCAGCATCAACCCAACCTCCTCTGGCGTCAGGGGGCACTTGCCATGGAGCCGTTCTCTGTCAGGATTAGCTTCCTGCATAGTGCGTTGAAATATGAAAATATTGCACATCAAAACTAGAATTATCACATGATCACAATCAAATGCAGTTTCTTACATGCAAAGTCTTCCATCTCTTGCGTATTGTTCCCAAGTCTCTTCTCTCTGTTTCCCCACCTCCGAAGTAGCATCCCGAGAAGGCAAGCATGTCAGGCTCAAATCTGAACAGTACAGACAAGGTCAGATGCAAAGCTATCAGATGGCAGTAGGGCAGTGCACAGATGGCTCAAAACATTACCTTAAATGAAGAGCGATAAAGCGGCCACCACTTTTCTCTCTCATTCTCCGAACAAGCATTTCAATTTTATGTATTGTAACAGTGAATTGCAATGCATGATAATTGACTCTACATCTCAGTTTTTGAAGATGAGTTTCTAACCTATTTGAAACTCGATAATCAAATTTGGTTAATTGAACCACCTGAGCATTCACATGTCATTTAAAAATCTGTTATGCCACAAATAGTTGTGAAACTGAATCAGATGACACATAGTCGCACAGAAACCTGAAGCTGTAGGACTTACATTTTTCTTAGAAAGGGCAGGTAGCACTCGGTTTTCATAGCATAAGGGTGTACACTTCCTTGGGACACGTATCTTGTATGGTAGAGACGCTTTGCTGATCATATCAGGTAATTGTTGTATGATCTTAACATCTTTTGAGAGGGAGGATATGAAGTAATCAGCATCAAAGATATCAGCAAAATCACTGCAAAACAAATAACAAGTTAGCAAATGTGCTTTATGCCTTCACCGCAATGAATAGGCAGTGGAGGTGAAGTATGGCGACCTTGAATCTTCCCAGAAAGATTTCTGATCCAGCTTTGGTATCACGAGAGTTGCTTTTAGAATGTGTGCTGCAACAACAGCATCTATGATCTGAAAATAGAAGTCAGAATGAACTGCAGGGTTTACCACACTAAGGATGAACTAATGGTTCAATGAGTAAGAGTGCACATACTTCAAACTCTAAACTGGCAAAAATGTCCATAGTGGAGTCATCCAATTGTTCAAATATACAAGCCAATGCCAACTACTATGGCGAAGATTAGCTAGCAAAATTTAATAGTCTGGTAGTCAAACTATGGAACGATGCGAAAGAGAATGCAAATATGAAGAGGTTAAGTTTCGTGGACTAGTTGAGACCTTTGACTTTATTGACAGGTGCTCATATCAAGTACAAATGCAAAGTAAACTATCTGTTACATGGTGAACATGCCCATACAAAATAAACATGACAGATTCAAAATAGTGGATGTCTGGATGGAACTGCCAAAGCCTACTGCCAGATGCTAAATGCTCCTCTGATATTCGTAGCCTCGTCATCAAGAAAATTATAGTGATACTAACCGAACAAACCCGAGTTTTATCATGATTTATACTATCTCCTTACCCCTGTTCGCTGCTGGTTCAACCCACCACTAGCTTCAATCATCAAGTACCTATTTGATTCAGTGTTAGCTTCAGCTCCTGTCACATCATCAAAATGCAATTTCTTTTATATGACATCTATTATCTCAATCACCACCTGTTGCAAGATCAAACGTAGAACCATAAGCAGCAGATATTGAAACTAAAAATTCATAAATGTCTTTCACCTGCAAACTCGGTGCTCGCGTTGCTACACCCGTAGAAGTCGTTTCCTGCTCCCGAGCCCCAGAGTTCTTCCCCCATTTTGCTCCCACCACCCTACACATCCAGTCCCAGATTAGTGACCAGAAAACATAACTCGAAGACTCCCAAAGCTCACGCCACTTACTAGAACGTGAGAAGCGTGCGCGTTCGTATCCGCAGCAAGCACATTCCTGCGCAGTTCACCCGGATTGTTCGACTGCTACAGGAAAAAAAGAACATACGAAATGAATCCATATAACAGTCAGATTAAAAATTGTACGAGGTCATTGCGTAGCCTGAACAAATGAGGCAAAGAAAAATCGCAGCTTCAGATTGGCGTACCACGAACGCGGGGCTCTGTGGCCGGGGAGGGTCGTCGCGGGCTCCGGCACCTAGCGGCGGCGACAGGACGCAGTGGAACGCGAGCATGAGAAGCAACAGCGCCGCCGCTACCGGAGCCACCCCGGGCGCCGCGCACCGGCCGTGGTAGCGCCGCCGCCGCCTCGAGGCCATTCGCGCTGTCGGCTGCCAACTATCTACACTCTACGCTCGCAGGCATGACGCATCCGCTGCACACGCCCCTGTTTCTCGCTCTGTGAATTCACAGCGGCGGCTTTGCGAGACGATGGGTCTGAACTTCGGATGCCCCCACAGAAGTCAGCACCGTGTAGGGTAGGAGGTGGAGCCGTGGAGGTGGAAACCAAGAATGGCTGCGGCGTCGGGATTCGGAGAAGAACACGAGGAGCCTGTACCCTGAACCTCGGGGAGTGGAGCGAAACAGGTGGAGGAGAGGCGGCTCACTGCAAACAGAAAAGTGAACCCGAGCCCTGCCCCGTCCTGTTAGCTATTTTGAGCTGGGCCTGGAAACAAGGCATCGGCCTGAAAGCAACAAGGCCCAGCCCAGTGTGAATTTCAATTTGGTCTTCCGCAGCAGTACCGAATGGCAGAGTAGTATGACTCGCCTCCGCCATCATGATCATACGAACACAAGAATTTGTGAAAGTTTAATACTATCGCTTAAGATCTCCAAGGTAGAAGCATCAGCAGTTGTTCAACGAGCAATATTGTTTTACGTGCATCAAGAACAAATTTATATACAAAAACTTGATAGTGACATGGTGTAAGATTGTAGAACTTAAGCACACTTGGTGGCTAATGTCACCACGTGCCGTTCCTTGGCCCCTGTTGTCAGCAGAAATCAAGGTGATAGAAATGGTGTGCTATGTACATAACATAATCTACCAGTCTACCACAGAAAACGTTCTGCGCTGTAGTGTATGGCCTAACGAAGCTTCATGCTAGTAGCAAAATTCACCAGCAATACAGCAAGTCACAGGCAACATATGTACCAATTGCCGAGTGGTACAATCTGCAGTTCTGCACAGCTTCACCACCGGTGGCATGAAAAGAGGATCACGATTTCTTGATTTCCCACCGGCGACCCCGTATGAAAAAGCCATCAGGTGCCTGCTCAGTACCTTCCCAACTGTCCACAGTACCCGCTGAGCTTGGATCTCTGCGATGTCTTTTCATTTTAGGGATCCCACTGTCACTGGCGCTCCCACTGATGAGAGGATCATCGATACCACGAATTGTCCTCTCTGGTGTGGATGCACTCACCCAATTGTCATCATGGCTTTGCCTGGACATGATGTTCTTCTTCATTTTGTCAAAGCGCTTCTCCACTGGACGTACTGCTTGTTTAACGGTGAACTTGAAATCTTTTATCACCTAGTACAGGAATAAGCAGAAGACATTAAAGATAAATTGAGATATCCTAAAAACAAAATCCAATTAGCCTCATCAGGTTTATAAAGGAATGCAGTAGACTGTACTGATTCAAGGTGTGATCTGCAGGTAAGAACTCACATATTTGCCACTGCCAACTACAAAGTCTCGAGCACTCTCTTTAATATTAGTTGCAATTATCTCATCTGGTTCCAACTGCGGAAGCCTCACTTTGGTAGGTCGACTGATATCCTTTATCTCATCAGGATCCACAGGATCTGAGGCTGCATAGTCCCCAAGTACTGAAATGTTTGTAGGTGAATATTTTTTCCCTAGCAGCTCATAAGGTTTTGCAGGGAACACATACAGGTGAACAACTGATGCTATGCCCATCTGTGTTGTAGGAAAACATGAAATATGATAAGTAAAACAACAATTTTAAGAGCCTGTGTAACTTGAAAAGAAAAGATACCTCTATACAAATGATGAAATCCTGAATACTTGATTTCAACTCCAAGCTCTGTGCTAATGGACTTCTAACCAAGCCCAAAGAATACATGATAGCAATTATCACACCCTGCCACCAAGTCAGAAACACTATCGACTTGAAGGAAAGGAATTTAGCCAATGGCTTAATATGTGCCAATTCGTCCTTGGTAGCTGTGTACCATTCCACTAAACAGTATAGGGCCCAATATTGGCTGAAATTCAGGACTACAGCAAAGTAAGGGTATCTGCAGCACAGAGTAAAAAAAAAGTTAAATCATCCAATTCTCACCATTTGGGTATTGCAGAAAAGGAGGGGAATGCAGGATGCACATATATTTTTGGAGGGTAAAGAAATAGCTATCACAGTTCATACAGGTAGTCATCATCAAGATGACAAAGTGATCATTGCACATTTCTGTGTACCTATCATAGTCTCTTGCAACATCCTTCAAACTAAACTAATTCAACACTACAGATATCAATCAACGAGAGATGCATGATTCTTTTCGTTCAGGATTCAAGAAACAGTGCAAAACATGATCATCATTTGGACAAAGAAAACGGGAAAAAAAACATCTTACCCACATCCCCATTTGAACTCTCCATCACAATATACACCAAAAGGTTGAAGAATAAGAGACAAGGTAGCTGTGAGTGTCTTTATAATCACCTGCATGTGTATGAAGTAGTTAACCAAAGTTGCTTGCGAATCTTAACTGTTCTGATTCAACTAGATGGACAAGTGTTCGTACGTATTGAAATATACCAAATTTGATAATCTGGTAAAACCGCACACCAAGTCTCCATGGTTTCAATATGTAATTAATAGGAAAATGATGATGAATGACTCCCTTTTCAGAGGCATCATGCAGAAGAGGTTCTCTGGAATGTTCACCGCCTTCCCTCTTCAAAAATGCAATAGTCCTATCTTCACCACCTACAAATGCAGTAAACAATAAAATAAAGAAAACAAGCAACAGCAGATGAAAAAAAACAGGTAATTCCACTTATATAAATTCCCCAGATGACAAAAGGCTACGTGGAAGTATATCTACCAAACTGTCAACAAATCAGTCTCATATAATATCTTTAACAAGTTAATGCTCCTTTTGTTTATCAAGAAGAAAACAATAGGGGAATAAGAATAGTGTGACATCATCTATGGGTTCTAGCTGGCATATCTCCAGCCAACATAAAGAAAGTCAGTATGGACCACTGTTTTGTCCTTGGATGAAGAAGGGTAGTGACTGACTTCATCTAGTTGCATTGCATGAACTAATGAGGGCTTGGGGATTGAAGAAAGGGAATTCTTGGAAGTTCTGTAAAGACCCCTTTTGATGGATTAAAACACGGATAATAACACACAAATAAACTGCTACTTTTGAACAATGTAGGGCACCAGGCAAGACGAAGCCCTTTGACACCATAAATAGCCTCCATCCAAGCATGCCATACTACCAGTTGTTAAGGAATAAAAACAGTGGACGAAAAATGTATTCAGTTTAAGGATGCTTGGTGTAACCTATCCAGAATAATAAATGAAGCCATGCTTCATTCCAAAACCAAACAACTGCATTTGAAGCATACTTGATATCCATGACCCATGTACCCTCAAAAGAGAAAATAATATGCATGTAACAGAATTGATGTTACTGATTTCCAACAGCATTGACCCGACCTTTAAGCATCATTTGTAACAATGCACGTAACAACCTCTGAGGGTGGCATTCAAAGCTACAATGCCCTAGAGGCTCAGAAAATGAGAAAAGAACTCACCTAAACAAGCAGTGATATATCTCCCAAAGCAATACATAGCAAATGCCTCATAGCCATCGCGCAAGATGCCACAGTAGACACTGGTGTCCGGATTTACCAAAGAAACATACTGTTGGAGAAAAGTATCAAATATTATCTAGACGAGCTATAGCCGATCAACATAGAGTTTGAAGTTGTTTTGGAGATATTACCGATTCAATAGCATAACAAGGGACCATTAAGATAACACCAAGAACAAATTTCTGTTCCTGTAACGAAGCAAACATGATAAAGATGGATATTTCATCATCACAAACGGTATAAAAAGTACACACTAGGGAACATGGTGTGGTAGTGAAACAGACCTCTGGATTGTTGTATGCCGAGAGGTGCTCAAATATCAAGTACATTGAGAGAGAAACAGAAAACAGCATAAAGAATCCTGATATCAGTATAGCCCATGTGGGCGCTGCATATTTGTCCATTAAGGGCAAAAGGAGCCCAAGATTGACCCTCATGGCAGCTGATAGCACTTTGTTGGCCTCCTATGCTCTTAGCCCTCAACATCATATAATTGCACGTTCACTAGAAGACCGAGCATGCCCAGAATGTGAAGAAAACCACCAGTCCAAATTGCGCTCAAAGTTTAAACTACCAGTCCAAATTGTGCTCAAAGTTTACTATCTGGAAGACCGATGCATTAAGATTAGAGTGTAAATGATATATAAAAAGTTCAACAGGTTAATAAGATATTTCAGATGATAAAAGACTGCCAAACAGATCAATCCATTCACAGACAATAGTGCAACAAATAAATAGTCGCGCCATGAGTAGTGATTTGCATGTAGAGGTATAATCTCAGATATCACTTGCATACAAATGACTTTTTTTCTCTCACATGAATGACAAATTAAATCTCAAAAATCCTCTTGGCTAAATTAAGAATTGTTGGTCCCAAAAAAAAAATCCAAGCTCAAATAAGCATGTCAGCAACCAATAGCATGTGCCAAACTCAACAAACTCATTGTTTTAACAGTATTGTTTCCATTCTTAGGGGTAAAGACGAAGTGTGAATTGTGCAAGGCCGCCGACTTTCCTCATGGCTATAACAGGCAATAGGACCACGAACAACTGAGGATACTGCACCATAGGCCGCCGACCTTCCGGAATCCAGAGGATAGAAACACCCTAATGCCAAATCCACTGGTGCGGGGAACTCAACGGATATCTAATTGCAAAATTCCTTCCACTCGAATCGTTCTCAGGTGGGGAAAGTAAAGGGGCGACTAAACTCCCACTCGGATTAGAGCCCCCGGCAATTCCTGAACTAATTAGAAGGGCGGAGAGCGCGGATTAGCCGCGATTCGATCCGGACCCTTAACTCCTTAATCAAATTTCAAGCCAAAGAGAAAGCCGAATCAAGCACCTGAGCTCACCAGCAGCACGAAGTTGAAACGGCTTCAAGGAATCGAAGCCGATGTGACGTCGAACGGTGGCGGTTCGGGCGGTGGCCGGAGGCGCCCACCTTGATACCGCGAGGGAGGGGGGCGGAACTACGCCGGCGGGTCGTGGTCGTGGGCCAGCGGATGCCGAGAGGGGTGGGAGCTGATCTGCTGATGTGGCGTCGATTACTTCGGCGAAGACGCGGCTCCAGCTGAAAAGTTCGGAATGGGCACGGCAAGTCGGCGCTGGACACGTGTGAAGAGGAAGGACTTTGATCAGAACCAAGCAAATAAAAGAAAATGGAATACGAGGCCAATAAGAAACCACCAAAACAATAGGCCAAAAAGATAATTCAATTTTGCGAAATATGCCAAGAAGATAATTCAATTTTGTGAAATATTTTTATGCACCTTTTTTTGTGATCCAATAGTTAAACAGTTTCACGCCTGCAGGATGATTGGGACACTGACCATGGAGATCTTTGATGCACATGGCTGGAGTTTTCGAAATAGAATTACGTTTTGATAGGTTTCTTTACGATTTCGAAGTCGGAACATTTTATTTATAGCTTAGACCTTCAAAATTTTGTTTTCCTCGTTCCTTGGCTTGTTGAAGTCATAGACGTGTAATAATAGACAGCTATATGCATTGATTGATGCAGTGGCTAAGATATTACCCCCTTTCTATAAAAGAACGGTACGTCACTCAAAACCGAATTCTAGTAGTACAATAATATATGCTAGCACGCATAAGCGAAAACTCAACTGGATCGAAGGTTCCAATGAAACTACGAGATCAATGATGTGTACTCTAAAGAAATACACTCAAGAGCAACTCCATCAATAACACATAAATCAGATCCTTCAAATTATAAATATAAGCTGTCATTATTTTTGAGAGTCTTAAAATTTACTCCAACTCTAGCAATAATCTATATGAATAAAGGCATCCATAGATACCCTAAAAATAGAGAGTTGAGAGGTGGAATTAGAGGCATCTCAAAATAGGGAGGGTTCAAATAGAAGAGTGCCAGCTCGAGTTGCCCTTACATATAGAGGAGTCAAACAATTATCAAACTTGATCAAACTTAAAATTATTTGACTCCTTAATACGTAAGAGTTTTATTCTTTCTCAGATAGAGAAAGTAATTCGTGTACTTAATGTCCAGTGCTCAGGACGTGTTCAGAATTTTAGATCGGTGTTTTGCATCCATACTATAAGAGCACATAACCTGACCAGTAGCTGCCAAGGGTAGCCAAAGGAGAAAGAAATCGACCGAAAGTAGGGGTCTAGAACTGTAGCAGCGATGTAAAAAATAACCCGATTACAACACTGCACCGTTATCGAAGAGATGACTGGGAAGGAAATTGAGAGCCTGCGATTCAACCATATTTCAACTATATTTTGTGTTCTATTTATTTAGCCAGATGGCTTCAATTATCTCTATATCATAAGGATCCGATAGCATTAAAAGTAATTTCTACCCAAAAAATTTCTATCACCTTATAGAGGACCTACGTATCGGATCCGTGGAGAAAAATACATTGATGGTTTGATCTTTCCTTTTTTTTCACCCGCCAAAATCCTTATTTGTGTTGTGTATCCTCCCTGAACCACCCTCACTAATTACGTCTAAACCATCCTAAATGTTGTTGCCTTATGTTTGGAAGGTCATCTTTTCGTCGTAGTCGCCCCGCCATCCATCTTTTTCTACCCTTCACGCATCGGACGTCCGTTCTTCACGGGCCGGACATCATCATTGTTCGTTGGCATTCTGCCGTCAATGACGCGCTGGCGTCCATCCTTCATGCACCGATGTCCATCTTCGTGTGGCAATCACCTTCCTGCCATAAACGTCCCAATGTCCATTCTTATCCTTCCCTTTATACACCGCACTTCCATCCTTCACGAGCGGAATGTCTCGGCCCATGAAGGATGGAAGTCACCACACGATAGTTAATGAGTCATACGGGGGCATAACCAGTGTACGATGGTTGTTTTTGCAAGTACTATACCATAGTTTATTAACCAAGTTAAGCAGGGGCATGTGACCCCGCATAATTTCAAAAACAACAATGATCAATTCCACAAGTGTATCTTCTCTCAAGCAAAATGTAATGCCCCTTGTTGACGATACATGAATGATAATTCTTAGGGGTGTTTGGTTCCTTTTTAGTCCCGTCACATCGAATGGAAGAATGTTAATTAGAAGTGTTAAATATAAATTAATTACAAAATGCATTACATAAGCCAGGACTAATTTACGATACGAATCTTTTAAGCCTAATTAGTCTATGATTAGACAATATAATGCTACAGTAATGATTTGATAATTATGTACTAATTATAGGTTAATTAGGCTTGTTAGGTTCGTCTCGCGAAGTAGATATGACTTATGTAATTAGTTTTATAATTAGTTTATATGTAATGCTACTAATTGTCACTTATTTGAGGAACTAAACTTTAGTCCCTGGGATCCAAACACAGCCTAGTAGTTTTTTCTTGTTGGTCATCCCGTAGACAATTTTCTTTGTGCGATTGAATCAATCAATGGAACTTCTCCTTGGAACAACATTACGAAGGGTGCATAAAGTGTTAGCTTAATGGAGCCATTGTTCCATGAATTACTGTAATACTTGTCCTCTCTTTGAAAAAATGGACTCTTTCATCCAAATAAAAGAATTAGTAGACACTCAAAAATCGTTGTAGATAATCGGGAAGCAGAGAAGAAGCCAGAAAAATCCATCAATACAACAAATATTAATAAACGGATTATGAGAGGAACTTTTCAACTTTGTTACTTGCATTGTAGAAGCCTATACATATACGGTTATATATCTTGGAACATTTTTTTCTGAAATGTATAGTACTTTATGAAATATTTTTTATGTCTTATTTGCAGTATTTTTTGAGACATTTTATTTGTTCCGGAACAATTTGTTTTCTAAAATATTTTGTTTTGTTATACATTTTTCCTTGAATTAGTTTTTTAATGAAATAGTTTTATTTGTTCTAGAATCATTTTATTTTTTATTAAAATATTTTTTTCTCAACACATTTTTCCTGTGCCTGCAACAGCTTATTACTTCATCTTTTTTTATATCACATTCAATTTACAGCTTTGATCAATTTTTTTATTGGAATTTACAGGTATAACTTTTTATGGAATGACTACCGAATACGAAGCCACGTTCGACTCATCGTGCCCGGTGGCCACGTATGTTCCCCGAAATCCAAGTTTTCAAACGTAGGCAAAGCGATTACACGAATAATGCTACACGGCTACGCGCATACACCGGTCCTGACGAAGCTTCCACCGACTCGAGCCAGACGAATTGACCAAGGTCACGGCCACAGTCAGTCGCGCACCGTAGAGCACGTCTTCCACTGACCTGACTACACTACGCATGGCACGACACCTCGCCGGCCGGCGTCGCTTTCATCTCAGGTACGATGAAACTGGCGACGCAGCGCTAACCTATCAAACGCTAACCATCTCGGTCACCGGCGTCCTTTCGCGGAAATTCACGCTACATATATCACTCGCGTCCGGCGTCCCGGCTCCACGGCCGCAAGCTGCGCGTCGCACGTCAGGCTGCATGGGCAAACAGCCGCGCCGCGGCCGCGTCGACGCGGCCCTCCTCCTCGCCACCAGCGTCGTCGTCCTCGCTAGCGCGGCCACCGGGTGCCCCGCCGACCAGGCCTCGGCGCTCCTGCGGCTGAGGCGGTCGTTCCAGCAGCCGGAGCTGAACCTTCCGTCCTGGCGCGTGGGCACGGACTGCTGCCGCTGGGAGGGCGTCGCCTGCAACGCGGCCTCGGGGCGGGTCGTCACGGCGCTCGACCTCGGCGGCCGCGGCCTGCGGAGCCGCGCCGGCCTCGACGGCGACTCCCTCTTCCGGATCGTCACCTTGCGCCGCCTCAGCCTCGCGGGCAACGACTTCGGCGGTGCCACCCTCCCCGCGCCAGGGTTCGAGCGCCTCGCCGAGCTCACCCACCTCAACCTCTCCAACGCCGGGTTCGCCGGCCAGGTGCCCGTCGGCGTCGGCAGCCTACGCAAGCTCGTCTCCCTCGACCTCTCCTCCGTCGACGAGCAGCTTATCTCTGTCACGCCGCCGTTGGAGTTCAAACGGCCGAGCTTTAGAGCCGTCATGGCCAACCTGACCAGCCTACGGGAGCTCCACCTCGGCGGGGTGGACACGACGTCCACCGCGCCGGCAGGAGACTGGTGCGCCGTCCTCGCGGACTCCACCCCGCGGCTCCGGGTGCTCACCATGCAGTCCTGCAGCCTCTCGGGGCCCATCTGCCCGTCCTTCTCGCGCCTCCGGTCGCTCGCAGTCGTCGACCTCTCCGGCAACAACCAAGGCTACTCTGCCGACGGGTCGGTGATCGCTTTATCCGGGCCGATACCCGGCTTCTTCGCCGAGTTCCGGCACCTGGCCGTCCTCCAGCTCTCCAACAACGACTTCAACGGCTCGCTTCCTTGGAGCATCTTCCAGCTGCCGAGGCTACGGGTGCTCGACGTGTCATCCAACTCCGACCTCGCCGGCAGCTTGCCAGAGCTCCCGGCCGGCAGCTGCTTGGAGGTTCTGAACCTGAAAGAAACACAATTTTCTGGTCAGATTCCGAGCTCTATCGGCAACCTGAAGCATCTCAAGACTCTGGACATTAGCGGGAGTAATGGTTCAGGAGGGATTCCCGCTTCGATCGGTGACCTTGCATCGTTAAGCTTGTTGGATCTGAGCAGCAGCGGGTTTCAGATCGGAGAGCTGCCGGCTGCCATCGGCAGGCTGCAGTCACTGTCCACTCTACGGCTCGCCGGGTGCGGCATCTCCGGCGAAATACCATCGTCGTTTGCGAATCTGACATGCTTGACTGAGTTGGACCTCTCACAAAACAATATCTCAGGTGAACCCAGCACGCTTGACTAAGTTGAAACCTTTTGACATGTTCAACAAGAGACCTCGTCCAACAGTACTAAATGTTTCTCCATTTTTCTCTAGACTATAGATAGAAAAAGAACATTTTTTTAGTTAAATTCCTTTCCTAGACAGATCCA
Source organism: Echinochloa phyllopogon (assembly GCA_033239725.1). Lineage (NCBI taxonomy): Eukaryota > Viridiplantae > Streptophyta > Magnoliopsida > Poales > Poaceae > Echinochloa > Echinochloa phyllopogon. The sequence continues at coordinate 50,158,977 of BTCW01000010.1, forward strand.
ACGTTGTAAATTTGGACAGATTTCTACCCTTAAACCTGTCGACATATATCCAGATTTTTTTAAAAAAATTGGGGCATAGTCCATTTACCTGTCCCTATATTACCCGGGTACTTCGATATAGATACACGATCTGGCAATACTCCAATACACTATTTAATTTTCTCAAAAAGACAAATATATGCATGCGTGAAATATATGATGTATTTATAATTTTAGAAATATATAGTATATATAAAAATAAAATAAAAATGCATAAATAATTTATAAACATTGCTTAAAAGATTAAGAGTATTTGATTGTCTAAGTATTAGTTTAATAATTCATCATTTCTTATATTCGTCCTTGGTACAAATACGAAAGGTGTATTTATGAGCAAAACGGGAGTTTCGGGGTTAGAGGTGTCGTGAAAGAATAAAAAGTATATCAACAAAGTATCAGAATTTTTTGTTTATTTAAAACAATAAAAATAACATAGCTTGTATGTGAGAATTCGCATGTATCCGCGTGTCGTAGTACATGTCTACAAGTGCATCATTCATACCTGAGGTTTTTGTTCCTCAAAACTTCTGATATACACCAGAATGATTTCTTATTTTTGGTTATTCGCAGGGCCAATAACATTCTGGAGCAAAGAATCATTTCTGAACCTAAGGAAATTACAACTATGCTGCAACTCCCTATCAGGGCCGGTTCCTAGCTTCGTATTCTCTCTCCCTCAGCTGGAATTCGTATCGCTTTTTTCGAACAATCTAGCCGGCCCACTTCCTGAATTCTCCAGCCCTTCTCCATTGCTGCAATCTGTTTACCTAAACTACAACCAGTTAAATGGATCGATACCCATGTCCTTCTTCAAGCTAATGGGTTTACAGACTCTTGATCTCTCTAGGAATAGCTTAACCGGAACAGTAAAACTTAGCTTTTTTTGGAAACTCACAAATTTAAGTAACCTCTGCCTGTCAGCCAATAAACTGACAGTGGTAGTGGACGATGAGCACATCAGTTCTTCGTCTGCATCACTCCCTCAAATCAACGCTCTTGGGTTAGCATGCTGCAACATGACCAAGATCCCGTCCATATTGAGGTATGTTTTGGTACAGGATCTTGACCTTTCTTGCAACCAGATCGGTGGATCCATACCTAAGTGGATATGGGGTGACCAGGTTGAGAACGTAGATGTGTTCAAGTTCAATCTTTCGCGCAACAAGTTTGCCGGTATAGACCTGCCTCTTTCTAATGCCAGCATTTACTATCTTGATCTTAGTTTCAACAAGATTCAAGGGCCCATACCCATCCCAGTATCTCCACAGTTCTTGGATTACTCAAACAACCTCTTCTCATCCATCCCACAGTACTTGATGGAACGACTGACTAGTCCTTTCTTTCTGAACTTAGCCAACAATTCACTTCATGGAGGCATCCCAAATATGCTCTGTGATGCAAGCAGTCTCCAATTACTTGACCTGTCTTATAACTATTTTAGTGGCCATGTTCCATCTTGTCTGGTAGATGGCCACCTGACCATCCTGAAGATGAGACAGAACCAACTTGGGGGCACGCTCCCTGATGATATCAAAGGAAGCTGTGTTTCCCAAACCATAGATTTCAACGGGAATCAAATACAGGGGGACTTGCCAAGATCACTCTCCAACTGCAATAACTTGGAGGTTTTGGATGTCGGAAACAACAATTTCAGTGGCGCTTTCCCTAGCTGGACGATGAAGTTGCTCAACCTGAGAGTTCTAGTGCTGAGATCCAACAGATTCTCTGGTGCAGTGGGTAATATTCCTGTTGGGAGCGATCAAAACACGACGCACTTCTCAACCTTGCAAATCATTGATCTTGCATCAAACAACTTCTCCGGCACCTTGGATTCACGGTGGTTTGAGAAGCTCAGAGCGATGATGGTCACTAGCAGGAACGATGACGCGCCGCTAGCCTTGGAGAACAACCTTTCAGGGAAATTCTACCGAGACACGGTGGTGGTCACATACAAAGGAACATCCACAACGGTCAGCAAGATCCTGATCGCCTTCACCGTGATCGACTTCTCCGACAACGCGTTCACCGGCACCATCCCAGCGTCGGTCGCAAGACTTGTGTCGCTTCGCGGGCTCAACCTGTCTGACAACGCCTTCACCGGAACGATTCCTCATCAGTTCAGTGGCCTGAAGCAGCTCGAATCACTGGACCTCTCCTCCAACCAGCTTGAAGGGCAGATCCCAGAGGCGTTAGCTTCCTTAGCCTCGCTTGCGTGGCTGAACGTCTCCTACAACCAGCTGGAGGGGAGCATCCCTCAGGGAGGCCAGTTCCTGACGTTCACCAACGCTTCTTTTGAAGGGAACGAAGGGCTATGCGGCAAGCCGCTGTCTAAGCAGTGCAACGGTTCAGATACAGAAACTCCTTCGGAGGACGGGAGAGGTTCAGAGGATACCATTGTGCTGTTCTGTTTTGCTGGATCAGGGTATGGTCTGGGATTTGCGATGGCAATTCTGTTTCAGGTGGTCTGCAGAGGAAAAAGGTGGAGCGTCTGTTAAAGTGTTATCGTTTATGGTCGTGTTTCTTTTTCCATGGAAATATATTTTTAAAGAAAATCTTACATGTATGAGTATTAAATAAAGTTTATTTATAAAAATTTTTTAGGGATGAATGTAACTTTGCGCGACGAATCTAATGAGCTTAATTAGTCCATGATTTACTACAGCTATGCTACACTAACCATCATCTAATCATGCAGTCAAATGTCTTATTAGATTTGTTTCGTGAATTAATCCGGTGTTGTGAAGATAGTTTTGTAAACTGACTTTATTTAATACCCTTAATTATTGGTCAATCGGGGTGGAAAAAATTTTCTACCAAAAAATCACGGCCGCTAGGAAACCATACATTGCTTCTACTTTTATGTTAGGTTGTCTATAAGTAGACATCAGTTTGTGTTTTATGTCATCGAACTGTCATTTCGTGTAGCGTGAGATTTTCTTTCAATTACTCCGTACAAATGTGACATTCCCTGCGATTGGGCTTCTAGTTCCATAACAGTACGGTCCAGTGGGAGCGTGGGACGCTACCCACTGGGGTTTAAAATCCTGATGCTCGCACGTTTTTCTGGAATTTTCTCAGAATTTACCGGCGTTATGCGTTAAGTGGTAAGCGGTGTTTCCGTCGACAACGATGCGCCAATGGTGACTTCGAGAATCTCCAGATCTGTCGGGTGCTCAGTCATTCAGAGGTGGTTATAGGGGTAGGGTTTGCACACGTGTATTCATAGGGATGAATGTGTGTGCGTGTTGCGAGCGTCTGGGTTGTACTGGGTAATTCTAAAAAAATGTGACATTCCTTATGCTATGGGTGGTAAAGGTCCTAAATTTTGTAAATTTTAAAGATCAGGTTTAATTAGGACCAATTTTATATTACTATTAGTTTTTGAGCTAAAATAAAATAAAGATCGTGATCCATTCTCATCTCTGCCTTGTGCGCGCGCAACATAGGCACATACATACGTGGACTTGTTATACTGGAATACTGAGTTTAGATATGAAAGTTGCGTAAGTGTAGCGACAACCATCTGTTCCCTCCGTTCCAAAATGCAGCTCGTTTTGAATTTTCTACATACGTAACTTTTACTATGAATCTAGACATGATGTTTATCTTGGTGCATAGCTAAATCTATGTATCTAGAAGAGCCAAAACGACGTACATTTTGGAACGGAGGGAGTAGCAATCAACCAATATGCGCTTAGTTTTGTAAAAAAAAGAAAGGGTATTATTGATCATCGTCAGCTGCAAATTGCAATAAGCTCCACTCCTGTTCATGATGGAACGCTGTACATCACCGGTATGAGGCCAGGAGTAAGACATGCCTCGTTGAAAGAATTCAAGCTGCTACATTTGGACCTTCGTGCACTCAACAATACCGTGCAGAATCAGGAATTTTTACGTGGCACGTGCTGACACGTTCAAGGCATACGTGGCAGCATTTTTTTTTGGTATAATAAGGTATATATACCTCTTCTGTACACGCGCTACCCAACCCTAGAAGACGGGTGGGCGCCGCGGCCGCCCGCCGGGCCAGCCCAGTCCATGCTCGACCCCGACCCGGGCCGCCCGCGAGCGTGCCCGTTCCGCGCCGCCCCGGCGGGCCGTGGGGACGCCGAGCCATCCAGCCTCGCCGCGTTCCTGGACATGGCCTCGATCTCCTCCAGCACCGCGACGACCTCCCGCATGGAGGGCCGATTCTTGTGGTCGCCCGCGAGGCACCGCAGCGTGAGCTGGGCCGCCCGCTGCGCGCCCCGCGAGGAGTACTGCCCCTCGAGGCGCGGGTCCACCAGCCGGGCCAGCTTCTTGCCGCGGTCCGCCAGGAAGGGCTTGGCCCAGTCCACCAGGTTGTGCTGCGCCGCCGGGCGGTCCGTGTCCAGCGCGCGCAGGCCCGTCAGGATCTCCAGGAGCACCACGCCGAAGCCGTACACGTCGCTCTTCACGTACAGGTGGCCCGTGGCCACGTACTCCGGGGCCGCGTACCCGTAGGTGCCCATCACGCGGGTGGTGACGTGGCTGCTGCCGCCGGCCGGGCCGTCCTTGGCCAGGCCGAAGTCGGAGAGCTTGGCGTTGAAGTGCTGGAGAGAAGGGGATAGGAGCTGCGTTGTTAGACGGCTGCGTGACGAGGGCGACGTGATGAGCAGCGTACGTACCGTGTCGAGGAGGATGTTGGAGGCCTTGAAGTCCCGGTAGATGACGTGCTTCTCGGCGGAGTGCAGGAAGGCCAGCCCGCGGGCGGCGCCGATGGCGATGCGCAGCCGGAGGCTCCACGGCAGCGCCTGCACGCCTGCTGCGCCCTCTGATTAATTGTTGCACAGGAGATTCAAGGTTACGACCTTTATTTGGTGCATTGTGATTGTTGGGCTGCTGTGTACGTCCTATCTGAATAATATTGATTGCGTCTACAAACAATGCGACCGACCGACCGACGACCGTCCATGTGCCACAGCTAGCACAGTGATCTCGTTTCGTGCCATAGTGATCGCCAGCATGTATAATCGGACTACATTTTCAGATAACAATGTGATTGATCAAGTCAACTTACTCCGAGGCTCGCTTCTGAAGAGGTGGTTCTCCAGGCTGCCCTTGGCCATGTACTCGTACACCAGCAGGAGCTCCTTCTCCTCCCAGCAGTAACCCAGCAGCCGCACCAGATTGGGATGCGAAAGCCTCCCCAGGAAGTTCACCTCGGACTGCACACACGAGCCGCCAATCACATGAGCAGAAAATTCAAGCAAGCAAATTAAACCAAACGTGCCCATCACTAAGCACGCATCATGCGTACTAACAGTCTGATTTCCGTGCGGATCTCGGTCCCAACCACCAATGTCAACACGGATTTCTTGTCGCGCTTGTCGGTGTGAAGAAGGTGGTGAGTGCCTGAGTGGCCTAGCGCTTGCCAGCGATTCGAGGGGAATAATAAATGAAGAAAATAAGAACACAACTAGCAGTTGGGAATTATGCCCTGTTGAAAAGAAATTATGGGGCATGTGAACACGGTGTAAGCGTCTGGAAACAAGGACTATGATGGCATGACCTATGCTTCGCGGATAAGAGTTTGATTGATGGGCAAAGTCTAAGCACCTAAATAACCGCAGCTCTGCAGTTCTTTTCCGTCTTTTTTCTGTTGTTCAAGAAAGCGAACCCTGTAAACTACATAATCTTTTCTGCTCGTTTAATCAGAAAACGTGTACGTGCAGATCGAGTTGCAGACATTCAGGGGAAAAAAAGTCAGACGACAATGGCTTGGCCACAGAGCGTTTTCACCTGCCATTCCTGCACGCCCTGCGAGCTCTCGGGGTTCAGCTTCTTCACGGCGACGGGCATGCCGGCGCCGTTCCGCGCAGGGCTCATGGTCCGCTCGTCGACCCAGCCCTTGTACACGCGCCCGAACCCGCCCTCGCCGAGCACGGTGTCCGCCTTGAAGTTCCGGGTCGCCGCCCTGAGCTCCGCGAACGTGAACACCCGGAGGTTGGGCACCTCCAGGATCCTCCCGTGCACACTGCCAGCCTCGCCACCCCCGCCCGCCGGGCGCTTGCTGCCGGTGCCTCCTGTGGTCGTGGGCGCGCTCGGCGGTGACTTGCCGGGCATCCCTGGGCTCACCGCGGCGGGGGCAGCGTTGGACGCGGCCATGACGCGCTTCGCCATTGCCACTGCAACGAGATAAACATGAGCACGAAATGCGTCGACCAGGAAAGAAGACGTGATCGTTGATTCGAGCGATACCTTGCGGGTGCGCGTGGTGGGCATGGGCCATTGCCTTGACGGCCCCGACCTCGGGCACGTCGGAGCCGAAGCAATTACCCATGGCGGGACGCCGGGCAAGCTAGCAACACTGCGTGCCTCCGAATCTCCGATCTCTTTCCTCTCCTCTTCCTGCAGCCGGGCTAGCAGATGGCGTAGTTTATATGTGCCCGGCCGCCGTGCGCTTCCAGGCTCCAGCTAGTTCTTCGCTTCTCTGATCAATACGAATAGCAAATCAAAGAAAAATGACCTGGCCGTGGAGACCGGTGAGGAGCGACAAGGTGGAGGGCCTACGCGGGCCACGCGGCTACGCCTATGCGTAAGGGAAGTGGAAGGATCATGCGCTCATGGCGCGGGTGTTATTGGGCACCCGTGCAACTGGCCAGAGGCCAGAGCACATGGCACGTATCCCGGTCCACGGACAGGACGACCGTATGTTATCTTCGGAATGACACCAAACTACGGCCTTGATCCCAAATTTACACCCTAAATTCACTATGTAAAAAAAGATTTTCATCACGTCAAAATGTCAGTCTATGCATGGAGTACTAAATGTAGATGAAATTAAAAACTAATTACATAGTTTTGGTGTACTCTGCGAGACGAACATTTTGAGCCTAATTAATCAATTTTTAGATAATTTTTCACATATACAAACGAAATGCTACAATGACGCATGTAATTCCGAACTCCTAAATTGGTAGCCCAGATTTGGAAAGGGCTACGGGGAAGTCACTCTCCCATCTCTCCAATCTGCATTTTTCTCTTGCGTCACGCACATTGGGATAGCCAATGGAACTCAACGCACGTCATGTTCTTGGAAACTTTCACCCAAGTCCGCAGCCTGTAGCTGAAGCCTGAAGCAGAAGTACCCTCCCTATATAGCTACGATGTGGACTGAGGTGACGGATCAGACAACTTCGGGGTGTTCGGATAACCAGACTAAGGCCCGTTTATTTTCTCTCCACTAAACTTTAGCGCCGTCACATCGGATGTAAATATATTAATTAGGAGTATTAAATATAGATTAATTTAAAAATCCATTACATAAACGAGGAGTAATTTACGAGACGAATCTATTAAGCCTAATTACACAATGTAATGCTACAGTAAATGTATGGTAATTATATATTAATTATAGCAAAATTAGACTTGTTAGGTTCGTTTCACGAAATAGACATGACTTATGTAATTAGTTTTATAATTAGTTTATGTTTAATACGTCCAATTATTACTTATTTAAAGTGCTAAACTTTAACACTGGATCCAAACACCACCTAAAATTATAGTATCACGTCACATTAGATATAAAGATGTTAATTAGAAGTATTGAATATAGAGTAATTAAAAAATTCATTACATAAACGAGGGCTAATTTGCGAGACGAATAAATCTAATTAGTCTATGATTAGATAATGTAACACTACAATACATATGTGATAATTTGTATTCATTATAGGTTAATTAGACTGGTTAGGTTCGTCTCGCGGAGTAGACATGACTTATAGAATTAATTTTATAATTAATTTATATTTAATACTTCTATTTTTTAATTATTTAAGGGACTAAACTTTATCCCCTTGTATTCTTGGCCAGTAATCAATGTACAACTGGAAGAAGAACGTTGAATAAAAGAGTTATCAAGAATTCGTGGCAACTTCCTATGCAGATTTTGCACCTAGTGTATGATCTACATGTACACACAAAAAGACAAATGAGGGAGTTTTTGTAGGTGTACCACTTATTATTTATCCATTATCCACTGGGTTTCTTGTTGGTTCTTTGCTTGAGTTTTCACATAATAGCTTTCAGCACACCCTTTTCTTCCTGGGGTTTCGTTAGATAGAGTTGAAATTGCCTTGGAGCGCGCGCAAGCTCTGTCCAACAAGGTAAAATCTCAATTATAAGGTTAACACTCCGCCCTGTTTCAAATGACGAACTTCCTCGATTCCTATGTGATTGAACTGTTCCACACGACTATATTTGCATGTTTCAAATAGGCATTTTTACTGTAAAAAGTAAGTTAGACCAATCTTGCAGATGAGAGAATAATGCAAATGGCAGTTCCATTGTTGTTTCTCTACGTCAAGGTAAGCAACACTATGGTATGTTTGGATGCTGCCCAAATGTGCCCTGCCAAATCAATTTGGCCGGCCAAACTCTGGCCAAGAAATCGGCCGCTCCGATTTAGCCGGATATAAACTGAAAAATGAACTGAGCATCGGCAGCCTGTGCAGTGCTCTGTCAAATTACGGCGGGCATCCAAACGTTGCCGCTGTTCATGGTCGACGGCCGAATATTGGTTTGGCTTCGGTCGGCATCCATCCAAACGCCCCCCAATGTCACTATCCACGTAGTACTGTTTTGGGCACGCGGCGGATAGCTGAGCTCACGGGCCCAGTAGTCACGGCCCGCCGTGAACCCAGCTCACGGCCCGCTTCTTCAACGTTCCAGTATACTTCACGGATTCGCGATCCACCAAACCGACCAACCATCCCACCCCCACCCGATTCCTCTCGAACCGTCGTTCCTCTTCCACAGTACAGTCCGGCGACTTCGAGGCGATCGAACTGCTGCCTCACTGAGCCGTGCGCAGAGCAAGCCCGTCGGTGGAGCGCGGCCTCACAGGGCCACCTCTGCGGTGGAGCACGGCCCCCTGCGGAGGTTGGCCGGCGATGGGGTGCAGATCCGGCGGGAGAAGCCCCGCGACGCAGCGCGGATCCCCTTGGGGGCCGGTGGCGGCGCGGCGCTGCTCCTGTAGGGTTTGGGCGGCGGCCAGGCATAGCCCCTGTGGGGATATTCTGGTGGTGGCTCGTTCTGTCTGCGGGTGAGCTTGGCGTTGCGGATCTCGGTGAGGATGTATGTATATACAGTATGTATTTGTGCCTAGTATGTATTTGTGCTACAATAAGGATTCCCAGGGAGGATACTCCGCTTGGGAAGGTCAGTGCATCTGCTATCGTTGCCAGCATGCTGTGCGATGATGGTGAGATGAATCTTTTGTACTTCCAGTTCGTTTCTGGTGATGGTGACATCTTCGGACAGCCTGGAAGTTTAGTTACCGCTGCTTGTGTCGGTGGTGAGCGGGAGTTGGTTGTGGCTGGGGTGCGTATGGTGATTGTCGACGGTGTCTTTTGCGGAGGACTTGGTACTGACGAGTATGTCATAGTTGCTTTCTTTTGCGTTGGTAACTGATTCCTCCGGATGCTTCTCTGTGCCGCCGGAGCCCATGGCATCAATGGTGACACTGCTCTTGCAAGCTACGGCATGGTGGCGGATATCTACCAACACGATGAGAAATCGGGTTGGTCTTCAGTTACCATCGATTACGGTGGTTCAGTCCCCTTTCTGGGTGGCTTGTCGTCCGGCGATTGGGGGTGCTTGTCAACCTTTGAGGCGTCAGACTCCCCAGTGCTTGGCGATACGATGGTCTATGACCATCTTCCTCTGCCGGATCGTTCAACGTTCAAGGTGCATGTCATTCTGATATGCGGCTCAAGACGGCAATCAAATATTGTCTTCGCCAGGAAGGAAGTCGGCTTCAAGCGATGCGCTCCGACCGCCGCCGGCGAGGCAGTCTGGGAGGATTTGCAAGGATCGAGTTGTAATTTTCTATTTTTTTAATGATATCCTTGCAAAATGGACTGTAACCATCACTTTTTACGAATGAATATTGTCCCGGTTTGTAAAAAAAACCGACCAACCACGCGGCACGTATGCTGCACCCACCCGGTCGCTGCCCCTCCTTTTCCCGTTCACGCACACCCACGCGGCCACGCACCGCATAAACGCGCTCCCACAAAAAAGGCAAACCAACAACCAGGCCACCACCCCCCTCCGCCTCCGCTCCCCGATTCGAAAGCGCAGCCGCCCGTCCTGTCCCCCCGCAAAACCCTAGCTCCAGCCACCGCCATGAAGGGGAAGGCCGATGCCTCGAAGAAGGGCGACGGCAGGTAGGATCTCCGCGCCTGCGCTGGTGTTGTTCTGGAGCGAGTTTTCTCCGTTTCCTTGTGATGGCTGGGCGGTGCTCTTGGTTACGATCTTCTGTGTGGTGGTCGTTGCAGGCTGAAGGCCGGCGGCGGCGCCGGCAAGCGGAAGAAGGCCGCCGCGAGCGGCAAGCCCAAGCGCCCGCCCTCCGCCTTCTTCGTCTTCATGTGAGATCTCGCTCCCTCGCCGAGTCATTTACTCACTTAGATCTGCAGATCTGTTATCTGTTTCTCTTGGAGTTCTGTGGATTTTCCAATCTATTTAGCGTGTTTTGACGTGCGTTTGCTCTGCAGGTCTGAATTCAGGCAGCAGTACAATGCGGAGCACCCTAACAACAAGAGCGTCGCGAACGTGAGTCACGCCTTTCACTCTGTTCTCCCCCTGTTATTTTGTCCTGGTCATTTGCAGATGTCTTATTTTTCGTGTTGGTGGATTAGGTGAGCAAGGCGGCAGGGGAAAAGTGGCGTTCTATGTCAGAGGAAGTGAGTAGATCTCTCAAATACTCCCATCAACCTTATGTTTTGGATTTAGATCTATTGTTCATTTGGTTGATAGTTTTTTGGCATGACAGTGTGATAGCTTTCATGCTTATGCACACTGTTGAAGTATAAATACCGTTACAGTGTGATACATCTAGCTAGTAGTTGAGGATGTGTAGTTATTATCTCTCTCGAAAAAAAATAGAGGTTTAGTTAGACCTGATGTTAAACGCCCATATCTAGTTGTGAAAGTATACATCACCATATCTGGAAAGCACAGCTCTTTCATGAGTGGCTAATGTGTATGTTGTTTTGTTTCTGGAATAAATAATCATTAGGAGAAGCAACCATACGTGGACCAGGCTGGGAAGAAGAAGCAGGATTATGAGAAGACCAAGGCTAACTTCGACAAGAAGGTAATCTTGGAACAGTGGTGCATGTTCAATTATATATATTTTTTGTTTATTATATGCCATTATTTGAGTTTCGATTTTCCTTAGGAGAGCACAAGCTCAAAGAAGGCTAAGACTGAGGATGATGAGGGCTCTGACAAGTCAAAGTCTGAGGTCGATGATGAGGATGCCGGCAGCGATGAGGTATACAAAATTCAACAAATTTATGGATGATATTAGCCTATTTAGTGATTCTAGCGAATATTTATTCTGTTTGATTTTGTCTCTGCAGGAGAACGAGGAAGATGAGTAAATAGTGTCTCCATGGTCATGAGGTAGCAAATGGAGTGTTAGATCCCCGATTAGCTTGCTGGTTTGCTATCTTTAATATTAAACTGTTTGGAACAGGTTTGTATGAAGGGGATCTGTTAGACTTGTGTTTCGAGGTTGTTAGTTTAGTGCATTAGCAAAGAAAAAGCCGAATGCTGCTAGCTGTTCTGTTGCTTTTCTTTTGCTAACCACTTGTGTCTCAAACTTGCTGTACCTGTTTCATTCACTAATCTAATGACTAGTCAGCTATTTGCTTTGGTTTTATGTGTTCCTCTGGTGTGTGGTTTGGGCCATGCATAAGTTGAGTTGATATGTTCCGCTGTATACGGCGAATCTCTGTTTGTGGCCCATTTCATTTATGTGAATCTGCCTGCGATTCAGCTGCTTTCTGTGAGTTTGTGAATCGATTGCTCTTGAGTTTGTAAGTCCAGTTTGTTGACATTGCTAGATATGCGTGTTCAAGATTTTGTTGCCCTTAGTCCCTTACTGAGATAGTTGAGTTTGCTGTTACTCTTCTTCATAAACTGTTGGAAGTAGATTTTGTGTTGGATGCATCAGCTGGTTACAATCTATGTAATAATGGAATGTAAGCTACGCTTGTTGCAACAGTATGAATGCAAGGCTGTTTGCTATTTGATCACACCGCCTCGATGGGTTGCATATACATCAGTAAATGTGTAGCATTATTATATTGTTGTATTTGTGAATTGGCTTTTGTGATGCTGTGGCTGTCTTATGGAAAACGAAACCAAATCTCATCACTGGCCGGGACAAAGCTATATCATCACATTCAGAAGTTCAGTCTAGGATAACACGCAACTTCTGAGGCCTTGTTTAGATCTCAAATTCCACCATCAAAGTTTACTATGCAAAAAGAAGATTCTCATCACATCAAAATGTCATGACATGCAAGGAGTACTAAATGTAGATGAAATAAAAAACTAATTGCACAGTTTTGTTGTACTTTACGAGACGAACATTTTGAGCCTAATTAATCAATGTTTGAACATTTTTTTACAAATACAAACGAAATGCTACAGTGACGCAATGATTACGAAGTGATACTACACTCCCAAATTTGGGATCTAAACAAGGCCTGAAGGTCTCTTCATGGTCGACCACTCGAGCTGCCGTGAACACGTGTCAGGTTTTCCCAATTGATGCTACGACGGTTTTTGCAGATGCTGCATACCAAGCACATTTCCGTCCACGGAACAAGTGTCAGGTTTCCCCAATGGCTGCTACAAATTTTCAATGGCTTCCGGAAGTGCCAGCTGCCCCAAATTGCTTTCACAATGGCTTTTTCAAAAGCTCCGTGCGAAGCACATCTCCGTCCAGTGCCTGTTACCAAGTGTTATGTGATGCACGTCACGGTTAAGCAAGCGGTGAAGGTTAAAGCATGCAAAGACGTCATAATTTGTTTTTCTGTTCATTCGGTCTGATGCAAATGAATCATATGACCTCCAACTTGGATACAATCAACATGTTCGGCTGGAAAATCAGCAGTCTGTCAGCAGTATTTTTCTCTCTGCACACATCAGCAACAACCAACAAACGGTATTTTTCTCTCAGGCCAAACCAACCACCAGCCAGCCGAAAAGGTCGAATAACTTTTAACTGTTTGACAACTTAATTAAGTGATCCATCAGTTCCATGGTTAACATGTTTTTAGCATCGAGACTTAGCAAACATTTGACAACCAGGGCAATATGTCCTTGACAAGAGGTAATCTTACTGACCTCACCAATCTGGGCCGAGGTATCCTAACTAATGGCACATGCAAGTCTTGCTTGTACCTGACATAGGCCTCGATGCAGCAAACCAAAGAAAAGCAAAGCTCAGTCTGGCCTATTGAAAATTGAAAATCAGGCAACAAACAACCAGGACACAAAATAGCCCCCGGGGCCCGGGCTGGCACAACCACACACACGGGCCACAAGGCCACAACCAGGCCTAGATTGAGGAGCACATATAACCTTGCACAAAAGAATTATATAAATTTATAGAGGCAAAACAGCATCCCGCTTCCGTAGCATAGTGGTAGTGCGTTCGCTTCGTAAGCGAAAGGTCGCGAGTTCGATCCTCGCCGGGAGCTTTATTATTTGTTTTATTTTGATGCGAGAAAACTCTTTCTTCCTTTTTTACCTTCTCCTTACTCTTCTGCGAGGATTTTTTTTTGTTACAAATTAGCGCCAACATTTGGCTCGACCGGCCAACAATCCAAACACCTATAGTTGCCGAGCTAGGGCCACAGATAATGATAAGTTGGTAACCACTTGGCTATTTTATAAAACATGGGGATAACTACTAGCGACCGACCGCATGTTACGACTTTACGAGTGCCACAAACATCAACGTAGGTGTCTCTGTCATGCTCACGCTATCAAACTTTTTCCATAACATATTGGCATATTGCATCTTCCGTTTGGTCGTGCCGTCGACCGATGTTGACAGCAGCATGGCCGCGAGCCGGCCTGAGATCAGCAGCTAGCACCAGGTAGGCAACGTTTTTTGTCCAACCTTCCTGGTGATCTGATCTCAGCCTTGAGCTCTGAGATCTCAGGCCAAGAGAGATCGGCGGTGGACAGTCACGCTGCATTAACCGAACACGATGATAATTTGCGAGGAAACGGGACGAGCGAGCTGACAGCGATTAGCGCTCGCTTTGAACAGGGAGTGTAGTGCGTGGGGGACTGGATGTGACTAATCGATGAGTACTTGAACTACTGATTAGAAAATCAGCATGGTCCGCATGGATAAGCAGATCCCATATGCGTGAAATACCAGTCGTACATGTGTATTGTGGGGCGCACGGGATGGCGGCGAGCGTTCCCTCTCTTTTCGACTTTTGTCGTGAACGTGCGAGATATTTTCTCCGGAATCTATAACTTTCAGTAAAAATGGTGCCAAGTATTACTGCAGACGGCTGTCAAAGAGAAAAAAAAATTGTAGCAAATGGGCCCTATATTGTAGTACCGTGACTCAAAGGACAACTGGCAATCCCGGCAAAACCTTTTCAAATCGGTGCGTTCGATCAAGTGGTGCAAACCAACATCTCCAGCTACGTCAGTTTTCAATATTCAACTTCGATCAAACGCCTTGATGGTAAGATAAGCGCATCCGCGCTGCTTGATCCACAGGTGGAGACGCAAAACACAGGCACCACAATTATCATACGATTTTCGTACATATCGATATCAATCAGTGGATCTAAATGAGAACGTCGATTAAACAAGTACGCACGCACACCGGCACGCAACTAACGATGCGCAAATTTAAACAATCTGCATCGACTTTGTTATCGAGTCTAGTTAGAACAACATAAGTGTGACACTATATTTGAATTTGGTTTAGGGGTGCGAAAATATCTTGAAGTGGTAAAAAAGCGCATGCACAGTTACAGAGTGAGTGTGACTACTGCCTTTTCTCCGTGAGGACACAGCTAGGACCTGGATTCAGTTACGCAAAAAAGCACCAGTTGCCCGAAAGGATACAAAATTCCCTGGAAAACAGGAGAAAACCCATCGAAAAATCAAAGAAAATGCCAGCCATGCGCCAGCCTGTACGGTTTCACACGAGGACACGTTGCAGCCGGGCCGTGGAAAGCGCTGCCGCCGCACGGCTCCCTGAGCGACAGCTATACACCGACGCACGTCTCTACGTGGGCCCAGCCGCGCAGAAATTCCAGCACGCCCATGGACCAGGTCCATCCGTCCATGATATTTTCTCCCCGGAATGGCACGGCGCCCGCTCTACAAAATAGCCGCGCCGCGGGTGAGATGGCCTGGCCTGGCCACCCAAACGCAGCAGCACGGCACTCCTCTGTTTCCTCCTCGCCGCCGCACCGGGGGAGCCCGCAAGCTATTCTCTCCTCCTCGATTCCCCCGTCGCGGGTTCGCCGGATCTCTCTCTAGCTCTCGGCGGCCGGAGAAGAGGAGGAGGGGGCGTTCTCATCAATCGAATCGGCGTGCCTGAGTTGTCCGTGGTTTCGATTTTGTTTTTCCTTTCCCCTTTTGCCCGGCTCGATTAGATTTGGGGGCGGTCGCCATGGGATTTGGGACGGGGAGCAACGGGGCGAGCTCGTCGTCGTCGCGGCTGGACCCGGCGCCGCTGCTCCCGCACCACGGAAGCGTGGGCGGCGAGATTGGCCTGTCGTCGCAGCCCAAGACGTTCGCCAACGTCTTCATCGCGGTGGTCGGCGCCGGCGTGCTGGGGCTGCCCTACACCTTCTCGCACACCGGGTGGGCGTCGGGTTCGCTGCTGCTCTTCTCCGTCGCCGCGCTCACCTTCTACTGCATGATGCTGCTCGTTGCGTGCCGCCGCCGCCTCGCCGACGAGCACCCTAAGCTCGCCTCGTTCGGGGACCTCGGCGACGCCGTGTTCGGCGCGCACGGCCGGTTCGCCGTGGACGTCATGCTGGTGCTCAGCCAAGCGAGCTTCTGCATCGGGTACCTCATCTTCATCTCCAACACCATGGCGCACCTCTACCCGATATTCGCGCCGTCGTCCTCGGCTCTCCTCTCGCCCAAGGCGCTCTTCATCTGGGCGATGCTGCCGTTCCAGCTCGGGCTCAATTCCATCAAGACGCTCACGCTGCTCGCGCCGCTGAGCATCTTCGCTGACGTCGTTGACCTCGGCGCCATGGGGGTGGTCCTCGGGCAGGACGTCGCTGCCTGGCTCAGCAAGCCCCCACCCGTGGTCGCGTTCGCCGGCCCCGGCGCGCTCCTCTACGGGCTCGGCGTGTCCGTGTACGCGTTCGAGGGCATCGGCATGGTGCTGCCGCTGGAGGCAGAGGCGGCAAACAAGAAGAAGTTCGGCGTGACGCTCGGGCTGTCCATGGCGTTCATCGGCGTCATGTACGGGCTGTTCGGGGTGATGGGGTACGTCGCGTTCGGCGACGCCACGCGGGACATCATCACCACCAACCTCGGCGCCGGGTGGCTGTCGGCCGCCGTGCAGCTGGGGCTGTGCATCAACCTCTTCTTCACGATGCCGGTGATGATGAACCCCGTGTACGAGGTCGCCGAGCGCCTGCTACACGGCAAGCGCTACTGCTGGTGGCTCCGGTGGCTGCTCGTCATCGTCGTCGGGCTCGCCGCCATGTACGTGCCCAACTTCACCGATTTCCTTGCGCTCGTCGGGAGCAGCGTCTGCGTCCTGCTCGGCTTCGTCCTGCCGGCCTCGTTCCACCTCAAGGTGTTCGGCGCCGAGATGGGCTGGCCCGGGGTGCTCTCCGATGTCCTGCTGGTCGTGCTCGGCCTCGCGCTCGCCGTGTTCGGGACGTACACGTCGCTGCTGCAAATATTTCACTCCTCCAACGCTTGATCTCCCCACCATTAGCTAGGCGCCGAGGAAATTCATCCTCGGCGCATTAGTTTCAGGTAAGTTGATCACGTTCCTCTGTACAGAGAAGTGAAACAGGGGAGGAGCGGCTGCCCATCTCAGCTATTCGTTGATTTGGGCGTGGATCTTGCGTCGATCTCGCATTCTTCCAGAACAGATTACGGTTCGGATGTTGTTCGTGCCTGAGTGGCTTGTCTAGCATGGGAAAAATCTGTATGCTTTTGCTACTACAGATTTCAGTTACTCCCGGTAGTATTGTACTATCAGTGTATGCGTCCTAGATGTTCCTCCTGCTGTGCACGATGGATTCGATGAAAGGACAATATTTATTGAAGTGTCCATATTTGTTGCTTATCGCCTTCGGTTGTTGAAGTGTCCATATTTGTTGCTTGCGGTGCGCTCGTTTCGGTGGTGCTTCGATCCCGTGCTAAAGTTTAACAATTTAAATAAGTAATAATTAGATATATTAAACATAAAGTAATTATAAAATTAATTACATAAGTCATATCTATTTCGCGAGACGAATCTAACAAGTCTAATTTCGCTATAATTAATACATAATTACCATACGTTTACTGTAGCATTACATTGTCTAATTATGGTGTAATTAGACTTAATAGATTCGTCTCGTAAATTACTCCTCGTTTATGTAATGAGTTTTTAAATTAATCTATATTTAATACTCTTAATTAACATATTTATATCCGACGTGACGACGCTAAAGTTTAGCGTGTGGGAAACAAACGGGGCCTTCGTCTTCTAAATTGGTCCTTCGGCAGGTCGGGGTTTGTTTAGATACCTGTTTTCATGTGGTCGAAAAGGCACGTCGGACACTGCAGCGTATTGTAGCATTTTTCGTTGTTTGTGGTAATTGTTGTCCTATCATGACTTAACTAGGCTTAAAAGATTCGTCTCGTTGTGTACATCAAAACTATGTAATTAGTTTTTTTTATTTACCAATATTTAATACTCCATGTATGAGGAGATAGATTTGATGTGATGTGACGAGACTTTTTGTAAGTAAAATTTTGGATGGAATTTTGGGATCTAAACACAGTCCGGGACGAGTTAGAACTACCGGTACGTACGGACTGCAATGCCTATAGCCGTCAAAGTACACTATTTTAAGTTTCCATCTTTTTAATTGAGCCCTGTTTAGTTCCTAAATTTGAGAGCCAAACTTTGATTTTTTGGGGTGCGTGCGCCACTGTAGCATTTCATTTATATGTGTGAAAAAATATCCAATAATTGATTAATTAGGCTCAAAATGTTCATCTCGCAGAGTATAACAAAACTGTGTAAATAGTTTTTGATTTCATCTACATTTAGTACTTCATGCATGTGCTGATATTTTGATGTGATGAGAATCTTATTTTTGCATAGTGAACTTTGGGGTGAAATTTAGGATCTAAACAAGGCCTGCGAAGGCCAATCTGGCCAAGCAATTGGGACTAGCCTCCTTTATTTAAGTCCTGTTCACGTGCCTACGCAGTAGGGACAAGAATATTACTCGCACATTGTAAACATTGTAAGAGTACTCTCTACGTATGCGTTTGTTGTCGGACGAGTTTAGTTTGCGGTCAGACCGCACGGACCCCTTTCGTGCGGTCACCGCCTACCTCCCGCCTGCGCTCACCGCCCGCCTTCCGCCTCGCCGCCCGTCGCCCCGCCTGCGCCCAGCCTCCTCCTCCCCGCCACCTCCGCCCCCTCCCGCGGCGTCCGCCGCCGGCCGTCCGCCCTCCTTCCACCCACCGCCGCCAGCCACAACTCAATCAACCTCCCTCGCCTCTTTCTTGTCGGAGCCTATATAAATCTAGGCCGAATCTCTAGGCCCAAGAATATCAGGCCGTGAGCATAGAGGATAAAAGGCCCAATATGGCAGCACTGGGTAGCTGGTCGAGTTCTCCCGATAGGATTTGGGATAAATTGATTGTTATTTAGTCCCACAACGGTTGGGTTAGCAAAGCCGCGTCTCCAGGGACCTATAAAACCAGACCCTGGGCGAGCATTTGAACTCATCTTTGCGCTTGGGGCAATGACGCAGCTAGTGAGGTAATACTGAGGCGCGTCAATTGCTGGTTGAAATGGTTGAAAACTATTTCAAAACCCGAGAATTTCTGGAAGGGCTCCCCTACAATTCTAAATGAAGTTTTCTGCTTCGTCTGTTATAGTGTGATTTGTTGTTCCTCGTCTGTTATAGTGTGATTTGTTCCTTGTTTGTTTTAGCGATTTTGCGACTCCTGGTTGGATTTGTGTGGGTTAGTAGAACTTCTAAATGAAGTTTTCTGCTAATAATCGTCTGTTTTAGCGATGCAACTCCTGACAACGGTTGGATTTCGTATTATTTTCCTGTTCGATCCATAGGGCGCTAGGCCAGATCGATCTGAAGCTGCATCGGAGAAGCATCTATGGCGCTCCCTGGACTGTGTTCGTGCGACTAGACTTACCTAAGTGATGTTTATCATGTTGTCAGCATAATCTCAGTCCTAACACAATAGAGTCAATTCAAATTCTTTGTGAAATCTTAGTCCTAGTTGGATCGGATAATTCATTTTCTCTCCTGGAACCATACAAAATCACCATGTTTCTCCAGCGGTTTCAGGTTTGAGTTGTTATATCTTGTATGGTGCTTCAAGTTACCTTCTGTCCTCCTATCCTTTTCTGTTTATGTACATGGACAGAAATAAAAACCAGTAGGTGACACTATACTATGTCATGCTTGCTCATGCTGAATGGTGCTTTTCCTGCACGTACTAGATTGAGCCCCACGCATCCTCAAACTGATAATAAACGCAATGAGCTACAAAATATATGAAGCCGTTAGTACTACACGTCAAATTTGCACCGAACAATATTCTGAAATATTTCCAGTGAAGACTTAATGTGCAAAAGCCAGCACACAAAATACTGAAACCTTTGAAGTTAAAGGGCTCTGTTTCAGAAAGGAACCATGCTGGCACAAGAAAATGAGACGAGACTTTCATGTCAGCTATAACTCCTAAAATCAATACTTGTTTTGATTATACAATACATGCTTAGCAGTTAAGGGAGTAAAAATGAGGGGGCCTAAAATACTGGCAAAAGAACTAATCCCAGATATAAATCCTTGAGCAATTCTCTAGAATACAAGCCACAACATAGGTTTTGAAAGAAAAAAAAACTAGTAGTGCCAATTGTCAGGTAATACAAATATACAAAGTTCGCTGCAATCATAAATCAAATTACCTGCTCATTTGATCCGACATTTTTTGATACATTGGTTCTTATCTATAAAAGATGAAATGATCATCAAGATTGGTTGTGATCTCACGCAAGGTAAATTGGTTAAAAAATGATCAGCTAAAAGTGGCTTACACATGGGTGAACAAAAGCACTCAAAATGACAGGCTGCAGCAAAATAGGGTACCTGAAAGATGATTCAGAATAGTTCAGAAAGAGGAGAGTTGAGATGCTCAACAGATGATTGGCGTTAGTTATAGTATTAACACTTGGAAGTTGGAACACGGTTCTGAACTACAAAGCCAGCATAGTTTACTTTTGGGTGTCATGGGGACAGGAATATACATCAACTAAAATGTCACCATGTAAAGAAACTGTCAAGTGCAGAGAAAGTACCCAGTATGACCATGCGATGCCATACAAGAAAACCTGCAATATTTGATGATTTATTTAGCAAAAAACCATAGAAATATGTTGATGAAGGATAAAATAATGGTCTATGTGAAAAGCTGTTACATGAGTGCATCCTCCTAGCAACCCGATAATAAGCAGTATCTCTTCACCCAGAATTGGAGCCAAGATACGCATTACAGTTAGCTGCAAAGATGATTTTAAGTCTGAGAAAAGACAATTGTACCTCAAGAAATGAATGGATGCAATGTAGCTTCGGCATAACAAAAATTCAAGGTTGAAAATATTCTCATTAAAAAAAGGCTACGATTCTATAAGTACATAACAGTTCTTTTATTATGGTGTTGGTACCCGTGACAGCATTCCAGCAGCATCAGCAATAAGAAGTAGATTATCAAACTCATCTTTGCTGTAACCAAATTGTGCCTTCAGGTAGTACTGCACATGATTCGACCATTGATAAGTATAGAGCGTATGAAAACACATATACTATGGCCAGTACATGCAACTGATTAAAATAAATAAAATTCAAATGTGGTGATAAACTCTTGCAAACACAGGCCAGAAACTCGTATTCCAGAGGTATATTGGATGACGCAACTTCTCTGAGATTCATAAACTACAAAAACTATAAATAGTATCCGTTGAAATCCATATCAGATTGGAAGAAAAAAAAGTACCAGCAATGCAGTCTGAAGCCCATGTTCACCTAGAATGTAGAAGAAAGGAATGGTCGCTGCCCCTGACATGGCCAAACTACGGAAACCAGTAAACCACCCATCAGAAAATTACTCGAAAACTCCAGATTAACCACCAGCTTAGATATGACCATATTAATGGCTTGTAAACAAAAGGTGAATCAATCGTATATCATGATTATTGTTGCTACATTCGATGAATTGATGTTGCGCCATGACGTGTGTTCGTTGTCATTTTCAGAAATACATACATGGATAAAAAAGAGTGCTAGCCACACATGACAGGCATGGAGGACCAAAAAAGTTGATTGGGTACCAAGTCCAAGTGTTCCTCACGTCCTCCACCAGGCCACCACGTCACTTTGGGCCCAAAGATAGAAAGAGATCAAGTCCAACACGTTTTCGCTGCTGGATTTGGACCGCAGAAAAGCATCAACTTGTGATGGATGTCATGGTCACATACGTACTCCGTTTTGGGCATTTAAGTAGTTCCTGGAAAGATTATCAAGTCTACTTTCCAACGGATCTAACCTCACCTCCATATCTGTTCGGAGTTGTCCACAATCGTCATATTTATACCGAGACATTTTCAGCCTATGTTGCTGCGTCATCATCTTTTGGGCCGTTGGCTCGTGTATCGTGTCGGAGCCCATGTGGGCGCATCCTAGGGTTGGAGCACGACCCCCACCACGTCCTGGTTATGCCCTTCCCCTCTCATATACCCCCATAGCCACCACAAACAGATTCATTTTTGTTTAGATGAAAGTTTAGCCATTGCTACTTGCTTGTAAGCGCGGTCCAACCGCCCGACTTCGAGTCTTCGGAACCCCACTTCATGTGTGATTGAGATTGAGTTTGAAA
Organism: Echinochloa phyllopogon; assembly: GCA_033239725.1. Taxonomy (NCBI): domain Eukaryota; kingdom Viridiplantae; phylum Streptophyta; class Magnoliopsida; order Poales; family Poaceae; genus Echinochloa; species Echinochloa phyllopogon. The sequence goes on from BTCW01000010.1 coordinate 50,180,973, forward strand.
CCTTTCGTTACCATCTAGTAAATTCAGTATTTGTTCCATACTTGTTATTGCTTGTTCTTCGATTGCTTGTAGGAATTACCCTAGTGGTTTGGTTGATCGTGCTCCACAAGATCGCGGCGACCGCTGGAGTTGGTGTATCGGTTGCTAAGGCGCAGCGTCCTTGGATGGTTGTAGTCAGGCCGTGAACGTCTCTCCAGTCTAAATCAAAGTTATCCCCACGAAAGATCGAGCGCAAACCCTAGTGGGTTCACACCAGAATATGCCGAACATGTCATTCCTATTTGGCTGTTTCCATATCCAAATTGAAACGCTTCTACTTTCATTCTCGCACTCCAATAAGTAAAGCATAAAAATCCGCATAATGGTGTGTAATGACGGAAAACATTGTTGAGTGTGTCACTACCCAGCGTTGTCACGAAACGTGACGTGGACTAGGCGGCAGCCTACTGGGACAACCATGACAATTTTCTATCATGTGATGTGTGAGTTTGTACTCACCAAAGCGAAAGTGATAAGTACCAAGAACCACCAAAGTGAAAGTGACAAAACAAGCTCAGAGCATCAAGCTAGTGATGTGGCATGGATACCGAGTGTTCACACAACGCGAAACGTGATATGCCAATCTAGCAGACGCAAGTGAGGGGTAGATGAGCTTGCCACTCTGGAGGTCCTTATCCTATCACTTGCACAGTTAGCCCTCATAAATCAGCTATAAAAAGGCAAACCCTCTGGTGATGTTAGAGCTCATTGAGGTAGTAGAATAAACTAAAACGAGATGCCAGTGGTGACGGAGGACAAGTGGTCACAACTTCCACTGGAGCTCGTGCACCTTGTTTCTCAGAAGTTGCCAGACATGGGCAACTTCGTACGGTTCCGCATAGTTTGCACATCATGGCAAGATGGTGCGCCCTTATCTGATCCACCATCGCAACTCCCCTGGATTCTCGAGCACCGCGAGCCTAGACTCCAAGCCAAACAACAACTTCGCTTCTATTGCCATAGCTTTGATAAGATGTATTGTATTCGTCTAGCTAGTCGCTCTTGGATCATCGCAAGAGGTGCGTTTGATAGGCATGTCATAGCTATCGTTGACCTAGCCAAAACCATGTTGTACAACCCATTTACGAGCGAGGTCAAGGCCTTGCAGCCCGCGTCGTACCAGCCATGGCTCGGTGGTGTGTTCCAGGTAGTAGGTGATGGAAATTCGAGATGCATGGTGGTGAACACTTGCACTATGACACATCACTTCGCATTCTGCCGCCCAGGGGTGGATGCAAGATGGTACGTATTTGATAAGCGCACAGACATGCGCCACATCACTTACCATGATGGGAGGTTCTTTGTTAACAAAATAAATAGAAGGACGCTCATCATCGATGTTGGAACACGTGATATCATGACCGTGGTGCCGGTACCACCTGGGGAGAATTTCGACAGTGCCCTTGGTGACTACCTGGTGGCTTCGCACGGGAAGATTCTATGGGTCATCCAATACCCACATGATGGCAACCAGTCCATATTCGCATCAGAATACTACTTCAATGTATATTTGTTGGACATCAATGGCTACGAGAAGGTCACATGGAGAAAGGTAGAGACCATCGGGGATGTCGTGCTCTTCTTTGATTCCCATGGCCATGGGTTCTCACTAGAACCCAATGATGCGGCAGGGTTGAGGCGAGATTCCATCTACTTTGTGCACAATAAGCGCATGTGGGTGCGATATTGTAATTACCGTTCCCTATGCCGTTACAACATTCAAGATGGAAGGGTTGACAAGATCGTGCCCCTGGATAATGCTCTTGGGGATACATGGGTTATGCCTAGCTTGTGTTATGCCGATAGTTAGGCTTGGGGCGGCGGCATTGAGTAAGATAACGGCCTTCGGTGAGCAACTTGCAAACTATGGCATGAATGGTGTTGCTAGTATCTTTATTTCAAATTTGTAAGTTTTGCAACTATTGAATAAAGTGGATTTATGTCATATTTGATTCATGCAAGAGGGCTCAAGCACATATCTTAGCCAATTTATTAAGGCTTTAATCTTTGTCACCCTTTGTATTATTTTGATATGGGAACATCAAAATATTTGGCATGTCTCATTGTGGCACATCAATCTTATAGTGGTTTAAAAAAAATTGCCATTCTTAATTTGATATGGAAAGTTTTATTCTTTTGTTTGTAGCAAAGAATTAACTTTTATGGCAAATTTGCTCAATGCAAAATCAATCTACTAAGTTGCTATATTAACTAGGAATAGTTTGCCCCAAGTGATATATTCATCCCCATGTATTGATAAATGTAGAAAATAAGTTTGATGTCAAATGATAAATATCCTGAATATATGTCGGAATACATGTAGGAAATGACTCAACATGTTTATAATTCAAATACTAGCACAATTCACTGTCTTAAGTTGCTATTGAAATGTGAATGCCTTGATACGGTATTGTGCATATCAACCAAATAACTTCTTGGTATTATTGAATTCAATACGCCACACTAACTACAACATTACTAATCCCAACTTGACATGTAATACACATGCAAGTTGAATGTTTGAAAATAATTCTCTTTAACACCTGATTGGGTTCATGCAGATATCCACCTAACTAGTTGTTGATATTATGCATGATGACAAAATCATAGGAGCATCATTTATGATCATGCTTGTGTCTAGTATTCAAGAGTGTTTCAAAGTCTCTAGTGTCTAGCTTGGTTGCTAGACATATAAACTAATAAGATGTAGGTATGTACTAAAATATACTACCAAAGCTGATGATGATATAAAGTAGAACACCTTGTCTCAAAATAGGTCTTCCATTACCAAACTTTGTTTGTGTGTATTTCATGACTTACACTTATATACTATAGTTCGGTGGTTCTTCTGGTCGTTATACATTTTTGTTCCATTTGTTTTTTTGTCTAGTTCAATAATTCTTCTCAATCGGAGTAGATATTCCATGAGGTTTTATGATCGTTTCAGATATACAAACTTTTTGCTTAACATAAATAATTGTTAGTGTTAAGTTAATGACAGGACAAAGAAGGATGAGAAAGAGGTACAAAATTTTTGCTTCGCAAGTTTGCATAACTTGTCTAAGGTATATTATTTTTGTTCCAGTTGAAGTTGTAGAATTTTATTTTTTTAGAATTATCATATTTTTCATTGGATAACATTTTATTATAAACCATATTCTTTTCTCGTGAACATGTAGCACTATTATGACTAAATGAAAAATATTACGATTTATTTGAGAAATATCATCCACACATACTCAAGTGAAGTCTCGTTTTGGATTTTTTGTTGTAAAAAATATAATGGTGCAATTAGAATTTAATTTCGATGTTCAATTTTAGAACTATGTCTTTCAAGTTTTACAATATAGTGTACACTACTTAGTTGATTTTTCACGATCCATCGGGGTGCTCGTCGGGATGCTCTCTTGCGCCTAGGCCACGTTTCTTTCCTTCTGGGAAAATTTTTTCAAAGAGAATCTTGCATGCATGAAGTATTAAATAAAGTCTATTTGTAAAAAATTTTTAGAGATGAGTGTAACTCTACGCGACGAATCTAACGAGCCTAATTAGTTCATGATTTACTACAGTAATGCTACAGTAACAATCATCTAATCGTGCGGTTGAAGACCTCATTAGATTTATCTCGTGAATAAACCCAGGGTTGTGAAGATAATTTTGTAAACTGACTTTATTTAATACCCTTAATTATTTGTCAAACGGGGGTGAAATTTTTTTTCCACCCCAAAGAAACACTGCCCTAATCAACATATTGTAACACGTATGATGAATGTGGATGTCCTAAGGTTGAGAAGTTGGCAGGGCAAACCGGTCCAATGCCTGTGTGCGGCCCCAACCAGTCCAATGCCTATGGACAAGTTGATCCAATCATATTTTTGTCCACCTGGTCTTTGGTATTTAGTCAGTCTTGATGGGAGTTCTTGAGAAGTTTTATGCCATTAAATTTTATATCACATCAGTAAATTTATTAATATGGTCAGGTCGTTTAAGCAATGAATTTTATGGGATGAGAGAGAAGTCTTGTGCTCGTGAAACATATGTGACTCAGTTAATGAAACACATCTGATTCAATTACTAAGGTTCCAACCCTGTATATCTTAGTAGTTCGCTTAAGATGTAAGACGTGTCACGTGTGGTTTTGGACAGTACAACGTGTCAACGTTACAAGATCAAACTGAGTTTTTTTTTTTTGAAAAAACGCTCCATTTCCTGCTCGTTGGGCTTATTCTAATTTAGAGTGAACAAAGCAAGGCCTTAATCTAATCTGAGGCCTGCTGTGTGGCACTAGTGGACTTGTTTTTTTTTTTTGAGAAAACTAGTGGACTTGTTGTGCCACCGGTGCTTTCTCTCCCGCGGGCCCGCTTTATCCTTTCTTTTCTTTTTGAGAGGAATCTTGCCGGGCTGCCACAAGCGCACACAGTTCCAGTTGCATCTACAGAAAAAAAAATCCGATTGTTGTAAGGCTGTGTGCACCGGGAACGGTATAGCAAAACGCTACAATGTTGAGAGGGAACGTAAGCCAAAATGGCTGCAGCGGCGTACTGGATCGGCTACTGAATGCTTCTGTTCGGCTCCGCGAGTGGCAAATGAAGCGCATGCCCAGGCCCGACGCCCAACCGCCCTCGCTCCTCTGCTCGGGGCGCCGCCACCATCATCGCCGTCGCCGCTCGGCTCCATCCACCGTCGTGCCCACGAGGAACGGCTGCCGGGCTGCTCCTCTCCCGCGGCGCAGACGAAGGCGTTGCCGGTGGCGGAGTCGACGCGGTGGCCGAGGCGGCCCATCTCGAGCACGACGTCCTCCATGCGCGCGAGCTCGCCCGTGGTGCCGAGGCAGGAGACGGCGAGCGGGTACAGCGCATGCGCCGCGGCGGGGTCCTCCGGGAGAGAAGAGGAAGGAGCTGTCGAGAGCGAGGCGCACCTTTCCCTCTCCGCGCACCTCTTTCCCTACCGCCGTCGAGCTCCTCCTCCACAGACGCGAGCGAGGCCCAGCCCATTGAGGTCCCGTCGGCCGCAGTGAGCCATGCCGAGAGCTCCGCCGCGAGCTGCAGGGGATGCTCCGGGGCGCCGCCGCGAGGCCAGGCCCGCTGCCCTCTGCTGCTGCTGCTCCGCAGGTGGGTCGTCGCCGCCGGCCGGCCGTCCTCGCTCCCGCGCGGAGGCCTCCGCTGCGCCGCTCGGCCGCCGGCGCGCGCGGCCTCGAACGCATACGTGCTCGGCTGCGCGGTTGATGGGGCCGGCAGACCGCATGGTGTGGAGCAGCGACGCCACGGACTCATCCTCCTCGCGCTCGCCGCCGTGGAGCTCCGAATCCACCGTCGCCATGTCCCACCTCGTCGTCGATTCGTGGCTCCGGAGCACGGCTGTCGCCGAGGAGGAGCTCGAGGCCGGGGAGGAGGCAGCGGTCCAGGAGGAGGCGGAGGCGGCCCAGAGGAGGATGCGGTAGCGGTCGGGAGGAGGGAATGGAGGGGAATGGGATGCGGCGGGGAGAGGGAGGGATGGAGAGAGAAAAAGAGAGGAGGGGAGAGTTAAAAAATTTATATAACGTGGACCTCACGGGTTGTTAGTTGATATAGTGAATGTAAATAGAGTACGATGAGTGCGGAGAAGCCGAAACGGTTCCGTAAAATCTTAATAATCAGGACGGAATATATTTTTTTAAAGATGTGTTTGAATAACGACGAACGCGGATAGCACGGATAAAGCAGCCCAGCAACTTCTGTAACGAGCACGTCAGCACCCTTGTGGTATCTGGATAGCCCAAACCCATACCTGCGTGGCAATCGTAGACGCTTCAGCGAGAGCCACGAAGCCCACCCAAGTCAAACAAATCCCCCTGCGCCCAATGCCCGGTCACAGGTGCCCGCACCGCACCGCACGGGCACGGCGCGTGCGGCAGGGAAAGCAACGGAGCACCCAACCCAAAAGCGCACGGCACCGCTCTCCACAGCCACGGGCGCCCCCTCCCCCGCCGACGGCGCAGCGCGCGCCACGTCTGCCCTTGCAAATCCCAAGTCGCCCATAAAAACAAGGAAACGAATTGGCGATTTCGTCGCACAAACGCCGCGGCCTGGTAGAAAAAGGCCCAAATTCAGATTTGCGATCGCCCGATCGCCGCGCGATTCGGATTTGCGATCGCCATGGCCGCCATGGGCTGGTCGGACCTCCCGTCGGAGCTCCTCACCGACATCGCCGGCAGGATCACCGAGCTCGCCGACATCGCGCGCTTCCGCTCCGTCTGCTCGTCCTGGCGGTCGGCGGCGGGGGACGCCGCGGCCGCGCCCCCGCCGCAGCCGCCGTGGCTCCTCCTCCCGTCCTCCCCGGCCCGGCTCTTCTTCTGCCCCCGCGAGGACCGAATCTACCCGGACCTCCGCCTGCCCCGCCCCGCCGCGGAGGCGCACCACCGCCGCCGCCGCCTCTACGCGTCCCCGCACGGGTGGGCCCTCGCCATCGACCCCACCGATCTCGCGGCCTCCCTCGTCCACCCCTTCACCGGCGCCACCCGCCCGCTCCCGCCGCTCCCCGCCTTCTTCGCGGAGACCGACGACCTGGCCTGGGACTGGTCCCCGCACGGCGTCATGGCGTCCTGCGGCGAGGGCCTCCTCTTCTGGGCCTCCGACCCGCCCGCCGCCGCCTGGGCCCCGATCCCCGCCCTGGCCGACTGCAACGCCAGCAGCATCAACTACGCCGCCGGCGAGTTCTTCGTCTTCGAGGAGGACGTCTGCCGCACCACCATCGTCGACGCCCTCACCCTCGAGGTCGCCACCGTCATCCCGTCTCCCGCCGTCGAGCTCCCCTCCGAGGCGCGCCTCGCAGTTGCCGGCGACGAGCTCTTCCTCCTCGTCAAGTCCAAGTGGATGTACCTCTTCGGCGACGACGTCGACTTCTCCAAGGCTTTCCACGTCAACCACCGCAGCGCCGATCCGACATGGCAGGAGCTCACCGGCATCGGCGACCGCGCGCTGTTCGTGGATTCCCAGCACGGGTTCGCGGTGCCGACGGCGGGATTTGGTAATCTCGAGAGTAACACCATCTACTCTGTGAGCAGCAAGGAGGTGAACAACAGGCGCACCACCACGGTGAACTACAACGTGTCGGCGTTTAGCCTGGAGAGCCGCTGCTCCAAGAAACTTGCGTGCCAGCTAAACGGCAAGGAGATGGCGATGCGTGGAGAGACGCCATCGTGGATCGTACCAAGCTTGAACGAAGGCTGAGATTGCGGGCTTTGGAGATCATCATTATTGGGCAATCGGTGTTGATATATGGCTCTACTTTGAAGTTGAAACCATCAATAATCCCCTTTTATATACGTTTCCTCCAGTAAATTCTGTCACTTAAAGTTCTCAGTTAACCACGCAGTTCATTATATTTGTTGGCAAACTTAGCCCCCAAATTCAGTATTCTCTGCTAGTGTTCAAGCTGAATAAAGTTCGTGTCCTCTGTTAATTTTCAAGTTGAATAAAGCTTTGTGATACCAAAGCTGACTAGCTGAGCGTGATTAGTACTTGAGAGAAATATGGTATATCCTGTATTTGCCAACTAATTGTCCTTGGTATATACTTTCGAGGTACCTTTTTTGATTTTTTGGATGCCTTCTCTTTTGTCGCGGTTTTGATGATCAAAACCAGAATGGTCATTTGTACATAGCATAATTTGCTTGACTCGGTACATGCTGTAGCGTCGGTGGTCCATTTAGGACTTTAGGCAATCGTTTTAGGAATCCATATCACCATATGGGGTCTGAATCTGCTAGATTCGTTGCGAAGCTTTGCGATTTGGCTACAATGATGCCTTTCTAGGGAGGAAAACGCCATGAAAAGGATGTGCCAATTCCCCGGGGTTAGGAGACGGACAGGGATGGGATAAAGGAAAGGATGATAGAGAGATGATACATGGGCGGCAGGGAAGATACTAGCTGATAGGATTGCTTGTGTGCGATGATGAAGCAAGCACACAATTATCCCTCATTTCCTTGAGAACTCAAGAGAAGAATCACTGGATATAATTGAATCTGACTCGACGATGAAAGCAGCAGCTGGAGGAGATGTTGAGTGGCCTGCTGGAACTATAGCGACATTCGTTTATTGTCGCATGTGTGATATAAATTGGGAATGGTTTTACTTTGTTGTTTAGAACAAAGCGTTTTATACCAGTAAGTATTTTTAATCAATCGGTACTCGAAAGCACCAATCTAATGCTTTTAATCATCAATTGGTACTCGAAAGCACCATTGCACCAATCTTAGTTTCGGTGAGCCATATGCTGCGACAGTCACTAATACCGTAATACGTGTGTTCTGATGCAAAGTTGTACTATTATTTTTTGACTGCCGCCGGAGTGTAAATATGATAAGATCCATAAACAGAAAACTTAAGTTGGCCCTGTTAATTTGTTATGAAACTGCATGAATTTTGATCGATGACGTGAAACAATAATTTAAGCTGAACCTGGCATCGTTGACTCCATGTTATTGTGATTGTTGTCGCCTTAACTCGCTTATGCCTCCTGCTATTGGGCTAGGCCGCAACAGCCATATGCTCATTGTGCGCTCTCTCTCTCTCTTGCCGGCCCGAAAACCTGAGCTAGGCCAGAGCAATGGGCAGGTCCAGTGGAGAATAGATCCACTAACTGTATAAATGGATTGAGATGAATCATTTCAGATTTTCAGTCCGGCCCATTCAGGCATTCAGCATACCGTCGTCGTTCGAAAGCTCAGACACGTCATCCGGAGTGCACACGACAGTCGCCGCAGCTAAATTTAGGAGATCCCAAAAGCAACTCCTAAATTTACTATAAAAAAGAATATTCTTCGTCACGTCAAAATGTCATAACATGCATGGAGTACTAAATGTAGATGAAATCAAAAACTAATTACACAGTTTTGTTGTGCTATGTGAGACGAACATTTTGAGCCTAATTAATTAATTTTTAGACAATTTTTCATAAATACAAACGAAATGCTACAGTGACACTGTATACAAAGAAAATTCTCATGACATTTTCAAAATGTTAGTACATACATGAAGTACTAAATGTAGATGAAATCAAAAACTAATTGTACAGTTTTATTGTACTTTGAGACGAACATTTTGAGCCTAATTAATCAATGTTTGGATAATTATTCACAAATATAAACGAAATACTACAGTGACGCATTAATGTCAAAATACCAAGTTTTACATGCCAAACTTTGAAAGGTCCAGAACGTGGTGACCGCGTGACCTCCAGGGAGCAGGGCCTGGGGCACCGTACTTTTTTTTGGCTTTTAGGCCCTTTTTTCTAAAGAATATCACGTTTAGATTTACGTAGGAACCAATTGTGTTTTTTTACCCCAAAGATCAGCGTCCCGACCCCTACAAAAAGAGCTGTGCTTCGCACGCCCGTGAGCCGGCCGGCCGGCGGCAGCTAGCGTCAGGGAGTACTCCATTCGTATCACAATTAGATGACGTTTAGGACAGCAATATGGTCTCCAAAGCACAACTTTGACTTCTATTTTCTATAAAAAATATTTATTTAAAAGTTATATATATACTTTTATAAAAATAATTTTCAAGATAAATCTATTGATATCATTTTCACATTTCTAAACTCAACGGCTTTAAAGTTATTCATGATTTATATTCCTAATGTTTGATCCAAACCTTATCTAAAACGTCATTTAATTGTGATACGGAGGGAGTACGCCGGTGCAGCCGTGTTACTTTCCGAATTCCGACACACACACACAAGCGTTTTGTGCCTCTCCGGCCGGCCTGCGGTCCACCCGGTGGCATCCATGGCCGGTGCAGCGGTGGCCTGGCTGCGTCGTTCCGAGACATCGGCATCGCTCTTAATTAGACCTGGAACTGGAACGCGCATATGATATGTATGCGACTGCTTATTTTAACCCTATTCACTGCACGTAGGAGACATTGGAGCACCGGGATGAAGCTATAGGAAGATGCACACTACAGTCTGCAGTGTCTGAGATCGTATAAAGTCTGTAATAATAACTAGTTCATCAAATGAACAAACTTGAGACTAATAACTAATTCTGGGTTTCCGGTGCTGTGGTGCAACATCGTTACAACTGTGAGCATCTAAGATAGATTAACTCAGATAGTTTTCTTCAGCACTCATTCGTACAAATTAACAAACACAACACTGCAAATTAAACCAAACAAACCAGTACGTGCTACAAACTAGCTAGCTACGAACCACAAGCACCATAAGGTAGCAGATCAACTGGCGTACGTGCTATGTAAGACTTCGAGCAGAGTCACGCTGATATAAATCAGCAAGGAACTTCAATTTTCAGCTAGCAGTGTCAGGCGAGATCTTATCGGTACAGGCAGCCCCTGTACGCCGGCGTCCAGTAGTCCATCGCGGTGCCGTCCCGGTAGACTTCCGGGGTCCACGAGACAGGGACCAAGCAGAGCCCTCTGTCCCTCAGGTCGTGCTCTGCCTGATCTCCCTTGCTCGTCTCTGCATGCTCTGCCCACGGAAGGTTACCCTGAAACAAGCAACCGATAGCAACTGTGGGTGAATAATAATTCTGCGGTCCTTTTGGATGTATCTAGCTTCTGGATCGGGTAACGACGAAATGAAACATTCCGGAACTTCGCTCTCTGTACCTTGTTCCTGCTCGAGTTGGTGTACGGCTCGCTCAGTAACTGCACGGAGAAACAAAGCAGGAGATGCGATCAGCTGCATGCGTATAGTATAGCTCAACTGAGGAAAGAGGTCCTACGATTTCGACAGGCACAAACTATATGCAACTATGCAAGCAGGCACCGTCCTTTTCTCATGTCTCGGTGGTGTGTGCGCGTGGGACACGACGAGATGAGAACATTCTTTATGTTTGTCTGGGCCATGACTAGGAAGCCCACTGATGAAAAAAAGGGGGGGTCCAACTAGGTCGATATCATATGTGGAACCAGCTATACAGTCGTTGCAACGATTCATTGTATCTCTGAATATGCGTGTCCCTGTGTGTGGATGATGTACATTGCACATCTGTAGCACACTCCCTTTTGCAGTTTGCTACTAATGCCAGGATGAGCATAGGAATATTTTACTTTTCTAGAAGCTTTTATAGTTAGGTCAAAATGTGCAGAGCAATGCAGGGGCGTTTGGGGAATTGACTTTGTTTATTACCTGTACTTGTTCATGCAAAAACTTGATGTACTTGATCGTCTCAAACAGCACTGATGCTGTATCAGTCTGAAAAAAAAGATGAAATATTTACAGATGAAAAGGTTAGATCGAAACATTCTTTCGCAATTTCTCTGCTTGCACATAGTAAATTTTAATACAATAGTAATCATATGGGAGTACGTACCTTCCCAAATGGTGAAACGATCTGCTGCAATGCTGTGATCTTTTCTCCTATCTTCACTTTAGGCACTTGTTGCTGCATTTGGTTTTTTCTTATTTCAGATCATCATTTCGCGGAATGGAAATGATTTACCAAGTAAATTTATACTAGCATCTCAGTTCTCATCGTTGTTACCTTGGGAGGAGATGCTTTGGTTTGCTCTTGCTTCGACTTCTTCACGGTGCTCGCCCTTTCCTCGGACGGCCGCTTCTTACGCTCACTCGCCGCTCCACTGCCGCTGCTGCTACTTCTTGCCTGCACGAAACACATGCAAAAACATTTCATTTCTGCAAAAGCACGGTTCATATGTATAGCTGCCATCACCCATATATAGTTCAATGCATGGCCATTGGAATAAAGAATTAAATGCATGTTCACATATATATCTTACCGGCACAATATCCTGTTCTTGTTTACTTCTGTCAGACAGATTGCTGGATCTCAGGTATGGCTGCACCGATGATGTCGATTCTGCGTTTGATCTGTAGCCACTGAAAGAGCTGAGATCCGGCAAGCTCCTCATGCCAAAAGAGCTAGCAGCCTCCATTGCTCTACCCTCCTGGCAAATCTTGTCAAGCCCTATGCCTGAATAATCCAAACTAGCATGCATGCCAACACTACCAGCATTTGAACTCAGTTGCTGAAGAAAGGAAGCCATGCCCGGGGCCGCAAGCTCTTGTTGCTGCTGGTTGCTGCCTTCCTTCATCTGATGGTGGTCTGCGTAGGGGTAGCATGGCGTGGAACCCACCATGTTCATCCCCTGGTGCATACCAGGAGTAGTAGTACTCCCAAAGAACAGCGGCGAGCCGGTGACCTCGTACTTGATCGGAGCAACGTCGGAGCCTGATCCGAGCCGTCCTGGCAGCGCCTGACCGGCGTAGTGGCCGGCGGGGACGTCCTCAAACATCTCCTGCGTCACGTTCTTCGACGCGAGCAGATCGAGGAAGTTCTCCCTGTAACATGTGCTGTTGCTCCTGAAAGCAGGAACCGCGTCATGTGTTAGTGTTAACCTAGCTACATGATTTTCACAGCAAGAAAGAAAGCATGCGATAGGGCGTTGGCCGGTTAATTAAGATAGAGGATCATGCGTGTGTATGCACTCACTGTTCGCCGTGCTGCTGGCTCCATGCGTGGCCGTGGTGTCCATGCTCCCCGGCAGCCGGAAGGCGCATATCCGGCGAGGCCGAGGCGTCGGTGGCGAAGGCTGAGCCGGCGCCGAGGAGCGCTGCCGCCGTGGTGCCGGCGGCGTAGGGGCTCCAGGAGGGGAACGAAGACGCCGACGAGGACGCGGTCTGCAAGGGCGTCGCCGCCGCGTGCACCGGCTGGTGGTACTCCCACATGGTGGCCGCCGGCGAAGTAGTGGACGACGAGCTGCGCCTGCACACGGCGGCGGCTGATGAGTCCTGCGCCTTTAGGTCGGTGGCTTCCTGCGGCTGGTGCCGGGGCATGAAATACTGGAGCTGCACCGCGCCGCCTGCGTGCAGGTGCATCGCATGTGTGATGTGTCTACGGGTGGAAGGGCGCAGGCAATGGGGCCGTGGACCAAAGCTGATTCATGTGGGGGCCTATTTGTAGGGCGCGCGCTTGGAATATTTTTCCGGTGGGGGTTTTGATCGAGGATGATACGCCTGCCGTCAGCATGATGCGAGCATGCGGCGAGACATCATTGAGAATTTTTTGGGGGGCTCTTTTCAGTTTTCAAATATGCACTAGCCAAATTTTAAATGAGAGTACATCGATTCTATCGCGTGAGTAATTCTTATGTTGCACTTTCTCACCACGGATTTGCTTATTTAGATAGACTCAAACTTATTACGTACTTTACCGCTATATATATAACCGTTGCATGATGTATACACAAGTAGAAATGTAGAATCTAATGTTTTGCAGATGCAGGAGAAGAACAGATTTTAGAGGTACAGACAACATACATCAACTCATCAACATTCCAGTATACAGTCGCAAATGGACAGCGTAGAACAGAAGAGAACAAAGGCAAGTTTGAAGTCTCGGGGTGAGACGGCAGTCATAACTTGGCAGCCTTCTCTCTGAGACTGTCGGCATATTTAGATGATGGACGACTGAAGCCGATGGTCTACGAAAGGTACTCGTCATAGCTCACACGGACTATGCAAATGCAAGGGGTTCCCTCGTGCACAGATTTAGGGGGTTTCAACTTTCAACCAAAACACCCAAACTGTCCAGTTGTTACACATCATTACCTTCCAAAAGAGATTTGTAACATGACCATCACTCCCTACCAACTGATCGATCAAACCTTCTCCAGTTGGAAAGAATAAAGGAAGTAGTCATTGGAATTTTTGTTTTATGCACCATTAGGAGCTAGCTAGTCCAAGCTAGTTCCATCACCCTATAGATCCAGGAGCTTTATTCTCTAAGACGAAGCATCCTCCCCCGATCCCCATGCCGACCATATCCTTCTCCGAAAATGTAGCCTTGCTGCACCAAATGATTCCTGCAAAGATAGATGCTGCCCGTACATTAGTAGGATATGTCCTTCCAGTAGGCTCTACGCCGTTCATGCCGACTGCTGAATAAAAAGAACCACTCACCCTTGAGACGTCATATCACGTCACTTTAGAATTCGGCGATACCCCGATCCCAGCTGATTTTCTCCTCGGCTTTCACTGTGACAATGTCAGGTGATTTATATATCATTGCTAAATGAAGCCACAGACATCATAACTCAGCTTGAACCGTCAAAGAAGGGAATATTCCTAGACAACAGTAATCAGTGCCACTATATGTTTTATAGTCGTCCTGCCACTCTAGTGGGTCAGCCAGCTTGAAATCACCGATCATTGACCCTCAGGGAGGAAAAAAAGATCCTCTGTCGTTTACACATAGTTCCCTACGCTGTCACTGCACTGTGCCACCTTGCCTGTTCCTTTTACTTCGCGAGCATTGGAGCAGAGGTTGCAGTGGCTCACCGTAGGGTTGGTGAGCGACGGTGGTGGCCCTGGAAGTGGATGAGGGCAGTGTTTCAGGGCTGCAATGACTTGCTCTCTGACTCCTTTGCGTCACTTAATGTGTTGAATGCCAGGAAAGCATGGAGCTGCAATCTGAACACATCAAAATCAACAGCGGGTCAGCTGCCGAAAGGGGAACAGGCAAACAGCATAATATTTTGTTTGCCCTTACATTATTGAGGATACCCCATCTCTTGTCAGGCAAGTGGTTTGCTCTGTAACTAGGACCCAAATACATGAGCAATTGACTATATATTATTAAAGCACATACCACTTAATAACAGGACATGTTAATGGTAAGGGAGAGAAAGAAGTAGAACATGCCTTGAGATTTTGAGAAGGAACAGCAGAAACCAAGCCACACACGTCCTCCCTTCTCCTTTTTTGTTTTGAACGGAAGAGCTAGGAACAAAAGAACATTGCAGATAGTGTCTATATCTATCATGGAGTAATATGGTCGGAATAAACCATGGAACATGTGCCCTTTGTTTTAAGGAAGTAGTACTCTGCATATTTCCACCAATAAGAAACAGCAGAGTTTTCATCTACATCAAGGGATTGACCTACAAATTTAGTGATATCACATTCAGGTTCCAGATGAAACTGTTACTTGAGAGGGAAAGTGCCTACAAGATGCTGAGTCTGTACATACTGTTTCATGAAGGTGCAACTATGAGCAGTCGGCTAGTGTAACTATTAATCAGATCAAATAACCATACTTGAATTGAGACACAAACTGTCCACTGCTATACCTCACCACCGATCAGACTCTGGCACGTGGCCACGTAAAAGGGCATATAGTGGACTACAAGCAAAAATCGTGTCCCATCACAAGCAGCATGCCTCAGAAAGCCTTTCTTCAAATCAATGATATCCTGGACCCCCCGCTAGATTCTAGAAAAAAAATTAAGGACATGCCTGAATTTATTTAACAATGGAACTTCAGTGGGAACCAGAATTAGTCATGAGTCATGACACTTGTCAGTATGAGAACATTTGGTCCGCATTCAAATGACAGAATTGTTCCGCATTCAACTTTATTTTAAGAATTTTAGACTTGCAAGAGTGGTGGCTTCCCACCAAAAATTACGGCGACATCCACTTCCAACTATAAAATCCTTACAAAACTCATCACCGATCAGCAACCTGATCTGACCCATAAATATTGGCGCTTTTAATAATTGAAATAGAGGACAAGGAGGCGTGCACCAATAATACTCAGTAATCTAATTGTCCTCTGGGGTCAGCTACCTGTATTTGGCTTTCTCCTCGACCTAAAGGAATGTTGTGAAAGGGACAGTAGCAACTTTTCGACCTGTTCTTGTTTAACAGGGGATAAACTTAGGATTGCGTTGTGTTTGAAATACCTCCAAGGTGCCTCCATTCGTGGTGCAAGACACTCATTCTGCACTCTGGATAGTTTAGATAAAAGCATGGACATGAGAATTTTCCTTACAAGGCTCAAAAGTTTACAGTGTCAAATGGTGATGGGGTGAGGATGAGATGTCAACCTAAGTGGGGTGGAAAAGTTTTCAACTTGATCTTCAACAAGAGACAGGAAGAATCACCCTCCCTATACCTATCTACATTTTACAATATGGTTAAGAAGACGATTAACAACTGCTTCAGGGCCATCACGCCCGCTAATAAAGCTTAGTGGTAATATTATATGTGCATGAATGACTACATAAGGACCATTCACCTTTAGGAAAGTTAGAGAGACAAAACAGGGATAGGAAGCATTAAGCACGCGCATCATATATTATAATACAAGAGGAAAAGCGCATCAGGAGGAGGCTCTGTACGGTGCACCTAATGGCAGGCGGGTAAAGAAGGACCTTTGTTTTCTCCAAGTTGACCCTCACTGAAATGTGTCAACCACTAGAATAATAAAAGAATAGAAGCTTGAAGGCAAGGACAGACAGCTTGCTCACGCTCAAATCGAAAGATGTCAAGCGTGAAGGTTTCCCACTAGCGACCCAAATTGGTTGGTGGATGGTGACAATGATAGGTGAAAATAACATGTACCAATGAGAATCACTGGGCTCTGTGTTCTTTCATATATGACAAGCTATGAGACGGTTGTAGGTTAGCCTTGGACTCTTCTTGAGCCTCTCTGTCGTGATATGGGACAGGCAAACATGATCACTGAGTCAAAGGCATTGATAACTCTCAATAGGAAGATGATGGTCAAAATGTCAGTCATGTCTCCTGAACTGTCTCAGGGTGGATATTATCTTACAATATGGTCAGCATATAAATCGAAGCAGAAGCTAGTGGCTTCAGCTTCATCACCAATTATAGCCAGAAGGTGAAATTATACTAAAGGAAACATATCATAGTAGAATTGACAGTTCATCTATGTGAACACATGTTGTTCTGCTCCTATAGTGCTTCACAATTATCAATGTCAGGGGCAACTAATTTAAGCAGCATAATAGTACACTGTGTGCACAATTGAAGACCTAATAAATGTAAGGCGATAAAACCAGGTGTCAAGAAAAAAAAACGGTTACCTGGAGACAGCAGAGTGCTACAGCCCAGCTTCTTGCACCTTCTTCAAAGCATGTTCAGCGGCTAGACAATATTCTCAGTATTTTCTAAGATCGGTTTCAGAAATGCTTAAACATAAAGCTGAACCAGAATTAGATGACGATGGAAACATTAATCCACTCAACTGGGAGCAGTTTTACCAGATACACAGCAAATATATTATTTTATTCCAGCTATAGGAACATTTAGTATGGGTAGGGTTAATAACGGTAAGACCGTTTTCACAGATGATGTGCAGCAAATTACAACCCCTGGGATGACAAAAGATGGAAAAAAATGTTACGAGAAAGAGCAATAGCACAGTAAACGTAAGTGTTATTGGGGAGTGGAGACCATGAGATTACTAATTTGACTAATACCTGGTAGCATGTTTGCACAAGCTACGCTTGAATCTCTAATTTGGCATAGGTCAAGTTGTTATCATATATTTCACTCTGCAGGACTCTCTTGTTGCTTCTCATACAGACAAAGGCAGAGGATAGAGTAGGCCAAGGTGGGCTCCCCCCATACAGAATCTAGTAGGAGTTAATTGCAAATTTCTTACTTGTCCCCCTCCCCTCAATTTATGCTGAAAGAACTATAAAACGTTTGATGGTGGTTACGGCATGCAATGTTCACAATTGTACTATTGATCAATAGAACTATTGCACGGTGTATGGAAACATAGCAGACCTCTATTGCTCTAAACCTGCCATAAATATGCATTTGAAACTACATCACTGGATCATAGTATAAATGAGTAATGTTTGTAGCAGCTATTTATCATCATCACTGATCAAAGGGACAAATTTGTCCATTCATAACAAAAGAATATAGCCATACCACAGTTTACATACCAAATAAGAACTAGAACCTAAAAATATATGTAGTATAATATACCAAAAGAAAAGAAATACTTTATAACCTACCAGGTTGGCTCAATTAACGACAAAGACACAAAGAAAAGTGCCACCATAAGATTCATTGGGTGATGCAGATTAAAGAAAATGTGGTAGGAAACTAACTAGATTTTACAATGAAAAGAGAGTCCTATAAACTGTAGAAACAAATATATTCTGATACTTAGGTGACTCAAATGGGTCTTTGATCCTTCTCCAGTTGTCACGAGGTCCTTTCAGGACTTGGAATTCAGGTTTAGGGAATAACCTGTTAGTTAAAAAGTACTCCTCTGTTCCAAATTGTAGGACGTTTTTCTCCAAATAACTTTGGCCAAGTTTATAGAAAAACATATTAGCATCTATAATACCAAATAAATGCACTATCAAGACATATTCATGGTAGATTTAACGAAACCAATTTGTATGTTGTAGATGTTGGTGCATTTTTCAACTTGGTTGAAGTTGAAGAATTTGACTTAAGAGAAAACTAAAAGGAAACTATATTTTGGAATGCAGGGAGTATCTCATCAAGAAAAAAAGACTACAAATTACTAAATGCTTCAACTTGTGCATACAAATACGAAATCTGTTTTGTACATCAAGAGAAATGTCTCTATTTTAATGGTCAAGACAACTGATGGTGAAATGATCAGACAACTCAGCCAATACTCATTTTATAAAGAAAAAAAATCTAGAGGGGATGTAATGAAGCCACCAAGTGTAATTGAGGAAGCTCCTGATTCATAAGATCCAACCCCCTAAGAAAATACAGTATTCGAAAAGGAACATGTGTTCCTGTAGCAATGGATAATACATTTTAAAAGTCCCTATCCTAGAACCAAATATTGACTCATCTCTGTCAGGTACTCAGCTCAACATCTACTCAACCTGCATAACAACTATTGCAAGTTTACCAGCCGCAGCCAAGTAACCCAACTAGGACCACGTAAACATAGTGCCCATGACAACAATCACACAAAGTAGCACCCGAATCTGAAGTAGAATAGTGATTACTCCCTCTGTTTCAAATTACAATTCGTTTTGGCTCTTCTAGATACATAGATTTTGTTATAGTTTGGAATGGAGATATATAGTAGATAATAAAAAGAAAAATTGTGGTAGTATTAAAACTGGACCGAGGACAAACACAACTAAAACTCTTAACAGCACACAGCCTATGCTGCTATAAATCACAAATTGGCACTAAGCGTCTATGCCACAGCGTACATCACAGTATCACTGCAAATCTGATTAGTGTTTGATACTAGGAATTGATGTGCTGTTTCTGTTTATCCACGCCTTCTAGTACCAGACATATTGATTTTTATGATGTTAATTCTACGAGCAAAGCTATTTTAAAAAATAAACTATATGACCAATGGGTGAACTGAAATACAGAGTAGCAGGAGCAGTGAGAAATCTGAACCAGAAATTTGAACTGCAAAATCACGTCTGTTGACAGATGAATCTCATGATCAGATTTTACTTGATATGAAATCACGTCGCTGATGTGGCAGATTGGTTTGTTGCAGGAGAGGAACAAGTGCTGCAAAATGCCGCGTGCCAAAATCAAATCCGCTCAAGGGGTTCGCCCAGTCCCGTCCCAAACGAGCGATTTCGTCAGACAACCAAACGGGCAATTACAGAGATCGCCTTACCACCACACCCGCCGCAGCAGCCGAGGCCTCCCTCCCTCGCAGCGGACGGCGCGCACGCGGTCGTCGAGGAGCCCGATTGAAGGCGGGGTCTCGCGTGCGAGCTGCGTGGATTCCGCGGGACGAAGCTGCTCCGGTACGGATCCCATTCAGAGGCAGAGCGTCGTCGACGCCGCCGGCCTCATTCATGGGGACGTGGCCGCGGGGGAGCGTCGTCGGTGGGCTCGGCGTTCGCATCGCTGGCCGTGGTGGTGGTGTGCAAAAGGCCGCGGTGCCGGGCCTTTCCGAGTAGACAGTCTTTCCCGGGCTGCTTTCTCCCGCCCGTGCCGGATGGGCCCTACGAGCCCGCTGATGGACCGGACCTGGCTGTCGTCTGTCTGTTATACACGGATCACTGCGCCGGGCGGCTGCACCGGACTCGTCCTGGCCCAGAAAACACAGGAAATGAACCGAGAGAAGCTTGCCGACTCATCATGGTGATGTGACCGAATCATTCATTCAGCCGGAAAAGGATACTACGTAGGGAAGCGACGCACGTAACGGCCGTCCTTCTGGAGCCGCCTTTGCCCATTTTACCTGGCACCCACGTACCAGCACGTTCACGCCGCTGTAGCCTCTCTCGCCTCGCCTGCTACTACGTACGCATACGTTCGTCCATCCGACCATCCCTCTCTCCATCACGTACGCCAGCCTACGACGACCCTCTGTGCCGCTAGCGCTGTAGCTCCCTCCCTCGTCCTGCCACACTGCCAGATACGCTGGTGGTATACGCGCTGCGCCGAGGGGAATCTCCGTGTTGTGTTGTGTTGATTAGTGGGGCCGTGTGTACCGGAGAAGATGGATGGACGACTAGGGCTTTCTGCCGCCCGTGAACACACGCCAGAGTCCCGGACCCCAGGCGCGGCGGCCCCCCGGTGACCACCATCTGGTGTTTTGTCTTCAGGCTCCACGTACTACTCCTCTGTTACAAAATGTAGATTGTTTAACTTTTTTTACTCTAAATTTGATCACTCGTTTTATTTAAAATTTTATACAAATTATCATATTTTTGGCTTACTTTATTAATAAAAAACTTTAAAAATATCTTAAATTTGAATATATTTTTATAAATTTTTTAAATAAGACGGGCGGTTAAATTTATGGTAAAAAAGTCAAACGATCTATATTTTAAAACAGAGTCAGTACTGTAGTGTAAGTAAGTCGGGTAATAATCGACGACATCTGATCCATGAAACGACTCGATTTATGCTCTTTGATCTCTCGGCTTGCCGTAATATAAGTGGACTAACCAAATCAGTTTACCATCCAGCTGCTGCTCCCCCCACGCGTCACGTGTACAGATCAGTGTCACTCTCTGGAGGCCGTAACGCGTATACGAACACTATTTAGACCCGTGACACATACATACAACAGAAAAAAGGAAGGGGAAATCAACCGGCAATTCACGGCACTGCTGCTCTTGCATTGCATGCACATTTGCAAAGCGCGATATGATTTTACCGGCATTGCTTGTCCGTCTGTTGTGTTGAGGTCGAATTCAAGGGTATTTTTTTTAAACGAACGGGCACGATATTATGCTTATTTTATTGATAGAGAAGAGAGTACAGGAAGGCTGCTAACAGCAAAAAAAAAAGGTGAACAAGGCGTTACTCTTGTGAAATAAACAGCGCTAGGTCTTTCGCCCTTGCTACATCCTGGTCGCTGCAAAAACTCGAGGGTATGTATGTAGTAGAGATGAAGCTAGCACACAGCAGTTATCTCGTTCCACCGCGCCTTGGGCCTAGCTTGGAGCTCGATTGCATTGATGAGCGAGAGAGAAGAGAACACAGGATCTAGTCTATTATATTAATACAATAGTGTTAAAAGGAGCCACCACGTTCGCCGAGAGGGCCAAAAAATTTCCACGTTAATCTAAAAAACAGAAGGATATGGACCGTCGGATTTTATGAAGATCTAACGGTCTATATTATTCCGTTACTCTAAAAAAGAGAAAAATATATGTCGTCGGATTTGATGAAGATCTAACGGTTTAAAGAGAAAAGTATATGCCGTCGGATTTTATGAAGATCTAACAGTCTATATTATTCCATTAATCTAAAAAAGAGAAAAATATATGTCGTCAGATTTGATGAAGATCTAACGGTCTATATTATTCTGTCCACCGCCACCCCTCTACGGTCGCCGCGGGAGCCCCTCTGCCGCCGCCGCGTAGCCGTCCATGGTCGTCGTAGGAAGCCTCCACCGTTGCCGCACGGCCGTCCCCGGCCACCGCGGGAGCCCTCCACTGCCGCCACACGACTGTTCGTGGCCGCTGCGAGAGTCCTTCGTCGTCGTTGCGCGATTGTCCGCCGCCGGGAGGCCGTCCACCGCCGTTGCCGCAAGGCCGTCCCCGGCCACCGCGGCTGCGCGGCTATCTGTGGCCGCCGCGGGAGTCCTTCGTCATTGCCGCGCGACCGTCCGCCGCCTGGAGGCCATCCACCGTCGTCGCCGCCGTGGGAGCCGCCTGCGTGCCTTCGGAGTTTGGGGTCCAGCCGCTCCGCGCGCCGCCGGAGGACAGCGGGACTGAAGGTTGCCGGTCAGGGAGACCGACACCCCTCGCCGCCGCCGCCGCCACTAGAGAGAGGTGGGGAGACAGAGGGAGAGAGATAGAGTGGGGGGAGTGGGGGCGTCGGTGAAAGAAAAGTTGAAAAAAGAGATGGGTGGGCTCACGTGTTAGTAGTTGATATATAATATGAGATATAGAAGATAACGGATGCAGAAGAAATTAATATAGAGGAGAGAATCTCAGTGACTAGGCACAAATATTCCTTTTGGAGGATAAGAACGGAGTACGACGAGTGCGGATAACCTGAAGCCCCATGTGCCCTTCCACGTTTCTCTATATAAGAGGCAACGTTCAACAATGAGCGGAGGACACCATGTCGATCTTGCACGTGTACCTAATGAGAGGTGTTCGGATTTAGGGTGTTTAAAAAGGTTGTGAGCACAGCAGGATATAACGATTCTCCGTGTCCGAAGGGAGCGAATCACTGTCGGGATTGAGCACCATGGCCGCACTCAGCACTCATGGAAGATCATCAAATGTTTATCCGCGCTCAAACCCTTTTGATGGTCTTTGTTAATGACTTAGTGCAAGAAGGAGGAGAGAGGAAAAACAAGGCGGAGAAACTAAGGTGGTGCAGCGTTCAACATGAGCGAAGAACACCATGTTGATTTGCACATGTAACTAATGAAAGTTGCTTATATTTAGGGCGTTCACCAAGGTTGTGAGAACAACGTGAGAGAAAATTTTTCTATATCCGAAGGAAGTGAATCGCTGCTGGAATTGATCATCACCATGGTCATGCTCAGCACTCATGGAAGATCATTAAATGGTTTGCCCACACTCAATCCCGTTTGATGGTCTTCGTAAACGAGTCAGTGCAAGAAGCAGGAGCAGATTTAGGAAAAACAAAGCAAAGAAACTCAAGTGTCGTACAACTTTGATGATAGACGTGCTTGACATGCACATGTTGACATGGAAGTTGAGTGATAACAGGCTGGACAAAGAAATGCTTCTCTTAATGCCCGATATAATCATGCAACTGTAAACTACTGTCGATCATTCACTAGATCGGGCATCAACCATGTCTATATATTACTCCATCTTTTACCGGAGGAAGAAAAAGGCAATAGATTGATCCATAACCGTGATAGGCACACATTGGTTGCTGCAGCCTAAGTTCTCATTGCATAACTAGCAAAATAGTAGTATTTTTCTCATAATTTTTTTGGATAGCATTTTCCTGGTGTGATTGATTACCCTCTATATTTGATTTCCTCCCTCCTTAAGCTTTCCTTCATGGCATGTCATTCTGATAATTGATTTCTGTAGCAAGCTAGGCTACCGATCATATCGCTAATTTGTAAAGTGAGACGACACAAACACCATTATGTTTTGTAGAAGATTTCTACTTTAATCCAATCGTCACGTGTTATGCTATTGCAAGTTCGTAGAGGTAGTTCTCATGTCCGTGAGGAAGAGAGTATCTCATGTCATGTTAGTAAGTTGCATTTTATATATGTAAAGTTATATGAATTACCTTATTTACTTACCCATGATCACTACCTCAATATTAGGTCACACGATATATAATCTTAGAGCAACTCCAGAAGACTCAACAAACCCCTATCTCAAGTTTAGAGGGTCCAGAAAAAAGTTGCACTCCAGCAAACCCAACAAGCCCCTGTCGCAAGTTTAGACGGTCCAGAAAAAAATTGCACTCTAGTAGGCCTCCATTCTCGGGGGTCTATAGAAAGCCCTATATTTATGAGGATTATTGCTGGAGTTGTAGCATTTCTGTGGCCCTTAGAAATAGAGGTAGACTCCATTTAGTATTTGGAGAGTCTGACAGGTATTGATAGAGTTAATCTTAATAACATAATGTTATTACCATATTAAACGAAATAAAAATAATACACACGGTTTGTTTTTGATAAGATCTAACAATCTATATTAACCCTTAAAGTACATTGATTAGAGTAAATAAATAGTTACATTCTAAATTGAATAAATAAGGAAAATATAAGTTGATCAAAGAATCAATATCAAATACAATTAGTAAATATAAGCTTCCATCATTAATTTATACCATGTGCCACATGCATGATGATAAAAAAATAATACATTAGTTTGGGCACACTTGGACAAACAATATTGATAATAGAACAACAGATATTTAAATAAAATTATATTTAAGTTAAAAAAATCTAAATATCAGTAAAAAACTAGCTACCCGTGTAAATTTACGTGAGACACCTTGCCAGTTGGTTTTACATGAAGTGTGTTCTTTTTTTTTTAGGCAGCACCAGAGCGGGTAATGTGGGGGCGCGAATGAAGATCGCCGCTGACCTGAACTCATTCGATCAACAGGGGGGCGCGAACCGGACACGCAGTGTTCTAAGTGTCGGGTCTTACTTTTTTTCCCTGCTTGTCAGCTTACTCCTGTCGTGATCACTCGTACTTTAACTATTGGAATATTTGATTTTCCAGCCGGTTACGCGGCGGATGCAGAGCATCTGCTATTCATTCTGCTGTAGCTGCAGCATGCACGCTGGCCATGCCCTGCTGATTGCTGAAAAGACTCGATCTAGAAAGGACATGCATGATCATATAAACGATCTAGCATTGTCGCCACGAATCCGTGCGCTGTAATGGTCGGGTCCTTTTTAGTTGGTATATACAGGAGGAGTACTTTACCTGACGTCGTATTATTGTCAGCATTACGGGTAATCTTTGTCTCATTTTTCGTAAGCTCGGCGCCCTGACGTGTTTTGTTAGACTTGAGAAGGCTGACAGGCTGCAATCAACGGTCTCTAGCAGCAACAATCCATTTGCATTTGCTGCCCAGGCATGATCAAGGTAGCTTTAGGCCTTCATGCCCTTCAATGCAGAGAGAGAGCCGGCGCCACTTTTAAACCTAGCAGCGCATCTGTTCCGCCGGCCGGTCCGGTCCCCGGCCGCGCGGCGCGGGCCCAATCCTCCCCTCCCGTGCCGAGAAGGCCATGGGCCGCGCGCGTGTGCGCCTCGACCGCCGCCGCCGGCTAGCGCGACAGGCAAGGCTTTGATGGTAGCGGGGCGGCGCTTTCGGGGTCCGGCCGCGGCCGCGCCCTGCCCTGCCACGCGCGATCGATGCAAAAGAGCCGGGAGCGCGGTCGGCGGCTGGCTGGCGCGTTGCGTTCGCGTGAACGAGCGGGGGCCTCGCGGCACGGCCCTGGCCCCTGCCCTGGGCGCAGCTAGCTAGGTATAGCTCGACGCCATGAAGTTGGAGTGACACTGTAGCTAGCGGCGAGGTAGCTGGGCCTGGCACAACAGAGATGTCGGACGGACTCGGTCTTGGTAATCAGCTGATCAGGGTCGTCGCCGCCAACGACGGTACGCGTGCGCATGTGACTTCTTCATCAGCTGATCAGTTAGTACATATACGTTCTAGTACTGCAACTACGACACATACGCCCAATCGGGGATTACTGTTTCCTGGTTTTATTTTTGTGATGATGAAATAACCGTACAGATGTCGATGTTCACGGTATACTCCACACCTCTAGTAAAGTTATATAAGTATATAGTTGAAGAAAGCTAACTGAATAGTTCTACAAAAAAAATGTATTTTCTCTTTATAAAATCCGTGTCATTCTTTATGAAAATTTAAAGTCTGTATGTTTTGACCAACGTTCTTGTAATTTGTACATATGATTTGTTTATAAAGGCTGTTTGTTTGGGTTTGTATTGGCTTCTATGTGATTTTTAAAATAAATACTTCTCCATGTCAAATCATAGTTTATTTTTTATTTTGTTCTAAGTCAAACTATAAACGCTAACTTTCACTAAGTTTTTAAGAAAATATACTAAATTTTGTGGTACCAAAACAAATACACTATCAAACCATATTTCATGGTAGATGTAAAGAAACTAATTAGATGTTGTAAATTGTTATGTCCTTTTCTATAAATTTAGTTAAAATTAGATAAGTTCGACATAGAACAAAATTAAAATAACTACAATTTGGAACGTAACAGAATGATTGAGTGAGAATCAATCGGAAAATACCATATTTGAGAACTAAATTTCAAAGAATGCATAATTATTTGAGAAGTGAGTTACTTTTAAAATTAATAATCTATTAAATTAGATTGAATCTCTAACAAATTAGCCCTTCGTTTGTTTGTTCTTTTTTGCCAACGGAACCATATGTGGCCTAGGCCTGAGTGTGTGATTCTCTATCTTTTTATGTCCTTAGAGCAACTATAGCATACGCTCTAAAGAAGCCCCTAGTCCAAACAACTAATGAAGACCCAAAAAAAGGAGTCTAGGCGGTGGGAAAATATAACCCTCCTCATTTAGGAAAAACAAACCCAAGATAAAATAGGTTTCTCTAGAGGACGATGAGTTGGAATTAGCAGGGGGACATGTAACTATCATTCTATCAAACATGGCTATCTAATATAGAAAAAGTAAACCGTTTTATTCAACGGAAAAGAGGCTGACAATAGAAATCAATCGAGTGCTGGCTGTAGTAGCTATACGAAGATGATATCTAGTGCGACTGCTGACTGTTAACTAGTTGGCACTTTCGGCCACACCGGAAGTGTCAGCGACTTTTAGCCTCGAGGGTGACTTCATGGTCCAAGTAGGAGTATATATGTGACATCTGAAAAACAAACGCTTTCTCTTCGGAAGGAAATCGTGATGCATAAAAGTTCTCAACTTGAACACGTCTTGCTCGTCCTGTAGAGAACGGCTCTGCTATTCTGCTGGATAAAATTATTTCACGGGCCCATGCATGCATACATGCCAGAAGGATTTCTTGCAAGAGTTGGCAAGAACCGAGCACCGACCATAGTGGCGTGCGTCCATGAGACGAGAGATCGACCATGCATGAGCATGATGAGACCGACCATACCGGGTTACGCATGCATGGCTTCCTCCCCTCCAAGCTCCCTGAGAGGGGGGGGGGGGGGGGGGGGGGGCTCCAGATTCTTATTCCCCTGTTATTCCCTCCCAGATTCGTCGTCCGGTATATCAACCTAGAGAAGAAAACGCGAGAATAACTTGTGAGGATAAGCAGACACATGATCATGATGCCGTCATCCCTGAGTCGACAGAGAATGATAGGGCGACGGGACCGTGCTGGTGTGCCTCTGCCTGTACGAGGGTGAGGTCACACGTCCAGAAATGATGCATATGCGTATATCTCTCCCATCCTGCGACTCGCCGGCTACCAAACTATAGGCCACGCTGCAGGCTGACACTCGCGTATATTGACATGCATGTGGGTACGGTGGATCGGATTCATAGTTTTTTTTTTGGGAACGAACAAACAATCTAAAGTTCGAATGCAAGATAGGATACAGAAATGGGAGGCAAATTTTGATTTGAAAATGGATTAGTTGCAAACCTGACAACCCTGAATATATATCCTAATGTGACGTGCGCGCACAGCACAGTACAGGCAAAGGGCGATAATCCTCACAGTTGCCGTCAGAGGAAGCGACCAAAAACGGAGAGAATCTCAGCGTAGACTGGACCCAGGCGCACGGCGGCCCGCCGAGATATTCCCCTGCGACCGCCGCCCCGGTAGAATCCAAGCGCCCCGCCATGATGCTGCCGCATACAACCAAGCCATCGAATTCCCTCCTCACACGCGAACAGAACGAACGCTCCGATCCTCTTCTTCGCAGTGGAATTCCCTGCTCCCTCCCATCTCACGCTCTGGAGGAAACCGATCGAGAGCCCGGGCCGGGCCGGCCGGCCGCGCCTTGCACATGCAGCGAATGTTTTCAGGCGCGGCAAATAAGCACGCATTATTTGCTAGCTAGTTGTAGATCGAGCTGCGGCCTGTCAGTTACCCTCACCTAACCTAATCCTCGCACAGTAGCAGCCTAGCAGGCGTGTATAGTTTTTTGGGTGCGGATATACACAGTGCGCAGCTTGTCGGGTTGTTGCTTATTAGGCGATCGCGGCGCCAAGTTGGGTTTCATCGATCAGTGCAGGTTATAGAATTCAGTAGCGTTTTTTCTATAGTTGGGACAGCGAGAGGCCACGGTTTGATTAGGTTTCTTGGCGTACGGCGGCCCCGCTTGGACTCGTTATATATCTGACTCGGCGCGCGGCGAATACTCCATATATTTTCCCGTAGATAGCTCGGACGAGTGGAGTATATATATTATCCGTGCGTACATGCATGTACTACATACTATATATACTCCATCTATCAGATTAATAATGCACTGTGACTGCCGGCCTAACAAAGTCATTTCTCGACTGATTTGACGCGTGCTCATCGCGTTGGCAAATGAAATCGTCCACCGTACCAGCAGAGCCGCTTATTTATATATCTATATATATAGGCGGGGGGACATGGATGATACTACGAGATCGACCGTAAAGTGAACCACCAAATCGGAGTCTTGTTTACATGCTGCTTTTGTCCAGATCGATGCTCTTGCATTGGTTAAGCATGTACAACTGCCGGGTCGAAATCTGAAGGGTGCGAGCCAGAATAGTGATCCTTTCCAGCACACGGTGGGCCTGAGATACTTGGCTAGCCATGGTCATTTCGCCATCATCCATGGCCGGATTTCCTTTCATCAAACAGCCCAAGGGAGGAATCAGCGCACGTGAACCAGTAGCCCGTGTTCACATATCTTCTTCGTACAGGGCGTCGTCAAAGACCACGGCGCGGCAGCAATAATGGCACTGCACGATCCAGGAACAGGAACCCTAAGGGCAGTCCCAACCCATCATGTCTATGAGTAGTGTCCATACTGTCATGTTAGTAAGACATCATCTTAGACACTACATTCTCCAACCCATGATTTTTTAGAATGGATCATTAATAAATTCATCATCTTTTCTCTTTACCGATCATACTTGTTCTTTTTCTATCATGAAGACAATATCCCCTCCCAATGCAAACTTTGGTAGTGTCCTATGCATAGGTTCTCGTGTCGACACTGGGTCTTGCATGAGACCCAGTTTCTTCCTCCTTCCAATCTCTCTTATTTAATATAGTGCCACACAAGCAAAAAGTCCTATGTGACAGCCTAATTAATACTATGGAAACCATCCTACGTGGAGGGTTGGGACTATGGAGAGAGCGCGCGCTTATCGATCGTGGTACCTCTAGCAGAAACAATGATTTCGCTGGGGTTTGATCGAGCACCGTGCAATGACCAGTGACGCCACTCTACAACCAGAACCAACAGAGAGTCAGAGAGGAAGATATTGAACAGGCCGGGGTGCCTGATGATCGAGAGTTGCTTTGCCATATATACGCATGCAGTCACGACTGTGTGGAGACGCACCGTTCGTGTCCCCATCCCGTTAAATCTCACGTTCTTGTCTCCTTGAGACTTTTGGTACCCGGCCATCAGTCCGTGTACGCGCCTGGCAATCTCGCACGCACTCCTATGCAGTGTCGGTCTGTGGTAAACTCCATTTTTGTGTGCGTGTGACTCGGAGGGGCCTACCTGGCCGGGAGATATATCGTAGACGTCCATATGGGTTGTTTGCATTGAGTAATTAACCAAATTCATGCGTGATCAACTGCATATGCATGCATGCGAATATACACTATGTGTGACAGGCGTGGTCAGGTCAAACAGCGTGCGTGTCCAGCATCCAGCAAGAGTAGTAGTGTGGAACACTACCGTACGTCAGCAACATTATTGCAGATATTGATACGCATGGACACAGTGGCGAAGCCAGAGATTCAAAGTTGAGGACCTGAGTTGCTCCTTCTTCTTCCTCCTCTTCTTCGTCCTTTCCTTTTTCTTTCTCTTCACATATGCATGCTTAGAAATTGTAGAGGGGCTCCATTGGTTAGATGGGGTAGGGGGGCTCCAGTCCCCCTGCTAGATCTGCCCATGCATGGACATGACGACCCAACGAGTAAAGGATTTTTTTTTGGGTAACGACTAACAAGTCAATCCAGAGTGGAAGATAACAAAGTACCATACTGAGCGAAACGGCCCCAGTTGTCATCATTAAAAGGGTTATTAGGCTAATCTCAGTATAGATTACATATTGATGTTTCCAAGATGACCACATCAGCAAGAAGAAAATAAAATTATATTTGAATCACCCTTACAATGCAATAGTTACATGTTGTTGTTTCATAGACACTATATACCGTTTAATTCCATAACTCATCCATACTTGGTACTCTCTTCATAATTATCATAACATGTCATCTTGATTGCTGATGTGTCACCTCATTTAATGTGCATGAAATTCATATGAAACTCCCACTGGGAATAGCCTTAGTCTATAATTATCTGTAGCATAACACAATATTTTTGTTATTAAAAATTATGCCAAAATCTCAAATATTTGTTCAATTATTCTCCATTGTTCTTTAATGAATTTTATTTTTTTTATCATATATGTTTTATTTGTGAACAGTGTATCCTATATTTTTGTGTAGTTAATTAAGTAAATGTTTGATCCTTTGCAGTTTCAGGAAAAAGGGGAAAATATAAAGAGTTCACTCACCAAAAGATCTCATCTTTCTGTAAGAGAACCAAACATACTTGTCCAGCTATGCATGGAAAATCACAGATAAAAGGCATGACTTAATTTATTCCTATGATCAATTTTTTTGTAAATTATAATTTCAGGAAAGGAGTGCAATCACTTAATGACAATTGGTTGAAAGTTTACCTACCAGAATCCGACATCACCATGCAGCAATTAGCGATAGTTCTAATAAAAAAAACCTCCCCAACTCTAAAGACAACCCACAACTTTCTCTCTACTAAGCTTAAAATAACCTCTCTTTCTGGTTTCAAATGTAAGTCATTTAGGATATCCAGATGGTCTTTATTATAACATTTTGACTTGAAATTTCAATAATAGTAACTATTTAAATAGTGAAAGTTGTAACTATTAAAGTAGTTTGTGTGATTAATTTACTAGTAACATCAACCATATGTGCTATTAATCTTGCAACTTTTTATATTGATGGATAAGGTTAAAGAAATTGAGAGAGGGAGTACATTGTTTCTATAGCACAACTATGCCCATCACACCTTCAGATACCCAATCTATCTGCTTACCATTCTAGAATCACGATATTTATAATATAATAATATATAGGTAAGGCTAGTGCTCGAAAAAGTAAGGCCACAGAATATGGATAGGGGAGAGAGCCATTTTTGTATTTTCTTTGGAAAGGGGAGGGAAAGGGCGGTACGGGAATCAATGGTGAATTGTGAACAATTGACGGGAGTAATTGCGGTTTCATCATCCATATTAGGAGTCTCACTCTACCCTATATATATAAGCTAATATAAGCTCAATGTGATAACCAATTAAATACACCTAAGCAAAATATGCCTAGCCGTGGTCAAACCCAAAACCCTTCTTGAGTTGAAATTAAATAATGCCAAAATAACATGACATTACTTTTTTTGACATAGTGAGTGAGCAGGAGATCAACTATTTGATCACCAATAGCAAATGAGTCGGGCATGGCCCTGTCCAGCCCGACCCAAAAAGATCAAGACTGAGGGCCCTCAACAATCAAAGCATCAAAGCATGGGCAAACATTTTCTTCATGAAACAAATTAGTATCCTTTTACCCATCAATATTTTTCTCTTCAGTCCACTTCGTGTTTTCTTACACTGCAATGGAATACTCAAAGTGCATAAAAGGGAACTTAACTGTTGTTCTAAAATGAGGAGGTTCAATTCTCCAACAGACCAACACAAGCTCTAGATGGGACGTCTTATTCTGAAAAATTGTTTGCAATGTGAAGATAGCATGAGTTTCCATTTTTTATCAAAATTTCTTTGATTCCCTTATGTATATTAATTATATAAAAGAAACTTCCCGTGAAGAAATTTTTAGAACAATGTTGTGCTGAAGTTTTGTAACATAATTTTCTTTAAAAAACAAATCATAATTGCACTAATCATCCGCAGAGTACAATATAATGCGCTAAAGCAGTTTTTTTCTAAAGAAATGTTTTGCGTAGAGAGGTACTTTCATTAAGTTTTCTCGATCTCAAAACTGAACAAACTGCTGTGCGTGTGCGTGTTGTGTCATGTGTGTGCGCACGGCGCACACGGGCGGACGTGTGTGGTGTGAGGTGAGCGAGGGGTAGGGTAGCAAATTGAGCTCCGACGGTCGGTGGACCCAAGTCATCAGCCGCTTCACGACACCGCTCGCCTGCGTGAGCTTTGCCTCCCTCTCCCATCATCATCTCTATGCTGTCTCTATGCTCACGTCTCTCTCTTGCTCTGAGTTGTATATATATATTAAACTTGTTATTTATTTGCGCTATATTGAGCCTTGGAAAAGTTGATCGATTTCTCTTCAGAAAAAATATCGAAATTAGTTGATATATACTAGCACAGCAGCATATAGTAGTGTGGAAAGAAGGACGACGGAAAGGCGAGAGGAGAGAGAAAAGTATGACAAGGATGCGAAAGAAATCAGACAACAACCTTCTTAGCCTCCTCCATATCCTCCTCTCCACTTCTTCTTCTTCTTCTTCTCCCATGTCATGAGCTCTATGCTATCCAGGACAGCAAGAACCATAGCACGAGCAAGCAACAGCTAGTGGCAGCACCCGAGAAGGCGCGGGTAGGAGGGTATGGACAAAAAACAAAGTCATCTCCCTTTTTTCGATCGCTTTGGTTCTTTTATATACGCGTGGATTTTGGTGCTTGCGAGCTTTTGTTTGCTCGCCTTTTTCACCCTTGTTTTCGAGTGCAACAGTGTGTCGTCTTGGATTTCCTGAGGTCTTTGTTGTTTTGTTGATCTTGGACGAGCCCTAATCCCTTGTTGTTTTTCCCCAGCCTCTTGTCGATTCCTTTTGTTGTTGTTTCAGATCAATTTGCAGCCACATACACATATGAGATAGGTATGCGCCTCTTCCTTCTTCTTCAATTCGATCTCGATCTCTTCTTGCTCTTAATTTCCTCTTGGTCTTATTCGTCCTCCTTTCGGGAAAGAGCTAGCTTTCTGACATCTTCTGGCGCTTGCTTGCTAGCATGATGTGCATCAGTGTCAATCTTGATTCTTGCTTGAGTCACTACATGGGTTCGTTCTTGCCGTATGTCTCATCAGTTGGAAACTACTGTTTGTTTTGGTGAAGGGGGGATAGGGAAGATCGACAACCCTGCTAGTCCAATCCAGAAATAAGGCTACCAAAAGGGAAAAGATTCCCTTGTTCTTGAGCGGCTTGTCCAGGACAAATCTGGAGGGGGCGATGGCATCCAATTCATCAGCGGCGGCTGTGGCAGCTCTGTTTGGAATTAGGGATGGCGACCACCAAGACCAGATTAAGCCGCTGCTTGCGCAGCAGCACCAGCAGCTGCCTCCTGCGCCACTGCTCAACGCGGCTTCGTCGGCGGCGGGGTCCGGCCAGGCGGCAGCGGCATCGCCGCCAGTGAAGAAGAAGAGAAACCTACCAGGTAATGTCCTATAGCTACCATATATACCCTTTTCAATTTCAGCCTATGCATCTTCATTCTCCCAGTGGATCTTATTAGTTATTGGAATTTGTTGTGAGTGTTTTATCATATCTAGACTAGCTAGGAAGCGCTTCTTCTCGTTTTTCTATGGATCTTATCTAGGTTTCTTGGTTCTGAATTTTGGATTTCTTCGATACAAAGCTTTCTTGTCGAGTATTTCCGTCGTCCAAGATTAGTTCCCAGCTGGATTATTTGAACTACATGAAATGGTCCTATATTTTTCGTCAGATCTTCATCTCTGTCTTCCCGTCATCCCGTGTCTTGGAATTTTGTCCACATCTTGATCGATTCGATTCAAAGGACTGGTCGTCACATGTTACACTTACTAGTAGCTAGCTTGTAGCCTCACCTGAGTGAATTCTCTTCAATTCAGGTAAAGAGTGGAGAGAGCACTCAACCATCTAGCCGATTTCACTTGCTATTCCTTCAACAAACAAATCCATTCCAAACACAATATAGTTCTAGCTTCTAATAAGTCATGATGATCGTGTACTTGATTAGATTATCAGGTAAACATAGATTTTATTAATTTTTTCGAGATTCCATGTTGTTCATGAGCTAGATAGCTGTTTATCCCGTCCTCTTCCCCCTTTGCCGTCTCAGTCTCAGCTGACTCTCTCTTACCTTAACAGATAGAAGCCATGACACACGATCTATGTCAATTCCTTTGTTCGCTATATCTCTTGCTGCAAATGTCCTTTTGCTCCTTTGTTGCCGCTCGAAAGTCACGTGAAAATATTCTCCCCCTCGTTGCCTTGTTTTGTCCTTATATACCTCACCAAACCAAAAGGAAGGGAAAATATATTCTCTCGATCCACAGCTGTATACATATGTATTAACCCAGCGCTCCTAGTACTACTGCTGGCTCCAACCACCCCCCATTGGCTAGTTAATCATGCATGCATGCCTAACTGATTACTCGTTCACCACTGCATCACTACGATTCTTGCTCGCCCGGCAAACAAAACTCTCATTTAATTTCTTGATATAAACATGCACCATGGCATGCATATATGCATGTATATATACACGATTTCTCTTTTTATCTAGCTAGCTAGCTGTAGTTAATTAAGATGTGCATATATATGTATGCAGACCCTGACGCTGAGGTGATCGCTCTGTCGCCCAAGACGCTGCTGGCGACGAACCGTTTCGTGTGCGAGGTGTGCAACAAGGGGTTCCAGCGTGAGCAGAACCTGCAGCTGCACCGCCGCGGGCACAACCTTCCCTGGAAGCTGAAGCAGAAGGACCCGCTGCAGGCGCAGCGGCGGCGGGTGTACCTGTGCCCGGAGCCGACGTGCGCGCACCACGACCCGTCCCGGGCGCTGGGCGACCTCACCGGCATCAAGAAGCACTTCTGCCGCAAGCACGGCGAGAAGAAGTGGAAGTGCGACAAGTGCTCCAAGCGCTACGCCGTGCAGTCCGACTGGAAGGCGCACTCCAAGGTCTGCGGCACACGCGAGTACCGATGCGACTGCGGCACGCTCTTCTCCCGGTACGTACTATACCCCGTATATATCTAGCTGTCTATACATATCTCTGTGTACTGTTACACGTACGCGCGTGTCGTCACGTATGTACCATGCATCTCGATCTAGTCTAGCTACAAATATGGAGCACGGTACACGTAGGAGCTAGGTAGGTACGTGTACTCTCTCTCGTCCACGTCTACGACGACACGGTACAATATATAGAGCTTGTGCCTAGTGCTATGCATATGCTTGCATGCATATGCATCAGGTCAAGCCTAGCTAGTCGTCATGATCGAGCTGCTAGTTTTAATTCAATTCCGTGCGTTCTTCTGAGTGGGAGAAGATTAGAAGAAGGCATATATGATGCGTGCATGGTTCTGCCCGCCATGGACGTATCCTAGCTAGCTACACTACACATCATCAGCATTGGTTTCTGCACTGCATGCATGACACACACCGTACCGTACCTCCCGTGCGCGCTGCAAATTAAATCGCTCCGTGACAGTCGCCGTCCATGCATAAACTGATAAAAGCTACATACAAAGGACGGCGCTTGGCTTCGGTGAATGCGCTAAAGAATGTTTAGTGCTGCGTAATTCAGGCTTAGGGTTTTGTCTCGGTGCGTACCAACAACTTTTGTTTGTGTTGTGCCCGTGGAAGAGAGAGAGAAGGTAGGGCAGGGGCCGCCAGCCAGGCAACTGCACGCACGTGAAGTGGCCATTGTCTTGTACTCCTCCTCCTACTAGCTATAGTAGATGCGAATTTCTCGAGAGTTTTTCGTTCATGGCCATTGTCTTATTGTTTCCTTTCGTTCATGGCATTGGCTCACCATCATCAAGCCCGGCCGGCCTACTGGCTTAAAAAGCCAAGGCAGGGGTACAATCTCCATCTCCATATATACGAATAAGTGAAACATGCACGCACACGTACTCTCCCAGTCGACCCAGCAGTAGATATGTAGTGCCATATATACTTGCTCGGTCGCGTTGCGTCGTGCCATGTAAGCTATACCTAGCGTATGTAGCCTGGCCCTGTTTGCACATGAGCTGGGCTGCTAGATGCCGTGCAGGGCGCCAGGTCCATCCGTTGGCTGTGTCAGAGCGCGCCAGCAGGCCAGGTTCACAGTTCAGTCACAGCTTTTTTCCTGCTTGGGCATACGGGTACTGATCGATCCATGCCCGTCCAGGCCCTCACATCTCTTCAGAGTTCACATGCGCTGCAAACTTTCAGGAGCAAGCAAAGCTAGCAGAGATCCGCGCGCACTCACGCGCGCACATTGATGGAATCGGGCTGCTAGCGAGAGAGAGAGCGAGTGGTCACCACTGTCTTTCACTAGTTTGGCATGAATCTATCTAATGGGAAACGAGCATATATAGAATGCATTAATTATTAACAGAAGCTGCAATCTAGTGATTGGGGGCATATATATATCCTCTCTTGCTTCAATGATTTTGGGGGACGAGGCCCTAGCTGCTACCCGCTAGGAATATACATAGGCATTGTTTTCGCGTGGGTGTTTTTTCCCTCAAGAAAAGCATCTGTGCGCACTGTGTATGTGGGTACATGCGGTATCCTAGCCGTTCAAAGTACTTTACGATTGGTGCACGGCGATTATGTTTAATTAGTTGGAACACCGGACGTATCACGTTTGGTGTTCATGTATCCAGAAGTACAAACACAGAAAACTACTGTCTCTCTTTTGATTTCTTCTTCTTGGATCGGAGCCCTTCTTTGGTTTCCTGGAAAATGAGCTTTTGATGCGAAGCTTTCTGATGTCTCCTCTCTCGGTGACTCTATGCCCACCCATGCATTGCATGCATGGCAATCTCTAATGTCAACTTGTACAAATTTTTTCCCTCTGCCTGCTTTTCCTCTTGGAAGCTTGCCGCTATTAGGAACCTGCTATCTGTTATAGCATGACAACCTACCTGCCACTCTAACTCTTTTCCACATTTTCCTCCTTGATTGATGACATGAGTTTATGGGATCTCGAGCTGCCATCATGTGTGAAACAAGTGCAATGGACAAGCAAAGAGCTGGAAATTCTTTTAATTTTTTAGACAATTTTTTATTAGTAAAACACACACTCTCGTGACTTTTGGCACGTAATGAATAAACACTGTAAAATGGCAAGTCCAGATAAAACCAACAAATACATTACGAAACAGAAGATCTATAGATGCCTCAAAATATATGTAACCTTTTTAAAAAAACGAAGATCAGGTTAATTACACTTCTAATGTACCCATATGCCCATGCAAAATTTTACGAACAAATAGACTCACTTACACGTTGCATACTATAAAATAAAATAAATACGAGGTGTGTAGTAGTGCCATTTTACTTTTTTGTAAAAACATGGTGTCATTTTTTTGCGAGAAATGAGTTTTGGTTCTAGAACACTATTTACACCTCACATTTGAAATGAGTTGGTTCTTGAAATTTTGCATGGGTACGGTGTGCCATATATACACTTGAAACAATTTTTTAAACTTGGTTTGATATTGATTTGCACTATTAATAAATTTTCACTAGAAAGGGCTATTTTCAAATACAATAGTATAGTAAGTTACACATTGGTATCTGAAAACTCGTGTTTGCCAGTTGATTTGATGCAAATTATGATTATTTTCCACAACTTTTCTCTAGGTTTTTTGTCGTTTGTGTTGGCGAGGAGGAAACTCTCCTTTCGTTACCGTGTGTTCTCCACAATCTCTCTCTCTGTGTGTGTGTGTGTGTGTGTACGGATTGTATGGCACCAAGAAAATTCTGCACATGAACAATTTCACATGCATGCGTGCTTTCACTGTGACGCGCGCTGTCCCTTCTTCTTGTCGTCCATTTCACGTGCAACCTTCCATTTCGTTTTTGCACGTCACTATATTACCGCGTGATCCAACTGTTACTGACTTGTCCAATCACATGCATGCGCACGTGATTGCATGCATCCATCCATCCATGCAGGAGGGACAGCTTCATCACCCACAGGGCTTTCTGCGACGCCCTCGCGCAGGAGAGCGCCCGCCTGCCGCCGCCCGGCCTCACCGCCAGCCACCTCTACGGCGCCACAAGCGCCGCCAACATGGCGCTCAGCCTCTCCCAGGTCGGCTCCCACCTCGCATCCACCCTCGCCGGGGACGCGCACGGCCACCACCAGGACCTCCTCCGCCTCGGCGGCGGCGGCAGCGCCGCCAGCCGCCTCGATCATCTGCTAGGGCCGTCCAGCGCCTCCGCGTTCCGACCCCTGCCGCCGCCACAGTCGTCGGCGTTCCTCATGGGCGCGCCGCAGGAGTTTGGCGACGGCGACGGCACTGGGCCCCACGGGTTCTTGCAGGGCAAGCCGTTCCACGGCCTCATGCATCTGCCGGATCTCCAGGGCAACGGCGCCGGTGGCCCGTCGGCGTCGTCGGGTCTCTTCAACCTGGGATACATCGCAAACAGCGCAAATAGCTCAGGTACTTCCAGTTATGGCCATACAAGCCAGGGACACCTGACAAGTGACCAGTTCAGCGAAGGAGGTGGTGGTGGCGGCGGCGGCGGCTCTGAGTCATCGGCAGCGATGCTTGTCAGCGGCGGAGGGAACTTCTCCGGCGGTGATCACCAGGTTGCTCCTGGCGGGATGTACAATGATCAGGCCGTGATGCTGCCGCAGATGTCCGCGACGGCGCTGCTGCAGAAGGCGTCGCAGATGGGCTCCAGCTCGGGCGCGCACGGCGGAGCCTCGGTGTTCGGTGGCCTCGTGGGCTCGTCCGCGCCCTCTGCTGCTCATGGCCGGGCGCCCATGCTGGACCAGAGCCAGATGCACCTGCAGAGCCTGATGAACTCGCTGGCCGCCGGCGGCATGTTTGGCGTCGCCAACAGCGGCAGCATGATGGATCCAAGGATGTATGACATGGACCAAGATGTGAAGTTTAGCCAAGGCCGTGGTGGCGCCGAGATGACGCGCGATTTCCTTGGCGTCGGTGGCGGCGGCGTCATGAGGGGGATGCCGGTGGCGAGAGGGGAGCACCATGACGGTGCCGGCCGTGATATGAGCTCCTTGGAGGCCGAGATGAAGTCGGCCTCGTCGTCCTTCACTGGAGGCAGGATGCAATAAGCTTCTCTGCTGAAATAGTGAGCGAGTACTAATAAGCAACCTGGCATGCATGCAAGCTAAGGTGTATTTGTATCCGTTACAGCAGGTTGTTATAGTGTACACTGTACAATGCATGGAAGTAGTATAAGGTCGACTGCAGTCCATGCACAAAAGGATGAAGACAGGATTAGTTTGAACTTTGAAGACATGCATGCATGCTGAGCAAGGGGCTTCTTTGCTACTAATCCGAGAGGCTAGCAGCTAGATCAAGTACGTAGAATCATGTGCTGATCCAATTGGTGCATGCTTGGTGGTGGTAATTATTCATGTCTCAGATGTTTTGTTGTTTTCGCTCTATGTAATTGGGTTAATTATACTGGAGGAGATAGTATTTAGCAATAATGCTGGAGCAGCTAGGTTAGTATTGGCTTATTGGGGGTGATAAGATTCATGCCTCCCTAACTGTCTTCCCTTTAATTTGTTGTTTTTTCTTCCTTCTGTCGTGCTTACTACCGTACCCTTTATTTTGGAGCATTGTTCTCGCTTCTTACATGCAAAGCAGTTAATAATCGCACATCAATCATGTGACCACATATATGTTCAAGTGTTCACAATGTTTCTTATTAGCGTACCGGCCAAAAAGAAACTAATTAGCTACTTATCAGCTGGTAGCTGACTGTATGGTGATACTTGATTTTGAATATCTAGCATTGATGCTATAGTTTTGTACGTACAAATAACATTACTCTGCTATATTAGATTCGCCCATTCCCTACACACGACAGGAAGTCATATCTGACTACAACACTTCTTCTTTTTCTGTTTGTGAATCCTTTGTTTCATTTTACCGCCCCGTCACACCCGGATTTACACAAAACCCGAATGTGGCCATATGTGTGCCCAGGAAGTCCACAGACACATATAGCGAACAAATATGGTAAAAATCAGAGTACAATTGTCACACCCGGATTTACACAAAACCCGAATGCGGCCATATGTGTGCCCAGGAAGTCCACCGACACATATAGCAAACAAAGATGGTAAAAATCAGAGTACAATGCTTCAATTATTCATCAATAGTAGCGTTTTACATCAGAGTTTGGCATAAAAGAAATACATGGACAGCGGAAGTCTAATTCATCTCTCTAAGCGTAGCCGCAATCCCACAGGGACTCTGACTGGGAGAACGCCAACTCAGAAGTACGGCAAGTCCTCGGGAAACTCCACCTCGTAATCAGCCTGACTCCAATCTGTTACCCGTCCGGGATTTTGCCCAAAAAAATGTTGATAATAGCAAGTGTAAGTAACAGAATTACTTAGCAAGTACAGCACGGGTTATGAAGGCTCAAAAAGGCTAGACACTGGCTTAACTGCATTAGCACTTTTAGTTGGTTCATTTTAACTTTGTCCAAATTACTACGAGTGAATGAGAATCCCAGTTGTAACCCGAGTAATGGTGTAAGTGACATTAAACAGAAATAAATACCATATTCTAATCAAAAAGGGTCCAGGCCGCTCGTGACCCTGAGCCAGGCTATCATGATAGATCGTACACTCTGCAGAGGTTTCGCCCTTTACCCACCAGTCGCGTAAAAGTTCAAAGAACTTTGCACCCAACCACGCACCTCAACACTTCCGAGGTGTGAGTGCATAGGGACGCTACGAGGCTTTCACAAGACACCCTAACAAGATAGTAGCCGCTGCAGTAATACAAGGTGGTGAGTCCTTAGGCACCGAAATCGACGTACGCCCACGGAGTCCACCGTGAGGGGGTCGATGGCGTCCAGAGCGCGGGTATCCACCCCAAAAATGCGCAACGTGCGGAGTCCTCAAGACGCTGAGACTCCCAACACGGGACTGGGTCTAACGAGACCTAGCCGACGGGGCTACCGTCCTCGGTGGAATCGGGAAAACACCCCGTGCCTTGCCTCCCACAACGCCGCTGGCCCCTCGGTAACCACTATCAAGCTAGAGCCGTACAAGCTACTTGACCAAGACCAGAGCCCATATAGTTCCGGCGGTGGCGACAGGCTCCTGGGTTGCCGCTTTAAGAACCGGTCCTTAGAGGGAGACACTAGAGCAAAGCACACAGCACATGCTCTAGCTCCCTAATCCATGTTGCTAAAAAGCAAGTTTTAACATTAAAGTTGAAGTGGACCATTAAATCAATATTAACAATTAAGTAAAGGTGACAGTAGTTGCGCCTAGCAAAATACTACCCAAATGCATAAACCCATAGGAATACAAGGACAGGGAAATAAATGCTAGGAAATAACCTTAATGGTAATCAATATTAGACACATGCGTATGTAATGAACAGTGTATTAAATGTGAGATAGGTAGCAAGGATTGTCCGTGCTATAACTTGCCTTCCTCGGAGTAAGGCTGCTGCTGAAAGTCCTGCTCCGGCACGTCCTCAACGTACTCGTAGTCCAACGCTACGGGCTCACCGACTGGACACGATCATCACGCACGCATTCCAAAACAATCATCACATGCAAGCAAAATTAATCTATTAGAACAGTACACCAAACAGTAAAAACAGTACAAAAACAGGAGCTAGAAATATTCTACACGTCGCTACGAACACATGAGCGCGAAAATCACGCAAATCGGAGCTAAAACGCGAAAGTTATAGCGTTTCTAAGATTCGGGGGCTTGCTGGCAAAGTTTTAAAATTTCCAGGGGCCTAAACGAATAAAACAGGACCTATTTGTAATTATTTTCGAATTAAAAAGGACCGCGGGTTAATTTTAAAGAACGTCAGGGGCTCTTTAGCAAAGTTGACCGGCGCTGACCGGTACGACTTGTTTGACTCAGGGTTGGAACTCGCGGTGGCCGTCGGATCACGATCTGGCGGCTGGGGTTGGTTGGGGAGAGAGCGGGGTCAAAGGGGACGCAGGGGACGGCGGCGCCGCTCGGTCGGCGGCGGAGCATCGCCGGAGGTGAGCGGCTTTCGGGCTACAGACCAACAAACTCTAAACTGCTTGGACCTACGGCACCAGGGGAGGACGGCGAGTTCACCTGGGGCGATGGCGACGGCGACGGGACGACGAGGAGCGCGGACGTCGGGGAGGGGCGGCTCGGCGGGCCTGAGCAACGACGGCGAGCGCGTTAGGCTTGAAAGCAAGGCGAATCAAGGTTGGAAATGGCTCGGTAACTGTCATTACCTCCTCAGGGGGCCCCGAGGTGGATCCTCGCTGAGGATTTTGCGCCGGCGTCGGAGATTGACAGTGGCCGGAGCTCGGGGGCGGCGGCGCCAATGGCGGCGGCGCGAGGCAGGTGGAGGCGTTGCGGCTCGGGATTGGCTCGAAGGTGACAGGCGAGGGTTCGGGTGCGGTACTTGTAGTGGCCAAGGGTCCTCGGTGGGTGGTCCGCATCGAATCGTGCGGTGGCCGGCGGCGGGGCTCCGCCTTCCATAGAGAAGGGCACTTTCCATACGGGGAGGCAGCGCGGATTGGGAGGGAGCGGGTACGGGAAGCTTCCGCGAGGTTTCAGGGGGGTCACAGGGTCACGTAGACGGGGAAAGTCGGGCCCCCGGCGGATCTCGGCGTGCGCGTCCCAGGTAACCCGAGCCGGACTCGCGTGCGGCTCGGCCGGAGGTAGGGGGTGACAGGGTGGGCCCACCAGTCAGCCTGGGGGAGAAGGAGGCGGTCGTGGCCGGGTGGTGCTGGCTGGGCCGAGCTGGAGAAGACTGGGCCGGCTCGGGGAGGAGGGGAAGTTGGGCCGCGGCTGCGCGCGCGGGCCGAAGCGGAGGAGGAAGGGGAGAGGGAGAAAGAGGTGGGCCGGCTGGGCCGGAAGTGGAGCGGGGAGGAGAAGTAGACTTTGCTGACGACGGGGGTGGAAAGGCCGTGGGCCGGATCGTCTGCTGGGCCGGCTCGGCTGGGAGAAAAAAGAAAAAGGGAGGAGGGGGCTGAATTGGACTTGAGAGAAGTTCAGGGAGTGAAATCGAACTAGGGCCTAACAACTTTTCTAGAGCTCCAAACAAAGTGATTCAAATTCGAATTTAAATATTTTTAAATTCTTGTTTGAATCACAAGCAATACAAAAATAAATGCAGCAGCATGAATGCAACAATAAATGTTTCTATCACCTATATTTGTTTTTAAATTTGTGAAAATTATTATTTAGCCTTAATAAAACAGGTGAAAGCATTAAATAATTAATTAATTGCCAAAAATTTTAAAATTGAGCATTTTGGGTGTTACAAACCTACCCCCCTTAAGGTGAATCTCGTCCTCGAGATTCGGATGTAGAAGCGAAGAGCTGTGGGTACTCGGACTTGAGATCTTCTTCCCGCTCCCAAGTCGCTTCATCTTCTGAATGCCGGCTCCACTGCACCTTGCACATCCGAATGGTCTTGTTCCTCAGCACTCTCTCTGACACCTCCAGGATCCTGATCGGATACTCCTCGTAGGTGAGGTCCTCCTGAACATTCAACTCCTCAATCGGGATCTGCTCTTCTGGCACCCGCAAGCATTTCTTCAACTGGGACACATGGAACACATCGTGTACTCCGGCTAGTCTCTCAGGTAGGTCTAGCCGATATGCCACTTCACCCATCCGTTCCTGTATCCTGAATGGTCCAATGTAACGAGGTGCCAACTTGCCCTTGACATTGAACCGCTTTACACCTCTCATGGGTGACACCTTCAGATACACAAAATCGTCAACTCTGAAGCTGAGGTCCCTCCGCCTGACATCTGCATAACTCTTCTGTCTGGACTGGGCCACCTTCAGGTTTTCTCTGATCACCTTCACCTGCCGCTCTGCATCTCTGAGTATCTCCGGACCAAAGACCTGACTCTCTCCAGTCTGATCCCAGAACAATGGGGTCCGGCACTTCCTGCCATACAATGCCTCGAACGGTGCCATCTGCAAACTCTTCTGATAGCTGTTATTGTAGGAGAACTCTGCATATGGCAAACTCTTATCCCAGCTGATACCATACTGCAATGCACAAGCTCTCAACATGTCCTCTAGTATCTGATTGGTCCGCTCTGTCTGACCATCTGTCTGCGGGTGATAAGCTGAGCTGAAGTGCAGCTTAGTATCCATGGACTCATGTAACTTCCGCCAGAAGTGTGAGGTGAACTGAGTACCACGATCTGACACAATCTTCTTTGGCACCCCGTGTAAACACACAATCCGCTCCATATACAACTCTGCAAGTCTGGCGCCTGTGTAGGTGGTCTTCACTGGCAGAAAATGGGCCACCTTGGTCAGACGATCAACAATCACCCAAATGGAGTCGAATCCTCTCGGAGTGCGGGGCAGTCCAGTGATGAAGTCCATACCAACTTCTTCCCATTTCCACTCCGGGATCTTCAACGGTTGAAGCAATCCAGCTGGCCTCTGATGTTCTGCCTTGACTCGCTGACATGTGTCGCACAATGCCACGTGAGTCGCCACATCGCGTTTCAGTCCGTACCACCAGAATCTCTCCTTGATGTCCTGATACATCTTAGTGCTGCCTGGGTGGATCGAATAAGCTGAGTCATGTGCCTCTCTCAGAATCATCTCTCTGATTTGCGCTATGTCTGGCACACATATCCTCCTCCCATGCCATAGAGTTCCGTGATCATCAACTCTGAATCCAGGGGCCTTTCCCAATGCAACATTCCCCACAATCTCTCGGATCTTCTCATCCTGCAGCTGACCTCTCCGGATCTCCTGCTCAAGTGTGGGCTCCACTGCCATCTCTGTGATGCTGGTGACG
Source organism: Echinochloa phyllopogon (assembly GCA_033239725.1). Classification (NCBI taxonomy): domain Eukaryota; kingdom Viridiplantae; phylum Streptophyta; class Magnoliopsida; order Poales; family Poaceae; genus Echinochloa; species Echinochloa phyllopogon. The sequence continues at coordinate 50,225,727 of BTCW01000010.1, forward strand.
AATCCGAGACTCATCCTCTCAAACTCTCTGCTGAGCTCCTCAGGTAAACTGTGTCCAGTGATCCTGTTCACATAACTCCTCCTGCTCAGAGCATCTGCCACCAAGTTGGCCTTCCCTGGGTGATAGTGAATCTCCAGGTCATAATCCTTGATCAGCTCTAACCATCTGCGCTGTCTCATGTTCAGATCTGACTGAGTGAAGACATACTTGAGGCTCTTATGATCAGTGTAAATGTCACATCTGTGCCCAATCAAGTAATGTCTCCAGATCTTCAGAGCATGTACAACAGCTGCCAACTCCAAGTCGTGTGTCGGATAGTTCTGCTCATGTTTCCTCAACTGCCTGGACGCATAAGACACGACTCTGCCCTCCTGCGTAAGGACGCAACCCAGTCCTAGACGGGATGCATCGCAGTAGATGGAGAAACTCTTAGCCAAATCTGGCAATACTAGCACTGGGGCTGTAGTCAACCTCTTCTTCAACTCTTCGAAGCTGACCTGGCATGCCTCTGTCCACACAAACGGGGCATTCTTCTCTAGCAAAGCAGTCAGCGGCTTAGCGATCTTGGAGAATCCTTCAATGAACCGTCTGTAATAACCGGCCATCCCAAGGAAACTCCTGATCTCGCTCACATCCCGTGGCGGATTCCAGCTCAACACATCGCTGACTTTCTTCGGATCAACTGCCACTCCTCCATCGGACAACACGTGTCCCAGAAATGCCACTTCCTTCAGCCAGAACTCACACTTGCTCAGCTTGGCATACAGCTGATGCTCCCGGAGTCTCTGCAGTACCAACCTCAGATGTTCTTCATGTTCCTCCTCATTCTTGGAGAAGACCAGAATGTCATCAATGAATACCACCACAAACTTGTCCAGATAGTCCATGAACACGCTGTTCATCAGGTACATGAAGTATGCAGGAGCGTTGGTCAATCCAAAAGACATGACCAAGAACTCGTACAACCCGTACCGAGTGGTGAAAGCGGTCTTAGGCACATCTGACGGACGGATCCTCATCTGATAGTAACCCGAACGGAGGTCAATCTTGGAGAACACACAAGCTCCTCTCAGCTGATCGAACAGATCATCAATCCTCGGCAGCGGGTACTTGTTCTTGATGGTCACTTCGTTGAGGGCTCGATAGTCCACACACAACCTCTGAGTACCATCCTTCTTGTCGACGAACAACACCGGTGCCCCCCATGGTGAAGCACTCGGACGAATGTACCCCTTGGCCAACAGTTCGTCCAACTCCTTCTTGAGCTGCTCCAGCTCCTTCGCTCCCATCCTATACGGCCTCTTGGCTATAGGTGCAGTGCCAGGTTTTAGTTCAATAACGAATTCAACATCTCGTTCTGGAGGCATACCTGGCAACTCGTCTGGAAACACATCCGGGAACTGGCTCACCACCCGGATATCTTCAATCAATGTCCCTTCAGCTTGATTTGCTTGGTCTTGCTCTGAGGAACTGGCTGCCTGGTACTCCACCTTGTCACCGGACTCTGCTGTCAGCTGGATGGTCCTCGTAGCACACCTGATCACTGCATCATATCTGGTCATCCAGCTCATACCCAGGATCATATCAAAACCAAGGGTCTCCAGAACTATCGGGCGCGCCTCGAAATCTACCCCCCTTATGGTGAGGGTGATACTGGGGCAACGTAGAGTGGCGCGCTGCTCTCCCCCTGGTGAGCTCACTAGCATAGCATTCTTCATAGGCAATAATGCTACCAGGTTCTTTTTTACAAAAGCAGCAGAAATGAAAGCATGCGAAGCTCCAGAATCAAATAAAACAGTGGCGGGGGTTGAATTGACGAGGAACGTACCCACGACCACATCTGTAGAGGCCTCTGCTGTCTCTGCACTGGTGTGGTTGACCTTGCCCCGAACAGGAATCTGCGGTGCACGACCTCCCTGCTGCTGACCCTGCTGCTGGCCAACTCTCTGAGTGCTGCCCTGCTGCTGCTGTCCGGCGGCGTTCTGAGTCTTCTTGGGACAGGCACTGGCGAAGTGTCCCTGCTCTCCACAGTGGTAGCACACTCTCGGTCCCACTGGCGTTGTGTTGACTGGGCTGATGCGCTGAGCTGGACTGGGCTGCACCTGGCTGCGCTGAACTGGACCCATCTGCGGCTGACCCTGAGGACGCTGCTGCTGCGGCGCCCGGGGAAACTGAGGACGCTGCTGCTGGTACTGGCCACGACTGAGCAACCCAGACTGGCCCTGGAAGCGCTGCTGGCCTCCCACCTGCTGACTCTGGGGAGGTGTGAAGCGTGGACGACTGCTGCTGCCCACCTGCTGTCCCTGGAGCTTCCTCTTCTTCTCCTCCATCTCACGGCGCTTGTGCTCCAACATCAGAGCGCCGTCCACCAGCTCGTGAAAAGTCGGGAACTTGGTGCACATGAGCTGGTACTGGAGTGCATCCTGCAGACCGTCACGGAACCTGGCCTGCTTCTTCTGATCCGTGGCCACGTCCTCTGGAGCGTAACGGGCCAACGAGACGAACTTGTCACGATAAGCCGTGACACTCATCCCTTCCTGCTTCAGAGCCAGGAACTCCTTCTTCTTCAGGACCATTAAGGCCTCCGGCACGTGGTGTGCACGAAAGCTGCTGCAGAACTGCTGCCAAGTGATCTGGGTACCGGCCGGGCGTGAAGACTGGTATGAATCCCACCAGTCCAACGCCGGCCCCTGAAGCTGTCCTCCGGCGTACAGTACCTTCTCCCTGTCATCGCACTGGGCGATGTCCAACTGTCTCTCCACTGCCTTGAGCCAGTCATCTGCCTCAAGGGGGTCGCTGGCCTTGCTGAAGGTCGGCGGGCGTCCCTTCAGAAACTCGCCCCTCTTGTCTCTGGGTGGTGCAGCTGCCTGGGGATGATGCTGGCCCTGCTGGATCAACCTCATGGTCTCTGCCATCTGCTGCATCATCTGAACTTGAGCATACATCAGCTGCTCAATGGTGGGGATCTGATGGTTCGGATTCAGGTTCGGGGGCGGATTCTGGTGCGGAGGCTGTCCTCCCGCATTGCCCCCGGGGTGAGCCATCTATAAACGCAAAGGTTAGATATTAGAGGGTTAGTGCATGATAAATATATATATACCCCTGCTATCTAACAATAAAGTCCTTAAGCCTTATACCTATTTCTAGATGGTCGCAGACAGGTGTCTACGCCCATTACAATCATTACAACGAACCAAATCAAACATATGCATAATAACAATAAATACAAGCAGGTAAAGGCATAAACTCACGCAAGACTCGACTGTTAGATTTTTAAAGTTTTCAAAACATGGGGGTCTCCTAGTAATTTGTCAACCGTACTATCTAGGCTGCGTTCCTACAGTCAGCACGGCTCTGATACCAATCTGTCACACCCGGATTTACACAAAACCCGAATGCGGCCATATGTGTGCCCAGGAAGTCCACCGACACATATAGCAAACAAAGATGGTAAAAATCAGAGTACAATGCTTCAATTATTCATCAATAGTAGCGTTTTACATCAGAGTTTGGCATAAAAGAAATACATGGACAGCGGAAGTCTAATTCATCTCTCTAAGCGTAGCCGCAATCCCACAGGGACTCTGACTGGGAGAACGCCAACTCAGAAGTACGGCAAGTCCTCGGGAAACTCCACCTCGTAATCAGCCTGACTCCAATCTGTTACCCGTCCGGGATTTTGCCCAAAAAAATGTTGATAATAGCAAGTGTAAGTAACAGAATTACTTAGCAAGTACAGCACGGGTTATGAAGGCTCAAAAAGGCTAGACACTGGCTTAACTGCATTAGCACTTTTAGTTGGTTCATTTTAACTTTGTCCAAATTACTACGAGTGAATGAGAATCCCAGTTGTAACCCGAGTAATGGTGTAAGTGACATTAAACAGAAATAAATACCATATTCTAATCAAAAAGGGTCCAGGCCGCTCGTGACCCTGAGCCAGGCTATCATGATAGATCGTACACTCTGCAGAGGTTTCGCCCTTTACCCACCAGTCGCGTAAAAGTTCAAAGAACTTTGCACCCAACCACGCACCTCAACACTTCCGAGGTGTGAGTGCATAGGGACGCTACGAGGCTTTCACAAGACACCCTAACAAGATAGTAGCCGCTGCAGTAATACAAGGTGGTGAGTCCTTAGGCACCGAAATCGACGTACGCCCACGGAGTCCACCGTGAGGGGGTCGATGGCGTCCAGAGCGCGGGTATCCACCCCAAAAATGCGCAACGTGCGGAGTCCTCAAGACGCTGAGACTCCCAACACGGGACTGGGTCTAACGAGACCTAGCCGACGGGGCTACCGTCCTCGGTGGAATCGGGAAAACACCCCGTGCCTTGCCTCCCACAACGCCGCTGGCCCCTCGGTAACCACTATCAAGCTAGAGCCGTACAAGCTACTTGACCAAGACCAGAGCCCATATAGTTCCGGCGGTGGCGACAGGCTCCTGGGTTGCCGCTTTAAGAACCGGTCCTTAGAGGGAGACACTAGAGCAAAGCACACAGCACATGCTCTAGCTCCCTAATCCATGTTGCTAAAAAGCAAGTTTTAACATTAAAGTTGAAGTGGACCATTAAATCAATATTAACAATTAAGTAAAGGTGACAGTAGTTGCGCCTAGCAAAATACTACCCAAATGCATAAACCCATAGGAATACAAGGACAGGGAAATAAATGCTAGGAAATAACCTTAATGGTAATCAATATTAGACACATGCGTATGTAATGAACAGTGTATTAAATGTGAGATAGGTAGCAAGGATTGTCCGTGCTATAACTTGCCTTCCTCGGAGTAAGGCTGCTGCTGAAAGTCCTGCTCCGGCACGTCCTCAACGTACTCGTAGTCCAACGCTACGGGCTCACCGACTGGACACGATCATCACGCACGCATTCCAAAACAATCATCACATGCAAGCAAAATTAATCTATTAGAACAGTACACCAAACAGTAAAAACAGTACAAAAACAGGAGCTAGAAATATTCTACACGTCGCTACGAACACATGAGCGCGAAAATCACGCAAATCGGAGCTAAAACGCGAAAGTTATAGCGTTTCTAAGATTCGGGGGCTTGCTGGCAAAGTTTTAAAATTTCCAGGGGCCTAAACGAATAAAACAGGACCTATTTGTAATTATTTTCGAATTAAAAAGGACCGCGGGTTAATTTTAAAGAACGTCAGGGGCTCTTTAGCAAAGTTGACCGGCGCTGACCGGTACGACTTGTTTGACTCAGGGTTGGAACTCGCGGTGGCCGTCGGATCACGATCTGGCGGCTGGGGTTGGTTGGGGAGAGAGCGGGGTCAAAGGGGACGCAGGGGACGGCGGCGCCGCTCGGTCGGCGGCGGAGCATCGCCGGAGGTGAGCGGCTTTCGGGCTACAGACCAACAAACTCTAAACTGCTTGGACCTACGGCACCAGGGGAGGACGGCGAGTTCACCTGGGGCGATGGCGACGGCGACGGGACGACGAGGAGCGCGGACGTCGGGGAGGGGCGGCTCGGCGGGCCTGAGCAACGACGGCGAGCGCGTTAGGCTTGAAAGCAAGGCGAATCAAGGTTGGAAATGGCTCGGTAACTGTCATTACCTCCTCAGGGGGCCCCGAGGTGGATCCTCGCTGAGGATTTTGCGCCGGCGTCGGAGATTGACAGTGGCCGGAGCTCGGGGGCGGCGGCGCCAATGGCGGCGGCGCGAGGCAGGTGGAGGCGTTGCGGCTCGGGATTGGCTCGAAGGTGACAGGCGAGGGTTCGGGTGCGGTACTTGTAGTGGCCAAGGGTCCTCGGTGGGTGGTCCGCATCGAATCGTGCGGTGGCCGGCGGCGGGGCTCCGCCTTCCATAGAGAAGGGCACTTTCCATACGGGGAGGCAGCGCGGATTGGGAGGGAGCGGGTACGGGAAGCTTCCGCGAGGTTTCAGGGGGGTCACAGGGTCACGTAGACGGGGAAAGTCGGGCCCCCGGCGGATCTCGGCGTGCGCGTCCCAGGTAACCCGAGCCGGACTCGCGTGCGGCTCGGCCGGAGGTAGGGGGTGACAGGGTGGGCCCACCAGTCAGCCTGGGGGAGAAGGAGGCGGTCGTGGCCGGGCGGTGCTGGCTGGGCCGAGCTGGAGAAGACTGGGCCGGCTCGGGGAGGAGGGGAAGTTGGGCCGCGGCTGCGCGCGCGGGCCGAAGCGGAGGAGGAAGGGGAGAGGGAGAAAGAGGTGGGCCGGCTGGGCCGGAAGTGGAGCGGGGAGGAGAAGTAGACTTTGCTGACGACGGGGGTGGAAAGGCCGTGGGCCGGATCGTCTGCTGGGCCGGCTCGGCTGGGAGAAAAAAGAAAAAGGGAGGAGGGGGCTGAATTGGACTTGAGAGAAGTTCAGGGAGTGAAATCGAACTAGGGCCTAACAACTTTTCTAGAGCTCCAAACAAAGTGATTCAAATTCGAATTTAAATATTTTTAAATTCTTGTTTGAATCACAAGCAATACAAAAATAAATGCAGCAGCATGAATGCAACAATAAATGTTTCTATCACCTATATTTGTTTTTAAATTTGTGAAAATTATTATTTAGCCTTAATAAAACAGGTGAAAGCATTAAATAATTAATTAATTGCCAAAAATTTTAAAATTGAGCATTTTGGGTGTTACAACAATGCTTTATTCTCATCATATAGTAGCGTTTACATCAGAGCGCTTCAGAAATAAAAACATGGACAGCGGAAGACTAATACATCTCTCTAGCGTAGGCGCAATCCCACAGGGACTCTGACTGGGAGAACGCGAGCTCAGAAGTACGGCAAATCCTCTGGAAACTCCACAGCGTAATCAGCCTGACTCCAATCTGTTACCCGTCCGGGATTTTGCCCAAAAATAGTAATAACAGCAAGTGTAAGTAATGGAAATTACTTAGCAAGTATAGCACGGGTTATGAAGGCTCAAAAAGGCTAGACTCGGCTTAACTGCATTAGCACTTTTAGTTGGTTCGTTTTATCATTGTCCAAGTTACTACATGTGAATGAATACCCGGTTGCAACCCAATTAATAAAGTGTAAGTGACATTAAGCATGAATAAATATCAAGTTCTAATCAAAAAGGATCCAGACCGCTCGTGACCCTGAGCAAGGCTATCATGATAGATCGTACACTCTGCAGAGGTTTCGCCCTTTACCCACCAGTCGCGTAAAAGTTCAAAGGAACTTTGCACCCAACCACGCACATCGACACTTCCGAGGTGTGACTGCATAGGGACGCTACGAGGCTTTCACAAGACACCCTAACAAGTCAGTAGCCGCTGGAGTACTATACGGCGGTGAAAACTTAGGCACCGAGATCGACGTACGCCCACGGAGTCACACCATGAGGGGGTCAATGGCGTCCGGAGCGCGGGTATCGCACCCATACTGCGCAACATGCAGAGTTCTCAATCGCTGAGACTCCTACACGGGACTGGGTCTAACGGGACCTAGCCGACGGATCTCCCGCCCTCGGTGGAATCGGAGAACACCCAGCACCGTACCTCCCACAACGCCGTTGGCCCCTCGGTAACCACTGCCAAGCTAGAGACGTACAAGCTACTTGACCAAGACCAGAGCCATTATAGTTCCGGCGGTGGCGACAGGCTCCTGGGTTGCCGCTTTAAGAACCGGTCCTTAGAGGGAGACACTAGAGCAAAGCACACAGCACATGCTACTAGCTCCCTAATCCATGTTGCTAAAAGCAAGTTTTATCGTTAAGGTTGAAGTGGACCATTAATGCAAGTTTAGCAGTTTAATAAAGGTGACAGTAGTAGCGCCTAGCAAAATTCTACCCATATGCAATAACCCATAGGAATACAAGGTCAGGGAAATAAATGCTAGGTATAACCTTAATGGTAAACAGTATTAGACACATGCGTATGTAATAAACAGTGTATTAAAAGTGAGATAGGTAGCAAGGATTGTCCGTGCTAAATACTTGCCTCAAATCCAGTATAATAGCTGCTCAAAGTCTTCAGTCCTTCACCTTGAATCTCTCGAACGACGTTCCTCTACTCGCAACAATCATCGAGCACAGCTTGTAGGTAAACAAGCAAACAAACAATATACCCCTAAGAACAATACACCAATCAAAGGGAAAGAATTAAAGGAGCACGCTAAAGGATAGGGCTTGGTTCGATGGTCACGTGAGCAAGAATCGCTGGAAACGGAGCAACGGTTGAAAAGATACAACTATCGGAAGATTTGGTGATTAAACAAACAAAACTATATGCTGGATATATTTTAATTAAATAAAATAATATGTGAAGGTTATTTCAGAGAAACACCTTATGTTATAATTAATTCAAATTTATTTTTGAATTTATAAAATCAAGGTGGAACCTAATCACATTTTATTTATAATGGTTTATGTATAGATTATACCAAATTAAACATTAATTTAAAATAGAACGTGTGAGCATCTAATCGAATAACTTTATGAACCGTGTTGTTTAAATAAATTTTATAATCAAATACATTTATGTTAATATTAATCAATGTTAACATTTATTTGTGAAATCCGAGGTTTAACTCTAAATTGATTTTAATTTAGAAAGTGCTAGTTAAATAATCATTAATCAAACTAATATCACTTTATAAAAACTGAGATGGAACTTAACTATATTTTATTTAGAAAACTAATTCAATAAATATTAATCATGTTAACATTAATATGAAAAATCGGAGTATAAACCTTAATTAGATTTTATTTAAGAAAACACATTTAGATAACATTTAATCAACTTAATATTAAATAAAAATTCAGAAACAAGTTGCATGATAAATAACAGTGCTAACGTGTAGTTTATGTTGACATGAATCTAACGCAACGAAAACGGATTAAATCGGAGTTAAAACGTGGATTTTATTGTGAAAACGAAGTTACCGGGATCTATACGTAATTAACCGTAGCTTCCAGGGTCTAGCTGGTAAGATTCCGCAGGACACAGAGAACATCGTTCGTGAAATCAGGAAAGTCTAGGGTTAGATCTGCAAATGCTGCTCGGGTTGGGTTTATGTGTGAAGTGGAGAATCTAGCAGGGGGTTTTCCGTAAAATCCCCATCTTCTTCGTTTACACAGCAAGGGAGCTCGCCGGCGCTCATGGGTCGTCGGGCTCGCCGGTGACTCCGCGGGTTAGGGTGGCAGTGGGGTAGCGCCGGTAGAAGAGGAGGGAGAGGGGATCTAGTGGGGGTCCTCACCGGCGCGGGAAGTCGACGGGGATGGCCGCGATTTGAAGTCCAGCGGAGGCAGTGGGTCGGCGGCGAGGGGCGTTCACGGGGGGGAGGAGCTCCGGCGTCGATTCGGCGACGAGAGGTGGTCGATTCGACGCGTCTCGTCAAGGGGAAGATCTTCGCGGCCTCGGTTCTCCTCAACGGCGATGGAAGCGTCGAGTCGGCGATGGTGACCTCCAGTGGCGGCGTCATCACGCGGGGACGCTCCTCTGGCGGCCGAGCGGCGAGGAGGACGGGCGGAGAAGGTGCGGCTTGGAGTCGCGGAGCTCGTGGCGGCGTCCACTCCGAGCGGCGTCCAAGGAGACGGCGAGACGAACAACAATGGCGGGCGGCGGCGCCGCTGCGTGAGGCGAGGAGGAGGAGGAGGGAGCGGCGGCGCTGGCCCCTGGCGGCGGTGCGGCGCAAGTAGGGGCGAGAGCGAGGGCGGCGGCTAGGGCACAGGCTCGGCTGCGCGCGGCTTATAGGGGCGCGGACGCCGAGGGCTGCGTGGCACGCACGCCGAGAAATCCGGCGGCGGCGGTGCGCGTTGATTGCGGCGGCGGGCGCGCCCTGCGGGAGGCCGGCGCGGCGTCGGCTTCATGGGCCGCGCGAGCGGCTGGGCCAGATGGGAAAACAAGCCCAGCAGTGAGGGAGAGGAGTGGGGCGTGGGCCGGCTGGCCTGGTGGGCCGCGAAGCAGGCGGAGCTGGGCTGGCTCGGGGAGAAAAGTAGGAGGGCGAGCTCGGCCAAGGGAAAGAGTTCAAGGGGGAAATCTGAACTCCGGCCAAAATAACTTTTCTAGGGCTCCAAACAAAGCAATTCAAACGCGAATTTAAATTAGATTTAAATTCTGATTTGAACTACACACAAGCAAAACTCGATGCAGCCAGCATGAATGCAACACACAACATTAAACCTATATTGATTTAATTTAATTTAGAAAAACAATTTTTCCTTTACTAAATTCCCTGTATATTTTATAAAGCTTGAAAATTTTTAGAAAATTGAGAAAAAATATTGTATTAATTATGTTGAAAATTCACATCCCAAAATTCGAAAATTTTGGGGTGTGACACTGTCACACCCGGATTTACACAAAACCCGAATGCGGCCATATGTGTGCCCAGGAAGTCCACCGACACATATAGCGAACAAATATGGTAAAAATCAGAGTACAATGCTTTTATTCTCATCATAAAGTAGTGATTACATCAGAGTTTTGCATAAATGAAATACATGGACAGCGGAAAACTAATAAACTCTCTCTAAGTGTAGCCGCAATCCCACAGGGACTCTGACTGGGAGAACGCCAGCTCAGAAGTATGGCAAGTCCTCAGGAAACTCCACCTCATAATCAGCCTGACTCCAATCTGTTACCCGTCCGGGATTTTGCCCAAAAATAGTAATAACAGCAAGTGTAAGTAATGGAAATTACTTAGCAATTATAGCACGGGTTATGAAGACTCAAAAAGGCTAGACACTGGCTTAACTGCATTAGCACTTTTAGTTGGTTCGTTTTAACTTTATCCAAGTTACTACAAGTGAATGAGAACCCGGTTGTTACCCGATTAATAGTGTAAGTGACATTAAGCATGAATAAATACCATATTCTAATAAAAAAGGATCCAGGCCGCTCGTGACCCTGAGCAAGGCTATCATGATAGATCGTACACTCTGCAGAGGTTTCGCCCTTTACCCACCAGTCGCGTAAAAGTTCAAAGGAACTTTGCACCCAACCACGCACATCAACACTTCCGAGGTTGTCACACCCGGATTTACACAAAACCCGAATGTGGCCATATGTGTGCCCAGGAAGTCCACTGACACATATAGCGAACAAATATGGTAAAAATCAGAGTACAATGCTTCGTTATTCATCAATAGTAGCGTTTACATCAGAGTTTTGCATAAATGAAATACATGGACAGCGGAAGACTAATACATCTCTCTAAGCGTAGCCGCAATCCCACAGGGACTCTGACTGGGAGAACGCCAACTCAGAAGTACGGCAAATCCTCGGGAAACTCCACAGCATAATCAGCCTGACTCCAATCTGTTACCCGTCCGGGATTTTGCCCAAAATGATAATAAATAGCAAGTGTAAGTAACAGAATTACTTAGCAAGTATAGCACGGGGGATGAGGCAAAGAAGGCTTGATACTGGCTTAACTGCATTAGCACTTTTAGTTGGTTCGTTTTAATCGTAATTACTACTTTAGATGAATCCCAGTTGTAACCCAAATTAATTAATGTAAGTCAACATTAAACAGTAATAGATATCATCTTCTAATCATAAAAGGATCCAGGCCGCTCGTGACCCTGAGCTGGGCTATCATGATAGATCGTACACTCTGCAGAGGTTTCGCCCTTTACCTACCAGTCGCGTAAAAGTTCAAACGAACTTTGCACCCAACCACGCCCATCAACACTTCCGAGGTGTGACGACATAGGGACGCTACGAGGCTTTCACAAGACACCCTAACAAGTCAGTAGCCGCTGCAGTACTATACGGTGGTGAAAACTTAGGCACCGAGATCGACGTACGCCCACGGAGTCCACCGCGAGGGGGTCGATAGCGTCCAATGCGCGGCACGACGGCCAGCAGGAAAGGTAAAAGCGCAACGTGCGGAGCTCCCGCCGAACAGGCGATCCCGTTGAGCGGGTGCTCCCACACGGGACTGTGCCTCACGGGGGCATAGCTGACGGAATCCGCCCTCGGTGGAATCGGAGGTCACCCAGCGCCGTATCTCCCACAACGCCGGAGGCCACACGGTAACTACTGCCAAGCTAGAGACGTACAAGCTACTTGACCAAGACCAGAGCCCATTTAGTTCCGGCAGCGGCGACTTGCTCCCAGGTTGCCGCTTTTACGAACCAGTCCTTAGGGAGAGTTACTGGGGTCAGGCAAAACACACCAACCCCAGCTTCCCTGATCCAAGTTGCTAAAAAGCAAGTTTTACATTTAATTCAAGTGGACCATTATTCAAGATTAACATTTAAGCGAATAAAAGTTGTAGCGCCTAGCAGTGTGCTACCCATATGCAAAAACCCATAGGAATACAAGGACAGGGAATATAAATGCTAGGTACAACCTTAATGGTGAACAAAATTAGACACATGCATATGAATTGAACAGTGTATTAATAATGTGGTAGGTGCAAGGAATATCCGTGCTAGTACTTGCCTTCCTCGGAGTAAGGCTGAAGCTGCAGATCTGGCTCCTGGTAATCCTCCACGTACACCGCGTCCAAAGCTACGGGCTCACCGACTGGACACGATCATCACGCACGCATTCCAATACAATCATTACATACAAACAAAAGTATTCTATTAGAACAGTACACCAAACAATGAAAACAGTACAAAAACAGGAGCTAGAAATATTCTACACGTCGCTACGAACACATGAGCGCAAGAATCACGCTAATCGGAGCTAAAACGTGAAAACTACAGCGTTTCTAAGGTCCAGGGACTTGCTGGCAAAGATTTAAAGTTTCCAGGGACCTATTCGTGAGAAACAGAGGACCTATACGTAATTACGTATAAAAACGCGAGGGCCGACGTGCAAAAGTCCACTGACAGGACCGCGGGTTCTATTTTTAAAAAGCTCAGGGGCCTAAATGGATAAAACAGGACCTAATTGGAAATATTTTTGAACTACACAGGACCGCGGGTTGGTTTCGAGAAAGTAGGAGGGCTCTTTAGCAAAATTGTCGCGCTGACCGGTATCCTCTGGTTTGACTCGGGCTCGGGCTGGATCTGGACCGTCGGATCACGATCGGACGGCTCTGGTGGGGAGGCTCGCCGGGAAAGACGGACGCGCGGCGGCGCGGCTTGCGCGCGGCGGCGCTTCGCCGGAGTGGGGGCTAGGGGACGCTAGGGGCCACGGTTTGCGACGAGATCTGGCTCTATGGACTCAGGACGGGATGGCGAGTCGATCCAGGGTGACCAAGTCGACCCTTGGCCGGCGGGACGGCCGGACGGCGGCGGGCGGCGGCGGTGAGCGCCGGTGAGGTGTGCAGGGGGGGTTCCTGGGTGGCTTTTGGTTCTGATCTTTGACGCTGGAGCGACAGGGGTGTATGGCGAGCACGGTGAGGGTGAAAAAGTCGTGCGGGGTGCAGTGTGGCGGCCGGTCGACATCGGGCGGCGGGGGACCGACGGCGGCGAGCGCGGGAAACGAAGCTACGGTGCTCGGGGCCTAGAATTGACATGGTGGGTGGACTTGTTACCTTCTGAGGGTGACGCAGGCGCACGGAATCGGCCCGGGAAGCTTCGGAGCAGCTGGACGACGGCCGGCGGTGTTCGGACGGCCGCGGCGGCGCTGCGAGAGGAGCGAAGGAATTAGTCAGGGGCGCGGGCGGAATCGAGCCGGGGTCAGGGGGAAGAGCTTCGTTACCCTCTGGCGAATCGTTTGGGAGAGATGGCCGGCGCAGCGGGGCACCGGAGCGGCCTGGCGGCGGCGGCGGCGCTGCGAGCTCGGCGGCGCTGAGAGGCTTGGGGTGGTGGCGGCGCTAGGGTTGGGCGAGGATGGAGATGGGATCGGGGGCGGAGCTGAGGCGCATTTGTAGGCGCAGATGGGGTCGGGCGCGGGCCTTGGCGTGCAGGCGTGGGCGGCGGCGCGCGGGATCAGCGGCGGCGGTTGCGGGCGGCGCGGGCGGCAGAGGAGGGAAAGGAAAGGGGGAAGAGGATAGCGCTGACGTGCGGGCCCGACTCGCCAGAGAGAGGGAGGGAGAGGGCGCGGGAGTGGCTGGCGGGCCAAGCTGGGCCGCGGGGAGGAATTGGGCCGGGGAGGGGAAAGAGAAAAAGAAGAGCTGGGCTGGACCGAAGGAAGAGATGAGGGGGCTATAGTGGACTTGTGAATTAAGTTCAGGGAGCCAAAACGAACTAGGGCCTAACAACTTTTCTAGAGCTCCAAACAAGGTGATTCAAATTTGAATTTAAATAAATTTAAATTCTCGTTTGAGCCACAAGCAATACAAAAATAAATGCAGCAGCATGAATGCAACAATAAATGTTTCTATCACTTATATTTGATTTTAAATTTTCGAAAATTATTATTTAGCCTTTATAAAATAGGTGAAAGCATTAAATAATTAATTAAGTGCCAAAAATTTTAAATTTGAGTATTTTGGGTGTTACAAGCCTACCCCCCTTAAGGTGAATCTCGTCCTCGAGATTCGGATGTAGAAGCGAAGAGCTGTGGGTACTCGGACTTGAGATCTTCTTCCCGCTCCCATGTTGCTTCATCGACTGAGTGCCGGCTCCACTGCACCTTGCACATCCGAATGACCCTGTTTCTTGTCACCCTCTCAGACTCCTCTAGAATCTTGACTGGATGCTCCTCATAGGTGAGATCCCCTTGCACACTCAGCCCTTCTATCGGGATCACCTTCTCAGACTCTTCAGGTACCCGCAAACATTTCTTCAGCTGAGACACATGGAACACATCGTGTACTCCGGCCAGTTCCTCAGGTAACTCTAGCCGGTATGCCACTTCGCCCATCCGTTCCAATATCTTGAAGGGTCCAATGAAACGAGGTGCCAGCTTGCCCTTGACATTGAACCTCTTCACACCTCTCATCGGTGACACCTTGAGATACACAAAGTCATCAACCTTGAAGTTGAGATCCCTCCGTCTGACATCGGCATAACTTTTCTGTCGGGACTGGGCCGCCTTCAGGTTCTGCCTGATCACCTGCACCTGTCGCTCTGCATCTCTGAGTATCTCTGGGCCAAAGACCTGACTCTCTCCAGTCTGATCCCAGAACAAAGGTGTCCGGCACTTCCTGCCATACAATGCCTCGAATGGTGCCATCTGCAAGCTCTTCTGATAGCTGTTCTTGTACGAGAATTCTGCATACGGCAAACTCTTGTCCCAGCTGGTCCCATACTGCAGTGCACATGCCCTCAACATATCCTCTAGTATCTGATTGGTCCGCTCTGTCTGACCATCTGTCTGAGGGTGATAAGCTGAACTGAAATGCAGCTTCGTGTCCATGGACTCATGTAGCTTCTGCCAGAAGTGCGAGGTGAACTGAGTACCACGATCTGACACAATCTTCTTCGGTACCCCGTGTAAACACACAATTCGCTCCATGTACAACTCTGCTAGTCTGGCGCCTGTATAGGTGGTCTTCACTGGCAGAAAGTGGGCCACCTTGGTCAGACGATCAACAATCACCCAAATGGAGTCGAATCCTCTCTGAGTACGGGGCAGACCAGTGATGAAGTCCATACCAACTTCTTCCCATTTCCACTCCGGGATCTTCAACGGCTGAAGCAACCCAGCTGGCCTCTGATGTTCTGCCTTGACTCGCTGACATGTGTCGCACAATGCCACGTGAGTCGCCACATCACGCTTCAGTCCATACCACCAGAATCTCTCCTTGATGTCCTGGTACATCTTTGTGCTGCCTGGGTGGATCGAATAAGCTGAGTCATGTGCCTCTCTCAGAATCATCTCTCTGATCTGCGCTATGTCTGGCACACATATCCTCTTTCCATGCCAAAGAGTTCCCTGCTCATCCACTCGGAATCCAGGGGCCTTCCCCAATGCAACATTCCCCACAATCTCTCGGATCTTCTCATCCTGCAGCTGACCTCTCCGGATCTCCTGCTCGAGTGTGGGCTCCACTGCCATCTCGGTGATGCTGGTGACGAATCCCAGACTCATCCTCTCAAACTCTCGGCTGAGCTCCTCAGGCAAACGGTGTCCAGTGATCCTGTTCACATAACTCCTCCTGCTCAGAGCATCTGCCACCAAGTTGGCCTTCCCAGGGTGATAATGAATCTCCAGATCATAATCCTTGATCAGCTCTAACCATCTGCGCTGTCTCATGTTCAGATCTGTCTGAGTGAAGACATACTTGAGGCTCTTATGGTCAGTGAAGATGTCGCATCTGTGCCCAATCAAGTAGTGTCTCCAGATCTTCAGTGCATGAACCACAGCTGCCAACTCCAAGTCGTGCGTCGGATAGTTCTGCTCATGCTTCCTCAGCTGCCTGGACGCATACGACACGACTCTGCCCTCCTGCATAAGGACACAACCCAGTCCAAGACGGGATGCATCGCAGTAGATCGAGAAGCTCTTCGCCAAATCTGGCATCACAAGCACTGGGGCTGTAGTCAACCTCTTCTTCAACTCTTCGAAGCTGGCCTGACATGCCTCTGTCCACACGAACGGGGCATTCTTCTCGAGCAATGCAGTCAGCGGCTTAGCAATCTTGGAGAATCCTTCAATGAACCGTCTGTAATAACCGGCCATCCCAAGGAAACTCCTGATCTCGCTCACATCCCGTGGCGGATTCCAGCTCAATACATCGCTGACCTTCTTTGGATCGACTGCCACTCCTCCATTGGACAACACATGTCCCAGAAATGCCACTTCCTTCAGCCAGAATTCACACTTGCTCAGCTTGGCATACAACTGATGTTCCCGAAGTCTTTGCAGTACCAATGTCAAGTGCTCCTCATGCTCTGCCTCATTCTTGGAGAAGACCAATATATCATCGATGAACACCACCACGAATTTATCCAGATAGTCCATGAATACGCTGTTCATCAAGTACATGAAATAGGCAGGAGCATTGGTCAGTCCAAAAGACATGACAGTGAACTCAAACAACCCATACCGAGTGGTGAAAGCGGTCTTGGGAATGTCCGACGGTCGAATCCTCATCTGATGATAACCCGACCGAAGGTCAATCTTCGAGAACACACATGCTCCACGCAGCTGATCGAACAGATCATCAATCCTCGGCAGTGGATACTTGTTCTTGATGGTCACCTCGTTGATGGCTCGATAATCGATGCACAGCCTCTGAGTACCATCCTTCTTGTCGGCGAACAACACCGGCGCTCCCCATGGCGAAGAACTCGGACGAATGTACCCCTTGGCCAATAATTCGTCCAACTCCTTCTTGAGCTTCTCCAGCTCCTTTACTCCCATCCTATATGGTCTCTTGGCTATAGGTGCAGTGCCAGGTTTTAGTTCAATAATGAATTCAACATCACGAACTGGAGGCATACCTGGCAACTCTTCGGGGAACACATCCGGGAACTGGCTCACAACTCGGATGTCTTCTAGCGCCTTCCCTTCAGCTTGATAGACTTGGCCCTGCTCTGCTGGACTGGCTGCCTGATACTCCACCGTGTCACCGGACTCTGCTGTCAGCTGGATAGACCTCGTGGAGCACCGGATCACTGCATCATACTCGGCCATCCAACTCATACCCAGTATCATATCAAATCCGAGTGTCTCCAGGACTACCGGGCTTGTCTTGAATTCTACCCCCCTTATTAAGATGGGAACATGGGGGCACCGTAGAGTGGCCCGCTGTTCACCCCCTGGCGAACTCACTAGCATAGTGTTCTTCATGGGCTTTAGTGCTAGCATATTCTTCTTTACAAAAGCAGCAGAAATAAAAGCATGCGAAGCTCCTGAATCAAATAAAACAGTGGCGGGGGTCGAATTGACCAGAAACGTACCCACGACAACATCTGTAGCTGCCTCAGCTGTCTCTGCACCGGTGTGGTTGAGCTTCCCTCTGATCGGAGCCTGCTGAGCCTGGCCTCCCTGCTGCTGCTGTCCGGCTGGCGTCTGAGCTCTCTTGGGGCAGTTGTTGGAGAAGTGCCCCTGCTCCCCACAGCGGTAACAAGATCTGGGTCCCACTGGCACAGTGTTGGCCGGACTGAGGCGCTGAGCTGGACCTGACTGCTGAACGGGCCTCTGGGGCACCTGAGGGCGCTGAGCTGGAGCTGCCTGGAACTGACCCTGCGGACGCTGCTGGTACTGCTGCTGCTGCGGTGGCGCCCTGGGGAACTGAGGTCGTGGAAACTGGGGTCGCTGCTGGTACTGACCCCTGCTGATCATGCCTGACTGGCCCTGGAAGCGCTGCTGGCCTCCCATCTGCTGACTCTGTGGAGGTGCGAAGCGCGGACGGCTGCTGCTGCCCATCTGCTGTCCCTGGAGCTTCCTCTTCTTCTCCTCCATGTCGCGGCGCTTGCTCTCTAGCATGAGAGCGCCGTCCACCATCTCGTAGAAGGTCGAGAACTTGGTGCACATCATCTGGTACTGGAGAGCATCCTGCAGACCGTCACGGAACCTGATCTGCTTCTTCTGATCGGTGGCTATGTCCTCTGGAGCGTAACGGGCCAGTGCCAGAAACTTGTCACGGTAGGCCGTGACACTCATCCCCTCCTGCTTCAGCGCCAGGAACTCCTGCTTCTTCAAAGTCATCAGAGCCTCCGGCACGTGGTGTGCGCGAAAGCTCTCGCTGAACTGCTGCCAAGTGACCTGGGTCCCGGCCGGGCGTGAAGACTGGTATGAATCCCACCAATCCAATGCCGGCCCCTGAAGCTGCCCTCCGGCATACAGCACCTTCTCCTTGTCATCGCACTGGGCGATGTCCAGCTGCCTCTCTACCGCCTTGAGCCAGTCGTCAGCCTCAAGGGGGTCGCTGGCCCTGCTGAAGGTCGGTGGACGTCCCTTCAGAAACTCGCCCCGCTTGTCCCTGGGCGGAGCAGCTGCCTGAGGACCCTGCTGACCCTGCCGAATGTGCCTCATGGTCTCAGCCATCTGGTGCATCATCTGGACCTGGGCGTACATCAGCTGCTCGATGGTGGGGATCTGCTGGTTCGGGTTCAGGTTCGGCTGCTGGTGTGGAGGCGCACCACTGCCACCAGGGTTGGCCATCTATAATTTCACAAGGATCAGATATTAGTGGGTTAGTACAAGAATATACAACTACCCAGCTATCTAAACAGTAAAGTCCTTAAGCCTTATTCCTGCATCTAGATGGTTGTAGACTGATGTCTACGCCCATCACAATCAATACAAAGAACCAAATCAAACATGTGCATAATAACAATAAATACAAGCATGTGAAGGCATAAATTCACGCAAGACTCGACTGTTAGATTTTTAAAATTTTTAAAGCATGGGGGTCTCCTAGTAATTTCTCCACCGTACTATCTAGGCTGCGTTCCTACAGTCAGCGCGGCTCTGATACCAATCTGTCACACCCGGATTTACACAAAACCCGAATGTGGCCATATGTGTGCCCAGGAAGTCCACTGACACATATAGCGAACAAATATGGTAAAAATCAGAGTACAATGCTTCGTTATTCATCAATAGTAGCGTTTACATCAGAGTTTTGCATAAATGAAATACATGGACAGCGGAAGACTAATACATCTCTCTAAGCGTAGCCGCAATCCCACAGGGACTCTGACTGGGAGAACGCCAACTCAGAAGTACGGCAAATCCTCGGGAAACTCCACAGCATAATCAGCCTGACTCCAATCTGTTACCCGTCCGGGATTTTGCCCAAAATGATAATAAATAGCAAGTGTAAGTAACAGAATTACTTAGCAAGTATAGCACGGGGGATGAGGCAAAGAAGGCTTGATACTGGCTTAACTGCATTAGCACTTTTAGTTGGTTCGTTTTAATCGTAATTACTACTTTAGATGAATCCCAGTTGTAACCCAAATTAATTAATGTAAGTCAACATTAAACAGTAATAGATATCATCTTCTAATCATAAAAGGATCCAGGCCGCTCGTGACCCTGAGCTGGGCTATCATGATAGATCGTACACTCTGCAGAGGTTTCGCCCTTTACCTACCAGTCGCGTAAAAGTTCAAACGAACTTTGCACCCAACCACGCCCATCAACACTTCCGAGGTGTGACGACATAGGGACGCTACGAGGCTTTCACAAGACACCCTAACAAGTCAGTAGCCGCTGCAGTACTATACGGTGGTGAAAACTTAGGCACCGAGATCGACGTACGCCCACGGAGTCCACCGCGAGGGGGTCGATAGCGTCCAATGCGCGGCACGACGGCCAGCAGGAAAGGTAAAAGCGCAACGTGCGGAGCTCCCGCCGAACAGGCGATCCCGTTGAGCGGGTGCTCCCACACGGGACTGTGCCTCACGGGGGCATAGCTGACGGAATCCGCCCTCGGTGGAATCGGAGGTCACCCAGCGCCGTATCTCCCACAACGCCGGAGGCCACACGGTAACTACTGCCAAGCTAGAGACGTACAAGCTACTTGACCAAGACCAGAGCCCATTTAGTTCCGGCAGCGGCGACTTGCTCCCAGGTTGCCGCTTTTACGAACCAGTCCTTAGGGAGAGTTACTGGGGTCAGGCAAAACACACCAACCCCAGCTTCCCTGATCCAAGTTGCTAAAAAGCAAGTTTTACATTTAATTCAAGTGGACCATTATTCAAGATTAACATTTAAGCGAATAAAAGTTGTAGCGCCTAGCAGTGTGCTACCCATATGCAAAAACCCATAGGAATACAAGGACAGGGAATATAAATGCTAGGTACAACCTTAATGGTGAACAAAATTAGACACATGCATATGAATTGAACAGTGTATTAATAATGTGGTAGGTGCAAGGAATATCCGTGCTAGTACTTGCCTTCCTCGGAGTAAGGCTGAAGCTGCAGATCTGGCTCCTGGTAATCCTCCACGTACACCGCGTCCAAAGCTACGGGCTCACCGACTGGACACGATCATCACGCACGCATTCCAATACAATCATTACATACAAACAAAAGTATTCTATTAGAACAGTACACCAAACAATGAAAACAGTACAAAAACAGGAGCTAGAAATATTCTACACGTCGCTACGAACACATGAGCGCAAGAATCACGCTAATCGGAGCTAAAACGTGAAAACTACAGCGTTTCTAAGGTCCAGGGACTTGCTGGCAAAGATTTAAAGTTTCCAGGGACCTATTCGTGAGAAACAGAGGACCTATACGTAATTACGTATAAAAACGCGAGGGCCGACGTGCAAAAGTCCACTGACAGGACCGCGGGTTCTATTTTTAAAAAGCTCAGGGGCCTAAATGGATAAAACAGGACCTAATTGGAAATATTTTTGAACTACACAGGACCGCGGGTTGGTTTCGAGAAAGTAGGAGGGCTCTTTAGCAAAATTGTCGCGCTGACCGGTATCCTCTGGTTTGACTCGGGCTCGGGCTGGATCTGGACCGTCGGATCACGATCGGACGGCTCTGGTGGGGAGGCTCGCCGGGAAAGACGGACGCGCGGCGGCGCGGCTTGCGCGCGGCGGCGCTTCGCCGGAGTGGGGGCTAGGGGACGCTAGGGGCCACGGTTTGCGACGAGATCTGGCTCTATGGACTCAGGACGGGATGGCGAGTCGATCCAGGGTGACCAAGTCGACCCTTGGCCGGCGGGACGGCCGGACGGCGGCGGGCGGCGGCGGTGAGCGCCGGTGAGGTGTGCAGGGGGGGTTCCTGGGTGGCTTTTGGTTCTGATCTTTGACGCTGGAGCGACAGGGGTGTATGGCGAGCACGGTGAGGGTGAAAAAGTCGTGCGGGGTGCAGTGTGGCGGCCGGTCGACATCGGGCGGCGGGGGACCGACGGCGGCGAGCGCGGGAAACGAAGCTACGGTGCTCGGGGCCTAGAATTGACATGGTGGGTGGACTTGTTACCTTCTGAGGGTGACGCAGGCGCACGGAATCGGCCCGGGAAGCTTCGGAGCAGCTGGACGACGGCCGGCGGTGTTCGGACGGCCGCGGCGGCGCTGCGAGAGGAGCGAAGGAATTAGTCAGGGGCGCGGGCGGAATCGAGCCGGGGTCAGGGGGAAGAGCTTCGTTACCCTCTGGTGAATCGTTTGGGAGAGATGGCCGGCGCAGCGGGGCACCGGAGCGGCCTGGCGGCGGCGGCGGCGCTGCGAGCTCGGCGGCGCTGAGAGGCTTGGGGTGGTGGCGGCGCTAGGGTTGGGCGAGGATGGAGATGGGATCGGGGGCGGAGCTGAGGCGCATTTGTAGGCGCAGATGGGGTCGGGCGCGGGCCTTGGCGTGCGGGCGTGGGCGGCGGCGCGCGGGATCAGCGGCGGCGGTTGCGGGCGGCGCGGGCGGCAGAGGAGGGAAAGGAAAGGGGGAAGAGGATAGCGCTGACGTGCGGGCCCGACTCGCCAGAGAGAGGGAGGGAGAGGGCGCGGGAGTGGCTGGCGGGCCAAGCTGGGCCGCGGGGAGGAATTGGGCCGGGGAGGGGAAAGAGAAAAAGAAGAGCTGGGCTGGACCGAAGGAAGAGATGAGGGGGCTATAGTGGACTTGTGAATTAAGTTCAGGGAGCCAAAACGAACTAGGGCCTAACAACTTTTCTAGAGCTCCAAACAAGGTGATTCAAATTTGAATTTAAATAAATTTAAATTCTCGTTTGAGCCACAAGCAATACAAAAATAAATGCAGCAGTATGAATGCAACAATAAATGTTTCTATCACTTATATTTGATTTTAAATTTTCGAAAATTATTATTTAGCCTTTATAAAATAGGTGAAAGCATTAAATAATTAATTAAGTGCCAAAAATTTTAAATTTGAGTATTTTGGGTGTTACAGAGGTGTGACTGCATAGGGACGCTACGAGGCTTTCACAAGACACCCTAACAAGTCAGTAGCCGCTGGAGTACTATACGGTGGTGAAAACTTAGGCACCGAGATCGACGTACGCCCACGGAGTCACACCGTGAGGGGGTCGATGGCGTCCGGAGCGCGGGTATCGCACCCATACTGCGCAACGTGCAGAGTTCTCAATCGCTAAGACTCCTACACGGGACTGGGTCTAACGTGACCTAGCCGACGGGGCTACCGTCCTCGGTGGAATCGGAGATCACCCAGCGTCGTACCTCCCACAACGCCGTTGGCCCCTCGGTAACTACTGCCAAGCTAGAGACGTACAAGCTACTTGACCAAGACCAGAGCCATTATAGTTCCGGCGGTGGCGATAGGCTCCTGGGTTGCCGCTTTAAGAACCGGTCCTTAGAGGGAGACACTAGAGCAAAGCACACATCACATGCTCTGGCTCCCTAATCCATGTTACTAAAAAGCAAGTTTTAACATTAGAGTTGAAGTGGACCATTAAGTCAATATTAACAATTAATTAAGGGTGACAGTAGTTGCGCCTAGCAAAATGCTACCCATATGCAAAAACCCATAGGAATACAAGGACAGGGAAAGTAAATGCTAGGTACAACCTTAATGGTAAACAATTTTAGACACATGCGTATGTAATGAACAGTGTATTAAAAGTGAGATAGGTAGCAAGGATTGTCCGTGCTATAACTTGCCTTCCTCGGAGTACGGCTGCTGCTGCAAATCCTGCTCCGGCACGTCCTCAATGTACTCGAAGTCCAACGCCACGAGCTCACCGACTGGACACGATCATCACGCACGCATCCAAAACAATCATTACATGCAAACAAAATTAATCTATTATAACAGTACACCAAACAGTGAAAACAGTACAAAAACAGGAGCTAGAAATATTCTACGCTTCGCTACGAACACATGAGCGCGAAAATCACGCAAATCGGAGCTAAAACGTGAAAGTTATAGCGTTCCTAAGGTTCGGGGGCTTGCTTGCAAAGTTTTAAAATTTCCAGGGGCCTAAACGAATAAAACAGGACCTATTTGTAAATAGTTTTAAAATAAAATGGACCGCGGGTTAATTTTGATAAAACTCAGGGGCTCTTTAACAAAAATGCCCGCGCTGACCGGTATCCCGGGAGTTGACCCGCATCGCGACCGTCGGATCGAGATCGGACGGTCCACAGCGAGGGGCTCGCCGGGGAAGAAAGGTGCGCGGCGGCGCTGCTCGGGCCGCCGGCGAAGTTCGCCGGAATCGGGCCTAGCACGCGCTAGGGTGCTCGGTTTTCATCGGGGTTTGGCCCTATGGACTCAGGGGGACACGACGAGTCCCTCTATGGGGGTCTAGACGTGGGTTGGCCGGCGAAGTGGCCGGACGGCGGTGCGCGGCGGAGTTGAACTCCGGTGAGCCGCGAGGGGGTGAGTTTCGGGTGGGTTGGGGTTCTGATTTTTGGCTCTGAAGCTTCAGTGAACAACGGCGAGTGCTCCTGTGTGGTTCTAGAGGTGCATGGTGTGGTGTAGCGGCCTGTCGGCGATGACCGGCGGTCGGCCGACGGCGAGGGTCGCGGGGAGCGATCTACGGTGCATAAAGGCTGAAATTGAGGGGAGGAGGAGCTTCGTTACCCCCTGGCGATGCTCTTGACGCGAGGAATCGGCCGGAGGGGTGGCGGAGCGACGGGTTGACGGCGAGCGGCGGTCGGTGGCGTCGGTGCTCGCCGGCGATGGTGCTCCGGTGCGCGGGAAAGGGCTCGGAGTAGCTCGGCGTGTTCCACGCGGCTCGGTGAAGATCTTCCGAGGCTCGGGCGGGGCGATGGCGTGCCGGAGCGCGACGACGGCGGCGGCCGGCGAAGTTCGAAGCTCGGCGGCTCGGGAGCAGCGCGTCTGGTGGCGGTGGCGGCGCTAGGGTTGGGGCGATGGGGGTGAAGGGAGCGTGGCTGAGCAGCGGCCGGATTAAGAAGGCGCGGGGATGGAAGGCGGCCTCGGCGTGCGGGCCTGGCTGCGGCAAGCGCCATTAGCGCGCGCTCGGAAGGAAAGGGAGGAGGGGGGAGAAGGGAAGGTGACGTCGTCGTGGCGTCGGCAGTCTGACGGGTAGGGTCCCCGCGTCGGCGACTGAGGGAGGGGCGTGCTGGTGCGGTGCTGGGCCGGCGCTGGGCCGAAACGGCGCTGGGGGAGTTGGCGAGCGAGCGGGCCGAGAGGGAGAGGAAGGCGGTTGGGCCGTGGGAAAACTGGGCCGCTCGGGTTGGAAAAAGGAAAAGGAGAGGAGGGGCTGGGCCGGACCGGGGGAGAAGTAGAGGGGGTCAAAGTGGACTAGGGAAAAAGTCCAGGGAGCAGAAGTGAACTATGGGCCTAACAACTTTTCTAGAGCTCCAAACAAAGTGATTCAAATTTGAATTTAAATATATTTAAATTCTTGTTTGAATCACAAGCAATACAAAAATAAATGCAGCAGCATGAATGCAACAATAAATGTTTCTATCACTTATATTTGATTTTAAATTTTAGAAGATTATTATTTAGCCTTTATAAAATAGGTGAGAGCATTAAATAATTAATTAAATGCCAAAAAATTTTAAATTGAGCATTTTTGGGTGTTACAAACCTACCCCCTTAAGGTGAATCTCGTCCTCGAGATTCGGATGTAGAAGCGAAGAGCTGTGGGTACTCGGACTTGATGCCTTCTTCCCGCTCCCAAGTCGCTTCATCTGCTGAATGCCGGCTCCACTGCACGTTGCACATCCGAATGGTCTTGTTCCTCAGCACTCTCTCTGACACCTCCAGGATCTTGATCGGATACTCCTCGTATGTGAGGTCCTCCTGAACATTCAATTCATCAATCGGGATCTGCTCTTCTGGCACCCGCAAGCACTTCTTCAACTGGGACACATGGAACACATCGTGTACTCCGGCTAGTCTCTCAGGCAGGTCTAGCCGATATGCCACTTCGCCCAACCGTTCCTGTATCCTGAACGGTCCGATGTAACGAGGTGCCAACTTGCCCTTGACATTGAACCGCTTTGCACCTCTCATGGGTGACACCTTCAGGTACACAAAATCATCAACTCTGAAGCTGAGGTCCCTCCGTCTGACATCGGCGTAACTCTTCTGTCTGGACTGGGCCACCTTCAGGTTCTCTCTGATCACCTGCACCTGCCGCTCTGCATCTCTGAGTATCTCCGGACCAAAGACCTGACTCTCTCCGGTCTGATTCCAGAACAATGGGGTTCGGCACTTCCTGCCATACAATGCCTCGAACGGTGCCATCTGCAGACTCTTCTGGTAGCTGTTATTGTAGGAGAATTCTGCATACGGCAAACTCTTATCCCAGCTGACACCGTACTGCAATGCACAAGCCCTCAACATATCCTCGAGTATCTGATTAGTCCGCTCTGTCTGACCATCTGTCTGCGGATGATAAGCTGAGCTGAAGTGCAGCTTCGTGTCCATGGACTCATGTAACTTCCGCCAGAAGTGTGAGGTGAACTGAGTACCACGATCTGACACAATCTTCTTCGGCACCCCGTGTAAGCACACAATCCGCTCCATGTACAACCCTGCAAGTCTGGCGCCTGTGTAGGTGGTCTTCACTGGCAGAAAGTGGGCCACCTTGGTCAGATGATCAACAATCACCCAAATAGAGTCAAAACCTCTCTGTGTGCGGGGTAGACCAGTAATGAAGTCCATGCCAACTTCTTCCCATTTCCTCTCCGGGATCTTCAACGGCTGAAGCAATCCTGCTGGCCTCTGATGTTCTGCCTTGACTCGCTGACATGTGTCGCACAATGCCACGTGAGTCGCCACATCATGCTTCAGTCCATACCACCAGAATCTCTCCTTGATGTCCTGATACATCTTAGTGCTGCCTGGGTGGATCGAATAGGCTGAGTCATGTGCCTCTCTCAGAATTATCTCTCTGACCTGCGCTATGTCTGGCACACATATCCTCTTCCCATGCCATAGAGTTCCCTGATCATCAACTCTGAATCCAGGGGCCTTTCCCAGTGCAACATTCCCCACAATCTCTCTGATCTTCTCATCCTGCAGCTGACCTCTCCGGATCTCCTGCTCGAGTGTGGGCTCCACTGCCATCTCGGTGATGCTGGTGACGAATCCCAGACTCATCCTCTCAAACTCTCGGCTGAGTTCCTCAGGCAAACAGTGTCCTGTGATCCTGTTCACATAACTCCTCCTGCTCAGAGCATCTGCCACCAAGTTGGCCTTCCCAGGGTGATAATGAATCTCCAGATCATAATCCTTGATCAACTCTAACCACCTGCGCTGTCTCATGTTCAGATCTGACTGAGTGAAGACATACTTGAGGCTCTTATGATCAGTGTAGATGTCACACCTGTGCCCAATCAAGTAATGTCTCCAGATCTTCAGAGCATGTACAACAGCTGCCAACTCCAAGTCGTGCGTCGGATAGTTCTGCTCATGCTTCCTCAGCTGCCTGGACGCATAGGACACGACTCTGCCCTCCTGCATAAGGACGCAACCCAGTCCTAGACGGGATGCATCGCAGTAGATGGAGAAACTCTTAGCCAAATCTGGCAGTACTAGCACTGGGGCTGTAGTCAACCTCTTCTTCAACTCTTCGAAGCTGACCTGGCAAGCCTCTGTCCACACAAACGGGGCATTCTTCTCTAGCAAGGCAGTCAACGGCTTAGCAATCTTGGAGAATCCTTCAATGAACCGTCTGTAGTATCCGGCCATCCCAAGGAAACTCCTGATCTCGCTCACATCCCGTGGTGGACTCCAGCTCAACACATCGCTGACTTTCTTCGGATCAACTGCCACTCCTCCATTGGACAACACGTGTCCCAGAAATGCCACTTCCTTCAGCCAGAACTCACACTTGCTCAGCTTGGCATACAACTGATGTTCCCGAAGTCTCTGCAGCACCAACCTCAGATGTTCTTCATGTTCTTCCTCATTCTTGGAGAAGACCAGAATGTCATCAATGAATACCACCACAAACTTATCAAGGTAATCCATGAACACGCTGTTCATCAAGTACATGAAGTATGCAGGATCGTTGGTCAATCCAAAAGACATGACCAAGAACTCATACAACCAGTACCGAGTAGTGAAAGCGGTCTTGGGTACATCTGACGGGCGGATCCTCATCTGGTAATATCCTGATCGAAGATCTATCTTGGAGAACACACAAGCTCCTCTCAGCTGATCGAACAGATCATCAATCCTTGGCAGCGGGTACTTGTTCTTGATGGTCACTTCGTTGAGGGCTCGATAGTCCACACACAACCTCTGAGTACCATCCTTCTTGTCGACGAACAATACCGGTGCTCCCCACGGCGAAGCACTCGGACGAATGTACCCCTTGGCCAACAATTCGTCCAACTCCTTCTTGAGCTGCTCCAGCTCCTTCGCTCCCATCCTATACGGCCTCTTGGCTATAGGTGCAGTGCCAGGTTTTAGTTCAATAACGAATTCAACATCTCGTTCTGGAGGCATACCTGGCAACTCGTCTGGGAACACATCCGGGAACTGGCTCACCACCCTGATATCTTCAGTTGTCGTCCCCTCAGCTTGATTGACTTGGCCTTGCTCTGAGGAACTGGCTGCCTGATACTCCACCTTGTCACCGGACTCTGCTGTCAGCTGAATGGTCCTCGTAGCACACCGGATCACTGCATCATATCTGGTCATCCAGCTCATACCCAGGATCATATCAAATCCAAGGGTCTCCAGTACTATCGGACCTGCCTTGAACTCTACCCCCCTTATTATGATGGGAACATGGGGGCACCGTAGAGTAGCCCGCTGTTCACCTCCCGGTGAGCTTACTAGCATAGTGTTCTTCATGGGTTTCAGGGCTAGTAAATTCTTCTTCACAAAAGTAGCAGAAATGAAAGCATGCGAAGCTCCAGAATCAAATAAAACAGTGGCGGGGGTCGAATTGACGAGGAACGTACCCACGATGACATCAGTAGTTGTCTCTGTTGTCTCTGCACTGGTGTGGTTGACCTTGCCCCGAACGAGAGTCTGCGGAACACGACCTCCCTGCTGCTGACCCTGCGGCTGCCCAACTCTCTGAGTACTGCCCTGCTGGTTCTGTCCGGCGGCGTTCTGAATCTTCTTGGGGCAGACATTGGCGAAGTGTCCCTGCTCGCCACAGTGGTAGCACACTCTCGGACCCACCGGTGTAGTGTTGACTGGGCTGATGCGCTGAACTGGACTGGGCTGCACCTGGCTGCGCTGAGCTGGACCCATCTGTGGCTGACCCTGAGGACGCTGCTGCTGTGGCGCCCGAGGAAACTGAGGACGCTGCTGCTGGTACTGGCCACGACTGAGCAAGCCGGACTGACCCTGGAAGCGCTGCTGGCCTCCCACCTGCTGACTCGGCGGAGGTGCGAAGCGTGGACGACTGCTGCTGCCCACCTGCTGTCCCTGGAGCTTCCTCTTCTTGTCCTCCATCTCACGGCGCTTGTGCTCCAACATCAGAGCGCCGTCCACCAGCTCGTGAAAGGTCGGGAACTTGGTGCACATGAGCTGGTACTGGAGAGCATCCTGCAGACCGTCATGGAACCTGGCCTGCTTCTTCTGGTCAGTGGCCACGTCTTCTGGAGCATAACGGGCCAACGCGACGAACTTGTCACGATAAGCCGTGACACTCATCCCTTCCTGCTTCAGAGCCAGGAACTCCTTCTTCAGAACCATCAAAGCCTCCGGCACGTGGTGTGCACGAAAGCTGCTGCAGAACTGCTGCCAGGTGATCTGCGTACCGGCCGGGCGAGAGGACTGGTATGAATCCCACCAATCCAACGCCGGCCCCTGAAGCTGCCCTCCGGCGTACAGCACCTTCTCTCTGTCATCGCACTGGGCGATGTCCAACTGTCTCTCCACTGCATTGAGCCAGTCATCTGCCTCAAGGGGGTCGCTGGCCTTGCTGAAGGTCGGCGGGCGTCCCTTCAGAAACTCGCCCCTCTTGTCTCTGGGCGGTGCAGCTGCCTGGGGGTGATGCTGGTTCTGCTGGATCAGCCTCATGGTCTTGGCCATCTGCTGCATCATCTGAACTTGAGCATACATCAGCTGCTCAATGGTGGGGATCTGATGATTCGGATTTAGGTTCGGGGGCGGATTCTGGTGCGGAGGCTGTCCGCCCGCATTGCCCCCGGGGTGAGCCATCTATAATCACAAAGGTCAGATGTCAGATGATTAGTACGAGAAAAAAAATATATTTACCCCCCTGCTATCTAAACAATAAAGTCCTTAAGCCTTATACCTATATCTAGATGGTAGCAGACAGGTGTCTACGCCCATCACAATCATTACAAAGAACCAAATCAAACATATGCATAATAACAATAAGTACAAGCAGGTAAAGGCATAAACTCACGCAAGACTCGACTGTAAGATTTTTAAATTTTTTTTTAAAACATGGGGGTCTCCTAATAATTTGTCAACCGTACTATCTAGGCTGCGTTCCTACAGTCAGCACGGCTCTGATACCAATCTGTCACACCCGGATTTACACAAAACCCGAATGCGGCCATATGTGTGCCCAGGAAGTCCACCGACACATATAGCGAACAAATATGGTAAAAATCAGAGTACAATGCTTTTATTCTCATCATAAAGTAGTGATTACATCAGAGTTTTGCATAAATGAAATACATGGACAGCGGAAAACTAATAAACTCTCTCTAAGTGTAGCTGCAATCCCACAGGGACTCTGACTGGGAGAACGCCAGCTCAGAAGTATGGCAAGTCCTCAGGAAACTCCACCTCATAATCAGCCTGACTCCAATCTGTTACCCGTCCGGGATTTTGCCCAAAAATAGTAATAACAGCAAGTGTAAGTAATGGAAATTACTTAGCAATTATAGCACGGGTTATGAAGGCTCAAAAAGGCTAGACACTTGCTTAACTGCATTAGCACTTTTAGTTGGTTCGTTTTAACTTTATCTAAGTTACTACAAGTGAATGAGAACCCGGTTGTTACCCGATTAATAGTGTAAGTGACATTAAGCATGAATAAATACCATATTCTAATAAAAAAGGATCTAGGCCGCTCGTGACCCTGAGCAAGGCTATCATGATAGATCGTACACTCTGCAGAGGTTTCGCCCTTTACCCACCAGTCGCGTAAAAGTTCAAAGGAACTTTGCACCCAACCACGCACATCAACACTTTCGAGGTGTGACTGCATAGGGACGCTACGAGGCTTTCACAAGACACCCTAACAAGTCAGTAGCCGCTGGAGTACTATACGGTGGTGAAAACTTAGGCACCGAGATCGACGTACGCCCACGGAGTCACACCGTGAGGGGGTCGATGGCGTCCGGAGCGCGGGTATCGCACCCATACTGCGCAACGTGCAGAGTTCTCAATCGCTGAGACTCCTACACGGGACTGGGTCTAACGTGACCTAGCCGACGGGGCTACCGTCCTCGGTGGAATCGGAGATCACCCAGCGCCGTACGTCCCACAACGCCGTTGGCCCCTCGGTAACTACTGCCAAGCTAGAGACGTACAAGCTACTTGACCAAGACCAGAGCCATTATAGTTCCGGCGGTGGCGACAGGCTCCTAGGTTGCCGCTTTAAGAACCGGTCCTTAGAGGGAGACACTAGAGCAAAGCACACAGCACATGCTCTGGCTCCCTAATCCATGTTACTAAAAAGCAAGTTTTAACATTAGAGTTGAAGTGGACCATTAAGTCAATATTAACAATTAATTAAGGGTGACAGTAGTTGCGCCTAGCAAAATGCTACCCATATGCAAAAACCCATAGGAATACAAGGACAGGGAAAGTAAATGCTAGGTACAACCTTAATGGTAAACAACTATGGGCCAGGGAAAAAGTCCAGGGAGCAGAAGTGAACTATGGGCTAACAACTTTTCTAGAGCTCCAAACAAAGTGATTCAAATTTGAATTTAAATATATTTAAATTCTTGTTTGAATCACAAGCAATACAAAAATAAATGCAGCAGCATGAATGCAACAATAAATGTTTCTATCACTTATATTTGATTTTAAATTTTAGAAGATTATTATTTAGCCTTTATAAAATAGGTGAGAGCATTAAATAATTAATTAAATGCCAAAAAATTTTAAATTGAGCATTTTTGGGTGTTACAGACACGCCCCATAAGTAATTAACGACCAGTATCAGATCTTTGATCATTCTTCATTCGTTACAGCCCTTAAACCATCATATCAGAAAGACCACCTTATCATTAGTAGATTTTGTCACGGGCTAGTAATTTTATTAAGATATATAAACTCTGGAAGTTTGTTGAAAATATGAGTCCCATAGATAATAAAAACTGCTTAAATTTTCTTATATTGGCTCTCTTTCATTTGTTCAAAACAATATATATTCATATACATACTTTCTAATTGCCAATTACTCCGTGACTTTATCCATTTAACTTGTAGCTTCTTCCTTTGTATTGTACCTACATGTGTGTTTGACATATGTTTAATTGAAACTTTAGCTTCCTGATGCATACATGTATATGTGGTCAGCATGGTGACATATCACATATATATCATTCACTGATGCATGGTACCTTGAGTTAGCTTTTTTATATTAACAATGGTATAATTGGGTAATTTAAAAGTATGTAATTGAGTACATTGGGATTTTTATAGTGATGTATAAGGTTATTTTATATTATGTTTAAAAGGTAATGATGGAAAATGTGAGTAATTAAAGATGAAAATCTAGAGGGGTAACGTAGATCATTTTCATAATGGCAAAGTTGGTAATTTAGATGAAGATTAGGAGGATAATTCAAGTTTTTTTCCATAATCGTAGAGGTGGTTAATTATTTAGATATAGATTTACAGGGTTACTCTAGACTATTTTTTATAATGGCATGGATGGATGGTTTTTAATTGAGTAAAATGGACCTGGGGTTCTTAAACTTTTTGAGGAATTCACCTAGGTACATAAACTCTCAACATGAGCATTTGATCCCTTGCACTTTTTAAATGATCTACTCTAAAAGTTCACTTGAGATCCAGTTATGAATTTAGATTGTCACATGGAATGAACCTCTTAAAACGTTTTAGGACCCATGCATTTGTGTGTAGAATTCATGGACCTAGATGAAAATTCAAGAAAAGACTTCACTCCTTTTGTAAAACTGAATAGATATAATAATGGCCATTATTACCAATGATGATCAGAGGTTTCTGGTGAATTGGCAGCATGACACTTTGCTTTTGAGAAAAATTCTATAATTTAACCACTCCAAATGAGACTCCAATTATGAACGGTAAGATTATTTTGGTATCTCTGTATATAATTAAGAAAGAAGTACCATTACTGTAAAAGAGCTCCTTTTATAGTTATTAAGTAAAGGACAAGGTAAAGACTGACCGTGGGTAGTGACAGGGCAAATTTTCCTGTTGGCTATCCCTGCCGCTGCCGGTCAATCAACATGGAAAAACTCTGGTATCAGCTTAT
Organism: Echinochloa phyllopogon; assembly: GCA_033239725.1. Taxonomy (NCBI): domain Eukaryota; kingdom Viridiplantae; phylum Streptophyta; class Magnoliopsida; order Poales; family Poaceae; genus Echinochloa; species Echinochloa phyllopogon. The sequence goes on from BTCW01000010.1 coordinate 50,258,782, forward strand.
TACTAGACCGAGAGAAATCCGCGACATAAATCAACAATCTATATATTCAGATATGCACGACGTATAGGGGTGGTGCATATGCATGCAGTTAACTGGAAACAATAATGCTAGCTAGTGTGTGCTCTGATTGTGGATTAATTATATATTATGCCTCCGCTAGCTGGGGCAATCGACACATCAACTTTTAAGATGGAGCATTAATTGCATGTAGTATAACCACCGATGGCGACGGCACCGTGTTGTGCACGGTGCACATAGATATATGTAGGCCTTGTTGATAGGGACAATTCCTTGCGCCGGCCGGCCGGGTGGCACAGAGCTGAGGGTCGCTCTCGGTTGGTACGGTTGAGCTATCACCAGGGTATGTTTAGGTTCAACTCTTTGTCACACCCGGATTTACACAAAACCCGAATGTGGCCATATGTGTGCCCAGGAAGTCCACCGACACATATAGCAAACAAATATGGTAAAAATCAGAGTGCAATGCTTTATTCTCATCATAAAGTAGCGATTACATCAGAGTTTTGCATAAATGAAATACATGGACAGCGGAAGACTGATAAACTCTCTCTAAGCGTAGCCGCAATCTCACAGAGACTCTGACTGGGAGAACGCCAACTCAAAAGTACGGCAAATCCTCCGGAAACTCCACCTCGTAATCAGCCTGACTCCAATCTGTTACCCATCCGGGATTTTGCCCAAAAATGATGATAATAATAAGTGTAAGTAACAGAATTACTTAGCAAGTATAACACGGGTTATGAAGGCTCAAAAAGGCTAGACACTGGCTTAACTGCATTAGCACTTTTAGTTGGTTCGTTTTAACTTTATCCAAGTTACTACAAGTGAAAGAGAACCCAGTTGTAACCCAATTAAATATTGTAAGTGACATTAAGCAGTAATAAATACCATATTCTAATCAAAAAGGATCCAGGCCGCTCGTGACCCTGAGCAAGGCTATCATGATAGATCGTACACTCTGCAGAGGTTTCTCCCTTTACCCACCAGTCGCGTAAAAGTTCAAAAGAACTTTGCACCCAACCACGCACATCAACACTTCCGAGGTGTGACTGCATAGGGACGCTACGAGGCTTTCACAAGACACCCTAACAAGTCAGTAGCCGCTGGAGTACTATACGGCGGTGAAAACTTAGGCACCGAGATCGACGTACGCCCACGGAGTCACACCGTGAGGGGGTCGATGGCGTCCGGAGCGCGGGTATCGCACCCATACTGCGCAACGTGCAGAGTTCTCAATCGCTGAGACTCCTACACGGGACTGGGTCTAACGTGACCTAGCCGACGGGGCTACCGTCCTCGGTGGAATCGGAGAACACCCAGCACCGTACCTCCCACAACGCCGTTGGCCCCTCGGTAACTACTGCCAAGCTAGAGACGTACAAGCTACTTGACCAAGACCAGAGCCCATATAGTTCCGGCGGTGGCGACAGGCTCCTGGGTTGCCGCTTTAAGAACCGGTCCTTAGAGGGAGACACTAGGGCAAAGCACACAGCACATGCTCTAGCTCCCTAATCCAAGTTGCTAAAAAGCAAGTTTTATTCATTAATGTTGCAGTGGACCATTAAGTCAATATTAACAATTAAATAAAGGTGACAGTGGTTGCGCCTAGCAAAATACTACCCATATGCAAAAACCCATAGGAATACAAGGACAGGAAAATAAATGCTAGGAATAATCCTTAATGGTAAACAATATTAGACACATGCGTATGTAATGAACAGTGTATTAAATGAGTGAGTAGGTAGCAAGGATTGTCCGTGCTATAACTTGCCTTCCTCGGAGTACGGCTGCTGCTGTAAATCCTGCTCCGGCACGTCCTCAACGTACTCGAAGTCCAAAGCTACGGGCTCACCGACTGGACACGAACATCACGCACGCATCCAAAAGCAATCATAACATGCAAACAAAATTAATCTATTAGAACAGTACACCAAACAGTAAAAACAGTACAAAAACAGGAGCTAGAAATATTCTACGCGTCGCTACGAACACATGAGCGCGAAAACCACGCAAATCGGAGCTAAAACGTGAAAGTTAAAGCGTTTCTAAGATTCGGGGGCTTGCTGGCAAAGTTTTAAAATTTCCAGGGGCTAAACTGCGAAAAACCAGGGACCTATACATGAATAACAGTAGCCACCAGGGAAGGCGCCCGTAAGCGAGGCGGAGACAGCTCGTCCGCTCGAGGGGATTCACGACCCTCGAGTGAGGCAGGGGTTGCTGTGCCTGTTCGAGGGGGTTCGCGACCCTCGAGCAAAGCGGAGTTTGGTTTGCCCGTTCGAGGGGGTTCACGACCCTCGAGCGAGGCGGAGCTGGGTAGCGACTCGGGCTGGGGTGCTCGGTTTTCGACGGGGTTTGGTCCTACGGCTTCAGGAGAAGATGGCGAGTCGATCTAGGGGGTTCATGACGAGCATCGGCCGGCGAATCGTGCCAACGACGATGGGCGGCGGAGCCGCGCTCCGGTGAGCCGCGGGGTAGGGATTTTGGGTGGTTTCGAGGTCGGGTTTCTTGCTCTGGAGCGTCAGAGAACGATGGTGAGTGCTGCTGAGGTGCTCAAGTGAAACTCCGTGCAGTGTACCGACCAGACGACGACGACGACCGGCGATCGGCCGACGACGGTGATCGTGGGGGTGCTGCTACGGCGCACTACAACTCGAATTGAGAGGGCTGGTGGACTTGTTACCTTCTGAGGAAGAGTTGGACGCAAGGAATCGACCGGAGACGGCTCGGTCGACCGGAACGGCGGTGAATCTTCCACGGCGGCGCTGCGGACGTCAGGAAGCAATTAGCCACGGTCAAGGCATAAGAGAGGACGAGAGGTATTTGGGGAACTTCAGTACCTCCTGGCGGATAGCTTGGCGGTGATGGCCGGCCAGGAGACACGCCGGAGCAGCCTGGCGGCGTGCGGATTTTATAATGTAACACACACTTGTTGCACATGATGGATGCTAAGATATAGGGGGAGCTCTCAATTTTGTTGATTATATGTGAATTTGGCATTTGAGGCCGAATTTTTGAAATTGTATTCAATGCACATATTGAGGGGGAGCTCATCATATATCTTGGTCATCTAGAACTTAAATTTCATATCTTTTTGTAAGCTTTAATCATGTTGTCATCAATCACCAAAAAGGGGGAGATTGAAAGTGCATCTAGGCACTTATATGTTTTGGTGATTTTGGATGACAACATGATTAGTCTTTTAACTTGTTTGTCTAAAGTGTATGAGCAGGAAATAACAAGAAAGCAAACAAGTGGTATTCATCCCATGCAAGCAATACAAATGACAAGTGTGTGATAGTGACAAATGAGACATGGACTTAAGTAAATTGGTTGGTCTCATAGATAAGATACTTGTCAAAGATTTTGGGATAAATCATTTGAAGAATTAGGATTTCTTTGGGCTTGTTCCATAGCAATGGTTACATTCAAAGTGAGACATGTTTCTATTGATTAGTATATGGTCTCAAGTACATTGATGCTTATGGACAAGATTATCTACCAAAGAAGATATTCAAGCAAATCGAAGACATGGATTTCAATGTGGATTTTATGATGATGCAATGCAAAGCAAAGCTTAATTTGGCAAGAGAGGATGGAAGGGATCAAGCTAGATGCGAGTGACGTTCCTAGCAAGGTGAAGGGCAAATTGGTTTTGTAGCCGAGGTACCTTGTTTGGTGGAAAGGTCTAGCATTATAGTTTGGGTTTCTATACATCAATCAAGTCATATCAAGTGAAGCAATGCGAAGCATCTTATCTTTGTTTGATCATATATATATTGGAATGGCTTATGAATTGATCCATGCAATGGAAATTCTTAGTCATTAGCTCAACATTGGATTTGCTCATCAAGACATGAAGTGTTGAAGCCCTCAAAGTTGAGAACGATCAAGTATGGCATCAATAAAGATATACAAGCTCAAGTGGTAGACTCTATTTATTGTTTTAATCTTGAGTTTAGGAATGCCGTACTATCAAGAGGGATGCGACATTAGTTGTCTTGGCATACACCAAAAAGTGCTCATTAGATCAACCCATGTGAGATAGCCTTGAGAGAAATTCACTTGGAAATTTAGTGTGCTGAAAGACCCCAAACCGGTCTGACCGGTTTGGGAAAGCGGTCTGACCGCTTTTGGGTTTGTGGTGCTGAGTGGACCCAAACCGGTCTGACCGGTTTGGGAAAGCGGTCTGACCGCTTTTGGTATAGTTGTGCTCAGCCCACCCAAACCGGTCTGACCGGTTTGGGAAACCGGTCTGACCGGTTTGGGCTCTGACAGGTGTAACGGCTAGTATAGTTCGTAAACCGGTCTGACCGGTTTGGGAATCCGGTCTGACCGGTTTCCAATGGCTATAACGGCTAGTTTTGGTTGTGTGGGGTATTTATACCCCATACCCCTCTCCTTTGAGGGGTGCTGGTTGCCATTCCATTCTAACTCGCCTAGGGCAGTTCCAAGCACCAGCAAGCTCTCCCCAAACCTCTCTTTGTGAGAGTTGATTGATTTTGATCATATCTTTGGATTTGGGTTGAGGGATGTATGGGTTGTGAGCAATAGATAGCAATTGATAGTTCATATCAGCTATAGTGAGCATATCCTTAGTGTTGAGCACTTCCGGTGAAGCCAAGCATCCATTGAAGCATTTGTTACTCTTGGAGGTGATCCTCCTAGACGGCTAGGCGTCGCCGGTGAGCTACCTTGGTTGTGGTAAGCCACGGATTGTTTGTAAAGGCTGGTCTTGCCTCCTTCGTGGAAAAGGACCAAAAGCTAGTGATACCGAGGAAAGTGGCTTGGAGTGGATAAGCCCGCCTTTCGTAGGTCCTCAACGGAGACTAGGACTCATCGTGTCTTTGTGACAGCCTTAGTGGCAGCGGTGAAGTCCGAACTTCGGGAAAACATATCTTTGTCTCTTGTTTACCTTCACAAGTTCATTTCTAGCATATACATTCGCTTCCGCTTCGATCTACTTGGGTGTGCTCTAATTGTGTGCAGGGACTTAGTGGACCTGCTTGATATCATCTACAAGAGCCCATCATCAAGTTTGGTTTGTGCTAGAACTCGTAGAGGGGGTTAATTTCACATAGTCGGTTTTCTCTGTTGAAAACCGGTCTGACCGCTTTAGCAAAGCGGTCTGACCGCTTTCCCCCGGGCAAAGCGGTCTGACCGGTTTTGGAAATCGGTCTGACCGGTTTTAGTACTGATTGTGTGAAAAAGTTTGTAAATTGCAGGATTCACCTATTTACCCCCCCCCCTCTAGGTGACATCAAGGTCCTTTCAATTGGTATCAGAGCTTGGCCTCACATCCAAGCTTAACCGCCGTGAGGAAAGATGTTGACCACTTGTGAGGTAACATATGAGCCACTAGCTAGTGACGGCTCAAATTATTCAATTTGGTCTTGTAATGTGCTTAATGATCTTAGGGCTATGAGTCCTACTTTAGTGAGAATTGTAGTTGAAGGCATTGATCGTCCGAATGTTGATTGGAGCATATCCAACCCAACCGAGGACGAAATGAATTGCTTTCAACTCAACGCTCGTGTCGCTAACTTCTTATTTGATGTTGTGAGTGATGAAGTTAGAGAATCTATTCTAGAAGATGAAGCAACTCTTTTCGATGCTCATCTCATTTGGGCTCGAATTGAGAAGCTATACAACATCAAAAGCGACCCACAAGACCAAACAAGAGCCAAGACACATGAGGAGTGCACTACAACAACAAACACATGCACCAAGCCTCATGTGACAACCACCGTGGAGCCACAAGAGCAAGACGGCTCAGTTGCCGCTTCTCTGCAGAAACCGGTCCGACCGGTTTCCCAAACCGGTCTGACCGGTTTGGGCAGGAAGCGTGCAACTAGCTCCAAGAAGGGAGGCCGACGCCGCGCAAGCAAAGTTTCAAGCTCACAAGCTATATCATCTTCCAATGATGAGACACTCATGCTTAACAAGTCCAAAGAAGAAGAGAAGGCGGAAAATTCAAAGGATGAGACTATTCTAGCTCTCATCAAGGAGCTTGAAGAAGTCAAATTCTCCAACACCGCTTTGGTTTGTAAGTATGAAGCAATTGTTGATGATTATGCTTGTGATGCACTTCATTTGGCTTCCATTGAAAAAGAAAACAAAGTGCTCAAGGATAAATTGGAATTAATTGCTAGCAAGCATGAGATGCTACAAGTGAAGCATGATGAACTTTTGTGTTCTCATGAAGAACTTGTAGAATCATATGCTTCATTAGATATTGCTCATGAGATTATGATTAATTCGTTAAAATCTATTGAATCTCAAACCCACATATGCACATGTTCTCCAATTCAATATAACCTATCATGTGCTAACCCATGTTGCTCTCAAGCAAAACAATCTTGGTATGATAAAGTGTGTGTAGAGTCTTGTGAAGACCTCATTGCTCAAGAAAATGAAGAACTCAAGCAAGAGGTAGAAAGACTCTCAAAGAACTTGACAATTCTCAAAGAGAAGAGCAATGCACAACCTTCTCAAGATAACCGTGAATTCATGGTGAAAAAGCTTGAGAAGGGATCAACCGTGCAAAGCTCTTGCAATCATCAAGTCAAGTACAACACAAGTCAAGAGCAAGCCAAGAAGAAAGAAGACAAGCCAATTCTCTCCAAAAGACAAAGAAATTTGAAAAAAAGAAGATGCTTTGGATGCTTTGAGAAAGGGCATCAAGTTGCTTCTTGTCCAAACAAGGAGCAACTAAATCAAGAGGAGCAATTTATCAAGCTTAACAAAGGCTTTCTCAAAGCCCAAGCAAGATTCAATGAAGAATTGGCTAAAGAGAAACAAAAGAAGAAATCCTCCAACATCAAGCATAAGACATGCTACACATGTCGGGAAAAAGGACATCTTGGTAATGATTGTCCTAATGGTAAAACTATTAAACCCGACATTGTCCATTCTATACATGTGAAGCTTGGAAACTCTCCAAATGCCCCTTGTGCTTCCAAGGTGATTGGTTCACCAAAGTGTGGCACAAGAGCATTTTGGGTTCCTAAGCAAATTTGGACTAACAACATCGGACCCAACACGAGTTGGGTACCAAAGTGTGCTTGATGAGATTGTAGGGACAATGAGATGCATTGGTGACTTGGCTTGAATGACAATCTTCAATGATCAACTAGCAAGCCAAGAAAAGTTGCTTCCGCTACATACTCTACACCCAATGTCATCTCGGTCACTTTGTGCTTAAATTGATAAAGTTTAAGTCACTAGTACCTTTTGTAGGATCAAGTGTTTCTAAGTGTTTAACTTGTGACACTTGATAGTGACTTAGACTAAATTTCTTGAATTCCATTCATTTATGCCATGTGATGCTTTTAATGGCTCTCTAGTAGAGCAATATTGTGTTTAGTTGCAGTGGATCAAGTTCCGACAAAATTTGAATCAACATCGGAAATCCACGCCAATTGGTACAAGCCTGGCAAAACCGGTCTGACCGGTTTGGCCCAGGCAGTTGCAACTCTTGCACATTCCTGTTAAATGAAGTGTTTGATTAATATTTTAAGCATATGAACTGTGGTATGTTTAATTGCTCTTCTGTGGAGCAAATTTGTATCATTTTCAGGGCATACCACACATGATCCGACACTGAGGCCGGAAGATCCGACCAGATGATCCGGGTGGCTCTGTGCTGCACTCCATCAGGCCGGATGATCTATCGGAAGATCCGAGGCACAACCGGTCTGACCGGTTTGCCAAACCGGTCTGACCGGTTTGGCTGCCTCTGCCTGAGTGAAACCGGTCTGACCGGTTTCCCAAACCGGTCTGACCGGTTTGGCTCAGGGTGTTGGAACTTGACCATTTGAGTGAGAAATAAAGATTCAAGTATTTCATTTCATAAATTTCTCATTCTTGGCATATGCTATCCATATTAATACTTCATTTTGTGTAATTACTTGGCATAATTAATTTTAAGTGATTTTTGTGTGACTGGACCATTTATTGAATTAATCCCCTCCATGTCATTCCCAAGGCAAAGTGCATGTCTCATATTGTCTATATATGATGCACATATCTAGGGGGAGATTATTTCAATATTTGTGTCCTTGAGACTAACATCTTCTTTTAGTGAACTTGTAGTCTCAATGGTGAGAGAATACTTCTCTCAATTGGAGTTGTCAAATCATCTTGTGATTCATGACGGTAACACGATAGTCATTCTCTTCATGAATCTTGATCTCAATTTGTGTTTTGTCAACTCAACATAGTATAGCATTAAATTCCTTAAAATGGTCTAATCTTTCAAATTAGTGCATATGAATCCTTGCTAATCTCAAAAGCACTAAAATAAGGAATTTGATCTATATTGTGTAACTTCATGATTAATGACCTATGTCTTTCATGCTTTATTTCAAAGTCATTGATTATGAAATCATGTATTGTGCACATTAACGTTTTCTCTCTATGTTGATCAATTGGTTTATATAATGAGAGAATTCATATGACAAAATTGATAATATTGCACAACGCATTCTACTAGAGGCCAAGGTATGTTTTCTATGAACTAGTTTTTACCTTGTGCATCTAGGCCCTTGTCATGCTAGTGTGTGCATGTACATGCAAATGTATTAAGCTCTCATGCGTCCATTATATATTTAGTTAACATCTTCTTGGTGAATGGTGCAAGCTAAGTATGTTAATGTCGTTGTGTGCTTAATATACGTGCATGTGCTTGTGTGACATAGGATAGTTTTTGAAAAATCCAACTAGCATGCTAAGTTGTGTGTTTTTTTAAAATCTTTGTGTCGTTGGTCTTTTGACCTTTGTCGATCTATTTGTGACTATTGTTAAACTTGCTTGATTGATGGCTAGTCACAAATAGTGAGATTTCTCTCAAGTCCATAAAATCCTTTATCTATCTTTTGTCTCCCATTTCTTTCGGAAGAAACGAAAGAAATTTGATTTATTGGAAATCTTATCATTTCTATGGACAAAATCTTGAGTAGTTGAAGAACATTCTTATCACAAACACTCTCAGATCAAGTAAACAAGTTTTGGATCTCATTTCCACCATTTTGGACTAGGCTTAGCTGCCTGGGGCAAACCGGTCTGACCGGTTCCCCAAACCGGTCTGACCGGTTTGGGCCCAAGCAGCTGAGTGAAGCTTTCTGTGGAAATTTTTGGATTTTTGAAGGCCAAATTTCACCATAATGGTTTCTAAGTTCAGAGGAGCTTGTCTTGGAACAGTTTTAAAGCAAGATCCGACTTTGTGACGGATGATCCGACAGGAAGTTCCGAGTAGCTCTGTCTCGAGTTGTTTCTGGCCCAGAAGATCCGAAGTTCATCAGAAGATCCGACATACTCTCGGAAGATCCGAAGTTTATCAGAAGATCCGACACAATTCTCGGAAGATCCGGAGTTCCTGGCTGTCTCACCCCCTGGGAGAAACCGGTCTGACCGGTTTCCCAAACCGGTCTGACCGGTTTGGCCCAGGAAGGTGGGCCTTGCATTTTATGGCCGCCCGTGATTCCCTCTCTCTCCTACCATACTCATTCATCTCATATCCTCTCTCTCTCCTGTTCTTGACCGCAAGAGGCGCCCCCTTTGGCGATTTGGAGTTTCAACCAAGGGAAAGTTGATCTCTCTTCGGATTTGGAGTGCCCCAAGGCTGTTGATTGGATTCCCCATCAAGTTGTGCACTCAAATCATCTTCTCTCTCGAGTTCTTGGTTCTCAAGGTATTCAAATCTTCCCATCGCCCGATCTATGAGCTCAATGCATATCTGTCAAAACCCTTCGGTGGAACATCTTCTGGCATGTCTAGGAACCTATCCCTAAGAGATGGATTGAATTGGTTGGCTACATTTTGCGCAACAAGGATTTGCACCCTCACTGCGCAAAGCGGTCTGACCGGTTTGGCAAACCGGTCTGACCGGTTTGGGCAGTAAGGGCCCAAGTCCCTGTTCTGCACCGTGTTGGCTCACATATGGACTAGGGATAGCTTGAATTGCAATATTTGTTCAAATTCCTGATCATAATCTGTCCAGATCGATCCCCAACTTGTTTTGGCTCAGCCCAGGCAAAAGCGGTCTGACCGGTTCCTAGAACCGGTCTGACCGGTTTGGCCCAGAGCTGCCCCAAAACTTGTTTGGTGCTCTCTATCAATTCCATACTTTATCTAATCTATTTCTGGGCAATTATATCACTTTTATCTGTCCATTTTGGTCATCAACTCGAGTTGGTCCAGCTCAGACCAAAAGCGGTCTGACCGGTTTGGGTAACCGGTCTGACCGGTTTTGTGCTGAGTTGGATCAAATCTTGTTGAATGTGCTCTATCCATTCAAATCTTTTGATCAATTATCTCCTGGGTATTGATACTTTGTGTGTCACTTTGTGGACCCAGGAAGGGCAGTGAAGATGCCTAAAGGATCACATGCCGAGAGAATTAAGAAGAGCAAGTTTGATGCACCCGGAGGAAGTAGCTCGGGAAGAGATTTGAGGCCTAGGAGGCCAAAGAGGGCAGCAGCAGCAGATCAGGAGATAGAGGAGGTGGATGTTGTGGGAAATTCCACTGATGATGAAGTTGAGGATGAGAGTTTCAGGGTTGAGTACCGCCATGGTCAGCCGGCGGACGCTGATGTTGATGAGGAGATGGCAGCAGATGATTATGAGGATGAGGTGGCTGATGATGATATTGATGAAAATGCCCCTCTTGTGCTTGAGATTTGCCGACCCACTGGCCCAGCTAGCAGGAGAGTTACTGATTATCTTGCCAGTGGGATGACTGATGTGGTTAGGAGGTTGAGGAGGACTAGTCCACTTGGTGTGGATAGGACAGCGACCGACTACCGGTTTTGGACTCTTTTTCAGCAGGATTTCTATGCCACAGCTATCATGAAGAAGACCAAAATCACATCAGATGCACAGTACGTGGATTGGGATTATATGAGAAAGCATGACAACCCAGTCTTTAATGAGATCATCAGAGTATGTTCAGAAAAGAGGATAAAGCATCTCATGGGCTTCAAGCATAGTTGGAACAAGGAAGTCATTGCTCAGTTCTATGCTACTGTGTTTTTCGGTTACTATGAGCAAGAGGATGGTACACAAGAAAGAGCCATGCACTGGATGACAGAGGGTCAGCGCTATCATGTCACTTATTCTGATTTTGCTTCCATTCTTAGAGTTGGACATGAAAGTGATGACACTGTCCGGATACATGATCGAGGAGTTATGGAACCATCTGAAATCAAATTCATGTATCCAAGAGATCAAAATGGCAGTTGGGGAAAGGTGAGTGGTCTTTACACATATTATGGGACACTTTATAGATTGCTAAGAAAGACACTCACACCTAGAGATGGCAACACTTCGGATATTTCGCTTTTCATGAGAAATTTGATGTACTATCTGAGGATTGGAGAGGAGACACCTCCATTCAGTGTTGCTGACTTCATTTGGCATGAGATCAAGTCTATTTCTGAGAGTCCTCAGAAAATTTGTGCCTATAGCCCGTTCATCATGTTTATTATTGAGAGGGTTACAAGTTTGAAGATTCAAAAGGACACCCAACACAAGCCAATACATCCTCCTGTGCCACACAAGTTCAGAATGCCTTCTCCTCCACCAGCAGATACAGATGCAGCAGCCGGCGGTGATCAAGAGCAGCAGCCACAGCAGCAGACTCCGCTGCAGGCCAGAACCGGTCTGACCGGTTCTGCAAACCGGTCTGACCGGTTTGGGTCTGGCAGCGGGACTCGGTCAGCAGGACAGACCTCTCCCATACGGAAGTTCATCTCTATGTTCACATGCATTTGTAAAGGCCAAAGGGATGTCCAGGTTGATTTGAGGCAGCAGAGGCTAGATAACAAGAAGACTCGTGATGAGTTCAAGAAACTGCGTGCCGTTTTGAGTCCAAATGATCCTCCATCTCCTATTTCACCACCACTTGAGTTGCCTGAGATTCCCCCACTTCGAGACATCATGACCGATCACATGAGTGCGGGATATTTTGAGGAGTATGGTGATATTTTTGGATATGGACATGTTGGATCGAGCTCGCAGCCTCCGCCACAGTCAGTTGGTGCTCCAGGAGCCACGCCTTTCATGCCTACTTCAGAGGGCGATTTATTTGGTTCATCATTCGGGTTTGCACCGCCAGGACCATCTTATGCAGCAGCTACACTTCCTTCTTCGTCATATGCATATGGTGGCACCGGTTCATCTATGGCGGGAGTTCAGTTTTCGAGTGCACCATCTCCATCTCCTGGAGATTTTGCTTCTCAGGCAGCAGCTTCTCTATTCGGACCTACTTCTGCTCCTAGTCATGGTATGCCTAGCACATCTTTATCTTAGTTCCATGGCTAGCACATCCGAATCACTCCATTTTATCACACATACACATTCTCTTGAGTGAAGGTTTTCATTGGACTACATCTTCTTCGTCAGATGATCACAGCCCGACTTTTTAGCGGCGAGGAGCGGATGCATGATGGGAGCGTGACTACAAGCTTCTCCAGGCCCTTTATGGATGATTGATGACAAAGGGGGAGAAGAATGGATTAAAGCTTATCTAGTTGATCTTGTAGTCATTTGAATTGTAATAAATTCGATCTTTATCTCTTTGTGGACTTGAGAACTTGTAATGTGTGCTACTGTGTGTTGAACCTTGTTTTATATTCTAAGTGACCATTTGCTAGTGTGATATTCATGTATTGATTGATGCAATGTTGTTTTTCATGTGCTTCTGTCTGGGTGAAACCGGTCTGACCGGTTTCCCAAACCGGTCTGACCGGTTTGGTCCATGGCAGCGGGGTGAAACCAGGGACCTATACATGAATAACAGTAGCCACCAGGGAAGGCGCCCGTAAGCGAGGCGGAGACAGCTCGTCCGCTCGAGGGGATTCACGACCCTCGAGTGAGGCAGGGGTTGCTGTGCCTGTTCGAGGGGGTTCGCGACCCTCGAGCAAAGCGGAGTTTGGTTTGCCCGTTCGAGGGGGTTCACGACCCTCGAGCGAGGCGGAGCTGGGTAGCGACTCGGGCTGGGGTGCTCGGTTTTCGACGGGGTTTGGTCCTACGGCTTGAGGAGAAGATGGCGAGTCGATCTAGGGGGTTCATGACGAGCATCGGCCGGCGAATCGTGCCAACGACGATGGGCGGCGGAGCCGCGCTCCGGTGAGCCGCGGGGTAGGGATTTTGGGTGGTTTCGAGGTCGGGTTTCTTGCTCTGGAGCGTCAGAGAACGATGGTGAGTGCTGCTGAGGTGCTCAAGTGAAACTCCGTGCAGTGTACCGACCAGACGACGACGACGACCGGCGATCGGCCGACGACGGTGATCGTGGGGGTGCTGCTACGGCGCACTACAACTCGAATTGAGAGGGCTGGTGGACTTGTTACCTTCTGAGGAAGAGTTGGACGCAAGGAATCGACCGGAGACGGCTCGGTCGACCGGAACGGCGGTGAATCTTCCACGGCGGCGCTGCGGACGTCAGGAAGCAATTAGCCACGGTCAAGGCATAAGAGAGGACGAGAGGTATTTGGGGAACTTCAGTACCTCCTGCCGGATAGCTTGGCGGTGATGGCCGGCCAGGAGACACGCCGGAGCAGCCTGGCGGCGTGCGGATTTTATAATGTAACACACACTTGTTGCACATGATGGATGCTAAGATATAGGGGGAGCTCTCAATTTTGTTGATTATATGTGAATTTGGCATTTGAGGCCGAATTTTTGAAATTGTATTCAATGCACATATTGAGGGGGAGCTCATCATATATCTTGGTCATCTAGAACTTAAATTTCATATCTTTTTGTAAGCTTTAATCATGTTGTCATCAATCACCAAAAAGGGGGAGATTGAAAGTGCATCTAGGCACTTATATGTTTTGGTGATTTTGGATGACAACATGATTAGTCTTTTAACTTGTTTGTCTAAAGTGTATGAGCAGGAAATAACAAGAAAGCAAACAAGTGGTATTCATCCCATGCAAGCAATACAAATGACAAGTGTGTGATAGTGACAAATGAGACATGGACTTAAGTAAATTGGTTGGTCTCATAGATAAGATACTTGTCAAAGATTTTGGGATAAATCATTTGAAGAATTAGGATTTCTTTGGGCTTGTTCCATAGCAATGGTTACATTCAAAGTGAGACATGTTTCTATTGATTAGTATATGGTCTCAAGTACATTGATGCTTATGGACAAGATTATCTACCAAAGAAGATATTCAAGCAAATCGAAGACATGGATTTCAATGTGGATTTTATGATGATGCAATGCAAAGCAAAGCTTAATTTGGCAAGAGAGGATGGAAGGGATCAAGCTAGATGCGAGTGACGTTCCTAGCAAGGTGAAGGGCAAATTGGTTTTGTAGCCGAGGTACCTTGTTTGGTGGAAAGGTCTAGCATTATAGTTTGGGTTTCTATACATCAATCAAGTCATATCAAGTGAAGCAATGCGAAGCATCTTATCTTTGTTTGATCATATATATATTGGAATGGCTTATGAATTGATCCATGCAATGGAAATTCTTAGTCATTAGCTCAACATTGGATTTGCTCATCAAGACATGAAGTGTTGAAGCCCTCAAAGTTGAGAACGATCAAGTATGGCATCAATAAAGATATACAAGCTCAAGTGGTAGACTCTATTTATTGTTTTAATCTTGAGTTTAGGAATGCCGTACTATCAAGAGGGATGCGACATTAGTTGTCTTGGCATACACCAAAAAGTGCTCATTAGATCAACCCATGTGAGATAGCCTTGAGAGAAATTCACTTGGAAATTTAGTGTGCTGAAAGACCCCAAACCGGTCTGACCGGTTTGGGAAAGCGGTCTGACCGCTTTTGGGTTTGTGGTGCTGAGTGGACCCAAACCGGTCTGACCGGTTTGGGAAAGCGGTCTGACCGCTTTTGGTATAGTTGTGCTTAGCCCACCCAAACCGGTCTGACCGGTTTGGGAAACCGGTCTGACCGGTTTGGGCTCTGACAGGTGTAACGGCTAGTATAGTTCGTAAACCGGTCTGACCGGTTTGGGAATCCGGTCTGACCGGTTTCCAACGGCTATAACGGCTAGTTTTGGTTGTGTGGGGTATTTATACCCCATACCCCTCTCCTTTGAGGGGTGCTGGTTGCCATTCCATTCTAACTCGCCTAGGGCAGTTCCAAGCACCAGCAAGCTCTCCCCAAACCTCTCTTTGTGAGAGTTGATTGATTTTGATCATATCTTTGGATTTGGGTTGAGGGATGTATGGGTTGTGAGCAATAGATAGCAATTGATAGTTCATATCAGCTATAGTGAGCATATCCTTAGTGTTGAGCACTTCCGGTGAAGCCAAGCATCCATTGAAGCATTTGTTACTCTTGGAGGTGATCCTCCTAGACGGCTAGGCGTCGCCGGTGAGCTACCTTGGTTGTGGTAAGCCACGGATTGTTTGTAAAGGCTGGTCTTGCCTCCTTCGTGGAAAAGGACCAAAAGCTAGTGATACCGAGGAAAGTGGCTTGGAGTGGATAAGCCCGCCTTTCGTAGGTCCTCAACGGAGACTAGGACTCATCGTGTCTTTGTGACAGCCTTAGTGGCAGCGGTGAAGTCCGAACTTCGGGAAAACATATCTTTGTCTCTTGTTTACCTTCACAAGTTCATTTCTAGCATATACATTCGCTTCCGCTTCGATCTACTTGGGTGTGCTCTAATTGTGTGCAGGGACTTAGTGGACCTGCTTGATATCATCTACAAGAGCCCATCATCAAGTTTGGTTTGTGCTAGAACTCGTAGAGGGGGTTAATTTCACATAGTCGGTTTTCTCTGTTGAAAACCGGTCTGACCGCTTTAGCAAAGCGGTCTGACCGCTTTCCCCCGGGCAAAGCGGTCTGACCGGTTTTGGAAACCGGTCTGACCGGTTTTAGTACTGATTGTGTGAAAAAGTTTGTAAATTGCAGGATTCACCTATTCACCCCCCCCCCCCTCTAGGTGACATCAAGGTCCTTTCAGTGACCTGCGCTGCTGCACGGCGTCGGGAGGAAAAAGAAGGTGGGAGGTGGAAGACGACAAGCGGGGCCGGCTGTCAGTGGGGGGAGAGAGGGGAGGGCGCGGACGCGGGCGACCGGGCCGGTGCGGGGCGGTACTGGGCCGGGCTGGGAGAGAAAAAGAGGGGGCAAAAACAGACCGGAAAAAGAATCCAGGGAACAGAACCGAACTGTGGGTCTAACAACTATTCTAGAGCTCCAAACAAAGTGATTCAAATTTGAATTTAAATAAATTTAAATTCTTGTTTGAATCACAAGCAATACAAAAATAAATGTAGCAGCATGAATGCATCAATAAATGTTTCTATCTCTTATATTTGATTTTAAATTTTAGAAAATTTATTATTTAGCCTTTATAAAATAGGTGAAAGCATTAAATAATTAATTAAATGCCAAAAATTTTAAAAATTGAGTATTTTGGGTGTTACAAACCTACCCCCCTTAAGTTGAATCTCGTCCTCGAGATTCGGATGTAGAAGCGAAAAGCTGTGGGTACTCGGACTTGAGATCTTCTTCCCGCTCCCAAGTCGCTTCATCTGCTGAATGCCGGCTCCACTGCACCTTGCACATCCGAATGGTCTTGTTTCGCAGCACTCTCTCTGACACCTCCAGGATCCTGATCGGATACTCCTCGTATGTGAGGTCCTCCTGAACATTCAACTCCTCAATCGGGATCTGCTCTTCTGGCACCCGCAAGCACTTCTTCAACTGGGACACATGGAACACATCGTGTACTCCGGCTAGTCTCTCAGGTAGATCTAGCCGATATGCCACTTCGCCCATCCGTTCCTGTATCCTGAATGGTCCAATGTAACGAGGCGCCAACTTGCCCTTGACATTGAACCGCTTTACACCTCTCATGGGTGACACCTTGAGGTACACAAAGTCATCAACTCTGAAGCTGAGGTCCCTCCGTCTGACATCGGCATAACTCTTCTGTCTGGAATGGGCCACCTTCAGGTTCTCTCTGATCACCTGCACCTGCCGCTCTGCATCTCTGAGTATCTCCGGACCAAAGACCTGACTCTCTCCAGTCTGGTTCCAGAATAAAGGGGTCCGGCACTTTTTGCCATACAATGCCTCGAACGGTGCCATCTGCAAACTCTTCTGATAGCTGTTAATGTAGGAGAACTCTGCATACGGCAAACTCTTATCCCAGCTGACTCCATACTGCAATGCAGAAGCTCTCAACATATCCTCTAGTATCTGATTGGTCCGCTCTGTCTGACCATCTGTCTGCGGGTGATAAGCTGAGCTGAAGTGCAGCTTAGTATCCATGGACTCATGTAACTTCCGCCAGAAGTGTGAGGTGAATTGAGTACCACGATCTGACACAATCTTCTTCGGCACCCCGTGTAAGCACACAATCCACTCCATGTACAACTCTGCTAGTCTGGCGCCTGTGTAGGTGGTCTTCACTGGCAGAAAATGGGCCACCTTGGTCAGACGATCAACAATCACCCAAATGGAGTCGAATCCTCTCTGAGTACGGGGCAGACCAGTGATGAAGTCCATGCCAACTTCTTCCCACTTCCACTCCGGGATCTTCAACGGCTGAAGCAATCCAGCTGGCCTCTGATGTTCTGCCTTGACTCGCTGACATGTGTCGCACAATGCCACATGAGTCGCCACATCACGCTTCAGTCCGTACCACCAGAATCTCTCCTTGATGTCCTGGTACATCTTAGTGCTGCCTGGGTGGATCGAATAAGCTGAGTCATGTGCCTCTCTCAGAATCATCTCTCTGATCTGCGCTATGTCTGGCACACATATCCTCTTTCCATGCCATAGAGTTCCCTGATCATCAACTCTGAATCCAGGGGCCTTTCCTAATGCAACATTCCCCACAATCTCTCTGATCTTCTCATCCTGCAGCTGACCTCTCCGGATCTCCTGCTCGAGTGTGGGCTCCACTGCCATCTCGGTGATGCTGGTGACGAATCCCAGACTCATCCTCTCAAACTCTCGGCTGAGCTCCTCAGGCAAACAGTGTCCAGTGATCCTGTTCACATAACTCCTCCTGCTCAGAGCATCTGCCACCAAGTTGGCCTTCCCCGGGTGATAGTGAATCTCCAGATCATAATCCTTGATCAGCTCTAACCATCTGTGCTGTCTCATGTTCAGATCCGACTGAGTGAAGACATACTTGAGGCTCTTATGATCAGTGTAAATGTCGCATCTGTGCCCAATCAAGTAGTGTCTCCAGATCTTCAGGGCATGTACTACAGCTGCCAACTCCAGGTCGTGTGTCGGATAGTTCTGCTCATGCTTCCTCAGCTGCCTGGACGCATACGACACGGCTCTGCCCTCCTGCATAAGGACGCAACCCAGTCCTAGACGGGATGCATCGCAGTAGATGGAGAAACTCTTAGCCAAATCCGACAATACTAGCACTGGGGCTGTAGTCAACCTCTTCTTCAACTCTTCGAAGCTGACCTGGCATGCCTGTGTCCACACAAATGGGGCATTCTTCTCTAGCAAAGCAGTCAGCGGCTTAGCGATCTTGGAGAATCCTTCAATGAACCGTCTGTAATAACCGGCCATCCCAAGGAAACTCCTGATCTCGCTCACATCCCGTGGCGGATTCCAGCTCAACACATCGCTGACTTTCTTCGGATCAACTGCCACTCCTCCATTGGACAACACGTGTCCCAGAAATGCCACTTCCTTCAGCCAGAACTCACACTTGCTCAGCTTGGCATACAACTGATGCTCCCGGAGTCTCTGCAGTACCAATCTCAGATGTTCTTCATGTTCTTCCTCATTCTTGGAGAAGACCAGAATGTCATCAATAAATACCACCACGAACTTGTCCAGATAGTCCATGAACACGCTGTTCATCAAGTACATGAAGTATGTAGGAGCATTGGTCAATCCAAAAGACATGACCAAGAACTCATACAACCCGTACCGAGTAGTGAAAGCGGTCTTAGGAATATCCGACTGTCCGATCCTCATCTGATAATAACCCGAACGAAGATCAATCTTGGAGAACACACAAGCTCCCCTCAACTGATCGAACAGATCATCAATCCTCGGCAGTGGGTACTTGTTCTTGATGGTCACTTCATTGAGGGCTCGATAATCCACACACAACCTCTGCGAACCATCCTTCTTGTCGACGAACAGTACTGGTGCTCCCCATGGTGAAGCACTCGGACGAATGTACCCCTTGGCCAACAATTCGTCCAACTCCTTCTTGAGCTGCTACAGCTCCTTCGCTCCCATCCTATACGGCCTCTTGGCTATAGGTGCAGTGCCAGGTTTTAGTTCAATAACGAATTCAACATCTTGTTCTGGAGGCATACCTGGCAACTCGTCAGGGAACACATCCGGGAACTGGCTTACCACCCTGATATCTTCAATTGTCGTCCCATCAGCTTGATTGGCTTGGCCTTGCTCTGAGGAACTGGCTGCCTGGTACTCCACCTTGTCACCGGACTCTGCTATCAGCTGGATGGTCCTCGTAGCACACCTGATCACTGCATCATATCTGGTCATCCAGCTCATACCCAAGATCAGATCAAATCCCAGGGTCTCCAGGACTATCGGACCTGCCTTGAACTCTACCCCCCTTATTATGATGGGAACATGGGGGCATCGTAGAGTAGCCCGCTGTTCACCTCCTGGTGAGCTTACTAGCATAGTGTTCATCATGGGTTTCAGAGCTAATAAATTCTTCTTTACAAAAACAGCGGAAATGAAAGCATGCGAAGCTCCAGAATCAAATAAAACTGTGGCGGGGGTCGAATTGACGAGGAACGTACCCACGACCACATCTGTAGAGGCCTCAGCTGTCTCTGCACTGGTGTGGTTGAGCTTGCCCCGAACAGGAGCCTGCGGAGCACGACCTCCCTGCTGCTGACCCTGCGGCTGCCCAACTCTCTGAGTACTGCCCTGCTGGTTCTGTCCGGCGGCGTTCTGGATCTTCTTGGGGCAGGCATTGGCGAAGTGTCCCTGCTCGCCATAGTGGTAGCACACTCTCGGACCCACCGGTGTAGTGTTGACTGGACTGATGCGCTGGACTGGACTCGGCTGCACCTGGCTGCGCTGAACTGGACCCATCTGTGGCTGACCCTGAGGACGCTGCTGCTGTGCCGCCCGAGGAAACTGGGAACGCTGCTGCTGGTACTGGCCACGACTGAGCAAACCGGACTGACCCTGGAAGCGCTGCTGGCCTCCCACCTGCTGACTCGGGGGAGGTGTGAAGCGTGGACGACTGCTGCTGCCCACCTGCTGTCCCTGGAGCTTCCTCTTCTTGTCCTCCATCTCACGGCGCTTGTGCTCCAACATCAGAGCGCCGTCCACCAGCTCATGAAAAGCCGGGAACTTGGTGCACATGAGCTGGTACTGGAGCGCATCCTGCAGATCGTCACGGAACCTGGCCTGCTTCTTCTGATCAGTGGCCACGTCCTCTGGAGCATAGCGGGCCAACGAAACGAACTTGTCACGATAAGCCGTGACACTCATCCCTTCCTGCTTCAGTGCCAGGAACTCCTTCTTCTTCAGGACCATCAAAGCCTCCGGCACGTGGTGTGCGCGAAAGCTACTGCAGAACTGCTGCCAGGTGATCTGAGTACCGGCCGGGCGTGAAGACTGGTATGAATCCCACCAATCCAACGCCGGCCCCTGGAGCTGCCCTTCGGCGTACAGCACCTTCTCTCTGTCATCGCACTAGGCGATGTCCAACTGTCTCTCCACTGCCTTGACCCAGTCATCTGCCTCAAGGGGGTCGCTGGCCCTGCTGAAGGTCGGCGGGCGTCCCTTCAGAAACTCGCCCCTCTTGTCTCTGGGCGGTGCAGCTGCCTGGGGGTGATGCTGGTTCTGCTGGATCAGTGCCATGGTGTGAGCCATCTGCTGCATCATCTGAACCTGGGCCAACATCAGCTCTTCTATGGTGGGGATCGGATGGTTCAGGTTCGGGGGAGGATTCTGGTGCGGAGGCTGTCCGCCCGCAATGCCCCCAGGGTGAGCCATCTATAATCACAAAGGTTAGACGTCAGAGGACTAGTACGAGAAAATATATATATATACCCCTGCTATCTAAGCAATAAAGTCCTTAAGCCTTATACCTATATCTAGATGGTTGCAGACAGGTGTCTACGCCCATCACAATCATTACAAAGAACCAAATCAAACATATGCATAATAACAATAAGTACAAGCAGGTAAAGGCATAAACTCACACAAGACTCGACTGTTAGATTTTTTTAAATTTTTTTTTTAAAACCGGGGGGTCTCCTAGTAATTTGTCAACCGTACTATCTAGGCTGCGTTCCTACAGTCAGCACGGCTCTGATACCAATCTGTCACACCCGGATTTACACAAAACCCGAATGTGGCCATATGTGTGCCCAGGAAGTCCACCGACACATATAGCAAACAAATATGGTAAAAATCAGAGTGCAATGCTTTATTCTCATCATAAAGTAGCGATTACATCAGAGTTTTGCATAAATGAAATACATGGACAGCGGAAGACTGATAAACTCTCTCTAAGCGTAGCCGCAATCCCACAGGGACTCTGACTGGGAGAACGCCAACTCAAAAGTACGGCAAATCCTCCGGAAACTCCACCTCGTAATCAGCCTGACTCCAATCTGTTACCCGTCCGGGATTTTGCCCAAAAATGATGATAATAACAACTGTAAGTAACAGAATTACTTAGCAAGTATAGCACGGGTTATGAAGGCTCAAAAAGGCTAGACACTGGCTTAACTGCATTAGCACTTTTAGTTGGTTCGTTTTAACTTTATCCAAGTTACTACAAGTGAAAGAGAACCCAGTTGTAACCCAATTAAATATTGTAAGTGACATTAAGCAGTAATAAATACCATATTCTAATCAAAAAGGATCCAGGCCGCTCGTGACCCTGAGCAAGGCTATCATGATAGATCGTACACTCTGCAGAGATTTCGCCCTTTACCCACCAGTCGCGTAAAAGTTCAAAAGAACTTTGCACCCAACCACGCACATCAACACTTCCGAGGTGTGACTGCATAGGGACGCTACGAGGCTTTCACAAGACACCCTAACAAGTCAGTAGCCGCTGGAGTACTATACGGCGGTGAAAACTTAGGCACCGAGATCGACGTACGCCCACGGAGTCACACCGTGAGGGGGTCGATGGCGTCCGGAGCGCGGGTATCGCACCCATACTGCGCAACGTGCAGAGTTCTCAATCGCTGAGACTCCTACACGGGACTGGGTCTAACGTGACCTAGCCGACGGGGCTACCATCCTCGGTGGAATCGGAGAACACCCAGCACCGTACCTCCCACAACGCCGTTGGCCCCTCGGTAACTACTGCCAAGCTAGAGACGTACAAGCTACTTGACCAAGACCAGAGCCCATATAGTTCCGGCGGTGGCGACAGGCTCCTGGGTTGCCGCTTTAAGAACCGGTCCTTAGAGGGAGACACTAGGGCAAAGCACACAGCACATGCTCTAGCTCCCTAATCCAAGTTGCTAAAAAGCAAGTTTTATTCATTAATGTTGCAGTGGACCATTAAGTCAATATTAACAATTAAATAAAGGTGACAGTGGTTGCGCCTAGCAAAATACTACCCATATGCAAAAACCCATAGGAATACAAGGACAGGAAAATAAATGCTAGGAATAATCCTTAATGGTAAACAATATTAGACACATGCGTATGTAATGAACAGTGTATTAAATGAGTGAGTAGGTAGCAAGGATTGTCCGTGCTATAACTTGCCTTCCTCGGAGTACGGCTACTGCTGTAAATCCTGCTCCGGCACGTCCTCAACGTACTCGAAGTCCAAAGCTACGGGCTCACCGACTGGACACGAACATCACGCACGCATCCAAAAGCAATCATAACATGCAAACAAAATTAATCTATTAGAACAGTACACCAAACAGTAAAAACAATACAAAAACAGGAGCTAGAAATATTCTACGCGTCGCTACGAACACATGAGCGCGAAAACCACGCAAATCGGAGCTAAAACGTGAAAGTTAAAGCGTTTCTAAGATTCGGGGGCTTGCTGGCAAAGTTTTAAAATTTCCAGGGGCTAAACTGCGAAAAACCAGGGACCTATACGTGAATAACAGTAGCCACCAGGGAAGGCGCCCGTAAGCGAGGCGGAGACAGCTCGTCCGCTCGAGGGGATTCACGACCCTCGAGTGAGGCAGGGGTTGCTGTGCCTGTTCGAGGGGGTTCGCGACCCTCGAGCGAAGCGGAGTTTGGTTTGCCCGTTCGAGGGGGTTCACGACCCTCGAGCGAGGCGGAGCTGGGTAGCGACTCGTGCTGGGGTGCTCGGTTTTCGACGGGGTTTGGTCCTACGGCTTGAGGAGAAGATGGCGAGTCGATCTAGGGGGTTCATGACGAGCATCGGCCGGCGAATCGTGCCAACGACGATGGGCGGCGGAGCCGCGCTCCGGTGAGCCGCGGGGTAGGGATTTTGGGTGGTTTCGAGGTCGGGTTTCTTGCTCTGGAGCGTCAGAGAACGATGCTGAGTGCTGCTGAGGTGCTCAAGTGAAACTCCGTGCAGTGTACCGACCAGACGACGACGACGACCGGCGATCGGCCGATGACGGTGATCGTGGGGGTGCTGCTACGGCGCACTACAGCTCGAATTGAGAGGGCTGGTGGACTTGTTACCTTCTGAGGAAGAGTTGGACGCAAGGAATCGACCGGAGACGGCTCGGTCGACCGGAACGGCGGCGAATCTTCCACGGCGGCGCTGCGGACGTCAGGAAGCAATTAGCCACGGTCAAGGCATAAGAGAGGACGAGAGGTATTTGGGGAACTTCAGTACCTCCTGGCGGACAGCTTGGCGGTGATGGCCGGCCAGGAGACACGCCGGAGCAGCCTGGCGGCGTGCGGCGGCGCTGCGCAAGCTCGGCGGCGCGTGGACAGGGCGATAGAGTGGCTCGGGTGGTCTTGTGGTGCGATGGCGAGGTCAGGCACGGCTTGGTGGTGCGCAGGCGCCTTAAGAAAGAGCTTGGGAAGGTCTAGGGCGACGGGAACGCGTTCGCCGGCGTTTATGGAAGGTCCGCGGCGGCGGCGGGTACTTTCCAAACCGGGCGAGCTCGGTTTCCTTACTGGGGACGGGTGAAAAAGGAAGGGGAAGGCGCGCGAAGCTTCGTGGAAGCTGCCTGGGGCCTTGGGGTGCTCGGTATGGAAAGCGCGCGCGGGAATGGCGCGGCGGTCTCGGGCGGCGAGTGCGGGGCGCGCGTGGCTGCGGTGTTGGCGCGTTCGGCGCGAGGGAAGGAGGGCCTGGCCGAGCTGGTGTGTCTTGGTGAGGCCGTGCTGGTGCGACGGCGGGGTCGTCGGCGGCGCACGCCGGCGGGGGTGACCTGCGCTGCTGCACGGCGTCGGGAGGAAAACGAAGGTGGGAGGTGGAAGACGACAAGCGGGGCCGGCTGTCAGTGGGGGGAGAGAGGGGAGGGCGCGGACGCAGGCGACCGGGCCGGTGCGGGGCGGTACTGGGCCGGGCTGGGAGAGAAAAAGAGGGGGCAAAAACAGACCGGAAAAAGAATCCAGGGAACAGAACCGAACTGTGGGTCTAACAACTATTCTAGAGCTCCAAACAAAGTGATTCAAATTTGAATTTAAATAAATTTAAATTCTTGTTTGAATCACAAGCAATACAAAAATAAATGCAGCAGCATGAATGCATCAATAAATGTTTCTATCTCTTATATTTGATTTTAAATTTTAGAAAATTTATTATTTAGCCTTTATAAAATAGGTGAAAGCATTAAATAATTAATTAAATGCCAAAAATTTTAAAAATTGAGTATTTTGGGTGTTACACTCTTCCGCGCGCAGATTCTCATTCTCTTCTTGATTAGGGCACGCACCGCCGCACACCGTACGCCCTCTTTAATTCCATCTCGGTGCAAAAAGTTCAAAGCTTAGCTAACCCCTCTCCTTGAAAAGTAGTTGCCGGCTCGCACCTTTCGTCAACAGTACGTCCCTTCGAAATCTATGCCCACGCAACGAACGACACTCGATCGGATGACGACGTCACGACGCAGCAGGCCACACTTAGCTTGTTAGTGCTGCACCAACAGCTGCTTAATTTTGCACTGTGCACATGCGTGCAGTACTAGTGTGTATATATATATAGGACGAGTTTTATCTACACCTGCGTGTAGCTACACCCACCATCAGTATATCATTGTACGTATGTCCGCATACTAGTTTATCACTTTTAGTATGTTCATATACTAATTCTAAGATACTTCAAAGCAAGTTACATGAAATTTTTTAAAATCAACCATATTTTTAAATATATTTTGATTATACCTTTATAATACTATATAACATTGTATGTCCATATACTCAATGTATGCTTACATACCCAATGTATATATCATCACAGATAGTCTAGTATCATCACATACTACATGTACATATTCTTCGTCGGATCAAATTCATCATGTATCATGAGATACATAGGTAGGCGTAGCTACACGCGCGTGTAGAATGAATTTTTCCTATATATATATATATATATCGGCAACAGCTGGAGGGGACGATAGATGTGGTTTGTTTGTCCGTAGCGTCGTCGCCGGGCACGCTCGGTGCTCAACAATGCCCACCAGAGGCGTGTATGGTGGTGACTGCCTGACTGGTGATAACGGTCACGGGTGGTAGCTCTTGCTCCATGGGGCGCGCGGCCCGGGAGGATCACCCGACTGGGCTCGGCCAGCCGCGTCGGCGTCGCCGCGCGTCGTGTATATGCCCCGGTGGATTAGCTTTTTGCGGCAGCCGCGCAGCCATGGCGCAGCGGAAAGCGGCCGGGCTGCTGTGCGACGATCCTGTTGCTATCATATATATGCATGCGTCGTCGATCTGTAATTTCTCATAGTGCAAAGGCATGCGCGCGTCTATAACTAGTGATCGATCTTCTGTTCAGGCGCAGGCGCCAGAGGGGGAGCGCTGGTGGATGCATGTGCTCATCATGGATTCATGGTAGGGGTCTGTGCAGTAGAACGTCGTCCAGGATCCCCCTGCTCGTACCGACTCCACGAAGGTAGCTGCTGGCCGTTCGTAGTAGGCTTTGAATTATTATCTTCTTCATCCTTTCTCTGCATGTGGTGGCGCACGGTAGCCGATTAGCAGCAATCGTACATCGACGTCACGCCGGCTTTCAGTCATGCGCTGTACAAAGATACGCGAATAACGGGGGTGTTTGGTTTCTCAAATTCCACCCCAAATTCGACTATGCAAAAACAATATTTTTCATCACATCAAAATATCGGCACATGCATGAAGTACTAAATATAGATGAAATCAAAAACTAATTGTACAGTTTTGTTGTACTCTGCGAGACGAACATTTTGAGCCTAATTAATTGATGTTTGGACAATTTTTCACAAATACAAACGAAATGCTACAGTGGCGTATTTATGATGAAGTGACATTTTTGGATCAAATTTAGTCCCCCAAATTTACGTAACAAGGCCTAAGTTGAGAATTCGAACCTCTGGACAAAAGAAATCTAAAAGCTAAGTTACGTTCGGTTCGCCGAAGAATTTTCCCTTCCTTTCTTAGATGGAAGTTAATTTTGCTCCACGCAGCCCTTTAGATTAGGGTAAATGTAGCATGGAGCCTAGTAAAATGTTAAAATGGTAGATTTTAGTTTAAGAAGACTTTATTATTTATTATTTATTTTATTGAACAATTATAGTTACATTCATAGAGTATATTTTCTATTGATTTTGGATATTTTTTATTAGGCCACAATATTTCTTTATTTTTTTATGAAGTAGTGTGTTTATTGACTCGTTAATAATTGTGCTGCATTCATGAATTTTTTTTCTTTTTCCTAGTTTCGAACAATCTTTTTCTTCAACCAAAAGTATTAATTCTTCTCTAAAATGATTTTCAAAAATCGGTTTGCAAGAAGGAGAAATTTCAAACTAATATTTTTTTCTTGTTTTGGAACAGTCCGTCAAAACCCCGTAACTAGATGGGCTGAAAATTTTGTATCAGAGGAATCGGCCTACTAACAAGACCACTCGCGCGCTCCTCTTGGGCTACGCTGGGCCGCTCCCACACTCACCCGGCCCTGCAGCTGGCGGCGAAAACACACATCGAAACAGCACATGGGCTTCACCATCGTGGGCTCCACATTTCTTCCTAGTTCCTTCCTCTCAGTTTCTGGCCGTCCTGCGTCCTGTTTTGGAAAAAGTCCACTCACGTTCGGTCGCTGTCCGCATTTCGTTTTTAATACATAAAACCAGAAATCTTACATCCTTCATGTTTTAAAACCGTTTGTTTTTAGACCCTCGACGGTTTTCATAGTGGTTTAGGATGATGTGGCAGAAGGGCCCACATGAAAACAACATCTGGAATGGGTCTCACATGTTAAGTGGCTCCCTTTCTTTCTCCTCTCTCCTTAGCCGGCGGGACCGGCACCAGAGCTCCTCAGGGTGGCGGCGGTGGCCAAACTCGGGTTCAGCTTCACTAGCTCCTTCATCGTCGGCGCCGACCCCAACAGCTCCTTGGACAGCGGCTTTCCCCTCGCCGCTAGCCCGAACCCGTCGTCCCATATTCTCCTTAGCGTGCTTCACCGCAACACGCGCGTGCACTCGACGCACATGCGGGCCCGACTCGCCGCACCGCTCGTCGCTGCGCCACACCGCACCGCTCATCGCTGTGCTGCCGCGACACACGCCTGGCCCACGCCGCACTGCCATGCCACTGCCTCGCCGCTGCGCCACACCGCTCGCGCGAGTGCACGTGCCCACATCACGCCATGAGCTCCCACGCCATTAATCTCCGCCCGAGAGCCACCACGCCGGCCGTCCCTCCCCCCTCTCCCTTCCCCGGCCTATAAATAGGCCCCAGATTGCCTCCGCCGCACCACCACGCTCGCCCACCACCCTAGCTCGCCTCCCTGCCACCACAACGTCGCCGCCTCAGCCAGTGCTGCCGCCACCCGCACGTCTTCGTGGGGCAGCCGTCCCCGCTCGAGGTGAGGACGGGAGCTCACTCCCCTCTCTCTTTCCCCCTATTCCCGACCGCCATCACCAGCCAGAACGCCGGCACGGCCGCGTGCCACCCCTCCCCTGTTCCCTCTCCCTCTGTCCTTTTCGTGAGAAAGAGACAGCGGCAGTTGCGTTCCCAGTGGCGACGGTGGTGGCGGCGTCCGCGCGGTCGATCCTCTCGTCGTGGGCGTCCCGACGGGAGTCGGCGGTGGCGGGGATCCTAACCCCGGCGAGGCGCGCGATGAGGTTCTCGCCCGTGGCGATGGTGGTGGACGAGGGGCGCGGTTGCGGGGTAGTCAGGACGACGACGGCGAGGCTGCGGGACACCACGGAGAGGGCGGCGTAGGTGAAGGAGTCGGCAACGGAGGCGGAGAGGAGGGTGGAGAAGCTGTGCGCGCTCGGTGTGGCGTAGGAGTGGGAGTATGATGATTAGGCACCACGTCGGTCAAAATCACAATCAAAGTGGTCAAACCATAGACTATACCGGGTAAGGATGCTAAACAAACGGTTTTGAAACATGGAGGACGAAAGATTCCTGGTTTTATACATTGAGGATAAAATGCGGACATCGACTGAATGTGAGGGACGTAAAATGGACTTTTTCCTCCTGTTTTCTTCGTCCATCTGGGTGCTGTTGTGATGTGACCAGGAGTCCTACGGGTGGCACTGGCACGAGATCTCTCATTGAATGTACCGTCCACGCGGGGAGCCGTAGATTAGGGCATTGTTCCCAAATTCCACCCCAAATTCCACCACGTAAAAAAGAAGATTTCTATCACATCGAAATATCGGTATATGTATGAAGTACTAAATATAGATGAAATTAAAAATTAATTGTGCAGTTTTGTTATACTTTGCGAGACGAACATTTTGAGTCTAATTAATTAATGTTTGAATAATTATTTACAAATACAACGAAATGTTATAGTATCACATTTATAACGTTTTCAAAATTTAGATGTTCAAACTTTACAACTAAACAAGGGCTAGTAATGGATGCGACTT
This sequence comes from Echinochloa phyllopogon, assembly GCA_033239725.1. NCBI lineage: Eukaryota > Viridiplantae > Streptophyta > Magnoliopsida > Poales > Poaceae > Echinochloa > Echinochloa phyllopogon. Next base: position 50,287,751 of record BTCW01000010.1, read on the forward strand.
CCCTGTGGAGATCTGCTCGGATACTCCTCGTCGTCGCTTCGCCTGCGAGGACACCACACGACACCACGATAGGAGCTTACTTCATCCGGTGTACTAGTGCGCTGGAAGATCTCTCTGTAAACAATGCTAGATACTGCCTCCTGGGCGAAGAGTCCGTTTCGGAGACATTATACGGAGTATAACAACCAAATAACTGCTGGCGGTCCTGCCGGTATAGTGTGGGCCGGGCCGGGCCGGGCGTTCAGCGTCACAGTTCTGCCGCGCGCCTGCTGCCTGGGATACGCACCGACCGCGTCCGGCGGCCGAAGGAGAGATGGGGTCGCTCCCTCCTTTCCGAAGGTACCGACGTTTAAGACAGCAACACGTTCTTCAAAACATAATTTTAACCTCTTGTTATTATAAAAATATTTATCAAAGAGTGATATATGTATACTTTTATGAAAATATTTTTCAAGACAAATCTATTTATATAGTTTCCACATTTACAAACTCAACAACTTAAAAGTTATTGATGATTTATATTCCCAATGTTTGACCCAAACCTTGTCCTAAACGTCAGTTTTTTCAGAATGGAGGGAGTATATCACGACTCGAGCGGTGACGGACGGAACGTGGAGCTGAACAAAACATCAAACTCGCGAGCTCGAGCTGGCTCGTCTTGGTTCTAATTTGGCTTAGCTCGATGTATTTTTTAATAAGTTGAACTACTATTTTTGCTTGTTTCGTTAATAGTTGGCTCGAGCCGGCTCTTGAGCTGCTCACGAGCCAAACGACTAAAAAACCTGGTAGACTAATGAATAAATTATTAATCAATTATATCTTATACATTATATACGTATAGTTTTAGATAATGTTATGATTATATTTTATTATTATAGTAAGGTAGAGTAGATTTTAAAAGTATTAACAATGTATAGTTGCTATATTTTTTATTTTACATAGATTCGATCTTGTGGTATTATTTAAATTTATTTTTATCTCACGAGCCTAACAAGGCAGCTAAAACTGTAAACGAGACGAGCCAAGCTAGTTTTTTTCTTGTTTCCTTAACGTCCCTAGCCAAACTGGCTGGTTTGATTAACGAGCCTGAACGATTACCTGCGTACGGGTGATATGCTCGCTGCAGCCAATGGAGACGTACGTACGTACGTGCCACTTTGCCCCTGCTAGGTACGCTTGCTATGCCGCTGTCGACGACAGTCGGCGACCATAAATGTGTTCGGCGACGACCATGCCGCTGCTTGCTCAGAAACAGGATAGGATGCAGGTGTGCCGGCCTTAATCTCCCACTGTTAAGACGATAATACTACTACAGTGCCTACAAGTAGGCATCCCCATATATAGTCATTTTGCCGATCCGGGCTAACTCTGGCAGCCTACGGGCTTCCGTCACCGTCAGTGGGCAAATCGTAGGAAGGCAGAGAGGAGGGCATGCAGATGCGTCTCGTAGGTAAAAAGAAGTGAGCACAGATGCTGTAGGCAGGCTAGGCACCTCTGCTGGATGCTCGCCGGCTTGCCGCCTTTGCACAGCTACCCCGTTCCGGCTCCAATTCTGTTCCTCGCCACTGCACCTTGTTTTTCTCTTTTGTCTGAAACTGAAATTTCCGAATGATGGATGGTGTATATGTAGTCGATCATGTAGGGAGTAGCATGGTACGGTGAAGCTAGCCAAAGAATGTGAAGGAGGAATTGCCGTATGTGACTTGTAATAGCAGCACGCATTTTTCGTGTATGACAGTGCGCAGTGCAGAGAGAAAAGGGTACGGCAGAATCGGGTGAAAGACCGTGCAGCGTGCCGTTTATTCTAGCGAGACAGGACAGGATCCGAGTTGATCTCACTCCCCACTTGATTGTACGTATGTGTCCTGTGATTCATGGAATAATTGTAACGACACACGTACAGGACATCACTTTATTATAATGGAACCAAACAGGCCGGCCTAGCAAGAAGGTGGCAAAGGGCGCGGCGTACTAGCAAGTATGCAATGCAACAACGTACACTGGAAATTGACCACCCGGTAGCATATATATACTCGCTCGTCTTCTGCTATACTCTGAAGCCACTGAATCCTGCTAATGATGGCCGTCTCTCGTGACGCGTGGGATCACTGTTCACTATGCAGCCGATGCGGCCGGCTGCTCCGCTTGGCGCTAGCCCTATTATAGCCTACAGTCTAGAGAGGGTAGACACTCCCTGACGCCCAACGATATATAGACAACCCGGCTGGCCGGTGAAGCGCCATGAAACAGACCACGAGGGGACGACCTGCCAGGAGCGCGCGGTAGCTGCTATAGCTAGCAACACGCAGCAAGAGAGAGAGAGAGAGAGAGAGAGAGAGAGAGAGAGAGAGAGAGAGAGAGAGAGAGGCCAGCGCGCGCGCCCACACCGCGGGCTCCGATCCACGGCAGAGCTAGAGGCTGCTAATTAAGGAAGGCGGTCACCGGAGGCAGATAGCTGCGGCCTGCGGATCGGATCGAGAGGCCGGGATCCAGATCGATGGGCGGCGCCGGCGGTGGGAGGAACGGGGCGCCGGCGGCGGCGACGAGGCGGTACAACAGGTCCGCGGTGCCCAGGCTGAGGTGGACGAGCGAGCTCCACCGCAGCTTCGTCCGGGCCGTCGACTGCCTCGGAGGGCAGGACAGTACGTTTCGGTCTCTCAAGCTATATAGCATTAGCATCATATGTACATACATGCCTAGCTTCTTTGTTTCCACATAAGCGCCTAGCTAGTTATGTTGTTCTTGTGGTGTACTGGTGTGGATGCCGTTCTGATCTCTGCTTGCCTCGCACAAATGGCCGGCCTCGTGCATGCGCGCTCGCTCGCTCTTGGTGATCGATCTGTGGTGCCTGCAGAGGCTACTCCCAAGCTCATTCTCCAGCTCATGGATGTCAGAGGGCTTACCATTGCTCATGTCAAGAGCCACCTTCAGGTCAGTTCGTTTCTTAATTCACACCTTAATAGCTATGTACCGACCATATATCATGGTGATAGGCATGAGAATCAGATCAACAGGTATTGTTAATTGAATCGAAGATTTAATGTGCGTTTATTTACGTATAATAACTCAGTTCCTTTTGCTCTTGGTAACAGATGTACAGAAGTTCAGGACATGACGTTAGAAAGAGAGGTGAGCGAGATATATACTTCCTTTGTCTTTATTTGTTCCTCTTACTACTCCCCCCGCTCAATTTCTTATTAGGGAAATCTTCTTAGTTTTTCCCGGTGATGTAGCATCTTTCTCGGGATTTGGGATTAAGATCACTAAACACAGACCGCTCATAATACAATAAACAGCAATGATTAGTTGCAAGATTGCTCTGCATGCCCCATGCATTCATGCGTTGTCTTCTGTGGCAGAGACTCACCTTTTAAAATTTTAACTAGTCTTGCACATGTCTGGTGCTAATTGAAAGCCAAACTACCTTTTTTGTGCCCTAATTCTGCGCATGTGTGCTGCTAATGGAAAGCCAAACCACCTTTACGTTCTTCTCTCTTTCTCTTTTTTCATGCTACCATCAGAGATGCAACCACGGCTAGGACATCTGAAGCATTCATTCACCATTGATGAGGGAGGCCCCAAGGAATTCATCTGCCCACCCATGAAAAGGTTCTCTACTCTTCTGCTTTTTAACTCTACCATTCCAACATTGATCGAGTGGAAAAGAAAAAGATTTCCTAACCTTTGGTTCACAAACACCTTTGGCACACCCTGCATTTTTTTTTTGCCTGTTTGGATGAACAGGGCAAAGGCAGGGGCAGAAGCTGCAGCCATGGCCACGCACGAAAGCATGCAGAGGAACAGTGACATGGGGGCTCCTGGCACCCGGCGCTGCGGCGATGATTACACGCAAGCGGTGCCGGTGCCCGTGGGCAGCAGGAGGATAACCGAGTGCCTCCGCTGGCAGTGGCAGAGGGATGCCGCTGCCGCTTCTACACTGCAAGAGCTGGGACTTTGGGTGCGAGGAACCGAGCCCTTCAAGGTACGGCAGGTAAAAGAAAAAAAAAAGAAAAGAAAAGCTACTGAAAAGAAGCATTCGGGAAAAGAGGGTTATCAAAAGAAGATACCTCTCTCTTGTCTTAACTGCTTTTGCACCCTGATCTTTCCCTTCACATGTCTCGCTAGTCGTCTCATCTGCATGCCTTGCTTTATAACGGAGAGTACGGCTGCTGCAACGTGGACATTGATAAGCCATCTTGTTCAGGACCTCACCCTCGCTGAAATGCATTACTCCCTTCCTCCCACAGAGATTGCAATTCTAATATGTACCTGAATAAGTATGTATTCTATGCGGAACGGAGGAAGCTACGCTACACAGCCATAGATAGTTTTCATTAGCCAATGTTGCGACTCTTGAGAAAAGTTCTTGGCTTGTTTTGTACTCCGTAGATGCTAGCCAGAATGGAGGTAAAGCCGAAGATGTAGTTCAGGTTCAGTAGTTAGTATCAGTGCTACTGTTGCTAGCAGTAGCAGAAGAGTGCCAGAAATGGCTCATGAGAACCTGAGCCCTCGGCATTTCCTTCAGCCCATCGACAATGATATGCCAAAAGAAGTGGCTTTTTCAGCACTCGATCGGTTCCACTCCAACCCTTGCAGCTGCACACGCAGCATTGCCATGATGGCGGGTTTTGGTGCAGCCTAGATGCAGATGCTGAAAGAACAAGCCCATTAAAGCTTCTCTGGTGCTTTGCTCCGGCTGAGGAGAAAAGAGAGATCAGTGTACCGTTTGCTTCTGAATTCTGATGAAGCACATGAGTATACTGTAGCCTGTAGTTTCTTGTCTACTGCACTGTTGATCCATGCAGTTTCACTGCAAAGCAACGATCTCATCATGGAGGGCCAAATTCATATTTGAAGTTATAGTGCGTGTCGTATTTCTCTAACAAATTTAACGACTTTATCCTTCTGACTGCTGCTGTGTTTTATGCTACAGATTGGCAGGCCCATAGCAAATCGTCTCAGCCCTGTGGTGTGGCAACCATCTTCCAAGACCAAGTGCCAAAACAGATGGACTGCGACTAGCGACGAAGCGGATAAGAAACGTTCACTGTCGCGACCGGCAGCCTCCATTGACCCGAATGCTGTGGACGCAGTGTCTTACTGGCCCAGTGAAGGCGGCTGCGCCCTCTCGCCGCCGTCATCGTCGACGAGCTTCAGTGGATGCTCAAGGCCAGGCAGCTGCTTATTTGCCGGGCAGAGGATTAACCTGGACCTTTCCTTGTCAATATGTGGATCTTAGCTTAATCACTCTGCTGAATTTTGTACATCAACTGTATCCATGTAATGTAACCATACCGGTAGCATGGCACCTATTGAGCAGTAACTAGTTGTCTAGAATTAAGCGCCTTAACAAAGATCTTAGGAATGACAGTTCACAAGTTATATTGCATGGATGCGGCAAAGGCAAAGGGAAAAAAAACTGACTGCTAGAACCTAGAAGTGACCAGCAAAATGGAAGCATGAACATGAAACTTAGGACACTTTCAGTGATCCATGTAGGCCAAATGTAGGTGCCCCATGAGGAATACAGTGCTGCTGTCAGCATGTCCATACTCCATACTGTTCCTCCCATTCTGCCCCTTACTTTGGCTGGCAGCTCCTGTACCTGCAGGGATTTCCTGAACAAAGGAGATTCTCTCTGTCCTTAAAAATGTTTCTGCTTTCTTGCAAGCATTCTAGGCAAGGACTTTATGTCAAAGGAGTTTCAGAAAGCACCAAAGAAATTAGGAGGTATCTAATGCTAAGTGTCTCATCATGTTGCATAACCTCTTGTGGTTTTGGTATCAAATTTATCCTATCATAGATTTAACAGCAAGGACGACTAATGGCCTGTTTGTTTGAATTTTTGTGTAGCTTTTTAGCCTGAAAGGTAAGAAGCTCAAACAAACCGAGCTTCCAAAAAGTCAAAAGCTCTAAAAATTCGAGTTTATATGGGAAGCTGAAATGTCTCTTTTTATCAGCCTTTCATAGCTTCATGAGCTCATAAACCTTAAAACATCCCGTAAAAACCCTAAAAACTATAGTTCAAACAATCAGGCCCTAAATTCAAGCCTCTACGTACGAGCAACGTACTCATGAATCGTGACAATGCAAGTGTGCATGATGTCTTCTCTCCCTCCCTGCTGAAATGAAATAACAGAATCATTAAAACATCAGTCATCTCATGTGCGTGCGTGTGTTGTCTCTGTCTACTCCATTTGAGCTGGCGTTTGTTAAAAGCCTAAGAGCCAGGGGCAAAGCTATTCGACACAGACTACTGATCTGCTGGCTCAAGGATTGACAAATCCCATCCTGCGTCTCGTCCAAAAAAATTGCACTCGTCAGTTTCCGTGTTCGCCTTTGATGTTGAGTAAAAGGCAACGGCATCAATCCTTTTGTCAAAATCACACGGCCATTTACCCCTTCCCCAAAAGCCTGAAAACGGACGGCATCTCGTCTCAAGTACAAATTATTACCATGATGAGCAGCACAGTAGATTGCAGGGGAAAAGTACGGTGGCCGGAACAAAAGCCTTCGCATAGGCTGGCTCTTCAGCAACATGCATCATGTTTTGTGGCTGAACTGAGCTGGACACAGTGGACAAAGATATGAAAACAAACAGTAGAAAAACCATCATGTCCGGCGAGCTCGGTTTTGACATTTCAGCACGCTGATAAAAACGACAAGAAGCTAGCTTCCAAGAACTGGATGAACTCTGTTGTGCTGCAACAAAACACAATATGACCTCCCCAAAGGCAGACAGACAACTGTTCGTTGGGGCTATGGATGATACGATGCCTAAGGCATCATACTACTGTCTTCTACGACGGTTAAAAGCTCGCCTTGGAAATGGTCTCTCATCAATAAGGTTTAAGTTGACAGTACTCCGGTAGGTGAAAAATATGGATCCGTTGTTTCCCGTTATAGGCTTACAGCTGCTCTGGTTGCTGTCAAGCACGGCGGGGTTTCACTTCTTTGTTGCTTTTGCATCAGAAGCCAAAGACCTGACGCAAAGGCGAGGCTTGGTAGAGATGAGTTCGGCTGGGAGAATGCACACCCCAGCCACCGAAGATCCAAGGGGTACCCCAGAAACCGGGATCATCTCAATGAGTACTGCAACCTGGACGTTAGGAACATGTCATTCACTTTACTGGACCATAAAGCTAGACAAATTAATGAGAAATTGTGTAAAAGAAATTAAGTAGCCCATAAATTATCTTAAGGTCCTAATTTCCGGACATATTTTAAGGTATAATTCTCGTCTACTGTATATCTCATAGGGAAAGGACAATTCAGTGAAATGTTTCAACTCTAGGTTTCACCTACCTATAAGCAAAATGCGATTGGGTCCTAAGTATAGAGGAATACAAGTTCATATTTTATAGATAATAAAATTTTCTGGAAATTCTTCAGTTTCATAACTTCAATGAAGAGCAGTTAGACTACTAGAGAAATCTGAATGGTCTTCTGACTCTGACATATGCTCTGGTCTGCATCAGAAAGTAAACGTGCTGCATTTGCAGTATGTCAGATGTCAACACCTGACCAAACTTATAGCAGTTTTCATCATGATGGAATGGAAAATGAGACCTTAGATTCACTAGTCAGCATTCAAAACTTTGCTGATTTCCAATTTGGAATCTCTAAATGATGATGCCCTGAGTCCTGCAACCAGAAGACCAGTAGCTTTGCAAGCTGTTCAAAATTGTCGGGCAAATTTACCTCAGGAGATTTAAGATCAACCACTGAGTTCTCAGCAACGGATTTGACAGCAGCAGCAACGACTTTGAAACATTGCTCCCTGTCCATCAAAGCTTGCGGATTTGAACCTTCGCTACCGTTCTTCTGTGGCTTCATCTCTGTCTCATCGATGCCCCTTCTATTATAGGCAACTGCAAACTGTAACACATGATAAAACTTATTGACTATAAAATATGAAAAGTATCTTGTGATGATATAATGGTATATTTATTTTCAAGAAATTGTGCAGACTGCAGAGAACACTACAGCTAATGATATTCTTTAATTACAAACCTACAATTTCAATCGTTAATAAAAGAATAAGATAATTTTGATACATGATAATGAAGGATGATGGAAAATTGAACACATGTTACTGGAGCCTGGTATTGCATAAAAATGTAGGAGACAGTTTAAAAAATACATGAATCAGTGTATGAGATCTGAACATCACGGATATGTGCACAAGTGCTGCATAATATACATCGTTGTAGAAAACTGTATGAATTCGGCTCCATTGAAGCACCAACAAATCAGTTAAACAAAGTTAAGTGCTGCAATTTGCACCTTTATAGGCTCATCCTGGTTATTCTTGCTCTTCAAGAAGTCAAGGAATAACTTTGACACTGTGGCATGTAGTTCTTTTTCTAATAGAACACAAGTTTCCTGAACAGGAAATATGCGGTGACACCATCTGTCAATTCAGAGTTTAATAATTTAGACATCGTAATTATCTTAAAATCGAAGGACAAAATGTTGCCAGAACCTTAGCTTGATTCTGAAACAGACACTAAACACCAGAGCTTTAATTATATAAAATACCTTATAATTGGCAGCATCACTGTATTTTTATGCAACTGGTTGGAAGAAAGAAAAGACATTGCTATTCCACTTTATTGAAAAGAAGAGTGGTAAAACAGGGTGCACAAATCACATTGCTAGAATGAAAATATAGCGACACGACATGTTCAGTCCCAAATCAACATCTAATTTAGCCATTTTGATTTTCTAGTACTCCGTTCGACAGTATGTATAATTCAGCCAATAAGCAAAAAAAAAGATAAGCAAGAACATGCTGTGTGCAATTATCAATGAAATAAAAAATGCAAAATGAAAGGTGTCAAGGCTAATAAAAGAAAATACAGTAGAAGAAATCTCAGGTGCCATGGGCTATTTTTTCAGTTGCAGAAAGTTTATCAGAATACGTAGTGCAAGGGGGCATTTCAACACTTCTACATTAGCTCAACTTCTAATGCCAGCATTTTAGAACACGAGTTCTACAAATGAAGTTGGAACCTTACTGTGGAGATTTGAGTTTCCCAGATCTGAGGGAATGAAATATTTCTGTAAGCATCTCAACAACATGAAGGCCACCGCTAGGGAATTTAAAGAAGAGCAAACCACTTCTTGATAGCTTAACCAGTGAGAGATTTGAAGCCCTGTCAACATTTTCAATTGTTTTGGACTGAGGTGAACTTGAGTCTCCAATACTTCCTACCATTACGTCAAAAGGTGCACAAAATAAAAAAAGTAAGAACACATGGAAAGCCTTGTTAAATCTATAGCACCTACAAGGAAATGATCATATAACTTACTACTTGATTCTGAAACACCACTACTATTCCCATCCGTTACTGTTACTGCTGCTTCTGAATTTTCTGTTGTCCCTGAGCACAGTTTTCTTTTCTTTACTGCATTTTTCACATCACATAGTTCCGCTTGTTCAGAAGCATGGCAGTTTGCATGACCAATGTACTGAAGAAAAAATAACAAATGAAGCTTTCACATCAGAATATTTTAACAATGTGTGTGGAAGCTGAAACTGCAAAAGGTTGCAAAACAATAGATGAAAAGTTGAAGTTTTAAATGGGTTAAATTTGTGTTAATGCTCGTACCTAAGCTATTTGGTTGTTAGACAAAAATACTATAGGATGAAGATGCAAATAATGTAACTCCAGGAAAAGCCTGCAAACTCAAGCATATAGAAAGCCATATGCATTGAAGGATGAAACCATTAAGTACTGTTAGGTGAGAAAATACAAAACTTGCTTTACATGTAGATTTGACAGAGTGCATGAATGGAATGCAATGTAATCTTGTTGCAATATTATGAATATAACAGAAATTGAAATAACAGCATTCTCTAAGGTAGAATACATGCACTATAATTATCTGCAGTGGAAAAACAATTAAATACTAAGGAGCAAGACTGATGAGTAATGACCTCTTCAAGAATGGAAATGGCTTCCTTGGTTGCACTTTTCTCCCGCTCTGTAAATAAATGAAATCACATCAAGTGTGTAAGTATACCCAGGTGTCATCAATACAGAGTCAAAGTGATTTTTGGCAGTCAGAATTTCCTAATGGGACTGCAAGCGAATCATACATCATCTTCTTTTAAAAAAAAACATTCATCTATTCCCGTTGCACATTTTATTCTGCATTGTGCTGCACGCATGCAATAACCAATAGCATAAAACTGAGCTCACTGTACAGCAGGTACAGCTGAGTTATTTAGAAAGATTTGCTTATATAGCACTCTTCACGATTCATTTTGCAAAACACCATTCTTCCGGCACGAATAACTACTTTAGTACTATCTAGTTGCCAAGCTCTACTCCGTTATATTATTGATACAATACGGAAGCTAGTTTGGCGCATCCATTGTCCAGAATTTCATTCTACTAACGGCGACGCAGCAAGGACTGACCACACATGACATGAACCCACCAACAAATCCATCACCGGAAAGTTTAACGGGGAAACAAACTCTAGAACGGAAGAGGGGACGCACTGATGGGGCAGGTGATGAGGAAGCCGGAGTGGGAGCGGAGGAGGAGAGACCCCGACGCGCGGTAGTCGTAGCGCGGGAGGTTGATCACCGCCGCGTGCTGCTCCCACGGCTGCAGCTCCTGGCTGGAGACGGCGGCAGGGGCATCGGGTTCAGACTCCGGCAGCGGCTCGCGGGATGGAGATCGAGTTACGGCTTCCGGCTGGGCCTCCGGTTCCGGCGCCGCCATGGGGGAGCGAAGAGCACTGGGGCTTTGGGGAATTGGGGGGTACGGGGAGGCGGAGCGGTGGTTCTTACCAGCAGTGCGTAAGCTGAACTGGAAGGCGTACTTTTCATATTCCGCTAATCAGATTTCCGTTCGACACGAACCCCATGTGAAAATCCGGGCGATCCAGGAGTCTCCTTCCGCGAGTCTGGAGGCCTCCCGCTTGCCATCTCCTCGCGGCGGCGGTGTCGCCGGCGGCGCCTCCTTCCTGGTTGTAGCTGACGAATCGTCAGTGGCGATTAGCCTTGCTTCACCTCTCGCTGCGCCGTGCCGCCATGGTCGCCACCCGGCGCCGCGGATCTCGCGTAACTGACCGACCGCGTTATCCGCCCTCGCCTCTAGGTAAAGGTTGCATTTCTTCTCCCGGCCGCCGCAGCCGATCTGCATCGGCACCGGCGACTGCGCGACAGCGATATGATCCCTAGCAGTAACAGGTACGATCATTTCTTCAAGGTGCATCTTCAGATTGTTCATTGTATACTTGCCGTCTGAAGTAAAAAGTCAAGTGTATTTTCGTGGCACTACACATTACACAGCACAAGCAGCTGAGCAGCTTCTAGGTTAAGAGAAGACTAGGAGAGAGACAGGGAGGCACAAGGTTAAGAGAGATGGTGAGAGCAACTGAGAAAGTGCCCTGACCCATCTACACGCGAAGCAATTCACCAGACAAGCATGCGTCAATTCAGACGCTGCTCACCTTATACAGTCATTGCCTTGTCGTGCCCAGACGCTGGTTAGAGCATGCAAACCGTGTATGCGTCAATTCAGTGTATGAAACAAAGGGTTATAACAACAAAACGACAGGTAAATGATAAGGGGGTTCAAAGAGTAATTGTAATATACTAATGCACTGAACAGCAAGTGTGTTCCTTGTTTCTAATAACTTTCCAGCATCACCATGTAAGCTTTATGACTCAGTTTCATTTAATAAATTGAAATGGAGCATCTTTTGATGCCCTGTTATAGTCTATAAAATTCTATCTGCATAAAAATTATAATCACCACTCGTAGGTGCTTGCTCCTGGAGCTGGGGGCACTGGCGGTGGCCATGTCGAGCGCCAAGAAGCTGCAACAGAGGGTCCCGATCCGCCGCACGGCGTGGAAGCTGGCCGACCTCGTCGTCCTCTCCCTGCTCCTCGCCCTCCTTGCCCACCGTGCCAGCTCGCTGCTGGGTGGCGCCGGCGCAGCACACAGCTGCTGGCTCGCGGCGCTCGTCTGCGAGGCGTGGTTCACGCTCCTGTGGCTCCTCAACATGAACTGCAAGTGGAACCCCGTGCGGTTCGAGACGTACCCCGACCGTCTCTCCGAAAGGTAGCAAGAGCAACGCAACATGCCGCTCTCGTTCATGTGTCCAGAATTTTTCATCACGCGCTTATTTCTAGGTCCGACGAGCTCCCGGCGGTAGACGTGTTCGTGACCACGGCGGATCCGGAGCTGGAGCCGCCGGTTGTGACCGTGAACACCGTGCTCTCGCTTCTAGCTGTGGACTACCCGGCCGGCAAGCTCGCGTGCTATGTCTCAGACGACGGCTGCTCGCCGTTGACCTGCTACGCGCTGCGCGAGGCCGCTGGATTCGCGGGGCTATGGGTGCCGTTCTGCAGGAGGCACGGTGTAGGTGTCAGGGCTCCTTTCGTCTACTTCTCTGGCCCAGAGCCCGGCATGGCTGATGAAGAGTTCCTCCGTGAATGGACGTTCATAAAGGTGAGCTGCCAAATTTAGCTGTCGTCGTTATACATGTCAGTGGCACTCGTGCGGTGTTTGATACTCTGATCTTATGATTTATTATGTCCATTTTTCTTGGTGTTATTGCAGACCGAATATGATAAGTTGGTAGGCCGGATCGAAAAAGCAGAGGAGTGCTCCCTAGCGCAGAGTGACAACGAGTTCACCGACTTCATCAGTGTAGACCGCCGGAGTCACCCGACCATAATTAAGGTTCAGAGGAAGCTGTGTTAATCTTATGAGTACTAGATGTAACAATTGGCTGTCAAAATATTCTGCGAAACATCTATCTTTGTGTGAAAATCTTTTGCTGACTTGGCACTCTTTTTTGCTAACTCAGATCCTCTGGGACAACAACAAGAGCAAGACAGAAGGGTTCCCTAGTCTCATATACGTCTCAAGAGAAAAGAGCCCCAAATTTCACCACCACTTCAAGGCCGGCGCCATGAATGTCCTGGTCAGTGTTTCTCATGCTCCTTGGCATGACAAGCAGATACTGAGACTGATTAGTGTCGCAGAAAGTTCAGACAAGTGTCTGTTCATTAAGCAGAGTACAGCTGATTAGTGATTGGCTGATTGCTAACTGTATTGTTGTGCAGACAAGGGTTTCCGCGGTGCTGACCAATGCGCCAATCATGTTGAACGTGGACTGCGACATGTTTGCAAACAACCCACAGGTCATCCTCCATGCAATGTGCCTCCTGTTGGGATTTGATGATGAGGTCCACAGCGGATTTGTTCAGGCGCCACAGATATTCTGCAACGCCCTACAGGATGATCCTTTTGGAAATCAGACGGAAGTTATGTACAAGGTAGATCTTACATATCATGTTGTTATTAATACTAAAGGTTTTGCTTTCAAATAGGGGAATTGGGATGCGAATCCTATGGTTTAGTTCAAAATTTAGCCATTTTCCATATTGGTCAACAAATTACATACCCCCAATTCAAAGAGGCTTAGTCTTTCTACACGTTACTATCTCCAGTACTGATTTACTGAATATGTTAAGTTTCACTGACAAATCTTTCTGTCCTGATGGGTTTAGAAACTTGGATATGGATTTGCTGGACTTCAAGGAATTTATTATAATGGTACAGGTTGTTTTCACCGAAGGAAAGTCATTTACGGCATGCCACCAGACTGCACCACACATGTCAAACAAAGAAGGGCAAAAGGTGAATCTTGTGCACAAACTAATTAATATGCAATTGGCAGAACTTAGAAGTGGCTGTATCCCAATGCATTTTGGTTCAGTTCATATAATTACAACAAGTGGTTGTTTTTTGTCAGGTTCACCCTCTTGGGAGGAGCTGCAAGTGAAGCTTGGAGGTCAGAAAGAATTGATCGAATCAACTAGGAGCATCATATCTGGAGACATGCTCGCAGTGCCAATTGTAGATTTATCAAGCCGCATGGAAGTAGCAAATGAAGTGTCTGCCTGCAGCTATGAGGCCAGTACTTGTTGGGGACAGGAGGTATTTAGCACTCTTTTACAAAGTTTTGCTACACTGCAGCAGCACAGGTCTTTGCAGATTTTGCTACATTGCTTCACAATGTATTTGCAGATTGGCTGGGTTTATGGATCAACGACTGAGGACATTCTGACCGGGCAGCGGATCCATGCTGCTGGCTGGAAATCAGCACTTATGAACACCAGTCCGCCAGCATTCCTTGGCAGCGCACCGATAGGTGGACCAGCCAGCCTAACCCAGTATAAGAGATGGGCAACAGGTCTCTTTGAGATACTAATGAGCCGGAACAACCCAATCCTTCTCTCCATCTGCAAGCACCTGCGATTCCGGCAATGTCTTGCCTACCTGGTCATCGACGTGTGGCCGCTGAGGGCGCCTTTTGAGCTGTGCTATTCGCTGCTGGGACCTTACTGCTTTCTAGCAAACCGCTCCTTTTTGCCAAAGGTAACATATATAGTTTCTAACTATATTTTTCTCTCTTTTTTCACTGCAGATTCATATCTTTAAAACTATCCTTCTTTAAAGTTTGTATACACCGGCATGTTTGAACTCTATGCTCTTGTGCAGCCATCAGAACCAGGTTTCAGCATCCCATTAGCCCTATCCTTGATCTACAACATATACAACTTCATGGAGTATATAGATTGCCGGCTTTCTGCTCGCGCATGGTGGAACAACCAAAGGATGCAGCGGATCATCTCATCCTCTGCCTGGCTCCTCGCGTTCCTCACCGTGCTACTCAAGACCTTAGGCCTCTCCGAGACAGTGTTTGAGGTCACTCGCAAAGACAAGAACTCGTCCAATGGCAATAGCAGCACCAATGAGGCCGACCCAGGGCGGTTCACCTTTGATTCGTCACCGGTGTTCATCCCGGCAGCAGCACTTGCAATCTTGAACATTGTCGCAATAGCTGTTGGAGCGTGGAGGGTGGTTGCGGGTGCAGTTGAAGACAAGCCAGGTGGTCCGGGTGTTGGAGAATTCGTGTGCTGCAGCTGGCTGGTGCTATGTTTCTGGCCGTTTGTAACAGGACTTGTGAGCAAGGGAAGCTATGGCATCCCCTGGAGCGTCAAGCTGAAGGCTGGTTTGCTTGTGGCTGCGTTTGTGCACTTTTCTAGATGAACTTCACTTTCGTGGCATCGACACGTTTATTGATAGCTTAGCTTCGTCTCTGCAGAAGTATGGTAGGGACATATCTGATAGCCAATCAAATTGTGCAACATGTCTGCACTACATTAATTCATGTACAAACTACAAGTCTACAACATGCTTCACTGCAAAATCGCACTTTAACAATTTTCAGAGTCATGTTCTGCCGCATGATTTCAGCAAAGTCTTTGGATTTCAGAACTAGTTGATGCTGTGTGGTTACTGGGTAAACATGGCGTCTTAAGCATTTGATTATCTTGTATGATTAGCCTGCATCACAGAAACGGAGCGAGGCACAAGAGCGACTGAACATGCTACTGAAGTTGTCATGACTCCATGTGACGCCTGAAGATCAGGTAACAAAAAATCATCCCTCTTTCAATGCAGACATCCCCTTCAACCTTTGAAACAAGACAGTGCGCATAACAAAAGCATTGTGTGGCAACAAGCACAAATTGAGATTGAGATTTCTAACTGATGAGCCATCCGGCCTTTTGTTCATACCCGATTGTGCGATGTATACAAAGGCAAAAGGCACTGTGCTTGTTATTTAAGCTGAGGCAGTTGAAGAATAGTGCCTTTTTTTCGGTGAATCAAACTAGTGTTTATAAGAAAAAAATTGTTACAAAAAAATGTTCTATCTCGAATAAACATTCTGTGTAATTTGGGACACGATAATCTTGCAACATAGATCGATAGAAAATAGTTAGTGGGGAAATTATAATCTCCCTTCAAAACTTGCCTAAGCGCTCTGTGCTGAATTTGGCTTGATAAAATCGACGGTACAGCACCATAAAAACTACGTACACATATTTCAGATGCCAAGATTCGGCGCGAATTTATCAAGCAGCGGCCTTCCCGCAACACAGGCGGCCCCTGACAGGATCCCTCCGACGATGCCGCCGACTAGGGCAGACCTCGGCCCGCCGGGGATGCGGTAGAGCGCGCCGGCGCCGATCCCGGCGGCCGCGGTGTTGATCCAGTCGTCGGCGCCGGACCTGTAGTGCCTAACGGTAGACCTCGTGGCGGAGAAGAGCATGGCGATCACGCCGGCCCGGTTGCCGTAGGCGCGGCCCGTGGCGCTGCAGTTGTTGAGGGCGCGGCTGACGCGCAGCTTGAGGGACTCGCCGGCCTCCGCCTCGACGGCCGCGCGGCCGAGCCCCGCGGCGGCGCCCGCCGCGGCGCCGGCGAGGTAGCCAACGCCGATGCAGAGCGTGAGCTCCTCGCCCCAATCGCGGCCCTGCCGGAGTGCCTGCTCCTCGAAGAGGAGCTCGGGCGAGGTCGAGATCTCGTAGAGCGCGCGGTACGCCGGGTTGACGAACAGGCCGCCGCCGTCGGGCTGCGCGGCGTGGCGGGGCGCTGGACCCGGCTGCTGCTGCTGCTGCTGCCAGGTGTCGTCGCGGGGGTCGAAGGGGATGGCGCGCGACATGACGGCGGCCGAGCCGGCGAACGGGTCGGAGAGACGGCGAGATCACCGACGAGACGCGGACGCGTTTGAGTTGGGCCGATGCCGATGGATGAGGATTTGGGTCGTGGGGTTTTCAGGGTTTATGGGCGGAAGCGGAAGCCGACGGGAGGCGAGTAGGAGACCGACCAATTTGGAAGCGGGGAGTTGACCGACGACGTATTGGCGAAGAAAACGAGAGCAGCGGCGGCACCCGACCCTGATACGAGTCGGACTGGGACGGCTTGTTTGTCCCGGTAGCTCGGCCCATTGGGCTTTATGTTTCTGCGAGCGCGGGCTGTCTACATCTACTTTGCCTAAAAAAACGAAAAAAATCTACATCGACCGCTAGTTCTTTTGTACTCACAAGTAGGTGTGAATCATCTCTCATAATTAACCTTTTGTAATTCATGTGGAGTTCTGCGTTTGTACACGACTAGACTAGATTATACTCATGCCATAAGATCATTCAAGTTAATCTGTGTTCATGATTTATATTTAGAGTATTTTTGCGAGTAGATTTTTAGAGCAAATTAAACATAAGCGTGCTAAATATTCTAATAGCAGTGCCTCTCTGGCAAGAGAAAATCCCAAATGCAAATTGAAGGAACTGCATGCAGGCGCTGAGGGGTAGATATAAATACAGCAATTGAGCGTCTTAATTATGACTCTTATAAGACACAGATGGTACGATCCGCTTAAACGCGTTCTCATGCTTATTGCGTGGCAAAAGCTGAAGGCATGTGAGGACTATAGATGAGTGGTGGCTTCGCGAACCTTGTGATGATGATGTTCTCCCCTTCTGCATCGGCATGCTATTTTTTTCTCTCTCGAATACAAATACTTCCTCAGTATAATATTAAGATTATGTTTTTGATAAAATTTTAGTAAAATATTGGGAATATAAATTATCAATAACTTTTAATTCGTTTGGAAATGTGAAAACCATATGAATAGATTTGTGTTAAAAAATATTTATATAAAAGTATACATATATTATTTTTAATAAATATTTTTGTAAAAATAAGAAGTTAAAGTTACATTTTAAAGACCGTGTCGTTGTCCAAAACGTCATCTAAATACTATACGGAGGGAGTAAAGAGTTCAACATCATTGCATTAAAGATAAAAGATCCGAATGTACCATGCATAAAGATAAAAGGCAGCACACACTTACCCTCTGCTCACTACCGCAGAATGGAAATTTGCCGTGCGTGTAAGTGTTTGCCGTGCGCTTTATATCGGGCGCACGGTAAACAATTAATTTTGCCGTGCGCGCCGGATGAAACGCACGGCAAAAACGAAGGCACACGGTATAATACTCTTTCGCCGTGCGTCGTAAAAAGGGCGCACGGCAAACACACACTTTGCCGTGTGCGCGGCTCGTGCGTCGTCCGTCCGACGAGGGACGGCCAGCGACGGCCGTTAATGTTTGCCGTGGGCCGCCACGAGACCCACGACAAACGACAAACGTTTGTCGTGTGTTCCGCTCAAACGCACGGCAAAGATCCAAAAAAAAGTTTGATTTTTGTCCCTCTTTCTATTTATATACTAACAAAACGTTCTTTTATAATACATACTCCAATTATATACATTTCTCGCTATGTTTACTATTTTTAAGAATTTTCCGTCATTTAAAGGATTTATTTCCTTGAGGTTAAATTTGAACTACACGTACATAAAATAATAGAGTAAACTTTGGAAAAAATCATATTCATATAATTGAGTCATTTTAAAGACCTTACCCATAAAATTATATGTATTTCTAAACATTTTATTAGTTAAGCATGAAGATTGACATGCGATTGAATTGTTTTTAATTATATAAAATGCAAACAAAGTTTTAAAATCATGAAATTTGTCCAGAACACATGATATCCTATATGGAGGTTGTGGTAAATCACTTATAAGGTTTTGAACAATTCGTTACCTATAGTGTTCCAAATCGAAACATCTCACAAGAAGTTTCAGAGTGTTAGAGTGAGGTGATCATGTTTGTAGTCTTAGAAAAGTTCAAATTGGATTTTGACTTTACAACTTTTTATGTAGTGAACATACAACATAGATAGTCTGACGGTAATTTATGGTAATTTTTCACATCCACTTTATAATTTTAGTATATTTAACTATAATTATGAATTTTAAATGCACATAATTTTAGTGTATTTAACTATAATTATGAATTTTAACTGCACATAAATGAAACTTGAATAATAAGTTAATGAAAAATGTAGTAAAATGTTGTTAAAATTATGGTCATGTTACTTTTGAGCGCATTGTAAAGGTTTACATGAGAATTAAAATGCAGAAATGAAATATATATGTATTTGCCGTGCGGCCGGGTCAAGGCGCACGGCAAAAAGAAGTGTTTGTCGTGCGCCTTGGCCCGGGGCGCACGGCAAATGGGCGGGCCGGCCTGAAATTTTAAAAACAACGATTGCCGTGCGTCCCAGATCTGACGCACGGCAAACGTTGTTACCCTAATATCGCGCGCGAGCTGGCCGGGCCGGGCCACAACACACTTGTAGCGCGCCGCCGCCTCCCGCCCCCGGCCTGACGCGGACCCTCTGGCCCCCGGCCCGGCTGCGCCCCTCCTACCCCCGGGACGGCCGCACTCCTCCCGCCGCGGCCACTCGCCGACCGGCCCGCTCCCGGCCGCGACCGTCTGGCCCGCTCCCGGCCGCGGTCGTCTGGCCCCCGGCCACGCTCCTCCCACCGCGGCCCTGCGGCCGCCGGCCATGCTTCGCCTCCCTCCGCCGGCCCAAGCGGTAATTTTAATTTTTTTTGTTAATTTAGTTGTTTTGTTAAATTATTAGTTTAGCTTAAATTGTTATAATTAGTTAGCATTAGCAAGTGTAGATCTATAGTTAGATATATAGTTAGTACTTAGATATTGAATTTTAGATATATAATTGTATATATATAATTTGAAAATAGTTAATTTAGTTGTTTAGTTAAATTAGTTTGACATTGTAGATATATAATTTTAGCTATTGAATTGTATATATATAATTTTAGAAATTGTAGTTAATTTTAGCATTGTTGATATATAATTTTAACTTGTCATGTCTCTCAATTTATCATGTCATACTTGTTAATTTTAGGGGAAAGAGGAGGACATCTTGGGCGCACTTGGATCAGAGGAGGAGGCGGAGATCACCATTGAGCTCGTATAGGTGAGCGCCATTAGGCGGTGGTGCATGCCTTGTGTCCGGCCATCGAGCCGTGTGAAGAAAACTGTTGTGTAGCCCAACCTTCGTGTCGTGGCTTGTTTTTTTTGCAGGTTGTGGGGTTTTGGTAACATCCCCGCACAGGGGAGGTGCCGCCGAAATTTTCAATAATTACTAAGCGTTGATCTACTTTTGCAGGAGTGCTGGCACCGTCGAGTAGGAGGCCTCGGAGGCCTCGCCGTTCTCGTCTTGCCGTCCGCCCCCGCCTCACCGTCGAGTTACTAGGTGAGGACATGCAAAACTCCCATGTTTGCGCATAATATTCGTAGATTAGGCCGGTAACCTAGTTATGTATTCTTTATTTGTTTACTGACTTTTTTTTGGTTTCGTTTCAGGTGATAGAACAAATATGGTGGGCGGCGGACTTGTGCGTGCGTGCGCCTCTGCGTACAAAAGAGCGGCAAGGGCCGTCAACGTACCCTCACCTCCAAGAGGTAAAGGCAAGGGTCGTGGAAAGGGTGGCCCCAAGAAGAAGGGCCCAGCACCGCGGCGCCGTGAGGAGGAGGCGCAGGAGGAGGAGGACTGGGAGCACCAGGAGGAGGAGCAGGGGGAGGAGGATGAGGAGGATGAGGAGTACGTGGCGGACGAGGGGGAGGGTGCAGGGGAGGACGAGGAGTACGAGGGTGCAGGGGAGGACGAGGAGGTGGAGGGTGCAGGGGAGGAGGAGGTGGAGGGTTCAGGGGAGGGGGAGGAGGGAGGGGAGGGGAGGGGCAAACGTCAGGGGGAAGCTCTGCTGTGACCATTTGGCAGCGAGGCCCCTCGCGACTCCCGGCGAGGCCAATACCAGTAGCTATATGCCCGCTGATTAGACCCTCGGGTAAAAGGTACATAATTTTGTGCATTGTCAATATCTTCATTTGATCTTTTCGAAATCGAAATACAAACTAATATTTGTTGTTTGACTTGTGGCAGGGACTGGTACGTCGTTGAGCGTGTTGGTCACAACCGCCTCGTAAACGGCATCCTGGGTCTTTTGTGCGGGTCGTGCTTCCCAGGCATGGTCCTGGTCGGTGAGGGCAGGTACGAGCCGGCCTGGACATGTGCGCATTACCACCGTGCCGACGACAACATCGATAGCATCGACATGGTCTATGAGAGTAAGGCGGCATGGGTCAAGGCCGAACTCTGGGTCAGTCCTTCTTACACTACATTGTTTCATTATTTACTGCACATTTTTTCAATATTTACTTGAGATCATTGTCTTTATATGCAGGATTTCTATAGGCTTATGGATGGATACGCCAACGAGGCGGACCGGGTGATGGAGAGGGTATGCAAGAAGCTGGTGTTGGACATGCACTACGAGGCGCAAATTCAATGCGTCATTGACTACGCCGTCAGCAAGCTAGGGATGAAGATGGACAAAGCGGTTGCAAGAACCTACAAGCTGACGCGAGAGCAATACTTGGAGGTGAACTTGGTTTCATTCTCAAGTTCAAAACATCGCTTAATATGATATTCTTACCTGTCGTTCACTTGATCACGTGTAGATGCTCGTCAAATGGTGCCGCAACGATCTCTATTGCTGGGAGCGCATCGTGGACAAGTGGTTCACACCGGAGTGGATCACGAAGCACGAGGCTGGCCGAGAGAAGCGGTTGCTGATGCGATATCCGAGCCACCATCAAGGCAACCTGAGCAACGAGAGATACATGGCACGATGGGTATGGAGCGAGATTCATTTCGTTGTTGTAACGTTCAATTCTACTTAATTTGTAATTAACTTGCTATTTGTTCGCAGTCCGAGTCACATAGGGGTGCTGAGTGCAGCGAGTTCATTGGATGGGTCTTGTCGCATAAGGCAAAGGCCATGTCGTCCGATGCCACCTACAACCCCCAGGACCTGCCCGAGGCGTACACCGACCCCTCCATCCACGGCCGCATCAATTCATACACGGAGATGGGAAGGCAGATCAATGGGCCAGAGTGGGATCTGAGCCATGCGCCGCTTGATGGAGAGGCGATCATGAGGGCCAGGCAAGGTAAGAAGCATGGCCGGTACTATATTGCCGACAGCATGCTAGACACGACATCTACTCCCACTCTCGCGGCCCTCCGAGCCAGGAGCACGGGTAGTAGCCCTCCGATACTTCCACGGTCGTCTGCAACACAGGTCCAAGTGGACCGCCTTCAGGTTACTCACTTTCGACATATATATGTTTCCTTTGCATTGTGCTAATGAGACTAACATATGTTTCCTTTGCTTTGTAATTGTAGGCCAAGATCGATGAGCAAGCAGCGGCATGCCAGGCGGCCTTAGCCCAGGTTGAGCAGCGGGTGGCCCAACAGGTGGCCGAGCAGCAGCAGCTGATGGCGGCACACTTGGCTCTGCAGCAGCAGATCTACGCCGAGCACATGCAGGCATGCATGGCAGCTCTTTCGACGGGTCAACCAATGCCGCAGATGCCTCCGATGCCCCCGATGGTGTTCACTTCGCTGTCGGCTACGTTTCCGACAACTCCCGTTGTGAGTGACTTGCAAACCTTGCTTCATTTCAATTCAACTCGCTTAGAGACCTAGAGATAGTATACCTAGATCGAGATAATAGACCTAGAGATAGTAGAGACTTAGATAATAACTTAGATAGTTGATATTATAATTTAGAGAGCTTGACATTATTTTTATGTGTTGTAGAATCAGTCCGCGGCATCGAATAATCTTCAAGTGTCGCCGGCCGTGTCACCACTGGGGTTGAACCCACAGCAGTTGTTCCCTCCTGCGATCGGACCCCTACTGCCGCCGTTCCAGCCACCTCCTCCTCAGTGAGCTCGTGTTTCTGAGCTATGTGATGGATGCTCGTTGTATATAGACTTAATAATGATTGTCGATGACCTGTGTGACTTGTGGATGAATTCTGAGCTTGTTTGCGTACTCAGACACTCGGCGTTGGCCAATTTGTGTATTTATTTATATTTCTATGTTTGTGGATGGTTTCTTGTGTGATATATATCATGCTTGTGATCTCTATATGTTTCTATACGATGTCTGTGAAAATGTGATTTGAGGGGGTACTTTTAAACGCAAAAACAAAAAAACAGGGATTTTATGGCATGTTTGTCGTGCGCCAACTGGAGGCGCACGGCAAACATGTCGTTCCCGCGTCGTCCCCGCCCGCCGTCATGCCCACGCCGTCACCACTTTAGTTTGCCGTGCGCCAGGTCTAACGCACGGCAAACGTTCTTTGCCGTGCGTGAGATTTAAAGCTCACGGCAAAGATGGCTTTGCCGTGCATTTGTGTACCGTGCTGCCTTTGCCGTGCGCATGGGAAAAAAACGCACGGCAAAGACTTTGCTATTCAGGCGTTTGACGTCCTGTTTCCGGCAAATGTCCTGTTTCCGGCAAGGTTGATTACAAAAGTGGATAGCAATAGAGCAACTGCATATCTGACATCACTAAGGTGCTGGTCTATTATTCATGACGAAGGCAACCTATAAATTCAGTAGCTCCGATCCAGCTATGATCCAGAGATCGGGTTCTCGCATCCCATGTGGGCTGATTGCTGACGATGAACTGGCCATTTTGGCAACACAGCCCCTAAATCAATATAAAAACTCCCACGGTACTGAAACCTATATGTTTCTATACGAATGGGTTCCATGCCCTGCTTATTGTAAGCACCAAGTTGTACTGAAACCTATATAGTTTCTCTTTCTCCCTAGATTCTTGCTGAATTCACGTGAAACGCGTTCTAATGTGGCACGTCCTCCGTCCTCCAAAAAGCTATATAAGTTACGTATGAATACAAATTGTGGAAGGACAAAGATTCTTACAACAAGAACAACGCTCCAAAGGGACCCTAGTTTATGTAGTCTGCCTTGTGGAGGCAACCTGGCATCAAGACTAAGGGGGTGTTTGGATCTAAGAGGAATTTAGTCCTTTAAATAATGACAATTAGAAGTATTAAATATAAACTAAATTGTATAAGTCATGGCTATTTCGCGAGTCGAACCTAACAATATTAATTAATCTATAATTAGTTATAATTATCATATATTTACTGTAGTATTATATTATCTAATTATGTACTAATTAGGCTTAATAGATTCCTCTAACAAATTAGTCTTTATTTATATAATGAATTTTTTAGTTAATCTATATTTAATACCTCTAATTAACATCTTTATGTGACGGGACTAAACTTTAGTGAAGGGGATCCAAACCTAGCCTAACTATATATACAGACTATTTAGTATCCCAAATTCTCAATTCACTGTAGAGAGATAATAAAAAGATCAAACATGCAGCTAAAGTAAGCTGAAGACATCAGTGGGATCCCAGCGATGTCAATGAGCATCGCGTCTCTTGATCCTCGGGCATATCCAGGAGCTAGCTGCAATAACTTATATTAATGTGTAGGACCCGCCTTTTTTTTCAACTATGGAAATACAATACTCCGATTAGCTTCGTATATGTGGGCTGTCCATGGAACCTTGTCTCCTATTAAAGTGCCGTGCTTGGTTCATAGGTTGCTCTTGCCATGTATTTGTCATCAGAGAGAGGTGCAGGCGCAGGCCGGTAAGCCAGCCAGAGAAGCAGTGAGGTAGCAGTACGTGATGGTTCATCTCATTTCGGCCGGGAATCAACAAAAGAAGAGAGCGAATAAGACGACATGGCGTGATACTGTTTTGGCTCATGTCTTTCAATTCAACTCCTGGTGGGGTGAACAATCGCCAAGGTCCGCAGGAGAGATGAGCCGAACCAATATCACTCATGTATTCTTCATTCTTAGTGAACTCGATCATCCATCGGCACCCAGCTGCTGAAGGGGACTAGCTGGTAAGTGTTTGCCTCTTACTGACAATGCAGTTTAGACTTTCATAAATGGTTAATTTGATTCTGAACAAACTGAAGCTGGCTTTTAGCTAGTTTCTTCCTTCAAATTAATTGTTGACCTAATTAAGCTAGATCGGTCTCAGACATTTGGTTCTTATATCTCAGATTGTTAATCGTTATATTCTTGAGCGAGCTGCGAGTCTATCAGTGATCTGTCTGTATATGCTCGACAAAGATAATACTATGGCAAGACCTCTTCTTGTATGTGTGATTAGGGTTTACATCTACAAGCATGACAATAATAATTTTGAACAAATTAAACTGAAGCCGGCTTTTAGCTCCTTCAAATTGATTGTTGGCCTACTGCTGGATCTCCAAAGGGACCTCAGTCGTTAATAACTATATGTGGGGTTTCATCTCTCCAGCTAGTATTAATCAATATGTTTCATGCTCGAGCGAGCACGCACTATCAGTGATTTCTAAACATGTCATCGACAAGGACAGGCATAGTTTCTTTGTGTGTCTGTCTTTCTCTCCGGTGAAAACCTTTGAGCTACCCGGTTGGTTTGGGTGGCGGCGACATTTTGAAGTCGATTCCCTGTTGAGGGCGTCACTATGTTGAGCCCTGCGGTGCTGTTGTTGTCAAGATGAATTATTTTCGTGGAAGTGTATGGAGTTGTTTAATTTTGATGTCGCGGTCAAAATTGACTCAGTGTTGTTCTATAGTAACAGGTGTGAAGGATAGTTACTACACACGGACAATTCAGAAGTTTTATCTACAAGCGCTTGTAGCTACCGACTTTTTTGTTTTTTAGCTCTTTTTGCGAAAGAAGTTCACAAATACGTCCCTGGTGGAAAGATTTTAAAAAATGGACCCTGGGCTCGGCGCCATAGCACGCGGCGCCGAGGTCACACAGCTCGGCGCCACGGTGCATGGCGCCGAGCCATCGCGAGCCGAGCCGACGTGGCGTCCGACGTGGCAGGGGGCTCGGCGCCATAGACCATGGTGCCGAGCTTGGCGCCGTGGATCTTGGCGCCGAGCCTCCATTTTCAACCTCAGCCGCGTCCCTGGATGCTCCATTTGTTCTTTGTTGCTCTCGGTTTTCCCTATTTCCCCCACCCAACCAACGTCCGGAATCGATCTATTGGACCGTGGAAACTTTGATTTTTTCCGTAGATCTTCGAGAGCAAGGTATCCTCTGTCATGTCCTCTATTTTTCTCGGATTGATTTGGTTTAAATTATGTGTATTTTGTAACCCTAGATATGAAACTTCTTATGAGTTATTAGATGATTAATATGTGTACGTGTGATATTGAAAACTAGGATGCCTGTGGTTGTAGGAGTAGCGCGGCGAGGGACGTGCGTGGCGATGCGGCTCGACGAGGTGCAAGACAGGCCACTGCTTCGCACGACAGGTCAACAACGGATACTTTCGCTGACGTTGCAGTTGAGGGCGAGGAGGAGGACGACCACGAGGAGATTGGACCGTCTCAGATCCCATATGCTCCTCAGCCTTCGCAGCCTGCCACACGTAGGCAGCGTCGCCCACATGACTGTTACACTCCGGGCACCGACGCTCTAGGTAAGGGCAAGGGTAAGGCTAGGAGGCACTGATGGTTGTGGGTGACTTGTAATGGTTGTGGGTGACTTGTAATGGTTGTGGAACACTGTGATGGTGAATGTATTGTATGCGACTTGTGATGGTGGCTTGTGTATGTGACTTGTGATTGTCGCGGGCTTTTGATGCTCAAAACCAAGGGAAGTTATGGCAAAAAAATTTCGTGACTTTATGGACTATGGACTGTTGTTATGGACTGTATGGATTAATTTTATGGACTTTGTTTATGTCGTGGTAAACTTGTTGTGTCTATCTGAACCTATGATATATGTGCCTTGTAATTATTCAAGATGGAATAAAACAAGGAAAGTTCTGCCAATTTTTTTTGGTGAAAGGTTACTAATTTAGAAAATTATTGAATGTCTGATATGTAACTACCACTGTACCAACCACATATTTCAAATAAATAATTAAGACAATCAAATCGTAAAGAAATATTATATACTACAGATTCTGTAAATATATGAAATGACATGTCACTGAAAAGTCTAGATTCCAAATAGTCTTTTCAGCGTCCTTCAATATAGCATTTTCAGTGTTCATTAGAATAGTCTTTTCAGCGTCCTTCAACCTAGACTTTTCAGACAGCTATTCTAGCCTTTTCAGATGCATTAACCACAGCACATCATGAGTAATTACATGCCTCGGCCTATATATACATACACTGATGAAACCACACCACATTAGTAGCAATGTCTGGAGGGTCATCTAGTGGGAAGGGTTTCAGCTCAGGGAGAGGAAAGGGGGGGAGGAAGGGACCTCCCATTGTGTGGGAGGGGTCTCTTGGCCCAGATGAGTATGGTGAGGCAGTGTATGAGTTGCCAGTTCAGAGTAAAAGTGATTTCGGTAAAGAGTGCCCTCTGAGAGGATACGATAAAAGGAGAGAAGACTGGCCGAAATGCATGCATGGGGAAGATTGCCTTTTGCAAATGATGGTTGAGGGCACAGACGGAGGTCGTCGTTTCTTCAAATGCCCACGAGCATGGGTAAATATTATTGCTCTTAGCTTTTAATATATTTTCATATCACTTTCTATCTACAACTTACGATAGCTATTTTTAATAGTCCTCCAAGGCGCCAGAAAATTGTGGTTTTGTTAGGTGGGTCGATCCTCCTCCTATTCATCCATATCAGGAGTACATCTACTACTTGCAGAATCGCATCTTCGATCTAGAAATGAACATGAGCAGTGGTAACAAGGATGACAGTTCAGAGGAGGCAATGTGCACGGAGCCAGATTGCAGTTGTGCATGCCACAAGAAAGATGGACCTCCAACGCCACAGTCTCCACCCCCACCACCGCCGCCGCCTGTAATGAGCGGATACTATGGAGAAGGTGCAACACAGTTTGCTATGTGGGGACACTACTAGAGTACCATATCGTAGTCATTTCCTACATCCATATTGTTATTAGTGGTTTTAATTACCTAAGTCATGTCAGGTTTATTGGAGGACATGTTTACCCTTGTTTGGTACAGGTCCTCACATGCCACTACATGTGTTCTGCATTTCGATTATCCACTGCACTATTTCGTGAGTTTTTTAATTCGTATTCTTTGAGGCCAAAACGAAAAATGCACCGCTTGACAACCAACCAAAATAAAAAATGCAACATTGTTCTTGGATTAACCGCGCAAGAATAAAATGTGCATTACATGCGAACTAGCATAATAGTCAAATACTCTTAGACATTGTGCATAACAACTTAATTAGACATGCAAATGTAGAGTGCTACTGAGTACAACGCGGCCACTTTCCCTTCCTCAAAGCATCGGGATTTTCCTCCGGTGCTTCTTTCGCACGACGAGCACGCTCAAGCTTCTCTCTCTCCTCCCTTGCCTTCGCAGCACACCTCCTTTGCAGCTCCTCTTCCCGCTCCTTTTTATCCGCCTCCTGTTTGCGCCTCATCTCCAACCTTTCATTTATCTCTACATCCCACTGCTTCATTCCATCCCAAAAGTCCTTGTCTTTGTTCTTAATCTCAGTGTCGATCCACTGCTCATAATCGCATAGCGGTGGTGGAGTCTGCAAAAAATTATGAGTTAGATTGCTCATAATCCCAGGGTCCATTTTTTAAAATCTTTCCACCAGGGGCGTATTTGTGAACTTCTTTCGCGAAAAGGGCTAAAAAACAAAAAAGTCGGTTGTAGCTACCATCATCGTCAATATACCATTGTATGTATGTTCACATACTTATTTATCAGTTTGAGTATGTTCGTATATTACTTCTAAGATACTCCAAAGTGAATTGCACGAAAAAATTCAGAAGCAACCCTATTTTTAAAATTTATTACTATTATACCATTATACTAGTATATAGAAATTAGTATGTCCACATACTCAAAGTACGCTTACACACTCAACCTACGTACCATCCAGGTAGTCTAGGATCATCATATACTACATGTACATGCTCTTCATTGGCTCATACACGTTTTCTAACATGAGATATACAGGTAAAGGTAGCTACATGCGCATGTAGAAAGGAATTTTCATATATATATATATATTCAATTGTAGATATAGATACCGGATTTATATCCCTTATCTAAAAAATATTGAGATCTCTTCTTGTATTTGTATGAACTGTCAAAATATTTCATGATGCCATATATGTATTTTAAATGCGAACAATGTGATTATTAGATATTTTTTGTTGAAGTAGGTTATCAGAACTAATCAATTAAGCACACTGCATTAGTATTACATGCTCTCTTGCTTTTATCCCTTTTTTTTCAAAAAAGAAAAAAAGTGATGACTGCTCGTCCATCCTATGCGTGAGAGCAGATACTGTAAATTAGCTTTAACTATTTCGTTGTAATTCAAGAAACATCACACCTGCAGGGTTTCATCTTCATAACCTTAATCTTTCAAACAGAGAAAAGCTACGTACTACTCGAAGTCTTTGAACAGCTAGCTGCTGTTCGTTCTTGGTATCGGTCTGTATATGCTGCACCTTCCCGGCTTTTCGGTCTGTATATGCCTTTTGGAGCATAGCGGAGGTCACCTGACCTAGGACTGACCGTAATAATCTGGCTAATCTGTCGACCACGAGCGGTGACTGACATTGCAAAGCTCCGCTAATTAACAACAAACCGGCATGCGATTGTTTTATCAGTTGATCGTTCATCTTCTCGTCATTCAATTCGTTCATTCGAATGAGGGAGAACTTCGGATGCAAAATGGATCTCTCCTGGTTCCAATCCAACTCCAACTCTCTGCCGTGGTCGCCGCAGGCTTCCACCTCGCCGTATGAGAGATGGCCCACACGAAGCTCGCAGGTATGGGCCGCCAGCCCGCCACACGGCCATTCACGTGTGGCCACCAACCAAAAAAACACACAGCACGGTTAAGATCGAACAAATCGGCTACCGTAGCAATTGGGTTGGGCCTAATGCCACTCCATCCAGAAATTGGATCTTGGCTACCAAACCGGGCCGAACTGAAGCCCATCTCATCGCAAACTTGACCGCCGCCGCTTGCCACGCCGTGGTGCCGCAACACTAGCTCGATCCAAAACCCTCGCCGTCGACCTCGCCGCCCCCGACCATGGAGGCGAAGACCGACGCCGCCCCCGGCGGCGGCGACGACCTGGCGACCATGCGCGAGCAGTGCCGGATCCTGGAGGAGTCCATCGCCGCCCGCCGGGAGGCGCAGCTCGACCTCATCGGCTCCCTGCAGCACCTCGTCCCGGACCTGGTGCCCTCCCTCGACCAATCCCTCCGCCTCATCGCCGCCTTCAATGGCCGACCCTTCGTCCCCACGCTCTATCCCAACGCCAGCGCCCACGCGCAGAATCCCACCCTCAAGCCCCACCACCGGCGCGCACTCCCCGACCCGGCCCGCTCCACCCGCCGCAAGACCTCGCCGGGGTCCTCCCCGGCCTCCGCCGCCGCGGGGGGCGCTGGCCCCGTTGGAGGCATCGACGCCGTGCGCACCATGGTTGCCGTGTGCCTCCTCGAGCTCGTCCCCTTTGCCGAGATCGACGCCGCAGCCCTCGCACGCCGCGTGCAGGCGGAGACGTCGTCCGCCAGCGAGGTCGAGCGGGCGGCTCTTGCCGACCTCACCGCGGAGCTTGGAGGCTCCGCGCCCGCTGCGGTTGCCCTTGCGCTCCGTCGCATCGCGGAAGACAGCGGCGCCTTGCAGATCGAGGAGGCTATCATTGGAGGCAAGCAGATGACAATGGTCTGGGCCATCGACCGGAGCAAACTCCTCAAAGAGTTACCTGAATCCGCCTCTGTGCCCCAAGTCCAACCTCCGCCAACTCCACAGGCGGCCCCAACTGAGATCGATGCTAACAGCGCCATCATACCGAGGCCTCCGCCGCTGCAGCAGCCGGATATGTGGGGTCACCCAATGCCACCGATGTTCCCACGCCCCAGAGGCATGGCGATGCCGAGGATGCCGCCAGGGTTGATGCCGCTGCAGCGGCCATTCATTCCGCCAGGGGCAGTTATGCCAATGGGTGGTGGCCCGGGGCCGAGCCCCACTCAGCTCAAGCAGAGGACTGAGGAGGAGGAGCTTAAGGACCTTGAGCTGCTGCTGAACAAGAAGACATATAGAGAGAAGCAGAATACAAAGACCGGAGAGGAGCTGCTGGATCTGATTCACCGGCCTACTGCAAAGGAGACGGCTGTCGCGGCAAAGGTTTGTTCTTTCTTAACCCTTTGATCATGAGTTGAACATTTTACGTAAATCTTCTGGTCTGCTTAGAAACTCTTGATGTTGAGAGTTGAGACTAACATAGAATGCTCAACTGAGTTTTGAAGTGGCCGCTGCTGAACTAAATGATTCACCACAAACCTATCTTGTTTCTGAACTTGGATTAATGTGAAAGTGAAGACTGAAAACACTATCATTTATTGTATCCAGTGCTTCCATAATCATCATCTGAAGCGTTGCTGAAATTATTCAACCCTAATATTCAGGTTATTTGGTTGTCACCACTTTTCCTTACCTCTGGTTTCATTCTGTCAGTTTAAAACAAAGGGCGGCTCCCAGCTAAAGGAATATTGCACCAATTTAACTAAGGAAGATTGCTGCCGCCAAACAGGTTCCTTTGTGGCCTGTGATAAGGTCAGTGTTGATGTTCTTGTTTTTCTTTTCCCCTTCTTTTGAAGCAGATACCACATTTGATGTCACCACTTCTATAGAAATTGAAATTTCAATATGTCCATTTACGTTAAATGCTTAGCCAAAAAATTTTTCCTGTCAAGATAAAATTTTCTAGTTAGTTATCATAATATGAGAAATCATCCTAAGTGTTTCCTTCTAGTTTGTTAAAATGAGACCGAACTGGTGAGAAATGATATCAGGCGACTACTGATATTTATGGTCAACCTAAGTTAAATTAGTTTTCACACAACTTATGGCTGTAACTTGAAAAATAATACTCTGATGAGAAATGCTTCAGTTTATTAATGTCAAACCACAGGATTTTCTTAATTTATTATATTCAGATGATTTCCTCAAATTCTTTGATCTCTCTTCTACATGGCTTTTTAGGTATCAGTGGTAACCACTGTGTTACATTTAACTGTGAGCAGGTCCACTTTCGGCGTATTATTGCTCCACATACTGATACAAACCTAGGAGATTGCTCTTTCCTGGACACATGCCGTCACACAAAGGTGACCAAAGATGCATACATTTCCTTTCTTTTTTTGGTATAATGTCTGTCATGCGCCTGTTTTGCTGTTGGTATCTTACATATATCATACAACATGTAGACTTGCAAGTATGTCCACTATGAGCTTGATCAGACACCAGATGTACCTCCAATGATGGCCGGTGCCCTTGCGCCACCTAGGCAAATAAAGCCTCAGAGAGCTGAATATTGTTCAGAAATAGAACTTGGAGAATCTCAATGGATTAACTGTGACATTCGGAACTTCAGGATGGACATCCTAGGACAGTTTGGAGTAATTATGGCTGATCCCCCCTGGGATATTCATATGGAGCTGCCATATGGCACAATGGCTGACGATGAAATGAGGACGCTTAATGTTCCAGCTTTGCAAACTGATGGTTTGATTTTCTTATGGGTCACTGGTCGTGCTATGGAACTTGGGCGTGAATGGTAAGTTTTCAAACCTTAAGTTTTGTTCAGTGATGTTGGAAAAGGGATGATTCTATATCTATTATAACATACTCCAAAAAAAACATGACGGCTTTTGAAGGGTTTTGATTCCCTGATTCATAAAAATCATATACTTGTGATTTAGTAGATGATATATGCCATACTAACAAGATCTGTTGCTATTCAAAATAAATGTTCCTCTGCTCTTGGTGTGCACTGTAAGGCGCAATACATTCTATGTTGCTCTTCCGAACGTTCTTTTTTAAGACCAATGCCTTCCGAGCATTGGCGGAACACAGCGGGGGCAAAACTGCCATCCAAGCCCCCCCCCCCCCCCCCCCCCCTGCTGTGAAAATTTCACTAATCCTGCATGCATGGATTGTGCACCGCCCAGCCAGCTCCCTCACATGATTAGATCCTATTTTTTTAGGTTTTAGTTACCTATTTCTACTTGATAGTTTTGCTCTTACTCGGCATTTTGAAATGCACATTCACATATTTTACTAAACCCTCTTTTCGATCCTCAGTCTGGAGCTCTGGGGTTACAAGCGCGTTGAAGAAATTATCTGGGTGAAGACCAATCAACTTCAACGCATCATCCGAACTGGCCGCACTGGCCATTGGTTGAATCACAGCAAAGAACATTGTCTTGTTGGAATAAAAGGAAACCCTTTGGTGAACAGGAATATAGATACTGATGTTATTGTTGCCGAAGTCCGGGAGACTAGCAGAAAACCTGACGAGGTAATGCACCAATTTCTATTGTTCATACAAGCTGTTTTAGAACAAATAGTGCCTAGTTCGCTTAATGTTCCTTTCAAAAGCACTGTTTGATACTTGTTCTTACGTAGATAGCTTAATCTCTTGGAGGTCCTCGTAGGGGTAGGGTTATGCCTGCATTCATAGGGGTGAGTGTGCATGCATGTATGTGAGGGTCTGTGTTTCGCAAAAAAAAAAGATTCATAGTGGGTTTGCCTATACTGCAACTAAAGTGCATATATCCAAAAGCAGAGCTGGAAACCTTGAGATTTTATCATCATTTGAAACATCGTTTCAAGAATAGGACTGATTCTTTAAATCTGTTTTACTGTGCAGATGTACGCCATGCTAGAACGGATAAGCCCAAGGACAAGGAAGCTGGAACTGTTTGCAAGAATGCATAATACACAAGCTGGGTGCGCACTATTCACTTCCTCTCTTCTTCAGCAAGTTTTCCGGTTGTGAGATGATTACTGTTAGCTTTCTGCTTACCTTTTCTTTTGCACAGATGGCTTTCTCTGGGTAACCAGTTAAATGGGGTAAGGCTTGTGGATGAAGGGTTGAGAGCAAGGTACAAGGCTGCTTACCCTGACGTGGAGGTCCAGCCGCCATCACCTCCCAGGACAAGTGCGCCAATGGATGCTGAACCAAGTAGTTCGCAGAAGGCTGCTGTGTCAGATGGTGGTGAGAGGCCTGCTTGATGCTGGCAACCTTACTTCCAAGTGCATGGCTGTACTAGGTCGTGTAGTTTTATCACTGTTTCCGTTAAATCTGTTGTAAAATTAGGCAGCCCATTGTATTTTGTTACAGAAAAAAAGGAAGAGGCTAGAGGATTGTTATGTGTCCACAGATATCGGATGAAAGGAATAGCACCTGTAACAGGCCCAGCTTTATCTCCACCAATGTAATCTATGGCTTTTTATTAGATCTCATCTTGTTTTCCAAATCCCAAGTGCATGAGTATGGCAAAAAGTTGGAAGGAAATCTGCCACTCTTTTCCTGTCTGACCCATGTGGTGCACAGTGCATGGTTCTTGGCTGGCCTTGGGTCGGTGACGATAGCTGAGGGAGGCGAGACGGACTTTTTCTGAATTTAGCTACTAGGGGAATCCCGGCCATTAGTCGACTTCGCCACGGCCCATCTATCTGGCATCCATATTGCTCTCCGGCCCACCACGTCATTATACGTCGGAAGTCCAATCAATCCGGGCCGAGCCCAACAACCCAGGGTTTTTGTGTCAGTCGTCTCTCCGGAAATCTGGAGCGCGGCGGCGGAGAAGCGCGGCAGGCGCGGCGATGGATTTCTGCCCGGCGTGTGGGCTGCTGCTGCAGATCGATCCGGGCACCGGAAGCCACCGCCTCCGCCTCTACTGCCCCGTCTGCCCCTACGTCTGCCCCATCCAGAACAAGGTCCCTCCCCCTATTCCTCTTCCTCGCCGCCACTTTCTTTTTTTTTTCTGTATCGTTGCTCCGTCGTTCTGATGCCGCAAATCGATCTGAATTTGATGTGGTTCCGTTTCCATTGGTGGTGCCGCAGATCGTGAAGAAGGCGAAGTTGGTCAAGAAGGAGGTAGAGCCCATCTTCAGCAACGCCGACGCGATGAAGTTGGCACCCAAAACCGCAGGTGAGCTCTCCGCCCTTATCTTTGTTCTGTGGAGCTACTATACTCTGTTCGGCCTTACGAGCTATGATTCGGTTCTCTCTTCTTCTTTTTTTTGACATGTATGATTCGGTTCTTGGCCCAGGCGATAGCTTTGGTATTTAGTGATAGTGTTTTCACTGTTAGCCATTAAGCACAGTTATTGAGTTCTTGTCTTAATTCTTGGCAATATTGCGGTACTGAGTTTTCAGTTTTGCTTTCTCTTTGGTTCTTCAATAGGTGAGTTATGTCAAAATTTCAGTGTAGTCTGCCTGCTCTTTAAATCAGTGGTTAGTAAACAGAGCAAATGAGATTGCCTCTTTATTAAAGCAGTGTGTCTGCCTGTTATTTAAATAAGTGGTTAGTAAACAGAGCAAATGAGCAAATGAGATTGCCTCTTTATTAAAGCACTGACAAAAACATGAAATGACAAGGTCCAAGTGGTTTCACAACAAAATAATGTATCACCAGAAGCATACTAGATTTCAAATCTAAATCAGGTTAGCTGTTGTATCTGCTAAGTGCAAACCAGAAACAAGAAACCCGAAACTTACAATTTCTTGTTCAGAATCTAATCTCTTGAAATACAAAAGAGTATCATTCAATAGTTATTGTTTTTGTGTGTGTGGAAAAAATTGATCAGATGTTTGACATGTCTTTGTTGGAAAACCATTATACTGACATCAAATTTTCATGGATGTATTTCTTTTTAATGCCTTAGGAGCATAATCTTGCAACTGTCGATGGATGGAAATAGCATCAATTTTGGTGTGCTTGTTTGTGTAAATATTTATTTTGGTGACTTAATAGGGCTTTCACTGATCATCAAACACTTGGTGATTGGAAAACATAATAATATAGAGAGCTGACAGAGAGCATATCTGTGATGCAATATTGATAGCCATCTTCTCCTAAACACAGCTAAGTAACTTAAACTTTTATCAGTGACCTGGAGCTGAATAAGAAACGTGCCAAAACATTACACACTAGGTACATTCACTGAATTTTGATTAGCAGCCATGTACTCAAGTTGCCACAATGGAGGCATGTTTTTAGGAAAAAATTGTGAAATCAGATCCATAACAACTTTGATATAAATACAACTTTTTGTTCTTGATGAATATGGTGGTTCGACTATCTTTTATCTGCTATTGACTACTTACATTCTGAGCTGGAACTTAATGTCTGAATATATAATGTGTGAAATCACGGTATGCTAACCGCATTCACTGAACTTGCAGCTTCATGCCCAAGATGCAACCATGGAGAAGCATACTTCAAGCAGATGCAGATTCGATCAGCTGATGAGCCAATGACAACATTCTACAGGTGTTGCAAAGAAGAATGCCAGCTTGAATGGAGAGATGACTGATCTTCTCATTTTGCATTTGCGTGTCCGTGCTTCTTCAGTTTTGAGTGTTGATATGCCCTGTTGCACATTTAATTTCTTCTTGTAATCACCGTGTACTTCAGTTCAAACTTCTGGGAAGTCAGAAATGTTATTATGGTGCCGATTTATGGCTGCAAGAGACATTGGATGTTGCTCTTATTAGCAGTGAAGTGTTTTGGAGTGTATGTGCTTCATGCTGCCTGCGTGAATGGCCTTTTGAAAGGAATAAGTTACCTTAAGTTAATT
Source organism: Echinochloa phyllopogon (assembly GCA_033239725.1). Classification (NCBI taxonomy): domain Eukaryota; kingdom Viridiplantae; phylum Streptophyta; class Magnoliopsida; order Poales; family Poaceae; genus Echinochloa; species Echinochloa phyllopogon. The sequence continues at coordinate 50,324,046 of BTCW01000010.1, forward strand.
TACCAAGCGTTTTCGCAAACTCGCTCAAAGGCTCTGCCTTTGTTTGATGGCTGGAAACTGATCTCAAGGTGAATATCGCTGTCGAGTTGGTGCAGATGGAAGTAGCCCGAGTAGGGCGCTTCCTTTTATTAATTGAAACCAAATCGGGGGATTAGCGATCACGCCCACCTTGTGTTTCGGGCAACGAGCCAAACCCTCCCTGCGGCCCACCAGGGCCAACTACCAGGGTAAGCCCAACAAGGCAACAATTCACAAGAAACAATTTTGTGTAGGCACGCCAAGTTGCGACCGAGGAAATTCCCAAACGTATTCGGGCTGCCTACCACAGCCCATTCGAGAGACCAACTGGCTCGCTGTAGAATACATAAGTACGTTGGGGAATACGTATTCGGGCTCAGAAAATTATATATTCCCATACATAAATTGCTTTGAGTAAGTGGATCAATCACTTATCCTTAAAGATTCACTAAATTAATAAACCTTCAAATATCGGCAACCTAGACTTCGCTTCTAGTGGCATTTCTGCATGGCTCCGTGGCTTCGAGATCTTCCAGTCACCAACCGTTGTTTGTAACAGGACAGAAGCTTGTATCTTCTCTCTTTTTGGTGTTAGGATAGGCAAGGCCGCAAGGGTCTAGGTTTTAAATCCTGCCGCGACAAGGCATTTTGAATAAGTCTTTTGGCAAACAAACAGTAGTTTTTCTCGAGCAATTTTTGGGCAAAGCCTTACATGCTTGTTTTAAAAAGAGGACATGTTCGTTGCTTTATTTGTTCAACAACTTTTTTGCTGACTGTTGCTTTATGACTATACAAAAATGTCAAAACGAAGGTAGCCGTTGTCGTCTCGTTAGTTTGGCTAGTAGAGAAAAATACTATTGACTTGCTGGTGACACGTGGCTAGCCTGATCTGTGCTGAGAGAAAAACGGGACGATTGCCGTAGGCAGGCGGCGGAGGGCTGACACGCAACAGCTTAATACCTAATTACCTGTAAACAGCCGAAAAGACATCGATGTCCCGGGCCAATTCCGTGAATTGCACAGAACATTCCAGCACCAAAGTTCCATCGGTTTTTTAGTTAAAAACTGGTCTGAATAATATTTGATATTTTCCTAAAACGAAAGAGACTGGGTTTTCCATTCCATACCATCTTGGCTGCCCCTCAAGGCCTCAACAAACAAGTCGCAGCCAACGTCTGAGATTGAATTGATTATCCGCAAGCTTCGTTGCATTGCAAACTACAGCAATGCTAAAACTAAATGAGATTATTAACGTTTCTCAAACATGTATGGCAACCAAAATAAAAAACTTTCCAACATGAAATCCAAACATCCATGCTTATGATGTTCAGATGAAACGCCGAATTGGAATGAAAACATCATTTATGTGGTAACCACTTTTTTCGAGCTCCTTCCATAGCCTCTTCCCGCATCCTTGTCAACTCATCAACCAAATGTTTGTACTGAGCTTCAATCAAAACAAGCTCCCCGTTTAGCACATCCTGGTTATCAGCAGTAGAAATTGATGAACCACTGCTGCCCAACTCCAGGCAAGGTGGCCCTTGATCTATATGGAAAATAGGCCTTGACCCATCACCAAAAACATGGCTGCAGTCTAGCTTGTTGATTCCGTCTTTGTACCCACCACAGTCCATAGTACTATAATCCTCTGCCCCATAGTCACTCACACTTTTGGAACTGCCAGCAAGCTGCACAGAAATGACGGAAACTTCTGAGCCCTGTGATCCTCCTAGGTTAGTTGCACTTGATACAGAATCAAGATAACTATTCGATGATGCGTTCCCATCTTTTGGAAGCATCATACCATCAACTAACGCATAATCAGGCACCAACTCTGATAAGTCCTGGTGGGAAGTGATTACAAGCTCACTTTCAGACTGCCTATACGAGTTTGCTGCTGCATTATTTACTGGCCTCCAACCAGGGACAAGATTCACTATCAAAAGATCGATAAAATCAGCAATGAAAGTAACATCACAGTCTGCTAACTCCAATTGTTCAACCATTTCCGCGGCTACAGACATAGCTGTATCAGAATCCAAGTAGATGAGGAAATGAATATTCCTTGCATGACCTGCAAATAGAAAGGCACTAAGGCACCAGGAATACATATAAATTTAGGTTCAAAAAGAAATGTACCAAAGTAAGGCATACCAGACAAATCAGCAATTCGCAAAACCAGCGAGACTGAGTTGTTATCAAGTTTCTCGCCCTTTAGCTTTAGTTCTGTATTTTTGTTGGTTCTCGTGAACTCCAGGACTGGTGTATGTGGAGCAACACAACCACTTTGCTTGCCTGAACTAGTAGAGCTGGATTCACAAATGTCAACGTCCATTTGCAAAGATGCCAGAGAAATATTTACTGCTTTAGGTTCTGGAGATGAAAACTTTGTGCCAGCAGGACTATGTGTATTATCAAGACAAAGAAATGGGTCCTGAAGGAGTTCTTTGGCAGACAACCTCTCAGAAGCAGGAACTAAACATTTCTCAATGAACTGTTTTACTTGAGGATCAGCGATTTTAGCCAATGCAGCAGGTTTAACACCCTACAAATATAGGGTGGTACTTAAGATAAAATACTGTGATAATGCAACTCTACACATAAGTCAAGAAGCACTTACTGTGGATACTTTCTTAAAAATCTGGGCCGGATTCGTACATTCACTGTATGGATATTTAAGGGTAAAGATTTCCAACAAACACATTCCAAATGAGTATATATCAACAAGTTCGTCATAACTCTCATCATAAAGCTCAGGTGCCATGAATTCTGGAGTGCCTGCAGAAAGTAAGACAAATGTCCCACATGATTGGAGTGTATCATTGAAATCAGACGAGATCTCAAATCAGAAAGGAACCAGCACAAACATATGAGAAAACAGTTTAACAAGGTATCAAACAATAATAATTAATATCGAAGAAAAATACATCAAGAATAGCACCAGAACCACAAGACCATATGTCACAGGCACATAAAAAGATCAAATAATCATTCAACCTCAATATGCTAGTGTTAGCCTAATATAACAAAATGCAATCAGGTATCACAGAGAAAGCAACCTAAAGTCACAGGTGAGAAGCAAGCTGATTTAAAGAACCATAGATAATTAGAACTTAAAGCCTTGTAAGACAGGAATAATATTTATGCATGTAGCTCATGTCAAAAAGTTGGACCACGTGGCTAATTGGCTCTGCGTGCAAATAACATACCAGACATGTAAATTCTATGCTATTATAATATCATTGTTAGCTCAGATTTAATTGATAATCCCCAGTTACCTATAATCCTCAATTCTCCTTTTGAGTAAGTAATCGGTAAATAGTGAATCGTATTGAACACGCTAACAGATTACTTGAAAAGGTTTGGAAATAGCATTGAAATGGTCACCTAAATTGTCTCTCTACTCTCTAGGCTGATGGACACTATGTCATCAACGATTTTATTATAATAACATGAGAATTTGGAGCAATAAAGTGATAAGGTCATTACCGATAACACTCCTCGCTCTAGGTGTTTGCATTACTGTGGCTAGCCCAAGATCTCCAATCTTAACTTCTCCATGATTTCCATTAACAAAAATGTTATCACATTTCAGGTCTCTGTGGATAATTGGAGGTTGGTGGCTGTGCAGGTAATCCAATCCGTGAAGAATCTGCCTTGCCCAATTCTTTATTGCCTTCAAGTTAACACGTGGATGTTTTTGACGGTAACTAGAAATGCACAAAGTTGCAGGTGTCACTTTTTAATAAGCATGGAATCGATAACAAAGAATGGTTATTAGTACTGGTTACTTACTGCCTGAGACTTCCAGACGTGAACAGCTCTGTGATGACATTAATTGTTTTGTTCTCATCATCAATCCAGGAATAATAAAACTTCATTACATTTCGATGCTTGAGAGACTTCAGAAGATGGACTTCCGTGTAGAGCCTATCAAGGTTATCTGGACATTGCATCACCTCATCTATGTTGATTTGATTCCATGCAACCTCGATGCCTTCGACTTCATCAAATGCCTTGTAACTAGATAAATTTAATGAAGATATACGAAATTTTAGACATACCCAGATTTATATTCTAGAGTTGAAGACAATACAGAAATTGATAATAAATCATCCGTCGTTATGGCCCCGTAGCAATTTTCAAGCATGACCTTTCTGAATTGCAGTACAAGTCACTAATCCACTACCATGTTTGCAATGCAACAGTAACGCTCTTTTCCTGATATAAAAGAGAGAGGTGGAGGATATATTTTAAGAGATGATATTACTGTCAACCAACAAAATCCTCAAGGAATAATCAGCTCAACACCCCCACACCCCCCCCCCCCAAACAAAAGTTATCCACTTAAATGTTGATTACAGTGCTTGCTATAAACCTGTGACCAACCAAAACTCACATCTATGCTCGATTGCATCTTGCAGGTTTCCAAGATCTTTTCGCCCCAATAATTTGAATGTTTGACGACTAATTGCCAGCAAATGAATCTATTTAACATGGAAATAAAGTGGACAAAGAGGATGCTGAGGAGCAGAGGGCATACACAGTCTTGAAAGCTCCTCTCCCCAAAATCACATTGTACTGCACCAAGGAAAAAGAATCAGATCAATACAACTGGCAGAGTCATGTCGTTTTCGTGGATCATTTTGTGTGAGCTATTTTGGTGGATCATTTCGAACCTTCCGATTTCACAGACAGGTACATCCATTTTTTAGAATAATTAGTTTTAATCAGAATCATATCAACCAATAGACTACATACGAATAACATCAAGAGATGAAGGTTTTCTTACAATATAAGCTTTTTTCAGTAAATTGCATGATGCAACATATAACTCATTTCATTGAAAGCTGAACATTCATGGAGATGTCAAATCACATTCACATCAACCAACCTAAAATGCAATACGAGTGATGAGTAATGACAGCATAAAGGCGTCGGAAAGGAACTTACGCGCATGTATCGCCCGGTTGGATCTACCTCCGCGATTTCAGCATCGAGCACCTCATCCCCACAACCAAAGACCTCCATTCCGGAACAGCCCCAACAAGCAAATCAATATACGAGCGAGAGAGGGAGAGAGGGGGGAAGCGGGGAGAATGGACCAGCGAGATCGCCGGAGTAGTCAGTGGTCGGCACGCGGCCGCTACGCCCTGGGCGCCGCAGCAGCAGGAGAGGAAGGGGCGGCGGGTGCCGGGCGTTCAGTGAATGGCTCGGAGAACGGGGCGTACGACGGCCGCATGCGGAGGCAGCGTCGGCTGCGCAGCGACGTCGTCGGGTTCGCCCGCCTCGCAACGTCCATGGCCCGGCACCCGGCGGAGGATACGCGGCAGACGCAGCACCTCATTCTCCCTCGATCGGCGTCGTCTCGGCGGCGTACCCGGAACCCATGGGAGGAATCTTCCCCGCCGCCGCGGCTACAAACACGGGGAAGCGGTGGCGGCGCACACGGGAGGGAGCGGGTCCAGGCGAGGCTAGGCTGGGCTCGGCTAGGGTTACGACGGATTTGGCGGTGCGGAGCGGAGGTCTGCACGGGGAGGAGGGGTGGCAGGTGGGAGGCGACGAGGAATAAGAGGGAGGTAGGTGGTGGTGGGGAGGAAAAGGTGGAAGAGAGAGAAACAGTAGGTCGGCCTGGGATGTTCGGTTTGGTTTGGCTCGGAACGGGAATCCTCCCTCTCCTTTTGCTACTTTTGCCGCTGCAAAACAAAACAGCGGTGAGATTTCCGTTTCAACTTCAAAAGTTTGCGGAATTTTGTCTGTTTGTTAACAGAATACCGACGTCATCAAGAACCATTCAATTCAATCAGTTTGGGTGGCACGGCAGAATCCAATGCACATCAATTCAATCAGTTTATAGGTGACACAACAGAGTCTCAATGCGCTGCCTGTCGTGAAAAATAACATAATTTCCGAACTAACAAAATCTGCGCATGCTAAACTGATTCCTCAATGGCTTAGAGCCTTGATGCCAAATTCAAATGACTTTCTAAAAATATGTGTGTGAGATTTCTTCCGTATGCGTCGCTTTATTTGTGCGTGTTTTTTACAACGAATGGGCACGATCGAGTTTGTCCATATTTTATTGATATAGCAGAAAGAGAGGACACCGGCGGCTATTTGGCGCCCCCGCTGCTATCCAAGAGCGCTGTTTTATTTGAAATCTAGAGATCGACATACGATCATGAGAGATCGAGCTTTCAACTCCTTGCATCAAATCTACAAAAATCATTACTAGAATATCAAAAGCTTCAGCCTCTCACTGTCTGGTACCGAATCTACTACGGCTATTCAAAGCATCGATGGCGGATTGTGACGGCGATAGCCTGTTTAAAAGGTTCCACGGGGATAAGATAGACACGAGTGCACGACGGAACGCGATATTCTTTTTTCTTTCTGGCTGGTGATGACCAACGGGCAGGATCGGCCCGGCATCATCGGCCTTGAAGGGATTGGGTTGGGCTTGGAAGTTGGAACAGCCCGGCCCAATTTGGGACAGTCTCCGTAATCTGGACGCGAGTAAGCGTGCGGGTGACGGCAACCTCCTCGACCCCTCCGGTGAGGTGATGCACTGAGCGCCTGGGCCACGGGAGCGAAAATACTTCTCTACTCCGGTGGTGGTCTCTGCTCAACCACCGTACCACGAGTGCGTGTCCCAAACGCCTGGAACTCCAAACATCCGATCTCTAGCTATAACAACCCATGGGCAAGATGAATCGTTTGCTCCCAACCATCGTCACATCCTTCTTGGGACATTTTCTCTGTCCCTCCCTCTGCCGCACACTTCATGGAGTCGGAGGCAAAGCCGCGAGGGGGAGAGATTAGCTCCATTACTACAGCGCAAGCAATGGACAGTCCCAAGAAAGAGGCGCAAAATGGCGTGGAATGGCGGGTGCCTATTCCGGAAGCGGAGTCCGCGACGGAGGATCACGGCGCTGCGGCCTCAGCCCCGGCAGAGGCGGCGTGGGCACGGCTCGTCACCTGCACGCCCGTGCTGCTCAAAACCAAGGCGTTCGGGCTCGCCGAGAACGTCTGGAAGATCGCCGCCGACGATCCTCGGAAGCCGGTGTACGGGATAAAACTAGGAGTCGCGCTCACCCTGGTCTCCCTTCTCTACTACGTCAGGCCCGTGTACCACGGCGTCGGCAGCAACGCCGTGTGGGCCATCATGACGGTCGTGCTAGCCTTCGAGTACACCGTCGGTAAGCAGAAAAATTCACTCGCATCCTACAGGGTAGTATAGAGAATGTTCATTTAACTCTCGGTTGATTTGGTCAATGCGGCCGTCTTTTTGGAATTCGAGTACCCGATGGTTCAATTCGGACCGATCAGCCCATGCCCATCCTTATTTTGAATCCCGGCCTGTAGGTGGTACTGTATCCAAGGGACTGAACGGAACCACCGGCACGATGAGCGCGGCCATGCTCGCGCTCGCCGTGCACTGGGTGGCGAGCAAATCCGGCAGCAGGTACGAGCCGATCGTCGCAAGTGCCTCCGTCTTCTTGCTGGGTACGTACGTGCCCAATTTTTCCTATTCCTTGCCGGCTAATAATTAGCAATGAGTGACAGGCCATGGACTAACACCAGACCTATAACCATCTCTTTGCAGCTGCGGCCGCGGCCTTCTCGCGGTTCATACCGGTGGTGACGCAGCGGTTCGACTACGGCGTGACCGCCTTCATCCTCACGTACGGCTACGTCGCCGTGTCGGGGTACCGCGACAAGGAGCTGCCGGTCCTGGCGCTGCAGCGGGTGTCCTCGTACTCCATCGGCATCTTCCTGTGCATCGCCGTCAGCGCGCTCATCTGCCCCGTGTGGTCCGGCGAGGAGCTGCGCCGCCTCACCGTGCGCAACATGGAGCAGCTGGCGGCCGCCATGGATGGCTGCTTCGCCGAGAGCGCGGAGCGCCCGCAGGACAACACGGAGTCGGAGTCGGAGGGGTACAGGCGCGTGGTCGATACCAAGGCGTCGGAGGACACGCACGCCGGCCTCGCGTGGTGGGAGCCCCCGCACGGCCCGTTCGGCTTCCGGCACCCCTACGACCAGTACGCCCAGGTCGGCGCGGCGATGCGCCGCTGCGCGTATAGCCTCGAGATGCTCGACGGTTGCGCCGGCGGCGGCGCCGAGGTGAAGGCGCCGGAGCACGCCGCGCGCGTCCTCCGCGAGGCGAGCTCACGGCTGGGCGCGCAGTGCGCGCGCGCGCTCAAGGAGGCGTCGAGCTGCATCGCCACGATGACGACGCCGCGTGGCCTTGATGTGGCCGTTGCGGAAATGAACGCGGCCATGCACGAACTGCAAGCCGATGTGATGGCGCTCCCGTCCAAGCTTACCGAGGAGGAGAATACGGAGACGTCGTGGATGGAAGCCATGGCGCTCATCACTGGAGTGACGCTGCTGATAGAGGTATCCGTGAGGGTCAAGGGTGTCATCGATGCTGTGCACGTGCTAGCGACACTAGCGAAGTTCAAAACGTCCGATGACGATGGTCTCGGCAAGAAGAATGTAAGATCATATCCAGGAAGCAAGAAAGTGCTCCCGTTAAGTCACTGAATAAAGACGCTAAAAAACAAGTCACTGAACCACGGACTACCGCAAGATCTAGCTACACATTGTAAGCAGAGTTCTTCCAATGACAAACAAGTCCAAACTAAGTCGAGTGATATTGAACAAGATTAACCAAATTTGCTTGGCATTAGTTTTTGATTTGGTATGACGGCTGATGTCAAACTGTAGCCATATATTGTCGGCAACAAATACAGATTATGGTGTTCTTTTGGGTTTATCTTCACGCACTAGAAATGTTTTGATGTATCAAAATATTGAATTATGGACATTCGCACACATATATGCGTTTAACTATTCAAAAGGACAATCTGTGGGTCCACTGGGTTTTCAGACAAGGTTGCCATCACCTCTTCACCTCCCTCGCTCACGATGGCGTAGCAACAACAACAAGGTGGTTGACACGTTGTGCTAGCTAGCCAATTTTGCTCTCCTGCAATGACAAAGTCAATTCTTGACCACACATTGCCTCATAATTTAGCCCTAACAAGCAGTGTTGATCAAGCAGATAAAACATGCCATATATGTAACCTAGAAACATATGCTCCCTTGACTAAAAAAGAAACATATGCCCCCCTCTCTCATCCTTGTCGCCCAGGCTATAGTCTCACTTAATAAGTCATTAAACGATGCCCTACCATAAGTCCTAACCAAAACACTAAGTAAATAGAGTTCAAAGTCCAGCCGGTGATAAAAAAAAGTCCAAACTAATAAATGGGTGACATTAGAGAACACATAATTAACCAAATTTGTTGAGCATGACTTTTGATTTGGTATGACCGATAATGTCAAACTATACATTGTTGGTAAAGAAATACAGATTATGGTGCCTTTTTGGGTTTATGCTCATGCGCTTGAAATACTTTGATATATCAAAATATTTAATTGTGGATATTTGCCGACGGATCAACACCAAAATTGCCATGGTGATTCAAATAGACACTATGTATCATACCAACATATGCCCCCTTCACCATTTGTGGTCGTTCTCCTACTGCTCATTTGTCAGTTCTCTTTTACTCCAACTTGGCAAGTCAAGCCCCTCCCGCTTAAGTCATTGAATGACATCATACCGTAATACATGGTAACTAGAGCTCAAAGTCATGTCCATGACACGCAAAAAAGTCCAAACTAAGTTAGATGAAATGGGATAGACTCACAAGATTAACCAAATTTGTTGGGTGTTAGATTTTGATTTGGTATGACCTCTAATGTCAAACTGTAGATATACATTGTTGGTAACTAAGTACAGATTAGGGTGCCTTGTTTCAAGGATATAGAAAGGCGACTTTATGGGATTTTGTTGTTCGGCTTGAAAATTTTATTGCAGCGAAATATAGATTAGGGTGCCTTGTTTCTAGCTGTGAATTTGTTTATATATATGTATATTTATATATGTCAGGTTGAAAACATTTTTTTATATTACCATTCGGTGATTTGGTGCTTGCCTTCATGATAGAAGTGGCCCAGCAGTAGAAGGGACACAATACTGTATATCAACCTGGTAATGGTTTGGGTTTAAACTGGTTTTAGTGGTTTGATTTTCTAATTGGATTAACTAATTTGGTGTATAATGTGCCGAAATACATAATGGTTTGATTCGGTTTTATTTAGCAATTATAATTGTTTAAATCAGTTTGGATCAGTCTGGTGATGGTTTGCATAAGTGGCTAAGTAGGCCAAATCAGACAACTTCTCTTGGCAAATTGCAGGTTTGAGCCTAGAATCGGGCACTTGGTATGGCATACTGGCATTATTTTTGGGTCAAAAGAAAGCATAATGCCAGGAGCTAACTCTACATCAGCTGCACTACACCTTGCATTAGCATTTGTTGCAGATGCCTGAACAACATGGGAGAAATAACGTACGTACATCTGGAAATGTTGTTTGCAAGAATACAGCCTCAAGCTTTTAAACTTTATTTTTGCAGATGTACCTTCTCCTTGTAGATCATCTGTATACCCTTAACTTGTTATAAAGCTAGGGACACGTGAAATCCTTGAAATATTGCAGATCGATTGGGAGCTAGACTGCTCACAGTTTGCAATGAGTTCAAAGAGAGGCTTCATCTGGTGGGAGCTGTCACCAGGTGCGTACTACTCTGACGTTGAGAAGACAATCGTTTCCTAGGAATGTGACTTTGAAACTTTTGCACCGACGGTTACTTTCCATACCATCGTTACTTAAACTGCAAAACAAGTTGATGGATAAAGAGTCCCGATCGAGTGCTAATTTATGACCGCGCATCTTTAGGCCTTTTTGCATATTGATCAGAGCACACATGAGAGCATCGGGAGTGCTACAGAGGAGGGGGTCTTAAGAAACTTAATGCCGGTCATATACATAGCACAGTCGGCTCTAGGAAGGGGTCTTTTAAGGTAAAAAGGTAAAGGTCAGGCCCTAAGATAAGGACCAGGCCTTAAGCAATAAAAAAATCTTTAAAAAGTCTACAACGGAGGCCATGGTGCAGGCTGCCGACACCTGTGCGCGAGAGATAGAATAAATTTATTGATTTTCTATTCTAACATGGAACCCACATTCATAAGGTTAAACGTAACAGTGGTGGCCTCTTGTGACCATGGCCCCCACCTATAAGACCGGAGGGGTCTTCCACGCTCTGGATGCCCTGAGAAGTGGTACCGAAGTTTTAAGATCGCAATGTCTCCTGACATATCGTTCAGTCTTATCTAAGCACACGGGGCTCGCTTCTTAATCGCTTTGCGTGTATGCATTACCCATCCGAATTAAAATACTCGTATGTCGTAAAGCACTACCCCTAACCAATTAGCCGGATCCTGAGATCAAACTGACCGAGCTCGTGCCGGCCTAGTGCTAGTGGCCCGTCAGCTTTAGTGTGCCTTGCTCGCTCGCTCCTGCTGTTTCAGATATATGCTGGGTCATCATTCATCACTCGTCATCGCCTACCTGTTTCTTCGTCTCAGTGCAGAAGGTTTGTACTCCACTAGGCGCCGGTCCGAATCCCATCCAGCTCCGATCTCTCTGAAGTTACCCTGTCAAGTAGCACGGAGACGAGGCGGCTTTCCTTTCCGTGCTCCTGGACTAAATAATGGGTTGCAGCACGCCGCAATCGCACGCGGAGGTGCGCCCTGCCCTTTTTGCGCGCCCCTCATCTGCAATCCGCGAGCGAGCAGAGCCATGGCGATCGTGAGGCAACTCGCGCGCACCAGCAGCAGGCAGCAGGCATAGCATAGGTCCCGTCTTCCCCTAGTGCGTGGCGCTGCTGTAATGCAACGACGTGCAGCAGAAAACAATTGGGAAAACATGCGGCCGCAGAAATGTTTATAGCCTAGCCCTGTTGGCGACCTGATCATCACTTTTTTTGTAAGCGCATTTGCACGATCCCTTTCTGATGTATGGTATACAAGTCTGCGTTTGCCTCTGCACGATGAATCCGTGTCAAACAAATGCTTTGATTTGAAACCTATGTACATTGACACCATGGTGTGCCAACCACGATGCCAAATAACCAACTGCTGTATATTCCGGCCGGTCTTATTCCCTTAAACCCCGTGGATGCGAAGCTGCATATGAGCTCCTCCTCGGAAATTAATCAAAGTTTAGTTATATAAGATTAACCATTGTAATGCAATGGTGTAACCAGGGCACGCAAAATCTTATCGAGTTCGTCCTGTCTGATCCGTCCGTACGTCATCCTGGTTTGAGGATCGAGAGGTTCATTCGATGCTTAAACCTTGGCTGTCTGGTTCACCGGTGACGACGACGCCTCTTCGGCGGCGTCCGTTTCGTTCAGCGGGTGCACTTTCATCGTCATCTCGGCTTCTCCCTTCTTTTCGTCATCATCGTCGTCGTCGCCGTCGACCTGCTTGAAGTTCGCACGGGTCGCCAGCGCGTCGACGGCATCCACGACGCCCTCGACCCTCGCCGATATCTCCACCAGCAGCGACGCCACGGTGAAGACGGGCATCGTGTCCATCAGCGACATCTCCGCCAGCTTCACCGCCAGCGTGGACGGGAGGGTCCGCATGTCGCCCTGCAGCTCGTGCACCGCCGTGTTCATGTCCGCCACGGCGAAGTCCAGCGCCCGGGAGCACGTCATGGTGTCCACGGAGCGCGACGCCTCCCTGAGCACCTGCGCGCACCGGGCCCCGACCCTCGCGCACGCGTCGCGGAGGAGGCGTTTCACGTGCTCGGGCGCCTGCGCCTCGGCGCCCGCGCAGCCGCTCAGGGCCTCGACGCAGTAGGCGCAGGCGCGCATGGCGGCGCCGACCTTGCCGTACAGCGCGTAGGGGTGGCGGAATGCGAAGCGGCCGTGCGCCGGCTCCCACCGCGCTAGGTTGGCCTGCGCGTCCTCGGAGGCCTTGGAGTTGAGCACGCACTTGTACCCGGCGGACTTGGCCTGGGCGGGCCTCGCGGGGCCCTCGGCGAAGTAGTCCTCGACGCAGCCCTCCAGGGCGGCGGCGAGCTTGTCCATGTTGCGCGTGGTGAGAAGGTGCAGCTCCTGGCCGGCCCACACGGGGCGGACGAGCAAGGCGACGACGAGGCACAGGAAGATGCCGATGGCGATGGTGGAGAGCCGCTGCTGCGCCAGTGCCGCCAGCTCGTCGACGCGGTACCCCGACACGGCCACCAGGCTGTAGGTCAGGATGAAGATGGTGACGCCGTAGTCGAACCGGGACTTCACCGTCGGGATGAACCGGGAGAAGGTGGCCGCCGCAGCTGCACGTTCGTTCTAGCGTTAGTTAGTGCTGTCGTACACGCATGACTTTCGAATTTAATAATTGAATTGAACAAGTGGGGAGTCAGAGACCAGCATAACGCGCGAGGATATATACGTACCCAGCAGAAAGAGGGAGCCAGTGAGGACGTATGGCTCCAGCTCGCCGGTTTTGGCCGCCACCCAGTGCACGCCGAGCGCGAGAACGCCGGCGCTCGCCGTCGCCACGGCTCTGTTGAAAGACTTGTACACGCAGCCTCCTGCTCATGTGATAGTGATAAACACAGTCAGCAAAATAACCAAGTCAAACACGTTTCATGCATGCACGCACGCACGCACCACAGTCGCCATACTTCTGCTCTGCAAATTAATAAAGCTGCGCGCAACACTACTGAAAATCTCTGAAGCGCGCTACGACGACTGTACTCACCAACAGTGTACTCGAAGACGACGACGACCGTCATGACGGCCCACATGGCAGCCCCTCCGACGCCGTCGTACAGCGGCCTGGTGTAGTAGAACACCGACACCAGCGCGAGCGCGAGGCCGACCTTGAGGCCGTGCACCGCCCTCCGGGGATCATCCGCCCCGATCCTCCACACCTTCCTGGCGAACCCCGCCACCGTGCTCCACGCCATGGCCACGCGAGCGAGCAGCCACGCCCACGCCCTCGCGGCCGCGCCGGCCTCGTGCTCCACCGTCACCGAGGCGCCCTCCGGCACCGTCACCCGCCATTCCAGACCACTCTGAGCTTCCCTCGCGGCGGCGTCCATGCTGACCGGCAGACGAGCGCGGCTACCGAGACCGGTTGGGTCCCTATTGTAAGCGTAGCGTGCGAGAACGCGGCGACAGGATGTGTGTGACCGGCCGGCAGTGTGTATATGTACTACGAGCGAGCTGAGGTTGACCTCTCTGTTGGCGCTTTTGCTTAATTCTGTGACGCTTGCGGCTTCGTTCCAAGAGAGGAAGCCCAAGGTTTCTTGGCAGACGATCTCCTCGACTTGGAATGTTGTGAGAATGCGGGAGAGTCGTATATATAGCGAGAGAGATGGGGAATTCGGGAGGGTATTGGACTTTGACGTGGGGCTAATGCTGGTGTCAGAGGGTTGGAGGATGGAGAAGACCAACTCTCTCTCTCGCGCACAAAAGCCGACGGGGGGCTGTGACAAAGTGCAACAGCCATACATGCATTTTGGAAAGGGGATAGATTGCCGGATTGGCCTTAGAAAATTGCGCGCGAGTGGATCGGCAATAGGGCACTAGTGTGGGACGTACAGATAGGGTGCGCTTTCTTTTCATCCTAGCGAGCTAAATATATGTTTGTTCGCCACAAAGTTGTGGGGTTTTTTTTTCTAGTTTCTGGTCGAGAGCGGTTTTGATCGGGAAATGTAGCTAAATGGCCTTGAAAAGGTAGACAATTATGAGAATGCCACTCAACACTGGAGAATTTGAGCAAATGGCAGTTAAACGGGTTTGAATATATAAAATATATTTCATCCGTTTTAAATTACTATTCACCATTTATATTTTCTCATAATATTTGACCACTTGTTTTATTCAAAAAATTAGTTTAGATATACAAAATAATAAATTACGACACTTAAAGAATATTTGATGATAAATAAGTTACATATAAAATAAATTATATTTTTATAATTTTTAAATAAGAAAATTTCAAATTTTATAAGAAAATGTTAATGATAGGTAATTGGGAATGAAGGTACTATTTGTTTAACTGCAAAAGTGGAAATATATCGGAAATGGCAAAATATGGAGACGAAAGGAGGACCGAAACAATTTGGGCCGGTCAGTACTGTTCTTCTTTTAGGCATTCAGGCAAAAAGGAGATCATGGCCATTTCCTAACTTTTACTCTTGCTTCTATCAGATAACAATAATCGAAAAATGGATATATAGTTAGCTAGCGTTTCACCGCTGGTTTTATTCTACAAGTGCTCCTCTTATCCAAAAGAGGCACTAAAAAGTCAAATGCGGTAAAGTTTAAAATAATACGAGACGCAGCTGGAAATTGTAGGAATATCTTACAACGGTGTGTTGTCTACATGTGGTCACCGTGCGTTACACAATTCATTGTCACCACGCTCACCACCTTCCGCATCACACTAGTAAAAACCTCTTTCATGTGACAACTATATAGCATCTGATTTCTACATGTGACAGTGAGTTAGACAATTCACTGACACATCCTTCCGCATCATTTTGACTAGTAGCCACATCGCATCATTCGGGTCACTGATACTGTAGATAAGAATGGCTATATTTTTGTTCGTTTCTTGTAATATAAGTAAATTATTACACATATTTTGCCATCAATGATTCTTTTATGCAAGCATACCCATTCATATAAATATACGCACGTAAATGCTACCCTATGAACACTTTTGAGGGTGTATCGTTGTTCACGAGGATGTTGTTTACCACTGAAAAAATAGTATTGCTTAAGTCCTAAAATAAATTCAGAAAAATGCGACAAAAATACCGAATCGATGACTCAAACTCTAGTGGAGAGGTTCCACCACTAGAAACCCTACCGATTGCTATAGATAAGCTTGTTGGTGCATTGTAACTCAATAAAGAGTCGAAATCTTTAGTTCGAATCCTGATAAGCAAGATTTGAGCTATCACGAGGCTTGCACACGATCAGAGAGAGATGGGTTTATGAAAAATATATGTGGATTACGTAGTATCTCAATGGCAATTCCTTATTTGCCAACAACAAAATTGTTTAGTGCCTATGATGTATGTAATGACGTGCGCCTGAGAAATATATCCAGTTGTTGATACATGGATCCACTATTTATCGTCGTGTAATTTGATTTGCGCACGTTATGAAGTGAGTTCTCAAAGAAATGTATAATTTCCCCCAAATCTCCAAGAAAAAATCCCTCATTTCAATCATAGTCTTCCTCTTTAGGAAGTGTCCATGCAATTTTAAGCATGTAAATACACGTGATAAAAAAGATACTCCTAGGAAAAAAAACTATAAACTAAGTGAACGTGTATCTACAAAAGACCAACCAACCATAGAAACATTGACCAAAAGGTCGTTTATATTGAAGAAAATGTACTTGGATGAAAGAGGGTCCAAATGCTGGCGCTGTTCCTCCAATCATAACCGATTTGGATTTTGGGAGCATATTCGAAGGTCTTAATGCAAAGTGCAACGAAAAAGCAGAGAAACTGCTGGATCGTGAATCCCGTGGTACTGTTTGTACTTCAGCTACACGCACTAGCCGGTAGCCATTTGTACCTAGCCAGTGATATTAGTGGGCGCATGTGCACGGCTGTTTCCTTAGCTTTCCTTTTTCCCATAGAAAATAAAAAGAAAGATATTATTTGGAACTTCTTTCAGCTCAAAAAGAATTTCTTTTTGGAAAGGAGCACGCAAGATATCCCAGTGATTTCACACATATTTTATTTTCTTTTACCAAAAGCCGTGCTCTCGCTTATTAGTGCATCGTTTGTTTCAGCTATAGACCGTGAAAAGTAGCTTGTAGATCATAACTTATAGAATCTAAGGGCAGCGCCACATAAGGTTTTCGATAATGTGAATGAGATAGAGATAAGTGGAGAAATAGGTGTTTTTTTATGAAATAACCACCCATGAGCTAAAATTTAAGAATATGAACGATTTCCTCAATTACTGTTATATGAGCTGTTGTTGCCATACAACTTCGTATTTATTTTTCGATAAATTAAGAGATGTTATTACTGCAAGACAACTCACTGTAATAGGTTGTTTTATGATTACCTGCTCGTAGATTGAGTAAGTTGATGCTCTATAACCGAAACAAGCATGCCCTTCTTAGGAGTAGGGATTATTGACCGTGGGTTGCCTTTAAGGCAACCTAGATAATAAGTTGAAAAAAAAATTCTTATAGAGACTATAGAGTGCATTGTTAATTAGATTGCCTAATCAAGGCAAGCTGAGAAAAAAAAAACTTATTGTTTGTTTGAGTTGAGCCCTTCAAAAACCAGTAAACCACAATCCAGGACCTAAAGCTCAAACATTTGTCGTCTGGGTAAGCCCAACGTAACCGATCGAAGAGTGGGCTTATCTAGCCGGTTGTGGTGTTCCCGTCAGATCAGCATCAGCTAGCCCTGCCACGACATGGATCGGAGGCAAGCGAGAGCTGCAATTATCATGCATCGGATAGCCCGCGTGCCTGGCTCAGCTAGTGGCGCGCGGCAGCCCCGCCGCGCGCAGCTGTAACCAACAGAGAGCCATCGACCCACCGCAATATCCATGCATCACGCGCTAACTACCTCAACTTGCGACCGATCGACCGGCGGGGCACCCCTTGGATTTGGATCGGGGCGGACATCATGAGCGGGGAGCACGACGCGTGGTACGTACGTGACTGCACTGCACCCGGTGAAGGAACGGCGAGCGCACAATGCAATGCGTGACCGGCCGGCGGAATCTCCTCTTTGCAGGGCGAGGTACGGCCGTGGTGCTTTCGACCGGGGCCGGGCTTGCCGGCCTGGTGTGGTGTGGTTTCAGATTTCAGAGACGGCGATGGAGCCACGAATGGCGGCGATATGATGCTGGAGCGAGCTACTGGAGGTGCGTGGTTGCGTGACCGGTCACTTTCTTGTTGGCTAGGTGGCGTCGCTCTCGTTCTCGGGTGGAATCGAGGACTCTGTAAACTGGCGCGCAATAATGGCCGTGCAAGGGATGTGTACCAGCGAGTACAATGGCGTCAAAGTGGCACACCGTACAACTATAGTACTCCCGGCCTATTGAGATATTTTTTTGTGCTGTACGTACATGTTCATGTTTTGTCGGTATGAGAAGCTGCAACTGTTACCTACAGGGAAATTCGGTTGACACCAACGGGTAAAGTAGTGACATCTGCAAATGCAGTGGTGCAATTTGTTTGCTACACAGTTAGCAGCGCACTATGGCCTGGCTCTGCACTGACGTTAATTGGAGATGATCTCTACCATTCTGTCTCGATCGGACGGGCCGGGGGCATTGCAAATTAAAGGTACTATTCTAATCCTCCTTTCTCTTCCGGGAACGATAGCGCTTGGCCGTATGCGTCCACGGGGAACAGGATGCGGAGTAAGTATTTGAACTACGACCTCACCGGCCGGTTCATACTGGTACGACTTTGCTATTTACGTGTGTGTATGCATACACAAGTTGGTTGGACAGATCATAGACCAAAACTTTCGAGACACCACTGAGTCACTCGACACTAGGAGCTTTGCTTTGCCTTGGCTTGCTTCGTGTGCAGGACGCAGCTGGTCGTGGATACTGTTTACCAGCTGCCAAGCCGTCACGGCCGGCACGCGTTGGGGCCCTCCGCTAATCTGAGGTGCTCATGAGCTGGGATTACTACATGCATATCCATGCGTGCCCTCTTGTTGTAAGTGTGTTTCCTTTTTCTCTCGTCAAAAACAAATATCTACTTGGCCGCCGTTGTCACCAACGTAACTGCACCTAAATGAAAACTACGTTGTCAACATGTGTCCGCCTGTGTACATGTTAGGTCAAACACATAAGCCTCTCCTAGACTCGAAAATCTCACAAAATTACAAGTTCGGCAAGCGCACCACAGCACCACCTGCTGCTGCTGCATGCCTCATTTCGTCCACGAGATTAAAGCCGGGACCCGCCATTTCATGCACATTAGGTCTGCCTCTTATCGCTTATCCTCCACCTAATTCCCAGCAAATCTGAATCCACACACAGGCACAACTACTAGCTAGATATATAGCCTGTCGTCGCTCGCTCCGCTGACCTGTCATGCGCACACATGCTCTCGTGGAGCTGCGGAGCACTGACGTGTCTACAAGCAGTCACTTGTAAGGCTCCACGTAGGAGATGCCAATGCTCCGCAGCTCATTATCTGCTGACACGTCAGCGCTAGCTGGCCCCGGCCTTACAGCCCTTGCTTCGCTCACCACAAAGCCAAAAGGCAATCGATCGGCAGAACCGGTGCGCACCAAGTGACGCAGGAAAAGGCGCGAGTGTTTGCTCCTCCTGATCTCTTATCAGACAGAGCATCTCTGTCCCTAGGATTATGTAATCTAAAGCTAATTTGGTAAGCGCACAAGGGTTTCAATCGACGGTTGCTTATTGCTATCGTGCTGGGGAAAAAGAGGTGAGCGACGAGCCCACGCGCACTCGGTCACCAGCTCATTTGGTCATCATCTCCATAGTGATCCCTAGATTTAATCATGGATTAGCCTAAAAAAGTAGTTACAATAAGTAATTGCCGGGATGAGGGGCTAGGGTTTTAGAATTATGATTATGGGAAGTGGGAGGCTTCGAAAAGGCAGGAAGGTACCCTCTTGTACTTGAAATATTCTCTCTTTATTAGTTATGGATGTAGCCGGATAGAAAAAGGAGTAGTGGTGCGTAGAGGATGATCGCATTTGTCGTGGAACAAGGGCGTTCCCGCGGGTTCCGCACTCCGTGTCTCGGTGCTGATGTATCAGATCATATCATATCTCGGTGTCACTCTGTTGTTTCAGAATTCAGATTAGTATACCCCAGTAGCGACAAAGCTTGATCTTCAGCGGGACAGTGAAGATCATAAGAATAATTCAGCAAGCTCATGAATAGAGAATATGGTACTAGTTCGAGACTAGTGTTTTTCTTAGAGGGTGTTTGGTTGCCCCGTACAAAATGTGCAGCTGCTATAAAAAACAAGGTTGTTGTTTGACTTATTATAAATAATAGCTATGGCATGACTTATTATAAATAATAGCTATGGCATTGTTATGCCACACGTTTTCAGCAGCTTTTCTTGACACAATTAGGAGAAGCTATTTTTTCTACATTCTGGACTTTTAGTTTATTTTAGAGGAATCGGCATAAGATTACTTCTCTCTGAAAAATTATTTGACAGAGCTCCTACTACTGAATTAATCAGACAATAAGTTCCAATAGCTCTGCCAAACAAAACCTAATTCTCATTCACAAGACAATGAGAACCCGCATGATCTTTTTTTTTTGCGAATAAAGAGAGCTTCTATTAATCAAGTCACCGCAGCGTTACAATCTTTGAGCACAGTGCTCAATACACTCAGGCACACCTGCGCTAAACACTACTACTGTTGAATTGGATCGACGAGCATGATGACTTAGTTCATGCGCTACTGAGTTTTGGGCTCTCTATACATGATTTAAAACCACCTGACCTATTGCCAACATATACTCTTTGGCATCTTTCAATCCATGATGCCATCAGAGATCGCTCCATGCATCTCCCTCAACGATAGGCTTTTTGTGCATATATTGCTATCAGATTCTACAATCTATTATATTAATATAATAGTGTTAAAATGAGCCACCACGTTCGCCGAGAGGATCAAAAAATTCTCACGTTAATCCAAAAAAGCAAACAATATATATGCTATCGAATTTTATGAAGATCAAACGGTTCATATTATTCCGCCAATCCAAATAAAAAGGGAAATTATAAGCCGTTGGATTTTATGAAGATCTAACGGTCCATATTATTTCGTTAATCTAAAAAAATAAAAATATAAGCCGTCGGATTTTATAAAGATCTAACGGTCCGTATCGACCCAATGAGTCTAGACCGAATATGATTAATAAATAGACAAAGAAAAATAAATAGAGTCTAATTCAAATTGCAAAAGGCAATCGGATAGAAAGATACGCGAAGCATAATTAATTGTTAGTTTTTAATATTGAATTTGTGATATTAATCATATCCACTCTCGGCTGTTAGATCTTCATAAAATCCAATGACCTATATATTATTTTATTTATATATATTTATTAGTTGTATTTGACATTACTCAAGATTATTATCAACCGTTAGCTCTTCATAAATCCGACGGTGTAAATTCTTCTCTTTTTTAGATTAATGTGGAAATTTCTTGACCATCTCAGCAAAAGTGGTGACTCCTTTTAACACTATTGTGTCCAAATTGGATTCGGTTATTGTGTAGATAATTTTTACCTTGGGATAAATGAAACTCCATCATTTGAACTCTAAAAAACTCATATGAATAGTCAAACGGAATGTATTCGTCGAGCTCTACATGTTCATGGTCTCTAATTGTTCAATTAATCAACATATCAAAAGTTCAAATTTTGTGTCTTATGGAGTGTTTGCTCAACCGTTAATTCTACAATTTTTGTATCTATTATCTTAGTGTCGTTGTCAAAATTGATATAAAATAAGCCACCATATTCGTTAAGAGTTTTAGAAATTACTTAACAAAGTAAAGGAAAAAATACATATAGCACAATTGGATTTTATGATGAGCTGACGGTCTAGATCATTAACCATAACATAAGAGTCTATGTTTACACAAGAGTTAGGTTTCTAATTATGCACCCTTTCCTCTTATAGAAACAAAAAAATAAGTAGCATAGCATCAATATGGGTGTGCCATCAAATAATCTAATTTGCAGCGACATCACATCACCAAAGAAGATGCAAAAACTAAGAATTATTTCCGCTACCGAGGCATCGACTCTAACTACCATTATGTTGTGCATGTTTTGGATCCAAGAAGTAGGGCTGAGAGAAGATAGAGATGTAATAGAGGAGATTTTGTGCCTCCGCTGAAGTGAATAGCTACTGAAGTTGCTATATAATAAAAAAACATCACATAATTGACAATTCTTGGCCATCGAGGAGCAGTCAATGGCAACAATAATTTTTCTTCTCAAAATTGTAATGATGTGTTGTCTACTCATTCATAAGTGGGTAGCAAATTTGTTGTGCGTTTCTTTCAGAAAGAAAAATAGTGAACGTTGGGGAGACCCATACATGCCAAAGTCGATTTTAGAAAAATATTGAGCATCAACCAAAATTATATAAAATTTATATTCAATTTTGGAGTTAAGATTGATTCTATTGTGAGGGAAAGAGATATTTCACCATCCACTATTATTCAGCTCAATTTCACCATCCACTATTATTCAGCTCAATTTTACCATTGTGTGGGGAAGCAGCGAACCAAAAGAAAATGAGCAGAAACTTTTGGGGGGGGGGGATGAGCGGTAGAAGCAGGGGTAGATATAGTAGTTCTGATTATTCGTACGTTGCCATAAGGAAGCTCTACATGGGTGTAAACGTAAAAAGCAGTTTATCATCATATGTGAAACTCCATGACGTAAATTTATATTATAAGACAATATAAAGTTACGGTACTTTGAATAAATATAAAAAACTATGTTGTATATAAGGTGCTTTCTTTTATCATGGATTCACGTTTCGTTCCACGTAGCGTGATGGTAAAAAAAGAGTTTGGTTCATACAGAAAAACAATGTTAATGAAAAAATCATAAATATATTATCATGTAAAAATCATCGAATTGTTAGCATAAGAAAGCTAGCTACCGGCGTTATTTACGGAAGTTAATGGGAACCCGCACGATCTTTGCATTACTGTTTACTGTACATCTGGCCATCCGGTTTTAACGAAGCGACGAAAACTTTTCCTCGCACATTGCCGCGTCCGGTTTTGACGCAGCTAGCCACGAAAACTTTTCCCCGCACGTTGCAAAGTGCCGACCACATGTATGTGCAATGACATGCTCCCGGTACAGGCCTGGTAGAGGGTACGTAGCACCTAGGATGTTACCAGGAAGCAAATGTTCTCTTTTATTTTAGACTTCATTCATTACCGTGGGAGATTTCTAAGGCTTTCTTTCGTTTACACACACATTGCATCCGTACATAGAAAACAAGACCATGGTTTGAAAAGGACTACTTCCATTTTACAATTTTCGCAGAGACCATAGTTTGAAAAAAGACCATAGTAGGGGACAATCCTTAGTGCGGCATGCGCCTGACCTCATAGCCCCCACTGCGGCTTTGACATATACGGTGTCAAACACTGGCTGACCTCCGGGCTCCGGGGGAGGCAGGAACCGAACCCCCATGGAATTCCTTGATTGTCTGGCCTCCTTTATTTTCGCCACCAACTTCAACCAGCTGATGAAACCACCACAGAGCTGAGCCACCGCCGGCCGGCCATGTTTCGAAATACCATTTCGCAATGGACTGGTGACGATGTCAAAGGTTTTCGCTCTGTCCCGAAAACTATGCCGGGCGCGTCGGCCGCCGTGGGCATCATCAACCTCAGATGTTCGTTCCACTCGCATAGTCACACAACTGCAGAATTGCTGCTTCCTTATACTCTTACAGAACAAACTGCAAAGTGTATTTGGGCTCTCGTCTTGGTTGTGAACGTGAAAAATAAGCACGTACATCTACGATTATTGTTACTAAGTATTTTTACCACGACTCACAAATAAAATAACCTCTCTAGAAAGATGATCTTTTGTTGCAAGTGGTGGAATTAGGTCATCACCCAAACTCCTCCATCGACAGGAAAGAAAAGCAAACGGCATAGCCCAACCTACTTATATGTGGTGAAGCCGCCTTTTCCACATCGTGCAAATTTTATATTTACAACCAGGTTAAAGGTAAAAGCCTCCGCCGCAGCCTGCTGTCTGCCTGTGGAGCAACGGATGGTTGTGGATCGCAGGTAGGAGAGCGCACTTATCGTGTCGTGGAAACCACGCTATCATGTGAGGTCTCCACCGGTAGCCTGCACGGCGACTGATGAGACGCCAGGTCTCCTATCAACATAGAAAAGGATGGTGGCTGCACCAGCAAAGTAGCATGTCGTACATACACGTACGTTCCGGCGAGCAGCCAAGGACAGGACAGGGGAGGAAGAAAGGAGAAGCAAGTCAGTCCGAGGCAACCGTGATGGCGACCCATTCTGGCCTTCGCCCTCCGGCGTGGGTCAGTGGCGAACGGCGCGTGCGCATATCCGATCCGGGTGCCCTGCATGCTCCCGGCTCTCGCGCCGCGAGCTCCTCCGTTCGTTCGCCGAAAGAGATCGATGGTCGTTCATCAGAGCGCGCGCGGCACCTTCCTGGTTGGTCTGTAAATTAGTATTTGCAGCGCAATGTGATTCTTAAGGACATTTTCAGTCTCATTAAATAAAGTGACACATAAACAAAACGGATGATATGGCAAAAATGTCATGAGGAGAGATGAAAGTTCTGGTGCACACCATTTTCAACGCATTTGGAACCGAGTGGAAATTTTCAGTTTCATTTTCTAGCGTTGGAAACGGAGTAAAACTCCCATCAAAAGTGTTTTGTTCCAAAACATCACGCAGCATATAAATGTTATGGTAATCCTATAGAATCGTGGAATTATTTTTTTGCATCGAGGCTCGAGGTGTTGTTTTATTTATTTATGATTTTATTCTAGCCAGAATAACTTGATAATTTTGAAAGCAGCCAAATGAAACAAATTCACACACGTGACGGTATGGTAACGCATGTCTAGAAACAAATAGTTGAAACCACTTACATATGTCTAAATTGTGGACAGTAGAAATTGAGTCATGGTGGGTGGAGTCGTACTCTCAAGCTTCGGTCACAGCACTGAGAGATTGTTTCACTAAGATACATCGATATTTCATCCGCACGTAATTATAAGAAGAATGTGAAAACTATTGGAAATATATGTTTTACTCTACCAGATATTAATTAATATGAGGTCATAAATCAGTGGTGCAGCTATGTAAACCAAAATTAGTTCTAAAAATCATATAAATCATAGATGGATGCAGTAAATTATTCATTGCAAATATAAACAATAAACTCTTTTCTGCCGCTATACATGTAAATGATGCTACGTACTAGCAACTAAACACTTCACCAAGCAAGCATAATAAGCAAATTAAAAAGGAGGGGTTTTGACAATATTGCAAGGCAGCCGCAACAAATGGTGGCGTGATAAAGCAAGATATTGTCAATTTCAATCTGGCGTTTTCCCAAGCCTTGTAATACTTAATACTTGTAGAGTAGCCTGGCTGGCATAGCTGGCCATTCCTGTACGTACATTTGCTTTCGACTGAAATGAAAAGGCAGAGCACATGCTATTTTTCTCAAAACAAAACGAGACTATGTAGCATAGTCTACCATTCAACCAAACACGTGGCCAAAACACACGTCAAATTCTGCTACGAGTCCTATTTCACAGCTACAGAAAATCTTCTACATATGATCCCATATATTCACTCTATAAGTATACTATAATATTAACACAATCTCCAATATGGGACCTTGACCAGTAGTTTTTGTAGATAGAAAAATTTATATGTTAGCTATGAAATTATTTTTTACGATAAATTAGGTAGCATCAAACTTGTATTGTTAATATACAACAGAGGTGTTAGCCCGATCTTCTATGAGGTAATGATAATTCGATTAGTGAAGATCTCGACGTTGACGATCTGGGCTTCTAATTACTCAGATTCGAACACATACAACTGCTACACCACTCCTCTGTTGGTTGCGCACACAATTAACCTCGCCACGAAGGCTTTCCATCCATGCGCATCGTGAACAGAAATAAGAACGATAAACAAAAAAAATATGAATGCAAATATGAATGAAGCAAAATCAAATATATATAGTTCAAGCTCTTATCGCGAAATGATTAATCGACACAATCGAGAAAAATAAGAACAAGTACCCCGATCACAGTAAAAGGACTTGTCGTCACCGTTACAATGAATCGAATTCTAGAAGGAAAGGTAGAACTAAACAAAACTCAAACACTATTGTGGCGGTGACTATTGAATATATGCTCTTAGGGTTGAGTTAGGATTGGAGGTGACGCCCCTAATAGGCTCAAACACAATACACGCCTAATAACTTAAAAGATGGTGGCACTGTACCCTGACAGATTCTGAATGCCCTATTATTTTGGCGATTTCTATTGACTTAGAAGGAATTTTGATGTGAGACAGCTTATCTCCTTAGCTTTCCGTGTATCTATACTATAAAGAGAATTAGATTTGAAAACACTTCTCACCAAGATTAAGCCCACCCCCACCTCACAGAGGACCCATCTGTCATGAAAAAAGGACTACGAAAGGGGAGGGGGGAGACCCATTTTGTCGCCCTTCGGAAGAGAATTCCCCCCAAAACCCAGAACTTTTTTCACATAAATCGGGTCCACCTAAATCTACCCACGCGCCCTTTATGTTGCCATATTTAATATGTATAATCTTAGCAAGTTTTCAAGTAGATGGTAATTGATGATTATGTTTGGATTTAAGTCCAATCTGTTACCATAATTAATATGTATAATTTGAGTATGTTTTTAAAGAGACGATAGATTTCCATATTTAATATATATAATCTGAGCAAGTTTTCAGATAGATGGTAGTTGATGATTACGTTTGGATTTAAGTCCAATGTGTTGCCATAGTTAATATGTACAATCTGAGCAAGTTTTTAAACATATGATAGGTTTCCTTAGTTGATGATTGTGTCCAGATTGAAATCTAATAATTACCATACTAGACTATCCAAATTTAATATATACAATCTGAGGAGGTTTTCAAACATATGATAGATTTCCTTAGTTGATGATTGTGTCCAAATTGAAGTCATAATTACCATACTAGACTAGCTAGGACTTACATAAATCACGCCAACCAGCCGTCACTTCTCATTATCCCCCATCGACATGTGGTTGTTCCACAAATCCTCCAGCAGAGAGATCCCGCGGCCGTCGGCTCAACACATATGTGCACCTGCAAGCCGGAGCGTCTTCAGCGTCGGAGGTCGTACTACAGGGCGTCATGCATGATGGGCAGAGGCAAGAACGTCGGCGCCGTCGACAGCGATAGAACAACGTCGGACGAGGAGGACGACGAGGTCAGAACCAGCAGCTTTGCCATGTCCGACGTGATGAAGAGCCCTGCGGCGGCGGCGTTGAGCCGATGCGAGAGGTACTATCTGGTGGCGTGCAAGCAGATGGTGGGGTTGTTTGCGATGGTATGGGTGAGTCGAAGTTGGTGCCGCACGTCGGCCATGTCAAGTTCTCCTGCGTCGGCCACGGTATCATGGGATACTAGACTAGATAGTTTGATGAACTTGTTGATAGGATGAACTTATTGCGTCGACCGCGGCACATGCAACTATCAAATTGATTTAATTAGTTGTTAGATCCGCATGTTTACGTGATTTGCGGCGTTGTTTGAATGTGTTTTTTTTCAGCAGCTCATACTTTATTTCTGAACATATATACAGTAGGTATGTTGTCATATATACATCATGGTAAAAAGGAATTTGCCAGTATACTTGCAAAACTGGCGTATATGATTACGTTTAGATTAAAGTCCAATAATTTTATATTTTATTTTTATTTTTGTAGTGTACAATATGGTAAGTTCTGCTTGCGATGTCGTGCCCTTTATGTTGTCATATTTAATATGTATAATCTGACCAGGTTTTCAAATAGATGATAGTTGATGATTATGTTCGGATTTAAGTCCAATAATTTTACATTTCCTTTCCATTTTGCAGTGTACAATATGGTAAGTTCTGCTTGCAATCCGCTCCATTTATGTTGTCATATTTAATATGTATAATCCGAGCAAGTTTTTAAATAGATAGTAGTTGATGATTACATTTGGATTTAAGTCCAATAATTTTACATTTTCTTTCCTTTTTTGCAGTGTACAATATGGTAAGCTCTGCTTACGATGCCGCATCCTTTATATTGTCATATTTAATATATATATATAGTCTAAACAAGATTTCAAATAGATTGTAGTTAATGATTACGTTTGGATTTAAGTCCAATAATTTATATTTTCTATCTATTTTTGCAGTGTACAATATGGTAAGTTCTGCTTGTGATGCCGCGCCTTTTATGTTGCCATATTTAATATATATATAATGAGCAAGTTTTCAAATATGTGGTAGTTCATTATTACGTTTAGATTTAAATCCAATAATTTTACATTTCCTTTCTATTTTTGCAGTGTACAATATGGTAAGTTCTCCTTGCAATGTCGCTCCCTTTATGTTGACATATTTAATATGTATACTCTGAGCAAGTTTTTAAATAGATAATAGTTTATGATTATATTTGGATTTAAGTCCAATAATTTTACATTTTCTTTCTATTTTTGTAGTGTAAAATATGGTAAGTTCTGCTTGCGACGCCGCGCCTTTTATATTACCATATATAATATATATAATATGAGCAAATTTTTAAATATATGGTAGTTGATGATTACGTTTGGATTTAGTCCAATAATTTTACATTTTTTTATTTTTGCAGTGTACAATATGGTAAGTTCAGCTTGCAATGTCGCGCCCTTTATGTTGTCATATTTAATATGCATTATCTAAGTAAGTTTTCAAATAGACGGTAGTTGATGATTATGTCCTGATTTAAGTCCAATAATTTTACATTTCCTTTCCATTATTGCAGTGTACAATATGGTAAGTTCTGCTTGCGATGTCGCACCCTTTACGTTGCCATATTTAATATGTATAATCTGAGCAATTTTTCAAATAGATGACAGTTGATGATTATGTTTGGATTTAACTCCAATAATTTTACATTTTCTTTCCATTTTTGCAGTGTACAATATGATAAGTTCTCATTGCAATGCCGCTCCCTTTATGTTGCCATATTTGATATGTATAATCTGAGCAAGTTTTTAAATAGATAGTATTTGATGATTATATTTGAATTTAAGTCCAATAATTTTACATTTTCTTTCCATTTTTGCAGTGTAAAATATGGTAAGTTCTGCTTGCGATGTCGCGTCTTTTATATTATCATATATAATATGTATAATATGAGCAAGTTTTTAAATATATGGTAGTTGATGATTACATTTGGATTTAGTCCAATAATTTTACATTTTTTTATTTTTACGGTGTACAATATGGTAAGTTCAGCTTGCAATGTCGCGCCCTTTATGTTGCCATATTTAATATGAATTATGTAAGCAAGTTTTCAAATAGACGGTAATTGATGATTATGTCCGGATTTAAGTCCAATAATTTTAAATTTCCTTTTCATTATTGCAGTGTACAATATGGTAAGTTCTGCTTGTGATGTCGCACCCTTTACGTTGCCATATTTAATATGTTTAATCTGAACAATTTTTCAAATAGATGGTAGTTGATGATTATGTTTGGATTTAACTCAAATAATTTTACATTTTCTTTCCATTTTTTGCGGTGTACAATATGGTAAGTTCTCCTTGCAATGCCGCTCCCTTTATGTTGCCATATTTGATATGTATAATCTGAGCAAATTTTTAAATAGATAGTATTTGATGATTATATTTGGATTTAAGTCCAATAATTTTACATTTCCTTTCCATTTTTGCGGTGTACAATATGGTAAGTTCTGTAGATATGACTATTTTCACCTGCTTCCAAATAGTTATTTGGATCTTCATCACACAATGGTACCTCCTCCTCCGGAAGTCTCTGAGTTAGAGTAGATGTGCCAATTACACGTTTAGTCTCTATTTTATATTGTCGTTTGGAACATTTCAGTCTCGAATATTTACTTATTTGACTTTGCAATATTTACTTATATTTATATATTATAGTATACACTTAAGTTTGATATTTTGTCTATTATTCTCTCTTTTCGGTTTCTCTGATTTGATGTAGTGCTGAAACAGTTGATTACTGAGCCACTGAAAGGTGAGCTCCAAGCGAATGTTTGTGAGTTTGTGATTCTAATTTGTGAATTCGCAAAAAGAGAAGAAGCGTTGAGCATAAAGTTTATAGAACTTGTACCGTATGTCTTGCAAATTGAACATTTTCTTTAAATTACAATCAACTTTCTATTGAATTCAAGATTTTTCCTATGCCCTTTTTAAAACACGTGCCTGTGGAACCTGCATACCAACTAGTATGTGAAACGTTGAAAACCGAGCTCGTATACGATCTGGGCGACAATTTCGCTGCATGCTGCTCCTAGATGGCTCGAACTTGATTTGTTTGGGTCTCCACCTTGGCGTATCAAATCGGATAAATTTTGAGTCTTCTTCTTGGCTTGAACACCCTTGTTGATACTCTCCATCTTTGTAACATTCCAAGTATGGTCGAATGTACGTATGTCTTGTCCTCGTTAATATATATGAAGTATTTTAGTTACAAATGATCCACGGGATAGAGTTGTGATAACTCAAAATGGCCTTGTATTATTGGGTCATTAGATATATAAAATTTTATATAGCCTTGTTATTTTTTTAGTTTTATTGAATGTACTTATTAGCCGGGATAGGAATTCTCGGGTCGAGCCCATCATCATCAGCGCAAATCCTTTTAGCCCAACAGGATTCTCGGGCCAGGCCTAGGTATTCAGCTGAGCCAAGGGGTTTTTCTTATAGCCTGGCCTATATAGGCTCAGCGCCCAATTTTTCAGCGCGCAGACATTTGGAAAGGCATTTTGTCATGGGATTGCGTTTGCTTGTTGGGCTTATGATGGTACCTAAACCAAGCCCATTTGTTATGGATCAGGCTATTTGCTTGGGGAACTTTGGCAGCCTGTTGTACTCTGAAGAATGAACTACTCCTACTTCTGAAGTCCGTCCGAATGGTGAACTTGGAAACTATTATGGTGAACGTTGTAGAGTCGTAGGGCCTTCGAGATCGTTGATCAACCCGGAATTCACGCAATCTGAGAACAAACAACAGCATGTCTCCAAACCAAACCTCAAGTACTCTGAAGTTGTACTTACTATAGTATCGTAGCTGCACACTCATTGTTTGGTCCATTGCACGATGCATCTGTGTAGTTCTGTACTCTGAAGTTGTACTACACCGCTGTTTCTCCTCTAGCACGACGTGAAATGGGAAATGAAAAGTCTGACCAAACGGTTCACAGGCACACTCATTCCTCTATGATGTTCAACGGAGCACAGCACCGCCGATCCCGACGTAACGGAGCAAAGCAAGGCAGCCGCCAACCGCCGACGAACCACCCAAGGCGTGGAGCGCCGCAATCATGCCGGCCGGCTGGCTCACGCACCCGTACCCGCGGCCCGAACCAACACGTAACGTGAAAAAGGTGGGAGGTTGACGAGAGGAGAGGGAAGTGAACAGCCGCCGAGCGAGCCGGCCCAGGGCGCCGGATCGGAACGTGCCCAACTACCGGTAATAGCGGGCGAAACGCGAGCACTCGCGATCACGCCCTTCTTTCTCGGCTGCGGCGGTTCGAGTGGGCCGGACTGGGGACGGGGAGAGCCGAGAGCAGCCGCAGGGCGCGCGGGTACGTGTTCGCCGGCCGTGCATGCCAACCACGCGGGGGCCGGGACAGCGTGCGCCCTGCGTGGGCGGCAGGTGGCCGACAGGCGCCGGGCGCGGCAGGGGGGACGGCCGGGCGCGAGGAACGAGGCGAGGCGGGGCAGCGGAGGCAAACAAGTGCGGCGACGACGGCCGGCCGGTGAGAGAGGCTAGCCTAGCCACGTGAGGTGTCTCCGGCGCGGCAATCGAGGTGGCGGTGATGGGGCGACGGGCTGGGTTGGCCGCGACGCGACGGGGTAGAGCGAGGAGGACCACGCAGCAGCCCACGGAACGGAGTAGACTACGATGATGCATCACAGTAAACCATCTTTACTGGTTAGCAAGCAGTTCGAGCTGAGATCGAAACGCTTCGAAGCGATCTAGCTCAAAATGATAGCCATACTATATACGTACCCCGGCATCGGCAGCAGGCCAGCAGCACAGCACGCGTCGATGCTCTGCCGATGCGTGTACTACCAAACATGCACCCTCCGAAGAATATTCAGGACGCCACAGCACTCCACCGATCCCCCAATGCAATTTTGGTGGGGGTGGTCCAGCGCCTAGGTGCCCCGGCCAGCCCTGCCAAAAGACCTCGCCACGTCCCTGTTGCTTGCTGCCTTTTCCTTTCCCCCTGTTCCTTGGTGGTCCGTGGAGCCACTGGGGGTACTGCCGCTCCAAGACCGTGAGCAGAGAACAATAGCAGGAACCAAGCCCAGTGCCAGTACAGGATCGATGGATTATTCCGCGCCCAGAGACAAACTGTAAAAATTCAATTCCCTGCGCACTGCACGCCCGGCCGGACTGAGGAGTGCGCACCTGACCGTGCCCTGTCTCTCGTATGGCCCACCCGTCAGCCAAAGAACAATGCATGCAGTGCAACCATCAGCTCAGCTCGCTCGGTACTGTTGCGCTCGTTCAGTACATTGCTGATTGCTACCACACACCACTGCACATCTCGCTTTCCATTAACATCGCCACTGCTGGCCGTCTCCATTGACGCCATGTCGTCGCTAGCTGCTAGCAAGATCATATCGATCCAGCCCGAACGATCACGACGAGCGAGATGTACGCGCGTCCGGGGCTGACTGCACCAAGTCTCTGCGTCGCGACGACGGCGGGGATCGGAGCGCGTACTGGCCGTAGCCGTCGAACCTCGCGGCACCTCCCCGTCCCCGGGCTAGCTACACGCTCAAATGCAAGCGTCCAAACGCTACCGTCCAGCGCGGCCGGGATCGCGAGCGTCATATCAGCGCGGGCGCCCGTCCTTCTCGCGTCCCGCTGGTCTTTGGATGCAATAATCGAGAGCCGACATGCTTGAGCGTAACTAGCCGGCCGGTTAGCGAGACCGGCGGGGCGCACACCAACAACGCGGGGTTACGTGATCTCCAGGGCGTTGCGACTAGTCATATCTGCCACCCATATTAAGCTAAGGATCGGCACATGCATATATGCATGTCGCTCGACCGGTTGGGTTTGCCGTGTGCACGAGAGATCGGACCGTGGATTATTTGCTTGCGATTGACGGTGACGCGCCGGGTACGGTTGGAGGGGAATAACGGCGCGCTTTGTCAGCTTATTGCTGTACGCGTACGCTTCGTTAGTCAGCTAGGTCGATGTCGAGCATATGATATGGAATCCTAGAAAAGATCATGTACTCTGCTACGACCGCTGCTTTTTTGGTTAGCTAGGCCCCAGATATACGTAGTATAAAGTTACTGAATGCTCCAACATAGCTACCGCGCTACCAGAGTCTACTGCCCATGACTACACCGTTCAAGATGCACACCCCGGCGACACGAGGATTATGATATTACAGCACAATAGTACGTTAATAATTTGTGGTGACATATATTGTACATTATATTTTAAGCTCACAATAAAGTAGGACGTGCCACTATATCTAGTTAATCATGGTCAGTTTAAAAATACAAATCAGGCTTAATGCTCTAGCTGGACTATTAGTGGCATACATGCACAGAATGCATGCATAGTGGATGCAATGATTTCCTTCGTTTTGTCCCTGTCGGAAGTCAGAAGTCAGAATATTATGATGCTCAATGCCTGGTTCACATGATCATGCGTGCCTGCGGTTACTGTAGTGAATGACTAGCTCGATCGTCGATTCCTCGATGTATCATCACTGCACCAATTTTATCTTGTCTGGCTACGCCAGGACAGGGTTTATACAGCTATACATATATATGTAAAGGCAGGACTTCGCCTACGCGCAAATATGATTTTGCGCTGCATTACACATACATATCACTAGGTCAGATATACTATTGGGTTTAGGGGTTGATGATTTGCTCTACTTGATCATAGCGTAGCGAGGTAGTGAGACTCATTTTTGAGGGGTTAGTCACCCCTCATGTATAGTTTTATATTTTTCAAGTGGGTCGAAGACGGGTACAGTGCTCTTTATATGATCCTATCTGCAGTATACTGTTTGATTTGATGGGGGTATTGCTGCCAATGCGCAACACCATGAACCTAGCTTTTCTTTTGAAAAGAACAGCATTATATCTAGACTATAGGGTATCAGTTAATGATTGCTTGCTTAGCGCATTAGGCCTTGTTTAGTTCTAAAAAGCAACCCCAAAGTTCACTATGTAAAAAGAAGATTTTCATCACATCAAAATGTCGGCACATGCATGGAGTATTAAATGTAGATGAAATCAAAAATTAATCACACAATTTTGTTGTACTCGGCGAGACGAACATTTTGAGCCTAATTAATCAATTTTTGAACAATTTTTCATAAATACAAACAAAATGCTACAGCGACGCATTTATGGTGACGTGACATCTTTCTCCAATTCCTCACCCCCTAATTTGCATGTAAACAAGGGCTTAGCCAAATGACCTTATTAGACGCAAGTCAAATTCTACCTAAATTGTGTATCTCGGTGGACCACCCAAATCCGCCTTGTCATCACATGCATACGTACCCACACCATTGCATTTGAAGAATAACAGAGGAAGAAAAACCTCATTATAATGTGCTTTGTGGAAAGACGCAGCTTAATAGTATTGTTCATATGCATTCGTTCATAACCGTTGAAGTATCGGAAATCGTCATCCACATGGACTATTCCGATTTTCAAGTAGTGTGTGGGTTCAAGTCAGGTGGGTGTGGTCCTACCTCTACAGCATTCCAAATGTGTTTTTTAGATTATGACACCATTTTAGTTTTGAGCTGAGTTATATACTACGCGTCTTATTTTGATTTGGTTCTATGGACGGAATATATATATAGCTTTTATACTGGTACGTACATACATCTAATCTAAAATCCATTTGAGTACCGTATCATTATATATGTGGACAAATCTACATATGCCGCTGCTTTTTACCACAGGTTCTCTTCTCTTCTTTTCACAAAGTGGCTGTGGCCTGAGAAATGTGAGAGCTGATCTGCAAAAGCAACACTTTCTTAGGTAGTGCCATTGACCTAGCCAGAGTATATACGGTAAGCTTTTTGGTGGGGGGACAATATTATGACCCTTAATGCCAAGACTGATTGTGGATGCTTGGGTCTTGTAGTAGGTTCGCCTCCTGCATAATTAACCGATTTTAGCGCTTCAGATACGAAACGTTAATTTATATTTGAGAAAATTATCTTTGTTATTATTTGGAACGGCCATATATACTCTAATCTGGACTGATATATCATATATGCCCTAAAACAGAAATGGCAGCTTGTGCTGCATAATCCAAACTGCATAGATAGAATGATCCGCTAAACCATATGTAACCAAAGAAATGCACCCACAATCCCACATTATGGGAAATATCAAATATCCCCATCGCTTGCTCCTGACTACCGAGGCTGTGTTTAGTTCCTAAAATTTCGCCCTAAAATTTCATTATGCAAAAAATTCCATCACATCACATTAAATCTCTCTCCTCATGGAGTATTAAATGTAGATAAATAAAAAAATTAATTGCATAGTTTTTATGTACACGACGAGACGAATCTTTTGAATCTAGTTAGGTCATGGTAGGACAACAATTACCATAAACAAACAAAAAATGTTACAGTGCGATACAGTGACCGATGTTACTTTTCGACCACCCTTTTTGGGATCTAAACATAGCCTGACTAGAAATCCATGCTGGAAAAGCAGATTTGCATCGTCCTCACTCCTCACTCCCATCCTTTTACATCTTGACTTAGGCCAGTCCCAGTGCAAAGTTTCATATAGTTTCATACACATTAAATATGGTGTCAAATCAGCATTTTAGATGATGTGGCAAAGACTTAACGAGGAGAGAGATGAAATTGATTTCATCTAGATGAAAATCTGCATACACTGTTTCCAACAAGTTTGTGTCTTGCATGCATTGCCTATGAAACATCAAAAATAAAACAATGCATTGTATGAACCATTTCATCTATGAATTAATTATCTACTTACTTACGTGGCATTTCTTGAAAACAAAAAAATAAAATCTCCGCCGGTAACAGCCTTACCAACCAACCAGAAGCAAGATGATGGTGGAATGGTTAAGGTATGCGGAGGACAATCATGAAGTTGCAGGCATATATCACCTCAAAAGGAGCGGGCAAGGAAGGGAACCCTAGGAATATTCTCTTGGTAGCCTGATAGGTGACAGTGGCCTCGCAGTCGTAGCTCGTAGGTGACCAAACATGTCGTTGGGACCTTGTTTAGATCCTAATTTGGAGAGTCTAAAGTTTGGATTTTATCTTAAATACGATACTGTAGTATTTCATTTGTATTTGTAAATAATTGTCTAAACATTGATTAATTAGGTTCAAAATATTCGTTCCGCAAAGTATAATAAAACTATGCAATTAGTTTTTGATTTCATCTACATTAAGTACTTCATGCATGTATCGATATTTTGATGTGATGAAAATCTTCTTTTTGCATAGTGAAATTTGGAGATGAAATTTGAGAAGTGGTGCAACGGTGTACTACTGTAAACATAGTGGTCCAGCTCTCTTCTAGAGCCAGCCAGGGTACAGATGAGAACAGTTTTTTTTCCTGGCAAACTATACTAATCCAAAAAACTACTGCATTACACATGACAGTTCATAGTTTGCCGGACACCGTGGGCGGTAGTAACACGTTCAAGAGCATAAATCTATAAATTCATTTTAAGTTTCACTTTAGTGGAAGTGGGAGAAACACCTCTTTTCTCATACTTCCTTTTGTGAAAGACCCGGACACTGTCCGGCATATGAGCAAGAGGAGCATATTTGCATGGATACGTTCGTAGGATTGGACACAGTTACTTCTCTGTTTTTTGTCCATACCTATATGGACTTGTAGGAATGCGCGTTCATTATGAGCTTCTCTAAAGCCACCATCTTAGTCAAGATTCCTTCAAATACGTGGGGTTTGCGTTGCCACGATAGGAGTTTTTTAGGTAGTGGATGCAATGTGCTCATGTCCTTGACAACAACATGCATGCATTTGATGTATCAAATGATGCCAAGGTGCCATAGTGTACTTGTCGCAGCTAGCCATGCACTGTAGCCAAGACATGGCAGTGGTGTACATGCCGAGTGCTGCCTGTCCACACACATGAGAGGATATCCATCCCTTCGTGTGAGTCATGTCCGACTTTTTTGTTTTTTAGCCCTTTTCGCGAAAGAAGTTCACAAATACGTCCCTGGTAGAAAGATTTCAAAAAATGGACCCTGGGCTCGGCGCCATAGCACGCGGCGCCGAGGTCACACAGCTCGGTGCCACGGTGCATGGCGCCGAGCCATCGCGAGCCGAGCCAGCGTGGCGTCTGATGTGGCAGGGGCTCGGCGCCGTGGATCTTGGCGCCGAGCCTTTTAATAGTGCTCGGCGCTGAGCTCCTTCCGCGCCTCCGCCAGCTCGGCCTCACCCGCTTGTCCTCCCCGTCGCCACTCCGCCGGCCGCCGGCCGCCCCCACCCCGCCCCCGGCCGGCCGCCGCCCGCCGCCCGCGCGCGCCGCCGCCCGTCGCCGCCGGGCTGGGCCGGCCAGGGCCCGGCGCCCCTGGCCCCGTTGCCCCCTGGCCATCGGCGCTCGTGCCGCCGGCGCCCGTGGCCCGGCGTCACTGCCCCCGGGCGCCCCTGCCTCCTGCCGCGTCACCCCTGTCGTGTAAGGTAAAAAAATTAGAGAAACAATCAGTGATGTTAGTAATTTATACGATAGCTAGAATTATATATAATAATTTAGTTACTATAGAAGTAGTTAGTGATTTTAGTTTAGTATATGCATAGTGATATTAGTTAGTGATAATATTTACGGTAGTATTTTAGTTAGCGATATCATTGGTATACTACGTTAGTATAATGAAGATTAGTGGTAGTATAAAGTAGTATATATTAGTATATGTTTGTAGTGATAACTAGTGGTAGTTTTGAAGAATAGACGTGACTTACGGGGTAATGAAAGTTTGTTTCGATATTTGCATGTAGTACTAGATGGACAACCTAGTGAACATATATCATGGTGGCAGTGTGGAAAGAGATCGTTATGGATATGTTGAGTTTGTTGACATGCAAAGTGTGCCGGTTCTATTCAATGAAAGGTCATCTTTTAGTGAGTTTGTTGTAAGGGCTCGTGAGGAGATACGTTCCCATGGAGACGTTGATGACATAGAAGTTGACGGTGTTATCAACCTAGGTGCTCCCCCCAACATCTTGAGGCGGACCGTCCGAATTGACAGTGAGAACCAATGGGACAATTATGTGAGAGTGGCAATGAAGAGTCAGTTGCAATGTTTAGATGTGGTGGTGCAGCCGGTGTTTATTGATCCCACCCCTAACATGTGTGGCCCAGAAATGGATCATCTCCCACATGGTGACTCTCCGCTACGGGAACTTGGTAGGAGTTTTGATGAATCTTTGCCGAGTGTCCCCGATGCTCAATCTGCTCCTGATAGTAAGTATCGAATCCACATATGTTGTTGGAGCTCATGAAATACCATTTTATCATGATATCCTTATCTTTGTGCCTTTTGTTATATAGGGGACATTCATGATAATGTCGGTGTTAACTCGTTGCCCTATGGTGTCCGAAATGAAGAGGAAATTAGGGCCTCCAACAGTGTGGAAGTTGAAGCTGCAGTTATGCATCATGATAATGTCGGTGCACACCGAGTCTCCTCCTTTGTCCGAAATGAAGATGAAATTAGGGCCTCCAACAGCATGACAGATGTGGCTAATGAAGCTCAAGTTATGAATGATGATGAGCCTTATGAGTGTGCGAGGGCCATTGACTCTGATGATGACCGACCGGTTGGAGAGCTTACAGAGAGTGACATTGAGATGATGAGACGTATTCTGCCTGGTCGTGACTTAAGTGTTCATGCATTCAGTGATCTTGCACATTCAGATAAGGCTCATGCAGAAGGTCGTGATGAAGACCTTTTAGATGCTCCTGAGGTTTCTTGGAGCATGACAGTTGAGACGGGGCGCATTTTCAATGACCTTCCATCATTGAAGAGGTGGTTGCAGCATTTTGCAGTCCTTCGCAAAAGGCCATAAAAGGTCCTCCATTCTTATGCTGAGCGGCGGTACACAGTTGTACCACCTACCGCAGCGAGTTGCTAGGCAGTTTGGTTTGCGACAGGAGTGGCCCGTACCACCGTTCTCGACGTCCATCGGGTTGCACAAGTAAGTGCATTCACTTGTCCATTTTGTTTATGATTCTGCATCTAGATTAATGAAAAAGTTGTCCATTTCGATTATGATTCACCTGCCCATTTCGATTATGATTCCCTTGTGCATTTAGATTAATGAAAAATTGTCTATTTCGATTATGATTCAAACAATCATTTCGATTATGATTCCCTTATGCATTTCGATTATGATTTACTTGTCAATTTAGATTAATGAATAATTGTCCATTTCGATATGATTCACTTCTTTTTCAATCATTGTTGAAACTATTTTTACAGGATTGATCGTCAGAAGCATAAAAAGACTACCGATTTCGAGAGACTTCACCTCGCTTACATTGAAGAATTGGATCTTTTTGATGAAAATGTGTATGAAAATGAGGACGAGCATATGAACTACAACTTCCGGGAGTACCTTTCTTGGTACTTAGGTGTGACTCGTCCCAGATTGAAGGTGCAGTGGATAGGTGCTGACTACGCCGACATGGATTCGTCTGATGACGAAGATACGTCCTATGACATTGCGACCCGGTAAGGGACCGTTGTGGAGGCTGCGCCAATCTTGGATAGAGTGGTACTGGAAGCTCTGCAATCATATTTTAAGAAAGTTTAATGATTGTTGACCGAGTGACAGCTTGTTTTCGTTTGTGATTTGTAGGGCAACGCGCTAAGGCAATCGGTGCTTGATATTGAGCGGTTTTCGACGACGGATGTCGATGAGAGGACGGCTACCTTTCTTGGGGTAAGTTTGCAATATTAACACATAAATATATAAGTGCCATTGAAACATATCCATTGACTAATAATTGAACTTCAGAGACTTGCACACCGGCTACGTCGTGCTGCAGCTCGTTGTGGTTGTAGGAGTAGCGCGGCGAGGGACGTGCGTGGTGATGCGGCTCGGCGAGGTGCAAGACAGGCCACTGCTTCGCACGACAGGTCAACAACGGATACTTTCGCTGACGTTGCAGTTGAGGGCGAGGAGGAGGAGGACCACGAGGAGATTGGACCGTCTCAGATCCCAGATGCTCCTCAGCCTTCGCAGCCTGCCACACTGTAACGCCCGCGTTTCTCTCTGGGAAAAACACGAATGAATGCACCCGGTAAAAGGAAAACCTTTCAAAACATTTTACCGCCAGAGCTTCCGCTTCCGCCAAACCACGTCCGCCTTGTTACCCCCCCTCTTTTTCCTGTTCGCATCGCGATCACCGCCCTCTTTCCGTCCCATCCCGCGTCACCCGCTCTTGGGTCGACCGCCGGGCCGTCCATCTCTGGCCGACCGCCGCCAACCGCCTGTCGGCTCTCCGCCGCGAATCCCGCCGTTTCCCTCCCCTTTTCCCCTCTCTCTTTTTCTTTTCCCCTTTTCCTTCTTTTCTTTCTTCCCTTTTCTTTCTCTTTTCCCTTCTCTCTTTTCCCCCTCCCCTGCTTCCTCTGCCCCACGCGCTCAGCTCTGCTCGCCGCCGGCCCCACTGACACGCCGACCGCCTCTGCTTGTCGCTGCTCCACCGCTCCGGCCTCGCGGACCTGCCACCACACCGTCCGTCGCTGCCGTGCGCCGCTCGGCCACGCCACATCCCGGCCCGCCACTGGACGCACCGCCGACCGCCGCGCTCGCCTGCACGCCACCGCCCGGCCCCGCCGTGGTCGCTTCGACGCGCCATCGCCTACGCACCGTCGCCTCGCCTCGCGCACGCCATAACACGACGAGCACAGCGCCACCGTACCAATCACGGACGCGATTTCCGGCCACCATAACTCCGCCCGCCGGCCTCCACCGCCGCCCGGGGCCCCTCTCGTCGGCCCACTTCCCCAGCACCTTCCCGCGCCTATAAGTAGGTCGGCCAACTTCCTCACCACCACCTCCCGCTCACGAGCCCCTCAGCTCACCTCCACCGCCGCCGCAGCGCCACCACCCACTGCCATTGCCGCCGCCGACCGCTTGCTCTCGTGGGCAGCCCTCCACTCCCCACCTCCGGCCGTGGTAAGCACACGAGTGGACTCGCCATGCCTCGCACTCCCTTTTCCCCCTGTTCCTGTCCACCGCCGCCGCCCCAATCGCCGGCGATTCGGCCGGTCAGCGCCGCCGCCGCCGCTTCCCCCCCTGCACTATGTCGCGAGGAAGAAAGGGCATTTTGCCCATAACCCCCTGCCCTTTTCCCTTTTCTAACCCACGGTCCAATGAACATAAACCCTCTCTCTCTGTCAC
Source organism: Echinochloa phyllopogon (assembly GCA_033239725.1). NCBI lineage: Eukaryota > Viridiplantae > Streptophyta > Magnoliopsida > Poales > Poaceae > Echinochloa > Echinochloa phyllopogon. The sequence goes on from BTCW01000010.1 coordinate 50,365,260, forward strand.
GTTTGCACATAACCCCCCGAACTTTAACCAAATCAACCCGCAGTCCACCGGCACTATTCCCTCTCTCTCTCTGTTAAATTCGCCTGAGGCCCTCAGTCTCTCCTATATTTACAAAGAGGTCCTTTTCTTTATAAACAGCCCCTAAAACCTCCATTAAACTCGTCATTTCATGTGCCAAATTAATCCCGTTTGACCCCAAACTCCACCACAATAATCACCAGTATATTTTCGCCAGTCCACCCAATCCATACCCAAAAATAATCATGCCATCACCATCACTCTCATTCTCTGTCCTTTCTTTCAGAGCTCAGCAAAAACTTTTCTTTTAATTATTGTATGTTTGTTGTGTGTACCGTAGACTCTGCTATGAACGAGGAAGGACTCGAGGAAGAGCCGTGCTACGAGCAGGAGCTTGGAGACCAAGACCCCGGGCAGGAATCCCCCGAGGGTTGGGAGAACGGCAAGTGCAATCCCACCCTTTGATGCATACTTTTGTCCTAGATTTTATAAACACAACCCATGGCCTGTTTTATAAAACTTGCATGATTTTACTACTGAACCCGGTTGGATAGCCATTCCTTGATTGCTATAACTGTTTTCCTTGACAACCTAGATTAATGTTTGAATATGACAATGCTCTGTTTGAATGTTAGTCACTGCTAGAAAGGCTTAGGAATGTTTTACTGTTATACTCTCCATTACAATCACTTGGTGTTTAAAAAAGCAACCGTGTGCGTGCTTTAAAATAAAAGAGATGTCTTTTGTGAATAAAATGAGTATTCGTGTGGGATGAGACAGACGGTATTTCTGTGTGAAATGCCGAGGTGAGCTCGAATCTGTGTGGTTGGGCATGGTGGGAGTTGTCTATCCTGTCACAGTTTTTTTTGGGATGATGTTGTTGTGTCATCTAGCCTAACCCATTTTATTGTACCACCACTCGACCGTTGTATGTGGCAACGGCCTAGCATAAATCCCACTAGTTAAGCTGTTGGTTATGTGGTGTGCTGGTGAGCAACAGAGGGCCATGGAGCCGGGGATACGATCTATGTGAGGTATGCCCCTGGGTGGAACCTCGTTGGTAGGTTGCTAAACCCCCTGGTCGCGTCTGTGATAACTTGTCAGTTTAGCTATGGTGGGTAATGGCTTTGATAGGAGCTGCACTGGCACTAAGGTGTCCATGTTGTGGTAGCCTACTTGTGGTTGTGTACACCTCTGCAGAGTTAAAACCTATCCGGATAGCCGTGTCCACGGTATTGGGCGAGTTACGGCTTGGTCACTTCACTAGTCCCCTGTTTTGGTGTAAGAAAGTGGTTGGTGTTTGTTGAGCTAAGAAAAGGTTTGGCATGGGCTACGACAGATGGGGAATCTGGTAGCTTTAAAATCTTGTGAGTAAAATATTCATGTTCTGTTAATGCAATTAAAAGAAACGCTTGGGAAAACCCCTTTATTAAATAAACCCTTGCATGTGTAAAAATTCGCTTTATTGCAAAAATCAGCCATAAGCCTGTCCTTGTTATTATCCTTTGCATATTTCTGTGGTATCCTGTCCATGGTTGTGATTGTGCTTGCTGAGTACGTGTGTACTCACCCTTGCTTATTTTGTTACAGAGGCAGACCCGGACTTTGTGCCTGAGGACGTCGTTTAGAGGGGTTCGTTCTGCACCCAACCTTTGCCTGTGTGTTAGGGTCACCCCGCTTGAAGCTGCATGGATTTCCATTCTGATGAAGACCTCTATGTTATCGACCTGTTTATCTGGAGTCTAGCATTAGTTATGTTTGTTGTGGCCTTGCAGTGCCACCGTCACCCGTAATGTCGTTTATGTACTGAACTGTCTGTTGTAACAATGTGAACCAGCATCCTGGGACTGGTATTTGTATCACATTAAGTTCTCTCTTTCGAGGGGACGCTTCACACACGTAGGCAGCGTCGCCCACGTGACTGTTACACTCCGGGCACCGACGCTCTAGGTAAGGGCAAGGGTAAGACTAGGAGGCACTGATGGTTGTGGGTGACTTGTAATGGTTGTGGGACACTGTGATGGTGAATATGTTGTATGCGACTTGTGATGGTGGCTTGTGTATGTGACTTGTGATTGTCGGGGGCTTTTGATGCTCAAAACCAAGGGAAGTTATGGCAAAATAATTTCGTGACTTTATGGACTATGGACTGTTGTTATGGACTGTTTGGATTAATTTTATGGACTCTGTTTATGTTGTGGTAAACTTGTTGTGTCTATGTGAACCTATGATATATGTGCCTTGTAATTATTCAGGATGGAATAAAACAAGGGAAGTTCTGCCAAATTTTTTTGTGAAATGTTACTAATTTAGAAAATTATTGAATGTCTGATATGTAACTACCACTGTACCAACCACATATTTCAAATAAATAATTAAGACAATCAAATCGTAAAGAAATATTATATACTACAGATTCTGTAAATATATGAAATGACATGTCACTGAAAAGTCTAGATTCCAAATAGCCTTTTCAGCGTCCTTCAACATAGCATTTTCAGTGTTCATTAGAATAGCCTTTTCAGCGTCCTTCAACGTAGACTTTTCAGACAGCTATCCTAGCCTTTTCAGATGCATTAACCATAGCACATCATGAGTAATTACATGCCTCGGCCTATATATACACACACTGATGAAAGCACACCACATCAGTAGCAATGTCTGGAGGGTCATCTAGTGGGAAGGGTTTCGGCTCAGGGAGAGGAAAGGGGGGAGGAAGGGACCTCCCATTGTGTGGGAGGGGTCTCTTGGCCCAGATGAGTATGGTGAGGCAGTATATGAGTTGCCAGTTCAGAGTAAAAGTGATTTCGGTAAAGAGTGCCCTCTGAGAGGATACGATAAAAGGAGAGAAGACTGGCCGAAATGCATGCATGGGGAAGATTGCTTTTTGCAAATGATGGTTGAGGGCACGGACGGAGGTCGTCGTTTCTTCAAATGCCCACGAGCATGGGTAAATATTATTGCTCTTTGCTTTTAATATATTTTCATATCACTTTCTATCTACAACTTACGATAGCTATTTTTTAATAGTCCTCCAAGGCGCCAGAAAATTGTGGTTTTGTTAGGTGGGTCGATCCTCCTCCTATTCATCCATATCAGGAGTACATCTACTACTTGCAGAATCGCATCTTCGATCTAGAAATGAACATGAGCAGCGGTAACAAGGATGACAGTTCAGAGGAGGCAATGTGCACGGACCCAGATTGCAGCTGTGCATGCCACAAGAAAGATGGACCTCTAACGCCACAGTCTCCACCCCACCACCGTCGCCGCATGTAATGAGCGGATACTATGGAGAAGGTGCAACACAGTTTGCTATGTGGGGACACTACTAGAGTACCATATCGTAGTCATTTCCTACATCAATATTGTTATTAGTGGTTTTAATTACCTAAGGCATGTTAGGTTTATTGGAGGACATGTTTACCCTTGTTTGGTACAGGTCCTCACATGCCACTACATGTATTCTGCATTTCGATTATCCATTGCACTATCTCGTGAGTTTTTTAATTCGTATTCTTTGAGACCAAAACGAAAAATGCACCGCTTGACAACCAACCAAAATAAAAAATACAACATTGTTCTTGGATTAACCGCGCAAGAATAAAATGTGCATTACATGCGAACTAGCATAATAGTCAAATACTCTTAGACATTGTCCATAACTACTTCATTAGACATGCAAATGTAGAGTGCTACTGAGTACAACGGGGCCACTTTCCCTTCCTCAAAGCATCGGGATTTTCCTCCAGTGCTTCTTTCGCACGACGAGCACGCTCAAGCTTCTTATCTCTCTCCTCCCTTGCCTTCGCAGCACACCTCATTTGCAGCTCCTCTTCCCGCTCCTTTTTTTCCGCCTCCTGTTTGCGCCTCATCTCCAACCTTTCATTTATCTCCGCATCCCACTGCTTCATTCCATCCCAAAAGTCCTTGTCTTTATTCTTAATCTCAGTGTCGATCCACTGCTCATAATCGCATAGCAGTGGTGGAGTCTGCAAAAAATTATGAGTTAGATTGCTATTACACGAAGTAACGAATCAAAAATCACTATTTTGACCACCAAGTTCTCACCATCATGCCAATGCGGATCTGCTCCGGTGTTGGATCGAATGCAAAGTTCGCACACATCCAGTACCTTTGTCTAAAAGTCTCCTCTTCCTCTGAAACCTCTACCTTACAAGGATCACCACAAAAGCACATCGGCACGGGAACACCGCTAGGTAATGGGTAAGGTTCGAAGGCATTGCGAGGCCTTTGTTGAAAGTTATTCCTCCTACTCAACAAAAACATATTTGGACTAAATTTACAACTCTACTAACAAAATCGGAGAATTTACTATTTTGGACGAAGATTACCTTGTTTGACCACCTCTACCTCGCCTAGGCATCCTAGTTTTCAATATCACATGTACACATATTAATCATTTAATAACTCATAAGAAGTTTCATATCTAGGGTTACAAAATACACATAATTTAAACCAAATCAATCCGAGAAAAATAGAGGACATGACAGAGGATACCTTGCTCTCGAAGATCTACGGAAAAAATCAAAGTTTCCACGGTCCAATAGATCGATTCCGGACGTTGGTTGGATGGGGGAAATAGGGAAAACCGAGAGCAACAAAGAACAAATGGAGCAGCCAGGGACGCGGCTGGGGTTGAAAATGGGGGCTCGGTGCCAAGATCCACGGCGCCGAGCTCGACGCCATGGTCTATGGCGCCGAGCCCCCTGCCACGTCAGACGCCACGCTGGCTCGGCTCGCGATGGCTCGGCGCCATGCACCGTGGCGCCGAGCTGTGTGACCTCGGCGCCGCGTGCTATGGCGCCAAGCCCAGGGTCCATTTTTTGAAATCTTTCCACCAGGGACGTGTTTGTGAACTTCTTTCGCGAAAAGGGCTAAAAACAAAAAAGTCGGCCGAGTGCTGCCTGTCCACACACATGAGAGTATATCCATCCCTTCGTGTGAGTCATGTAAATCGAAGCATTGGTGGTACATATGACCATCAGGAGCATGTGACTATATTAGGGCATGTACAAGTGTTAAACAACATCTGTCTGTATAGGCTTAGAGCAGTCCCAATCCATAATATCTATAGGTAGCGTCTATAATGCCATGTTAACAAGACATTACTTTAGACGTTGTGTTCTCTGACCCATGATTTTTTAGTGTGGGTCCTCAATAAATTCATCATCTCTCCTCTCCACCAATCGTATTTGTTTTTATCTATAATGAAGACACCATCATCTCCCAACTCAAACTTGGTAGTGTCATATGCATAGGTTCTCGTGTAGAAACTGAGTCTTGCATGAGACCCAATGTCTTGCTCTTTTTCCACCTCTCTCATATTTAATGTAGTGCCACATAAGCCAATAGTCATATGTGTCACCATATTTAATACTATGAAAACTATCCTAGTTGGAGGGTTGGGACTGCCCTTATATAAATAAAATAAGCTAGTATGATCCTCATTAAATACTATCTCATTTACAGCGGCATGACTTCCATGTAAAACAACACTAACCAGAGTACTATTGAATATCACCGACAGTAAAACAGACAACTCATTATAAAACTATCTATTTAGATGTCTGCGCGCGTACGTTAAATAGACAACAACTCTCTAAATTGTTACATGTGCCCTTGGTAATTCAGGAGGAATTTGAATCAAATGGCGCGACCTCGCATGCAAATTTAATTTGGCACACCATGAACATGATCTTCCACCAGTTAAATATCTATTCCACAGATGGGACAAGAAATTATGTTTGTCTATCTATCCGCTTGGTGAGCTCGATTAGTGTCTATCGCCTCCCATTTTGTCGGCTTTACCATGCCACTTAATCATGGAACCGATGCAAACCTGCTTCCCACATGTTGATCTCACGTACGCGTCATGGTGCAGTACTGCACATAATTTTTGGTCGATGGCGAGCACTAACCACTAACCGATGCCAACTTAATCCGTATTATACCTTGCATAATCGAAACCAGATCTCTTTGAGTGTGGGCGACGAAAATGACGCCGGTGGTCAGGACTAATTGCAGCTACGTGATTAGGCACAGGTAGATTAAAGAACCAAAATAATACCATCCAAAGTTTGAAATTATATACCGCGCATACAGAAGATGGATTCAGGACTCGATCTGGATCTTGGCAGAGAAAAGCCGAAAGAGACACAAGGTGGACGACTGTCGAAATCAGCTCGGTGTTCTTTTGGAAAACTAGTAGACTACTGGTAGTAGTAGGGTGTAAATATAAGCACATCTAGTATATCAGTGGTCTCTGTTCTTTTCAGAGAAAAAAAAAGAAAGTTCGTTCATTTTAATCATGGCTACGTTTTGAACCCGTTCAATTAATTAAGCTCGCCGAAGATTTTGGGATCTCTGCGGAAAGTTTCGATTTCTGCCTTGGTAAATCAACCAATCATTTAAATGATGGCTACGTTTCCTTTCGGTATTTTTCCTCACGCGGAGCTTCAGCTTGATCGTCTTTGCTCTCAGGTAGCGATAGCGATTCCCTTTTTTTAATAATAAAATTGTTCCCGCTTCACCTCTCAGAAGACAGAGGATTAGTTCTAAATTAATTATTACAAACAGTAACATCAGTATACATAGTTTGAGCAGGTAAATGAGTCTCAAACACCTAACCCTAAACTAGAGAACCATCCATGAGAATCAAAGAAGCACCGAGCGGCCATCACCGATAGCAATTTCCTGTGTAACCAGCAGTCTCACGATCGACACCACCGAGACGCTTTACACGGAGAGAAACAGGGCAGTCTTCGTGGCTAGCCGCAAGCGCACTGGCCGGCGCGGCGGCACCGTCCTACCCCGCTCGCTGGCGGGCGATTGCCCCCAAAACCACGGTCCACGGGAAAACGACCAGACCAACCAGCCCGCTCCCCCATCCATCACCGGCTGGCTCATGCGACTCTGCCCCACGCGCCTCCACTAGTTTAAAGGCTCCGCCCCCGCTGCCGCTGGCCTCCAACGTCCCACCACCTCCCCTCGCTCCCGCTTATTTATCGCGCCGCGCCTAAACCCCTGCACTCCCGGCAGATTACACTACCCGCCCGCTTCGGCACGACCGGTGCGCGCGGCCTGCCTCGATGGCGGGGGCGCTGGGAGCGCTGTGCCGCGCCGGGGGATGGTCCTACGCGGCGATCTGGCGCTCCGACCGTCGCGACCCGCGGTGAGTGGGTGAGAGTAGATCTGCGCTGCGCTGCGCTGCGCTGCACTTGCACTCCCCATTTGTTAGTCACTTTTGCCACCGCCGTCGATTTTCGCTGTGTTTTGGAACGGATTACTGGCTGGCTACGGAGACTCGGTTTGTTTCCAACAGTTTCAGCTTTTGTGTATCTCTCTGCTTCCCAATTTTTTCGTGGCACCTTGGGTTGCAGTGTTTTTCTGTTTTCCTGGTATGTTTCTCCAAAGAATGACTACTCAAACTTGTGAGCAACGATACAGTTTGCGAAGTGCGCATTGGGATCTCAAGTCTGCAGAGTGCGGTTTAGTTTGGTGAGAAATGGATCCAGTTTTCAGTTTCTGTCAGAAACGGAGCAAGGGGAAGCTATCTTCCGTATGCTCATTTATCGCGCTCTGTTACCAGAGATCAGACGCATATCTTCCTCCCTTAATTTTTTTTAATCTATTGCAGCTGCAAAACTGCCTCTTGTAGTTGTAGTCGTAGTGCTCACAACTGCACGCACTGAATGCTGAAGTCTTCTGGGCTGTAAAAAGTTGCTCTTTTCCTTTTTCCTCCCTTTCCTAGACAAGGGTTCTGAAATGCGTTAAAAATGTTGTCTCTTCTTTTCTAGATAGTATCTGTTCTTTTGGCACATCGTAAAAGGTGTCCATCATCAATCATTTTCTTCCCTTTCCTCTCGTCAATTGTCATGTTTCTTTGCTTGCTCCCATACTATCTGTGTAGTAGCTGGAGCTTATCTGCCCGATATTCTGTTTTCTTAGCTGATGCTTGGTTTGGTATATTAGGTTGCTTACGATAGGAGAATGCCACTGTGAAGATGAAGCGAGAAAAGTGGTCGAGAAGATGGTCAATCAGGTCCATGTAGTTGGAGAAGGGTACGGCAAAATTACCTTTTTCATGTTTATTCAATTGTTCTTTTGCAAGTCTTTTAGGTTGATATATCTTGGTGCCTGCAAGTTTATATGCTTTTAATAAGTATATAATTTGAATACTACAAGCCTGACTTATTTGGGACATCTTTTCCTGTCGAATCATTTTGGACAACTATTTTGTCTTTAATTTTTGAAAATATTTGATTTTCTCTTCTCGATTGAGGATGTATTACTTCAACAATAAATTGTTAATGTATCATCTTTTATTGCAGTGTCATAGGAAGAGCCCTAATAAGCGGGGAGTACCAATGGATTTCTGATGATATTCCCGTCAGTTCGTCTCAGATAAGCGATGCAGATAACCTAGGTTTATTTCAGGTAGATATTTCCTTTTGTGTTCTTCCTTGATTAGGTTCTGTCCAAACTGTAACTTTATGGTGCATTTTACTAGTTTATATTATTAATATAAATTTTTGAATAACAAAAACTAGGGATAAGGGGGGAACTAACAATTTTCCTCAATGTTGTTGTATGTTGATAAAGTCATGACACTACTTGCATGGTTGTTGAGCAAATGAACAAACATTTGTCCAGTTTGTGTACATCCGTTTGGCTAATTTGCTGCAGAAAGTAAGAAGTTTCCTTGTTTTAACAGAGGAAGATTACCTTCTTGTAGGGTTATACTTGGTGGCAACATCAGTTCCTAAGTGGAATAAAGGTTTTTTCTCTATTTCTTTTCTTATAAACAGTTCACTCTATACACACTTGGAGAAGAAATTAGCTCATTACTTAGAAATTAACAAAATTATAGGCTAGTCACTGAAATGGACACATCTTCTACAGACTATTGCAGTAGTACCTATCCCGGCGTTTGGTGTGGCACAGTTTGGTTCGATGCAAAAGGTTAGTACTAAATTTTGAAAGCAACTTTCACATGATTCTAACAGAAAAGGCTATACCCAATATCATAGTGTCATTGTTTTGGTTGTTAGAACAATTTGTCTACAAGTCTGCCTAAAGACGCTATCTCTGGATTCATGCCAGATCTTAGAAAATGAACATTTGAGATGCATCTCTTGTATGCACTACTAATTGATGCTAATTTGTGCGATGCTAATTGATTTGTTTTGCGACTAAGGAACCATAATGTGCACACCTTCTCATGCATACTAAAAGTTCACATTTACAGGTTTCTGAAAGCTTGGAGTTTCTGGAGCAAGTTAGAGGTGCAATCTTTCTGACAAAAAGTAATTCATGGCATCATTCAACCAATGATGTTCATAAAGACGTTTTCACGAACAATCGGCAATTTCAGCATAATTCTCCAAGCACCACAGATGGTCTTGAAAGTATTAAGGCTGAACCAGAAAACACAAGGCTCCTGGAGGGCACAATAACAGTAGATTCTCTCAAGAATTTTGCAATTGCTTCAAGTAATCACTCTCTGCATTCTTTTAATGGTTTCACCCCCAATGAAAGTTGCAGTGGCCTGAATCCTCACATAGTGGCCATGCCGGTGAACTCCAAGTCAATAAATACTGTTAAAGTATTTCAAAGTGACAGCAATTTGCAGCACAGTAATATTTCAGAAAATGCACTACAAATCAAATCCACCAAACAGCCAGGTTCTAGTTTGACAAGTGCAGCTACAAGTTATTCAAGTTTGGCCAATCTTCCAAGAATAGAGCACGGGCTGACATGCACACCTAACAAGCTACAATATTCTCTACAAAGTGGGAAATCGTCAAGCTTCCTGGATTTACACTCATCAATATTTTCTGCAGATGCTGAGCTGAAATCCACTTTATATGAAAATGACACCCAATTTGTTCAAAGCGATGTGATCCAAGAGGTTGGCAATATTGGATCTACTTCTTATGCCTGTGAGCTTCATGAATTACCAAATGAAATATGGGGAGAAGCTGCGGGGGCAACAGCAGTCAGAAAACAAGACAATGAAAATAATGGCTTGCTTGAAAGCACAACATTTGATGCTGTCATGCATGATTGGTGGGATGGCACTGCCCTACTAGCAGGAAACAACTCACATTTCAGTGCTACTGGCACGAATTCTGTTGCAGGACAGGCAAGTAGTGATCCATTATCAGTTGAAGAGAGGGGGTTGTTTTCAGAACCTATCTTCGAGCAGCTGCTTGGCTTTGACAACAATGTTGGACCAGTTATGGCTAATATTGATCCATTAGCTGGCTCTATCTCGGGCTGTCAATTGCCAAGGCACAACCTTCAAGATTCATTTTCAGCATGCAAGGTACAAGTACCAGCATTGATGCTCCCTTCCATTAGCTGTACATCCGAAAATGTTCCAATTGGAGCATCAAAGGCAACCCCAGTGTCACTTCAAAATTTATCGATGGATGAATGTGGCAGTTTGAACACTGCAAATTCCAAGGTCAGCCAGGTAAAGATGCCTGAAGGAACGAAGGTTGTTAAGAAAAGAGCTAGGCCGGGTGAAAGCACACGGCCAAGGCCAAAGGACCGGCAGCAGATACAAGAGTGCGTCAAGGAGTTACGTGAGATAGTACCAAATAGTGCAAAGGTAAGAATGGACCACAATATCTTTCTTTGTGTTTAACCTGGTGATTGCTGGCTGAGTCTTCTCTTGTCTTCTGCACAACAGTGTAGCATTGATGCTTTATTGGACCGAACAATCAAGCATATGCTCTTTCTACAAAGTGTAACAAAATATGCAGAAAAGATTACACAAGCTGATGAACCAAAGGTATGTCATGCTGGAGAATCCAGATAACTAAACCTTCTATGACTGAGACAGTTCATGCTAGCGTTCCTTGTACTTACTCTATATTCTTTGCGAAGATGATAAGCAAGGATAGTAGCGCTGTCTTGAATGATAATTCAAGTGGTGTTGTCCTGAAAGACGACCCAAGTGCTGGAAGCAATGGAGGTGCCACATGGGCCTACGAGGTTGCAGGGCAGACAATGGTTTGCCCAATAATTGTTGAGGATCTTGCACCGCCTGGTCAGATGCTTGTGGAGGTGAGGGTTCCAAAATCATGGATGACCTAGTGCTATTTTGACATATTTCAGAAATTGAGATGGTACATTTACTATTGAACAGATGTTATGTGAGGAACGTGGATTTTTCCTAGAGATAGCAGACACCATACGTGGATTTGGACTAACAATCTTGAAAGGATTGATGGAACTTCGTGATGGCAAGATAATGGCTCGATTTCTTGTTGAGGTTAACAAACTCTTCATTTTGGGAAGTTTTTTTTTCTTTTTTGGCGAGCTTCTTGGCTGACATTTTAGTGTGTTGGTTTTGCAGGCTAACAAGAAGGTGACAAGGATGGATATATTTTTATCACTTGTTCAGTTACTGCAGCAGAATAGCCTCAATCGATCTTCGGATCAGCTAACTAAGGTCATTAACAATGGCATTCCATCTTTTGCGGAGCATCAGCAATCTCCTATATCAATTCCAGTCGGCCTTGCCGGCAGATAGCAATGACCAATATTTGAGGAAATCTTAACGTAGCATTTGGAGTGCTGATTAGTGGTTGGTGATAACAGTCAGATGTCGATAGAGGTGACAATTGTTAAGGATGCAGCGAATGCGCATTGCAGGGTGTGAAGAAAATTCAGTTAGATGATGTACAAATTCTCATGTGCCGAGTTTAGGAATATTGATTGATGTTGTCGTTGTAATATGTACACTGGTGTGAGCTTATGCTGGTTAGTTCGTGTGCAGCCATATTATTGATTGACGTACAAAAAGTTGTGAAGAATTGCATTATCTTATTTGGATTTCTAAGCAGCTCTACCAAACAAAGTTCATTGTATCATTTCTTTCGCAAAATAAGAAGTTTGTTGTATCATTTCTTTCGCAAAATAAGAAGTTCGTTGTATCATTTCATTCGCAAAAAAAAAGAGAAGTTGGTTGTACCATTTTCCTGATGATTGAACGGTTAAAATCATTTGGATGAGCCCATATATCAGATGTTTTAAATGCAGCGATGTATTCGAATTCTAGTCAAAGCATTTCCCCCTTAAACTGGTACCGAACGTTATCAACGCACTGTTTGGTGCAAGCGATGTAAATACGAGCAAATTCTTTACAAGCGTACAGGCCTGTATATATCTTTTATAGAGTTACAAGTTTACATGCGCGTGGTGCGATGTGAATACGAGCAAGTTCACTAGTCCAGGACTCCCAACTTGTTTGAAACAAACTGTCCCAATGGCCGCCATAAGGAAAATGTAGAATCAAACAAAAATCAACCGCAGACAGTCGCAATTTTTTTATTATAAAAAAGCAGTCCCATTTCAGGAAATATTCGCAAGCACGTCCGTCCATTTCCAGCCCTGCATATTTGCCCGAATCCTGATGGAAGTCAGAGCCCGGGAAGAGGTCCAGCAATTGACCCAGGACTAGTCTCCGGAATCCCACCGTTATGGAACGCGGCAGGTTCTACTCCCGCTGGCCCTTGTTGACTCTATCAACGAGGTGTGGTTGACAGATTTATCTGGCAGAAGAAGAGCAGCGCCGGAGGCGGATCAGCCAAAGTAGAACCTAGACACAGGACACAGCACGAGGACAAGGCGGCTGGCTGGCTCCGCCTGGACTGTTGGGTCAAACAGATGACGAACACGATCTGTTTGGCCAACAGACAAGTGCCTTTCGTCGCACTGTAACACGCTCGAATGTACTCCGTATCCGAGTTGGGCACTTGAGCTATCTGTGCTTCGAGGCTAATATCTCGAGATGGTAAAACAGGATCGCGGCAGATGTGTCGCGCGGCGGCGGCCCACGTCGACTCGTCGACCCCCCTCGGTCCGGAGAGCGGCGAAACACGACCCGCTGCTAGTCCAGCAACGTGAGGCCCGGCCCATGAGAGCCCAAAACACCTCTCCTCCCTCCATCTATGACCGGGTCCCCTCCCCCTGACGACGTCGTCTTTCTTCCCCAGTCCCATCCCATGCGCCGGCTCCTCTTCTCCTCCCACCCTTCCTCCTCCATCTCACCCGTCCCTCTCACCCGCCTCGTTAATTTTTTTAGCCCCCATCTTTGAACACCGCGGCCTCCTCCATCTCCATCCCTCCTCGTTCCCCTCCGATCCCGCGCCTATAAATCCCGCCACCGCCGCCGCTGTGGACCGCAAGCAGGCACGCGCCCCACACAGCTCGCAGCTGCTCGCCCCCCGCCGTGTCCTGTCCTTCTCCCGTCGTCGGCCCGGGCGGGAAGGGGGGGTCCTCGCGACTCGGGCGGCCGGGGATCGCTCGGGAGCCCCGCGATGGCGAAGCTGTACGTGCAGGCGTTCCCGCCCCCGGATCTGAACAAGAACACCGAGTGGTTCATGTACCCGGGCGTCTGGACGACCTACATCCTCATCCTCTTCTTCTCCTGGCTCCTCGTCCTCTCAGTCTTCGGCTGCACCCCCGGCACGGCGTGGACCGTCGTCAACCTCTTCCACTTCGCGGTAACCGCCTCCTCCAATCCTTTCCTTAGCCTTCCGCCTCGTTTGGGCGTGTTTGCTGCTGAAATTGTGACGGCTGGGGTGATTTGGTGGATCTGAACTCATCGAGAGGCTGTGACGAGTGCCTCGGTCGGCCCATGGCTTTCACGTAGGGCGTTAATGCGGCCGTCCTGTCTCTTCAGTAGTACCTGATGCTTGTAAGGCGTTTGCTCATGTATGCCTTGTTAAGCTCATTTCGTGGTCCCTCAATCGGCATCATCGACCAATGGATTGATGAGGATATCCAAACATACAAAAGTGTAGGTTAGGTTCGTCCACCTGGCACAATTCAGTTGGGTTAGTTGTGTGTGTAGTGGATGTGAACATCGGTATATCTGTGTTGTTACCCTTGGTGCATTGCAGATGCCCTTAGGTTTGGCTAGTAGCTTGTGTGAATTAAATGGTGTTTTGGCACAACATTAGGTAGTTCTGTTCAGAATAGTGTTCGAATAGTCAAGAGCACAAACAAAGATACGTGTTGCCATCAATTGTGTGAACACCATTGGTGGTTTTCCACACCTGCTCTCAGTTAATATCTTGCTCAAATTTGTTGGGTTATGTCATTGGGAAGGGAAGAGTGGTTTGTAATTCATACTAACCAAAGGCCAAATTAACATACATACCCATATTGGTGACGTTGCTACATGTAGTTTGACGTGTAATCCTGTTTCTTTAGGAACATTACTGCATACACTACTGTGGAATCCTATATTCAGTATATTGTTGCCTCAGATGATCAAAGTTCCCATATAAAGCCAATCCAGATAACATAGCAAGTTGGTCTCGATGGGAATCTCTACTTCGTTAGCCTACTGGTGTTTTAAATGTTTCATGTCTTCTTTTAAAGCAACAGCAATACCATGGTACGCATTAGGCATTCTTTATTAGTGTATACAGGGTACGTTTTCTTGAAGTTTCCTATATGTCTGTCAAACATTTTTCTGCGCAACTTCCTCCAAATAATGCTTATCATTGGAATGCTATTCTATTGACTTCTATTTTTCAGATCACATACCACTTTTTCCATTGGAAGAAAGGAACACCTTTTGCTGATGACCAGGGAATGTACAATGCATTGACTTGGTGGGAACAAATGGACAATGGCAAACAGCTTACTCGTAACAGGAAGTTCCTAATTGTTGTTCCTGTAGTCCTGTAAGTACTACCTATTATATTTCTCTGTTCCATTTTATTATTATTCTTTATGGCTAAGTTTAGAAGAAATATTACTCCCTCCTTCCTTTTATATATGACACTGGTTAGTTTAATTTTGAAATAACCAACGTCATATATAAAAGGAAGGAGGTAGTATGTGATTATACACTCAAGATGTTTCCTTGACCCAAATCACAATATCGCGGTTGATATTTGAAACTGCTAGATGCTGATTTCTATAAAATATGATTATCTTTTGTTAAGATTAAATGACAAGTTTATTAGATAATGCATAGGTATTCTATTTTTCATAGTATAATCTGTGTTCATCTGTTTCATTTCCCCCCACTTTTTCATACATATTGAATTGTTTGTACACCTCTCTGATCTAGTTCTTGTGATGGTTGACTTAATAGGAATATTCCATAATCCTCCATCTTGATCTGAGACAATTGTACTATAATGCTGAATAAATATACTCTATTGATGCACTGCATGTTCTAAAAAAAGATTCTGCAGTGCTGTACCATTTCTCAATCCCATTACAATTATTCGTTTGCTAATATGTATCATGCAAACTGTAGTCTGCATGAACCCAGACCTGTTAATGATATCTTGTATTCAGTAATTCAATTGAGACCATTATTGTGGGAAATCACACTGTTTGCCATTTCACGGAAATTGTAACCTTTGTGATCCCTGACCTGTCCATAATATCCTATTTCAGAAATGCAAATGAGACACTATTCTAAGAAACCTCACTATTTATCCTCATCAACTGTGTTGTTTAAGGTTTGACGTGTGGTCCATAACCCCCGTCCTTGCTTTGTAAAAACAGTTCTCTCTGTGTGATCTCTGGTGCAGTAATGCCATTAGTGTTCCCTTTCTTTTATGCGTGCTAGATTCTTATAGTCATATGCATATCCTCATCTATTTATTTAAGGAAACCTGCTACCAAGAGACTCGCGCAGGGAGCTGTGAGCTGTCTAGCCTGATTGTTGAATGTGTCGCCATCCCTGTCTAGGTATGATAGTAAAACCTCCCAAAAGGCAGCAACACCCACATGGTAGTGGCTATATGGCCTAATGGCTGGTAATGTGGGAACTGGCCGGGCATCTGTTCATCGAGGTAGCCTATGAGTGTTCATCTAGGTAGCCTACTAGAAATGACTCTGCCCTTCCAAGATTAAAGTATTCTTAATATAGCTTTCTTGCAGAGTTGGGACAATTCCTGTGGCAATATTGAGCTTTCTTTCTATGCTTGGTAGCTTGTTAGTTGTTACCATAAATTTAGCTGCGGCCATCTTAAATGAGTTAGGAAGTTAACACTCAATGATAATATGTTAATATGATGGTGCAGCAATCAAATGTTCACTTTGTGTAGCAGCCAGTACTCCTAGTCGTGCTCCTAGTTGCTAAACGCTAGACGGTTGGTCATCCTCCTTTTAGCGTTTAAACAATTTAGACAATAAATTAAACAGTTTACACGGTTTGCAGTGGAGCGGTAAATATACATTCCATACTTTCTTTTCAGTAATTGCAATTTGAGACATGCACATAGTACATAATGGCATAACATTCTCACATTACCATAATGGCCACATACTCACTAGAATAGACTCCTATTTTTTCCCTTAAAGCGCACTTGTGGCCCAATATTTTCCTGCCTGCACCCAATTATCCCACCAAAGCATGTTTCTTATTGCCTACACAACAGTCTAAACATGTGTTGAAGTGTGCAGACACGTTTAACTCCCGTTTAATTTCGCTGTTTACAACTTTTTGACCAAGTTGACCGTCTACACGCATTTAGTGTTTAATTCAGCGACTAGGCCCTAAACTACATGCATACCCTCTGTTTACAGTTTATACGTGTTTAGGCAAACACTTGTAGAAGCCATGCTTTCTGTTGAAGGCCTAGTTTGCAATTTCCTATTTTTTTTACTGTCCTAGATTTGGTTCTCCATGCCCACACTTAGAAGCACTGGAGAATTTTGCTCCTTCAACCTTGTGATTTTCTCTGTTCTGAGTTATCCCTTTAAATTTGGGGAAAGTTGCCTTTTGGTTCTAATGAATAGTGATGGTTCTAAAGTGGGCTATGTAATTGGATTTTGCCATTGTAACTGCCTTTAAGATGGCTTTAAAACTTCTAGAAGGGCCCGCCAGTACTCAGGGACCTTCACTGGACCTACAAGCATGAACACATCATTCTTTCACTGTCAAGAAAGGAACAAACTCCACTGAGAAAAAACAGTTTTATGTGTAGCATTAACATCAAGCTATAGTTGGTAGTCCTGGAATAAGCATCATGATCAACAAAATTGCTTGGTAGAAAAACCTTGAATGTTGATATGTAGTTTCTGGAGCACCTTTTCTAGTTGTAGTGCATGGTCATTTGAATATGTCTGTGATAGTGTATAATTCAATGCTTTACCTGCAGTTGCATAGTATAGTGGTGTTCAGGATAGTGCAATGCTGCAATAGTTTTGACAGATATTTGTCAGCTTGTAGCCTTGTACACATTAACATTATTGACTGTTCATAATTTTGGGTGTGTTATAACTGTTGAGAATTAATATAGACTGATCTTTCATGTGACTTCTGTGTTCTACTGTTGCTAATCTTTTCAAGAGCTGCATCAGATTCACATGGCATATGAGTGAACCTGCATGCTAGACTGTAGTTAATCCCAAAGAATAAACATATAGAGTCCTTTCCATGTCCGATTCATTACTATTCTTACACTAACTGCAATTGTGTAATGCAAAATTGCACTGTTTATCCATGATGCCCACTGTGATACTTTCGGTTAGCTGCTTCTTTTGTTACCTAATAATTTTTACTAACTGCAGTTTGTTTTTCCCCCACATTTCCTTGACAGGTATCTGATAGCTTTGCACACCACGGACTACCAACAGCCTATGCTCTTCCTCAATACCCTTGCCGTTAGCGTGCTTGTTGTCGCTAAACTCCCAAATATGCACAAGGTCCGGATTTTTGGAATAAATGCGGAGGACTAATCAGCAACAACCTTCAGCAGACATCTACCTATATGTTTTCCAGAGTGGTCTGTATGTTCCCCTTCTAGTGCTTAGTTGGGCTCATGGGAGTACCAGTGAGTAGTGTTTAAAAGTTGTTAGCAGATGGGCCTTGGTCGTTGTATAGACAAATGCTCAGAGGCTGGAAATGTCGATGCTGTACATCTGGTGTGCACGGATTCTGTAGACTTTTAATGTTGTTATGTGCTTTGTTGCAAGCATCTTGTCAGTTGCTACATGTACAGTATCATTCTTGCAGAGCAATATTTTCTCATCTACCATAATTCCAAGATAGCAATACAGTACTGGCTGTGTCTATGGACAGGTGATGATGGATAAAGGGGCAGAATTATTACAAACAGTTTTGCACGGGCCACCAGAGATCCGTTTTCTTGTGGAAAAACGATGTGCTCGCCTGACATTGGCACAAACGAATTGAATCATGGCCTGGATCGTGTGTGACTAGGCTCCACTCTGAATTGTAGGTGAAACAAGCCGTTGCGCTAGTTGGTCTGTCAATTGTTTGCACTGTCTTGGTAAAGGTTGAAGAGTACAGGCAGGGTCTGCAGGTTGCTGATCGCAAACGCCGGAGGAAGGTTCACGATAAAACTCTGTGGCTAGAGGGTAAACTTGCCAGTCTACCAGCAAGTCTGCCATCAGTCATCAGAATTCAGAAGGCAGGTTCCTTCCAGGTGAAGTCAGGCAGGGTGACGCGCGCCACGCGATAACAGTGACATCCACTGCCCAGCAGCCAGCATCCGTCGCACGCAGACACCTGCAACAGGTGGTCCGGCCGTGGTCGTCCCCTGATTTAGACTGCTGTTTCGGCGGCCTCAGGGCTCAGGCCGGAGACGGCTACCCGATCACCTTCCCTCCACCATTGTTGTTGCTGCTACAGCTGACGGCCGGACCACCCTTCTTCGTCCCTTCCCAAGCCGACGCCCATGCCACCGAGAACAAAAAAAATCCCGTGGTCAGTTCATGCACTTACTTCGTATTTGGTACGGAACCCGTGTGCATACACGTTAGGTGGTGACGCAAATAGCACCAATTCACCAAACCTCGCGTTCGACACAACGCCGGCACAGGTAGACGAGACAGGTTCGCTGTCGTCTTGGGACTCATCACAGCCCGCCCGGCCGGCTGCTGGCTCACGCCTCTCAGGCGGTCACTAGCAAAATTTATTCGTTTTCGCCTCCTCGATCGTTCGGCCATGACATCGCCGGCCGGCCGACCGGGGTGAATGGAGCGGCTTTTCCGCTGCCGGGCCGGGGTCCGCCGGGATTGCGGTGTCCGCCAGTGCGGGGGGTGCGGTGAAAACGTTGCCATCGACCGCGATTCCCACGGCTGACACGCATTTTCAGCGAGACGGGGAAACCTGGCGCGACCCCTTTCTTTTACCTGCCATATGGTGCGTGGCCCGTGCTGCCCGAGTACAGTCTACAGCGCGCGCATGAAACATGTTTCTTTTTGGCAAAGCATGCGCCTCTCTCTCTCTCTCTCTCTCAAGGGTGACAGCGAAGAAATGCCACATCGTTTACAGTAAACCCTTTACAGTATGGACTGGAGCGGTGAAGCATCTATTCGAGACTCTCACTAGTTCGTGTAGTACTCGATCGAGAAATTAGCTAGTGGATCTTCCAGCACAAACTGCAGGGAGAGTAATGGCGTTCAGCCGTACACTAGGCTAGCTGCTGACTCCCGAGGTTCCGTGATTGTGCTGTTCCAGCCATTGTTGCCACGAACGAGAACATATGTTTAAAAGGACAGCAGGGGCATGCACTGGGCACATACATGCACGCCGGCCCTTCCTGACAGGAACAACATTGCCCGCACTGCTTGGTACTCCGTATAGGCAGGAAGCCGTTTACCATAAGGATTGAGTAAACATTATAAAGTTATATGAATAAATTTATTTTAAAAAAAATTTATAAAAATATGCATGTATCATTTTTCGATAAATATTTTTATAGCAATAAAAAGTCAAAGTTGTGTTTTGAAGACCGTATCGCTATCCTAAACAGCTTTCTTTTACCTAGCGAGTAGCTAGTCTTTGTGTGTAGTCTGCCGTTTTCAGACAGCAAAGGGAAGCCTCTCCAAGTTAGATCCTGTCTCCGCCACCATTCATATCCTAGTATTTTCCTTGTAGCGCTGAGGAGTACTACCTTGTTAGTTTGGGCTTATTTGAGTAAGGCACTACGCATCATTCCAACTTCTCCAAACTTAAAAAGAAAAAGGCAACAACTGCCGATGCAATGTAAAAAAATACCGTTGAAATCATCAAGATTTCAATACAAATGAGTATATCTGAAAATGCAAGAGGATATTGCAGTATTGATGCTAAATTTGGTCTATTGACCATACACAGAGAACAAAATGAAAAGGGTGAATAAAATCAGATTTACTCCTCCTCAATCGCCTGATATTCTGTCTTCCCGTCAGCTAGTCGACGCTCTCGTTCGCTGGATCAGCTACAAACGCCCATAACGCTTCATGTACAAGGCTAATCTATAACAGAAAATTTTCCTTGAGACTTGACATGGACTGTGCGTTTCCGTGTTTGAATAGTCCTTTTGAGTTTTGATAGGCTATTCCCACTTGGCCCCCTTTGGTAGAGCTCTGAAGCTGTTTTTACTGGAGCTGTGCCAAATGATCGTGACGATGAATCACTTCTAGGAGTTGGTTATGAGAGGTGGAGCTGTTTTACACATGGCACAAGTAAAACTGATGGAGCAAAAAAAATCAGCTCCTCCACCTCCAACTCTAACTCTACCCTCACGTAAAGCTCTACCAAAGAGGGCCTTGATACGAGGGAAGGGGCGCACATGAGCAGCTAATAATAGATGAGATGCACAATGTATATGCTTGTGTACATATATATACTCCATGAAAACCCGGAGCGAAAAACTCATTTATCAAAATAATGAAATATCCTATTTCTGTTTACGTAAATATAGCGTATCTTACATGTGATATTCACAACCATATTATTCTGCTGATCTATTTTCTTCACTTCAGCGTCCAAGTGAACGTTCGAAATATAAAACCAGCCATTGTCCTGTATATTGAAATTTTCTAGCATGTTCATTCTTATATATGCTAGTCAAATTGTGTATTATATATATTTTCTCTAAAATTAGATAAATAAACTTTATGTTATGTATAAGAATAATTACTAAACTAAGTAGTGTAGTCAAACTAACTAATTATAAGATCTCAACTTAGGTAGTTTAGCTCAAGGAACTATGCTGAACAAAACGAGAGGATGGGTCAATGGCCTACTACGACTGTAGTAGGGCATGGTGTCTCGCTTGCACACACACCCAAATTTAGCTACCTTATCTCCTTATGACCGGTTTCCATCGTCAGCACATTCATGGCCCAGTTTAAGTTCCAAAAAATTCTCTCTCTAAACTTCACTGTTCACCTATCACATCAAATCATATCAAATCTCTCTTCTCATACATGGAGCATTAAATATAGATACATAGTTTTGATGTACAAGACGAGACAAACCTTTTGAGCCTAGTTAGATCATGATAGGACAATATTTATCACAAACAAACGAAAAGTATTACAGTACGCTACAGTGTCTAATGTGACTTTTCTACCAACTTTTCGCTCCCTGATCTGAGGAACTAAACACCCCCGTATTGCGTTGGGGTAGTTTATTGTAGGGTGACCAAATGCACAGAGGAGTGCAGTCGGCAGGACCTCATCCCTAGGAGAATGTTTTGGTGGGCCCACCAGATTAGGAAGGGCTTCTATTCGGTGAAGCGTTGCTATAGGGCCCTGGCCATCCACTGAAGACACACGCACAGGCCTGGGCAGAGAGCATGCAGATGGAAATGGTAAAGTGGGTAAAAGAATAATTTGATGGCAACTTTCTGGTGTGGCGGTTGAACTTTGCAAGTGAATGCCCAACTAGCTGGAAATAAAAAAAAACTATAGTGCAGTGTTCATCTCCTATACACTTGACATGAGAGGTCAGGAGAGGGCAATGAGCATAATGGTGATGAGGAGGGGCCAGCCTTTTGGTTTAGAAAATACCATGGGTTGTAGTACAAATGGCCTGCACAAGCACTTGCTGATGGCCTAACATATGATAATAGTACCATGTGGAGAGACAGGGGTGCAAAAGCATGGTGTTTGCCATACACACATATTCCTTCCCCCTTTCTCCATGACGGCCCTCTTCCTCCTCCTGGTAGTGCTTTTCATGGCTGGAAGATTCTTGGTTTCGTGATGATGGCGAGATATGACATCTCAGAACAAGAAAAAATTAAGAGCTAGCACAGAAGGAAATGGAGGTAGATCTAGAGAGAGACGACGGATATATATCAATAAAAGAATAAAATATTGTATGAAGAATGAGAACAGACATACTTATTGTTTGTACTAGTACAAGCTAATGGTTACGTTGAACATGGTATAAATGAGCCAACCGTAAAATACGACTGTAGTTACAGGGTACCGTCAAAGATAAATCAGCACAGCATTGTATGCTCCCTCACATGACCTACTGATCTAGTCCTCCACACTATACCGAACCAATTAACCAACTGTAGCACAGTATGATGATCAATGACGCATTTTGACTGCAGACAAAACCAAAACAAAAACCCAGGAAGAAGAGAAAGGTTTAACCAGTACAATCGATTGGGAATAATGCATATGCATGGCTATCCAAACTGTTTGTTATCAAAAGAATTAAAGGCACAGTAGAACGCACACAGACCTACATGATCCTTAGTAGTTACTAGCTATGTGCTTTAACAGCTTATTAGTAGAACACGTACTGTACTGTAAAAAAAAGCTGCTCAATTAATACATACTCTACATGCACAGCATTGTCTCATGATTTAACACAGCTTGCTCCTTTTGGATTACACACGATCAGAAATGATAGATCGATTGGCTAGAGAAGCTGTAAATCACCGTTCACCACCCTTAATAATCTGTATATCCTGCTGTGTTAGCCCCCAAGTCGATCGCCACACACATGAACAACACCAAGAACCGAAAAAAAAAAAGAAACCAAACAACCAGAGAGAGATCAAACGCCATATGTGAACACTAATCACCTCCACCACCTCTTATTAACTCGGATCCTTGTCTCTATCCCTATCTCCACATGCTGACAACGGCGCGTGCATGAGCCATGCATGGCGCGCCGCCTTACCAAGGGCCGCCGCCGCCATTGCTGCTGCCGTTCCCGATGATGCTATTGCTCCAGAATCCTGGAGTCTCGTGGCCACCGGTGACGCCGCTGGCCCCGCTGCCGTCGCCTGCTTGATCTTTGCTGTGCTCGTACTGATCAGCGGCTCCGTTGTTTGCGCCCCCAGCCGCGTGCACCGCCGGCTTCAAGTCCTCGAAGGGGAAGAGCAACCTGCTGGCCGCGCTCTCCTGATGCACACCTTGCAGCCCGGTGCTGTAACCCCCCGCGCCGTGCGTGTCCAGCGAGAACCCGAGCACGCTCTGAGACTGCGGCGGCGGGGGCATGCGGAAGTCGCCGAGAGCGAATCCCGCGGCGGCGTACTCGGCCGGCATCCCTAGCTGCACATGCTGCAGCGGCACGTAGCAGCCGGTGCTCCTCAGCAGCTCCATCGCCGAGAGAGCGCCCACGCCCCTGCCGGCGGTGCCGTTGCCCGCCATGGTCCCTCCGGGGTTGCACACGCTGCTGCTCTCCAGGCTCGGGAACGCCGCGAACTCCGGCGGCTGCAGGCCGCGGCCGTTGTGGTGCGGGAACGCCAGGTTGAGGTCATGCGCGCCCTCGTGCATCAGCTTGGGGTTCTTGGCGGCGAGCCCCACGGGGATCGTGCCGGACACCGCCGCGGAGGTGGAGGCGGCGGCCGCGGACGACACGGCCGAGGACGAGCGCTTGTTCTTCCTGGAGCCGCCGCCCACCGGGACGTTGCGGAGCGAGCCGCCCTCGGTCCAGTAGCGGCGGCACGTCTTGCAGAAGTAGCGCGGCTGCTGCAGGCTGTAGTTGTTGTAGTAGCAGAACTTGGTATTGGTGGAGTTGCACCGCGGGCAGTTGAGCGCCTTCTCCTTCTGCGGCCGCGCCCGCCGCTCCGGGCCGGCACCAGCCCCCGCGGCCGCGCCAGCGCCAGCACCAGGCGCTGCGGCGGCTGCTGCCGGAGCGCCAGTAGCCCTCTGGGCGCCAGGCGCCGCCGAGGGCGCAGCCGGCGGGGGATTCGGGTTCTGGTTAGTATTTGTGTTTCCAGCCATGAGCATCTCCTCCATGGGCTTCCCTAGCCCTAGCCCCTGGAGATGGACACATATTGCTCATCATTAGATGCTACTTCTTCAAGCTTGAACAATGTTAATCAAGGTAACCAACAACTACTCCTACGAAGCAAGAACATGTAGTATGGGAGAATGAAGAGATGGATAGCACATAGCAGGTGGGGGAAATAAGCTGAGGTCTGAGGATTCTGATGGTGCAGTGCAACAAAGAACCAAGCAAATGGATACAGAGTGAGATTAAAGAGAAGGGGGAAAAGGCAAACAAAAGGTGGGGAAAAAAAGCAAGGAAAAGATGAGAGAGAAGCAGAGCGCCACACAAAACTCAACTTTGCTTGTGCTCTTGTAGGGTTGCGTTTGTGGCGTAGCACTGCTACTTACTCCATCACCCGAGACATGGCTGCTCTTTTGATGCAAGGCGTCGGAAGAGAGAGAGAGAGAGAGAGAGAGAGGGTAAAGCTATATGAGAAAAAGAGGGATAAAAAGGATGAGAGCTTGGAAAGGGGGATAAGATGGAAAGAAAGGAGGAACAAAGGAAAAGAAAGGCGGTGCGTGTGCTCCTTTCAAGGATTAAAAGGGGAGACAAGGGGAGAATTAAAGGCCCCAACCCCAAGGCCCTCAGCTCGAAGCCAATGGAGAAGAGACGGCACGCACACAGAGAGGTGATGACGATACACGCATAGATCTACACAAAGAATAAAAGGTTCGCCATGGCGGTATCCAAGAACAACAAAGCCTGACGGCGAAGGTGGATCATCATATACCCACATACTCCTATAAGAAAGCAAAAGCTCCGTGACCAAGGCAGGCCAAAGAGGAAGAACCCGACCAAGAACAAGACATCAAGATCCAACACGGCAGGTGAGAGATCTCATACTACGCATGAGCCCCGAAGCATGTCTATCCCTGCAGATTCGATCGAGATGGTTGCTGTGGGGATTGGCTTACCTGGTGCCACTGCGCCGCATCCATGCATGCAAGGATCCCAATTGCGCTCCTCGCCAGCGATCTCTTCTTCGTGAGCAAGGACCAAGAGGAGGACGAGCTCGAGAGGAGGAAGACGAGAGGAGCCTACTGGATGGGACGGGCGAGGGAGGAGGAATGCCCTGTGGATGTCCTGAGTGGAATTGCTCCCCCTTCTCTAGTCTCCTCCTTCATATGTCATGAGATAGTGGGATTCTTTTTCGCAATATTTTTATGGCTCTAGCTGGCCAGAGCGAAGGGAGGAGGAAGAGCAATGGAAATTGGTGCCCTGGCAGTTCTGGAAATGTGTCAAAATTCGTCCATGTAGGCCTTGGAGTGTTATTTGTGGGTGTTGCGAGTTTTGTTTGGGCCGGGTCCTCGCAAGCTAGGGAGAAAAAAAAACAGCAGTCAACACCACCACACAGCCCTGAGAATGATGGTCCGTGGGGCCACGCACGTGCGTAGGACACCTTGCCACGTGCCGGCAACTAACCGGGTGTTTTTAGTGCTTAACACATTCTGAATTCAAAGAACCATGAACGCTAGCTACAGTGATTTGGGTGTTGAATAAAAATGCAACTTGATCATTTCTTGTCCCAATTGCAATCTACTAGCAGGAGTGAGTGTGTTTGTTATTCCACTTTGTTATGTAAACATTACAGCAAATTTCCAATCACGTCTCTCTACGGTAACAAATATATCCACCCACCTCCAAACGCTAATCCATATGGTTTCCCTCTCTTCTGTTTGTCGACAGCTAGTTTCTTCCCATGCGTGTTGCCTTGCCTCTACCTGGTGCGCTTCACCATTTCCCTAGTGCAACCACCGCATCCACACATTCCTCTCGCGTTGGATGATTCCTCCCACAGTCCCACCGTACCCTAGGCTGTCCTAGCCTCTAGACCAAAACCATCGATATTAAACTCTTAATCTAAGCGTGGTCAGTGAGTTTTATCTCTAGACAATTTGAGAGTAAGGAAGAAAAATCTTTGCATCGGTAACTCGATCAGTGGCTAGCGAATCCAAAGATATTGTTTGTTTTAAGCCGAAGTAACTAATGCTCCAAACCAGTGACAATGTCAAATTTCAAAGGCTATAGGCGGCTCAAGACATAAGCAAACCGGTAACCAGTCCATTGGATGGTAACTTGAGAATAGGATGAAGCTTTTGATTGGTCCACCATGCGAAGCAAATATCCAGCCCACACACGACACACCTGCTCATAGAGCACCCAGTTGTGGCACATTCAATTCGGTCCCCGCGCAGCCCCCGGCCTTCCAAAAAGCAACTCCAAAATTCACTATACAAAAAGAAGATTCGCATCACATCAAAATATCATAACATGCATGGAGTACTAAATATAAATGAAATAAAAAACTAATTACATAGTTTTGTTGTACTCTGCGAGACGAACATTTTGAGCCTAATTAATCAATTTTTAGATAATTTTTCACACATACAAACGAAATACTACAGTGGCGCAATGATTACGAAGTGACCCTAAACCCCCCAAATCTTCACCTCTATTCTCCATCTAAACAAGGCCCTAATAAGATCGACCCTTAGTTGTCAGTCAACTTCAAGATTTTGCTCAAAGACGAAGGCATTTTGTCGATGTGTCCAGGCCGGGCTATGCATGCATGGTATGGTGGCTTGCATTGCATGTTACAACAGACACGCCACGCACAATGCGCGTCTACCCATCAATTAGTTGGGGATGGTGCGCCTGCCTAGCGGCCTATGGTGCCCTCCTGTGGCCCGAGAGCAGTGGAACCGGATCGGAGGACATGTCAGGCGAGAGAGATGTTGCGGCGCCAGTGGCATAGCAGGGTAAGGGTGCAGCAGAAGCTAGAGTGAGGCGCTTGGAGTGTTGCGGCGGGGGTCAACCAACATTGCAAGATCTTTGCCGAGGATTTTTTTTCCCTTCAAACTTTAAGGAATTTTAGGTACAAAGGTAACGAACTACTACGGCGACGTACGTACGATACGGGGTACGGATCTGTACACACGCCTTTGTTTGCACATTGCACGCGCCGGTCGCCTTCACACCATCCCCAAAGGCCCTAGCATCCGCACCTGGTCGTGCCGTTTCCCCGGCCCGGTGGTTTCAGGCACGCGCTGACCCCGCGCGATCAAGGCGTCAAAAAAGGCTCGCGAGAACCCGGCCGCGGCTACAGGTGAAGGGGCGCGGGTGTGGTGGATCGGAACGCGCGACGCGAGCGGTGGTCATCGGGAAGGCTCGTCCCCTTGGTAGTGAGTGGAACGGAGGGCCCGCGGCGGCAACTTCCCAACCACACCACACGCGGAGAGAGATCGCACTCGCATCCTCCGACCGGGAACCGAGGGAGGGCCAGCCAACCGGGCAACGGGGGCATGCACGCCATTGCCGATTGCCCAACGCCCCGGCGCGGGTCCCCCCGCCCCGACAGGCGCTAAAGCTACCGCGCACGCCTGCGGGCTGCGTGGCCGCCCACCCCGGCCGCCCGGGCCCCTCCCGCTAGTGCGCGCGGCCGGATGGGGTCGCGACCCCTCCTCCTGCTCCTGCACCGCGGCCCTGGCCCCCGGCTGGGCGCGGCTGCCGCCGAACGGGCGATGGCTAGAATGTGCGGTGCGGGTGGGGCTCATGATGGGCACGGTACTATTATTGTCCGCGCCCAGGGCCGGGCCGGCTGCCAGCGGCGAACGATCGATGGAAATTCCCTTGCCGTGTCCCCATTCACCTACAACTGCATCCCAGCATGCTACGCGCCGGAGGGCAGCACCCAGCAGCAGGGCGCCCGTCGACCCGACCCTATCTATCTTTCCATCCATCCGAATGTCTGACCTCTTTGCTTCGAAAAGCACGGCCTTGGTTGCGTTCTAGCAGTTACCCGCCGCCTACTGTAGCAGGTCCTCGGATTGGGGGGGGGGGGGGGGACTCGAAAAGGCAGGGTCCGGCCCGGGAAATAAAAAGACGACATGACACGAGGCCGGAACTGAGGAAGCAGAAGCAGCTGGGTAATGACACGAAAAGAAACCTAGCTAGCACCGTCTTTCTTTACTTCCCGAAAAGAAAAAAAATTTCAAAGGTCTATTTACAAAATCTTTTTTGAGATGAGAGTAACTTTACGCGACGAATCTAACGAGCCTAATTAGTCCATTATTTGCTACAACAATGCTACAGTAGCCATTCTCTAATCATGCGGTCAGAGACATCATTAGATTTATCTCGTGAATTAACCCGAGGTTGTGAATATAGTTTTTAAAACTGACTTTATTTAATACCCTTAATTATTGGTCAAACGGGGTCTAAAGAAACACGGCCTAGCTTTGCCATATATTAGATCGATCAATCCCAGTTCAGTTCAGCTTCTGCGCCCCCCTTTCGATCCCTCTTTTCGCTGTCTTTTCTGCGCGAGCCGAGCCCTCTCGATCACGGCTCCTGCTTTCCTCTCGCCTGCTGCTTTGTCAGTGGCGCCGATCGAAAACAAACGCGACGCGAGAAAGCGCGGGTGGTAATAATCAGCTGCGGCGCTAGCTTCCGGACAAGTACGAGGCTGATGATGCATGGCCGAGTTCGCTGCTTGTTGTTATTCTATCTAACCCCTGCTTTTGTCAAAAGCCACAAGCAGCTAGGCGTCGAGAAGAAAACGCAGGTTCTCTTCCCATTGAGCTAGATCGATCGATCGCCTTCCCAGTGCTCAGTGCAGCGTAATAGCACTAGTATATGCGACGCCGGCGCGGGTCTACTGGTCTAGTCGCAAAGGTGATGACTGGTCTGAAGGGAATAAAGCTGCCGGCGATTACGCGGTTGCTTTGCGGACGTGACCCCTCCCGTTGCGAGGATAACCTAGATTTAACCCGCTGCTTAATGATGACTTGGGACGTTTATTTACGCAGGGTCAGTTCTCTTTTTGGAGTAGGTTAAGCCTGAGACTACATCTGTTACTAGGCCGAACGATCATTAAACCATTCGCCACTTTTTGCTGCGTTGAAAAATCCCTCTCTACTACGTACGTGGCCGGAATATCGGCGGCTCCGGTCGAAATGCGAATAACTTTGCTGGGTTTGTTTAGCGTTTCGTCGCGGAAGTCGCACCACAAAGATTTGCACGGCGATCTTGTCTCAAGCGCTCGCAAGTCGCTGCGCCCGGCATCAGGCCATCATTACGTTGGGGATTAAAAACGGGCGGCGAAAACGCACCACGTCCAGTCGTCGTCCACGTTCATCATCCCGTACGTACGTATACACCTGACCTGACCTGAGTACCTGTCTACTACCTGACCCGTGGCTCGATCTCGCTCTCTCCCTCCGTGGGCACTGTGAAAGCAAAAGGGACAGGGGCAGGCAGCGTGCTCGCCCCGTTGCGGCAACGAGCCAACAGCAACCGACAAGCTAGGCTCATGAACTTTCCTGCCCACCACCGCCAATATATTCCAATACTCGAGTGATCAGAGATGGTAGTAATCCGTATGATCTTGCCCATTGGTATTACCGAATGGTAGCGACGACGCACTGGCTGCTGGGCATGCCACTAATTTATGACCGCAGGAGGCGGCAGGTGACCGCGCCGACACTGCCTGCATGGGCAAGGCTGCTGCGGCCGCAAGAAAGCCATGGCAGGGGAGCGGATCATGTAGTGTGGCGCTTCCGGCCGGCAGGGCATGCACTGACTTCCACCACAATGCCGGGGCAGAGGGGGATCATATCGTCGGAGAGCCGGAGCGGCTGCTGCTGCCATCTTTACGAATTCAATGAAGCTCTCAGCTCGCTGCCACGGCGAAAAGCCTCTTTGCACTTTTATTGTGTCCTCCAAAGTAGCCATCGTAGGACGGCTTTCTAGGGCCTAGCGTCGGCCTCCGGCTATCATCGCGCCGCGACCGGCCGGACGCCCTGATAGTGGCTAGGAGCCTAGGGCTAGGAGGGCGCGCGCACCTGTAGGGCGTGTCGCTTGTGTGTCCACCCAGCGGCGTGTGCATGCGTGGTACTGTACGTTGCCGTTCAAGGTTCAGCGCGTGCATGCGTTGCGCCACCGAGCCTAGGATATCGCATGTTTTGTGGTGCCGCAGGCTAGGCAACAGTGCGCGCAGCAACTTTGGCCGCCTTCAGTTGCGCCTGCGTGCGCCAGGTAGGGGGGGCAGCCGCGCTAGATGATGGTTTTTAGGGCAGTCAGGTTGGTCGGACTCGTACATCATACTATCAACTATCGAGAGCTAGCCTTGCCGCGGATTAGCATGGATGATGGATCGATGTACCTCGCATGATTATATCATATATATATATATATATAGTACAATCAGATTAAGTATGTCCATCTGCAAAAGTACTCCCTCCATATTAGTATTAGATGACGTTTTAGACACGATTTTAATCAAATATTGGGAATATAAATCATGAATAACTTTTAAGTCGTTGAGTTTGAAAATGTGAAAACCATGTGAATAGATTTGTCTTAAGAAATATTTTTATAAAAGCATACATATATTTTTTTAATAAATATTATTGTAAAAATAAGAAGTCAAAGTTACGTTTTGGAGACCGTGTTGTTGTCCTAAACGTCATCTAATATCAATATGGAGGGAGTATATATATATGTTGATGTTGTGCAGCAACTGGTATATATATTTTGAGTACTTTGTTTTATTTATATAAGCAAACAACGTGGTTCGCAAAACCACAAGCTCCGATATCAACCTAAAATTATCATAAAAGTCCAAGTCCAATGTTAACCTTTAACTCCAAAACCAAACACTACGTACGCATCCAATACTCAATCTGGACCGGAAATATATAAACACCAATACTCAAGTACTCGGTCCAAGTAGAGTTTGGATGGAGCGGTTTTGAGACATCAATCGCCTATTGAAAGTTCAAAATCGAACTTTTGTGATAAATTGAGGCTGAAATAAAAACATCACACTTAAAGAGCTGTTTGTATGTTAATTCTTTTTCAAGCTGTAACACAGCTATTTTAAATATATTTTATAAATGAACCTAGGTTTGAAATTACAAGACATATTTATTTTGTTAGGACACGACTTTGATTGATAATTTGTCTATTAATATGCCATTATGTGATACAAAATTGTAACCTTAAGTATTTTTCATTGTGACTATGCACATAAAATTTGTATTATAATAATCATGTATTTATAAATAAATTGTTTGCCATTGGCTTATCCTACCAAAGTGAAACATGCTCTTTAATTTCGATTAGAGGGAGTGTTCTATAAAATTGCAAATATAAGTCTACAAGGTGATATTTGAGTAAACAAATCTCTAAAAATATATTATATATAAATGGTTATATGAATGTATTTTGAACAATAAATCCGGTACCACCCAATTTTACATTGCCAATCTCTATAAAATTTTAGATATTCATGTTCAAAGGTAAAAAAAGGGTTTGATTTAGGAGAAATCTTAGATGAACTTCAAACAGGGTCGTCGTTGGCCAGGTTCTAGGTGCCCGACCGCTCCGGGCCCCCAAATTAGTCACCCCAAGGCTCATTAATCCATTTGTTCTCTTCTGTTCCATGTCTAAGCTAGCCATGGCAAACGAATCGCCCAACGTTTGCTCCATCCACCCAACCAATTCCTCGGTCGCCTGACTTGTCGTGTCGCGTCCCTTCCGTTCCACCGCTGCGCCTCTCCAGCTCCTCCATCGGACGTGGCGACTCAATCCATCGTTGTCTCGTTGATTGCATGGCCTCTACGGCAAGATGCCAGGAGCCCAGCACTTTAGCACTCTGCATTACTAGCAAAACGCCAAGAGAAGGAGGAAGGAGGCCCAGCTCCCGGGGACCAATCAATCTTTTAAAAAATTGAGGGACCAATCAATCGCCCCCAAGATCCAATTCTAAATCCAACGTGAGGTGAGTAATAAGTTCATGTTTGTGAATCCCATTCCTCCAATCCTCTTGGTTATTTTATTTATCCTTATCTTTAATACTTAATTGAATTTTTGCCATATGCCCAACTTTAGCCCAATCCAATAGTGCAATTTTTTGTATAAGATATTTCCACAACAATTATGTCTACAAGAAATAGGAAGTATGATTCTGCTTCTAAAAAACGCAAAAATAAACTCCCAACCATCCAAAATACAACTCTAGATTAATTATGAAGACATAATTGAAGATTTTATTTAAAAAAATACTAGACGGATGATACTTTTTAGTAGAACATGAGGTCAGCAATCAGTACTATAGTTACTTTTCTAGCATTAAATATATCCCATATTTCTAAATATTTAATAAAAAGCACATATTGAAGTTATAATTATGTGAGAGTGTGTCTTGATTATATTAAACATATGATTTTTTTTACTTTTTTAGGGCCCCATTTTATATTTCGTACCGGGGGCCCAAAATCCCGGAGACGGCCCTAACTTCAAAGAATTGTATCACAACAAGAAAAATAGATATAATATAATTAAGGATGAAGCCCATATTTCAACCTCCAAAAATCAGCAACTTTCTAATGCGTGATTTTGGCGGTTGAGGGTAGAAATTTAACCTCGTGTGATAATTGGTGGATAAAAATCAAACTTTACACCGACAAAGTTGGGGGAATGCATGTAGATTTACATACTCTAATAAATAATGAAACGAAAACCTCATTGAATGCTGCTGAAACTTTCATTCCGTTTTGTCATCATGCTAAAAACAGAAATTGAATTACCGAAAAGTTGACCAATCTTGACGAAATTAGGTGACTACCTTAAAATAAGAAGCGGCATGAAACTAAATCAAGCCGAAATAACTCAACCTGGCTGACAAAGTGTACACCCATTTCTCTCCCACCAATTGGACTAAGCAGAGTTCTTTTGGGGCTCAATCTATCCTTGCACGCTGGTTCAAAGCAATGAAAGCGCAGTTACTTCATACCCACACCACATTTTTCATCTGAAGACTTATAATTATCACCAATCATTACTGGGAAAAAACGAATCATCAATGGCCACACTTGCTAGGCTTTCGCCACTAGGGCAGAACACAGCTAGCAAGCCGCCTTTATCTCCGTCACTTCAATGAACAAGCCGGCCCTATCGCTTTCCACGATCAGGAATGCGGTGGTCTTGCCATATCCGGCCTCTTGGTCGGAGTGAGTGCCACTCCTGGCTTGAACTTGCGGCTTGTAGCCTAGTGCACGCCCAAGTCAACCTATTTACAGGCGTAGTACGTTCTCTCGTGTGGGACGACGACGTGTGGTTGGCTTGTTGCTTGGTTTGTGCGCTTTGTTAGGTCGGGAGGAAGAAGGGACGGACGGTGGTGTTGTGTGTGGGTGTGCTCAATTATGTAGTGGAATGGACCACTGGACCAGGTAAGCTGCTGTGCTTGGCCACCGCCCTTTCCCCAAATATGAAGTCGTCCAAACGCATAGATTTGGATCGAAAATGTCCTTTCAACCCCGTTTTGTCACTGGTCGGCGGTGATCATGCGTGCGTGCATGTGCATCTAGCTCCTACTACCTGTGCATTTCTGGCTCGTCTGTTTGGCAACATTATGTCCGAGAGGTAACGTTCCAGAACAGGTAAAGCAGAGCCCTAAGTGCAGGCCGATTTCTTGCAGAAGAACATACTGATATCACCACCGGAAAAGGCGATTTTTTTTTGCGAGGCAACGTAGTAACATGACTTGGCCGCGCGTGGTTTGACGAGTCGGCGGTGAGGCGGCCGGTGTCGCGCCGGGGATCCGGCAGCGTCTGCGTGTCGGTTTCAGTTTCACCGCCCCGTCGTTCACGCGCGGTGGCACATGAGATTTTCACCGCGGTAGACGGGCGACGAAGAAATCCGGCCGGGGGAGTTGAGGGGCCCAGGTGTTGTCTAATCCCGTGGCACCTCGACGTGGGCTGCACGCTTCCACCTCCCCTCTGCTGCGGTAGTGGATTCTCGCATCATCCCCGGATCCCTGCCGCACCTCGGCTTTCTGCTTTCCCCTCAGGCAGGCCAACCGCCACCACTCATCGCCATCCCGGCCATCTCTGCCACTGCTGCATGCATGTTACTACTACATCAACGTGTTTTTAGTATATATATACAAGAGCTCTCCGTGTTTATTTGTTTGTGTCATGGTTGTCAGCTTGTTCTTCGTTTTTCCCTTCTCCTTGCTCTCTGGAGTTGTCTCTTGCTGTTTGGGGGCATGGGGAACTGAAAACATATATACAAGTGGGAGAATGAGGGGTACAGCGAGAGGACAAGGAGTGGTTGCTTTGTCCTAGCTGGGGAAATAGTGGTTGGTCAAACGTGACCGTCGGCCGAGAGGTCAAGCAGGTCTCAACAAAGTCAATCGTTTTCAGCCAAATTTCTCTGAAGGCATGCGGTTCTGTTCAAGACTGTAGATAAGCAGTAGTATTAGAGGAACGAGGGAATGGTAGGAATAAACTTGCCTACTAGAGGCGGATCGAATCTTAACTCTCTCGTGCATGAGCTGACTGACCGCTGGATCGGAACAAAGCAGATGTCCAAAGGTCAAAAGTGAGCTCCAGCGAGACGAGAAGAGGTGGACGGTCGTCGATGACTGAAAATATTCAGCGACCGAATCGCTCGGACAAGAATGTCGATCACTGAATTGAAGGAGAAGATTGACGGCACAATTCGTTACTGTGCTCGCCGTGCAAGCAAAGGGCCAATAGCGCCAAGCGGCGGCTCGTAAACATGAGCAGAAAAAAGCGACCAAACAGAACCGAGCAAACACCTGCAGCTTCCGATCGAGAGCCCCCGGAAAATATGGCCAAAATACTGTCGCAACACACTGTTCCAAAAGCTTTTGGCTGAACACATCTGCTTTGTTTCATAAGAAAAAAAACATCTGCTTTGGACTACATGCCACAAAGTAAACTGAAAAAGGTTTTGCGATCATACTACTTAATTACCGTTCTAAAAGACGTGTGTTTCGAAAGCATGGATGCGTCCTTTCGTTCATCTTTGTCCAGGACATGTGTCTTTTGAACTCTGAAAGCATGCCATACCTGAAGCGCTTTTAATTTCTAAAGCGCAACGCGACACCAAAACCCTGCGATCGAATGTAGTACGGAAGCAAGTACTGCCAATCTGGTGAACTTTTGTTGCACGAAAACTCAAAAAGCTAATAAACTTCCCTGTGGCGTGGTTGCTGTAGGGAAGTTATTGTTTGGTAGTTTCAGCAAAAGATGTATAATATATCATCACTTACTTGCTTTATATCATTATATGATATGATCCTCCTTTGAATCTCCTCATCTTTTATGGTAGGACTAGCGCAGTTTGGCGCGTCACGCATTCCACTTGTAAAGAAAGCTAGAGAGAATCGAGGTGATGGTTCACGGCTGATAGATGAGCAAAGCTACGATAGCTTCAAGGATACGTTACGCTGCACTGCCTCCTTTTGGTCGGGACAAAAAGATATAGCCTTGTTTAGCGCTCGTTTAGATCCCAAATTCTACCCCCAAAGTTCACTATGCAAAAAGAAGATTCTCGTCACATCAAAATGTCACATCATGCATGGAGTACTAAATGTAGATGAAATCACAAACTAATTGCACAGTTTTGTTGTACTCAGCGAGACGAACATTTTGAGCCTAATTAATTAATTTTTGGATAATTTTTTACAAATACAAACGAAATGCTACAGTGACGTATTTATGACGAAGTGACCTCAAACCCCCAAATCTCCACCCCCCAAATATGCATCTAAACAAGGCCTACCAAAAAGCAACCCCAAAGTTCACTATACAAAAAAAAAAGATTCACATCACATCAAAATGTCGTCCCATGCATGAAGTATTAAAGGTAGATGAAATCAAAAACTAGCTGCACAGTTTTGTTGTACTCTGCGAGACGAACATTTTGAGCCTAATTAATCAATTTTTGGATAATTTTTCACACATACAAACGAAATGCTACATTTGCGCAATGATTAAGTGACCCCAAACCCCAAATTCCCCACCCCCTATTCTCCAGGCCATAAGCAGTTTTGCACCGTTAAAAGGCCATTGTGGTCTCATCTCTACACGTACAATTTAAATTTATTTTGTGGCTGTTACAGATGTTACTACGGTTGCGAGGAGGACACGGTAACATATATCCTAGCGAAGTCTCCTAACCGCATCATCAGGCATATTCGCCAATAGTATTTTCCAGCAGCTAGCTGTTTATTAAAATAAAATATCAAGCAACGCTGCACCAATGAAATATAGACAAGTTGAGATGTCCAAGAAGAATTTTCTCGACATTGCAAGTATACGCAGCTTCCTTTGGATTCGGGTATCAAAGCAAAGCTGCTCACGTATTTTAACCTAACCGTTGGTGGAGCTGCAAGAAATTTGGCCGAAATTGAGACAGGCGTGCCAATGCGCCTTCTCCCAATAGTTCTAGCACGAGTCTCCCGTCTCCGACTGTCACCTTCACCTCCTCCTCAGTCCTCACCATCTCCACTTCATGTTATTTTATAGCTAAATAAGTTCTGAGGATCGGAGCATCAGAAAAGAATGACACGGCCGACGGCGTGCGCCAGAGAGCTGCGAGAGCTAGGTCAAATCAAATCGCCCTCGCATATCTGCCTCACCTAACACGCATACCCAGTGGCATAAACCATCATTAAAAGCACTCATATAGCCTCTTCTAATCAGCTGTCATGACATGCATATGAACAGGCATATGCATAATCCCGAGTCTCTTCCTGGGCATGCTATAGCAGCTGCTCTGGCTGATCATGTCTCTGTGGATGCAGTTACACCAACTTGTGATTTGACACGCCACACACCCAGGGTCGGGCAACATGTAGCTAGGTAAGCAAGGCATTATGCACAAACATATTATCGATCAGTGATGCTCATACAACTAGAAAAGCTTATTCTGAAGTTATGGGAAAGGTTTAGTTGTCCAAAAGAGAGCATGTGCAGTGGAATGAAGCTGCTACATTATTTTATCGTTGAGGATTTCTTTTTTTTCTCCCTTCTAAAGCTGTTGATGGCGGACAAAATAATTCCAACCTCTCGTGTTTGCTAAGGCGCAGCCAAATGAGAAAAACCAAACGAGCCATATCGCTGTCGCCGGGTGTATACATCAACCCAAATCTCAGTGGAGTGTGGGGCCATCCAGGAGGCAGCTACCTCTAGTCTCATATCGTCTTGCTGCTTCCAGTGTGAAATGATCATACTGCTAACAAAACAAAATAAAAAAACGGATTTTAAAGTTTATACACGCCATCCAGGGACAAGCTAGGCAGAGACGTACGCTCAAAGCATTTGTGCGGCACACCAGGCCAGACCGATCAATACAATGGGCCACATGGCCCATGCATGCATGTAACAGGTGGGTGTGCAATTATTATATTTATCTTACAGGTAAAAATGAAATATTTTTTTACTACACGTGAGGAGGACTAAAATTAAGGTGTCGTTTGGATCCAGTGCTAAAGTTTAGAACTTTAAATAAGTAATAATTAGACGTATTAAACATAAATTAATTATAAAACTAATTACATAAGTCATATCTATTTCGCGAGATGAACCTAACAAGTCTAATTAAGCTATAATTAACATATAATTATCATACGTTTACTGTAGCATTACATTGTCTAATCACAGTGTAATTATGTTTAATAGATTTGTCTCGCAAATTAGTCCTTGTTTATGTAATGGGTTTTTTAATTAATCTATATTTAATACTCCTAATTAACGTGTTTATATCCGATATGACGGGGCTAAAGTTTAGACGGAGTAAAACAAACAGGCCCTAAGTATAAACGTTGTAGTTGTCTTCCTTCCACAGCGGCAAAGTGAAGCATGACCCGAAGAGGTCAAGACTGATGTTGATATGGCTTCAGTAGGTCCAAGACTCTCAGATGCACGGCTCCAAAACCTCCAACTCCAAATGCCGCTGCAGGGGCCCCATGCAAGCAAAGCTTTGTTCCACCAAGCGACTGTCCACAGATCCCATCTCAAGTCAAGGGTCCTGAATGGATGCGTAACCGCAGGCCATCCGCTCCGCGCTAACCAAATCCAAACCTGGCGCGCGGGTTAGATCCAATCCAAGAACTAATTAAGAGGGCCCTATTTTAACAGTGCCTGCTCTTAAAACACATAGTTTCATCAAGACATCATCTATCAGCCATGTCAGACCTGTTCGTAACAGGGAAATGTCACATGATTCATACAAGCACACACTGGCTACACAACACAACAAGAGTACGGACAAAGCTGTTAGCATCTCCATGTACTGAGATCTATCTAGGTTTTGGAGTTGGTTGGGTGGAGGACCATCGTCTGCATGCGTCGGGGTTTGACTTAGGGCAGATTATTGAGATGTGGACAAGTCGGGAAGACGACTTTACAGTCGCTGGGGGTGCTCAACAAGTCATGCGTGTGGTGGTCGTCCTGTGTTGAAATGCTAACAGCCTAACTGAAAGTCAAGGAGCTCCAGTTTCCTGAACGTTAAAGGACGGTGGCAAACAGACACCAGACATGGCATATGCGATAGGCATATGTATAAGCTCGAAGGGAAGAGACCCACTACCTACAGCGCATGTCAGAATGATGGCGAATTTTGTCGGTTGGCATGCATGCATGATTCAGACCATGGGCTCTACCTGATAATTACCCATTTGCCCCAGCTTGATCTCGTTTCCAAAGTCCGTGAAAATTCAGCCCAATTGCGAGAAAATACTTCATACTTC
Source organism: Echinochloa phyllopogon (assembly GCA_033239725.1). NCBI lineage: Eukaryota > Viridiplantae > Streptophyta > Magnoliopsida > Poales > Poaceae > Echinochloa > Echinochloa phyllopogon. The sequence goes on from BTCW01000010.1 coordinate 50,403,893, forward strand.
ATTACTCATAGCCTATTTTGTAGGCTGACTGCCTGTGGAACAGCCGAACAGTGCTAGGTTACGTTATTAAGCATTTATAAGCTCATTCACGCTAAAATAAACATTTATAAGCTCATTTCGTAGGGCGTCGTACATACAACCTTCCGGATTTCAGTAGTTACAATAGATTAGAGTCCGTCCGTAATTACCCTGGGCCACACTTCCAGGCCCATAACCATGGTCAGAGAGAGAGCGCCAAAGGAAGAGCCCAACGGGGAAAGTCTATATGGGCTTATCAGGTGGCTGTGGACGTGGTGCACTGATGCGTGCAGATTGGAAGTACTTGGTGGGCTTCTCTCTCTCTGTTTTTTTTCCTGAAGGAAGGTCGGTTTCTTTTTAGTGCCACATCGCGGGGATTAGCCATTACGCGTCCCGAGGCTATTATAAAATGAGGCCTACGGGCAGCAGATAATTTCTGGAAGGTCTTTACCCCTACAATTCGCAATTGAATTTTTTTTGTACGGCTAGGCGGCCTGAGCCGTAGCCAGTAGGCAAACACCGCGCGTTCGGCCCGGCTTACAAGCCCAGTAGCTTACCGGCCCAGTGGAGAAACCGATTCGTTCCCGAGCTGGCTTACCAGTGGACAAACCGATTCGTTCCAAGTGTCGCACTACTGTAGTAGATTTTGCCGGCAGGGTCTCGGGTCTCCGGTGACGCGGCACTTGAAACAAGCCGCCGTTTGGCAAGGAGCATTGGAGTAAGGGCAAGTACATTGTGTCGTCTTATGCACGGTATTATGCAGTGACACGTAATCTTGAGTTGATAATCTTGAGTTGAGTTATCAGACAACATATACAATAGTTTGTTGTTTTGATTGTCTGACAGTAATACAATATCCCTTAATTTATGGGAAAATAAAGAAATTTTATTGGTTGCATGGCGACAAAACTCGTACAATAATGATGGAGGAGTTCTCATAGTCCTAAATTTAGCTCATGAGACGGTTGTTTCGCGAAACAACGTCATCCTTCTCTCTCCTCGCTCTCTCTCCTCCACATCATCAAAAATCCTAGGTAACACTGCATGAGATGACCTATGAGACCGCTTACGTATAGCAATGTAGTACCCTAATGCAGTCATTTTCGAGCTGCAAAGAGTGTTACGCCTAGATATTACAAGGAAGCTCCAATTGACTGCCGATGACGGTGCATGAGAACTCAATCAACAAAAATAAAAACGAAAAGAGGGTGGCTGCTGTCACCTACCTTTTTTTTTACTCTTATGTACAGCGAGTAGTACTTACTAAGAACATGAAAGCCAATTAGCTGTCCTTATTGTCCAATGGCGAGTACTTTCCTAAGCATTTGATATACACACTGCTGCGGTTGTTAGATCTTAGATATCTCCGACCACCATCATATGATAGAAAGGAGGAGGTTTTCTTAAAGCTAATCACTAATCAGTAAACTGTTCGGCGATTTGTTAAGGCCACACAATAGTAGCTCTAAAGTGCACAAGGTTTTTCTTGAAAGAGATAGAGATGTTAAATGAACAAATAAGTAATAATACATCACCAACTCACCCTGTGCCTATGACATGGAGTCAGAGACCAATAATGCATAGCAAACCCCCTCCATACAACAAAAGAGTGGACCTTACATTCGTAGAAAGGGACTTCTGTTCTGGAGTTTGATCAGCTTGTTCAGGAGCTTCTTGAAAAACCTACAGATCAAGCAAACAAGAGAGATGCCAATAGTTGAATATAAATTGACCATAGAAGTAGATGATATCACAGTAGTACCACATTCGTTAATTCCTGTCTATCTTATAAACTATGCAATGAAACCGTAAGAGACAGCTAATTAGCTAAGTAGCTCACACTGGTTAGAAGAACAACATCAACTAGCGCAATTAGATAGGTTAGTGTTTGCAACCAATAAATCCAGGAGATGTGTTCATGTCCACGTCGCCGACGCGCGAACGCTATGTTGATCACTGCTCCATCAGTTTGCGTTTCTCCCCATCCAAAATGCCCGAGCATAACAGAGCTAAGTAAGGGTCAGAAACTCAGAGCATTCTGGCATCTTGTACTCTCTCGCATCGCGAGCTCAGTAGCACGCCCGCGATCATATAATAAACACCTGCCGTTCGACGCGCGCGCTGCCTATGATGCACGGGAACAAGTGACAGAGAACGCGTACATTTTTCACCTCGCAAAACGAAAGGCAAAGGGGGCGAGTGGCGGGGCTCCGCTTACACCAACCTGCGGCAGGATCCACGGGCCGGCGCGCGTCGTCGTTCGCCGCGCGCCGCCGGGCCGCCGCCGCCGCCCCCGATCGGTTGGACTCGACGGCGCTGTCGGGCAGGGGCCGGTCGAGCGGGAGCGGGGCCTGTCCGCCGTCGGCCTGGCGGCGGCCCAGCCTGCGGGACGCCCGGCGCACGTCGCTGCCGGCGAGCACCTGCTGCACGAAGGAGAGCTCCACGCGGTCGAGGAACGCCGCGTGCCGCTCCTCCGTCCACCCCTCGCCGCGCGCCAGCGCCGCCAGATCGTCCATCCCGATCCGCGCGCGCAACGCCGGCGGATGCAGGCGTGGATCGCGCTCGCGCGGCCTCGGCCTAGCTTGCCGGTGGAGGATGCGCCGCCGCGGCTGGCAGAAATATCTAGCGAGGGAGCTAGGCTAGGGGGTTGGCCAGCTTTTATATACATATAAATATCGCCGTCGCCGCGTAACTAACTGCGACCTGTTACCGGCAACGCCGCGACGGCAACCAAATGCCGCTAGTACCTGACGCGCCGGAGCGACTTGGTCAAAGTTTAGTGAAGATATTTTTGTCCTTAAAGAAAGTGTGTGTCATTTCGATCCGGATCAAAAGCTCCGCGCTTTGCTGACTCCACCACGCTCCACGGCGTGGCACGAGGAGGCAGGTCAGGTGCAAGCTGCTGCAGCCTGCAACTGCAAGGTTCCAAGGGCCAAGGGAAATATCTTGCGGGGCCACTCGATCCAGCGAGGATCAACGGCGTGCGTGCGGCCCATGCCGTGCCCAGTCGTACTCCGTTCTTTCGGCTGATGGGCCGCGCCACCACCCACCACCAGGTGGCTCTCGGGCTCGGCCAGTCCATTCCGGGGAAATTCCGGGATGGATAGATATAAACGATGCAGTATCTTCACGTGACGTGCGCTTGGCTGGATATAAAATATCTAGCACTGTTCAGAACTGAGCCCTTGTTTAGTCCCAAAAAGCAACCCTAAAGTTCACTATGCAAAAAGAAGATTCTCATCACATCAAAATGTCGATCCATACATGAAATACTAATGTAGATGAAATCAAAAACTAACTGCACAGTTTTATTGTACTCCGCAAGACAAACATTTTAAGCCTAATTAATCAATTTTTGGACAATTTTTCACACATACAAACGAAATGCTACAGCGCATAATGATTACGAAGTGACTCCAAACCCTCAAATCCCCGTCCCATAATATGCATATAAGGCCTGGGAGAGTTTGGATAACTGCCGCTGGATATCATTCCACTGCCACACGTCATGTCAGCGTGCACCGCCGATCGGGCTCTCGCGGAGAAGGCTTGTGCAAGCATTTCGGCAAATGCTACACGATGGATATCGTTGAGAGGGCGACCGTTGGATACGCGAGCCTACGAGTCGATCTCGAACGGTGGATAAGGTCCATCTGTCCGTAGCTCGACTGTCGAGTGTCCATTGCTTCGACGCAAGCCACGAGCTCGCTGACACGAATACTTCTTTCCCCTCGATCGTTCTCCTCTCACTCGCTAGAGAGGGCGTCTAGACAAGTTCTGCTGACACATGCCTCCGACAGAAGCTTGATCTGAGTAGTAGTGGGCCCGAGCTGAAGAGTGGGAAATCTTAGTATCAAAAAAAGAGTGGGAAATCTGCTGATCACAAGATCACTCAACACGAACGATGTTTTCGTCCATTACCCTTAGTAGACACTGTCAGTCTCCCCCTTATTACCCTCTACTCGAGTCCTCAGCGTCACTGTCAGCCACGGCATGGGCCAATCGCTGTCGTGCCTTTGTGCACAGAGCAAGACATTGCATTCCACCATGTGAAGCTCCGTGGCATGGCTTACAATGTTGCTACCGGCAGCATGCCAACGAGAGGAGGTAGATAGTTTGATGGAGGCAGCGGGCCCCAGGGCAGAGATAGCTTGATCCGGCCCCCATTGGTCAACGTGAACTGCAAGTGCCAACCTGAAAGCTTCACACCATATCTAACTTTGGTTTTTGGATTGGAAAGCTGAATTTCGAGATTTTCTTTAGATAAGTTTGATATTTTGCAAAGCTCAATTATTTGGAAAGCTTGTACTCCTTACCTTGCGGGTTCAGACTTGATACGTATGTCACCAAAATAAACAGGACGCATATATTTCACTACAACTGAACTAATTCCATCAGATAGTTGCTTTTAAGTTTGAACAGCCTTTTGCTACCACCAGTCCGGTGACATTAGCAAGACTGTTTTGTTTCAGAATGAACAGAGTAAAAAAAATCCACCGTGCTAGTATGATTCTTAAAATACCAGTAGACTACTCGACCACGCAGGCAGGATTACACAGGTATTCTAAAGTATATATAACAGATATTAATTTAAAACACAAACGCAATGGCACAAGAAAAGTTGCACATAATTATCACTATGGGCAGATTCAGAATACAAGAATTAACATGGATCATTTTCATAATTATATTAGCACAGACACACTAATGGATACTCGTGGGATTTTAGAATAAAAGATTGCCAGCGAGAAGGCGGCAAGGATGGGTACGGATGCTTAAGAATTCTATACTTCTTCGCTGCCGCAGCTGCCGTCGATAGGCAAGCAATATATGTCACGGGCCAATACTATATGTGTTAGGACTTAGAAATACTGGCCCAAATAAGCCCAGTAGACCATATCAGCAAGCCCAAAACAGCCATACATAACCATCGTAACCCTAGCCCGCACCAAAGTCCAAGTCACGGGCCAGCACTATGTGTTAGAACTTAGAAATACAAACCCAAATAATTCTAAAAAAAAGAAATGCAAACCCAAATAATCTCAATAGACCATATCAGCAAGCCCAAAACAGCCATATATACACGTCGTAAACCTAGCCCACTCCAAAGTCCAACCAGTCCACATCCTCTCCCTCCCACTCGTCAATCTCGTCAACATCCTGAGCCTCCGCCACTTTCCTCGCTCCTTGCCGTCGCCATCTCTGGTGCGGAACTGAGAGAGTGAGGGGTTCCGTGTCCCTGGACCTGGAGGCCTCGAGACCTGAAAGCCGGTGAATCCTTTCTTCCCCCTCCTGTCATCGATTCTTAACGCTAGCAGCGTTCCTCTACTGACCCCGGACGGTCGTCCCTCATTGAGGGATGACGACAACGCCTCCAACCGGCCGCCACCGGAGCCTAGTCCAGTCGACACAAGAAAAGCCGCTATTGGATCCATAGTCCTAGTGTGTAGTGTCCACCACCCGACCTCCGCCCGAGAAGAAGAAGAAAGCTTACTCCCTAGTGATACCTCTGTCTATGTCTTGTTAATGGTGAACTGCTGTGCACCTTTTGTGAAGCACACATGTGAACTTCCGGTCTTCTAGATGTGTTGATTTGTATACGCGTAGATGTATTGTTGCCGGGGATTCTTCAGGATCAAGGCACCCGTCGGGGGACGGAGAAATTCTGTAATCCGAGTGCTTCTCCGCGCACTTCCTCTGCCGCGCCTCGGGCAGGGCAAGTCCATGCTCATCGCGCGCTTCGCCTCCACCGCCAGGTCGCCCATCGCCAAGTTGCTCCCGATCGAGTTGGTATGGTACTTTCACCAGAACGCATGCGTATGATCTTTTGGTCCTCGTGCATTTTACGTAGCATTGATTTGTTTATTACGCACACGCCTGTCTCTTTCTCTGGTATCTCTGTCTATCCGTCCATGTGCGCTCTGCCATGTTCAAAAGCTTTGCCTCCTTGCTTTTGCTTTACCGGCTGCTGCTTGCTTACACCTGCCTTTTTCTTGCTGAGCTTATTGCAGGAGGAGCATGGAGGAGAGAGTGAAGGGTAGAGGGGAGCCATTGGAGGCGGAGGAGCAGGAGCGGGCACCGAGACCGGCCAAAAGGAGATTCGACGCCGTGGGCCCGCCACTCTCCAGCCGAGGAGGAACCGGCGAGGGATGAGGAGGTGGTAGAGGAGGCGTCAGGGAGTAGGAGAAAGCATAAAGGGAGGAGGAGAGGAGAGGAGAGGGGGAGCTTCCACGCCGCACAAAGAGAGAAAAAGCTTCATCAGAAAGAAGGAAAGCGAGTAGGAAAGAAAGCTTCAGAGGAAGAGCAAGGCATCCAGTGACTGTGTTGTGGGTGCGTGATAAATAGCGACTCGTCGAGAGCATCTGGTACTCTTGCCACTACCGTGCATTTGCTCCTCCATTGTAGTAGGTGTGTAGGTATGTAGTAGGATGGCATTGCAACAGCAAGAAGAAGAGGAGGGCGGCGATCATGGCGAGGAAGAAGATGAGGAGGGGATGATGAGGGCGTGGGGGGAGCTGATCTCTCCTTGTCTCGAAGTGTGCTGTCCACTTGTGCAGTAGTAAGATATTGGCACAATAGGCTCAATCGCTTTCTTTTTGCCTTTTCTTCTTGGTTTGCTGTTCTTCCTCTGATTCATAATTACATATTCTGATATTCCTTCTCGTGTAATCTCATTCCGGTTTGCCGTTCTCGGTGCCTTGCCCGGTTTAGAATGGAAGGCAACGATTGGGGAAAAAACACAAAAAAAAAAGTAACTAGAAAGAAGCTGCGTTGTCCTGTCCCATTGAGTGTTCTTTTAGCAAGCTTGACCATGTTTTTCCATGTGTTTAATTTTTTTCCCTAGAAAATCTTGTATATATAAATAAGATATTAAATAAAGTCTATCTTTAAAATCTTTTTAAAGACGAGGGTAACTTTACACGACGAATTTAAGTGAGTCTAATTAATCCATGATTTAAGCCTCATGTAGGATTTTGGACAAGGGTAACACGCATTGGTGCACTAAAAACATTGGAAACGGAGGAGTGGATTTGATGACGGGCTGCATCGGGGTGAAGAAAAGGGAGGAACTTGAGCCGAGAGCATACTCCGTACCTACCGAGAAGATGCAATGCAAGTGCAAAAGCTTGCATCCAAATCAAACCATCCAATTGGAGGCGAGATCAATGTCCAAATGGCTCCCTCTCTCAACTTTTACCAACCCGATCCGCACCTGCTTTACCCTTGTTTGTTTATAGTTTCTAAAAAGTAACATCAAAGTTCACTATGCAAAAAGAAGATTCTCGTCACATCAAAATGTCGGCCTATGCATGAAGTACTAAATGTAGATGAAATCAAAAAATAACTGCACAGTTTTGTTATACTCTGCGAGACGAACATTTTGAGCCTAATTAATAAATTTTTTAACAATTTTTCACACATACAAACGAAATGCTACAGTGGCGCAATGATTACGAAGTGACCCCAAACCCTCAAATCCCTACCCCTATTCTCCATCTAAACAAGGCCTTGCTCTCTCGATCGATTGATTTCTTCTCTCCGGGCATTAGCTTTGACAGGTTTATATTATATACTCGTTGCGAGTTGATTTTGGAAAGACCCTAGGACATTGGCGATTTGGGTTTCATGCGCGTTTTGACCGCACCGCGTTTGACAAAACCAGTACTCCGCGTTTAAGCCCTCGTTTATTTCTCAAATTGGGGGGGGGGGCAAACTTTGACATTTTAGGGTGCGTGCGTCACTGTAGCATTTTCGTTTGTATGTGTGAAAAATTATCCAAAAATTGATTAATTAGGCTGAAAATGTTCGTTTCGTAGAGTATAACAAAACTGTGCAATTAGTTTTTGATTTCATCTGCATTTAATACTCCATACATGCTATAAGAAAGGAGGCCAATGGAAACAGACGTACAAATCCTACGAGGCGAGTTAAGCATTTGTTGCCGCATCCATGAAAGCCACGGCAAAGATCTGGAGGTACGTGACCTTTGTTCTCGAATGCATATTTGCGCCTGTGTTTGAGCACGTATGGAAGATTTTGTGCAAGAGAGCAGATGAATGTGTGGTGCCCAGTCCATAGCGTAACCTGAGGCACGCTGGGGAGATGGTAGACGATGAAGTTACGCCCACACCGGCCTACAATGCTAGGACCATGCATGGACCCAACCCCAAGCCCAACATTGCCCATCATCTGTTCCCCAAGTTTACACTGATCGAGTAATTTTCAGAAATAGACTGATCGCGACGCAATACCGAAACTGCACATGGCAATGCAAAGCTCCCTGCGCCGACCACCGCGGCAAGCAATGCGTTGCTGGGACGATTTAAATGCAGAAAGCGAGGGACGCAACACATATAGATCGAAGCGCACGCGACCGCGGTTGCGCACCGAGTCTGATCCAACAGCAACCCTGAAACCCAAATCCCAAGTGGCTCCCGCGTCGTGTGCCCAAGCAAATGTGGACGCCGACCGCTTCCCTTCGATGTTGCCATCTTGGATCTCGATCAGCTGTCTATTCAGCAAGGGAGCTAGGGCAAATACTCACATGCTATGCTAGGCCACGAGATCTCCACGGCGCCGGCCGAAACAAAGCTAAGGGACAGACGGCTTCGCGGGCTGTGAGCGCTGGGCGGGGCGCCCCGGTCGCCTGTCTGCTTCGTGCAAGCGAACGCCGCGTCCTACCAACTCGTACGTACAGTACGCGACAAGGCCAAAGCCTGGCTGCTGGTTTTCGTGCGGGGGCGCGGTCAGGCGTGATCCATTCCGTAAAACTTATCCAGCTCAGTTATTTAGTTGTTTTTAGTTTTAGTAACTACGGAGTATACAGTAAAACTATGCACAGAGATCGATCGGAAGAAGTGAAGAGCCAAAACTGTGCACAGAGACCGACCGAAAGAAGTGAAGAGCCAATTTTTTCAATTATTTATTCACACAAAAAATGCACCACTTGTGTAGCCTTAATCGGAAAGTAAAGATGTTGGAGGTAGCCCGGACGGGACCTGTTGGGTTTTGATTTCCCTTTGGTAGTTCGACTGTGGGCCTGTGGCAGTGTCCCGTGTGGATGCCCGAAGGTGAAGTGGGTAGGGCAGCTGCAGGAGCAGTGACGAGTAGAGTGGAGCGAGCTGGTCCCGTCCATCTGGTGGTCGCACCTGGTGTTGGGATGCGGTCGCCTGGGGCAGGCGGGCACATGCACATGGCCGGGCGCAACACCGCAGCTTGCTCTGCATGCGCTGCCCCTGCACTGCCGCCTACAACAACTACGACTCCCCCGTTTTCACATACCACCCATCACAACCACCTGCTGTTACTAGTATGGTCTCTCACTTTATTCAAGTCCAAACTAGCAGTAAGAAATTCCATGCAATCTGTTGTTAACCAGTGGTACTGATACATTGATAGGAGCAGCTACCATCGGCCACAGCACTGAGGTACCATACCTGTGGATGAAGGTGTGGGGGAGCTGATCTCTCATTGTCCCGAGGCGTGCTGTCGTCCACACCTGTGGAGTAGGAGTAAGATATTGGCACCGTGACTCAATCACTTCTTTTTGCCTTTTTCTTCTTTGGTTTGCTGTTCTTCTTTTGATTCATCATTACATACTCTTTCTCAGTTTCTCGTGTAATTTACGTTCCCGTCTGCTGTTCTTGATGCCTTGCCCGGTTTAGAATGAAAGGCGTCGATTGGCAAAGAAAGCAACAGGAAAGAAGCTGCTTTCATAGAATGGTATGGTAGGCAGACCCCCGCCCCCTCTCTATCTCTCTTGTCCTCTCCCTCTTGTCCGGTTGAGATCATGTGAGGTGAGTTGAGGGGTCTGCCTGCACTTGGCTCGCGCGTGCGCATCAGCAGCACAACGCCAAAATGCGTTTGGTTGGTTGGTTCCATACCTCCATTGCTAGCTCGCTATGATGAATGGCCGTTCCAGCCCGGCGTCGAGAAGCAAAGCTCCAAGCAGATGGAGACGAAGCGCGCGGCGACGCAATGGGGGAATCGGAGAAGGTGCCGCCGGCGCTTTCGCCTGCCCGCCCGCATGCTTTTTAGCCGTCTCCATTCCACTACCCTCCCTCGCCATCGCCGCCATCGTCATGGGATCGGTGGGCCGCTTGGCGTTTGCTCTTGCCTTTTCCTGGCTAGCTCCCCGGCCCCAATTCCCAGGCCGCGCGCACCATGATCTCGCGCTCCAAAGTTTAGACACACAATATTCATGTGATGATTTTTTTACCGAGTAGAATTTGAGGTGGAATTTTGGAACTAAACAACCTCGCTGACGAACGAGTGATGGGTCATAAATGCTGCCCGAGTAAAGGTCCGTTGGTCGCGTGTCAGATTTATGAATGAATGAATGTATGAGAGTCATTTAAGCCAGCGTGGGCCCGGTCCCCGATCATGGTGATTTGGGTGTGGCTCCCTGAGTGACACCGATCGCCCGGCTCCAGGCTCGCATGTGCCCAAATCAAATGCTCGTATTCATGCCGAAACAGTGGCAGTAGCAACCAATAGTGTACTGATACTAGTGCAGTACACGACGTACCGTATGTAACGCGTATTGTATCTTGTATATATATGTTACGGACACTTCTCTGCGTATGTATGCGTAACGTATGCATGCAGACCTGGGTCCGGGTTGCATGGTGCTGTGAAGCCTCGTTGGTGTCTTGCTGTCTGGAAAGGGAAGGGTCGGTGGATGGTGGGGTGGCTTGGGAATCGCAGACGGTGCAGGGCTGAGATCGAGCAGGAAATGGTGGCGCCATGCTTGCTTGCTTGCTGCATTGGGCTCCGGCCTAAGCCTGTGCGGCGTAGATACTCCATAGATTAACCGCCCATGGATCGCGAGTCCTGATAGTGCGATAGTGGCAAGCGCCGGACAAGAAGACAAGCGGAGGTCAGTGACCCTGGATAGGCTACTCTTGCTAGAGTATTTATTTGCTCTATTACCCCCAATGCAGCCGGGCGTCAGGCTCAGCTTACAATGTCCCTTTTACATTTGGCTTATCAGCCACCGGCAAGTAGTATTTTTCTCTAAAAAAATCAACCATCAACCAACAGTATTTTTCTCTCAGAACAAATCAACATCAGCCACCAACCAAACGAACAGAAACAAAATGGCCGGGCACATGCTACTGTTGCCCTTGGGTCTGGGCAGCGGGCAAACAAGGACAAAAGACCACAAACAAGAGCCGTGCCCTTAACCGTGGTCCGCTGGTAGCGAGTCCGGGCTTGGGATTTGTCAGTTTTTGGTAATAATGCGAGGAGAGTCCCTGCGTGTTTAAAGTTAAAAGGCGATGATCTATCTGCTCATGTCTCCGACAGAGATAGTTGGGGGAAGCACAAGGGTCCAAGCCGCTACATGGCGCCCGTGCGAGCCGTGCTGCTGTTTTCCGTTCTCGGCCGCTGCTCCCATATATATGTGCCTAGGATACGGGGGAGCCTGGGCCAAACAGGACATTTGAACGGCCTGTTTTGGCGAGTTTCAACCACTGCAGCCTCACGTGTCCAGTGACACTGGCAACGAAAAGCGTTTTTACTCACTCGTTGCTATGATAAAAAGGTTTTCTTTCTTTCTGCTCCGAAAATTCTTGGTCTGTTCCAAAGGACGCAGTCGTAGAAGCTGAGTGCTACAGGGCTTTCGTCACATGGGCATGTTCAGTCTTATCTGGAGCAGTACGCTCCGGTGGTCGTGGACGTGACGGAGGACGGACGGCAATAGCAGCTGGTCTGGTGGTCGAACGTGCATGCCAATGTGCCAATTTGGCACGGGCTCGGCTCGTCCATTTTAACATTTTTACTGCGGCGAGGGATCGTCGGAGGCAGCCTAGCCTAGCATAGCCCTGCTCGATCGCCGGCAGCCTGCACAGCGTCCCGAGTGACCACGGTAAAAAATGAGCCGCATCATCTCGCGATTGACCGCTGATGCGACGCGCGTACCGTACTATTCCGCCCAACGCGCACGTTCCCTCACGACCATCTGCATACGACCATCTCGCTTCCGTTGGGGTTGGGGGGGGGGGGGGGGGGGGGGGGCTCTCAGGCCGCCCAGGGCCTATGGCTGTCAAAAGTTGTGCGGTAAAAAGTGCCTGCATGCGGTCAGGAACTTTGAAGTTTGAGGAGGTCACACAACACAGCATCGTGCAAGAGGAATCGTGTACTGGCAAGAAAAGCCAAAATAATTGTGGCTTCGGTATGGACAGCAGGACAGGTTTAGCGCTGGAGGCACGCACGGGCCAGTCACTGGCATTGCCGTGTTCGGAGAGTTGGATCGCGCCGCGAGAGCCAAGGAGCCACGGGCTGGAGAGGCCAGAACCCTCTGTTGCTTCCTCCTTTGGGTTCATGGATTGCCTGACCCGGCTGTAGAACGCCGTACCAGCCTACCAGGAGACGTATAGAGAGTAGAGAGAAAAACTGAAGACGATGGGAGCAGAGCGGAGCGGAGCCGGTGGTGAACTGAACTGGTGATGATGGCCTCGTTCGTTTTCTGTCACCTCGAGCAAATCATGGGGGACATCCAAGTCCATCACTTGCAGTGTGATTAGTGCGGCGACGATGGCGTCATGATTGCGGCAATGCGTTTGCTGAAGCCCGGTGTGACTATCTATCGCGCGCGGAGGGTGGGACTCCTTGGGTGTGCTTCTTCGGCCCATTAAGATTTTGGGCCATGCGGAGTACCACGATAAGCTTAATAGAGATCAATATATTAGTTTTTTGTTATTTTTATTATTTATTTACCTTTTCTATGTCTATTAATTTATATATTTTTTGTTTTCTGTTCTTTTATTTATTTTCTGTACTCTTATTTTTTATACTAACTTGTTTGTCATGTATATATATATTGTTTGTAATGTGGATATATTTGTTCTCCGTGTATATTAATTTGTTCGCAACGTGGATTCTTATGTTTTCCATGTGTAGCAAATTGTTCGCAACGTGGACTCATTTGTTCTAGTTTGATAAAAAATATTCAAAAAATCATCTAAATATAATCTTGTTTTGAAGATTTTATCGCAATAAATATTATGGTGCGATCGGAATTTATTTGGATGTTTGGTTTAATAGTAATGATTTTTTTTTCTAAACTTTATCGCATGCAAAAAGTAACAGTGAACTAGGCATGTCATCGGATGGGAGCAACCTAGGTGCATGTATTACACGCGCGGTAGTCCTAGATGGCTGAATCCATTCAACCCAATACCGAAAATAAGAGGGTATGGAAATCGTTGGGGTGATAGTTGGCGCGATGGCCAGACACGCCCGCTAAAGTCGGAGCGCTTTTCTCTTTTCAGCAGAAAGCAGGCAGAGCAATGACGAGGGGCTGGGCCGGATTAATCATTGCCTGATGTGATGGGCTGGGCCGGGAGCAGCGTGATTTTGTTTTGACGGATCGGACCGGATCACGGCTGATATCATCTCTCATTCATTCACGCCGCAAATCTCGCTCAAAAAAAATCACGCCGCAAAGTTTTCCTTCACATTTTCTCGTCAAATTATGAACGGAGTTTTCGTCCATTGTTAACCTTACTAGACATTGTTAATTTCCCCTCCAGTTCCTTTTCTCGAGCTCTCAATGTCACTGGCAGACACGGCACGGGCCACCCTTGCCGTGCCTTGGTACAGAGTAAGACCTCACAGGTCACATCTACCATGTGAAGCTCCCTGGCATGGCTTACAATGTTGCTGTCAGCAAGCCAACGAGAGGAGGTAGGTAGTTTGATGGGGGCAGCGGGGCCCAAGACAAAGGAGAGAGAGCTTGACCCCGGGCAACACTGGTCGACGTGAGCTCAACTGCCAGTGACCCAAGGCTTCGCACCATATGCATTTGGTTTCTGGATTAGAAAGCTCCATTTCGAGTTTTCTTTTTCAGGCCAGAAGTTTGATGTTTTGCAATGCTCAATTATTTCGAATCTACTTTCCATTTCCAGTCAAGTGGTGACCATGGAAAGTTTGTACAAGTACACCGAACCTTGCAGGTTCAGACTTGATAATACGTCACCAAAATAAAGGTACAGGATACATATATTTCATTACAACTGAACTGATGTCATCAGATAGTTGCTTTGAACAACCTTTTACTACCGTCATTCCAGTGACATTGGCAAGAATATTTTGTTTCAGAATGAATGGAGTAAAGATACACCTTGCTCGTATGATTATTAAAGCATTAGCAGACTACACGAACAAGCAGGCAGGATGCTGCTCTACAGGTATTCTAAAGCACAAACACATAAAAAGAATTTAAAACACGAATTCAATGGCACAAGAAAAGTTGACATAATTATCACTATAGGCACATTCAGAATACAAGAATATACATGGCTAATTTTCTTAAATATATTAGCACATACAAACGAATGCACACTCATGGGATTTTGGGATAAAAATTTACCAGCGAGAGGCCTGGATGGATGCGTACAGATGCTCAGAATTCTCATATGGACGTTTATACTTCTTCGCTGCCACTGCTGCTGGTGTTTTTCCGAACATTGTACTTGCATAGGGGGCATGTGGCGTTGATGTGCAGCCACTTATCAATGCAAGTACAGTGAAAATGATGGCCACAGGGGAGCTCACGAAGTTCTGCACCATCATCATAAGCTGAAAGGCAAATGCAGCACTCCTGCATTGGCCAAGAGGAATGAATTCATTAGCGGTAGAAGATAACTTAAAGCAACATCCAACTGAAATAATGTTCGCTCATACACCAAAGGATGATGTGTACAGTTTGGCTGTAAACAAGTACAACAAGAACAAAAACTAACTAAAATCAGTTATTTCCAAATGTCGGTGATCCATTTCGTTTTTTATTTGATCAAATACTAATATGATAAATGCTATGTAGAAAATTGTTGATATAACAACCCACTTGACGGTATGAATAACTTGTGACATATTTTATGCAACTGATTTCACTTCAACAAATTATCCAGACACCCATGTACTATCAATGCCAGAAGTTAGAAATCAAAGGACCGGTGAATTTACCGCATCTTCAGCTGCAAGTACTTTTTCAATAGGTTGACTGGTGCCACATTCTATCATTATTCCACCAGAAGATCCAGTTGCACTAACAGACTCCTTTTCCGGTTCCATCCTATGGAATTTGTATTTTGGAATTTGGCGAATATCATCTTCTGATGCACCCTCCTATTATAAATCATATGCCACAAAAGACAATTATTTTGAAGGTCATTCTATCAAGTTAAATGAGCGGCCAAAAAGTATAAAGAAAGAGAGGTGATAAAATAGAAAATATGGTCTACAATTGAAAAAAAACAAAGTAAATATAAACATGGAAATACATGGACTGGTATCCAATTGTCATCACAGTAAATGTAGCACAGCAATATGTATAACATGCTGAAGTTACATATACATTGAAAATTCTCAAAGCTTGCTATGCAAACCAAGATTTGACAATCAGATACATTAATTATTGAAAGAACAAGGAAACAGGAGATGGCATCCAATAAGTCAGTTGCCCCACAACCTAGTGTTTATCTTGAAACTTGATAAATCGGAGCTGAGCCAGCTTCATTCCTACTAGGACTGTGTCCACATCTCCAATACAGATCAGCTAAGATAGGCAGTAGTGGTAAATATTTTCATTTCCACTGGACACTGGATTAAATCACTAGAACTGGTGCTACAGTACAATAAAATCATCGATAGTCGATTTTTGTTTCAAATGGGCGATTGCAGGAGACATTTGATAATTCAACAGCATCCCAGTAATTAATTTAATCAAAACTTCAATTCCATGATAGCAAGATAACCTGGACTTTTGGCAACTTAGAATTTTCTGACCTTCTAAAACAGGACCTAGTAATTGATAACTAGATGGTCACCAGAACAACCAGGCGATTAGTTAGATAACTTTGAGATGAAAGTTTAGCCATTATTCAAAAGAGTGAGATAACCTATTCCTCATACATAGCTAATAACAAGGTCTAACCAGCTAGATTTGAAGAAAAATTACCAGAGTTATCTGTTGACCAGCCATGCTATAATACAATATACTATTAAAGGTTACATCAATAAAGTAGACAGTGAATCTAGCAAACATTTTTACCACATAATTACATAGAAAACTAACAAAGTTTTCACCACAAACTAACTGTTAATGTGCTTCAACATTCATTTGAGAAGACATACCTGATCAGACACTGCATATAAAATTGCTATGATACAAGGGAGGCAGCAACAAACAGCAATGCCAATGATGCAAGCCAAAGCAACACAGAAGACAACAAAGAAAACATCAAACGCCAAAAAGACAATACAAAGCCTGCAAATCAAATTAAAAAGAAG
The DNA here is from genome assembly GCA_033239725.1 of Echinochloa phyllopogon. Taxonomy (NCBI): domain Eukaryota; kingdom Viridiplantae; phylum Streptophyta; class Magnoliopsida; order Poales; family Poaceae; genus Echinochloa; species Echinochloa phyllopogon. The sequence continues at coordinate 50,420,207 of BTCW01000010.1, forward strand.
TGTGATTGTAATGAACAAGAATGATGAGCAATGAAGAAGGTGGACAGCATATTTTCAAGAATTATGTGTACCAGTAAAGTTGCGGCGCATCACGAGTAAGAACTTCCCCACCGACAGATACCCAGTAAAATCCAATTATCCACCATACGAATGAGAACATTGTGTTAGCAGACTCCAGATGTTTAGCTATACTGCAAGACAGCAAAGAGTAAATACCATGATGAAAAAGACATGGTAAGAAAGAAGGCGTGGTCAACAGTTCATACATTAGAAACATTCACAAAACAAATAGTTGTTAAACAGGACTAGGATCTAAGAAAGAATATATGTGGTGAATTCAATAGGCAACAGCAAACTATAGAAGTGATTAAGTATGGAGTTTATACGTGAGAAATAAAATTGGGACACTAGCATATATGAAGTGAAAAAATGCAGTCTGAGCAAAGCAACAAAAAATATATATATACGAAAAGCTAACCACCAAGTTAGTCGACATATAACCAAAGATGAAGAATACACTAACAGCAGTAGTTAGCCTTACATGGGTGGCTTACTTACCAATGGAGACTTAAAAACATACCACAGGTGTCTATCTTACTAAGTCTATGAAAATCAAAGATCCGTCAAACAACTTGTCTAACAGTTCAAAAGGTACAGCAAAATCATGTGAAGACTGATATTAATTAGTAGCACGTGTTTGAATTCCGAACGTGATCATGAATCTATAAACCGGTATGACCAAATAAACTTGGGACTGCTGAGTGACCAAGTGGATGGCAATCTCATAAACAACGTGGCTGCAAAATTGCTGACAGTGCAACACTTAACTGTGGTACTCTCATCAAGCTTCACAGACATCTGGTACTTGTTGAAAAATTGCTACTCAGTTCACTCTCTGAAACTAATTCTGCTACAACATGACAAGTGCTACTGAGCTTTCAGCACCTACTCCCTCCAATTCAAATACTTGTTGTCTAAGAGTTGTGCACAGGAAATGAATCAGACAACCTTATTACCCTTCATTTATGCTACATTGGAAAAAGGATGTTCAATTATTTGTTAGAGTGGTAGAATTAATTTAGCAAGGGAAAGGAAAGGAGAAAAGAGCAGAAAGTGCCTAGAAGTTCTAGGTTGGCATGTATTTTGAAACAAGTTGTGAAGGCTAAAATAACATCTAGTTGGAATCGGCAGGGATATTACCTAACAGACCACTTCATATAACTAGTTTTTTCACAGCATAATAGATTAAATTGAATTATATGAAACTGGATTTAAGTAGTGGAACAATGTGCTTATCTTCTGCAAAATCAAACCAAAATTTTGGACTGCAAAAGGCTATAAATTGCAACCAGGTCAAATGCAAGATCTGGATTCGTTTTAATGTTCAACATTTTCCCCCTTCATATGTAGCTATGCTCCTACACCTGCACGGCTGCACCACCCAGAATAAAATCACAACACAAGCAACATTTCAAGCAAATATGGACTATATGCAGAACTAGGCGATATTTTGTTGAAAGATAAAGTGAAAGTAAGATCCTAAGCTATAACTACAGTCTACAGATTTTGTGTGTGCCATAAAATCACTCCAACTACTGACGCACGATTATAAGGGAAGCCAATGGCAATAACACACAATTCTACGGGAAGAAAATGCAATAACTGAAATATCACACCACGGAATCCAATTACCTGACGCAGTCGCTCCTGCGACCACGGCTCTCACTGACATCGTCGTCGCTGGACAAAGACGATGCATCACTTCCGCTCTCCTCGTCGGTGGGCACTGAGGACTCACCGCGTTGGCCGTATCGCATACGATACTCGATGGCGACGCAGACCATGTGGACGATGCACTGGACGGCGTACCCAGTGATCCAGAAACGGAGAGGCATGGAGGGGCTCTCGTCGTGGCTGAGCACGAGCACGACGACTGAGACGAGGATGAAGGCGAGGTTCCAGAGGAGGTCGAGCACAACCACGGGGCGGGAGTAGGCCCAATCGGCCTGACGCTCTTCCAGCTGCTCCGCCGCCGCCTCCCGTACCAACAGCGACGGCTCCCGCATCGCCCGGCGTCCGCCGCGCCGCAGCAGCCGCGCCGCGCCCCGGAGCGACGGCCGCCGCAGCGCGCCCCCGCGGCGCCGCCCGCCGCCGCCCAGAAGCGGCGCCGAGTCCAGGAGAGCGTGGCCGCGGGGGCTCGGGGAACGCGGTGTCGCCATCGCCGGAACCCTAGCGAGATCGCGGGGAAGGTGTGCGCGTGTTTCTTCGTAACCTTTCTCCCCAGCGCTACGGGGTTGGAACTTGGTAGGAACTGGGGAGTGGGGACGCAAGGAAGGCGAGTGGAGATTTTTCTTCGAGACAATGGATTATTTTTTGCTCGAAACTAAAAGGAACATTTTCGTAATACTTCTATACCGCTTGAAGTATAGTAATAATAGTATAGTAACTAATAAAATTGTCACGTTACTCCTACACCCAGAAACGTAAGGCGTTTTTTAACTATATATATAAAAAATCAAATTATATGAACATTTAGTGTGCATTTATATTCAATTACCCTAAAAATGTATTTGTATTCAAAGTGATATTGAAATTATATTAAGTATTTAGCAATTGATATTAAACTATATGATAAATCAAGATCAAAATCTACTTTGGAAAACTCTTTTTCCTATCAAAATATGCCTTACATTTCTCAACAAGATGGGAGTATTTTGGCACGAAATATGTCTTCATGTTAAATTATAGATTATTTTATTTTTATTAACTTTAACTAAATTTCTAGAAATATATGTATTAAAAAATTTACTATCAAATAAATGTATTATCAAAATATGTCTCATTATCTATAGTGAAATTAGTTTGATGTTGTAAATATTGTTATTTTTTCTATAAATTCAGTCAAAACTAGAAATTTTGGATCCCAACTAAAGCTGCTTAGAACGAAGGAGTACATTTCCCTCAAAAAAAAGAACGAAGGAGTACATCTAAACTAACACTTTTTATACTTTCAAACTAATAATACTTAATTTCAGTATGCATGGCATATGGCTGACTTCATGTTTGCGGTTTGGCCCATATATGGACGGATGAGTTAGCCCCCTGACTGAGACGTACTCCTTGGGCTGCCTCTGGGCCACTCCACCTTGACAGCCCACTCGATGTCCATTTTGGCCTGCCCACGTTCTTTTGGGTAGTAAAAGCTCACAGTCCAGCTAAGGAGGGCCGAGCCGACACGATCAGCGGGAGGCAGTCAAGGCGCCGCCGTGACCGAGTTCGCGGACTAAGAGACCGGCGGCGGCGGCCAGGCTTGTCAAGTCGTCTCCATGGTGAGCGCACGCCGAGAGGGAGGAAGAGGAACAGGCGAGCGCGTAGTGGTGGTGGCCCCCGCCCCCTCGCCGGCAGAAACCCGTGTCTTGATCGATCTGTGATAGGCGAAGATGGGGGCCGGATCATCGATATGCGTTGGCTTTGCTTCACTCCTTAAACTCGCATGGTGCAATGGAGACGGCGGAGCGGCCGGCCGGTAACAGTAAGCAAACTACCTCGTTCGCTCACATTTTCTTTGGTCGCCTTGGGAGAAATGTAACTGGGCTAGTGATTTCCTTTTCAGTAAGGAAGGTATAGAAAATAGTATTGATCGATTCAGACTTCGAATCGAACAGTCTTCCTGCTCCGATGAGATCGAAACCCTTGAAATCTTATTAGATTTATTACTGTATACGTTCGTTTCAAAAGTATTAAATGAACTAATGTTGCAAATCTTAGAAGTGACTTGATTGTTTCTTAAGCATGATCGTCCTTTTATTTTTGTAATGTATTGATTGGATTATGTGATACCAATAGCTATGCATATATAATGGCAACAAAAGTTGGCTCAAACTTTGACAAAACCAAGCAACTTGTGTATACATAACTGTTGAAACAATGCATGCACCCATGCCAAAACATCCTGCCACCTACATATATAGGCAAACACTAAGCGCTTGTAAATGACAAATGAATACTAGATAACACACCATATGGGTAGACCGTATAGACCACTAACCAGACGGGAAACAGATGAGAGAAACCCAAAGTACAAACACCTCTCTTGTTTGGATCAGAGGCCTAAGTATATACTTTGGTCTCAAGACTATATATATACTAAACTAACAAGGAGGCCCCTACAACGACCTCAAGCGTGTGTAATAATACTATATCACCTAAATATGCCATCTATATTTTCAGTTATTTCCTGTGTGGTGTTGGCTACGAGCCTGCAAGCCATCACGTTGACCAGACAGAACCCGACAGAAGAAGGCGTCAGCTCTTAGGGAAGAGCTGAACATGAAATCCATCAGGGAAACTGAGGCCCGGGGTACGGACTATGTTTCCTCCTTTGATAGTCCTCCAACTGCAATGAGCAAATTTATCTTTAGAGATAAATTTTTCCTTTTTTCAGAAGAATCTGAAACAATGTTATGCATTCGTGTAATGGTACCTGTATTTTGTAACCAGGCAGTGGATGAAGGTTGCCATCAAGACCTTGCTGAGATCGGTGCCCACACAGAACCGGAGACCCCCACCGAAGGCCATGAAATGCTTTGTTCCACCGGTGATTTCCACCTTGTCCTGCTCAAGTTATACCCACAAGAATTGTTCAGACTTCAGAAAAACTGGTGAGTAAAAAACTGAACACTATTTTTCATGCCCATGCATTTGTCTTACGAGTTACAAATGCATGCATGGAGGCTTCTTCTAACTACAAGAATATCTTATTCCAAGTTGTTGCATTTTTATTTGCCTAATACGGTGATCAAATGTCTCAATTTTTACTGGACTAAGATTGCCTCTCTTCTTTATCGCTACGTGTCTCTTTTTAGCAGAACAGTGCGCACTAAGCTGCATTTGACTATATGCTGTCCCATAAGCCAACTTGACCATCCCAATGTAGACATATCATGCATGTGGCAGTGTACAAACAATGAACCGAGCTTATTACCGCAGTTCCAGGTTCATCCCCTTGCTAGATAGGCAAGATAGGATTATTTACTCATGTGTTATGTCCCCATTGACATTTCTTTTTCTGCTTTTCACTGGGAGTATGTGATATAGCACATGGTTCGCCTGCCACATTGAGGAACTGTCGGACTAGAACCCTAAAACCTAGACATGCTAGAGCAAGTGGTCAGAATCCCATGCAATTTGTTCCACAATATGCTAACATTTGTACTCCTCCAATGTGATTGGTGCTGTGTTTGCCTATATATACATATGCATGCTCATCAGTTTAGCACCTTCGGCTATACCATGGGTTTATACTTTTGCTGGGATCTTCTTATCCTCCCAAGTATGCTACAGCATGAAAAAACTCCAGAATTCAGGCATATCACTGATTGCAATCTCTAGTGGGTTTATTACTTGATTGATCCCCAATTAATTAATAGCAGGACAGTTTGCTAAAATGATATGATACACCTTAAATAAAATGTGAACAGCAGCCTTTTGACTTCAGATAGATTTATGCATATATGGTTCGATGGCCATGTGAAGACTCTCAAACAAAATCCTAAAGTCTGAAACTAAAAGTGTTATTGGGGCTGCTTAATTCATTTTTTCAGTAGCACGGGAGATATATGTTTTGCACAAAGAGAAATGGGCACAAACCTGCCACCTCCATGGATTAAACACTAATGGGTCTTCGTAGATTTTGGGGTTTAAGTGCACTGCTGGAGGACACACCATCACTCCCCAGCCTGCTGGAATGGTGTAACCTGCAATCAGATATATACTGATATCTAAATATATTTTCTAAGTCTCCCCAAATAACGAAGTACATTATCTGTTCAAAAAAGATAATGGTATTATTATTTTATGTAAATATATGTACCCTTGAACTCAATATCTTGCAAAGCCTTCCGAAAAATCCCTGGCACAATGTTTGCCAATCGTACTATCTCCAGTATAACCTTCATGAACACCGAAAGAACCAGAGTGTCAGTTTAATTATAATTGCATTTCAATCCATTTCGCTTCTATTTGCTCTTTTTAGCGAATCGAATGCACATGCTTGTCCCAGAGTTGTTATTGGTTACTTATTGAGCTAACTACAATATCTTCTTCCTCGTAGACCATGCATTTGGTTTCACAGGCACGAAACACTGACCATGCACTTGCACAATATAATCCCATTTTTCTGTCAAAGTTGTTATATATATCGCCATTAGTTACTGTGGTTGTAAGATACTATGTCGTCATGTCGAGCAAAGCTTTCTTAACGGTTCAAGTTGCACACAGCAATCCGTGCAGTATCTAGCTAACTAGACCCGGTTAGACTCACCTGAGATGTGAAGGTCATGGACTTATACTCGGCCCACGTGAGTCCGGCATCCCTGTCCTTCCTGTTGCTGGCAATCGCCTCATGTTCCTCCTGGCCACACAACGCAGAATCATCTCTGGTCAATTGTTTCCGGCACAAGCCAGGCCTTGTTGCCTGCTTCATCAGGCACACACACCAAGCATGCGTCGCGAGGGCAGTAAACAATTGCCTAGCTAGGCAGTTTTTCTGCAGTACTAACCGTTAGTGCCTGGAGCACCCTGGGGTTCTCGGCCAGGAGCTTGACACCCAGCGTGAGCGCCAGTGCAGTCGTCTCGAAGCTGGCGAAGAGGAGCACGAACATGAGGTCGAGCGCAATGGCTTCCGTCATGACTGGCTTCTCCCTCTTCATCTCCTCGATCAGGACGTCGAAGAAGTCCTCGCTCTGCCTCCCCGTGTCCGCCATCCGCTCCCGCATCATCTTCTTGAGCACCTTCATAGCGTTCTTCCTCCCCTGAACACATGAAGCTTAGGATAAGTTAAAGTGCAGCGCTGGGGTAAAGAAGCTTAGCGGAACAGGTTCATCTAGAATCATTTGACTGCGTGCATGTGAGTGAACGGTCGTTTTGTTGACTTCAAATGCATGTGTGCTGTCTTGCTCACTACGTTGATCAAGGGCGGAGCACCCCATGCATGTGCGCTTGTGCAGCATATTACCTGCAGGCACTCATGGTAGGCTGTGCCGGGAATGTCTACGGGGAACGAGATGAGGCCGCGAATAAAGGCCACGAAGCTTTTTCTCAGATTCTCGGACGACTTTGACGGATCATAGCTGATCAGCTTCTTTGCGGTGAGATCAAATATCATCTGCAGGAGATTAATTTCACCATGATGAATATATGGAATCTAATAAGCTTATGGCGTTAAAATGAAGCACAGCGTATATAATCTGAACAAATAAGATATGATCGATGTCATCTTCTTACTGTGGAGATGGCGTCCTTGAGCTCTACGCTGGGGCGGCTCGCCCAGGAGGCGAGGCTAGCATGGCAGGCGTGATCAGTCTCGGCGAGGAGCACGGCCCTGAGGTTCTCCTGGCCGTAGAGGCGGAGCACTAGGGTCTTGAGGTACTTGTACATGAAGCCGTGCAGGGAGCCGACGTTATCGCGGCCGAATATCTCAGTGAAGGTGTCCGGGTACCAGCTCTCGAACAGCTTCCCCTCCTGCTGGAACACGTAGTAGTTGAGGTCCGGGTCCGCGGACACCACCACTGACCGGCCGACGAGGCTCGTCTTGAAGATGTTTCCGTACCTGCACAACCAATTCATTCATCCATGCAGACAGTAAGTCAGTATATCAATCTGGTTATTGTCTGCTTTTGTGTTGACACCGTGTGATGACTCATTGAGTACCTGTCCAATCTCTCCTTCACGAAGGGGGAGACGTCGCAGGTAGGGTTTGGCGCGAAGAACTGCAAGGTCTCGCCGAGAAGAGGGAGGCCGAGGGATCCTGGAGGTAGCTGGCCGTTCACTTTTGGATGGCTCCACCTGTATGCCCATATGACGAAAGCCATTACCATGGCTAAAGTCACAGCCCATACTGCTACACAGACTAGTGATTCCATGGCGGCGGAGAGGTAGCTAGCTAGGAAAGAGAAGGGTGTGGTGGCTCTTGATGCTAATGGCGGTGAAGACTGCAGAGAGGCAAGAGAAGCTAGTGCAAGATATGGTTGCAGAACCGAGAGGAGCTGTGCGCTTGTTATAGCAGGAGGTTGCTTCGCTTTATATAAAGGGAAGCCTTCCCAGCCCCAATGCTGAGAGAAAGACAGAACATTAAAAAAACTCGGAGGAGGGATTGTTGCCACAGAATCGCTGCAAGTGTTTTTCTTTTGGAGGGAAAGAATCCACCGAGAAGCTCGTATTTGGTTGTTCTGTTCTGAAGAGTGTGGTGCATGCCACAGGAAAATAGGCTTTTGTGTTGTTAGCTTTTTCAGCGTGGTTTGCCTGCTGTTTATGGTTGGCTGGCCTGGCTATGTGTTGTTTAGCACAAGACATGTACAGCGATGGCCTGCCGGCTGTTCTCCAGACCAGGGATTATTCCCTTCGCCCAGTTAGATTATGCTACTTTTGGCTATACTAGTTTTGATATATATGCACGGGCATTCTAGTTTGGTCGCGCATGTTCAGACAACAGGATTCAATTAGTTTGACAAACGAAAATGTCGAAATTTTGTAAAATACAGCAGTACTCCTAACGCTAAGCCCCAAGTGGCCAATTTCAGCATCTTACTATTACTAATTAGAGGCTCCTTTTGGAGACTCCACGTTAATCTTCACGAGACGCGCTAGAAAAAAAAGATGAATCCTAAAAATTCTCAAAAAAACAGAAACATCCGGCCATCAATTCATCATGGTCGACAATAATAACCATTAGATCTATTATATTCTTCAAAAAATTACCCACATATGCCATTATAAAAAATAAATAAAATAACCCCCAAATTTTGCATTTAAATTACCCCTTTGCCATTATAAAAATAACAAAAGGTAAACCGTCCACTTCTAAATTTTTGACATCTAATAACACTATAAAAAATTAGAGATTAATCTAAAGTATATCACTTGAATACAGTTGATTACATATGACAAGTCAACATCGCGAGCACGCGCATCTCGGGTGGCTTCCCCATGTCCAAGTCACTAGCATGGAGGACATGCGCGCTGGAATCAACCCATCATGATGAGTTGATGACCTGCAGGTATGGCAGATGATATGCTTTGCCGCAGGGCGTAGGCGATGGTGAGGTTTCCAAGGTCATCATCATGGTTAACTCTTGTAGCAGACATGGGAGTCCCCGCCAGGACAAGGAACTTCGCTATAAGGATGACAAACTCGACTCTTCGTGATGACAGAAACCAACCACGAAAATGGCAAAGCCCGTGATTCCTAGCAAACAGTGATACCATATATTATTTTTAGCTTATTCATATTTAATTCTTTCCTGGAAAAGTGACACATGCTTATATATATTGATTGGTCACGTACATATATTGAGTAAATACAGTCAACAATATCTCTTCCGTATTAATTTTTGTTTAGCAGGTTTGGGAATTAGGGTGCCAAAGTGATAGCTAAAGTAACGAATTTCTTCTACTATTTATAGATTATAAGTATAGATAGGAAAATATTATGTTGCATGATAGGTTTCTTGAAGAAATGAGACGGGGATTCATTCAGCCTTGGACTTGGTCAATATACATATGGATCAAAGGAGATCAGTATGTATCCAAACAAGGTCCAAAGAGGAATTTTAGCTGAAATATGTCACAACTAGACAAACATATTAATTTAAATGAGTATTGTATGTGAGAGAGAAAAGATAAATATTTTTATTGGTTGTAAACCCCAGAGTATAATTCATAAACTTTCTAATGTATGCTTATGTATATGTAAAATAGTTGCCTCCTAAAATTGCTAGCCCGTGCAGGAGCACAGATTGATTGACTAGTGATTTTAATACTGCTAAAAACCAAATATACCTCCGTTTAGGATTGCAGTTAGTCAAAAAAATTATACCTTTGACCATCAATACTTAAGAGCAACTCCAACAACCTCTCTATATCTATTTTGCTCGTAAAAAAAAAGAAAACACGGAAAAAACTCGATCCAACAGTCTTGGTATATCCATCCGCTCGGCATCCGCCCCTCTCCGCTCGGCAAAGATGCCGAGCGACGCCTCCTCGCCATCCCTCTTCCCTCTTCCCTCTCTCTCTGCATCCCATCCCTGGTGTGCCACCTCCCGCCCTCCCCCATGGCGAAGACCTCAGCCGGCGACGAGGAGAAGAGCCCCGACGACGGCATCTCGCGCTCCCGCCCCCGCTCGGTCGGCCACGAGCTCGGCGCTCCCCCCTACGAATCGTGCCGCCAGTGGAGGGGATTGGGGAGCTGCGGCGGAGCGCGAGGCTGCGTCGGTGGCGGGGATGGCGAGGCTACGACGGAGGGGATCGGGGAGCTGCATCGGCGGCGGGGTGCGCAAGGCTTGCGGCGGAGCGGCGCGTGCGCGGTGGTCAGGAGCGTGGAGGCGGGCCCTGCTTCGCGGCGACCGGGCGGGAGGAGGGGAGGAGGAGCGGGAGGGGACCGCTGAGGTCGGCGGCGCCGGTGGGCGCACTGACGGAGCGGGTCGTCGTGATTCCGGCGGAGGGTGAGAAGGAGCTCGTGCGGCGAGGAGGAGGAGGAGCTCGTGCGCCGAGGGGGACGCGGAGCTCGTCGACCGGAGCGGAGGCGGGACGGCCTGCCGGGCGTCAGAGCAGAGGCGCGGCGGCGGGTAGGCGCTCGGCGGGGAGGCGCGCGACGGTGGGTAGGCGCGCGGCGGCGGGGAGGCGCATCCCACCGGTGTGCCGTGTGCGACCGTGCGTTGACGAGAGGTGGTGGGAGAAGAAGGGATAAGACTATGACATGCGGGGCCCATTGAGTGTTGCGTATAATTTAAAGTATGATTTGGCTAGACTGTTGGAATTGACTGTAATTTAGAGGGAGGATCTTAGCTAAATGACTAGCTAAATAGAAATACAGAGAGTAGAATTTAGCTAGTCTGTTGGAGTTGCTCTAAGAATATACTCTGATCCAAACACGAAAAACTGGATTCGATAAAAAAGAAATTTCACAACATAAATATATACATATTTTAAAAGTATTTTTAATCAACGTTGCTAGATAAAGATACTACTAAAGACCGTGTCAATCAACAAAGTGAATTGCACTTGGGTTGGGAGAAGGTTTTAGGACGGTGCAGGCTTTTGATGGATACAGTTACCAGTCCACGACAGGACAGGGGAACTGTGCGAGGAAGGGATTGAATATCCACCGTCACCCAAAACTGTAAACTACTAGCGAGAGCAAGCCGATCCGCAGCTATCATGTAGTAATTTAATCCTGGTCTGTGCTTAACCAGGTCGCTTTCGGTCGCTTTTGATCGCGTAGGACGTCGCCATCGCAGGTGCGGTAGCCGTAGCCCCCAGCTTCGCTAGCAGCACGCGTCGTTCTCTGTCCCAGACCATATTATCTCCCGCTCGTGCAAGCCTGATTCCAGCACAGCACGGAGGGCGCCTGCTTAATTAGCGTCCCGCGCGCCGGCAAGGCCACCGGTCGATCCTCGCCCGGATTAGATCGCCGAATCTTCCGCGAAATGTATGTAAGCGCGCAGGGGTCGCGCGTGAACTCGCCCACGCCAGAGCACACGGATCAGACACACTACCGCCGGGCATGTACGTGCTTCCACGCGCGTCCGGACACCTGTATGCCACCGCTGCTCCGATCCGGCCGCCATCTTGTCCGCATTTCCGCGTGTGCGTCGGGATGTTCATGCACCTTGCAACAGAATGGCGAATCAACCATTACGCACACGTGGTGTTGGTCATATCCCAGGAGGAGCTGAGCGACATTGATTGCGTCGCGTCGCACCGTCCCGGCAAGAGCTCTGCTGACTGAGACTGAAGGTCTGAAACCGCGGCCGCCGGCCGGAGTTGCTTGCTGCTTCGCAAAAGCTAGCGCCAGCCACGTAGGCACGCGTGACATGAGCTAGCTTTTGCGGCAGATCATTCAATTCGTAGGATTAATCAGTCAGTACTAAAGGTTCAAAGAAAGTGATAGCCCCGGCCGGTCCTGCTGCGGGCTCCGGCCGCCGACTTGACGGTGAATTAAGATCAAGTTCTTGGAGACGACCAGCGCGCGCTGCCGACGGCCGGGAGACCGAACGGAACAAGGCCCCTGCGTGCATGCGTCTCAGACTCAATCAGATACAGTATTGCATCGAATGTCTGTACAAGTCCGGTTACAACGGGACTTAGAGTTGTATTCAACAGTATATAATAGATTTCGTGTCAAACTCTATAACCTGAGTCTCCTCATAAATATGAGAGGAGGGTTACCGTTGTAACCATGACGACATAACGACAGGCTCGCATGGGGGAGACGGTGCATTGTCGGGACTCCGGAGCGACCGGTGTTGCGGTTTAGGGAGGAACGCCCGTAGTCATGTCCCAGGTATGTAGATTTCGGCTGAACCTTGTTAACAAAGATCGTGTCTCCGGTGTCGTCTATGATCTTGCAAGTTCGTCTCAGTAGATCCAATCGGCGATTTCGCTGGAGGATATTAGCAGGCGGCTCGTCGTCACGGGGCTAATTTTCTAACAATTGGTATCAAGAGCTTTAGTTGGATTGGATCTACAGGCTATGCGAAGATTGCCTGGAGATACGAGGGTTATGCTTCCACATCGTGCCGGAGTCGCGCAATGTCCACGGAGGGACATAGCGCAAGGTGGAGCATGGTGGCAGTCGATGATTTGATCGGTGGAGTCGGACACTTCGAGCAGGAGGCTCGAACCATCTGATGAGCAAGAAATCAGCAAGATGCGTCCAGATGTGGAGATCGGGGCTGATTGAGTTGTTTGGCTGTTGTTCGATAAGGGTCGGTCAGACGTGACGGCCAAGTTCGACGGTGCGGCCGGAAGACGTCGTGGACGAGGGCGACGACTTCGGTGGCAAAAGCCACGGTGAACTCGGCGTGTTTATGGAGTGGCAAGGCGGTTGAAGCGAACGAGGGGTGCGCTCATGGATGGGTCGACATCGTTGTGTCTGACGGCGTGGAGGTCGATAGGTTCGCGAGCAGCACGACTGTACACAGATGGCGTGTAGCGGCAACGACGATGACAGGATCAGCGACGGCGATATAGGAGTGTGGTGGCTGATGGGGTTGTTGTTCTCTGTGGCGTGGCGACACGCGGCATGAGCTCAGTATACAAGTTTGGGATGAGCTTGTGCGCTTCCAAATCAGCAAAGCCTGAATCGATTTGAGTTATATGTATGAGGTTCTGAAGCATGGATCGAACGGCGCGAAGAAGCTTCAAGGGCTGAACTGAAAGGAAGTATAGATTGTGATTCTATACTTACAGCTGGAGTAATCTAGTTGGTCATTACTGCAGAAAACTACGGTGTAAGACGTCAGATGTAGTATGGCGGAGGAAACGAAGAGCAAGGCTGATGTTGCAAATTCTAATATTTGACTCGGATAGCAACAATACGGTTCTCAGTATCATGTGATGATAGGAAGAGAAGAGTGCACAGTTGTAGGTGGGGCCATGGAGTTTGGAATTGCAGGGATAACAGTGCTTCTTCGGGCGATAAGTTTGAGATGTCAAGCTCGTTGGGCAGCTCTCATTGAGTGGCAAAGGCAACAAATCAAGACTGGTGTACATGGAGATTCACACATGACGACTTCGAGATGGCGGAATATTCGCCAAGGTGGAGTTTGTTATATATTGTGTCGAATATTTGTACGAGTCCGGTTACGACAAGACTTAGAGTTGTATTTAGCAGTATAAGGTAGAGTTCATGCCTGAAAGGACCAACACTAGGCCTAGAGGGGGGTGAATAGGCCTTGTAAAAATTTCTGCAAAATTGCTCTGAAAACTGTCAAACGTCGGATGATCCGACGCAGTCTCGGATCTTCCGACCCCCGGAAGATCCGACACTGTGTAGGATCTTCCGACGGGATAAAAACTTTACTTCGTAATTTGAGTTCTAGAACACTTTTTAGAGATTCTACTTGAATAGAAGTGTGACAATAAGTGTATAGAGCCTTCTAGATATGATCAATGCAATAGAATAACAACAAGCAAGTAGATCGGATCAAATCAAGCAAATCCAACAATAAAACAAATGAGCACAAGGAGACAATGGATTTACTTCCGAAGTTCACTCCACAAAGGAGCTACGTCTCCGTTGAGAAGCTCACAAAGAGCCGGGCTGTCACACTAGCCCCAAGTCTCCCTCAATCAACCACAAAGGAAGATTGAATCACAAAGAGAGGGGTAATACAAACTTCCGGGGCTCAACCACAAGGGAATGGGAGCTTACCGACACCTCTAACCGTCTAGGAGCAAAGCTCCAAGAGTAACAAACGTGAATCGACGAATCAAAGTTACTTCAAGTGCTTCAAGAGATGAACAAGTGAGGGCCCAAGGTTAGCACAAGCTTCACACCTTCAATCTTCTCTCTCACTCAAACCCTAGATTTGTGCATTTTTAACTTAAAAAGCCCTAAATGCTTTTGCACAAATTTAAGCAAAACTTTCATATTCAACATTTTCATCCATGTGCTCAAGTGTGACAATAAATCCGTGATGCGTATGACATATATCCACAATCATTAAAGAGAGAAATAACATTACACCATCCATAAGCATCACATGAAAATGACATCAAGTTCAACATCACACTAGCATGAATTATAAATAAGTCTTACAAACATAAAGGTTCTCACTTGGCACGCCACACATAACTCCAAATAAAGTTCTTACAAGTCCACAAGCACAAGCTAAAACATGAATAAAGGATAAAAGATAATGAAGGGCCTCTATCCAATTCACTCCCCCTTTGTCATCAAGGACCAAAAAGGGAGCTACTCGGTGGCTTCGTCGTTGTCCCCGGCACCACCATCATCATCGTCCTCGCCATCGTCACCATCATCACCACCGTCATCGTCCTCATCGTCACCGGCTTCTTCTTCGTTTTTCGACTCGCTTTAGTAGAATTCCTCTTCGCCGTCGGTGTCTTCCTCTTCCACTTCTTCGATCTCATCCTCATCATGTTGTTGAGAGGCTCCAAAGACATATTCTTGAGTATTAGCCTCCCAAGGATTTTAGAACTGAGGAGGAGGAGAGAACTCTCTAGGCTGGCGAACGGGGGAATGAGGCAACTGATAGTGATCCAAGAGTTCTTTGTGTTACTTGTCAAGCTTGCACATGTCCTCATCCAAGCGAATATCACGTTCATGAGCTTTCTTGGCTTGATAGGAGCATGCGGTGAAACAAGCGAAGAGCCCTTGCACAATAAAGTCTAGCTTCCCTTTCTTGCTCTTGGGATCAAGAGGAGCACCGCGAGAGGAAGATGGACCTGCTGAAGGAGGAGGTGCACGAGAAGATGAAGCACCATGAGTAGTAGTCGGAGCACGGACACCTTCGTAGGGCTTGACTTTGATCTTTAACAGCTGCTCAATTTTGCCTTGGGGAGAGCGATATGGGAAGTGAGGCTTGTCAGTTATGATGTTTACTCCAGTCAAATGCTTAATCATATTGAAGATGTAGGGAGCAAAGTGGCAGCCACTAGATGACTCATGGGAGCACAAGATAATTTCATTCCAAATGAAGTTGAACACTTTGAACTTTGGCTTGCCGGGGGCCATCTGAAATAGCAAGTTCTTGGCCCTCTTAGAAATGTTATCAGCATCACCTGCCCTAGGATACAAGGTTCCCCTTAAGAGTTGATTAAGCAATTTGTAAAACGGAGAGAGACCCTTATACTTCCCAAAGACAACAGCTCCATAAGCCCTATCATACATGAAAGCGAGCTTCACATCATCAATCTCACGCCCCTGATGAAGATCTACCTTGTTGTGATCATTGATAGTGTGAGCATAGGCGGTTTCCTCAGCTAACCCAAACAGCCCCGCAAAAGCATATACGGAAATGGATAGACGTTTGCCACAAAGAGTCCAATGCATCTCATCCCTCTCCTGATCAATCCACATGGTGGCATAGAACTGAGCAATCACTTCTTCATTGTAGGCACACTCAAAGGCCATGATGTTGGCCACATCCATCTCAACACACCGCTCATAAACATCATCAACAACTGGCTTCAGTGACGGTGGCATGCCCTTCAAATAATTCCAATCTACCCAATACATGGGTGTACACAGCCTACCCATCTTCAGAATCACTGACTCATACCAATCCGCTTGATGAGGCAGCAAAAAACGAGGATCACCCTTGAATTGCTTGGAGATGATGGATCTAGGATCCTCATGTGCACTAAACCGAAGTGGTTTCATGCTATTGGCTGCAGACTTGAAATTTATCAAAGCTCTATCACTCGGATGACGAAATGGAATAGTAGTGGATATGAAATTCTGAGCAAGAGTAGATAGATCAATGCCATCATTGTATTCTAACCCAGTATGTTCCTCACGGTTAGCTCTCTTGGTCCTTGGACGTGGAGGAGAGGAGGTGGTCTGAATTTCCTTTCCTCGTCCTTCACCACTAGAAGGCCCCCTTCCTCTAACAGTCCTTATGGCAAGTTGTTTCTTTACTCGTTTGCCTCTTACTTGCTCTCTTGTCCCATTGTCAGAATCGGACTCGGTGTCAGATGGTGAGCCAATATTTCTTCCATAGCTAGGCCGGGCTTGTAAAGTTGACTTCTTCTTCTTAGTGTGCTTCATACGACACATCTAGACAGACAACAAGAAAGGATCAACAGATGGACGATGAAGAGAGAGATCAAATTAACAAGTCAGTGCCCCAGGTCAGTCGGATCTTCCGGCTATGTGTCGGATGATCCGAGGCTCGGATCTTCCGACGCATAGTCGGATGATCCGACAAAATCGAGGATGACCTAAAAATTTGGGAATCAAACTTCTAGCCCACCAAAAGTTATGAGATCATAGGGAAGTGTTCTAGACATGTATATGAAGATATTCACCAAGGGAAATCCACTATAACCTTCTACATTGATAGATCGGGCGACAGGAAGTTTGAATGAGATACCTTTGAGATTTCCCGCGAAAAGTTCGGAAGATCCAAAAAGGATTGAGTTCTTCAAGATGGGGAGAATCGAATGAGCCACAAAGATCAACAATCCTTCGGTTGAACTCCAAAATCGCCGCACGGGTAGAGAATGAGTGAGAGGAAGCAGTTGGGAAGAGAATGGAATGAATAGAGGAAGTAACGGTTCATCCTAGATATTTATACTCGCGAGCAGGCCGGAAGATCCGACGCACAGTCAGAAGATCCGACCCTGGAGAAAGTAACCAGAAGTTCCAACGGAAGTTCCGGCCTTTCCCAGGTCCGGAAGATCCGACGGACCGTCAGAAGATCCGACCGTCGGAAGTTCCGAAAGAAAACTGAGAGAGAACGAAGCGAAGCAGAGCTGTCCGGAACTTCATTGGGTAAGATCCGATGGTGTGTCGGAAGATCCGGAATTCCAGAAAACTGACTTGACAATGATTTTCGAGATGAGATTTTATGGAAGATTTTGAGAGATATTGCCTATGGACATGTAAGACCCTTGACTCAAAAAGATCAGCCACAATCATCAACACATAACAATGATCTTTTGAGACAAGGAATGATCCACCGATCACAAGATACAAAGATTTTGAAAAACTCACACAAAAAAATGATTTTTCTTCTAATCTAGGCAACAAACAATTTGGTATGCAACAAGTCAAGCCAAGTTATGAGAATCCAAGATATTTAGCCTACTCCTCAAAGTACAAAACCTTTGCTCATCGAGAGGCTTGGTGAAGATATCGGCTAGTTGTTTATCGGTTCCTACATGGCTTAGGACGATATCTCCTTTGGCTTCATGATCTCTAAGGAAGTGATGTCTAATGTCAATGTGTTTGGTTCTTGAGTGTTGAACGGGATTGTTTGCTAGTTTAATGGCACTCTCATTGTCGCACAAGAGAGAGATATTTTTGTACTCACATCCAAAATCACTCAAGGTTTGCCTCATCCAAAGTAGTTGAGCACAACAAGCACCGGCTGCAACATACTCGGCATCGGCGGTGGATAGCGCAACGGAATTTTGTTTCTTAGAACTCCAAGACACCAAAGACCTACCAAGAAATTGGCAAGTCCCCGTTGTACTCTTTCGATCTACCTTGCAACCGGCATAGTCTGAATCGGAATAGCCAAATAAATCAAAAGTGGAGCCTTTGGGATACCATAAGCCAAGGTTCGGAGTATGCACTAGATATCTAAAGATTCTCTTAACAGCCATTAGATGACATTCCTTTGGATTGGCTTGAAATCTTGCACACATGCACACGCTAAGCATTATATCGGGCCTAGATGCACAAAGGTAAAGTAAAGATCCAATCATGGAGCGATATACCTTTTGATCGACCGATTTTCCTTCTTCATTGAGATCAAGATGACCATTCACGGGCATTGGAGTCTTGATGGGTTTAGCATTGGCCATATCAAACTTCTTGAGCATATCACTTGTATACTTTGTTTGACATATGAAAGTTCCATGCTTCAATTGCTTGATTTGAAAACCAAGAAAGAATTTCAATTCTCCCATCATTGACATCTCAAATCTCTTGGTCATTATCCTACTATACTCTTCACAAAACTTTTCATTAGTAGAACCAAAGATAATATCATCAACATAAATTTGACACAAAAATACATCTTTGTCTATTTTTTGAGTGAAGAGAGTAGAACCCGCTTTGCCCATTACAAAGCCATTTTTGAGAAGAAATTCCTGAAGGCATTCATACCATGCTCTTGGGGCTTGCTTGAGCCCATAGAGCGCCTTATGGAGTTTGTAGACGTAGTCGGGATGCTTGGGATCTTCAAAGCCCGGTGGTTGCTCCACATATACCAACTCGGAGAGAGGTCCATTCAAGAATGCACTTTTCACATCCATTTGATATAGCTTGAAGTTGTGATGTGAGGCATAGGCTAGTAGAATACGAATTGATTCAAGCCTTGCCACCGGAGCATAAGTTTCACCAAAGTCAAGACCTTCAATTTGAGTGAAACCTTGAGCAACCAATCTTGCCTTGTTTCTTGTGACAATCCCATTTTTATCTTGCTTGTTCCAGAAAACCCACTTGGTGCCAATGACATTTTGCTTGGGTCTTGGGACCAATTCCCAAACTTCGTTTCTTGTGAAGTTGTTTAACTCTTCTTGCATTGCAATGACCCAATCCACATCGCCAAGAGCTTCTTCCACCTTGAGAGGCTCCAAAGAGGAAACAAACGAGTAACATCCACAAAAATTTGCTAGACGAGAACGAGAGGTTACCCCTCTTTGGATGCTCCCTAGAATGTTATCAACGGGATGATCCCGTTGAACGCTTTGATGAACTCTTTGGTGTGGAAGTGTTGATTGACGTTGAATAGGTCCATCATCATCATCTTCTTCATTGTGAGACTTGTCACCTTGAGTTTTATCACCTTGAACTCCCCCTTGATCGTTGCCATGATCATGATCGTCACCATGATCTTGAACTTGATCTTGCGAAGAGCTTGGTGGTTCCACTCTTGTTGATGATGTTGATGGATCAATGTTAAATATGATTTCCGAGACTTGGTCTTGTTCCTCATCTTCTACTTGGGGCTCTTGAGGCTTCACTTCACCTACACTCATTTTCTTGATAGCTTGACTTGGTGACTCTTCATCTACAAGGTCATTCACAACTTGCTCTACTTGAGAGCCGTTTGATTCATCAAATTTTACGTCTACCGTGATCTCAACACAACCGGTGGTTTTGTTGAAGACACGATAAGCGTGTTTGTTAGTACCATAACCAAGTAGAAAACCTTCATCAACCTTGGGTGCAAACTTGGAGCTTTGGGTTTTCTTGTTAAGAATGTACCATTTGCAACCAAAAACTCGAAAGTAATGCACCTTTGGTTTGTTACCGGTGAGGATCTCGTACGGAGTCTTGCCCAAGTACTTTTGAAGATAGAGGCGATTAGTGGCATGGCAAGCCGTATTGATCGCCTCAGCCCAAAAGATATCCGGAGTCTTGTATTCATCAAGCATGGTCCTTGCCATTTCAATCAAGGTCCGGTTCTTTCTCTCAACAATGCCATTTTGTTGAGGTGTGTATGGAGCGGAGAGCTCATGCTTGATGCCTTCTTCATCAAGGAATTCCTCAACATTGAGATTCTTGAATTCCGTCCCATTGTCACTTCTTATTCTCTTGACTTTCAACTCAAACTCATTTTGAGTTCTTCTAATGAACTTCTTGATAACCCCTTGAGCTTCACTCTTGTCTTGTAAGAATAAAACCCAAGTGAATCGAGAAAAATCATCCACAATGACAAGTCCATACTTGTTCCCACCAATGCTTATATAAGCAATTGGCCCAAATAAATCCATGTGAAGCAATTTCAAGGGTCTTGAGCTAGTCAATATGTTTGTGGGTGGATGAGGGGCTCCAACTTGCTTTCCGGCTTGACAAGCACTACACAATCTATCTTTCTCAAAGACAATATTTGTTAATCCCAGAATGTGTTCATCCTTTTGAAGTTTGGCCAAGTTCCTCATCCCAACGTGAGCTAGCCGGTGATGCCAAAGCCAACCCAAGCTAGATTTTGCCACTAAACAAGTCTTCGGTTCCACTTTATTTGTTGTGAAATCAACTAAATAAAGCTTTCCCTTAAGTTGACCTGTAAAAGCAATAGAGGAATCCTCCCTTCTAAGGACGCTCACACCCTCATTAGTAAAGATACAATTGTAGCCTTTTTCACAAAGTTGTGATACGGACAACAAATTGTACCTTAGAGAATCGACTAGATAAACATTTGAAAGAGATGAGTCTTTGATATAGCAACTTCACCTTGACCAATCACATCACCATGGTTATTGTCACCAAACGTGATCTTTTCTATAGGCGAGTCATATTCTTTCAATTTAGCAAACATGTCCTTCTCTCCGGTCATATGATTTTAGCATCCACTATCAAGCAACCATGAGGATCCACCGGAGGTATATGCCTACAAAACAAGTTTAAGCTTTGAATTTAGGTACCCAAAAGAGATTGTGTCCTTGAGTGTTAGCTTTTGAAATCTTAGGCACCCAAACACTCATCATCATCTTCTTTGCATGAGCACCCACATACTTTACCACCATCTTCCCATTGTGATCCCACACAACCGTGTAGTCAATGGTGTAGTTGGGAGATGGCTTATGCTCAATGCTCTTTTCTTCTTTCTTGATCTTGGTTGAGCTCTTGACATTGTTGATTATTGCCTCAACCTTAGGCTTGTCTTCTATGGTGTTCACAATCACACCATGAGCAATGTCCATCAAGTCTCCAAGGTTTGCACCCATGGTGAACATTGGTACTTCATGACCTCTCAACATTCTTGTACCATTTGCTTTTCCTCCTCTAGTGAATCCGAGCCCATCCTTGATACTAGGATATCTTCCGGCTTTATATGCCGGATGGCTCTCAAATTCACTCTTACCTTTGGCCTTGCCTTTGCTAATTGTCTTGGTCAATTCTTGAATCTTTGCATCTTTAGCTTTGACTTTTTCTTCTAGTTTTGAAAGGTTAGTGGCACAAGCATTTATATCAAACTTATAGCATCTTGAGCAACCTTCACTAGTAGAGACATTTGAGTCAAGAATTGTCTTAGAGTTAATCTTAGTGCTTTCTCAAAGAGCGTTAAAGTTCACTTCTAGATCTTTATATTTGACCTCTAGGCTTGAATGCCTTTCTTGAAGCTCACTTTGTACATTCTTTAGGTTGGCAAGAGAATCATTTGCCAAGGACAATTCCTTAGACATCTTCTCACAAGAGTCATTGGCAAGTGACAAGTCACAAGTCAATTTTTCAACCATGATCTTCTCCTCAACTAGAGTTTCTTCAAGAGCAAGGTTTCTCTCCTTTTCAAGGATGAGCAATTCTTCTTGCCTATCAAGAGACTCTTTCCTTTTCTCCAATTTCTCTACTAGTTTTTTAATTTGTTTGTAGCCTTCTTTGCCAAACTTGTTTATCATGTTCTTTTCATGTTCGGCTTCCTCTTCATATAGATCATTTTCTAAATTCCTAGATGTTAAGATGGTGGATGAGATAGATGAGGTGATGTTTAATACCTTAGTCCCTTGGGCCATGAGGCACATGGGAGCTTCATCATCACTATCTTGATAGTTGTTGAAGAGTCTAGATGTTGATGTAGGAACTTGAATGGCAAGAGTTGCCACTTCTTCATCATCGGAGTTATCACTCGAAGAATCCCACCCTTGACCAACATGAGCACTTCCAAACTTCTTCTTGTACTCTTGACTCTTCTCTTTGTATCTCTTCTCCTTGTCCTTCGACTTCTTGTCTTCTTTGTCATTTTTCTTGCGGGGGCAGTCGGCAATGTAATGCCCTTTCTCCCCACACTCGTAGCATCTTCTTTGAGCATGGACCTCTTGTCGCCCTTGTTCTTCATGAACCTCTTGAAGTTCTTCACCATCACGGCGGTTTCTTCATCGGTGCTATCACCATCACTTGAATCTTCTTTCTTCTTGGAATTGGAAGTCTTTTCAATTGACTCAACCTTCTTGCTTGGTTCGGCTTTGAGAGAAATGGTCTTCACTTTGGTTGGTTCCGTCGATCTAGCTACATCCAAGTTGTTCATTTCATGATATTATAATTTGTTGAACAACTCCATTGGTAGCATCTTCTTGAACTTGCCCTTCTCCCTAATCATGGTGGCAAGCATTGGGTTCTTGGGTGCATATGCCCTAAGCATCTTCTTAGTCACTTTGTGCTCATCCCAATCTTTGCTACCTAGCATTCGTATCTCGGTGACAAGTAGCTTCAAAATTGTCAGACGTCGGATGATCCGACGCAGTCTCGGATCTTCCGACCCCCGGAAGATCCGACACTGTGTAGGATCTTCCGACGAGATAAAAACTTTACTTCGTAATTTGAGTTCTAGAACACTTTTTAGAGATTCTACTTGAATAGAAGTGTGACAATAAGTGTATAGAGCCTTCTAGATATGATCAATGCAATAGAATAACAACAAGCAAGTAGATCGGATCAAATCAAGCAAATCCAACAATAAAACAAATGAGCACAAGGAGACAATGGATTTACTTCCGAAGTTCACTCCACAAAGGAGCTACGTCTCCGTTGAGAAGCTCACAAAGAGCCGGGCTGTCACACTAGCCCCAAGTCTCCCTCAATCAACCACAAAGGAAGATTGAATCACAAAGAGAGGGGTAATACAAACTTCCGGGGCTCAACCACAAGGGAATGGGAGCTCACCGACACCTCTAACCGTCTAGGAGCAAAGCTCCAAGAGTAACAAACGTGAATCGACGAATCAAAGTTACTTCAAGTGCTTCAAGAGATGAACAAGTGAGGGCCCAAGGTTAGCACAAGCTTCACACCTTCAATCTTCTCTCTCACTCAAACCCTAGATGAATCCTTGCAAGAATCAAGCTTGGGAAGGAGTAGAGGAGTGAAATGAATGCTCAAGTGGGTGCTTGTCACGAGTTAGGTCAACGGAAGCAGCAGCCATGAATGAGGGGGGTGAGGGGGTATATATACCAACCCCCCAAAATGTGACCGTTATGTGTTCTGCGAAGGGGTATCGGATCTTCCGACCATGAGTCGGATCTTCCGAAGAATGACAGATTAGTGTTAGAAAACCCCAGACAAATTCCAGGCATCGGATCTTCCGACATAGTGTCGGATCTTCCGATGAGGGCCGGAACTTCCGGCAAATGACAGAACATAGCAAGAAAGCCCTCAGAACAGTTCCAGACGTCGGATCTTCCGACAGGCGTCAGATCTTCCGGCCCCGGAACAAATCCAAACCGAGCTGGCCGGAACTTCCGGTCGGATCTTCCGGCCAGGGGTCGGAACATGCATGTGACACACAGAAAAGGCTGAAATCTGGCTAAGTCCCGGAAGATCCGACACAGTGTAGGATCTTCCGATGGAAGTTCCGAAGCTAGGATCGGATCTTCCGACGGGAAACAACTCGAAACCGAGCCAGCCGGAACTTCCGGCCTAAGTTCCGACCAAGCAGACAACATGTGAATGTGACTTTGTGTGTCTCTCAAGAGGATTTTCATCTCAAGCAAAGCACTTAAAACAACTAGAATTTTTCGAACACGTCCCCCTTGATAGTACGGTGGTCCTATACTCAAATTCAAACCGAAAATCAAATTAAATTCTTCGATCGAGTCCACCACCATAAGAAATCGAATTGGGGACCTTCTTTTCACATTTCTTTTCTTTTCTTTCATTTTATTCCTGCACAACTCATTCAAAGCATTATATCCAAATTTCTATTGTCATTAATCACCAAAATAGATTAAGTGTCTAGATGCACTTTCAATCTCCCACTTTTTGGTGATTGATGACAATATCAATTTTGTTTTACAAGATGAGAATAAAATTCATGTTTTTCACATCCAATAATAGTTAGAAAAGCTCCCCCTAAATTTGTGCATTTTTAACTTAAAAAGCCCTAAATGCTTTTGCACAAATTTAAGCAAAACTTTCATATTCAACATTTTCATCCATGTGCTCAAGTGTGACAATAAATCCGTGATGCGTATGACATATATCCACAATCATTAAAGAGAGAAATAACATTACACCATCCATAAGCATCACATGAAAATGACATCAAGTTCAACATCACACTAGCATGAATTATAAATAAGTCTTACAAACATAAAGGTTCTCACTTGGCACGCCACACATAACTCCAAATAAAGTTCTTACAAGTCCACAAGCACGAGCTAAAACATGAATAAAGGATAAAAGATAATGAAGGGCCTCTATCCAATTCACTCCCCCTTTGTCATCAAGGACCAAAAAGGGAGCTACTCGGTGGCTTCGTCGTTGTCCCCGGCACCACCATCATCATCGTCCTCGCCATCGTCACCACCGTCATCGTCCTCATCGTCACCGGCTTCTTCTTTGTTTTCCGACTCGCTTTAGTAGAATTCCTCTTCGCCGTCGGTGTCTTCCTCTTCCACTTCTTCGATCTCATCCTCATCATGTTGTTGAGAGGCTCCAAAGACATATTCTTGAGTATTAGCCTCCCAAGGATTTTAGAACTGAGGAGGAGGAGAGAACTCTCTAGGCTGGCGAACGGGGGAATGAGGCAACTGATAGTGATCCAAGAGTTCTTTGTGTTACTTGTCAAGCTTGCACATGTCCTCATCCAAGCGAATATCACGTTCATGAGCTTTCTTGGCTTGATAGGAGCATGCGGTGAAACAAGCGAAGAGCCCTTGCACAATAAAGTCTAGCTTCCCTTTCTTGCTCTTGGGATCAAGAGGAGCACCGCGAGAGGAAGATGGACCTGCTGAAGGAGGAGGTGCACGAGAAGATGAAGCACCATGACAATATCAATTTTGTTTTACAAGATGAGAATAAAATTCATGTTTTTCACATCCAATAATAGTTAGAAAAGCTCCCCCTAAATTTGTGCATTTTTAACTTAAAAAGCCCTAAATGCTTTTGCACAAATTTAAGCAAAACTTTCCTATTCAACCTTTTCATCCATGTGCTCAAGTGTGACAATAAATCCGTGATACGTATGACATATATTCACAATCATTAAAGAGAGAAATAACATTACACCATCCATAAGCATCACGTGAAAATGACATCAAGTTCAACATCACACTAGCATTAATTATAAATAAGTCTTACAAACATAAAGGTTCTCACTTGGCACGCCACACATAACGTGAGCCTCGTAAATATGAGAGGATGACTGCTGTTGTAACCATGACGACATAGTGACAGGCTCGCAGGGGGAGACGGCGCATTGCCGGGACCCCGGAGCGACCGGTGTTGCGGTTTGGGGAGGAGCGCCCGTAGTCATGCTCCGGGGATGTAGGCTTCGGCTAAACCTCGTTAACAAAGATCGTGTCTCCGATGTCATCTGTGATCTTATAAGTTTGTTTCGATAGATCCAATCGATGATTCCGCTGAAGGATATTAGCGGGTGGCTCGTCGTCGCGGGGGCTAATTTTCTAACACACGCAACACCAGTAGAAAGAATGCAGCACTGAACCTGCCCCCGGCCTCTTCACCCCTGCAACGACTCATGCAACGGCGACTGACCACGTTGTGGATTGCGGTGATGGAGTATTCCGGCGGGGTTCCATGATTGCCGTTCTTAAAACGCGTAGTCGTTGTTCGCGTGGGGAGTTTACTAGCGCCGGCCGAGGAGTTTAAACCACTTCGTGTAGATTCATGTGGATACGCGTGGGCGATCGATCGAGACTAGGGAGGGGAATGGAAGGCGGCCGGCCGGTGGAGTCGTCTGCTCCCCAACTACCGTATGATCGTAACAAAATGGAGAAAATAGATCAGATGACGACAGAGGATTCACGCGAGTACAATAAGTGATCTCTAGTGGTAGAAAGAATTTCGCCACCAGATCTTGATGCCTCAGTTGCATGACTACTGTTGTTGGATTAGATTGCATCCACACCGGTGAATCCCAATGGATGTGTGCCTAGCTAGCTTTCTAACGAGATCTTGGCTGTTGCGATATGGCTACCATGCTTGTTTTCGGCCACGGGGCTGGTAACAATAATTAACAACAACCCATGGGTACGCAAATCTCTGTTGGAGTTATGGATCAGGGCAAGAGCAACAAAGCTTGTTATTTGTTTTATTTATAATAGCCTTAGTTCTCGTCCTCTATCTTCTTGCTGTGTGCTCGTTCTGCTATAGAAGCTAGAAAGAACGGTACGTGCAAATGCATCTTGTGTCGTGTTATGTAAATAAACATTTTTTTTCTTGATATAAAGATACTTAGCTCTACTGCGTATTCGAAGACCATGTGAAGTTTCTTTTTATTGTAAGGATGATGCATGTGCCCATGCTGTCACACACGGATTTAAATCTTAGAGCATCTCCAAGAGTGTCCAAAATACACTCATAATAACCGGTTTTAGGAATAAAATCAAAAAACACAGCTCCAACGGTGGGCCTCATCCCGATGCCAATTTATTTGCGCGTCCAATTTCGGCGCTATTTTGCCCAACATTTAGGCTGCGGCTCCGCACTCCCAATCTAGCAAACCGCGTCATTTTTTCGATTCCTGCGCTTCCACCCGCATAGCTTCCCCGCTCGCGCCATTTATGCGGTCGTCGACGCACGCAACAGACAGGTTGCTGTAGGCCGTAGGACTCCTCTACCGCATCTAGGGTGGACGAGCACAAGCGTTGTTGGGCACTGCTGTTTCTTCATCCAGGGCGAGGCCGACCACCGGCGAAGGCGTGGCTTCCCCGCAGTCCACAGTGTGTGACCTCCTTCATCGACGACGTAGCATCCTCTGCCTCAATGTCGCCATCTCCCTCCATCAGGTGCAGTCTCCCTTGAATCGAAGGGGTTCCTCTCCATCGGTGGCGCCAGATCCCCTCTCTCGGTTGGTCTGTACAGTTCCACAAGTAAATGTTGACGTTCAGATTTATGAAAAAAATGCTTTATGAAAAAATTGACCGTTTATGAAAAAATTATACCCTCACGTTCTTACCACCACATCAAGAAGGGTTTTCACTTTATGAAAAATTGAGCGTTTGCTCAAAATCGATAGCCTAGAGAAGCTGCTTGATCCAGGAAGCAAAATGCAGGCTATATTATTGGTTGCGCTGGATTCTAACCTAGGATAGGTGTGATGCACAGACTTTCAA
Organism: Echinochloa phyllopogon; assembly: GCA_033239725.1. NCBI lineage: Eukaryota > Viridiplantae > Streptophyta > Magnoliopsida > Poales > Poaceae > Echinochloa > Echinochloa phyllopogon. The sequence goes on from BTCW01000010.1 coordinate 50,447,756, forward strand.
ATTGCGTAGATAAGATCTGCAACTTACTCTCAGATTTCAATCCAAATGATAGTCAAAATAGTTGCGTACTTGTTGCATCCTCTATTTCCCATAAATAAAATTTCAATTGAAGAATATCCGGACGCAAATAAAATTTTGGAAAAAAAATGCTGTGGCTACATTCTGATACAACAAGAAAATCATCATTTCACACACCTTGAATGAGATCCAAACAATATTTTTCTTCTTATAGAATGCTTTTTTATTTTGTGAAACATTTTTTTAATTTTGTGGAAGTCCGTTGAAAAGAAAACTTGTTCCCTAGAGAAAAATAGTTCCATCATCAGAAGAAAAATACCCCAGCTGGGCAAAAATTTCCTCGGACAATGGAAAAAATCATCAGAAGTAAATAAATGTTCGCCTCTCACTTAGGATGTGCCACAAAATAACTTCTAGTAATCTATGTGATGTATAACATTATACAAGGCAATATACCCTTTTTGATGCATTGGTGGTGCACATGTAATTTTCTTTCCCAGCTATTTTGATTTTTACTCCCTTTAATTTGGTTTTCTAGTTTATTCAATGTCATATTTCAGAGATGATGGGAGTACTACATGACTTGAAGGAGCTAGCTACAAAGAAAGCACATAAAAAGGTTCCAAAACTCTGATGATCTAGACTGGTTCGACTAGGAGATTTCTTTTTTGTGAAAGACATTGACGCTCACAATGTCGCATATTCACCCATATGAATACACGCACACAAATCCTATCTTATGAGCACATATGAAAAACTGGATCAACAGATGTCCAGATTGACAAAGTCGCCACAAACGCGTCCTGTCGACGGGTACATTGCCTACCACTGGAAAAAATAGCACCGATTAAATCTTAGAATAAATATAGAAAAATATGACACCAGTGTTGAGTCAGGAAGACTGCACCCTGTATCACGTGAAAGTCAAACTTTTCTAGAGATTGTTGTGCATGCTATGTATCTTGAAAAAGGTTAATTTTTTATTCACTAATCATTACCCCTTTTTGAGTATTCACTTGCCATCCCGGTCATCACATTTTTGGGAGATTTATACATAAATAGGAGGCCACTTAATTTATCTTTTTAAAATTAGTCATGATTTAAAATTTTCACCTTATTTAAATGTGGACACATCCAGTTGAAAATCAGTTTCTCTCGGCGCAATGACAAGCAAGCTAGCTAGATAGTTGGAGTAAGAATCCGCTTATATTATTGTATTGTATTTCCTTGGCCTCCCAACTTCCTCTGACCATTCCCCCTCATGTGTTTTAGTTTAAGAGCTGCGCCATAAGATCTTACGGCTAGATATATATGAGATAAACAAAGATGAGGATGCGGCGTGCATAATTTACAATTTCATAGAATCATTCCCAGTTACACCCAAATAATCTTGCAGATATTGTGCGTATCTGAATTCCAACCTGTAGCATCCCCGCGAATAGGATGGCCCAACGAAGTTAAATTCCTTATTACAAAGCTAAGTAAAGGCTTAGCGAAAGGGAACGTGGCTTATGTAGTTCGTTTGGATCTGCTCGACACATCTGCCGTGGTGCCCCCTCTTCCCTCCGTTTTCAAATGTTTGAAATGATTGTTGACTTTTTAACATGATGATTGACCATTATCTTTATTGCAAAATTAACATAATATGCAAAAATATAGCTAAAGTATCTTTATGATTAAACAAATCACAATGAATGGTATGGTTTTTTGGTAAGACAGATGGTCAAATATAGCCCCAAAATCTACAGTGTCGAACATTTCAAACGGAGAAGTACAACCCAAGAGAGAGAAGGCTAATAACTATATACGGAGAGTTATACCCTGCAAGGACCTGCAGATACATATACTCCCTTCTGCAGATCAAGCATTTGCGCCAACATCGTGATCCAGCTTAATTGGTAGCTCTGGCGCTCCGTATCCATGTGCCGCCGCAGCAAAACTCTGGCCGAAAAAGCGCACTCACAACCGTGTGCTTTCCAACTTGTGCTCTGTTCCCGTACTTCATTCCCATGGCGTTCCCCCCCCACCCCCCCCCCCCCCCCCCCCCCCCCCCTCACATGCATCTATTCCCACGCTCGGCTGGTGCTCCTCTATTGTCTCCGATTTTGATTTGCGTTCATCTGAGCATTCTTCATCTTCTTCACCAACCAGCTCCCCCTTCTCTTCATCTAGATCGCAACCGGGTGCGTCCAGATCTCGCCGAGCCTCTTCTCCGTCGAGCTTTCTACCGGGTGACTCTCAAGTATGTACTCCACCATTAGCTCATTGGGGATCCAGTCCTTGCATCACATCATCTATCCTTTCCCTCGATTTGTGTAGATCTGGTGTGGAAGACGGCCGCCATGGATGGATCTTCTGCTAGCTCGTCTGGTGGCCTACCTTGCAGGCGCAGCCACCCTGAGATGCCGCAGCTGGAATGTAATTGCGGCCGCCCTGCTTTTAATCGTAAATCCGGTACAGACAGGAACCAGGCCGGTGGTTCCTAACATGTGGGGTACGTTTCTTGTGCTGTATTATGGAATTCGCTTTTTTTCCTTCATCGGTGTGATTGTTTTTGGTTACCTACTGATTGCCTTTCGACCAATGCTAGATTTGCAAACTCTTCGTATGGGAGGATGTACTGAATAAGTATGTTCAGGAGATGGTTGCATATCAGTTCCGCTCTGCTAGCATGGATGCATTACAGGCACAAGTTCAGAGCACTACTGAGCTGTTGATTGAGAAGGACCGTAAGATTAGGAAGTTGGAAGAAGAACTTGCCAAGAGGGACGTTCAAACAATTGGTCAGGGGGCACCGCACGATGTAGCTGCTGCTGGTATGGGCATCTGGAAGGCCAGTCTGATTGTGTTCGTGTCGCTGTGCTTAGCAAAGATGCTTGCAACTGCTTGGATGGATTAGTGTCCCCTTAGAGCCAGTGAAATCAACCTGAACCGTGAGTAGATGATGTTTAGGGTATGTTTTGTATTCAGTTGTATTCAGTTGGCTATGTATATGTCTGTTGGTACTATTTGGGCAAACTGATCGGTCTGTAACCCGTGTAGGAGCTGTGTTTTTTCTGTGTATTTGAAGAAATGCTTTTGAAGAAATGCTTTCTGTGTATTTCTGTGTATCCATTGCAGTTGCGGCAGAGAGCTCTCCTGCGAAGGAAGGAAGAGGGTGAGAAGAGAAGTGGACGTACGGGAATGTGGATGGGAATTCTCAATGTTTCTCAATTCCCAATATGGACCGAACCGGTATTCCCAACAAGGGTCCATTCCCCACTATGGCTTTGCGGAAGTAAACTTGGGACACGGTAACGGCGGGGGTAGTTTGACCAGCACGAATCCTAAAGCGCTGGTGGCCGGAGGATAGCTTAGGCGGCCGCAAACGGTTTTGGAAAAACCTGGTTGAACTCTGGCCTATACGGGCTAAACGCTTGCGCACGCATCGACGTAGATCACCGTCGATCCTGGTAAAGAGCTACCAAGATCACCTGCTGGGCCTGCTCCATAGATTTTCTCTACATGTTTTCGAATATATCAATGCAAACGGCATTTAGAAAAGTATAAAGCTAGCATGCCATCTCCACATTTCGATAGAAGCACAAAACTTTTGACGTGTTGACGAAGAGCTGACAGAAGATTAAAATGAGGAAAAATGGTGTTTCGGCCAACTGGACCAATTGTCTCTGGTGACGTACGCTTATCTCCTTGCGTAGCCGCGTCGATAGGTTTCCCTCCAGTCAAACGGTCAAAGTCAGCTGATGCCGATCTGCTCGTACTAGGTTACTGCCGGTCAGCAAAGCGCTTTCAAGATGTGTACACTACTGTTGTATCACACTACTGTCTTAAATCAAACCAGTTTAGGTCATAGCGCTGTCACATTGGATATAAATATGTTAATTATGATTATTAAATATAGATTAATTTAAAAATCCATTACATAAACGAGGAGTAATTTACGAGATGAATCTATTAAGCATAATTACACCATGATTAGACAATGTAATGCTACAGTAAATGTATGGTAATTATGTATTAATTATAGAAAAATTAGGCTTGTTAGATGCAAAATAGACATGACTTATGTAATTAGTTTTATAATTAATTTACGTTTAATACATCTAATTATCACTTATTTAAAACGCTAAACTTTAGCACATGTATCCAAACACCACCTAAGTTTTATCAGCTAGTAATAACTAGCCATGTGTATCAAGCATGCAAGTGGGGCTAACTTTTGTGTCTTCCTCACTAGTTGGTTAAACACTGCTCGCTCGGTCCCATAAAAATATAATTCTAGTTTTCTTCAGATAGATTAGTACAATTAGAAAAAAATCATGCTACCATCGCTAACTGTCTATATCTCACTAATTTAGATACATAAGTTGTTAGTGCATACAAATAATATTTTAAGCAATAAGACAGTAGTTCTCCTAAAAATATTTTTTTTTATTTTTTAATATCAGAATTACATTCTTTATAAGATAGATGGAGTACTACTTATTAGTAGATGCGAAATGGGATATGAATGATAGTGAATTGGAGGGGATCAATTCACGAGAATATGGTGGTGGGAATTGGGCAACACTAGAATCAGTCAGAGATCATTCAACAAGATCAATTAGTATCGAAGATTACTTAAGAAATTTCTCAAGTATTACAACCCGGAGATTACTCAAGGGATCAATTAGCTTTGTCCCAAAAGACTCAAAAAATGCATTGTTTGTTCCTTTGGAAACTTGTTGTTTTGTCCCAAGAGACTCAAACAAGGCAGGCTAATTTTAGTGCACTAACTGTTACTGTTAGCCAGCTAACAATTAGCTCTAGACGACATTAACCAGTAAACAATTAGCCTTGACTGATCTAAATAGGGTCTCAACAGGAGTACCATAACTTTCGAGTAACTAGGATCTAGGGCAATATAGGGAACAGCTTCTTGGAACGAAGAAAATGGGAGCGGTGAACAGCTTCCAAGAAAATGTTAAGAACATGTTTGCTTTAGTGTGGAAGGAAGTTTCTTTCTGTCCTGTTGGTATAGGCAAGCGCTGCGCAGGTGCAGCACACTAGATCGCTTATTGGACCCTTCCAATGGTTTAACGTTTTGAGTTTTGACTTAGTCCAGATGATTTGGCGTGAAGGGAGCATTACAAGCTATAGTTGCAGCATTGAGGAACTGTCTTAGTGTTTGACTACAGTTGTTTGATCCAAACAACTAGCCAAATCAGGAAACAACTAAAGCACTTATAGTTGATACCAAATCTTGGCTGGAAACTGCAAGTAGCAAGACAAGCGAACAGGCCTGGACACTGTGTGCTGCTTGGTGTACATCGTCACCTAAAAGGCTACTGCTTGTCGGTACGCCAGGCTGGGCCAATAAGCACATGAATCCATGACAACGCGACATCTCTGAATGCAGCACTGAAACTGTTTGAGTTGGCAACTTTTGGAGGTTGCAGTAGCTCAACTGGTATATCTGATCTATGCTAGTAGATCATAGTTAGATTGCCAGAGCTGCCCCTTGTGAATTGTAGAAGAGACAAGTTCACAACGGTGTCTGCTGAATTGCTAGTGCAGCAGTCTATCAGATTCAGACCACACTGCAACAGGCCAACATGCACCATCCAAAGTTAATATTCCAACAGGCTATTTAGTTGCCCCATGCACCAGCAGTCCAGTGGCAAGTTGCTCGAATCCATGTTTCTATGCATGCCTCCATACAAGTTGTACTCATCGCTGCGGTATTGGACACTGTTGGCAGCGCCGAGTGTGAGCTTCCGATCGAATGACAGCACATAAAGTAGGATGCGGCTTACAAAAGATGTCCCCATTTTAAGTTTTTGGTCTCCTGATCGGTGTGCAGGGTGTCAGTAAACATGCAATTGCAAGAGATTGAGATATATACTGCTCCATATACTATATTGTTGCAAGATTCGTCAAAGCCAACCTCGGACATATGCATGCCAATGGCCAGCCTCTGGAGTACAAAAACTAACGCAATTTGCAGGCAGTTGTTACGTGTTAGCAGACCATATCATTGCCACCAGTCGTCTATTCATGCAGCATGGACAGAGTTGTAATCGCAGACATTGATTCAGGTCATCGCCCATCGATCCTGATGGTGAAAACTTTTCGAAGTTAAGTTTATTATCTGAATTTACAAGTTAGCTTAGCATCTCGTACAAGATACTGTCCCCCTTTTGTCCTTTTCTGGTTGCTCGGTGTCTGAAAAATGCAAGTTGAGAAGTTGCATGTTCCTGAAGGGATAGATTGCTTGATCACACGGATCGTCGTCGGCCGTGGCTGGCTTCGTCGAGAGCTTGGTCAACTGAAACCTCGGACGCATCGTTCGTCTCTCTCGCACCCATGAAGCAACAAGCTAGTGCAACTTGCCACTTTGCCAGCGAGTTGTGGCAGCAGTAGTCTACACTTAGTGAAGTCGCTCACTTTGAACAATATTCAAGCTAGGCTCTTTGAGTATTGATCATCCAAGTGAAGTTCTTTTTGCTGAAAATGTATTCATTTTGCTTTTCTCGGCCTTCGGCACTCCAGAGTTTTGCCGGATTTGCAGACTTTCCTTATTTGCCAGCCCCTCGCTGTGCAAACACAAATGGGCCAAATAAGAATATCAATGTTTACAGCTTATCACTTTGGGGCTTGTTTTCCTGGGCTGAAATCTTAGGCGCACATATATACGGTCCACCGAAGATGATGATGATAATCCCCTCCTAAAATAGGCTATATGGGCTTCAACTATCGGGCCAGTAAACGCATTCCACCACGACATTGCTGCAATTAACCAACAAGAACTTAATAGATTAACTTGTTATGTAGTACCGTGAAACAACTAAAGTACTAGAATCTTATGTAGATCTTGGAATCGTTTTTTTACGGGCAAAATATTGGAATCATCCGTTGCTGTTCTGACCTCCATAAAGTATAAACAGGTGAGTTTGGCTGTAAGCTATTGGACGCTTCTTCGTAAATTCTGGTGATTAGGATTAGACCTCTTGAGGGCCCACCGTCTCGTCAATGTGTCTGCCAAATTCAATTCAGGCCCAGTTGGCCGTCAAGATGGTGGGGCCATCCTGTTCACAATCTGGGACCAGAATTGCGATCTTTCATGCATATTTCATATATATAGATCTGGGATCTCGAATCCACTACTGGACACTGGTTAAGAGAAAAAAGATTCTCCGGGATGACTCGCAACAGTAACGTATATTTACCACTTGGCACAATCTGACAATTCAAGTAAAAAAACTTTGCAGGGGGGCCAGGTGTTTCACCCTTCCTTCGATTAGCCCCCTTTTACACCTTAAGCGACAAATTTCCTATATCTAAGAAATTACCGTCCGAAAAGAACAGCATAAGAACGTAAAAAGAAAAAAAAAACTAGCTCCTTTCAAAGGAGCTAGAAATGGGCAAATGGCGATCCAGTCACGAAGAATGTGCTTATCAGCATACAGAAGTTTTACTTCGCATTCCTGCTACTGGTCTTGGTCCTTGGCAGTCCAGTACCTCTTCACCACAAGGAGGATCTTCTCCCTGACGAGCGGGCCGTCCTCGTGGTCGACGATCTGGCTGTCCCACCTCATCCCGTCCGCTACGCTCTTGACCTTCACAAGCATGTCCACGTCGTCCCTGATGATCACCGTGCCCTCGGGCCTCAGGATCCTGTCCATCTCCAGCAGGATCATGTCCATCTCACACCTTTCAAATAGCAAACAAGAGGTGAAAATCAGTACCAGGAGACACGCCAACATGCATGTATCAGTTCCTGACTTTCTGAGGCTATTCGCACTCTTGTTACTCTATATTTTTACTCTACAAGGAATATTCTAGCCACGTCACTGAAATTTTTTACTCTACATCGACTTCTCCCGCACTCATGTTACTCTATATCTTTAGACTATACCAACTACGCATTTCTTTTTTTTCTATTCCCGTCGCTATCTCTCCCCCTCTTTCTCTCACTCTCCTATCTTCCTCCCCTCCCCCTCCGCGCGTCGCCCCTTCCCTCCCCGCAGCACCATCCGCGGCGCCCGGCGTCACCTCCCTGTCGCCCCTCCCCTCCCTCTTTGTGCCACGCGCAGCGCGTCGGTGGCGGCGGGGAGTAGCGGCGGGGGCGGAGGCGGACGCGGGGACCACTTCCGCGGCCACGCGCACCGGCCAAGGCCGGACGGCGGCGGAGCGGGGCAGCGGTGGCGGCCAAGGCCGGGCGGGGCGACGGCCAAGGGAGGTGAGGACGCTGGTGGCGGCAGACCTCTTGTTGGCGCTGCCGTCGGCCGCCTCCTCCTCCTCGTCGGCGCCGTGCTTCCCCTCCGATGCCGCTCCTCCCCTCGAGCTCCGGCGGCCGCGGCGCCTCCCTTTCCTCGAGATCCGGCGGTCGCGGCCCCGCCCTCACTGGCCACAACCCCTCTCTTAGCGTTGGAGGTGGAGGCGGATGACCGCTGCTCGTCCTCCCCAGCGGGTCCGTGCGCCGGCGCTCGTCCTCTCCAGCTTGGATCCGTCGATGACCAAGCAGAGTTGCAACGAGGCACGGTGGTGCAGAGGGAGGTTCGACGGCAGCGCGGCGGTGCAGAGGTACGCGTGCGCGGGCGGCCGGATCCAGCTCGCGGCGTCGCATCTTCCGTCCATGCGCGCGAGGGAAGGGGTAGTTGGACTGCGGCGGCTGTGGCGTAACGCCAGGATTACGCTAGCTGTAGCGTGAACTTGATTTTACGCTTGTTTGCCGTTGCTTTTGCCGTCGCCCGCTGCAGCACATTTTATGGCATATTTTGCACCATACAGCTTACCGCAGGGGTGGCCTCAGAGAAAAGTGACCGAGAATGAGTGACCGCGAGCTCCTCCCGCCACCGCCGCCGGGAATCCCCCCGGCGACCGCCACCCGCTTACCCACGCCAGCCACCACCGGTGAGAGAGAGCACGCGGACAACGCCGTAGCCAAGGGTGGCCAGGAGAGTGAGCGCTTTCAACCGTGACATGACAAGACCAGGAAGGATAAGGGCAAAGCTGTCGCCTCTGCGCTGCAGGACGAGGGTGAGGAATCCCGGCGACATGATGGGGCTGCAAAGCTTCCCGGCATTCATGTCTCCTACAAGGAAGCGCTGCTACGGCCCAGGACTTTCAAGCCGCGTTTCCCGGTGGGCATTCAATCCCAGAAGGTATGGATCTCTGGACCGGGTAAGGATGGGAATGAGGCGTCTACATCACTGCCAGGGCGCATTCATGACAAGGGAGGAAGAAAGCTACCGGCGTGCATTGGCCGGTCCTGGCTGGAGATTCTCAGAGCCAAGGCTGGGCGAAGATGTTTCAATTGCCTGTCTGCTGGGCACCACATCGCTGAGTGTCGAGACCCCCGCGCTGACTGCTCTGCCTCCGGTTTGGGCACAAAGCCCGCTCCTGCCGCCGCTCCAACCATCGTCAAACCCACCGCTGCTGCCCACAAGGCCACAACCCGCTTCGCCACCCCCCCCCCCCCGCACTGCCCACAACCATTCCCGCTGCCCACCTGCTCCTGCCCACAAACCCACCCGGCACCACCTTGCCGGTGCTGCTCCCGCCACCGCCAAGCAAGCCGCGACTCCTCCGGGTTCGATGGAGCACTGTGCCCCGGGTGCGCCTGAGCTGCGCGCGGGACATGTTCGAGTTGGCGTCCCCAGGACTGATGCTGTTCGCGAGGAGGAGAGCGCGTTGTCGCAGTTTGCGCTCGTGGCCGTGCAGCTCGACGCAAGCATCCGCATCGACACGGCGCGGGTGAGGCATGAGGCTGTTCGTCAGCTTCGCATCCCCTTCCTCGGGTTGGGGGTGTCAAGGGTGGCCAAGTCCACCTTCTTGCTGCGGTTCGACTCCCAGATGCAGCGCAACGACTCCCTTCGCAAGGAAGGATTTCAGGTTGGACATGTTCGTTTCAGGCTCCTGCCTTGGACCCGTCAGGTCAGTGCAGCAACATTGTCCAAGTTCTATTACCATGTACGGCTGTGCATTGAGGGTGTTCCTAGTCATCTTCGCCATGCTGCTGCTGTGGCCGGGCTGTTCAAGCCCCCTGCTTTCCTGGATGACCTGGATTGCGCCATGGAGAAGCCTGAGGAGGAAGAGTGCTTCAGGGCGTGGTTGTGGACGTCGGATCCCAGTGAGATTGGTGTCACTGGAACTCTGCTGGCGGAGGAGCCAGTTACCTTGCCGCAGGAGCGTTACGCTGACAGTCTCATGGAGCTGGGCATGCCGATGGGGGCGCTGCGCTGGGGGCCGGCTGAGACACTTGATTATGAGGTCATTATCCACATTGACAGAGTGCATGATTTTTCTCCTCTGCCTGATAGCCCGTCGCACCGCAGTACAATGAGTGACACTAGTGGACTCCAAGATGAGGAGCCTGAGGTAGAGTGGCCGGTGAAGCATACGTTCCGTTGGCAGTTGGGGGTGCCAGATGGAGAGGGTCGCCGACAGCCGGAGCAACGTCGCCGGTCAGTGCACGACAGGCTTGGCAATTGCGGACGGGATCGATCACCACCGCGTGGGGGGCAGGAGGGTCCAGTGCTGGCGGGTTGGGTGGACTTGGTCTACAGCAGTACCCACCGCCGGCATGGCCTGGTGCTGCACCCCGTGGGGGAGGCTTCTCCAGAGGTGGCAGTAGTCGTCGCACCGGTGGACCGGGCCGGCGCAGATCTGGGCGTTGCATGCAGTGGAGAGCCATTGGCACTGTGGTGGGGAGCGCCAAGCCACCCACTACACAACATGTGGCTGCCCCGGATGCCAGAGAGGAGATGCAGTCAGGGAAAGCCCAAAGCATCGGGCTGGCCGATCCAGCTGACAACTTCCTTGTTGATGAAAGCTTCGGTCAAGGAGTGGAGGATCAGGATGATGGAGAGAGGATTCGGGCAGAGAAAGTACAGAGCTTCGGGATGGCCGTTTCAGAGGGCAGCTCCCTTGCAGGTGCAAGGTTGGATCAGGGACAGGATCAGAGTGTGGGGGTTGATGCTGCGTCCGTAGGAGGGCTTGGACATGCCATGTTGTCGCAGCACTCGGTGGAGCCAACTGCGGTCGTGGGGCCTGTGTCAAGCGGCAAGCAGGACACTGCATCCCTCCATGATGATCACCAGCAGACGGCAGAGCGTGAGCTGGCGACAGAGTGCGAGCTGAAGATGGGAATGAATGTGTGCACCGAGGCCGTAGAGGTGGATGGGTCAGTTGGGCCGGAGGAGCCCGTGGAGAGAGCCCACAATGGGCCCAGGATGCCAAGCTTGGACCTTAACACAACACTGGACCTAAACATAGCACTGGACCTGGATCAGGTAATTGACTCACAACATGATGGCACTGCAAGTGAAGCTTCAGACAATGCAAGACTGGCATTAGGCCCAGCTGAAGAAAGACTGAACAAGGACAACAGGGAGCACCAAAAGGGAGGAGGTAGAGGTGTGGCATGGTACACAGTACCCCTCAAGAAGGCACTGTTATGCAACCAATCAACTAGACCAAGACCCGGCAATGCAAAGTAGAGCACCACCTCTAAGTCTATCAAGGATCGGAAGAAGACTAGCGCTCAACAGGCTCGACCTCAGGACCAGACTGTGGATGCGCAGGCCACAGTTCTTCTGCTGAAAGCATGTGGAACCTCTGTTGAGGCAATTCAGGACAACGATACAGCCAAGCAGCGGCTGGGAGAGCATTTCGTGTCTCCGCTGAGTCATGACCCTGTAGGCGACTTGAGGAAGGCATTTGGTCTCATGGAGGCCGGGAGCACTGACATCTTCAGTGCTCTGATCAGTGATGCTGGTGTAGCAGATGAATAAGCTCCTCTTGGGGCTTGGATGGGGGGGCTCCGGGAGGTGCAGGAGCCCGTGTATCGTAGTCTCTCTCTTTAGTTTTTCAGTTAAGCAGTCCAGCAGGGGTGTTGTTCCTGCTTGTATTTTCCCAGGTTGTTTTAGGTCAGTAGGTCCTGGGTCATTGGCACGAGGTGGTTTTGTGGGTTTGTTGGCTGGAGGTGATGTGTGGATGGATGTGTACTGTATTCCTACTTACCGTACTGCTCTGAGTTTGTTTGGAACTAATGATTGATCAGAATTGTGTAATCCTCAATTGGAATGTTCGAGGGCTAAATGGCGTGGCAAGAAGACAGGTGGTGAGGAACATGGTCAAGGAGTACAAGGCGACTGTGGTGACACTACAAGAAACAAAAATGCAAGATTTGGATCAAAGAGTGGTGGTGGAGACCCTTGGCTCGAACTTTTCTGATAATTCCGTATCATTACCTGCGTTGGGTACTAGGGGTGGTATTCTGATTGCAGTTGATGGGGATCACTATAAAATCACAGGCTCTGAGTTGGGAGTTCATTCACTCACAATTAGGCCGGTCTCTCTAGCCCAACCAGTAGAGTGGTTTATGACGGCAGTGTATGGGCCCCAGGATGACAATGAAAAGATCCAATTCCTGGGTGAGTTAAGGTGGATGCAAACCGTGGTGTCTAATAAATGGCTGGTAATCGGGTACTTCAATCTGATTCTACAGGCAAGGGACAAGAGCAATGACAACATCAATAGAAGGCTGATGGGAGCTTTCAAGGACGTGGTGCGTGATCTTGAATTGAAGGAGTTGAATTTGAGGAGGAGAAAATTTACCTGGTCCAATGACAGAACACATACAAGGATTGATAGGGCCTTCTGCTCCACTGGCTGGGATTTGATGTTGCCTGATGCATTCTTGCAAGCACTCTCATCCAGGACCTCTGACCACTCCCCGCTGCTCATTGCCGGACGAGCTACAGTACGACGTTTCAGAGGCTTCCGGTTTGAGGCATTCTGGCCCAAGCTGCCAGGTTATCAAGACACAGTTGCTGCTGCTTGGGGGAAGCAAACCCGAGTCACCAACCCCTTCCTAAAGTTGCACATCAAGCTTCAACGCACAAGTAAAGCACTGAAATCTTGGGCGCGACAGCTCATTGGAAACAACAAACTACTGATCACAGCTGCCAGCCAACTCATTGGGATCTTTGATGTGGTTCGAGAGTTCAGACAATTGAGTGAACCAGAGATACAATTAGTGCGAGATGTGAAGGCTAGACTACTGGGGCTAACAGTAGTGGAGAAGCTAAGAGCAAAGCAAAGGGCCAGACTTAATGCCATTCTAGCTGAAGAAGCCAATTCCAAATTGTTCTATCTCCAAGCCAATGGCAGAAGAAGGAAAAATGCAATCCACTCCCTTCAAATAGCAGATGGACTCTGTTACTCCCATGAGGCCAAAGAAACAGAAATATATAATCATTTCAGTACTCATTTTGGCAGTCCACCTCAGAGACATAGCACTATCAATTGGAATCAAGTTCAGTTGGGAACGAGGGACCTATCACACCTGGAGGTTGCATTTTCAGAAGAGGAGGTCTTTGCAGTGATCATGGATCTAGCTGGAGACAAGGCCCCGGGACCTGATGGCTTCATTTTCATTTTTCTAAAGAGCAGCTGGCCTCTAATCAAATAGGACTTCATGCTTGTTGTCCAATCTTTTTACCAGCAGCATAGTCAGCACCTATCTCACCTCAACACTGCACATATCGTGTTGATACCCAAAAAGGCCGATGCAGTGCTGGTTACTGACTTCAGGCCGATCAGCCTCACTCACTCCTTTGCCAAGCTGTTATCTAAGCTGCTTGCCAATAGGCTAGCTCCTGAACTCAATGCAATGGTGTCCCGTGCGCAAAGCGCCTTCATTAAGCGAAGAAGCATACAAGACAATTTCCTTTACACCCAGAATTTAATTAAGTCACTCCATAGGAGCAAACAACCTGGTCTTTTCCTGAAGGTTGACATTGCCAAGGCCTTCGACACAGTTAGGTGGGACTTTCTGATGGAAGTGCTACAGCAGTTTGGCTTCGGTGCAAGGTGGAGAGCCTGGGTGTCTGCACTGCTATCTACCGCATCTACATCGGTCCTTTTGAATGGAGTCAGAGGAAGGTGGTTCAAGCACTTCGCTGGGCTAAGGCAGGGTGACCCTTTGTCTCCAATGTTGTTCATTCTGGCTATGGAACCACTGCAACGGATGCTTGAGTTGGCTACCAATGAGCAATTGCTTTCTCCTATCAATACCAGAATGGCCAAGCTGAGAGTTAGTATGTATGCTGATGATGCGGCAATCTTCCTAAATCCCGTAGCAAATGAGGTACGGGTTGTGGCTGATATTCTAGACAGCTTTGGTCAGGCAGCAGGTCTGGTTACAAACAGGGCCAAGTGTGTTGTTTATCCCATCAGATGTGAAGACATAGATGTGCAAGAGGTTATGTCAGACTTCACCTGCCCAATCAAAAGTTTTCCTTGCACATACCTTGGGCTGCCATTGCATCACAGGGCTTTGCACCTGGCTGAAATACAACCACTCATTGATAAAATGGCCAATAGGTTGTCCACTTGGAAGGGCAAATTCCTTAACAAAGCAGGGAGATTAAAGCTGCTAAACACGGTGTTATCCTCAATGCCAACCTACTTCCTGACGGTTTTCTCTATGAAAAAGTGGGCCATTAAAAGAATCGACAAGATTCGGCGAGGTTTTTTATGGAAGGGTTCAGACCTTGTCCATGGAGGGCACTGCCTTGTTCAGTGGACTAAAGTGCAACGACCAAAGACCCTTGGGGGCTTGGGGGTTCTGGACTTAGAGCTGTTTAGCAGGGCCTTGAGACTGCTATGGTTGTGGTACCAGTGGAAGGAGCCCGATCGACCATGGGTCAGGTCTGAAGTACCATGTAGTGAAATCGACAGGCAGCTGTTCAGAGCAAGCACATCAGTAATGCTAGGCAATGGAGGCCGAGCCAAGTTTTGGGAGTCCCCGTGGTTGGATGGGCAGGCACCGAGAGATTTAGCCCCCCAGTTGTACAAGCTGGCATGGAGGAAAAATCATACGGTGAAGGATGATTTGCACAATGACAACTGGACCCGGGGACTATGGCGAATGTCTACGGCAGACGAGATGGCTGAATATGTGAATTTGTGGCCAAGGATCAGTGAAGTGGAGCTAACTCAGACTGACGACGTGATCTGCTGGAAATGGACAGCAAATGGTGAATACACAGCCAAATCTGCCTACAAGGCGCAACTCACTGGATCTTTCTGCTCTTTTGATAGCAAGGCAGTCTGGACGGCCAAGACTGAGGGCAAGCATAGATTTTTTGCTTGGTTGTTGGTACAATGCAAGATTCTCACTGCTGACAAACTCATTGCGAGGAACTGGCCATGCAATCCGACGTGCCCGTTGTGTGATCAAGAGCCTGAATCGGCAGAACATTTATGCTTACACTGTGTTTTTGCGCAAGAAGTTTGGCACCTGGTGGAGCAATGGACTGAAGGGGCTGTCACTGTCCTAGATAGAGCCCAGGGGGTGGAACACTGGTGGAATTCAACACTGCTAGCGCTGTCCAAGAAGGCTAAACAACAGACAGCCGCAATTCTTATCTACACCGCATGGAACATCTGGAACAAACGGAATCGTAGGGTCTTTCAAGGTCACTCATCATCACCAAGGAGAGTCATGGCACTCATCAAAGAGGAAGCAGCTGTCAGAGCGTGTGCAATGCGTGAGCCTCCTAATCAGGAGAATGTACGAGAGTTTCCTTTTGTTATTGTGTAATCACAAACTTGTGAGAACTCGCATGCTTCCCCTTCTTATATGACACGTCAGTGCTCCTGTCTTTCCTTAAAAAAACAGCTTACCGCAGCTCATGCCGTTGCGCACTGCAGGTAGTCTGATGCAGGTCCAGCTGTCGATTTTGTTTAGTTCCTGGAATTGGAGTTAAATTTGGGTCTTTTGAAGTACGCGCGCTATCGTAGCATTTCGTTTGTATGTATGAAAAATTATCCAAAAATTAATTAATTAGGTTCAAAATGATCGTCTCGTAGAGTACAATAAAACCGTATAATTAATTTTTGATTTTATTTACATTTAGTACTCCATGCATGCTATGACATTTTGATGTGATGGAAATCTTCTTTTTGCACAGTAAACTTTGGGGTGGAAATTTGGGATCTAAGGCCTTGTTTAGTTCCCAAAATTGGGAGCCAAATTTGGGTCTTTTGGAGTGCGTGCGCTACTGTAGCATTTCGTTTGCATGTGTGAAAAATTATCCAAAAATTAATTAATTAGGCTCAAAATGTTCGTCTCGTAGAGTACAACAAAACTGTGCAATTAGTTTTTGATTTTATCTATATTTAGTACTTCATGCATGCTATGACATTTTGATGTGATGAGAATCTTTTTTGCACAGTGAACTTTAGGAGTAGAATTTCGGGTCTGAACGAGGCCCGGACAAGGGCTTACCTGTTCTTGTATAGGGTGAACACCGAATCCGCGTGGATGAGATCGTAGGTCCTCGGGTAGGTAGACATGCCCTCGCACCTGCAGTGAATGCAGCACAGAAGCAGTCAGATCGCGAAACAGACCGCCGCGCAACCACGCCACCGACACACCCCACACCGTCGCCATTGAATCACCGCCCACTGGTCGTGCAACAAGGACCATCGGCGAACTCACCAGTCCTGGTAGCTTCCGATGAGCCCGCGCTCGTAGATGGCCCCGAGCGTGGTCGTGTTCCCCACGGTCGGGACCATGTTCATGACCCACAGGGGGTCGCCGGCCACCGCCAGCGCCGCCGCGAAGCCGCCGAGGCCCGCGTTCATGTCGAGCACGTTGCGGTACCGCCCCTTCTGCTCGAACTGGCTGATCACCGACTTGTAGTGCCGGACCCTCTTCCGCCACAGCTCCGTGTCCTGCGCGAACGACTTGGCCGTGACGCCCCTGACGCCGCCGCGGGACACCCTGGGCGGCACCGCGGTGAGCCGCTGCGGCCACTTCTTCACCGCGCCGCCCGCGACGTCGTTCGCGCCGGAGACCTCCGGGAGCGGCGTTATGCACGCCTCCATCTTGTCGTACCTGCGCGCACGTGCAGATCACGATCAGTCAGCACACCAGCTACGCATCTACTACCCAACATGTACAGCTCTGATTCAAGCATAGGATAATGACTTGTGATGATTGGTAGTACCATGCCGCGTCGGGGTTCTTGCGGGAGCAGAAGGGCGGGGACTTGGCGGCCTTGCTGTTGGCCTTGCAGTTGGCGTGGTTGTAGGGCTTCTGCCAGACGGCGATGTCGCCGGCCTCCTTGATCTTGGTCCAGCAGAGGCTCCTGGCGACGGCTTCGATGGCCTGCTGCTCGGCGTTGAGGTCCTCCTTGGTCCGCTCCCACCCCTTCCAGTACTTCTTCCAGTTGATCGGCGGTCCGGACAGGATCCAGTACCCTCCGGGGCGCAGCACGCGGTCAACCTCGATCAGGTACAGTCCATCTGCACGCCCCGCGCGTAAGCATCCGGTACCGAGTCAGTGATCAGCTTGCGTTCGTTCGGACAGAGAGGCAGGAAAAGTGCTGTACGTATACGTACCGTAGAGCTGCCAGGGGATGAGGCAGCGGGAGCAGTGCGCCATGTCGAAGGCGCGCGCCGGGTAGGTGAGGCGGTTGGACGCGAGGACGCCGATCATGGCGGGCACGCCGCGCTCCAGCGCGAACTGCACCTGCGCCTCGTGGGAGTCCCGCGGCGCGAACGACATGGCCAGGATGTCCCGCGACAGCAGGTACGCGCCCCAGCTCGCCACCTGCACGGCGTGCGCCCGCGTCAGCCCCATGCCGGAGGAAGGAAGCCAAATTTTTTTCGTCAGAAACAAGCAGAGCACACATGACCATTGCTCCGGTTTCTGCCAATTCGCGGCTGCAGGATTGTCAAATTGGCCTGTAGATCCCCGGGGGATAAAAGTTTCATGGTAAACTGTGGGTTTCTTTTCACGTGCATTTCGTTAGTAGCGTACGTTCCGACATTTCTACTCGCAATCAGCGACGATAAAAATTTCGCCCTTGTGCGTATCGTTGCACGTGAAGACAGATTATTTTACAAAGTGCAACCGGGAATCTGCGTTACCGGTAAAAAATAAATTTGTCCTTTTGGGGGAAAACGTACTACTGATACACTAGAAAAAACCCGAGTGAAACGACAATGTGTTAGAACTTTAGGCCCCCTTTGGTAGAGCTCAGCTGTATTAAACAGTCATGGCGGTGAATCACTTCTGAGAGCTTGGTTGTGAGAGGTGGAGTTGTTTTGCACATGGCACAGGTGGAGCTAAAAAAATCAGTTCCTCCACTCCAACTCCAACTCCACCTTCACCTTCACGTGGAACTCTACCAAATGGGGCCTTATAGTAAATGGCGAATATGTTTTCTCAGTTAACTGCTGCCCCAAGTACTAGTGTGTTGTTTTAGGCTTTTAGCTAGAGCTTCGCGACACGATCTCGAAAACCCTGCAGATTTTTTGTTCAACTCGGTAAAATCTACTGACAGGCGACAACCTTCTTTGCCAGTTTTACCAATTCCGTCTCGAATTGGGAAAACAATTGCTGTGATTTCAGAAAGAAACTAGTACAGGCGCACAAATTTCGAAGCAGTGCCCTAGGAAAAGTAAAAAATTCCCGATTCCAACAAGACAATCAACTGTTACATCTATGTTTGGTGGTACAGACATTGCTTAATTGGTCTATCTCTATTTTTTTTAAAAAAAAAGAAATCGGTTGCGCCTAGCAAAATCCTCCCCATTCTAATCAAGTCAGCACTCGTCAGTATACCATGTTGACCCATTTGATCCCAATCCACTTACTTCTGTAGACTGTAGCTAAGCTAACGAGTGGAGTGGTTGTTTCTACGGATCTTAGCTGCGGTAGTTGAGAAAGAGGAATTACGTACCCCGCATCCGGTGTCGAGCGCGGTGCGGATGGAGCCGTCGTGGAGCGGGATGAGCTTGCCAATGTCGTCGATGTACGCGTCGGCGCCGTTGGGGAACATGGTCCCGCCGCCGGGGAACCTGAGCTTGTCGCCGTCGACGCGGATCCAGTTCTGCACCGCCTTCTCGACGGTGAGCTCCTTGTGCGGCACGTTGGCGAACCAGGCGACGTCGCGGCTGGCGGGCCACGGGAACGGGGTCCGGTACCCGGGCGGCGCCGGGACGAGGCACCGCAGCCGCTCCCGCTCCGACGCCGGGCAGTGCCGCTCACGGTACACCAGCCTGTCCCGCGGGTACCGCAGCGACCGCTCCACGTCCTCGCACGGGGTGTACTCCGAGTACTTGAGGGCGCACGCCGGGTACCTCCGCGCCGCCGCCGACGACGACAAGGAGGATGAGGAGTCGGACGAGCCACCGGCGGCGGCGAGCGCCTCGTCCGCGGCGGCCGCGTGGTGAGGGGAGAAGTCGAGGGGGCGGGACTGGGAGCGGAGCCTGGCGCGGGAGGACGGGGTCTTCTTCCTGGGGGCGGCGGCGGTGGCGGTGGTGGTGCAGGCGACGGCGGTGGCGATGGAGACGGCGGGGGACTCGGACGGGGAGGCGAAGCCGCCGTGCTGCCAGACGCCGAGGAGGTAGGAGGCGGAGCAGAGGAGGAGGACGGCCACGAAGGGAAGGAAGGTGGGGCGCCGGGCGGCGGAGGGCGGGATGTGCAGCTTGGTCGCCGCCGAGCGGACCCCCATGGCGGCTGCTAGTGCCTGCCTCTCGCTCTGCCGCTCCGAGTGGGAGTGAACCCCCTGTTCAAGAGCGTGCTTTCCTGGGCACGACCAGCGTGGTGTGGGTTTAGGCGGGGCACGCCGTATTTGATTCGGATGGCGACGGGCTGGCGGCCACGGCGATTAGGCTGACGCCGACGGGACGTGATTACCGACGGAAGTACTGGTAACTTTGACCACGCACGCCTAATTATCGGCGCTGTGAATACCTTTGTCAGCCGGTGTGGATATGGAGAGGCAGGCACGAGCTCAAGGTCCTGCACTCCTGCTTCCAGCTCAGCTGAACGTGACTATACCCAGTACTAGCATTTTACATCGTGGCATGTATGTGTACGTGTACGGCGTAGTGTACCCATAGAAAAAAAAAGGCGCTGCCGTATTTGCACTTCCATCCATCGGGATCCTTTATCGGGGATGAGGAATGAATGTTGAGCCCGTGACGGCGTTGAATCTCGGCGCTCATGTGACACGCCGCATCTTCCTCACGTTTTGCTCCTTGTCTTTACCGGCGCGCCGCCCCCTTCGTCCATACGGAAAAGGGGCGTGACGCCGGCTTGGAAACATCCGCCGAGGCCGTGTACTAAACAATGGCTAAATGAGGAAGATCTACGAAGCACTTGCTGCGATGGTAACCGGCCGGATTTGGTTTTTTCATCCTGAGCTAGAGGCAGCACGGGAACGTGGCTGGTGCACGTGGGTCGGGTCCGCTCCCTAGCTCGCGAGCACTGCAGCATGCCAGGCCGGCTCCAGCCCCCATCAACTGTGGAGCTCTGTCGCCGTGCACGTCTAGGCACCTGCAGGTCTGCATCAACGAGTCCTTTTTGTTGTTAAAAAAACCGGAGCCTCCCAAATTTGGGAGGCCAAATTTGAAAATAATCATTACGTCACTGTAGTATTTCGTTTGTATTTATAAAAAATTGTTCAAACATTGATTAATTATGCTCAAAATGTTCGTCTTGAAGAGTACAACAAAACTGTGTAATTAGTTTGCGATTTTATTTATATTTAGTACTCCATGCGTGCTATGACATTTTGATACTATGAGAATCTTCTTTTTACCTGGTAAACTTTAGAGCTAAACTTTGAGATCCAAACAAGGCCCGAGTCCTTTTTACTCCTCCGGTATACCGCGACGACATTGCTGCGCAACGCAAAGTCACCCTAGTCCTAGACCCCACGGTAATCATTGAGGGCGACGCAACGCCAACATTAGCGTAGCTGGAGGCCAATCAACGCGCAGAGCCATGGAGAAACCGGAAAGGAATCGGATGACGACCCAGGTGAACGCGTCAGCCTCGGCGCCGCACGCTGGCATGGCAAGCAATGAGAGACTCGGCGTCACTCACTTCACTCGTGGTGGCGCCGCCACCCTTCAGCTGTAGCCGGAGGAGACATGGACATTGGGTTGGGCCAGTCGGAGCAAAAAGGAGCCCGTCCTCTTCGGTTGCATGCATTCTGTAGACTGTCGTGTCGAGTAGGGTGCTGTGCTGTTGCCGCTGGTTGGTGTGGATTTAGAGTTTAAAATGCCCTTGTTTAGTTACAAAGTCACCGAGTTTAAAATGCCCTGGTTTGCCATCACGCCCTTGTTTAGTTACAAAGTCCAAACTTTAGAGTTTTACACTGTAGCGACACTATAGCATTTCGTTTATATTAATTGTCCAAACATTGATTAATTAGGTTTAAAATGTTCGTCTCGTAAAGTACAACAAAATTGTACAATTAGTTTTTAATTTTATCTATATTTAGTACTATATGCATGTACCAATATTTTGATGTGATGAGAATCTTCTTTTTACGTAGTAGAATTTGGGGGTGACATTTAGGAACTAGGCCCTTGTTTAGATCCCAAATTCTACCCCCAAGTTTACTATGAAAAAAAGAAGATTATCATCACATCAAAATGTCATAACATGCATGGAGTACTAAATATAGATGAAATCAAAAAACTAATTGCACAGTTTTGTTGTACTTTACGAGACGAACATTTTGAGTCTAATTAATCATTTTTTGAATAATTTTTCACACACGCAAACGAAATGTTACAGTGACATAATGATTACGAAGTGATATCGTACCCTAATTTTGAGATCTAAACAAATTTAGCCCACTACCGGTGCTACATATCTAGCCGGCCGCTGTACCTGAAACTCGCGTGCCGCCGACTGCCGTGTGGTAACCTGAATGGGCAAGTTCACCGGGAACGGCGGCAGGCCCAGGAATTGAAGAGGTCAACATGGAAGACCTGTCTGATGTGGAACGCTGTCGGCACGATATTTCACGCGCGGGCTCCATGGATGCAACTTGAGGCATTTGACAGGACGAGATGATATGATACAAAACAGATCCTTCGTACGAGCAGGGCCCATCGTACTCCGGCCCGAAATTACTGTACGTGGTGGGTTGAAAGGAAAGGTACAGAGCAGGCCGAAGTGGCACAACACCTGTAACCCACGCGGGCTGGACTGGGAGGAGCAGGAGGAAGCTGCCGAAGCCCGATATCCCGCTGCTGCCCAAGAGTTCTCTAAGCTGCGAAACCGGTGGCCCAACGTCAGCCTATTATGTATGCTCCCGATGATGGATGATGATGCAATGGCATGCTATGCTGTTGTCAGGCATCACATGGGCAAGGAAAAAGACTGTTTTACCTCCCTGGACACTAAGCTGAGTCCAGCATTCCTCCCTAGACTCGAAAAACGGGTGACGTACCTTCCTCAACTTTTAAAACCGTTCACTTTGCCTCCTTGCCGTGATTTTAAGCGGTTTTCAAGGTGGTTTTGACTTTTTCAATTAAAAATAAATCTTGAAATACTTATTAAACCACAAAAAAATATTCCTAAGCTTCTAAAAATTATGAGAAAAATCCTAGAGATGGATTGAGATGAAAAAAATCTTAATAAAATATTTAAAACTAGTGAAAATGACTATAATTTTTTAAAAAATTTAAATTTAATTCTAGTAAAATGGAAATATATCAAAAACTTAAACACTCATAAAATTTTAAATATATTTTGAATACTTTTCTCAATAAAAACATAAAATGAAGCCAGCATGAATACATTCATCGTAAATGCATTCAACCATCATAAATGTAACATATATTAATGTTGAATGCATTTATGATAAGTATATTCATGTCGGCTTCATCTTATGTTTTTATCGTGGAAAGTATTCAAGATGCAATTATGTATAGATTTAAATATTTTAATATATATATATATATTTAATTTTTTGTATATATTTTCTATTTTGCTAGAGCTAAATCTAAATTTTAGAAAATTTTATAGATATTTTCACTAGTTTAAATATTTTATTAATATTTCTTGCATCACATTCCATCTCTAGAATTTTTCTCAGAATTTTTAGAAGCTTAGAAATATTTTTCATGGTTTAATAACCTTGTTAAGTATTTATAAGATTTATTTTCAATTGAAAAATACAAAACCACTTTGAAAACCGCTTAAAACTATGGCTAGGAGGTAAAGTGGACGGTTTTGAAAGTTGAGGGAGGTAGTTTACTCGGTTTTCGAGTCTAGGGAGGAATGCTGGACTCTGCTTATTGTCCAGGGAGGTAGAACAGACTTTTTTCCATGGGCAATGCCCTTTTTTCTTTTTTGAAGAAACATGGGCCATGGCCTTCGCTCTTCCCTTTTCACGATCAGTGTGTGTCATTCTACGAACGTACAGTACGTACTAATTTCTGAAAACCGACCATTCTGATTAACTAGAACAATGCGCGACGCGCGAAATAGCCCTCGAGGATGTGTTTTTTTTCTTAAAAATAATGAAAGAAGTTTCAAGTTTCAACATCTGGGTGTCAATCCTAATTGATAAAAGGTATCCAAGACATAAAAATGTGTTTAATGCTGCAATATTCCATAGTCTCAGCACTTTTTTAGATTAAAGAAAAAATTATATTATATCAAAACTGAGAATATTCTTTGTCATATTCAGCACTCCTAAAAATAGAAAAAACTTACATTTAAGAACAATCAAGTATTTTTTTTGACCGAGGTCGACAGGAAGCCCCTACCTATTTTTAAATTCGCTCCTAAAGGAGTGGAACCGCTACTCAGGTGCTCTACCATTAGGCTAGAGACCCTTTCACAAGAACAATCAAGTATTGCTATTCGTCTACAGTGCTCCTCGTTCCTCACCTAGGATTTACATGTTCAGCAATTACAACCCGAGAATCAAATGTACTCCAGAGTTTTCATCGTCTCACTGTCTGCCAAACGAAAAAGGTTGTTTTGTATCTGATCTGAAACTGTAGAGTAGAATCCGGCAGTCTGATGCATGCCTGGCCTCATACCAAATCTACTCCTTGCCTCCATTTCTGATTGTAAAATTGCTTTCAAATGCTTGGTTAGCTGATCCGGCTCCAGAATTCTCTACCATCTAACCACACCACGTCACCAGATCTCAGCTCATTTTCCCTAACACCAGCTTCACGCCCATCACTTTTTACAAAGCATGGTTCTTGAAATTAATGCAAATATTCATAATTCAAAGAAGCGGCATCACTAGCTGAAGGCAGACTTAATTGAACATATATCATAACAATTTGATCATCAACCTTAGGTTTACTATCATGTTTTAGTACACTGCTTGTAATATCCAATGTATTCTTAATCCTTAAATTAAGAATCTGTCCTAGTAACGTAATATGCACTTTAATTTTTAGCGATTTATTATGAGTAAATTCCTTATTTGACACCAAAACAAATGTCGATTCCTTTCTTGGCCCTGAAAATTTTTTCGTTCTCTACTTGACGCTGACTTTTAACTTCATTCCTTATTTGACATTTTTGTTACCTTCAAAAGTTAAGTCGGACAAAACGTACTCCAAATCACCTCCAAAATTCATCGAATTTTTTTCTACCAATATAACAAATAGACATGAACATATGTCATTCAAAACAATACATGCACTTTTATAGTTTTAAACTTAAAATTCACCAAACTAGATAGTTTTTAAAACTTATCTAAAATTTATCTCGCTAAAATGCTTTCAAAAAATTAAGAAAAAATAACTAATATGTGTCACATGTGATGCAATAGCGTATAAAATTATTTTCCATCATAAGTTAAATAGATAATTATGAGTTCCATCTAAAATTACTAAAATATCATGTTATTCCCAATTCTATATGTAACTTATAATGGAAAATGATTTTATTAACTACCACATTACATATGGTGAATAATAGTTATTTTTTCATAATTTTTGAAAGTATTTTGGTGCCATATAATTCATATTTGTTTTAAAGATAATCTAGTTTAGTAAATTTTAATTTTGAAACCATAAAGGCACATGTGTCCTTTTAAATAAAATAAGTTCATATTGATATGTTATATCATTATAAAAAGTTCCATGAATTTTGAAGGTTATTTCGAGGTTGTTTCGCTTAATTTAACTGAAAGCTGTGATGAAAATGTCAAATAAGGAATGAAGTTAAAAGTCAGTGTCAAATAGAGAACGAAAAATTTTTCAGGGTCAAGAAAGGAACCGGCATTTATTTTGGTGTCAAATAAAGAATTTACTCATTTATTATCCCGGTTCTTTGTACTAGTTTATATCCATCACACATTTCAATCACATGTACTCAGTTTATTTTCTACAACCATGCTGCAAACTCTCAAACTTAGTATCGCAATCTAACAATCTCATGAGCGAGTAACAATTTATTTCCAAAAACTATGCATACACAAATTATCATGGAGCAAGAAACCACCAAGGCAGCACATGCCTCTTTGTAGAAATAATTACCATGATCTGGTGGATGCCGTCAGCGTCGCCTCAACTATAACCCCCCTCCCCCCACACACACACGAATACAAAACCATTTAAAGAACCTTCGAGGTGGTTTTGCTCCGCTCGCGTGCTAAGGTGTACCAAAAATACTCATGTGGACCGGCTAAAATATGGATCCCACCCGCGAATGGAAGGCCAGGGTCTTATCCCCATCTTTCTCCCATAACCACTCATCTTGGCCTGCCTGCCATCGCTATAACCTATACATCATTAATGTTATTGGGTGCCTTACCTCTCTGTGGTAGAGAAGAACAGTAGAGGTAGCATGATATTTTTTAATATTTATATAGGGATAAACTATTGTAGCGGAGCCTGTGGTAGCCGATCCAGATCATTATCTCACCGATGACTGCAATCATCTTGCCTTTACATGCATGCTCCATTTCCTGCTCCTTCTGTATACTAAACAAGTAACTGATTGGAAAACAATGGTCTGGCTAACATGTATTTATATACAAGTAACCAATACGAGTTATCCTAAAAAAACTTTGTTCATACTCTGACTAAATTCGATTTCAGATCTTAACTTTTCAGTTACTATCTATAGCTTCATGCCTTCTGGTGAGTGGTGTCGTTGTATCCGATGCCCTTCCGTTTCGTCGGGAAGATCATGAAGACAAAGCTTGACAGGAACGCCATCCCCAGAGGCAGATTCTTGAGAAGCTCGTTGGTGTTGTTGCTAGCGTCGGGGAAGAAGCAGCTCTGGAGCCCTGCGTCGCTGAACGCCACGGTGAGGAACACCACGGCGGTGAAGAAGGCGTGCACGTAGTCCAGCGGCCGGACCCGGAGCTTCTGGAGGTCCCCGAGCAGCTCCCGCTCCTCCTCCCCGGAGAAGTTGAACACGTTGAACCCGTTCGGCGTCGCCACGCCGTAGTAGAGCTTGCCGTCGGGGCCGACGACGCTGTCGGTGAAGGAGAAGAAGAGGGAGAAGGCGGCGAGGACTGCAACCAGCGTGGCCGTGAGCCACTTGTTGGCGGGACTATGGCATGTCCCGTGGTTGGTGAAGGACGGGGAAAGGGCCTGGTACGCCAGCACCGTGCCAGTCGGAAGGAGCTGGGCCAGGTTCGCGGCGCTTGACATCACCTTGTCGGTCGCTGTGCCAGGGCCAGCTATCGTCGCCGCCGCCGGCGTGGTAGTAGAGTCATCGGCGTCCTTAGACGTCGGCGATCCTGTAGTGCCGTTGGTTCGAGATGGCATCTGAATTACGGTGGCCGGAAGAGGAGATGCCATCAGTGTAGTCTTGTCTGTGTAAGGTAGTTAGGTGTCTCTGGAGCGTGATCTTGTCCATTGGTGCGGGAGAATAGATGTTTATATATATACAGTATATAGGTGAATCCTTGGGGAATAGTAATACTTCCAGGGTTTGGCGCGTTGATTTGTCTGTGTTTGCTGGGGAATGAATAGACATGCATGCATGGACTTCTACTGCTGGTCAGCCAGCTCTAATTTGAAATATCTTCAATACGATCGACATGTTATATGTACGTATCCTCTACTTGGAATTCTCTGTAGAAAGTAGAATTATTGTATTGTGTTTTTGTCCAACTTGCAAGCCTAGCGTTTTATTACAACGAACTAGCATGGTTCTCACCGCTGGGAATGAGAAGAAATACCAACGACTTCATCGTGCCATATGAGTGTCTTCTTCCAGGAAAGTGAGCAAAGAAATGCTATCACTTGTATTTTATCTATATTTGTTTGATTAATATACTGGTGGTTTTCTTCTAGAAACTATTTTTATTTTAAAACTTATTTTCATACATCTGTTCTACAAGCTAGATTTAAAACAATTCCCGAGTGGGCAAAAACTCCATATTGTTTTCACGACGGTGCTTCAGTACGGTTGATTCATCTCCCCTGCACAATGAATTACCGAGAAAAGCTTTCCCGACCAGGAAAATTAGACCCAGTCATAAACAAATACAAGATTTTTCTTTTGCGGGTACACGAACACAGGTTTTTCTTTTGCGGGTACATGAACACAGGTTTGTGTCACTTCATCCATGAACTGTTGATAGTGTTGGAGTTCCGAATTATATCTCAATAAACATGATTGCAAAGAAGATTAAATCATGCCGTACGTATTGAACAGCTAGATGTAGATGTCGAAGCCGTGACGACAAGTGGTGCAAAAGGAATGACGATGATGTTATATACAAAGTGACAATGTTGAAGACAACGGTACGCTACCGATGCCTGACTTGGACGGAGGACG
The DNA here is from genome assembly GCA_033239725.1 of Echinochloa phyllopogon. Classification (NCBI taxonomy): domain Eukaryota; kingdom Viridiplantae; phylum Streptophyta; class Magnoliopsida; order Poales; family Poaceae; genus Echinochloa; species Echinochloa phyllopogon. The sequence continues at coordinate 50,475,354 of BTCW01000010.1, forward strand.
AGCCTTAATGAAGATCTTGAGACGTCGTGTAGAGCGCTTTCCAAAGCCTTTATTTGCCCTCTCCTAGTGCAGTATCAAAAGGACATAAATTCTGGATATCTGCTTTCCCATTCGAAGCTAGATGCAGACAATTGAGATGGAGTAGATTACGGTAGCGGCGTAACAGCGAGAAGAGGAAAAAACTCCATCTCGATTAGATGTGTTTCTAGTGATGGCTCATAAGTCCTATATATAGTAGAACCAAATCCAATCTCCTAACTATCGCGATCTAAACTAATTAGATTATCATATTTCACAAACATGTAAATAAAGCCACAAAAAACTAACAAAGAAAACCGGACGCCGCATGCTGAGGGATTAGATTTCGACGGACCATTCATGCATGCAGGTGCAGCGCAACCACGCCCTTCAATATGAGCGAGCGGTGTGGTCTTTCTTTCTCTTAATACATCTTTACTTGGTGGAGTAAGGAGAACCTTCGTATTTATGTTTGGAATCCTCCACTTGCATAGTAAGTTGGATTAAAGATGTGCACCATTTCCTCATACTCATATAGACCTTTAACATTTAATTCAAATTTCTGAATTTATTAAAAGATGAGCAGATGGATCATAAAAGATGATCGAAGGGTTCCTAAAATAAATGGGGACTCAATGCTTTATCTCATAACATTCTGCTACCATCTTTATATATTTGATGACTTGTCAACATCCGTTATCCCTACTATTTCTATTTAAAATCTAAGTCGTTTTAGTTTTGCAGATATATAACTTTTTCTATGCATCTGCATATACATACTATATATGTACGTATAATAAAAATATATTTCAAGAAAAATCAAATCGATTTACCTTTTAGACCGAGGAAGTCGAGGACGTGACTCTACTTTAATTAGTCGCAGGCAACGGGCACGAGCGGCTGACCTGCACGGAAAGGAATTGAACGGTCACCGGTGGACGGACCAATCATCGACCTGGAAGCTACTTCAGACTTCAGTGTGGCGCGGAAATGGACGCAGCTGCTGCTATAGATCGCTCAAGAACTGGGACGTGGAAAGTCCATGTCCATCCGTCGATGCCTTGTGCTCGCGAGCCAGCCAGGACAGAAAGCTCCATTTTGTCCACGCTGCCGGAACTAAGCACAATTTCGTCTCCCGTTCGTCTTGCATCCCTTCTTGATTGTTTTATCACATCCCTGGAGTAATGGATCTCGATCCATCATTACATTACACCAATTAAGAAAGTGATGCTCGCATCTGTGAGAAACCAGTGGTCCAAGAAGACAAGAACTAAAGAAGGCTCGAATTCGCGTGGCCACGGAGCTGACCGAAGAGAAATGGGCGTGTGGAATTCGCGTATTTTTTTTTAAAAAAAATTATATTCTCTACCTACACTCTGTACCAATAGTTTATGTTTAGCGCGAATCTCTGTCTAATTCCAACATTCAAGTAGTGAGTGATGTGGTAACGCAAGAAGCGTCGGTGTGAACACTGAATGAGCTCAATCGCCCGTGCCCGTGCCCGCACCAGCAGGGAGCAAGCGGGCTCTGCTTGGATTCCACGCACACCGCGCCCATCCCCCTTCTCCGGAGAGCAGGTCGTTGGCGTGCGTGCGTGCGCGCTGGTGGACTAGTTCTTGTTGGACCAAATAAAGAAAGTCAGTATCGTCACGACAATGAACGCGCCGGCGCTATTTGGCTGTATCGATGCCGACCTTGAGCATTGGATGAACCTGCGCGGAAACAGCGAAATAATTTTTGCTTAGATTTATTTCTTCACTTTTCGCTGCATTCCGTCTGTGAAGTATACGGTCTTCTGGTTCGATGTTCGGATTGGTTCTATTGATCGCTAGCTGTTTCGGTGTCACCTGGGAAGAACTGGGATACGCACAACGCTCACCGATCGTAAATGCTCAATTAAACGTATCGTCAAGCACCGAACTGTTCCTTTTTCTGCTATTTTGGTTACTCTCGCAGCATGATGTGTGCCCTCTCATCACACACACGTGCGGCTGGCCCCACTATATTATGGGCATATCGCAATGTTGTATAAATGATGCGTCCAAAGCCCACCGCAAGAAACAGTCACGTCTCCAGTACGTGTATTGCGAAGAACCTCACAAGAACAAATAAATCGTCTGATCGGTTGGCAGTGGACATCCCTAAATTATAAGGAATTTGCATGTACTGTATAGGATGCCACGTCTTGAGTTTATCCCTTCGGAACATATAAATTATTCTTTAGCAAAATAAAAAGGTGCAAATCCTTGTTATGTATACTAAACATTGAACTTCTCGACAAAAAAAACACAATAATACTGGTGAATAGACAGATACTACTTCAACCATTTTTGTCTTTAGACTCTCCATTTCTTGCACCAGTATTCTACAAACATGTACGTACGTATTTATGTACAAAAACAATCCACCTATAAATCATGTACCTATATACTAGTCCAAATAAGCCTACTTTTCTGCAAAAAGGAAGCACGAAACCTACAATTTTGCCTTGAACAAAACCAAGGAATATACGTGTATCATGTTCTAAATAATCTTCCATTCGTGTTGGAATCAAAGATCCGGATCCGAACTTTTTTGAGTAGCCGGCCAGCCGCATCATATCATGCCTTCTGACGCGGACTGGTATCGTTGTATCCGATGCCCTTCCTTTTGGTCGGGAAGATCAAGAACACAAAGCTCGACAGGAACGCCGTCCCCAGCGGGAGATTCTTAAGAAGCTGGTTGGTATTGTCACCAGCATGGGGGAAGAAACACTTCTGCAGCCCGACGTCGCTGAACGCCAGGGTGAGGAACACCACGGCGCTGAAGAAGGCGTGCACGTAGTCCAGCGGCCGGAGCCGGAGCCGGAGCTTCCGGTGGTCCCCGAACAGCTCCCGCTCCTCCTCCCCGGAGAAGTTGAACACGTTGAACCCGTGCGGCGTCGCCACGCCGTAGTAGAGCTTGCCGTCGGGGCCGACGACGCTGTCGGTGAAGGAGAAGAAGAGGGAGAAGGCGGCCAGGACGCCGACTAGCACGGCCGTGAGCCACTGGTTGGAGGCGTAGCAGGCGCCGTGGTTGGTGAAGGACGGCGACAGCGCCTGGTACGCCAACACCGTGCCCGTCGGCAGGAGCTGCGCCAGGTTGGCCGCGCTCGCCATCACCTTGTCTGTCATTGCCCCGGAGCTTGCTGCCATTACGGTAGGGAGTTCGTCGGTTCCCTTAGGTGTCGACGGTGCTGTGGCGTTTGTCTGAGAGGGAATCTGGATCACGGTGGCCGTAGGAGAAGATGCCATCGTTAGTAATCTTCGTGATGAGGTCCATTCTTGTTGGAGAGTAGCTGCTTATGTAGGTGAATAAAAATCCCGGATCGTGGAACAATTCCATGGTTGGCGCGTTGATTTGTCTACTGATAGGGGTTGCTGAAGAAAACCTTGTACATGAATGGACTTCAACTCTTCATATGTGTGGTCAGCCAGTCCTACCATGAAATCCTGAATACGATGTTTGCTATCCTAGTTGGAATTTTCTGCAGATTTTTAGTCGGGCCAACTTGCGCGGGCTATAGCGTGACTACTTGCAACTAACTACTAGTTTCGTTCATATATACTGAGAAAAACAAAAAGGGAAGATTTTTGTCATGCCAAGAATGCCTTCTTCTAGGCAGGAAACATGTTATTTTCTTATAAAAACATAGTATTGTCTATTTCAGACCATATCTTATAAAATTAATTAAGCTGAATACAGTCAAGACTTACATAAATGTTAGGCTATTCCTAGTGAGATTTTATTTTTATGTTTTCAAGAATATCACATAAGCAAATAATTGCTCCGTTCCAAATTGCAGGTCATTTTGGCATTTCTAAATTCATAGTTTTTGCTATATATCTAGACATAGCGTATATCTAGATTCGTATCAAAATCTATGAATCTAGAAAAGTCAAAACGACCTATAATTTGAAACAGAGGTAGTAGATAATTAATTCATAGATAAAATGGTACATACAATACAATGTTTCATTTTGGTGTTTCATACCCAATGCATGCAAGACACAAACTCGTTGGAAACTGTGTATACAAAATTTCATCTAGATGAAACCTATTTTATATCTCTCCTCGTTAACTCTTTACCACATCATCTATAATGCTGACTTGACATAATATTTAATATGCATGAAACTCTATAAAATCTTATACTGTGACTAGTCTTAAACTCCTACTTAGCGGCGCTAACCTGTGGACAGCTCGCTCATACGAACGAAAAAGTAGCCATCCAGCGAGCTACTCAGGCACGGTAATTAAGGGTAGGTACATTGATATATGATATACGTCATCGGTCTCATGGGTCGTCTCATGCACTACCACGTAGGATTTTTGTTGATGTGGAGGAGAGAGCGAGGTCAGAGAATGAGGTCGTTGCTTCGCGAAACAACCGTCTCATGAGCTAAAATTTAGGACTATGAGACAACTCATTTATCATTGTACGAGTTTTATTGCCATGCAACCAATAAAATTTCTTTATTTTCCTATAAATTAAGGGATATTGTATTACTACCAGACAACCAAAACAACAACCTATTGTATAGGTTAACTGATAAGACGTCTCAAGATTAGATGTCACTGCATGAGACTAACTATTAGACGGTACCAATGTACTCGTCCTGAGCAATGGCACGAGGCGGTAGACCGTCGGACGCGCGGACGAAACGGTCGCCGGTAGTCGGACCAATGACCAACCTGGATGATCGGACCTCAGCTCAAGCCGTGCGGAAAAGGACGTACTCCGCAATGCGCCGATGACTAGTTGCATTGGGAGCTAGTTTGGGAACCGGAAAGTCCACGTCCATCCGCTAATATGGCTGCTTTGTCGTCGCGTCGCGTGTATCTTAGTTCTAGCTATTTTATAAAATTTACTTAATGAATATAAGTGTTTCCCGCATCATGCTTTTTTTTCTTTTTCACATACAATTATAATTAATGGGGCTATACTTTTCAATAGAGGTAATCACTAAAATAATTTTAATGAAGTTTTTTATGATGTTATACTTCATACGTTTGACACATGACTACACCTTGAATTCTTATCTGAGGTTCGTCACTGACACATGAGATCATGTAGCGCCTTATGATTACGCTTTCAATTCTTATCTAAACGTTCGAAAACAATCAAAAAATATTATTATAATTCTCTATTATATTTTTTCCTGGAAAAGATAGTGCTAACGAAAAAGCTGATATATACAAAATGGATCTGTCGGAATGAAAATAATTTTATTTATAAACAGTTTGCTAGCAAATCATATAAAAATAGAAAGAATTTTCTATGAGCCATCAAAGTTGGGATTCTTGGTTTATCACTAAAAAAAGTTTTACCCCTCTTGTGCTATTTTTATGGACCTCTTTGTACTTTCTATCTTCATTAAGGTCTGTAATGTAAAATGGTAAAGATGTTTATCTCTTCCCGTCTCATCTTATCTCTTCTCTCCCGGTGAGCCGTTAACTTTACGTCTCTCTCTGTCTCTCGGATGCAGGGCGCCGTGGCCAGCAGTTGGCGCGCGGACAGCAAGAACAACGCATGGCTGCTCAGTGGCCGGTGCGTAGTGGCCCTTCCTCGCCCCAGCGGTGGTCGGCGTGAGCGAGCGGCTCGGCATCGTACGGGCGGCGCGGTGTGAGTGTGCGGCAATTCCGCGGCCTGTGTGCGGCAGTCGGGCGGACACAAGTGGAACTTGATACCCGAAGCTCGAACCTAAGAAACTCGAGTCCGAACCCGAAAAACCCGAAATATAAAAAGCCCGAAGTTAGATCAGGTTTGAAATTTCATAACCCGAATTAAATTCGGGTAATTCGGGTTTGAGTCCACGGTACCCGAATAACTCGATCTACCCGAAATATATTGAAAATTTTATATATGACAACTCATTAGACAACTCAAAGTGTCTTATCTCGTTATATCTTTTCCTCTTATGTCAAATCACTATTGCTCTATATTAGTATAGTATTTTTATGGTTAATAGAATACATAATTATGTGATTTTTATGTTTAAATGATGTTAAGTCTCTCAAATCTTACTTAAATTTTGCTTGACTTTGTTGTAAACGCATAATTCGGGTAACCCGAACCCAAATTTACCAAAAACCCGAAAAACCCGACCCAAACTTTTTTAGATAAATTTCGGGTTTCAGTTTTCAAAACCCGAATTTTTTAAAACCCAAAAAACCCGACCCGAATTTTTACGGTAACCCGAATGCCCACCCTTAAGCAGGCAGCAAGGGCTAGATGTGGATCGAAGTCGTGGTCATGGAGGACATGGTAGCGCTTGATCTGAACCGTTCGCTAGCAAATTGAATGGTCATATTGTATGCAGTGGTAAGTTCTGCAACTGCTACTGTATTTGATCTGAATCCGGCGATAACATGCTATCCAAGAAACTCACTCATCACTGAGCAGTTGGACCGGTTGCAGACTGTCATTGGAGGCCATTCCACGTCCGGGGCAGTGTAGGAGCAGCAGGTGAGATTGTCATAAGACTCTCAACCTGTCTGTCCGCGGATCGCAGCCCTCCTCCGCTAGCGATGGTGTCACTCCCTCTCGTTCCTGTATTTCTATAGTAATGGATTATGTAAGATGTTGACATATTTTAAGAGACAAATGGTGGTCACCCTTGGACAATGAGTGATTGATGACTCTGGTGTGAATTGATACAGCCTTTGGCTTGTGATGTGTAGGCCGGTGTTGGATGCAACGTGGAGGTCACGCAAAGGCTCTTCTAGAAGTGTCCGGAGGTTTCCCGGTTTCGCCGTAAAACCGGGGAAGGATGACGCAGATTGGAGAACATGTGGTACCATTGTGAAGCTTGCATCAAGGCAAAGCGAAGTCGCAATGGGTTCACAACCGTTAGATGCCCCGAGGAAAAACTTAGACTAAAACGTCCCTCCGTGGGCATTATCATTGTAATAGACTTGGAGGCACTTTGTTCATTTGGCCAAGGCCATATATATGTGAGGGGGCTGAAATTTTCATTTATCTCTCTTGTCCCATTTCATTTGCTATTAGCTAAGACTAAGATAGCGTTTGGTTCGGTGTTTTGTAACGCAATCAATTCACGGAGGGAAAGAGATATCGTTACATACGTTTGGTTGGAGGTGGCCTGTAATGCGTTACCGCGTAATCCATTAACAGCCAGTTCAATGTCTATCCCGTCCGCTGTGGAGTGTTAACAGATTACGGCAGCCCTGTGTCCTCGCCCTTGTGCATGTAGGCAGCTACGGCTCTCCACGTTCCCGCAGACACTAGTCGCTCTCCCTCTGCAGAGCACTGCAGCTGCTGCAATTTTTCTACGAAAGTGTATCTGATACCGTTACGCTATGGAACCAAACAAAACTTGCAATCACCTGTCCCACCTCTCATTCCTCCGTTATCTGATTACGTTTTCATTTACGTTACCAATCCCCAAACCAAACACTATCTAAGCTAGAATTTACTTAATTGAGAGGATTAGACTTGAGGATGATCACTCTAGGTTTAGCCTCATAATCTTAAGGAAGATGAAGGGTGGTACCTAGCCACGAATCTTGTTTAGGTTATCATGTTCTAATCATTTATGATGGATTCATGGCTAGTCTTCTTCGTTTTTCTTTTATGTGACTTTTGGAGCTATTTTTGGTGAATTTGTCTTCTTCTCATTTGAGCGTGTAATCCGTGAGATTTGTCGGGGGATTTTGTTGCTAGGTTCTTTGTGAGTAATTTTATTGTGAATTCTCCACGAATCTCTCATGGATTTGGTTTGAGTTCGAAGTTTTTCCAATTCCGTTCATGGTATGGTGTTCTTCGATTTGATCCTAAATTCGTCTTAGTCCGTGAGGTTGTGAATCTATGGCTTAAATTTTGTTCGAAACCGTGAAGAATTGAGGAAGGATTTTTCGTTTCAACTTGAGCTTGTATGGTGAGAGAGATAGTTTACTACACAGCTCTCGTGAGCTGACGCCGCCTTCGCGGGCACGGCCTCAGTGCTGCAGCAGCCACCGAAGGTCATGCACGGCGCCACAAACAAAAAACAATTGAAGCTTGCTCTATTAAGCCCCCTGCCCATCTCACATCTCACGTAACCATCGCACAAGCAACCAATCGGTTAGCACAGGATCAATCGATTCACAAATTTCAACCACGTGAGCTCGATTTGATTCACCATACACTGATACACCAAACTTGAAGAGGCCCCACCGCGCCGCACCGTGAGGAAGGAGATTTGACCACCGCGTCCGCGGCCGCTTGTGAACTACTCGCCATCCGCGCTAATGCGCTATGCATCCATGGCTGGCTCCACGCGTCGCCCATCCCTACTACGGCTCGCCATCACACGAAGATAGAGCTGCGAAAGGCGCTGATTTGACCTCGAGCAGGGCTGCTTGCTCTGAAAACAGACGTATGAGGGAGGGAGTTTAGATATGATAGGTGGGTCTCAGTTGTTATAGGAAAAGAGAGGTAACAGAGAGTGGGGTGTCCGGGGGCTAACGAGTCATTTTGTATGGCATCTTCAAGGTGGCCGTCTAGCCATGTCTGCGAATTTGGTAAAAATGTAAGAATCTTTCTCTTTTTTATGACAAATTCGTAGGAGCATTCGTAAAACTGACGTTTGAAGAGTTGGTACGGATGGTAAAAAAATTTAAATATCTCGAGTTCTTCTCTGTTCTGCAGTTCCTTCACGTGCGCAGGTTCTCTCGCGAGGGGGAGAGGAGTGTTAAGAAATCCTAATTAAGGGATAATTATGGGCTCATACCAAATATACCTCTGAAGGGTTCCCCCACATCTATATAATGAACAATCTTGTATTCATCTATGACTAATGAGAAAGAGACCCGAAATTCCACCTATATCTGTGTTCATGTGTTCCTTATGTTTGTGTTGGAAAGAAAAACGAGATCTGATCTACGCCTTCTCACGCCTTGTTCGTGGATCGGGACTGGGAAAACCGGATCAGGATGCGAAGGAGAACCTGCGAGGCGAGCAGCAGCAGCGCAAAGCGCCGCGCGCGTGCGGCAGTAGGCCCAGGCGGGGCGCTCGCGGCTCAGCGCGCGCGAAGCCCAGCGCGGCAGGCAGGCCAGGAGGCCAGCGGCCCAGCACCGCACGCCAGCGCGCGGGCCAGCTGGCCAGGTGGCCCAGCGACGCACGTGGCCCAGGTGGGCAATCAGCAGGCGGCCCAGCAGCTGCGGGTAGGCCCAGGTGGGAGGCTTGCGCAGCCCAGCTTGCTGTGCAGAGCAGGCCGCCGCGGCCCATGCTCATGAAGGGGACAGGGAGCAAGGCAGCCCAGGTAAGTGAGGTATGTTTCCTCTCTGACTCTGTGACTCGATTATGTCAATACTTCTACGTTACTTTGGATTGTCTCAGCTCCTAGAGTGAGCTTGTCACGAGTTAACTTGTGTCATCTCGGCGATTAGAAGAGAGACTTGTGAAGTTAGCATAGGAAGCTCCTATCTATTTTTATATTTTTTTATTTTAAATCCAGTTAATTCGCTTCCACAGGGAGTTGAATCTGGATCTGCTAAGTACTACTCAGACGCTCTAATTACCGTACTAAAGTCCTTTCACTTCTCATACATATTTTAGTTGTATTTTTTTACTTTATTTCATTTGTTTCTCTGGTTGAGCTGTTTAGAACGGAGCATGTGAAGCACTCATGTTCAGGAACCTCTGGGACAAACAACGTTCAGAAGCCTTGGGACAATGACAAGTAACTTGGGAGTGGTGCCGTAAATTTTTCTTTTCATCCGTTAGATCGTAATCTTACGAATAATATATTTTTGAATTGTGTGGCTTAATGTCTGGCCGATACCGCGACGTTGTTTCAGTCCACCAATTTTTTTTATTTTCCAAATTTTTGACGTTTTCTCTATTAATATATGAATTATATATTTTGGGATGCATGCAGCAACTTCGATCTTATCGTGGACACGATTATACAATTGCTGATTTGCAACCGTTTTGGCTCCTGAAGTAACGGTGTCAAACTTTTATATTGTCATGTAGAAGTAGCATACACACTTTAACAAACCGTATCTAGAGTGTGTGGCTCACACTCTCGAAGTGTATCACCACGTCTGATACGTGCTTAGTTGGCGTCGATTATGGTTATTCACAAATCGCATGTATTTAAAGAATGAGAACCTCGGCCTAAATCACCGTCCATTTATTTTGTTTTTTAATCTGCCAAAGAATTTGCCACCACTATTAACAGCGAAACTCTAACTACCATCTCCAGGTAGCGATATACCATGTTATAAATTATAGTTTCTTTTGATTTTTAAAACAATAAATATAGTATATATCTAAATACAAAGTTAGTAAAGTTTAAGATAAATTACAATTTAAGATGAAAAGAGCAGTAGTAGTGCGCGAACATGATTCAGAAATCCGTGGCTGAAAAGATATTTGGAAACCCTGAAGTCCAAAGAGTAGCTCCGACCAAATCTTAGTAGCCCAAGCTATGATATAATTAAATTAATAATCCAGTGAAGAAGACGGAAGCATTACTCTTTTATTTTCGTACAAGAACACAAACATAAGAAAACTCCAGTGGAGAAAAATATAAGAATGAGGTGTAATGCAAAAGGTGAATTTTATCATTGTTGGATGCAAATTAGGAAGCATCAGTAGAGAAATATCGGGAAAGAAAAGGAGCAATGGCATAGTAGAAAACCTAGATATAGAACATAAAAGATAGTAGAGACTAAAGTAAGAGCAAATTCCCTGTATGCCATTAGAATTTGTTTCATTCCCTTCTATGCCATTGAAATTCTCCAATTTCCTTGGTTGCCATTGTTCCAAATTTGCATTTTCCATAGTGCCATTGCCGTTAGATCCATACGAAATGTCACTGTTACGGCTATAAAATGTCGTCAAACTACATTGCCAATATCATATTTGCCCTTTTTACACTGACGAAAAGGCTCCACATACAACTTTCCTAAATCCCATCACACAAACCAAATCCAAGGAATGAAGGGTCATCCTCAAAACCCTAGCGAGAGGTGGCGGCGGTAGTTGCTGGTTGATAGTGGCCAAGTGCGGCCGTGGGTGCGGGTCGTGGGCAGCTCCGCCGGGCGAGTGCGTTGCGCACACGTGGAGGCCAGGCTCGCGCGGGGCCTGGGGAGCGGCTCACGCACGGAGGCTAGGCGCGCGCGGGGCCGCGCTAGCGGCTTAGCGCTCGTCCTTCTTGGCTTATTGGCTTGAACTAGGGTAAGAAGTCTTTACTTCTCCTTTTGTGTTCATGTTTGAAGAAATTAACGCTATCTTGGGATGCATAGTAGAAAAGGCTTGTAAATTTTGATTTCATCTTGATTCTCAGGATGGACCCTAAATGAAGTTATTTGTTGGAAATAAGGCTTGCTGCTAACGCTAGAAGTAGAAAGGAGTTTACTTGCTTTATTACCAGTAAGGTTGTAGATTCCGATATGTGCAATTTCAAGGACTTTGTCGATGAAATTGTATAGAAGTATCCACCTGGATACAAAGAACGGGCATCCACGGAAGAACGGGCATGGGGAGGCGGAGGCGTTGTAACGGGGTAACGATGTAACACCCCGCCCTCCAAAGCCGCACCGCACAGCCCTTCCTAGGGGCGTGCACGCGTACACATAGCACCCTGCTTACACTTTCGTCCTCGCTTCGTGTAAAAGGGTTAACCCGAAGGTGCTATGGCTGGAAGACAAAGGTTTATAAGTTGCCTCCACCCTTGCTCAACTAGCAATGTGGCACTAAACATGTGCATCTCGCACTAATGGGCCACTACCGGGCCATACAAACTGGGCCGGGTGTGACAAACGAGGAGAGGAGCGGCGGAGGTGGCGGCAAGCGGAATCGAGAGAGATCGACCGGGGACGATGGGGAAGGACGGGGGAGAAATAGAAGGACTCCATAGTGATTAGATTTTATAGAGGGATCCAAAAGATAATGTCCAAATGGGCAAATATGTCGGCCTTTGCTTCAAGCTGGCTCAATCGGACGGCTCATGCATTAAGAATGACGTGGAGGACTCTTTTGTAACAGTAAAATGTACCATAGGTCCATCAACTTGTAAGCGGGTGTCACTTAGGTCCACAAACTCTGAAACTACATTTTTGGGTCCATAAACTTATATTTTATGTCATTTAGATCCTTAAACTCCTAAAACTTACATCATAAACACTAAAACTGCGGTTTTAAGTCCATAAACTTGTAATTTATGTCACTTAGGTCCACAAATTTTAAAATTACATGTTTAGGTCCATAAACTTATAATTCGTGTATCAAAATACTCTTCCATACATACACATCATGTGTACACATAGTGCTAGCATAGCATCATAACCGGAGACCTCCCTCTCTCAGCCACTAGAAGATGAAATTTTATTGAGGCATCCTAACAAAACATGTCATTGACGTTGCGTGGCCCGCCTATATTATAGGCTCTGGTCATATCTAGACTTAGCTTTAAAACCCTGCAATGGAAGTATGTGAATGCCCCCTTTTGAACCATAATTCATATCAATAACCTCCAAATTAAGTCCCTTGTCCCCTTTCGTCTCTCCCTGTGCCCTAGAATTCAATATTAGGGTTCACGTTTAACACTTGTGGCGAAACTCTAGTGAAGCATGGGTAGCATGCAGATTCATGTCAGTGCCGTATTAGTTAATGAAGATTAGGTGGAGGGGTATATGGACCTAGCTAACAGAAATTATAAATTTATAGACTCAGAAATGCATTTTCAGAGTTCGTGGATCTAAATAAAACATATTATAAGTTTATGGACCCAAAAATGCATTTTTAAAGTTTATGTACCTAGGTGACACCTCCTTACAAGTTGATGGACCACTAGCGCATTTTACTCAAGAAAGATTTGACGCGGCGGTGTACTAGTGTTTACCGATCATACTAGAGCCTGCTTACGTGTGTTCGCACCTAAAGTCCTAAACTACCCCCTTTACTAGTTACTATGGTTATGTTTCCTTGTGTCAGCAAAAAAAAATTCCCGAAAAATCTTATATGCATGAAATATTGAATGAAGTCTATTTATAAATCTTTTTTAAGGATGAGTGTAACTTTACGCGACGAATCTAATGAGCCTAATTAACACATAATTTACTACAGCAATGTTGTAGTAACCAGATGTCTCATTAGATATGTCTCACGAATTAACCCGGAGTTTTGTACGTAGTTTTGTAAACTGACTTTATTTAAATTAATATCTTTAATTAGTGATCAAACGTGCGTGTAAAAATTCACGACCCCGAAGAAACACGGTCTATATCAGGAAAAAAAAGATTCTGCAGACGCCGACAAACTGAAATACAGATGGGGACAGGAAGCTTCTTTACCGAACGGAAGAAATTAAGCGAACGATGTCCCTGCTTGCAACTGCTCCTCCATTTGACTTCCCTGTTCGCTGCCAGAACTCTACGATTTCCCTTTCACGTTTAATAACCCGTAAACACATCTGTCTTGGTTGGTCAGACTGGAATTACGTGTCAAGCAATAAACAAATAAACCAGCAAATCTCATGAACCTCAGGACGTAGATGCATGTCGTCGTCACCACTTGTGCGTTTGGAACAATGTAGAGGTCGATATGATACGACGACGGTTCCCTCCGTTCCATTCTACAAATAAAATACAAAAGCATGAGGAACGTGCTTGGTTATTTTGTACCGCCCCTGACATCTCAATATCGCCCATCGATCTGGATCTCTGCCGTGGTCCAAACCATCTTTGTCTAGATCATTACCTAGCGCATAGTGACATATTGTTCTATATATATACTCGGCATGTGCACATAACGCAGTGGCTGTCTTTGTCCGAATTAATACCCTGTGCAAAGAAAGGATCGCATACACACTGAGAGCCCAGCATATATAGTTCAATAGTAACTAGTTTTCTCCAATAACGGAGATACCGGAAGCCAAACTAAACTTAATTAGGTTGCCGGTCGTCCGTCCCCAGGCATCGTTGAGCGTGGATGGAGAAACTCTGGGCCGGCCGGCGGCCGTCCTATCCCAGTCATGACCGACGAGGCTGTGAGGGCCACGCTGTTACTACGTAGACCTGATGTATAATAAACTATGGTCTGTCTATGGAGCCATTTGCAGCTCGCGCACCGGTCCGACGTGGGCCACATGAATAAGTAAGTAGAGAGTACAGAGATATATATATGAGTCGTTAGCATTCAGAAATCGAGCTGTGATTTGCTTGGCGATTTTCAAACCAGCATGCATGTGTGATGGCAATGGCTAACTGCCTACATATACTGCCTTAATTAGCTTGTCCTTGAAGAAGAAAAGCACCAAATCTTCTTGATTCGCTGAGGACGTCTCTGCAGCCGTCGTACTGTATTTTAATAGACGTAAAAATGACATGAGTCGAACTTCATAGTACAACAACGATCGAGTGCTTATATGTAAAAGTTCATCTAGCAGGTTCACAAAAAAATGCGAGTTCAGTGGCAGTTGCCGAGCCACGCTGCACTCCCTCTTTCCGTTCGTTGCATTGGAGGGTCCCTACGCCCCTAGTATTACAATTTACATGTGATGATCTAATAAAGATTAATTATTAGCCAAACTTTTGGACGCTCCTATTAGATCAGTATAATAATGGTGTTATAGACAAAGCTGATCATCAATTTTGCTGATGTGGAGGAGAGAAAAGATGAGAGCAGAGAGTTTGGCTCTCATGCATGCAACAAGCTGAGTACATACTCTTACGTGGAAGTAGGACCAAATTAGAGGGGATGTGAGAGTAATATGAAACAGAAGACAATAAATAACATAAAACTATTAATGTATAGACAAGTAATAGACTATTATTGTATAACTTGACTTTTATATATTGACTAATAGCCAAACACTTTGGCTCTATTATTAAGGCCATGTTTCTTTGGGGTGAAAATATTTTACACATACGTTTGACTACTAATTAAGGATATTAAATAAAGTCAGTTTACAAAATTACGTACAAAACCCCGGGTTAATTTGTGAGACATATCTAATGAGACATCTGACCGCATGATTAAAGGATGATTACTATAGCATTACTGTAGTAAATCATAGATTAATTAGGCTCGTTACATTCGTCGCGAAAAGTTACACACATCATTAAAAATATTTTACAAATAAATTTTATTTAATAATTCATGCCTGCCCGAGGAAAAAATACGGAAAGAAACACGGCCTAATACCTCTTACTTGCCCCGGCAGACTTTCGGTTGTTCGGCCGTTAGGAAAACAGTGCCACAGTTCACACTGACACTGGGCATCCGCGTTCGATCAGAAGCTGGGTTCTGGCTTGGAACGTGCCTGCAAAAGATCTGGAGCTGCAAGAACAGGACAGAGCGGGGATTGGGCTACGCATTTGCGGACAAGCGAGGCCGAGGTGTGTGGTAGCGTGCGGGTGAAGGGATGCCCTGTGGCGCACGAGTTTGTTGGGGGCACAGAGCCACAGAGACGGACGTGGATGGATCGTACGCGCTGCGGGCTACATCACCAGCGGGTGAGTGGTGGTGACAGCAGGTGGATGTCAACAATCAGGCATGCTGACAACCGACAAGCTGGGTGAATGATGCGATGCGAGATCGATCAACATCTATCATGGCAACCAATTCTTTTATGGTCTAGCTATAGTGCCTACCTGCTCCTAGGGTTTACTGTAAGGAGGAGCCAGATGTACACCCACGTCTAGCTCGAATCAATTGGCAGGCAATTTGGCACCTCTAGTAGGTTGTAGCCCAGCAGTTGCATGTCTGCCACTCGATCGTGGTACTCTCTAGAAACACAAAAGAGAGTCTCGTGGTATCAGCGGAGTGAAACCTCGCCGTTGTCGGCGAGCCGATGCGATCGTCCCCCTCGCTAGGCAGCATATAGGCACGCCATACGAATCGGCATCCCGAAGCGAATCACCGATGCATTCCGGGCTCCAGACATCCGGGAGACGACAAGGCGCTCGCCTCCCTCGCGTCGTCGGGGTCATGCGCCGGGCCCCCCGTGCCGGGCATCAGGAGCAGCGCCATGCTGTCCGCCATGGAGTAACCCGTGGACGTGCTCGCTCCAGCCTCCACCCGCCGGCCGCCCCCATCCCCTCGCGCGCGCGCGCGCTCTGCACCGTCGATGCAGCTAGCGCTCGTGGCATTGGCATGGGAGGGGATAAGAGGATTCCCCGTCGCTGAGGACCACGCGGGTATGGCTCGGAGCACACGTCGCTCGCGCGGCCAAGCCAGCCACGTTCCGGCGGTGGTGGAGCACAGGCTGGGGCGGGGGCGGAATCCAGCCAGTGACGGGGGCTTTGTTTTGGCTATCCGGGTGCGTCCTCCGTCGTCGATTGCTGTCTGCTCTCGCTGTCGCGCGCAACGGGCGCCGTTCATATCTGTCTGTGGCGTGGACGATGTGTGCGCTGGCGCGCGAGTGGCGACGGGAACTAGCTAGCTAGCTGCCTAGCTAGCGGCGTATCCGGTGAAAGCTGAACTCGTCTACAGTAGCATACGTGTGCTGTGCTACTGTACATTTGTTCCGACGTTGGTTACTCTACCGTCACGAATTTGGATTGTTCGTTCTTCCTCCCGTTCGCGTCGATCTTTGCGATTTTATTATTTCATTCAGAGGATGAGCGAGGACACACTGTTAGGTTGATCTCCGGGTCCACACGGCCCAAAGGCCGTGGGCCTTGATCCGCGCCCTGATCGGGGGCGCCCAACCCAACCATTGGTTGGTGGGCCCCTGTCACCCTGCGCTATAAAGAGAGGTGGGGGCCGCCGGCTCTAAGACGAGGTTGACCGTGAGCCGTCAGACCCACCGACACACCTATCCGATCTAGGGTTAGTGCGCAGTTCGTGACGGGAAGCCCCGCCGCCACGACGTCCTCCGAAGCCGTTCCAGGCCAAAGCCGGTGGCGACCGGAGGGACGCCGCGACCTACGACCTACACTGCGCATCGCTGCCTTGCGCAGTTCGTCATCAACAGAACGTGACATGTCTTCCTCCATTGGAGGCGATGGTATGGATCTACTCGTTCTTCGTTCATCCTGTTCTTGTTATGGTTCTATTATTGTTCTTCAAGTTTTACTGTCAAGATACAAGTTATTCCCTTCTAGATCTGTGGCTAGTGATCCGTTAAACTAACAATGGTATCAGTCGCCTTACTAGCGCATAGATCTAGTAGTTTGGAATAAAAATCAGATGAAAAGGATCCGAATCGGATCGAAAGAAACAGAGAAAAAAAAAACTCGATCTCGAAGGATCGAACAGACAAATAAAACTTGATCTCGATGGATCGGACAGAAACAACCCCGCACCGCGGGAAACGAAAACAGAAACCCTAAATCGAGCTCACTACCTCAGATCCACCACTCGACAGTGGCAAAGAACAGAGCACCACCGCGGATCCCATCGACGGCGGTGCGCGCACCAGTAGGTGCACGCGCGCGTCGGCGATGGGACTCGCAGTGGCGCCAAGAATCTTCTTCTTCTTCGACAGAACCTAACCACCTCCTTCGCCATGAGGGCCATAGAGAAGAGGAGTGGATCTAAAGAGGAGAGAGCGGCGCGGTGGCGAGGGGCCGCCGGCCGTGAGCACAGAGGCGAGAGCCACCGGCTCGGCTGCTGCGCGAGAGAGAGAAAGAGTAGAGCGGCGCGGAGACGAGAGGTCTCTGGCCGTGAGAACGGAGCGGAAGAGCCACTGGCTCAGCTGCTGCGCGAGGAATGGAATGATTTAGGGTTCGGGCTCCGCTCGGCCGGAAGAAGGTTTTATACCGCCGATCTCCTCGCTCAGCCGTTGGATCAAACGAATGGCTGAGATCGCTGCGGGCGGGGGAGCTGGCGCGGGGCTGGGCCACTTCGGCGGCCCAACCGTTGGTTGCTGGGCTTCGAGCCCAGAAGCCGAAGAGTCGGCGCTGGCTGCGCGCGCGTGGGCCGGGCCGGCTGCGCGCATGCGCACGCGAGCGCTGGGCCAAATGGAACGAGTCCATGAACAGTAGCCTTTAGCATTTATTTTGATTATTTTTTCAGAATATTTGAATAGAATTTGAGAGAATTTTGCCTCTGTTTAAATTTGAACCAAAGGGATAATTTTCAGAGGGTAAATAGAGTATTTTACTACTGTCCATGTGAATTTATTTAAAGTTTCCGCTGCTAGATATTTATTTTGACTTGCATTTAAATTTGAACCAAAGGGATAATTTAATTTCAAGTCACAGATAAAATTTCAGATTAATTGTGATATTGTTATTTTCTGACCAAAGTTGATAATAACAATATTATAATTTTATAGATGTTGATTATTGCATTATTCCTTTTTCTGCCCAAAGGTGATGAAGTTTAATGTAATAAGGATATGTTATTATGATATAATGTTCTCACTTAATATGATTTAATTTCAGCTACGAATTCCATGATGGTCTCCATCAAGGATATTCCGATTCTAAAAGGAGACAACTACAATGAATGGTACAAGAAGGTGGATTTCTTCTTTACCATGACAGAGCTGGATTGGGTTCTCACGGCACCAGTTCCGGCTGAGCCTGTGAAACCAGTCAGAGAGGCTGATATGACAGATGCTGTTTGGCAGCAGACAGAGCAGGCCTATACGGTCAGCAAACAGAAGTTTGATACAGATAATGCCAAATGGATCACTGCCAACAAGAAATGTTTGGCAGTGGTCAAGAACACCATAGAGCCCTCTGTTTTTGGGGCAATTAAAGATTGTCATAATGTCGTTGAGTACTTGGCGAAGTTAAAGAGTCAGTACACTGGCTCTTCAAAGACCTACGCCTCTCAGTTGATCAAGCAGTTGATCAACGCCAAGTACACAGGCGGCATCAGAGAGCACATACATCGCTTAATTCACATAAACAATAAGCTCAAGCCAATGGACGAGGACTTGAAAGAGAGTACCATCATACATTTGGTTTTTGCTTCATTGCCAGATGAGTTTGAGAACTTCGTTGTTAACTACAATGTTAGTTCTGAGAAATGGGACATAGAAAAGACAATAGCGATGTTGGCTCAAGAGGAGGAAAGGATAAAGATAGCACGTGGTAACACTGTTAACCAAGTGCAAAAGAAGAAAAATAACAACAATGCGTCTAACAACGCAAAAGGAAATCCCTCCTCCTCTAAGGGAAAAGGAATTCAGCACTCCCAGCAGCACAGGCCTAAGGATGGGCAAACCACAGTGGAGAAAGATCAGTGTCTCTACTGCAAAGAGAAAGGGCACTACAAGAAAAATTGTGCCGCCTACTTAAAGATGATCATGGAAAGGAAAGGTGAGAATGTTATTTCATTCGTAAATGAATCTCTGTATATAGATTATTCCACATCTACTTGGTGGATTGACTCAGGAGCAACAATTCATGTTGCAAACTCTTTACAGGGATTCCGTTCGACGAGAACTACTCAAAGAAACGAAAGGCGAATTAAAGTCGCAAATGGTGTCGAAGCAGAAGTGAAGGCGGTGGGCGACCTTCTCCTAGAGCTCGACACCGGATTTGATTTATTTCTTAGAGATGTTTTCTTTGTGCCTAGTTTACAGAGGAACTTAATAAGTGTATCTCGTCTAGATGATGATGGATATGGATGTCATTTTGGAAATGGCATGTGTGTAATAGTTTTTAAAGATACAGTTACTACTATTGCTTTTAAGAAAAATGATCTTTATTTGTTATCACTACGTGAAAGTGTGAATTCCGTATGTGATGTGAATGCGCTTGTATCCCCACCTACAGCTCATAATAGAAAACGAAAGAGAACTCAAGACACGTCGTCGAAATTATGGCATTGTCGTTTAGGCCATATTTCGAGGGGGAGAATAGAAAGGCTGGTTAAGAATGACATTCTTCCTCCTCTAGAGTTCTCAGACTTAGATAAATGCGTTGATTGCATCAAAGGAAAATACATAAAGATTACAAATAAAAATGCTGAACATACCGCAGGTGTTTTAGAATTAATTCACACAGACATCTGTGGTCCGTTTTCAGTTAAAAGTATAGATGGTTTTGACTCGTTCATTACTTTTACCGATGATTATTCCCGTTATGGATATATTTATCCAATAAAAGAAAAGTCAGAAGCGTTGGATAAGTTTAAAATATTCAAGGCTGAAGTTGAGAATCAACTCAACTCAAAGATAAAGATAGTCCGTTCCGACCGTGGAGGGGAATACTATGGTCGGCACACCCCATATGGCCAAGTTCCAGGACCTTTCGCGAGGTACCTAAGGGAACAAGGTATAGTTGCCCAGTACTCTATGCCGGGCGATCCTCAGCAGAATGGAGTCGCTGAAAGACGTAACCGTACCCTTATGGATATGGTGCGAAGCATGATCAGCTACTCTACACTACCAGTGAGCTTATGGATGGAGGCCTTAAAAACCGCCACCTATATTCTCAACAGAGTTCCCAGTAAAGCGGTGCCAAAAACACCGTATGAGCTGTGGACAGGCAGAGTACCCTCATTGAATCACCTACGGGTGTGGGGGAGCCCTGCTGAGGCAAAGATATTCAACCCGACCATTGGGAAGCTAGATCCCAAGACAGTGAGTTGCCATTTTATTGGCTACACGGAGAAATCAAAAGGATATCGTTTCTACTGTTCTGACAAAGTCACAAAGTTTGTGGAAACGAGACATGCTGCTTTTCTTGAAGAAGAAATGATACGGGGGAGCATGGAAGCTCGAAAGATTGATCTTGAGGAGAGGCGGGTGTGCGCACCCAATCCAATGATTCAGGAGCCATTTTTCGAACTACCTGTTGAGCCTACGCTGACGGTGCCAGACACTGCGGCTCCAGCTCCTGTGGTGATTCCTCCTGTAGCAACACCGAATGCAAATGTGGAACCTGTCCCTCAGGATCCTATAGAAAATGTTGCTGCAGATCAGGGGGAGCATCAACAGCCTCAAATAGAAAATGTTCCAAATGTAGAGGCCCCTAGAAGGTGTCAAAGAGCAAGAAAGTCAGCAATTCCTGATGATTATGAAGTGTATAACACAGAAGAGTTTCGAATGGAGGATGATCCTATTTCATTCGAACAAGCCATGAGAAGCGAAAATTCATCCAAGTGGCTTGAGGCCATGGAAGATGAAATGAAATCGATGAGTACCAACCGTGTTTGGGACTTAGAAGAAATTCCTAAAGGAGCCAAAACAGTAGGCTGCAAATGGGTCTACAAGACGAAACGTGACTCCAAAGGGAATGTAGAAAGATTCAAAGCGCGTCTTGTGGCGAAGGGTTTTACACAAAAGGAAGGAATAGATTACAATGAGACCTTTTCTCCGGTCTCATGTAAAGACTCCTTCAGAATCATAATGGCATTGGTGGCGCATTTCAATCTCGAATTGCACCAGATGGATGTAAAGACGGCATTCCTTAATGGGGATCTTGAAGAAAAAGTTTACATGACTCAACCCAAAGGTTTTGTCGTGGAAGGAAAAGAACGCATGGGATGTCACCTAAAGAAATCCATTTATGGGTTAAAACAAGCTTCGAGACAGTGGTACTTGAAGTTCAACGAAACGATAAAGAGTTTTGGGTTTACTGAAAATGTTGAGGACAATTGCATTTATGCAAAATTCCAGAAAGGAAGTTACATTTTCCTCATCCTTTATGTGGATGACATTCTACTGGCAAGTAGCAATGTCAACCTATTATTGGAAACAAAGAAGTTTCTGTCCTCAAATTTTGATATGAAAGACCTTGGTGAAGCCTCATTCGTTTTGGGAATCGAAATTCACCGAGATAGAACAGATGGGGTATTAGGATTATCTCAACAGACATACCTGGAAAAGGTTCTAGAAAAATTCTGTATGCAGAGAAGTAAGCCTACTCCTGCGCCAATAGTCAAGGGCGATAGATTTGGGGATTTTCAGAGTTCTCAGAACAGTTATGAAAGGGAACAAATGAAGACAGTTCCATATGCTTCAGCTGTCGGAAGCTTACAGTATGCACAAGTGTGCACACGCCCTGACCTTGCATTTGTTACCAACATACTTGGCAGATATCAAAAAGATCCAGGCCTCGAGCACTGGAAATTAGTGAAGAAAGCTTTACGGTATGTGCAAGGCACAAAAGGCCTCATGTTAACATATAAAAGAACTGATTCCCTTGAGATTGAAGGGTATTCAGACTCAGACTTTGCGGGAGATGGAGATGATAGTAAATCCACGACAGGCTACATCTTTACACTCGCAGGGGGAGCTATATCGTGGAAAAGCTCCAAGCAAACAGTGACAGCAACATCTACGATGTATGCAGAATTTATAGCATGTTATGAGGCATCCTGCCAAGTTGAATGGCTAAAGAAATTCGTACCAGGATTGAGAGTGGTAGACAGTATAGAAAGACCACTAAAGATGTACTGCGATAACCAGCCAGCAGTGTTCTATGCTCATAATAATAAGAAAAGTACGGCTACCAAGTCGATAAAGATAAGATTTTATTCTGTTAAAGATAGAATCCAGGATCACACCATAAGTCTCGAGCATATTAAAACAGAGAAGATGCTCGCGGATCCGCTAACGAAAGGCTTACCACCCAACGTGTTCAAGGAACACGTGGCCGGCATGGGACTAAGGTATTGCCTACGATCTCTGGATTAACAGGGCCCATAGATTAAAGAATCTATTTCTGAATAGGGGCATGTACAATAGCTATTGATTCTATCGACGATTGAGTCGGGACGATGAGATATGCTCTGTGCACAAATCTAGGATGGAATAAGGAAAATTGTAAAAGGTAAAAGAAAAGCGATTGTGAGATCAAAGGGGAGATTGTTAGGTTGATCTCCCGGTCCACACGGCCCAAAGGCCGTGGGCCTTGATCCGCGCCCTGATCGGGGGCGCCCAACCCAACCATTGGTTGGTGGGCCCCTGTCACCCTGCGCTATAAAGAGAGGTGGGGGCCGCCGGCTCTAAGACGAGGTTGACCGTGAGCCGTCAGACCCACCGACACACCTATCCGATCTAGGGTTAGTGCGCAGTTCGTGACGGGAAGCCCCGCCGCCACGACGTCCTCCGAAGCCGTTCCAGGCCAAAGCCGGTGGCGACCGGAGGGACGCCGCGACCTACGACCTACACTGCGCATCGCTGCCTTGCGCAGTTCGTCATCAACAGAACGTGACATGTCTTCCTCCATTGGAGGCGATGGTATGGATCTACTCGTTCTTCGTTCATCCTGTTCTTGTTATGGTTCTATTATTGTTCTTCAAGTTTTACTGTCAAGATACAAGTTATTCCCTTCTAGATCTGTGGCTAGTGATCCGTTAAACTAACACACACGTGTGGACCTGGTCACCTGGCTA
The DNA here is from genome assembly GCA_033239725.1 of Echinochloa phyllopogon. Classification (NCBI taxonomy): domain Eukaryota; kingdom Viridiplantae; phylum Streptophyta; class Magnoliopsida; order Poales; family Poaceae; genus Echinochloa; species Echinochloa phyllopogon. Next base: position 50,498,650 of record BTCW01000010.1, read on the forward strand.
GTTGCTACTCCGTAGTACTACCGTGTAGAAGAGAGGGAACGCGTGCAAGCGGTACGTCCCCGCCTGGACCAAGTTAGCGTCTCGGGTTCAGACGTGAATGCCAGGAGAAGAAATCGCGATCTTTGTCATATGGGCACAACCTTCTACATTGGAGTCTTTTTCTTTTAACAGAGTTCCTTAATTAATTTCATTATTAACACAGGTCGGGCGTGTTTGTCAACATACGTGAACTGCACGCGCATATACATGACTGCATAAGGCCAGATATGTGGCCAGCATTTCGCCCAGGATCGGGAATCAGCATGTTGCTTGTCGTTCGATGTTAATTACAACTAAATTTTAAAAGGTGCATGTAGCTCATCAACACAAGCGAAACAAACAGACAACACACACTGTGTTGATGAGTTGTTCCCTCTGAAACAATCCATATGTAGACATACACCCCTGGGCCCTGGCCCTCTACGATGAACTCACTTTCAGTTCAACTGTTCGTGCTCCAGGTCCTCGACGCAAGGTAACTATACTACGTTCCGCCTACTGATTTTTTCCATGATCCCTGAACCTTTCAAACCCCCTAGAACCAGACGAACCTGTTGCTTTTGATCTGCCCCGTCGTGCAACACGCACCACGTATCCGGCGGACTAAGAACATGCGCCCCCCCCGGAAAAGGGGTCGACAGAAGTGACCCCTCAAAGCAATCTGAAAGTCATTACTTGAACCCTAATTGGCGGCAGCAAACACGTTCTGACCAAACCATTGGCTGCTTCGTCCTGCACGGCTGCACTGAGACCGGCTAGTTTATTCCGGCCAATCCCAACGTTTTCCTTACCAACTATCACGCTTAATCGTCCGTTTTCTTTATCCTTGGGTGGTTACTTTCAGGGTTGTGGGCTTGTTTAGTTGGAGTCCTGGTCAACCTGGCTGGTGAAAAATGCTGCCTGGTTGCCTGTAAATTTATTGCAACCTATCTCGCCAGGCAAGTTGGTGATAATTTGTTTGGTTAGAAGCTTGTGTCTGAGAATACTAACAAGAGAAAAAAACACTATTAATATGTTTCTAATGCATATTGTTCGTAACTAATGAAAACTAACAATTTACATTATTCTTATTCTTAATTAATAATATTTCTTAAAAATATATATATGAAAATAAAATATCCAATATTTTCATGTACGAAGTACATCTTACATAATGATTTTCATATATTCCCTCCATATTGGTATTTGTCGGTGTTTAGAAATCGTGGTCCCGACACCAACCAGAAAATGCGCTGTGTTCCCTCCCCTGATGGTTGATGTAGAAGGTAACACCAGACACGGGTTTATCCTGGTTCCAGTCAGAAGACCGTACTTCCAGCAAGGTGGTGTGTGCGATGTATTATTCTGCACCAGACTGCAAATAGTAGGGGGTACAAGCAGGTTGGGAAGAGAGGCTAGACCTCCGAGTCCCGGATGATTGAGGCAAGGTGCCAATATCGTGATCTTTTTTCTGAGTGTATGCGGATCCTTTTTTCTTTCGTCCTCCCCCTCCTTTTATAGGCCAAGGAGGAGGGGTTACAGGAGCGTGTTGCTGCTTAGGCATAGTTGTCGTACAGTAGTAGGAGTGGCGTTGGGCGTGCTTCTCCGTCCTTGTTTGCTGTAGCCGATTCTCGTACTGGTGATGACGTCGAGGAGTGGTCTTGAGGATGCGAGTGCGTCCTTTGTGCGATAATGGCTCGTCCGTACACCACTTCGAGGGTCTCCCATGCCTGCGCACAGCTTATTATGTGGGAAATCGCTGTGGGAGTCGGTGGCACAGGGAGTTAGAGTGACCCGGCCCTGTTCGCACGGCGGCGACATGTCCGCACAGCGCCGGGGTTGGTCGCATAGTGCTCGAAATGGCCCGCCATACCTCTGTCGTCCTGTGCTCTTCTCCCGCTGTGTGCTCGAGGATCTCTCCGTCCGATGGAGGTCTTCAAGTCGTCGGAGTTGGCAGTACAGGAGCTCGGAGTGACGGGCTCTGTTCGCATAGTGCCGGCCTGCCCGCACAGAGCCTCGGTTGGCAGCATAGTGACGGGAGTTGGCGGATGCGACGGGAGGGGTCGCGGCCGTCAGGGCAGTATGGCAAGAGATCTTCCTTTTGACTTTGGAGGCACGGTGGCAGAGGGCGCCATTTAATGTCCGTCGGAGCGAGGGTCTCGACCGAGGCGAAGCTTTCCCCATTTCGTGGGTTGCTCGAGGCTTGGTCCCCAGGCCTCGACCGAAGCGGAGTTCTCCGATTCGCTCGAGGGGTCGGTCCCCTCGACTGAAGCAGAGATTTTGGTTCGCGTCGAGGCACGCCGCGGGGCGTCTTGGCTGGGCCTTCAGTCGTTGCTGGGCCGTGGCCCTTTTCGTTTCTTTTTTGGATAAGACTAATGTTCATTGGGGTGGTTATCCCATAGGTTTGGGTACCCCTAATGATCGCCCCCAACAGTATTAGATGATATTTTGGACAAGATTTTAGTCAAACAATAGGAATATAAATCATGAATAATTTTTAAGTCGTTGAGTTTGAAAATGTGAAAACCATATGAATAGATCTGTCTTAAAAAATATTTTTATAAAAGTATACATATATTATTTTTTAATAGATATTTTTATAAAAATAAAAAGTCAAAGTTACGTTTTAGAGACCATGTCGTTGTCCTAAACATTATTTAATATCAATATGGAGAAAGTACTATAGTATTGTGTCTACGTAAAAGAAGAAAAACAACGACACTCTAGCTCACTGTTATACAGGTTGAATCTAATTGAGCCGGAGCTAGCAATAAAAAATGCTTTAAGCTGTGTTTAGCGCAGGCAACCTGAGCTGCCGGAGCCAGGAAATCGATTTTGAACGCCTGGGCTGCGCGCTGCTGCCTGCACCAGGCAGGTTGGCAGGACCTCATCCAAACGGCGCCCGGGCAGCCGTTTGGATGTTAATCTGACGTGCAAGCTCGTCCAAGCTCAAGGGCACAATCAAACTCCGGAGAAAACCATTTCATTCATAGCCCGAGGGGGTTACTGCCTTATGCATGACTACGGGATGCAAGCTTTTATTTCTGTCTCATTGTGTAAACTCAAAATTAAATTAATGAAATATTTTAGAGTAGAAAAGAAAAAAATCAAAGCGACTGCATCCCCCACTCGTGAGGGTTTTGTTATTTCAAAGAACACAGAAGTATCGATTTTGTTGGGGCCACATCATTTAAGATCTCTAGAGATCAGGTGCAGATAGGATCTTCCGAGGTTTGTATACTACTCCAAAATTAAGGTAGTTGAAATATATATATTTCATCTAAACTTTAGGCGAAATAATTTATTTAAATATCATCCATATACAGTCAACTTCAAGGGTTTGGAGCTACGAATTATACTCGGCTGCAAGAAATCCACCCACGGATTCCGTAGAGCTAGAATTGTGCCCAAAAGGGGCTAAATGTGGGGCTTTGGTTAATCCACCAGCCTGATATAAGTGTTTAAGCTACCATTTATGCGCATTGAAGTACAAATGTTTATTACTGTGGATTTTATCCAGAACATAAAAAACAATGTGTCGGAATTATCCGTTTGTGATCCTGCTAGATCATCTCTCAGGGGAAAAAAATACTTATGCACATGAATGCACGAATCGTACGATTATCCAACGTTATCTGCAGCTACTGTATCCTTAAGACCAGAACCAAGTGCTACCAGCGAGGAGTATTTTATACGGTCAGTTAAGGTGTCCGCTACCTACCGTATGGTCTGTATCTAAACCAGCAGCAGACACGGGAGAAAAGGAGCAGCAGGAGAAGAAAGCACCGAGTCGTCTTCTCCTTTAAAAGGCCATCTGAAAAATCTCCGTGCCTCCTCCCAGCGTTCCATTTCAAGAAAGGATCGTGGTAAGAAGCAATACAATTCTCAATTAGAGGTCGAGCCTTTTAGCATCTGGGTTCTCGAATTGAGGGACAACTGTCGGGATTCGGAGCATTCGGGGTCGGTTTTGCGGGCTTTGAGGCGGACCGAGGGGCATAATTTCTGAGCTCTTGATCGAATCGGCGGTGCCTCGGGTTCAATTCGAGAACCACTCAGTTCCCTGCGCATGAGAGCTTCTTTCCTTGTGCAGGCGCGCTCACCTGCATAGGAGGTGAATTGGCGGTTTGTTTGCTACAATTGTTCGGTTCTTATCTTGAAGGGCGGTGCTAATCTGAGGTTTCTTCTCCGTTCGGAAAGGTGAGGTAGCCAAATTCACAAGGAAGGCTGCAGTAATCCGCGCGAGAAGCTCCCCCGCACGGATTGGGGTTAGCGCCGTCCCGGCGGTGAATTGCCCTGGGACTTCCTGGAAGCTTCGATCGTGTGCATCATAAGAGTGATCCTGAAGAACTCGGCCTTCGCATCCCAATTCGATCCTTCCCCAAGGCGGCGATTGGGTCGTAGATGGGGGCGGGGTCGAGCATCCTGGGCGCGGACGGGGAGTGGGGGGAGACGTCCCTCGGCGACATGCCGGAGAGCTGCGTGGCGGCGGTGTTGCTCTACCTCGACCCGCCGGAGATCTGCCAGGTCGCCCGCCTCAACCGCGCCTTCCGCGGCGCGGCCTCCGCGGACTGCGTCTGGGCCGTCAAGCTCCCCGCCAACTACCGCTACCTTGCGGCCCTAGCCGCGGCCGCCGATGACGAGGGCTGTCGCGATGGTGATGGCAATGGCAATGGCAAGCATTTCTCCCTAGCAGCGACGAAGAAGGAGATTTACGCGCGCCTGTGCCGTCCCACACTCTTTGATGCTGGCACAAAGGTAATTAATTTGATCTTTCTTCTTTGGAGGTATTATGCTTGTGTTTTAGGACTGATATCCTAGGTGCTATATTCATATGAAGTGGATTGGATGCTTTGGCCTTCTGTTTGATTAAATTGTTTGTTTTGCTGAAAAGGCATTCATGCTGTCGATTGTAGGAATTCTGGATTCTGAAGAACAAGGGAGGTCTTTGCATCAGTATATCATCAAAGGCGATGACTATTACCGGTATTGATGATAGGAGGTACTGGAACCACCTTGCCACAGAGGAATCAAGGTACCTCTTTTCTTTAAGAATGCTATTTTGTATAGCTTCTCTTTGACGAATGAATCCCATTGCAATTATCATCGCAGCAACAACTTCCAAGTTTCATCTTAAGTTCAGGTTTTGCAGTACTGTTGTTAGAAAATCTATCATACTCCCTTGATTTTATTTGAAGTTCCACTGTGCACAGATTATGATGTCAACCAGATAATGCTCACAAATGTTAGTTTTATACCTAATATAGATGCCATTATCTACTCGCTTGTCTGATTGTAGAATATAATTCCTTGTTGGTTAAGCTATCAAGCTTCTGTCATACTTGGCTGACAAGAAAGACCCTTCTTCCCAATTTGTTGTTATTCCCCTTATTACTACCTCCTCCGTTAATCCACATGGTGTGATATGGATAAATATAGTGAAACAGAGATATGGATTTCTTGACTCCCCTACATGTTTATCAGGACAACCATAGAAAGTGCAGAGTTATTAACCTTATATAGTTCACCAAATACTGCAGTTTTTGTTTAGCACTAGTTGTTCTTGGGATTGGCATACAGCAGATTTTGTAGTCTTTTCTTTTGCAGTGGCTGCAAAACTTTTAATTTATCGAAGTCATTCATCAGGCAGTCTGAAAATGAATATAGTCTTCTCTGACCTAAAATCTAACAAATATGACTTCTCTGAAAGTATAAGCAAGTCGATAGTCCATTCGATCATTTGGGTGTATATATTGTTCTCATGCTATTCTTCTATACTCGACAACAACAAAATCAAAGCCTTACATGTTTTTTGCAGAACAACAGTTGTTTGCACCAACTCGTTAACATGGATTTGGATCTGTGCATTTATAGAGCATAGAGGAAAGGAATTCACAATTGTATGCTTTAACCTTTAGGTTACTTGAGATAATATAATGAAACCATTCATTATGGTTCATTTCCTTAACTCAGGATGTGGCAGAACAAATAATTTCAATGGCATAAAGAACTGCTTGTGCGTTCCTCTTTTTAAAATCTGGCAACTCCTATTGCTGCCTCATTCTTTCCATTTTTCTTCTTTCCTTTAAATGGTTCTACCTGACCTGCCCACTAAATAATTTTTTTTAGTGTGCCTCTGCTGTAGAGGACTACCAAGTACTCCAGTAGAAGATACTTTGTTGTTTCTTGCATGTAAGAATTCACATGGCTTTAGCGATGTGAGGTTTCCAATATGGAGAACCTTTCTTCCATGTGATCGCTGCTGCATTTCTTATCCACTTCTCAATATATCTAGGAAAATGAAACACTCTACAGACTGTGTGCAAGTTCTTTTGTCAGATCATTTCTAGCACAAACTTTACATGTCCTTTGCAGATTTGTGGTGAATGTTGGATTGATGAGTTGTTTCTTTATGGTACTGCAGATTCCATAGTGTTGCCTATCTTCAACAAATTTGGTGGCTTGAGGTGGATGGGGAGCTTGAGTTCTGCTTTCCTGCTGGCTCATACAGCCTTTTTTTCCATCTTCACCTGGGCCGACCCTATAGGCGCATGGGTCGTCGGCTTTGTGCAACCGAGCACGTGCACGGGTGGGATGTCACGCCCACACGGTTCCAGCTCTCAACCTCTGATGAGCAACAGGCAACGTCCGAGTATTACCTGCATCTACATGAACAAGGAGGCTGGAAGCTTTATCATGTCGGTGATTTTGTCATATCAAACTCTGATGAGCCCATGAAACTCAAGTTCTCGATGATGCAGATCGATTGCACCCATACGAAAGGTGGCTTGTGCGTTGATTCAGTGTTCATATATCCTAAAGGCTACAAGCCTGAGAAGGCAAACATAGTCTGCATGTAGCTCAGCGGAGTTGGCCTTATACATCCAGCAAGATGAAACAAGAGGCAATTCAAATGTGGATGGCTAGACTTTTACCTGGCCATTCTTACCTGAAAGCCCATTGTATATTCTTCCTCTCTTTTTTTCCCCTTCATTCTGAGAGTTTTACATGAATGCAAGGTCTTTCCTGTATTCTTTGTAGTGTTAGTTAAACAGGTGGAGAATAGGGGAGTTTAGAAACAGGTCAAATGAAGTAAGACTTGAGTTATTGAGTGCACAGTGTTACTTCAAAAGAGGCGGTAGATGTCATCTGCATCTCTAATTTCCATCACTATAATGATGTTTGGCGAGCTGAATTGGTTCCTCTTTGCTTGCCCTTCAATCATCGGTGTCTTCAGATGCAAAAAAAAGTCAATTTTCTTCAGCCACAGCTTGTGTACTGCTGCTGCGCTGTTCTTCTATTCAAACAAATGATGTGTTAGATATGTTACAAGGGCAATGCGTGCAGCGTATACTGGGCTTTTGATACATAATGCGGTTTGTGGTCAGAATTCAAATCCTGACCTTATTTGGTGGTCTCGTAAAAGTTCAGCGTACTAGTGATTGGTGCTGCTTCAGGCTGTTTTTTGGTACATAATGTTGCCCTCCAATCTTACTGATCCAAGTGGAAATTTACTTTATTTTTCACTACAATCCATACGGATTGAGAGGGATCGAGTTGAACTGAGCAAGATGGTATGCTTTTAGGCTATAGCATTCCTCGTCCGACCATCTGGAGCCTGGAGGCACCACAGGCCCGGAAGCGTCGGTATGGGCTGCTGCTTATGGACCAGGATTAGGCCTTCTCCCTCTCTTTATCTTGTGGGCTAGCTAGGTCGGCCCAACCAACATTCGCTTGGGGCTTCCTTTTGTTTAGGCCGTCCTCTTCTCTCTATAAAAAGTTGCTCAGACCTTGTTTATTTCAACGTTCAAGGTAAGTACTGTTTCAGACTTATTAAAAAAAAGCAGCTTGGTTCCTCCAAAAAAAAGCAGCTTGTAACAAATGTACGATCTGGACGAGCACGAAACGTTGTTCCATCTTTGGGAATTCCATCATAACAATCGGGCATACATTGTAACAAATCCAACGAGCTCCTACTTTTTTCAGTTTGTGGATTGTTACAAGCTGAAACAGACATTTTGCTTTATAGTTTCTGCCGCTCCTCCTGAAGAAAGGGGTTTCTTCTAACCATTCCTGTGTCCCCGAGAAAAGGTTCGCGGCTACTTCTTCATCTGTCCCTGAAAAAACAAAGTTTATGGGACTACAAATGCCAAAGACATCCGGGGCCTTGTTTAGATCTCAATTTTGAGAGTTCAAAGTTTAGACTTTGCGATCATTACGTCACTATAGCATTTCGTTTGTATTTGTGAAAAAATGTCCAAACATTGATTAATTAGGTTCAAAATATTCGTCTCGTATAGTACAATAAAACTGTACAATTAGTTTTTGATTTTATCTACATTTAGTACTCTATGTACGTGTCGATATTTTGATGTGATGAAAATATTCTTTTTGTATAGTGGAACTTAAGGGTGAAATTTGGGAACTAAACAAGGTCTAGATACAGCAGCAGGCAACGTCAGTAGAGGATAGGGCCAGAGCTAATTAAAACCGTGAAAGATGACCAAACGTCGCCTCACCTCACGCCACGTATGTGATGGCCACGCATCCAGCCATCGAAAGCTTCCAGAGGCTACCTCGAGCATAAACAATACGGAGTATGGCAAGGGTGGCTAAACCGTTTTCGTCAGATCCAGGCATTGAGCAGCTGGGCGTTTTTAGGCTATCTCCGTCGGGAGCTGTAAAACAAACGCCAGTACGTGCATGCCCTTTTTTTTCGCTGCAGCGAGGTCCGATAACCTATTCGCAACCATCCCGTATACGCCAATCCTGACGAGATAGCGCGCGTGCGGCAGACGCCACCGTGGCGTGGGACCCACACGCCCACGGCCTCGGCGCACCATCCCAACCACCCCCGCTTCGCCCGTCGCCGTCCATCGCCGCCGCCGCGATGGACCCCAAGTCGGTGGAGCTGGTGAGCCCCGCGCTGCCCAATGGCCCCATCCCGCCGCCTTGGAGCCCTCCGCGCCGCCCACCAGCTCGGCTGCCGCCCGCCTCCAGCACACCGCCCGCCGCGCGAGCCACGCCACCCACCGCCCATCCTCCGCAGCTCCTCCGCCGGCGCGCGTGGAGGCCTCCACCGCCCCTCCGCGCGGGCCCCCATCTCCAACGCGGCCGCCTTGCCGCCCCTGGGCTTGGCCGCCTTGCCACCCCGCTTGGCTACCATCGCCGCCGCCAGCGGGGAGGGACTGACCGCTGCGTTGGCCGCCGGCCACTGCGGGGAGGACACGCCGACCGCCGCGAGGAGGGGAGGTGCAGAGGAGGCAGCGGGTGAGGCGGAGGGGGCGCGGCGAGGGGAGGGACGGCGGCGGCGGTGGGGGAGAAGGGGGCGGTGGCGGCGGCGCGTGGAGGGAGACGGAGGCGCGCGCGGAGGGAGAGGAGGAGGCAGGGCGGCGCGGGGAAGGCCGGATGGGGATGCGGCGGGGGAGGCGAATTAGGGAGGGAGAGAGAGGGAAAGAGAGGAGGGGGAGGGAGAAGAGAAAAAAATAATATATCACGTGGGTTCCACGTTCAGTAGTTGGTATGGAGTGTGGATTATGGGACGATAAATACGGAAAAACTAAAACTGTACTAAAGAATCTTGATGATCGGACGTAATATTCTCTTTTAGGGATGGAGATGGAGCATCACGAGTGCCAATAGCCTTACCAACCTCAGCAACCGAGTCTGCCGGAGACGCCAGGTGCTAGTACAAGACAAGTCAGAAACAAGCGTCTTGTTACCTTGGAATTCCCCGTTCAATTCAGGAACGGGAGAGGAGGTCCCCGGCGATACTTTTGTCTCGCACCGGGCGCACCGGGCACCGCCACCGCGCCGGCCGTCGTACTGTACAGTCTGTACTGGCGCACGGCGCTGGCCATTGGCCGCCTTTTCCCGTGACCACCACTGACCACTGTGACTGAAAACTTTAACACCGTGTCTGTCTGCTCCGCCTCCGGAGTTGTTGGATCGCGGCCGTGCGAGTCAATGAGTCATGCTCCCCGGAGACCTTGGGCGTGGCACGGGAGGGGACTACGGCCGCCGCGCTCCGGCGGCCTGGCCGTGCGCGCGGCGGAGTTAGGCCACGACCGCCGCAAGTCCAACTACTCATCAGGTAGTAGGCGGAGGCAGGCGCCCGGCCGGGCATTCAATCGCTCTGCAGCCGGATCCGATCGCGCCATTCCGCGACCACGAGGGACAAGTTGACGAATGCCAAGCCCTCGTCCATGCTTTCGAGCTTTTTCCCCCTTTTTTTGGAATATAAATGCCTTCGAGCCTTGCCTTTTCCCTTGTGCGCTGCTCGAGCAAGCCGATGGATGACGACTATTCACGCGAGATTGGAGAAACGACCCTCCGGTCCCGGAAAATTCGCGAGCGGGCCGGTTCCAGACGTCGAAAGCTGCAGGCCTGCCACGTCTGATGTTACGGGTTCCGTTCGCCGGTTACAACAACGGTCGTGACGGAGACGGACGGCCTACCGTCGATAATCCCGATGATCAAGTTTCGTTCCGGAAGAAAGGGCACGTTGCCGGTACCGTGCACTAGCAGTTTATTTGCGATAGTGAGGTGTTCAATAGTACTACGTACGTAGTACAACCACAACGAATTTTGCGGTAAGCGCACATCACGTGAGTGTCTCTGGTGACCCTGGTGCGTAGGACTCTGTTGCCGATGGGAGAAGCAATCTCTATGCAATCATCCACAACTATCCCCTCAGTTTCTTTGTGCCTATTATAATTTATAATTTATAGGGATATACTGTATACTTTAAATCTTTAACCATCAATTAATTTTACAATATATGACCAACTGATATAAAATCAGTTCGAAAAAAATACATGTAAAATGCGGATATTTGCAACTTTTATATACACCAAAGTGTGTGTAGTCTGACTAAATGTTGGTAAGAACTAAAAACTATGAACTTTATGTACACATATATCTTCTATTTACTCCATTCGCATATCATGACCAGGGTTCATGTTATGCTTGGGGACCAAACTGCACTATCCATGCATAAAATCTAACTCAGGAAAATTTACTGTAATGATCTAATCTAATGAATAATCTAGGTAGATCGAAACACGACCGAAGTCTTGGCGACTGTTGATATTATTGGGCATATGATTAGTGAAAAGTATTTATTCCATAAAAAAGTTCGTAGATCGAAACATGACCGAAGTCTTGGCGACTGTTGATATTATTGGGCATATGATTAGTGAAAAGTATTTATTCCATAAAAAAGTTCAAAAAGAATATTCTTATACGTGCCGGAGCGTCAAAGAATAATTTCAAGCAAACCCATGTACGGAGTATATACCATGAGTTCCCCTTCATTTACACGCTAGCAGCTCAATGACGAGCGTAAACATGGTGAAGTATGCTGGGGAGTACGCGGAAATTCACATGTAATTAGTGATACGGACAGGATTGCCAGCATCATGTCCACGCCTCCAGGCCCAGGGTGGACCATGCTTTTAAGTCAAGGATCAATCAAAGGGCAAACAAACAGTGTTTTACCCTCTTTTATAAAAATTGATCAACCGAAAACTGAAGGGGCTTTTCTACAAAACTGACCTCAACATGTCTGCCGCGGCCGCATCATATACACACGCCATTCGGAGCTCGCATCCGAACGGGAGCAACCGGACCAAATCCTCTATATTCTATCGCCCGCACCGCATCTGGCCGCCACGACCCTCGGCGGCGGTGGCGGCGGCGACGACGATGGGGCTGGAGATGGAGGCGATGGCGGCGTCGATCGGCGTGTCGGTGCCCGTGCTCCGCTTCCTGCTCTGCTTCGCGGCCACCATACCGACGGGCCTCCTGTGGCGCGCGGTGCCGGGCGCCACGGGGCGACACCTCTACGCGGGGCTCACGGGCGCCGCGCTCTCCTACGTCTCCTTCGGGGCGACGTCCAACCTCCTCTTCGTCGCGCCCATGGCGCTCGGCTACCTCGCCATGCTCCTCTTCCGCCGCCACGCCGGGCTCATCACCTTCCTCGGCGCCTTCGGCTTCCTCATCGCATGGTGAAGCTCTCCCTCCCACCCTCTGTCTCCACTCTCCAGTGGTTTAATATCAGGGCTTAGTTTACGGTGATTAGGAGCAGGGATCCATGCTTGTATGTTGAAATTTGAGTAGAAACGAGCAGGAAAGTTAACCCGACTGCAGTTTACTCGGATGAGAACTTCAGTGAGACGAAGCACGGGGAATGGTGCCGCCTGCACTGAAATGTTTCGTACTCGAGTTGATTTGAGTGTTTTTGGCCTTTCTTCTGGGGTCTTGTGGTCCTGCTTGAAGTAAGATTCTGAAGGGGGGCGAACCGTGGCCTTGCATTAACTCCACACACAAATTTGCATCTATGCCTGCAAACTTTTCAGTAGGGAACCTCCTATTGTTTGCAATGAATAGGTTGGGATAGTTTAATCCTTTTTCATTGTGGTCTAGTTAACTGCAAAATGTGGCAGTGGCTTACAATAGAAGTTCATAAATGCTGCATGGAGTGCATGTTCGGATTCGATCATATTCTTGTAGCATCTAAACTCTGTTTTAAAGTTTGGCAATGTCTTACAATAGAAATTCATAACTACCGCACGGATTGCATCTTGCGGTTCAATTGTTTATTTGTAGCATCTAAGCCCTGTCTTAAGTTTCACCAGTAAACCATCATATGTGGTTTTATTTCAGACATGAAGCCAAATCTGAAAATTTAGCTGTAGATTGTAGAGCCCTATGCATCCCTGCTGGTAATAATGTATTGATTTAAGAATAAGGTGACTGTTCTGAGGGTTTTGATTTGATATTAGCATCCTACCAGGAAATTGTGGTGCCCTTTTATGCATAACCTTTTGCCCCTAGTGGGCCTCTTTTTTTTGCCAGTTGTGTGATTTAAGCTGTATATGACTGCAAGCAGTTCAAGAGCTATCCATTTAAACAATTGTGTTGTGAGGATTCACTTCTATGTTTCCTTTGCAGCAATTCTTAGCATTAGCTCATTATTTTGGACTGCATGGCTGTAATCTATCATTTATTGTCAGCTGTGATCTGGACATTGTTAGCTCATGTATGTGCCTCTGTATCCATTGATTTACTCAATGGAACATTTGCATGGATAATGGAACATCTGCACTCCCTTGTTTTTGCAATTTTTTAACCCTTATTAGTCACCGGGTCCAGTGTTTTATTCTGTGTGTGAGGTCTATTTGGTATGATAAGTAAATACTAAATGGTAATACCGATATTGTATTTATGATTCACAACGACGAGTTGAGTATGATCTCTGTTTGGCTGAGAACAAAGCGCAAATTGTAAAGCTACATCTTCAAAGGACTACCCTTCTTATTTTCAAATACAGCTGAAGAGTCCACTTCAGTGAATAAGCAACGGGAATGTGTTTTTCGGATGGTTTGCTGTTGTAGTGCCTATTTGTGTATTAAAGCTACTGATCTCGTGGATACGCAATGAACTGCTGTGATGTGGGACTGTCCATGGTGTTAGAATCTGAATTGTTACTCTCATCTAGAGAGGATCACACTAGGAGAGTTGGGGCAAATTTTCTGTTTTTCTCTTCACAATGCGATGCCAACCCAAGGGGTTGGGGTTACATATTTATAGGCTGAACCAGCCAAGCATATGCTGCTGCTAGATGCTAGATGCTACTGTCCTAGAGAGGGGCAGCAAGGCCACTACTTCACAGCAGGTCAATGGACCATGTGCTGCTGCCTAACAGTGACTAGTAGTACAAGAATCAAATCCTAACTGCTGTCCTACCAGCAGGACCAGCAAAGACCAAGGACTGAAGGACTAACTGCCTGCCTACCTGCTGTCCTAACAATGGACCAGCAGTAGCCCCACAAGGACCTAAACAGGACCAGCCCCACAAAGACCAATCAGTGCAAGGCTTATCCAACATTCTCCCCCTAAGACTTGTGCGTCGTTTTGTGGGAGGGTTGAACCATCCCGATCCTGGAACAGAGCTCAAGAAACCTGATCCTCCCAAGGGGCTTGGTGAGCAGGTCCGCAAGCTGATCCTTGGTGTTGATGTAGCTCGCCTTGATGCTCCCTTCTTCCAAGCAGCCTCGGATGAAGTGGTACCTCACCCGGATGTGCTTGCTCCGTTCATGGAAAACGGGGTTCTTCGCCAGGGCGAGGGCAGACTTGCTGTCCACCATGAGCTCCACCGCTTCAGTGTCTCTGCCGAGGAGATCACCAAGCAGTCGAGCAAGCCAGAGTGCCTGTGTTGAAGCGGTGGAGGCCGCAATGTACTCGGCCTCGCAGCTGGACAGTGCGACCACCTGCTGCTTGACCGACTGCCAGCTCACGAGACTCTCGCCGAGGAAGAAGAGAATCCCGCTTGTGCTCTTGCTGGTGTCGATGTCGCCGGCGTGGTCGCTGTCGCTGTACCCGACGAAGTGCGCCCTCCCAGGGCACCTCGGGTAGAAGAGACCGTGATCAAGGGTCCCCGCAACATAGCGGACGATCCTCTTCACAGCCTGCTGGTGCTCCGTCGTCGGTCGCTGCATGAACCGACTAACGTAGCCAACGGAGAATGCCAAGTCCGGACGTGTGTGGGCGAGGTAGCGAAGGCTCCCCACAAGACGCCGGTACTGCGTAGCGTCCACCTCCTCCGCCGTGCTGTCACGGCTCAGCTTCAGGCGCTCCTCCATCGGAGTGAGAGCCGGGTTGCAGTCGGTGAGCCCAGCTAGCTCTACGACGCGCTTGGCGTAGGCGGTCTGTCGAAGCATGATCCCGGAGGCATCCTGGTGCACCTCGATCCCCAGGTAGAAGGAGAGGGGCCCAAGATCACTCATCTGGAAGGTGGCCTTCATCTCCTCCTTGAAAGCCGCCACCTCCGCATCTTTGGTGCCGGTGATCACCAAGTCGTCGACGTAGACGCCCACCAGCAAGGCATGTCCTCCACTGCCCCGCCGGTAGACGGCCGCCTCGTGCGGGCTTTGCTCGAAGCCCATCTTCTTGAGCGTGGAATCCAACTTGGCATTCCACGCCCTCGGTGCCTGCCGCAAGCCATAGAGGGCCTTGCGCAGACGAAGCACCTTGCCCTCCTTGCCGGGAATCACAAACCCCGGCGGCTGGTGCACGTAGACCTCCTCCTTCAAGTCGCCGTTAAGAAACGCCGACTTAACGTCCATGTGATGGACGCTCCAGCCCTCTCGGGCAGCCAGTGCAAGGAGGAGTCGCACGGACTCCATCCGTGCCACGGGGGCGAAGGCATCGTCGAAGTCGACCCCCTCCTGCTGCAAGAACCCGCGTGCTACCAGGCGGGCCTTGTGCTTGACGATGACACCGGCTTCATCCCGCTTCAGCTTGAACACCCACTTAAGGGTGATCGCGCGGTGACCACGAGGGAGATCAGCAAGCTCCCAAGTGCGGTTCTCCACAACCGCGTCCATCTCCGACTGCATCGCGGCACGCCATGCCGCCTGTCCCTCGGCCTCTGCGAAAGACCGAGGCTCGCCGTCGTCGCACGCAAGGTGCAACTGCGCCTCCAAGTCGTGAGGCACCAGTCCTGGCACCGGCTGGTCGCCGAGAATGTCCTCCATCGTACGGTACCGCAACGGCTCGCCGTCGTAGTATGCGTCGATGCGCTCCTCGTCGCGGGAGAGCGGGGTAGCGAACTCCACCGGACTGTGCTCGAGATGAGCTGGTGCTGATGTAGACGTGCCCAGCGGGGTGGCTGTCGACGCTGGAGTGCGCGGTGTCGCCGGCTGTGGCGAAGCCGGCGAAGGGCTCACAGCAGCCGGAGTCGAGGCTGGGGAGCGTGGTGCTGCCGAAGTGGCAGGAGTCGGAGTCGGTGAAGTCGGCGAAGAACTCGGCGCAACTAGAGTTGTGGCCGAGGAGCGTGGTGCTGCCGGAGTCGGTGGGGACTCGGGGACTGGGGTAGGCACGCTCGGCGAAGGAGAGCTGCCTACTCCCCCAGTTCCCTCGAAGTGGACGTACTCGACGATGAAGTCATCATACGTCGGAGTCTGGCCATCGTCCACCGCCTTGTCCCACGCCCATCCCCGGCCCTCGTCGAACACAACGTCGCGCGAGGTGCGCACACGCTGTGTCGTCGGGTCGAGAATACGGTAGGCCTTCGAGCCCTCCGCGTAGCCGATGAACACTCCCGGAGTGCTCCTGTCGTCGAGCTTGCCGACGTGGCCAAGCTCCTTGGCGAAAGCGAGGCAGCCGAAGACCCGCAAGTGGGAGACCGCCGGCTTGCGCTCATGCCAAGCCTCGTACGGCGTCCTGCCGTCGAGCGCCTTGGTCGGTGAGCGGTTGAGGATGTAGACGGCCGTCACCACGGCCTCTCCCCAGAAGACAACCGGCATCCCCCTCTGCTTGAGGAGGGCCCGAGCCATCCCCACAACCGTCTGGTTGCGCCGCTCAACGACGCCGTTCTGCTGCGGGCTGTACGGCGCGGAGTAGTGGCGCTGGATGCCGTCGTCGGCGCAGTACGCGGCAAACTCGGACGCTGTGAACTCGCCGCCGTTGTCCGTGCGTAGCACACGGAGCTTGCGGCCACACTCCTTCTCCGCAGCAGCTTGACGACGCTTGACAGCGTCTGCAGCAGCTGCCTTGGAGTCGAGGAGGACTACCCACATGTAGCGGGAGACGTCGTCGACAAGTAGAAGGAAGTAGCGCCGGCCTCCAGGAGTAGCCGGTGTAACAGGACCGCACAAGTCACCGTGCACCAGCTCCAGCTTCTCCTCGGCGCGATAGCTGGCCTGGTGCGGGAAGGGGAGTCGCCGCTGCTTCGTCAGCACACATGTGTCGCAGAGCTGCTCCACGTGGTCGATGTGCGGCATGCCCCGCACCATCTCCTTGGCACTGAGCTGCCTTAGGGCCTCAAAGTTGAGGTGCCCAAAGCGCTCATGCCACTGCCACGCGTCGTCCTCCCGTCGAGCTGCAAGGCAGAGAGGCTGCACCACATGTGCATGGATCACATAGAGGCGGTTGCTCCCTCTGCTCACCTTGGCGAGAAGTCGACGACGAGGATCCCAGATCCGTAACACCCCGTGCTCGATCTCCACGCGCGACCCGATCTCATCCAGCTGTCCCAAGCTGATGATCGAGTTGCGCAGAGCCGGGATGTAGTAGACTCCGGTGAGCACACGGTGCTCACCGGTCTTTGCCTCGAAGATGACGGAACCTGCACCCTCGATCTTCACGGCGGAGGCGTCCCCGAACTTGACGGAGCCCGTCACGGTGGTGTCGAGGTCGGAGAAGTACTCGCGCCGCCCGGTCATGTGGTGGGTGGCACCGGTGTCGAGGTACCAGCCGTCGATCTTCTCCTCGCTCACGTCCTTCCCAAGAAAGACGTGAGCACGCGACTCGTCGAGGTGGAGAAGCGCGGTGACGTCCGGCACGGGAGAGGAGTGTAGCTCGACACTCCCGTGCATCAGGAACAGAGCCAGCTCGTCGGTGGCCTGAGCCTGCGCGACGTGGGCCTGTCCTTCGACCTTGCGCTTCGGTTGCGTGCAGTCCCTGGCCCAATGGCCAGTTCTGCCACAGTTGTGGCAGGAGTTGTCGCGGGAGTCCTTGCGCTTGCCAGCGCCGCCCTGTCCGCCTCGGCGAACCTTGCGAGGCTTGCCGACCTTGTGCCCTCGAGTCGAGGAAGAAGACTCCCCCTTCTTCCTGTCACCTTGGCCGGCTTCCCACTGCTCCCGAGTAAGATGAAGCTTGCCGCCAATGGTGACAGGCCCCAAGGGAGCCTTTGGCTCGTCGACGTCGATGACCTTGAGGCGACCAATCGCGTCCAAGACCGGCATCGTCGAGAGGTCCAGCAGGGACTCGATCGAGCGAGCCATGTGCTTGTACTTTTCGGGGACACAGCGGAAGAGCTTCTCAACAGCTCTCTCCTCGCCGTAGGTGTCGTCCCCGAACTGCACAATCTTCCGCTGCAGAGAGTCGAGACGAATAGCAAAGTCATCAAGATCCTCACCTGGCTTGAAGGCCAGGCTCTCCCACTCCTTGCGTAGTGCTTGCAGGGTGGACTTGCGGGCGCGGTCGCTGCCAATGCGAGCCGCCGCAATGGCGTCCCAAACCTCCTTGGCAGTCTTCTTGTGGGAAAGCGAGAACTGCATCTCGTCCGGAACTGCGTTGAGGAGAGCTTCAAATGCCCGTCGATCCTCATCGAAGTCGACGTCGTTGGACTGGACCGCCTCGACGTCGTAGTGGGTGCCGCCGCCGGGCGCGCCTCCCACGAGAGCGCCGCCACCGGGCGCGCCTCTCACGGGAGCACCGCCTCCCGCGAGAGCGCCGCCATCGGGCGCGCCTCTCACGGGAGCGCCGCCGCCGGGCGCGCCTCCTGCGAGAGCGCCGCCGCCGGGCGCGCCTCCCGCAGGAGCGCTGCTGTCTTGCACGGCTATCCACCGCTCCACCCGCGCTCGCGCTGCACCACTTGCCAACACCTCGAGGTCTGCGTCGGCGGTATCCTCAGCCGAGACGGAGCTGCCGGCGCCGCTGCGTAGCAGCTCGACCTCCGCCGCCGCCGCACGCACCGCGTCGGCCGCTGCCGCCGCCTCCACCTCCGCCCTGGCTGCTGCCAGCTCCGCTGCTGCCAGCCTCGACGCCCTTGCTGCCGCCGCCGCTGTCTCCATCGCCACTCGCTCGCGCTCCTCTGCTGCAGCGAGCTCGGCTGACTGCCGGCTCCGCATGCTCGAGGCGACCGAGTGCAGAGAGGGTCCTGCGGACCTGGCGCGCTGCATGGGGGCTGCTGCTGCACCTGGAGGAACCTCCATCAGACGAGCTGCTGCTCGCCTGCACGGAGGAGGGAGGAGAGTGGGCTGGGACAGCCGGTGCTGCTGCTACCGGCTGGGGCTGTTGGTGGACTGGAGAGGGAGTAGAACAAGAAATCTTTAGGCTGCAGGAAAGAACGGCTCTGATACCAGTTGTTAGAATCTGAATTGTTACTCTCATCTAGAGAGGATCACACTAGGAGAGTTGGGGCAAATTTTCTGTTTTTCTCTTCACAATGCGATGCCAACCCAAGGGGTTGGGGTTACATATTTATAGGCTGAACCAGCCAAGCATATGCTGCTGCTAGATGCTAGATGCTACTGTCCTAGAGAGGGGCAGCAAGGCCACTACTTCACAGCAGGTCAATGGACCATGTGCTGCTGCCTAACAGTGACTAGTAGTACAAGAATCAAATCCTAACTGCTGTCCTACCAGCAGGACCAGCAAAGACCAAGGACTGAAGGACTAACTGCCTGCCTACCTGCTGTCCTAACAATGGACCAGCAGTAGCCCCACAAGGACCTAAACAGGACCAGCCCCACAAAGACCAATCAGTGCAAGGCTTATCCAACACATGGTAGGCGTAACAAAATGCAACATTGCAAAAAGGCCAAAGTGGCATGGAAATTCAGTGGCATGGGGTATTGGTGAGAGAGAACGGCTAGAATATATCTATGGTAGTCATATTTCAGTTTCAAATACAACTACAATCCAAAGATCCTGAAAAAAATAGTTGTCTTTTTGGTCTGTTTTAATGAGCTTTTCATTTGCTACCTCAATAATCCAAAGCTCCCCCTATTATTCTATGCTGTTTATTAGGATTGGACACATCAATTCAATATTTCAACCTTTTCATAACTGAACAATTCAGGAATGATACAGTTGTTGTTTTATCCATTCAATGAATTACTCATGGTGCTGAATACTATGGCACCCTAATAGTGGGCCTACTTTTGCAATAAATTTCATGTTATCCTACTACGGTCCGAAAAAACAAGGCAAGCCAATTTGGCTGGTCCTCATACAGTTCTTGTTTGCATAGCGACAACATGATGGAATAACTTGTGTCAAACTAAGGCACCATATAGCGACGGTCTGTAACTGAAATTGAGACTTTATGTGTGCCAATACCAAATCTTTGATGCTTTGCCTAAAATGTTACAATTCATCTTGTCAACCCCTGTCGTAACTTATGAATTCGTACAACTTATCCGAGTATCTATCTTCAGAGTTGAGATATGGTCTGAATATCTATCCGTTTTTTTTTTTGATGTTCAACCTTGCTTTGACATGTAGTGTGCAGTAATATTACACACTGTCGATCACTCTTCTTGTTTTGTCATACTGTGTTTGCTACTGTCCCTTAAATCCCCTTGTGCCATACACAAATTTTGAAAAACGAGGTGAATCAATCTGCTGTTATTGGAGATACAAGAAAGCGTAACCACTTTTGGGGGGTTCAAAAGGGGCTTCTTGTATGGGCACATTTGGTTTTAGCCAAATCTTACTAAGTAAAAGCTTGGCCATGAAATAGAATGTTAGTACTCTATTAAAGTTAGATAATGTTTCACATGAAAGTAACATAATTCTTTTGGTCAAAATTGACCATATTTCATGGTATTTGACACATTCAAAAGCCCTTACATGCTTTGTTTTTATACTAGTCACGTGTACTACATGAGCGGAGATGCATGGAAGGAGGGAGGCATTGATGCAACCGGTATGTCTATTGCTGTTTTTACTTCACATAATTAAGCTAGCGTTTGCTGTGCAGTTTTCTGGAGCATTGCTTATGCATATATGAAAATACTTGCATAGAAGAAAGATTTCAAGGATTCGAAACTCCCTATAGTTATATCATCATGGATTTTGTTTTATTTCTTTGTATTGTGTTGCTGATAGTTAACATTGTTGCGTCAGGAATTTGTTATCATCAGACAGTAAGAACAGAACTTTCATTTTTATAAGAGGCAAGGAATAATTCATACTGCAGTTTTAAGTTTAAGCAGAGTGCTACAATAATGGTTATATCTCGTTAAGGATAGTTGTAATAATAACATAACTGAATGGAATAAAGTGCAGGTTTCTTCGTTTTAGGACATTCTTGAAGTTGTTATTTATGTTTGTGTCTACAAAGTTTGTCTTTCCATATCTGTGTAGTAAAAATAACACACCCTGTTATAGTGTCCTTCCATAATTTAATTTGTCTGTGCAATGCAGGTGCTTTAATGGTTTTAACGCTGAAAGTCATTTCGTGCGCAATAAACTACAGTGATGGCATCTTGAAGGAAGAGGGCTTACGTGAGGCTCAAAAAAAGTACCGATTGACTAAACTTCCATCTCTAATTGAATATTTTGGTTACTGCCTCTGCTGTGGGAGCCACTTTGCTGGACCTGTATATGAGATGAAAGATTATCTTGAATATACTGAAAGGAAAGGAGTAAGTGCCCTCCGTCAACTTTGTGTGGGTTATGCTATCTTTTTCCTCGCCCTGATATTCTATAATCTCTTGCAGATATGGGCTAGCCCAACTCCTTCACCACTGTTACCTACTTTGCGTGCTCTAATTCAGGCTGGTGTATGCATGGGGTTATATTTGTACCTGTCACCTAAATTTCCACTCTCACGGTTTAGTGAGCCCCTATATTATGAATGGGGTTTCTGGCACCGGCTTTTCTATCAGTACATGTCAGGCTTTACTGCTCGTTGGAAATATTACTTTATATGGTCAATTTCGGAAGCCTCAATTATTATATCTGGTCTGGGCTTTACTGGTTGGTCGGAGTCTTCTCCCCCAAAAGGCAAATGGGATCGTGCAAAAAATGTTGATGTATTAGGTGTTGAATTAGCTGGAAGTGCAGTTCAACTGCCCCTAGTGTGGAATATTCAAGTCAGCACATGGCTCCGATACTGTAAGTTCTGTCTCTTGATTAAGTCCATCACAGCACGGATTCTGTTAGCTTGATTTGCTGAACATAAAATGGTCTTTTTAACTGAATTTTAATCTGTATGTGTGGAAGTGCTCTAGTCCCCACCGTCCACCAAATAGTGAAAAGCATAGTCTCAGGGGAATTGGGTCTTATTTGCATGCAATCACTATCCATGGTTGTCTGCACCACTTGCATGAAACATAATTTGTGCAGCTTGGTTTGGGACAGAATATAAACAGTAATTCATTTACAAGTTTAACTAAGTTATGTGCCACGTCAAAGATTTGCGCTACACGAGATCCACTGCTGAAACGTTGCACTTTCCTTTTATACATTCAAACTACAGTATATCATTCATTACATGAGAATAACTTTTATGGTTCTGCAACTGTTTCAGATGTCTATGAGAGGCTAATTCAGAAAGGAAAGAAACCTGGTTTCCTTCAGTTGTTGGGTACACAGACAGTCAGTGCCATCTGGCATGTGAGTTATATATTTCCTCTCACCTCCTACTTTGTGGTGATTGTAGCTTTTACTTCATGTCATGTCATGTCGTAGAGCAGCCTGAAGTTAGTGGACCAATTTTGAATTACGCTAGAAGATTACCTTTGGAGATTAGATCTGCTATTGTCCTAAACTCCTAATTAAGCTAGAAGATTACTTTTGTATATCAAATCTGCTATTGCTCTGATGTCTTAGCTCTTAATATCCTCCTCGCCATTACTCCATTAGTCCACATGTAAAAATGGTAGATTGCTCTTAGTTTACTGATCATGAACTTATTTTGCTCCTGGCATATTAACAACCTTTCTTAATGATATTTTTTGTCCCACCAAGACTGTCTTGTGGCAATTCACACTTTGCGTAACTTTACCCACACCGATCTGTTCTTCTATCTGATATTCTCATTCCACAGGGACTGTATCCTGGATATATCATATTCTTTGTTCAATCTGCATTGATGATAAATGGTTCACGAGGTACCTCTCTTTCCCATTACTGTTGGGGTTTGCTGCTGCTAAGCTCATTTTTGGAGGCTTGTTTTTGTTAAAAAAAGGTTTTGAACTTGTAATTTGTTTTTTCCCCTTTTCTTTCAATACAGTTATATACAGATGGCAGCAAGCAGTGAGCAATTCAGTCCTCCGCAGTATCCTGGCTTTTCTAAATTTTGCGTATACATTGCTTGTGCTTAACTACTCGTGCATTGGGTTCCAGGTCAGTATCAACTATCAAGCCTTTGAATCATGCTCTAGTTTATTTTATATCATGTCGGAAGCCAGAACACATTGTGCTTCTCGAGTTTTAAGCAGAAGACTGCTACGTAAACTTTTTGACCTGATGTCCTCATGTTATGGTCCTAGACTCTCAGATCATAAAGTTCCCCGTGTACCTTTAGTTCCATATATCTTTTAGATGATAGGATGGTCGTTAGCATATTAGGGGGAACGAGTATTTTAAGAAATGTGGACAATCGTGATGTATAGTGCTGCTTTTAGTGTAGTTTTAGCTTCACCTGTCCTAATGAAGAAACTTCGGATCTACCTCCACCATAAGGAAATAGATGCCTCTGTCTCACTTCCTTTGTGTAACAAAGCATGATACTTAATAAGCTGTTTATTTTGCTCTTTTTTTTTCTGAAGGTACTGAGCTTCAAGGAAACCTTGGCATCCTACCAGAGCGTATATTATGTTGGCACAATTGTTCCCGTTGTTTGTGTGCTGCTGGGCAAGGTTATCAAGCCAGCAAGGAAGCCGAAGGCTCAGAAGGCTGAGTGAGGAACATATACGCAAGTGATCATTACATAGAAGAAAGATGGAGAAGCTTGTACGACGATAGCGACAGCCTAGTTTTCAGTTTATCTATCCTCTCTTTTTGAACCGTATCGAATTTAGCTCAAGGATAATGTGTTGATCTCGGCTCTCATATCTGTGAACTCCATCGTAGATGACCAATCACTGTTCTTCAATACCACATAACATTTTGGCCTGATGGGCTCTGTACCCTTTTGTCCCCATCTGTTTTTTTCGGACGCCTTTTCACCTGGGAGCCTAATGGAGGTGTGAATGCGCATGGCCCTCCCTAGCCACTCAACCCATCGTCGTGTCAGTTGTTCTCAACTGAACTCCTAGAACTGAGCATCCGTGTTTTGACCCTGCCATCTGCACCACTGCTCACTTTGAATGCAGTTTTGGTGCAATTGTAAGTGAAGTTTGAAGTCGTGGCCGTCGAGATGATGGACGGTCATAAAATATGAACCAATCGTGCCCGGCGTCATATAAATGGTGCTTCCGCGGCTGCATTCGCACGCTCCTGGGTGGCCCGGTCCAACCCAACGTGCGTGCGGCCGAGGCGGTTGTGGTGGTGGTGTTGGTCGCGTCACACTCGTTCATATGTTGGGGTTGGGCCATGGCCTACACCGTATACGTGGACTGTGTAATTCTTCGTGGGTGCTCGGGGCGCACCCGAGCGACTTGTAAAAGGGACGCGGTGTGCTATCCGCCGCCTACAGTGTAATGACAAATGGTGACGCGACGGGACGTGGCGTTGGCGTTGATCCGGTCATGACCGTGACCGGCGCTTCCACTGAATCACTGATCCATCATGCCAGGTGAGGTGCAACTCCGCGTCACGGACTCGAAGGCCACCCAGAACGCCGACGAAGCAGCATACCAAGTCAACATTTTCTTTCCAGATAGAGAATAATGTTCGGGTCAAACAGTCACGCTCCCGCCCGGGGACGACGTCTCGCGCACGATCGGGTCGATCGGGCTCGGAATCCGCCGCTCCCAAGACGAACTCAGCTTCGTTTAGCACCGAGATCTTTAGCGGCCGCCTTAATTGTCTTTCCACGCACTGTTCCTATCGTGCTGCACTCACGCCCATGACCTTCAACGTTGGCGACCACACCGGCGGCACGCTTCGTTGGTCTCTGATTGCAACGCTGGTCGCGCCATCGCCGTCCATCATATCATATCCATCTCGCGCTCCGTGCGGCACACGCGCCAACGCCCCCCGCGCCGGTCTTCTTCCTTCCCATCCCACCCGCCCGGCCACACGCCCGCGGCACGGGATGGGTCGTGGCAGCGACCAACCGGAGCGCGGCGGCCACACCCACACGCGAGCAGGCGCCCATGCCCTGGCCCCTGAGCGGCGGGGGCGCGACACCGGCCTTGCCGTTGTTGCAGGGCTCGCAGCCTTGGCCGGCCGGGGGCTCTGTCTGGAGGGCTGGGCCTCCGTTCCAGATAACGCAGAATCGATCACTGTTACTGGTCAGCGCGCGGCTCAGCGCCAGAGCACAGTTTTATGAACGCACTAGCGTGCTGCATGCATGCATGGCTGATGGCTGCTGGTTGGCTGACGAGACAGCGACCGGACCACCTGAGCTTTGGCAACGGCAGCTACGTGCCCGTCGACGATCAGGACAGCTTGCGCCCGGCCCTTTTGACGCGAAACGGACACCAGTGCGCTTGTGCTTTGGCAACGGCCGGGCGGGCTCTGCTATTTGCTACAGGCAAAAGCGACCCAGCCTAGCCAGCCTTACCAGGCGTCACTAGTTTGTGCATGCTGCATGGGAAGTCCGTCTCTGCAGTCTGTACTGTACTCTCCGGTGTACCCGTCATCGCGCTGCACAGGACCGCAGGCTTTCCCAGGCTCAGCAGGCGTTAATCGCTGGAGTACATCACCGCAGAGTTGCCTGCCCGCCGTCTGACGCCACCGCCACCGCCATGCTCCCCACAAGCGCAGCAACGGGAGAAATGGGGGGAGCGCGAGGCGCTGCCGATCCACTAGTGCCCCACGCCCCGGCGCGACGCGACGCGATGCTCCACAGTTCGCGCAGGTGTGCGGTGCGCGTGCGCCACTGTTCCGAGATGGAGACCCCTCCCCTCAGCGTCAGCACGCCCGGCCGTCCTCCTCCCGGGCCCGGCCAGCGCGTGGCGTTACGTTGCGGGGGCGGGTTTTCGCGGGCTTTTGCGCCGTGTGCAACGCACCGCGCGGCGCAAGGCTGGTGTGCAGGCTTGGGCTTGGGTCTCTGTCTCTCACTCTCTCTCTCGAGCGGAGCAGCAGGTGGCCCGCGGTCAGGACCTGGTTTGTGTACAGTTAGGGTGTATACACTGTACAGTAAGAGCCCAGCACTGCGATCGCTTTGGGCGTGCAGATTCTTAACTCATAGTGACAACTAAGCATCTCTAACGATTCAAATCAAGTTGAATTGTGTACATGCATGCGAGAGACAGACTGCCCTAAGCTAGCTCGCGCATCTTTGAATCTCCGCATCTGTTGAAGCGGTCGTTTCTTCCCTTCGGTCTGCAAGTCGCCGTCCCTACACGGCTACACTACACTCGCAAGACTTCCTTCCCACGTGAAGGGAGGATTCGATTGGATTGAAATGAGTGAATTCGATTTGTCCGACCGGCCGGTTCTGATCCGGTGCAATCTGCGGCTGCGCTATTACACGCAGCGAAGGAAAAATTTTCTTGCATTGCGGGCGTGCATGCATATAAACATAGGATGAGAGTGTTCGCATTATTATCCGGCTTTCCAGTGATTGACACCGCCGCGTAAAACAAATGTGTCACTAGTACACGTGAATCATCACACGTTCATTGTAGGAGTTGTTAGAGGGTTGAATCAGTGTGACAGCATACTTGACGGAACATAGTACTCGTACTTCTGAAAAGGCTTCAAATATTGCCCCGAGTGGACGTCCATCGACTCCCATATTGACAGATGGAATCAGGATAACGGGAGCAGCAGGCCGCCCAGCCGGCCGAAGCCATCGAAGAGACGCGTGCCTACCTACTCCCCAAATCACACTGCAAAATTTTACTTAGCCGGCCGTCAGCTCCATCCAACAACTCTTGCCCGGCCGCGGTTCAGGATAACGAAATTGAAGTGATATATATGAACGCCGTGCATCATATATTGTCAAAAAGAGACGAAAGAAACCCTTGCCCCCCAACACACGATAAGCTCATGTTTACAATGCACCTGCGTCATTGTATGATGCATGAATTAATCATTATTATATATATACGAGGTAGAAGAATCGAACTTGCGTTTTCGGTCTGCCAAATGCATGGCTTCGGAGCAATTATTCTTCGTACACTAGCTCGCTGGAAATAAGTTCTTCTTCCGGACCAGACAAACTGAGATGACGACGAAACAATTACAAGCTAGGGAAGAAGTCAGAGGCATGTAATTTCAGAAGTGAACGCCCCCCTGACCCAAAAATTTCTTCCGATCCTACGAATCACAACACACGTACCCGCCGTTTGATTTACCGATCAGGCCCCCACCTGCCTGCAAGTAAATTAAGCACGCCGATCACATATACTAGTATATATACAATACCGGCCAGGTACTGCCTGATGGACGTATATGTATGCGTACCCATATGCATGTGGGTTGCTTGAGAGCAATCACCGTAGGTATACAAAGACCTCTGTCGTCACGCTAACATATAAGCTCATTCGTAACCTAGTTAACACTACGTAGAAAAAACAATTCAAGTGGAATAGCTGATCGAGCAGCAGTAGTGTGCTAGTACAAACTGCATGCGCGCAGCGACGATCAAGCATGGCGACAAAGAGTTTTGGCCGCATGCAGCAGAGCAGATGCGCCAAGAGAGAGGCGCTTTTGGTGCTCGGCACACAGGAACGTTAACGACGTATGCATGCCTGGGAGGCCCTGTGCCCGTATTATCGCAGCAGGCTGAAGCCAGCTTATATGTATCAACCTCCTTCAGCTAATCAGCCAGCAGCCAGGAATTCGGTAGCGACAAATGCATAGCCAAGAAACAACAAGGGGCTCCATTATATTGTGCCCTTGTTATCACGTACAAATTCGTCCTGTTAGCTGTTTTGCGACCGAGCCAAAATCCAACGCAAGTGCTCCAAGAAAGTCCACTCGTGGACTCCCATGGACGTTTGTAGTCTAGCGTTATGCTCTGTGGCTTTGGGCTAGGGTTTATTTTTACTAAGCACGTAGATGCCGTAATGATGCCATAGCTAGTATATGTATATATAGTATATTAGTAGCATGTATATATAGCTAGAGGCATGGCCCATATCCATCATTGATCTAGCTCAACATGTGAACGAGTATCTGAACAATGTGAAGCTTTGCATTGGACGGCTGGAGGTTAACTGGACCTGCAGACAAACATTTCGGAGCCAACGACGCTTGCATGGATCTCGAAGTGACAGAGAATCCGATTCTGACACAGATGAGGACGAAGAGCTCTTCCCATGTACCCAAAAATTCTCGATTGATGCCCGTTTATAATATGGCCATACTTGCTCCAATGGCCATTAGCTATAGATCATCGACCCATGCCAAAACATGCGTGGACGATGCGTGCGTGCATATGCTTGCTCACGCATCTCGCGTACCTATATTCTGCTAGCCTGCACCCAACTTGCATTGCATATATGCGTCTGCCTGTAAACAACCTTGGTTTTTGCTACTGATTTGTGAATTAAGATCTCTCGATCATACCTCCAGGACATGGCATATGCAAAGAGATCTAGTAGAGTGTTAGGGTAACGCTAATGCGTGTATGATACCCAAAAGAGGCAGTACGTGAAGCCTGGAGCTACCTGCTGGCATCGTTATAATTAACACAGAAACATGTCGAGACGAATCGAGCATAGTAACTATTCCTCATTTGGCAAACATCGCAGTCGCATTTCGATCCATCACACCATCCATGCGGAGGCGCTGCCCCTAGTTCTGACACGACCTGGTTATTTGTAAGAGCTTTTATACGTTCCTCGGGTAATACTAAAATCATATGAATGGTTCTTATGTCCACTTCAGCATATCAGCAAAGCTTTTGTAGAATTCGCTAATAGGTGTAGAATTACTTGTATTAAATTTGTACTGAAGCTAGCTACCTCCTGATTCTAATATTCTTACTTTTTTTATCAACCAGAAGGCAATTAATGTTTTTAAGAAACATTGCATGTACACATACGCAAACACACGCATACTCACCCCCACAAAAGCACACATGGAAATTCACCACTGTGAAAGCACGCATGCAAACCTATAAACACCCCTATGAGCACATCCGAAAGGTAGATGTTGAGATTGATAAAGTCGCATAGTCATCTCGCTATTAACGGACATATTGCCTACCGAGATTTAATCTTGAAATAAATCTAAAAAACACAAACACCTATGTTAATGTTGTACATAGAAAAAAAGTAGATTCTAAATCATAGGAGCACAATCAAGGGTCGTAAATATGAAATTGTAGAAACGTAAATTCTATTGACTAGAATTATAGAACCATACACTTTTCTGATCATGGACTCAAGAAAGTATATGATGTGATTGGGTTTTTGATAACCATGCCAAAGGGTCCTAAAGTTTAAGCTAGGTAACATGGTAATTCTAGGCACCTTGATAAGAATCATAATAAAAGGCTTTATTTTAACTTAAGGCATATCTACTCTCGCTCTCATCCCTCTCTCCCTCGGCATCTCGCATTTTATCAAGCAAGTTGTAGGCGGTGTGCTCGCACTGCACACACCACCGATGCCCATGAAGGCTAGCGCAAGAACTCCACCCTGGTGATTGCAGCTTTTGCTAGGTCAAGGGCGGCCTTATTGGAGGTACCATATCATCATTAGGTGCCCACATGAAGGGTAGACATGCTATGGATGATTTAAAAAGCTTATGATCTAATAATGTACTTTTGAAGTTCATAGACATAAGTAAGAGCCCCTTACAAGTTGATGGATCTATAGTATATTTTGAGCTCTTTTACGGTACCTTATACCACTGACCAGTGGTATATGGTACAGAGAATAGGTAATATAGTAATCTGGACATAAATATATTAACTAAGCATACTTCTTCTCGTTCTTAACGGCGGCGTGCATCACCGACCTGAGACCCGTCCCACTGGCGTGCCTCGACTGTCGGCCCGAGACATATGATCGAATGAAAAAAATTAAAATATATCTAAATTACAATGATGCCATTTAGATTTTTTCCAATAATGCCCTTATACTACTATACTACTCACTATATACTACCTATATCACTGATTAACGTTAGACTAGTATACAATTATTCTCAACCGTCGGATGTTTATATACCAATCCTTTAAATTAGTAGTATAAGGTACCGTAAAAGAGATCTATATTTTTACCCTATAAAATATTAGTTAATTACGATTTGGGAGAGTATATTGAATTATGAATATGGGTTGTGGATAGCGCTAGATATCTATGGATTACCGGATGCAGTGTATGAGATCCCTCCAATTTCTAGTATTTTGAAGGCATGGGTATAAAATCGTATATTTTTAGATATTGCTAGCTAAAGCTCAATTGAATGAGTTAGAACAGATATGGATGGGTTTCAATTTGCGATTGGTGGAAGTAGGAAGCAAGAAGTTCATAACAATTATGATGGAAACAGTATACTCCCTTGCCATTAGAACATCAGTGGAGATATAACACAATAGCATTTTATCTCTATTCTGTAAATCCTGATTTTCAAGTTTAAGAAATATTATTCTGGACAGTCAGATGCAAATAGTACTGATTTTGTGCAAATGGACAGTGAAACTTATTTTTCTAGATAATTACATATCGTATCCAGTATACATGAAGTAATCATCATTGTTACCTTATGAGCTTAGAAGTGAAATCAACGTCAAATACCAATAACGTGAATGTGTATTGGGCAATCCAAAGAATTATCGCGCACGCTACCAAGCCCAAATGCTGGAATGATGGAACAAGTAGTTTACTAATTTCAGGAACCATGAACCTTCTTTTCTTTTGTACAAGTGAGTAATACTAGTCCAAAGGAGTGATCGTTGATCAGTTGGCAAGGTTTCTTGTGGTGGAAAATCCACCTGGTTTCGAGTCCTCGACTCGGCATTGATAGTGGTAGGCGACTTCTCTCCATCGACAGTGAGACGTCTATGGTGACTTCATGAATCTCAAGGTCGGATTTATCAGCCCAGTTATCTGTATCGACAAAGGTGAGTGTGCATGTCATGTGAGTATCTGCTTTTGTCAACAAAACCCAAGAGGCCACTAATACTCTAAGTAGTTAGGTTGTCTTGTTATAGCAAGGGCCGTTAACTCCTGATGGTCGCTCGTCACATGCATGCTACACCGAATCGATACGATCTCGTCAGAGTTGGGCTCCATGTTAGCAGAAATTAACAAAGCACAACCTTGATCTCTAATTTTTATTGTATCTACAAAAGATAATCAGAACCATATTTTTTCTCTCTTTCGGAAAACCACTGTCGTATTATTTTTCTCACATATAAGTGCCGATCTGTATGTCGATAAAGATCGGCGATGTTGGCTCAGCTTAATAACAACGTGGCTCACGTGTTACATCACTCAATTTCCGGCAGCCGTGTATAAACCGGATCCATTTGTTTAAAGTTCAATCCACGAGATTAATAGGCAGCTAAGCGCCTACACACAACACGGATGCAGGAGACAGACACGCACGACTGATCGATGAGTGACAAGTAAGACACCCCGTACACGAAGAACATTTCGGGGGTCGGCCAGGCGATATCCCCATCCCCCGTGCCCTGCGCTGAGCTCCCAGCCACCCAACATCACATCCGGCGGCCGAGGCCGAGCCGGCCGGCCGGCCTGCCGCCCGGGCCGATAAAAATTGCCATCCCAAATCAGCTCATCTCGGCACGCACCACCAACCCTCTGCCACTAACCCACGCCCAGCCCTGTGGTGACCCAACGCAACGCGTGCCGTGGGCGCTTTACGGAAAGATAAGCTAGTTTTGAACAGGGATGAGATGATGGGGTAGTGTTCATAGCGGCAGCAATCGCGTCGCATTCGTGCGGGCCTCTAAAGAATGACGCGCCGAGCCTGATGTCGTTGAACACCCGTCGCTGAAAATTCCTAGTCAGCCAAAACACACACAAGCGCGGGCACAGCCATCCAAAAAACCGCTACAAATTCGAGAAAAGATCGGTCGCTGAGCCTGAGTCCAAGTCCAACCCCCGGCCCCGTGCCTTGGCCTTCCCCTTCCCCTATATAAACCCCCCGCCCTTCCATCCATCCCCTTGCAGCACCGGCGATACCCTCGCCAGCCACGCATAATTTATTCGTTTCTCTTTCGTCAGTCCCGTCGCCTCCGCGCCGGAGACAGCTCGCTCGCTAGCCTGCCTGCACGTTTCGGGACTCGCGATCGCGAGCACCAGGCTACCGAAACGTCCCTCTCTCTCCTCTGCTCTCCCTGCTGAACGCACGCGGAGCAGAGAAGTTCCTCTGTTCCGGGTATGTCATCTTGCGCCGCCGCCACCGCGGTGGCGTGCCGGGATGCCGCCGGAGCCGGCGAGGAGCCCCTGACGGAGCCCTTGCTGCTCCCCAAGGCCGCCGAGGTCCGCGTGCCGGTGGCGGACGAGCAGCCGCCGGTGCTCACGCGCAAGCCGCGGGGCCGGCTCGCGAGGGCGGTGAAGGAAGCCTGGTCCGTGTCCCTGTCCGTCACATTCCCGATGATGCCGTCCATGTCGGCGGGGACCGCGGGCGCGGAGGCGCGTTCCATCCTGGGCCTCGCGCTGCCGATGATCCTCACCGGCCTGTTGCTCTACCTCCGCTCCATGATCTCCATGCTCTTCCTCGGCCGCCTCGGCGGGCTGGCGCTCGCCGGCGGCTCCCTCGCCATCGGCTTCGCCAACATCACGGGCTACTCCGTGCTGTCGGGCCTCGCCATGGGCATGGAGCCCATCTGCGGGCAGGCCTTCGGCGCGGGCCACCACCACCTCCTCGGCGTCACCACGCAGCGCGCCGTCCTGATGCTCCTCGCGGCCGCCGTGCCTATCGCCGGGCTCTGGGCGCACATGCGGCCCCTGCTCCTGCTCTGCGGCCAGGACGCCGGCATCGCCGCCGTCACCGAGACCTACATTCTCGCCTCCCTCCCGGACCTGCTCCTCCAGGTGTTCCTCCACCCCGTCCGCATCTACCTCCGCACGCAGTCCATCAACCTGCCCCTTACCCTGTGCGCCGCGCTCGCCATAGCGCTCCACCTGCCCATCAACTACGTCCTCGTCTCCGTCCTCGGCCTCGGTGTCAAGGGGGTGGCATTGGCCTCCGTGCTGGCGAACCTGAACCTCCTCCTCTTCCTCCTCGCCTACATCCTGTTCAACGGCGTGCACCGGCGCACCGGCGGCTTCGCGCTCTCGGCCGAGAGCTTCCGCGGGTGGGGCGAGCTCGTCGGCCTCGCGCTGCCGAGCTGCGTCAGCGTCTGCCTCGAGTGGTGGTGGTACGAGATCATGATCCTCCTGTGCGGCCTGCTGGCCAACCCGCAGGCCACGGTGGCAAGCATGGGCATCCTCATCCAGACCACGTCACTCATCTACATCTTCCCTTCCTCGCTGGGCCTCGGCGTCTCCACGCGCGTCAGCAACGAGCTCGGCGCCAACCGCCCCGACCACGCGGCCCGCGCGGCCACCGTAGGCCTCGCGCTCGGGTTCGCGTTCGGCGGCGTGGCGTCCGCGTTCGCGTGCCTCGTGCGGGGCGCCTGGGCGGCCATGTTCACGACCGACCCGGCGATCGTGGCGCTCACCGCGTCCGTGCTGCCGATCCTCGGAGCCTGCGAGCTAGGAAACTGCCCGCAGACGACCGGCTGCGGCGTGCTGCGGGGAAGCGCGCGGCCCAAGGACGCCGCCAGCATCAACCTCAGATCATTCTACCTGGTGGGCACGCCCGTGGCGCTCGTCCTCGCCTTCTGGTACCACTACGACTTCCAGGGCCTGTGGCTGGGGCTCCTCGCGGCGCAGGCGGCCTGCGTCGTGCGCATGCTGCTGGTCATCGGCCGGACGGATTGGGCCGCTGAGGCCAAGCGCGCGCAGCAGCTAGCCGGAGGAGGCATGAAAGTTGGAGATGCCGAGGGAGACGACAAGCCGGGCATGGCTATCGACGTAGTGATCGAGCGACCAAAGGATCAGTGCTGACACAGGGGCGACCCTGTGTGTGCCACATCGACATTTCGAGCCATTCTTTTGTCGTATTTTTTGGCGGGAGAGGAACCAGAGGCTGACAGAGTGAAGATTTTGCTTCCAGCTGGTTATTTGTAAATGATTTCTTTTCTTTTTTGATGGATATTATAGAAGATGAAAACATTGACAGGACAACCTTCTTGATACTCACAATTCACCGTCTGCTTCACACACCTTGTCCAATTAAAATTTAGGAGTGAAAGTCGTATCCTTACACCTCTATCTTCTACGGAGTACACTAAAAGAAGTTTTTATACACTAATGGTTAGGTTCTTTATGGTGGAATTGAACCACTGGTACACTAAAAAGGAGGTTTTATATGCAAATGGTTAGGTCCCTTGCCGTGGAACATGACCACCCGTATTCGAATTCTCGTCTCAACATGGATATTTCCAATGTTATTTTTTATCATAGGCGATGTGCCAATAGGCAGTAAGGTACGTGTGATTTCATCAATTTCAAACAAGAAGATATGCCGATAAAAAAAAGAGGTTTCATGCGCGAGCAAGTAATTTTTTTTATGAAAAACTAGTCATACGCGCGCGTGCACACTCATCGCTATGAATACACGTATGCAAACTATTTCTAGGAGTATCTTCGAGAGATTGGCTGCAAAATATCGATATTGACGAAGTCACCACATACTTATCATCTAACACTGAAAAAAATAGTGCCGATTAAATACGAAAATAAGTTTATAAATAATCGAATACTCGTACTAAGTCGGAGATTCATCAAATCCTAGATGGGTTGTATATGTGTTAGAAAAAATCTCCTCATTTGGGGTGAAACTTTACATTTCAAAATGGGTGGAATGCTACTGTTTCGTGCCACGCTTGTATCCTAAGCAAGTACGTAGGTATATTAGGCCAGTCTCAGTGCACAGTTTCACTACACGGTTACCTAGACCCGAAACTAGGTAACTGCGTCAAAAGAGTTTCATGGTGATGAAACTCCTCTCAGATCCCATAAAACTCGGACTTCTCTCTCCTATGTCACATCAGCTCATTTAATGTCATAAAACTTCCCATGAAACCCTCACTGAGTACATCGTCTACACGAATCCATACAAAACTACCAATAGACCAGTCACGACTTGATGGACGATAGGCCAAGTTGCTGATCAATAGGAGCACGGTTGCACCCGCAAAGTCCAAGACCCACCGTTAACAATCGGAGATCCCATGACGTGCCTATGCGAATCAACAACGATCTGAGGCCGGCGCCCATGCTAACAGAACATTCAAAGAGCCAACCAGGATGGATTCAGCCCCGTGGTAGCAGTTGCCATCTGCGCCCATGCTAACCTACCGTCCCAGAGTTTTAGTTTACTTTGAATTTTGAACTGCCGTGGCAGACTGGCAGCACACTAAATAAAGTACTAATCTCCCACAGCGACAGTCTTAAATACAGTAAGAACCACAACCACACAAGATCAGTTCACAACAAACACTCACTCCTACCGCTGCCGTGCAGTGTCCACATCCCAGAGAAAGGCTAAAACTTGGTGAGCCCTCTGAACGGAATGGCATGGAGGAGGAAAGAAAGGATCGCAGAGGCGGCTCGCATCCCGGCGAAGGCGATGAGATTCCTCTGCTCCCGGTGTCCGGGTGCGGGGCGCAGGGCCGCCCGGCCCCAGCAGCGCCACGAGGTCGAGGTGGATCCGCCTGTGCCGCCTATAATTATACGCCGGGTTCGTACGATGCCCGCAGTGGCAAACTGGCCAACTCGTGGGCGTGACGGCTACCGGGTATTTCTCTTTAAAAGAAATCAGAATGGTCAGCCTGTGGCAGTGTGGCTGGCTCTCTCACTGGCCTTCTTCGGACTCCGAGAAGATAACATTGTTTGGATGGCCTCAAGAGCCAGTGCGAGGCGGTATTATATTCCAGATTAGTCAGTAAAAAAGAATCGGTGCTCATCGTAATCCATGTCATGTGGGTTCTGCGTAGTATTACTTGTCGTAGAAAAGATGTGTTCCCGTATGTGTGTCTGTGTTAGCGAGTGGCGGTAGAGGTAGATTTTGGGGTTGGTATACGTTGCGATTCGGCGTGGTAACATCTGGCGCTTGCGTGGAAGCAATCGCCACTGCTTCTTGCTTGAATCCACAGCCTAAGCTCGTTTCGGATGGGATAAGGAGAAGAGATGGATGACCAGGAGTTGTGCACTCGAAGTCAGTCGTTTTTTTCTCGATTTGATGATTACAACCTGATGTACTACTGGAACTCGGTTACGGCTATCCGAGGGCTCCACCCCAGAATGCATGGTTTGGAGGGTTAGATAGCGATTAGCGCCTTTTGAATGAAAGCAATCGCATTTAGTCATGGACTTAGAAGCAAAGCAAATTCATTGTCGTGTCCATTTCTCATTCGTCCATAACAAATCTTACTGAGATTCATGTGTTCGAATGCTTTCATATATACTATCTCTGTTCGACCTTTTTACCATAAGTTTGATCACTCGTCTTATTCAAAAAATTTATGAAAATATAATCAAATTTAAAATATTTTTTAAAAAATTATTAATAAAGCAAAGCCACCACAAAAATTATGATAATTTGCACAAAATTTTGAATAAGACGGACAGTCAAACTTAGAGTGAAAAAGTCAAACGAACTATAATTTGAAATGAAGAGAGTACGAAATAATATATATACTCATCATCGTTCGAGTATTTTGTGTGTTGATCGATACCTATTACTAAGTATGAGCCTACTCCAAGCATCTAACGAAATGGCAAAGTTAACGAATGAAACAAACGATGAATGCCATTTAAGCATACTAAATTCTATTGCTAAAGGTTGACAATATGATCTAGCGCGTCGTCCCAAATCAAATGCTTACTACAATGAACTCTTCCTCTGTCAAAAATCGTAAGTTTTGTGGGGGCATACTTTGAACTTTTGATTAGCATCTCCCATTTTTTTTCCGAGGTATATTTAGACCATCGTAATCACATAAAGATAGCATAATCTCAATAATGTTAGCCCTTATGTTGGATATTGTTTAAGAGTATTAGCGTCAACCCTCACGAAGAGGCATGATTGGGCTCTTCTTTCCACTCGTTTTGATGCCACATTTCACAAAGCTTTTATGCTTCATTGGCCGCCCACCATGATGCCGTAGATTTCTTTTTAACTTTTTACCAATGTTATAAAAAGGGGGCTAGTTGCTATAGGTAGATGGTTGGTAATAGACAAATGGCATGTTAAATAAAAAAACTTAGCTCATCAAAACAGAAAATTCACAATGTCATACACAAATATCTCATGTTCATAGCTCATCATCTTCCTTCCCCGATCGATAAGGGAAGGGTTTCTTGGATCCGAAACGAACGAAGGCAACAAGTCAACAGACCATGGTAATCATTATTGATCTGATATGCCCTTGATTACAAAGCAAAGTGTTCCACAGAAATCGGGCCCCATCAACATCTATCAAAGGCAGCGATAGCTATCCTTGATGTATGGACACTCTCATTTGTGGTATTTCGTCTGAAATCCAGCAACAGCTGGGTCCAGTTGCATTTCGTCCTCGAACTCCCCTGCTCTCTCTAGACTACTTTTGGTAAAAACGAAAGCAGAAACAGACGCAACCTAAACCGACGGCAGTGTCATGGTCACGACCTAGCTAGCTGTTACACGCCTACGATCTCTGGAGTCTGGAGCACCTTTGGGTTTCAGAGTTCACGGTACGTATCTGCCACAGCCCGGGACCAACCAGAGTGTAAAGACCATAGAGTGCAATGCATGTGGAACAAGCGAAACCGAGGCATATATGCATAGGCCAAGTGCGTGGAACGACGCTGCTGCGCCTGCCGCCTGCAAACTTTTTTGGCAGGCAACCCTGGCACGCAATGCGTCGAGCTCCCTCCCGGCCTCCTTCCGGTGGGTGAGCGAGACGTGTCAGGACCGGAGCCGGCCTACACGTACGTCCCCGCTCAGCTAGGGCACCAGCCGTTCACCGAAAGCACAGCTGCTTGTGGCTCGTGGCCTCGTGGGGGATTTCTTTACGCTCGCCCGGAGGTCCGGAGGGGCGGCTCGCGGGCGTGGCGTCCGTGCCGGCCGGGTCCGCCAGGTTGCAAGTTGCGGCCGAGCCAGCTGACTAGGGGCGGGCGAGCTGGGGGGCCTGGGCGCGTGTCTAGTGGTGGGGGAGCAGCGCCACCGGTGGGGCGGCGCCGGGGGTTCAGAGGCTCTCCTCCACCTGACCACCTGCGCTGCGGTTGCGGGCCGGTGGGCGAACGATATGTCATGCGCGATGCGTCGCGTCACCGCGCACCGGCCGGCCGGCCGGCGCACGCGTAGACCCGGCCAGCGGCCCAGGCCACCCCGACGTGGGAGGGACGTCTCGGATGGAAGAGGCTAGCGCGCGCACGCGCGCGGGCTGGTTGGCTCGGCTGGCTAGCTAGTGTAGGGGCGGTGGCGGTGGCGGCGTCGGTCTGGCGGTCGCCGATGGGCGGCCAGCCGTGACGGCGGTGCGGCGTCAAGGACCAGTTGGGCAATATTCGGGTCGTCGCGGCTGCTGACGGCGGACGTGCGTGCCCACCAGATCAAAATGCGGAGGAGCAGAATGTGCTTGTAAATAAAAACAACAAAACATTAATATAGAGTACATGTCAATGCGTACAGATACCCGGTATGATATGAGGCTACGACCACGTTCGAACAATGAAACTCAAAAACAGATCGGAGCGTGCTGACAGGGTGTCCTCAGTCCGTTCAGCTGGTAGCGAGGAGGCCTCAGTCAGCAATGCATGCAGTTGACACTCTTGACAGGGGGGAAGCGTCTGCATTTTTCTATACGAGCTGACATTTACAATGTCAACTCATTATACTAGGTCCGGATCGAGACGCCGTTTACTTTACGACGTATCCTTTTTTAAGTACTAGTACTACTTAACTGCGAAATGATTCGCGTACGGTAATCTTGTTAAATTAAATAACGGGTGTGAGATGGCGGGTGCCTCTTCTTTATTTTTTTTCTGTTTGTTCGTCAATTATTATTATTTTTTAACAAAGAGTCAATGACGACGGCTCCCTCATCCTTGTACTTCCACTTTGCTACCCTGCAGGTCATAAGGCTCTGCTACATAATGCTTGGGAAAATTAGCCTTGCAGGGATAAGTTCGGCATAGCCATGCAATCGGTATAGTCTCTAGCTGGTTTCTACAAATTTGTTCGGATAAGGCTAGTAGACCATGTCGCAATCAAGCCTTCTATTTGTGATCAGAAAATAAATCGTGCTCATGAAAGTAATAGAACTATAAGAAATGGCAACTGTAGATTGCGTGCATTATATACCGACTCTATACGGTACAAGTCACACTCATGATTGTTGTAGATAACGACTGTAGATCGCTCAGCATCAGTACCCAATGATTTGCCCGGTTGAGGTGACGGTGTCTTGCACATCAATACTGTATGAATTAGCCTTAACCGGTACGGACAGAAATGGATCCGACTGTAAGGTATCATCTTCTCGTCCAAGGGCACACCCCCCCCCCCCCCCCCCCCCCCTTCCGCCCTAGCACAGAGAGAATACAACTTCAATTATAACATTTTCTGATACCTTCTGGATACAGCGTGCAAAGGGAGATCACTGGAAGACATGGAAAACAATTAGTAAAATAATAATGGAAAGAAGTCAAAAGAAGTTCACAGCGGACCATGCATCTAGCCATATGCAGAGATAGTGGATTGCCTGAATATTTTTACATTCTCCTTCGACGATGGACATTCAGCAGATCCTTGAACAGGAGCGAGCACTGGAGCACCTACAAACATTATGCAGCTGTCCAAGATAGACAGCTTCATTCTAACTCTTAGGAAAGGAAAAGGAACTTCAGTTGCAGCAGAATACTTTGGATGATAGGTGCCCTCAACCAGAACATAATGCAATTTTGTCTGTAACATGAGCTTTAAAGGCAAGGTACAGGGGGT
This sequence comes from Echinochloa phyllopogon, assembly GCA_033239725.1. Lineage (NCBI taxonomy): Eukaryota > Viridiplantae > Streptophyta > Magnoliopsida > Poales > Poaceae > Echinochloa > Echinochloa phyllopogon. The sequence continues at coordinate 50,538,259 of BTCW01000010.1, forward strand.
ACATCATACAATGTAACAGTACTTTGACTTCATTTTCTTGTATTATTCATAAGTTACTTTGAATAGTACCATGCTTACTCACCAGCCGTTAGCCAGTGATAACACTTATAATAGATGGGTTAGAAAGTCAACAAAGAGTATAATACTCCGTAGTCACTATAAAGTCAAATCATGACATAGCCAATCAAAGCATGCGATCTGAAACTTCAACAACGGTTGACAACATCTAAATTAGTACATAAAAATGCAAAGTGTTACACTAGAACCACAAGGGATAGGAAGGCATTAAGTTAGGCTCTACTTCTTTGAGTTCTTTTCGAGTTGACTACTCATAAAAAAGAAAGCTTACTAGCCAATGCTATTCGGCTCTTAAAGTGGATCAGTTTATTGCTTAATTTTTTAGGTAAAGTTTATTGCTTAACTAATTCGCCACAACATTATCTCCTGAAAAAGGTTCGAAGTCTAAATAAAATGGCTGTGCCACTCGAATCTGTTGCGCCTATTAAAAAAGCATTCAGATACTACCAAAGATAATAATAGCTGGATTAGGCAGGTGCAGCCAATAACAACTCACACAGAGATAGCGGAATATATTAACCTATGGGAAGTAATAGATGAGATCAACCGCAACACGGATGAGGCGGATCACATAGTGTAGCGCTGGACCAAAAATGGCGAATACTCCACTAGAAGTGCCTACTTGATACAATTTACAGGAACCTACACCCATATGAACCAAAATGCAAATTCTTCGCATGGACTTTGCTACACAAAAAGATTCTAACAGCCAACAACCTTAAAAAACGAGGTTGGTCGAATGAGCCGATCTCCAAGTTGTGCACCTTAGAACCGGAAACCCCATCACACTTATGCAAGAATTGTGTTTTCACTATGGAAGTTTGGGGGATTTTAATTAGTTGGCTCAACCTCAACATGATAATAAATCTACCGCAAGGTGGATCAATTTATAGCTGGTGGAGAAAACGAAGATCGAAGATTTACAAAGCACATCGCAGAGATTTTGACGGTCTAACAATCTATTTTTTTATGACAAATTTAGAAGGAACGTAACTAGAGGATCTTCCAAAATGAGGAGAAAACGACGGTTGATATTGCACATCTTATCATGGAGGACATAAGGCAATTCAAATTGGCCTCTCACGGTCATTAGTCTTCTCTCTTTTTTCTCTCTGTTTGCTCTCTTTTACGCTTTGTTGGATGCTCGGGTCCTAGTTGTTTCCATGTTAGTTGGTGGCTTTGACCTTAGTTGTTTTTTTTCTTATTGTTTGTTGTACAGTACTTCTCTCTCTTCTAATAAAATTTCAAAAACTACCAAAGATACTTGTTTTTACCCTTATATAATGGAATAACAATCCTACGCTACTAGCAGCAAAGTATTCGGTGTAGCAAGAAATCACATCAGATTTCCAATTTGATGAAAAATGCGCAGAAGCATTTCAACAAACACCTTCCGTGCCATGAATCAATCCAGATGCATAACCATACCTGGGGATCTCGCAGAAAGCCTAAAGCATATCGACTCTGCGCTCTAAAGAAGCCGACCAAAGAGCCGCCAGGTTAGCTCACGCCTAATTCGCAAAGCGCGAGATCTGGTCGGTAACATGCCAATTCTTAACCGCAATGTTGTTTTTGGGCTGTTCGATTTGATGGACTGCGAGCCCACGATAAGTACTGGACTCAGTGGGCTGGCCGACACGAAGAACCTTTTGGATAGGTATAAGAGGCTTGGCCCACAACATGCTGATCTGCTTTTGTGTTTTCTCTTTTCTTCTATTCTCGTACTAGAAATCCTTGTGATTAATCACATCATATAATATAAGTCTATCAATCACATCATATAATATAAGTCTATCAATCACATCATATAACATAAGTATACATTTTTCAGCTTTCAACGTTTTAAAATACTATTTTGAATATTTAAACAACTAAACCAACATTTTGAGTGTAGTAGTTCAATATTTTATTTGAAAATTCTGTAATTAAAATTTTAACCTATGGTAGGAATGTGTTCTAAATTTATCCAAATGATATATCTCCTCGAAGTTAGAACTATAATCTTAGATCACTTTTTCTATGTGATTTTATAAAAAAAGTTTGCACGGTAAAATTAGCGGCTTTAAACGGTGATCGCAACTTGTGGCCTATGAGCGTTGGGTGATTTTCCCTATCTGGGTTGTGGGCTAGTCGACAGTTACCAAGTGTATTGTAAATAGTACATCTAGAAAGACCTACACATCAAAATCATCTACTTCCTCCATTCCAGAAAAAAAATACAATTCTAGATATGTATCACGAAGGGAGTAGACAAGGTATCCTCAGTGTCTCGAACAAGGAGCACTAGATCTTCATCAAATAATCCTTTGAGCTTCTTCTTCCTCTGAATAAAACAATATTATATATCCCAAACAGCAAATTAACATTCTACCTTGCTCAGCACTCCACCCGCATCCACCCATTCCCGCGATGCGTTGTCATGCTAACCAAGCTCCTTGTAATGGTGGCATGCATTCCCTGCATATTGGGCATCCTATCATCTCACCTGCGATCAACGTCTCCGTAACAGTGTCTCCCTACTCATGCCCACAACCGCCTAGTCATCTTCCCTCCAAATCATCGTCCATAAGCTCCAAGCAACCACCTGAGTACACCAACCATGTCTTTGGTATAGGACCAAGGCTTTGTCACTGTTTTTTAAAGAATCAACAATGCATCTCATGTTTGGTTGAGACGAATGTGTTCATCATAGGGTTTTTTTTTTGCCATTTTGACACTATTAGTAACCGTCATCGGTGTCATTCTTTTCTTTTCTTGTTCATGTTATCTCCTCCCTTAGACTGTCCATAGCATTGTCGATGCTGAAAAAACTTTTAGGGCAGATATGTCAGAATTGTGTTCAATGCTGAAAAAACTCACAGTGTGTTGGTTGAGCACCGATGCCGAAATGAGTGGGCTCACTTGACTCTGCCACACACTTTATTGGCAAGCTTATATGTTTCTACAGTGGCAACTAATTTTTTACTCCCAGACATCGAAGAACTTATATACATCGATGCCAACTAATTTTCTTCAAGCATCGGTAGTCACAGCGTGGTGCAAATAGATGCCTCATGCCTCTCTCTCTTCTTCGGGCATCGGTAGAGAGAGAACGCTGTGGGTAGTCTTCCCCTAGTGATGCATTGGGGGCTTCCTGCATTGCCACTCACTCCTACCTGTCATGTCTTCCCCGGGCGGAGCTCCATGAGTCGTGCCTCTGTTGGAGCTTGCCCGCCATCTTCTTGAGGTGAAGCTTGTGCTGCATTAGTCATCGTTGCCTCCCCGAATTGGAGCTCGCCCACTTTGGTCAATGTTGCCACCTCAAGCCGCAGATTGGCCCGCACTCGCGCGCGCGATCGTTGTGCCTTTTCTGTTGACACCATGTTGTTTCTGCTTGTGCTAAGCAAATCATAGAAAAACGAAGAAAATATACATTGTGGCAAAAGTGAAATGGATCTGTCTCTTTGTTTTGGCCATATCGATCTAATTAATAAACAAAAAATAGATTATTTTTAAAGAACTTCTAGTTTTCAAACCAAACGTCTTTAAAAAATAGGTTCAACCACCTTTCAACTATGTTTACACCCTTCAGATGATGCATCCATCATTTCAACACTTGATCGTGGACGACGAATGCTGGACTTAGAACTTTTGGTAAGACTTTCGTTTAGAAAAAAAAAAAGGTAGATTTGCCGACCCGAACTCTACCAAACAAATCCCTGGTTGTTCACGAACACACTGGCTGACGCATCCGGCGATCGAGACTAGTATCATCGTCTCGGTATCTCTAAAACGCGTCATGTCGCAACCGTCCTTTTGTTCCGAGAAAGATCTTTCTTTGCTCGCGGAAAAATCCGTGCACGCAAGCACCGCTTCCCTGAATCCCCTCCCTGTCGCGCTCGCGTGGCCACTGCCAAATCTTGGACGATTCCCCCGGCGCGCACCTCGCGCTGCCCACGCCGCGACGGCGGGCCCCGCGTGCTCCCCCACCTGTCCAGACCGCCTCCGGGCACGTCACCCAACCCTTTCTGTCCATGACAGCTGACCCCACTCCAGGTCGGCCCCGCTCGTCATACGGGAGTCGTGAGGGGAGTTTGGCCCAGGTGGGCCAGAGGAGCACGCAGCAGCGGCAGATCCGGCGTCGTCGCGGCCAAGCTGCCCAGCTGAGCTGAGCTGAGCTGAGGCGAGTAGAGTAGCATCGCGGCGCGACGCAAGGCAGGCACCCCCACCCTCGCAAGTCAAGGAGGAGACGAGACGAGGGAGTTCCGATACTTGTGCTCCTCCCAGGACCTCGCCCACCAACTCCCGGATTCTGCCAACTCCCGCCGCCCCGCGGCGCGGCGCATCATTCCTTGCCAGCGGCCCACGCAAATCCCAAATCCCAAACCCCGGGCCGATGGCCACCAGCCCCCGGCTGCCCGGACCCAGCCGCCCGCCGCGCCGCTCTTATACGCCGCCCGGGAAACCGCAGCAGCGGCTCGCTGCCTAATCCGTTGCGTGCTGTGCTTCTGGCCGATTCGCGTGCGCGTTCTGGGAGGAGGGGAGTTAGCTGGCTGGCTGGCGGCGGGACTGGGTCTGGGTCCGGGTGGGAGTGCGGCCGTGTCGGCGCCGGCGCTGGGGGGAGGGTGGCGGAGATGCTGGGGTCCGGGCTGAATCTGGTGACCACGGTGATCGGCTTTGGGATGAGCGCCACCTTCATCGTCTTCGTCTGCGCGCGCCTCATCTGCGGCCGCGCCGCGCGGGCCGACGCCGACGCCGCCGACGCGGCCGCGGTCGCCGCGGCGAGGGCGCTGGCGCAGCCACCCGCGCCCTTCGACTTCGACGTCGAGTTCCGCAACGTCGCGGATCTCGACCGCACGGTGAGCGCCCGCCCGCTAACTCTGCCAGCGTGCATAGCACTACCACTACGTATTTGCGTTTGCCAAGAACTGGAGCGCACCTTGAGTCGCGTGGTGATCCCTGGGGCCAGTTCAGGGAAATGCTCCACTGATGTATTCTGTTTTACACGCTAGAACACAGTTCAACCTTTTCAGTCACATTGCTGTGTTATAGCAGTCATTTTTTATATGGGCCATAAAGTAAATAGTTGGCAAATTTAGACCCAACTAGCCGTAAATAGATAGGCCACCACCCACCAACGACTGTATTGAAGTGAATAGAGGCAAGTAACATGGCAGGGACGAATGAGGAACTTACCAAACTGCCGGCTGGCCTTGTTTAGATGCATATTTGGGGTGGGGATTTGGGGGTTTGGGGTCACTTCGCCATAAATACGTCACGGTAGCATTTCGTTTGTATTTGTAAAAAATTATCCAAAAATTGATTAATTAGGCTCAAAATGTTCGTCTCGCCGAGTACAACAAAACTGTGCAATTAGTTTTTGATTTCATCTACATTTAATACTCCATGCATCCTATGACATTTTGATGTGATGAGAATCTTCTTTTTGCGTAGTGAACTTTGGGGGTAGAATTTGGGATCTAAACGAGGGCTTAGGAAGAGTTCTCTGAGCTGCTACCTGCTAGGCCGTCTTTCATTTGTTGCTAGACAGAGTTCTTAGCCAAATACTTCAGCCTAAGATTGGTCTTTGCTGATTGAATTACCCTGGTAATCCAAAGTTTTTTTACTATTATATTCATGATTTGGATAGGAAATTATGCCACTGGCCCTAGGAAATTTGTTTCCTTTAATTTCACATGATGTCTGAGACTGGGACAGTGGTTCATTGGTTGTCATGGACGACTTGGTATGTTATTTGAACCAATGATAATATTTTTCACCCTAAAAATGATGGTATCATATATAGTTCTTCTTTCATATCTTCTGTTTTGTCTGAACCATGGAAAATAGTATCAAGCATATTATTAATGTTTGCTGTGTCAATTAATAGGTTGGTAGGCAGCATGTGTATCATCTTCTCAATTGTAAATATGGTGTATATAAATGTGTCTTTTATGGATTGGTTAGGACTTAGGGCCATATTCTTGCCAGCACTATGTCCACATCAGACCTTTACAGTTATGCTAACTTTCCAGTTGTAATTGAAAGCGGACAAATGCAGGGATTTGTCTTTTGTAAAGCAAAGCATGCACATTACATTTTCCATTAGCCTATTTCAAAATATTTCCACTGTTCTATGATTTCTTTGATTTCCCATACATAACATTGGTGTGGCTTCACATATCCAAAGTGAACGTTCTCTATGCTTCTTTGTTTGTGACCAAATACTGATAATAATAATCTTCATCCAAAGAAATGTATGACTGAGGAATGTACTTTAATCACGCATTAACTAGAAAACTGTGTGCAGTATACTCCCTCCATTCCTAAAAACCTGACGTTTAGGACAGCGACACGGTCTCCAAAACACAACTTTGACCTCTTATTGTTATAAAAATATTTATCGAAGAGTGATGTATGTATACTTTTATGAAAGAATTTTTCAAGACAAATCTATTCATATAGTTTTCACATTTGCAAACTCAACAACTTAAAAGTTTTTGATGATTTATATTCCCAATATTTGACCCAAACCTTGTCCTAAACGTCAGTTTTTTAGGAATGGAGGGAGTACAATTTACCTGAAAGATGGACATAAGTAGATAACTCCAAGATGTTGTGACATTACTTGTGCATTTATTGCAAACGCTTGAATTAAATTGTTTATACTTGGCTTGCTTCGTTGTTTCAAAACAATGCATGTGATGACTAAGCAATCAAGTGGTTTAAATTTATAAATGGATGATTATTGCATGCATTATGTTTCTGTTTTGTGATCCTCTGTTACAATTTTACTTACAGGCTTGCAGCTATCCAGAGCAGGCTTTGTGTTCGAAAAATGACATACTTCCTTTTGTTTTTTTTTCAATAGATCGAGCGTTCCCGCAGTGGGTTGGATCCTTTTGCTGTTGCTGCGATTCCTACAATGAATTATAGTTCTGAGGCCTTCCGTTCAAAAGATGATGCCCAGTAAGTGAACAGTGCATACTCTAGTGTAAATTTACTTCAATTTTTGCAAATGCCCCTCCACTCCTTCAACCAAATTGATTATTCTCGGAGCGATTATTTGTACACTTCCTTTTGTATGATTGTCAATGAAATTTAATTCAGAGAACATGCGGCATACCAGTTAATGTTCACATGAGACCAGTGTGCATACCAATCAGTTGAAATGGTGACAGCTCTATCTTCAAAGCCTCCATAATTTTTAGTCTTTGTTATTGGGTAGTAGTAAGTTCTGAAGAATAGCTGCAAAACCGAAAGAAGCTATAAGTCTATAACTGAGTAAAGCATGTGAATGGACTAGATTTCAAGTTGGATTTATAAATTATCTAACGTAGGACCATATTAACTAGAAAAAGGAGTAGAGCTACCCCATGTCAGTATTTTCTCTCTTGTAACTGTGAGAAGGAATTGGGAAGGGGTGATAATTGAACCCTGACATTGCACTCGATGATGACTATGCATGGCATATAACTATATAAGTAATCAAATGCGTAGCCGCAATTAAAAAAGTAATCATCTTGATTGTTTACATTCACAGGTACTGCTTTCCTTTTGTTTATGTGACAGGAATTTATGTACCTGCCAAAGAAGACATTTATTTATTACTTATTATATTCATCAAATAGTTCACCCTAGGTTCTTTTTCCCTTTTTTTTGTGAACAACCCACAGCTAGCATGATATTTGTTATTTCATGGAGAGCGGCTTGTTTCTTGCCTAGCTGATATTGTTTGTAGTGCAGTTTTTTTCTGTTATTGAAAAATGAAAAATGAGGTATCAACTTATTAGATTAGGTATATTCTATTTGATAGTTTAGCAAGTTGAGAGAGAAATATTTCTGATGGAATTATTTTACCACTTTGATGATTGTTCATGAGCATAATGGGAATTGAGCAATTTCATAGATACCTTACCATGGTATGTTTACTTCTAACTCGAAAAAGAAAATGATATATGATCATACTTTTTTCCTTGGCAGGTGCTCAATATGTTTAGGTGAATACAAAGACAAAGAGATACTTCGTATAATGCCCACATGCCAACATAACTTCCATCTCGAGTGTATAGATGTATGGTTACAGAAACAAACGACCTGCCCGATCTGCCGGATCTCGTTGAAGGACCAGCCTGCTGCAAAATCTACTGCATCACCTCTCCGTAGCCTCCCTCAACTATTGGGACACCCAGAGAGCTCTGTCAATAGATCGCCTCATTGGATACTTCCAATTCATCGGGATCGTACCGTAGGTAGACAAAACAGTCCATCCTCACAAGAATCACTAGAGGTGATCATTGAAATCCAGCCACAAAGACATTGAGCTCATGGATACAGGGTGGAAATCAATAGAAATTGGTGAAGCAGTATACTGTTGCTGTCCAGCATCAAAAGGATCTGCAATTGCAGAGGCCGTGCTCAGCCTGTTCAGGATGCAGCACCGTAGTTGGGTACAGAATGGGGGTGCATTCGTTCATTGGCCTGGTGTCTAGGCATTCTTTGTACATCTCGAGCTGTAGATTAGCGAGTCGCCTTTCGCCGAGCAGGAACTTGGCTCTTTCGGTGTTGTTTTTGATGTGTTGTTATATGTTGTAAAGAAATGATATACTGATCAGATTCGGAGTCGCGAAAATATTTGCAGCGGCTCCGCCCGTCAATAAATTACCGATGCTCAAGGGAGCATTGGCCCTTGAACCTGCAGAAACTGCTGCGCGTCTCCTATTTGACTATTTCCCCCTTTGCCAGCTCCGATCGCCATAGCGCCTCAACGGTCTCCTATCAGACGAAAAATGCATCTACTGTTCTTTCTTGACCCTGATGATTATCTGCAGCTTCTCTCGCACTCTCGTTGCGAAACTTCAAAAACTCCATCCTGCCTGTGTTGACTACTCTCTGTTCCTTCCTTTTCCAGGCTGTGAGCGCGGCTGTTACTCCTGTACCACCAGCGGTAACGTTTCATCAACGACCGGGAAGGACACTTTGCGTTGCCCACTCGCTCCCCCCTGTTCTCGTACTGTGAGCGGCTGTAAGGACACATCACCTTCCACCAACGGTTGTTGCGACACTTCATTGTCGCGGGGGCACAGTCCCGGTCAAGATGGGGATGGTGCGGGTCGATCCGTCGGTTCGCCGATCCGGCTCAAAAAAACGATCCTAACGGGCTCCATTTACTATCTATAAGATTAGTTTGGGTCAGCGGTTCGATTACACTCAAACCTTAGAATCGAGTGGTTTGAGCCACCCCTCAGCTCCATCGTGCTCATGCTGCGGCGGCGCCCACCGAACCGCTGCCCCTTTGGTTGCCGGCCGCAAGACCTCCGTCCTTTGGAACCTGTTCTTGCCTGGCTTGCAGCACTGAGGAACGGTCCGCGCTGCAGGTAGATGAGCTTGCCGCTTTCTTCTGTCTGTGATTCCTGCAGGCCACGCTTCAGCTGAACATGCTTTGTAACTACGCTTCAGCCGCATTGCTGAGTGACTTGACCGCTGCTGTGACTTGGCATGCTTCAACTGCATTGCTCCAGCGGCAGCGCAAGCAGGCCAAAACGTTCCCAGGCAAGCAACCTGTGAGCATCAGTAAGCATAACGGTTCGATCCTTAATATCCATTGGGTCACCAAAGATCAATAGCTAATTAAGTTGGATAACACGGTGCTCCTAAAAACACTATAAGGATCGATGGATCGACTGCGGTTCGCTCCGTGGTTGAACCATCCCCGTCTTGAAGTCCCGGCTCATCACATCATCCTGGAGGCGATTCAGCAGCGCTCGGCGTGTGTAGTAACCGTGTTAACAAAAAGGAACTGTCGATATATCCCAGGCCGGTCACTGTGAGAGTCCGTGTGGCTACACCCGCACGCGTCGCGATCGCGAGCGAGCAACTGCGGCGGCGGATGCGTCAGATCAGTCCGTTGGCGTCCCCGCGGAGCGAGCAGCTGGCGGAGGCCGTGCGCGGCTGGTGCTGGTGGCGGAGCTATCGGCGCATCACCTCGCACAAGGCCGCGCAGTTCGCGATCCCGTGTGCGCCCGCCAGCCTTCCACGCGGCTCAGGGCGGAGCTATCGGCGCATCACCTCGCACAAGGCCGCGCAGCCCGAGAGGGAGAGCTTGCGGCCGACTTGATGAGTTGATGTACCTCCGGTGTGCCTGCTGGAGCTGGATGCCAACCCGCCGTGCGCTCAGACATGGATGGGATCGAGCTAGTAGGACTTGGAGCGGAACTGTGAGGGCAGTTCCAACCCTACGTGAAGGATGGTTTCCATAGCATTAATTAGGCTGACATATAGAACATTTTGCTTGTGTGGTACTATATTAAATAAGAGAGGGAATGGAAAGAGGAAGAAACCGTGTCTCATGTAAGACCCAATGTCGACACAAGAACCTATGCATAGGACACTACCGAAGTTTGCATTGAGAGAGGATAGTGTCTTTGTGATAGAAAAAGAACAAGTATGATTGGTAGAGAGAAAACATGATGAATTTATTAATGATCCATTCTAAGAAATTGTGGGTTGGAGAATGTAGTGTCTAAGATGATGTCTCATTAACATGACAGAATGGACACTACCGTGAACGGACTACGGAGAGACACGGACAGGGATTCATCAGTCACGTACCATTCCCTGTTCATACGATACGGAGAAGCTCTGTGTACCAGTGAATTAAGAAACACTGACCAAACTCCAGAATCCTGTACAGATCCCTCTCAAATCAAATTGCACTAAAACTATTCTTTCTCGAGACGAGCAGTGTTCTGCTGATGCGGATTTCTTTAATCCGTGGATAGGTGCACTGGATTACGCCGGGACGACGGCTGTTTCCTCTCTCTGCCGCGACGACCCTGACCTCATCACACAGATTCGTTCGATTCGACAGGCGACGCCGCGCCCCCGGCCCCCCACAACTCACGTCCAGGCTGCAACGGGCCGGCTGGCCCATCCAGGGCCGCCAGGGGGGCCAGGGCGCACCAAGCATCGGATTTAAATTGCCCTTTTGCGCGTTGCGTTGCGTCGTGTACATGGGTGCATGATGGGATAAGAAAAAGGCGTAATTTGCTGTTTTGCGCGAGCAAAAACGGCCGCGGGGAGACGTGGACGCTCCGTGGCTGCTCGCTTTTTAGACGCTTTTAAAGACGACGCCGGTACGTGCTGGGGTCCTATACATGTCCCGTCATACTGAATTTCCTGAGCTCCATGTATCAGGAACTGTTTTTAATCTGCGCGCATAGTGTCCTTGTTCCGTCAGAGCATCGATCACTTGACCCGATCTGTTGCTATGGATCGAGCCAAATTATTGCATGGTTGGCCTCTGCCCTCTTGCATCCGGCTACAGGAGCGGCATGTTACCGATGTAGCATTAGCTTGTGTGTGGTGGTGGCTTGCGTTTCTGTTTAGTTTTGTACACCTACTGTAAGTAGGAGTATCTACACCATCACCGCTTGTGCGCAACTAAACACCTAGCATAAAAGGGGGTCTAATTTGTCGTAGCGCAGCCGTCCTAGTCCTAGCTGCTTGATCTGATCTTCGCTTGCGGCATACAGAATCTCCTTACAACTGGAATGTACGTACTTAAGATGCTTGCTTGTCCGAGACATAAGTACTAGGCTGGTAGTAGCTTTCAGACAGCAATCAAGAGCATAATCGGCGCTTTTCCTGTCTCCGCTGACGTGCTAATGAATCTCCCTCCCACTCGACAACTCGGATGCACTCGCGCCGTATACTATATGCCAACGTGGTCAAAGCAGGGAGCAGCCAAAGCACGGCACGGTAGCGTGGATTCCGCGGCGGATCGGAGATTTGGCCCAGGGAACGCTGGGTCGCCTACTCGCGTGACACCCGCCGCCGCAGCTGTGTTGCCCTGGCCAATTGGCCGGCCGGGGGAAAAAGGTCGCCGAGGGAGGCATGGGGCAGGAGCCCTGGGCTGTGACAAACTGCGCACCGACCTGCGCCGCACCGCGCGCGCTGCTGTGCTGACGACCACTTGCGTGGCGGGTGGAGATCCATCTCTAGCGCGTACTACGTTTTCTTCGTACCAAAGGAATTTGGTTCAATTCCCACCGCGAGTCCGCCGCTCGCCGGCCCGTGCATGCATGGGTCTCCATCATCGTCGACCCGTCGGACTATCGGGGTATACGTCGTACAGTACGTGTACTCGACTTAGCTGGGATATATATGGAAACTGAACGCGTGGCACAAGAGTATTCGCTCATCCTGAAAACATCCTGCAAGTCGGCGCATATACGTGCTCGTGCGGAATGTAACTGTAATAACGAAGTAAAACAAAAGTCAAAGATACTACTCCTCGAGCTAAAGAAATTAAGTTTTGACTTTTGACATATATCCCAGCTGTTCATTTCCAGTCCGTTTGATATCGAATAATCCGACGACAGTCCATTTCCAATCCGTTGGAAACAAAAGTCAGGTGATTAATCGATACTCCATATAAATAAGTGTTAACTGATGACCAAAATAGACCGCACGCGAAGACGCAAGAGAGCAATAGAGAGTAAAAGGTTTTATCCAAACTATACCACCGCATGCTGCAAAAGAGGAAGAAAGACCCCGAATAAACTGGGGGTGTCGTGTGCTTGAGTCATCAGTGATGAAAATCTTCGCTTCAAATGGCCGGCGTTTCATTAATAGACTTCTGTGCTCTTGAAATCAGTTTGGAGGTTGTTTTAAGAGCGTTTTCTTTCTGTTGGAACTTTAGGTGTAACTTTGTAATAATGAACAACTATATGTATCGATCGATACAAAGGCTAAAATATTAATACATATTTCCTTTTCTAAAAAATACCACCGCATGCTTTAGACCATACTTTTAGTCTATAAATCTTACTGCCTCCATTTCATAATATAGTATTGTCGGGGACAGACCCAGGGGGTCCCCTAACCATCGGGGTAATCACCCTCCAAAAAACGATCAACCACGAAAGGCCGAATCACCGGCAACCCGAAAGGGCCACCAAGGCAGCGCGGCCCGTCACAGCCTATCGCGGCACAAGAACGGCCGTCCGAGCTCGCCTGTCAAGGGGGCCCGAGCCGCGCGCCCCCGTCTCCACCCCGCTCGAGGGCCGCGCACCCCCTCGAGCAGGCACAACGCAAACTCCGCCTCGCTCGAGGGCCGCGCAACCCCTCGAGCGGGCGAGCCGACTCCGCCTCGCTCGAGGCCACCACTCTACATAACGCGGCACGCCCCGGCGCCCCGCCCGGCAACGGCATTTAATGCCCGCCCCATCAGGCGGGCGCCGAAGTCAAAAGGCAATCTCTCCCCACGCCGCGCCGCTGACACCGCAGAGCTCGCTGTTTCAACTACTCCGGTCACTATGCGTCCTCACCACCACTGTGAGGACGCATGCGGCGCTGCGCGAGGCCCTGTGCGGACTTGCAGGCGTCAATCCGCACCACTATTCCGCCCGCTCCCGTCCTCCCCCCCCCCCCCCCCCCGGCGCAGCCCTCGAATGGGCGTGAAGAACCCTCGAACGAATATACGAGCAGCAACCGAGTACGGACTCCGGTCAGGCGTGGTCCGGTGATGACGAACGCCGGGTCAAATCCACCAACTCTCGGCCATTCCCCGGCAAACCGGGCACGCCGCGCACTGTGGTCGACAGCAAGCGCCATGCCGGCCCCTGTGCCGCCAACTCTCGTCCTTCCCCACCTACCACGCCCTCGAATCGACCAGCGGCGGGCAGCTGGGTGCGGATTACGGCAGCGCCACCCCTCGAAATCACTCCAGGACAAGCACGAGGACGGCCATGACGCCCGCGGAAGCCGGAGCTCGCCATAAATCCCCCGCCAGGGTCAAGGACGACCGCACGCCCAGCGCCACGCTCTCCAGTACACACCTCTGTAGCACACACTGTACCTGTACTTGTAAGCCCCTCCCCCCTTCTCTCCTTGGCCTATAAAAGGAGGGAGGGGGCGAGAGAGGAGGGAAAACGGACACTCAACCACGCACACCGCCTCACGCGATATCGGCACTCGCCCCAATCGCACCCGTTCTCAGGGACTTGGAGACTCCTTCTCCTCTCCCGCCTTGCTTGTAGCCCCCCACTGCAAGCACTCCGGTGCAAGATAGTACAGCGCCCCGAGCGCACCCTGCTGGACGTACGACCTCACGGTCGGAACCAGGATAAACCCTTGTCTCATTGTGCTAGCTCTTGCATCAACCGTCAGGGGACGGGACACAGCGCATTCTGTTTGGCGCTGGGGATTGGCCGACCGATCCCAGCACCGACGAGTATTTTTCAACAAAATTGTACCGCTCTTGGCCTCATTTGATAGATGAGCTATGGGTTAACCATCGGTTCAATTTTGACACAATCAAAATTAGTTTCGATAAAATAATAATATGGCACCTAGGTATGCGGAGAGACTAGTATTTACGCCTTGAAATTATTTTGCCAATTTGGTAGATAATTAAATCTCTTCTCTACTGTGACAATTGGATGAAGCGCTGTTGTACATTAGCAGCACGCCACGGTTGATATGGGAAAATTCGATTCCGGGTGACACCTCAATTGCACATTAAAACTTCAGAAGTTGTACACCTACTTTCTCAGCGAATTAAACTTTCAGGAAAAAATATGATTGCATGATCTTAATTTGCAAAAGTATTCGGTGTTGAATGAGAGATATATGTGGTAACTCTATCGATCTCAATATCTGCTAGCTTAGTCTCTCATTGATGCATGTGAGCCCATCATTGATTACTTTGTATACACGAAAAATTGGACATTTATAAATGATATAAGTATATTTATATATATATCTTAAAAATTCTTTCATAACCAATTAATGATACACTTAATAGCTAAAATTGTTTGGTAGTTTGTCAACGTATTATACTGGTAGAAATTAGTAGTTAAAGTTATATTTTGAGTATATCTATTGTTCCGTACAAAAGCTTTGGTAGCTCATTGTTAAAAGCGTCACTCTTTTAATGTAACCGAGTGGAGTCTATGTTCAAAAAATCTATGTACGAAGCAAATCATCTTTCTTACGATGTAAAGGTATTTCAATATTCTTTGTTTTTTCAAACATACAATCCTTTATTACTTTATTAGACCATCGAGTGACTCAATTGGCTGCAGTAAGGCGTTGCTGCTTTATGCGTATTCTTATATGTTTTCTCCCATCAAGCACCAACCCCAGGTTCATGCATGTACTGTTCCGATCAAACAGAATCAGCATGTACTGTTCCGATCAAACAGATATTTGTCAAACCCCCGTGTCTGAAATTAACAGGGCGCCGCTATCCCGAAACGTATTAGCAAGGCGAGAGGCAGGTGCTAGGAGCTTCCACGTCCAGCCGCAGCTGCGTCCCGCGTGCGACCACGACAACAGCTAGCCTTCGGGGGAGCAAGCGGAGACAGATGGCCGCCGCCGAAAAGGAGGCGGCCCCGCCTGGCAGCCCCCACAGCCCAGCACCCGTCAGGCCGGCAGCCACAGAACCTGCCCCCACGTCCGGCCCGCGTATCTCGCGTCACCCACACCGCGCGCGCGAGGCCCCCAAACCCAAAGGGAGAAAGAATTAGCACCAATCACCTGTCCGCGGGGTGTTAATCAAAAGGCTACTACTACCGCTCCGCCATTAGAAAGGGGTGAGAGCGACGGCGCCCTCTCGCTGTCGCGCCGGGGAACGAAGATAAGACGAAGCAGCAGAGGGGAGGCGGCGAAGCTATAAGCAGCGGTTTTATGGTTTTATCCGGCCTGCTTGCTTAAGTTAGGTGGGCTGCTGTCTCGTGCGCTTTGCTTCCCAGGCACCAGCTCAGCGCAAGCCATACACACAACATGCATCCCCCGCTCGAATTACGCGTCTGCCGCCTCCCCCGTCGCGCGCCTCCGACTCCTCTCCTCTGTGCTAGCATAGCTCCCGATCTTTTCACCATGGCGGCCCTCACGCTTCCTTCCCGCTTCTTTACCAACCCATATATACCCCCCTCCCCCCCTCGTCCATCCCATGACACCTACTATAGCTTGCTCTCCTCGCGGCACAAGTCGCACAGGCGCACGCACCACACACAAATCGAGACACTGCACACTTACTCCAGCTGATTGGGGGAAGGGAGGAATCATATACCTGTGTGCACCATAGATAGGTAGGTGCATAGGTGCACTGCAGCTGATCGAATTCCGCACATGTCAATAGGTACCCAGATAGATGGTCGTGCCCTAAGGGTTCATGGCTGAGCAGCAGCAGCCGTCTGCGTCATCGCCGCCGCCGCCGACTCCTCATTCTCCTTCCCCGGTGGTGCAAGTGCAAGCGAGCCACCAGGCTTCGGGTTCGGGTCCCGCCTCGCCTCATTCTCCTTCTCCGGTGGTGGTGCAGGGCAACGCCACGGCGGCGGCGGCTGCGGGGGTGGTGGTTGCCACGGCGCCGACGATGGCCACCGCGACGAGCTCGGGGGAGCCGTCGCCGCGGTCGTCCGGGAAGCACGCCTTCTACCGCGGCATCCGGTGCAGGAGCGGCAAGTGGGTGTCGGAGATCCGGGAGCCCCGCAAGGCGCGCCGCATATGGCTCGGCACGTACCCGACCGCCGAGATGGCCGCGGCCGCCTACGACGTGGCGGCCCGCGCGCTGCGCGGGGCCGACGCCGTGCTCAACTTCCACGGCGCGATCGCCTCGCGCCAGGCACCAGCGTCCGCGTCCCCGGCGGACATACGCGCCGCGGCGGCGGCCGCCGCGGCCGCCGCGCAGCTCGAGCACCACTTGCAGGGTGGCGAGGCCGCCACCGCCAACCCTCCGGGCGCCGCGCAGGGCCAGCACGGCATGGGCAGCGCCACGGCCGACGCGGCGAGCTACGCGCCGCAGCAGGGAATCGGCAGTGACGAGTTCATGGACGAAGAGGCGATCTTCGAGATGCCGCAGCTCCTCCGGAACATGGCGGCGGGGATGATGATGAGCCCGCCGAGGCTCAGCCCCGACACCTCCGACGAGTCGCCGGACCCATCGGAGGCCGGGGAGAGCCTATGGAGCTACCATGACCCGTAGATTGCATTACCCCCAATTGCACGCCTAGGCCATGGCCAGCAGTAGTGCCAGCAGTGTGGTAATAATACGTGAAACTATACTGAACTAGTACACCGGTAGCGAACCAGAATTGATTATGACAACAACAACAGGAGCAGCAGGTACATACAAGGACCCCCCGGCCGGTGCAGAGCACAGCGTCCTCTATCTGGTAATATAAAGTGTATGACATATAAGCGTAGTGTGACATGCATGCTCGCTAGCTAGTAACAGTGTACTAGTTACCAGAGCATCCATTTCAAGTGCTACTAGCTACTACCATTTCAAATTTTTATTTTTTTCCTACTTCTCCCTTTCATTCAGTTTTTATTTCCTATTTTTGTTTTGAAGCGATTCGGCATGATGGAGCAAAGTACCATCGTTGATGCAATTGGTGGCGTATAATTCTAGTTTTGGTGTAAGATCAAAGCACATGTTTTTGATGTGCCAAGTGGATCGTAGCTAGGGGGACGCTACTACAGTATATATATGTGTGGGTGCCATTGTGTCTGTAGACCATTGATAAGAAAATAGATGTGCACATGCATGCTCCACTTTCCTTTTTTAATAGCGTGTGAAGTTTCAGTGTTGTTTAAATGCATATTACTGGGGAAGTTGGCAGTTGAGATGATCAAAAGGGAAAGGAGAGTTAGGTGGCGAATCTCTCGGCTCTTGGTTACTGGTAGTATATACTAGTATATAGGTTGTTTTCACCACATACTATATATGGTAGGCAGTTTGTTGTTTACTTTAATTATTAAGATATATATAGGTAGTTTGTTGTTTAATTACTTTAATTACTAATTGTCAAAATTTCAGTATTTCCCGCTCCTGGACAATATTTATGCAGACATATATAGCATTGCCACATAGAATGATTTCCTTAAAAAAACATCAGTTTTATTACCTATATATAAATCAGTTTTCTTAGAACTATAATTAATATCAGTAGATCAATAATGTATAGATCCACGGTCGGAAACACTGTTTTCTGTCGCTTTAATACTTTAATATTTTTTTTCATTGTTCTCTCAGTAGCCAAATGTCAGGCAGAACTAACATTGAATATATCACCGGCTTGGGAGGATTTATATTTCATAATAATATATATATTCCGATCATATCGAACTTTTATTTAAACAAAATTATTCTTTCATTTTTAGTTACCCCGGCCTTCTGGGCTGAAAAGATGGTCGTCAATTGTGGACCTCTCTACCGATGTGGGGGTGATTTATGATTGGATGCCTGAATCAGCTCTTTATATCAAGATATTGCTTACATGCATGAGAGCCAAGCTAGGTGCCTGGCTCATAAATCGCTTCATCTAAAGTGTCAGAATTGAAGCATATATAGGAGTTAGTGAGATCTATACCCTTTGGCTCATTCCATAGCTTGGTTTATTTAATCACGGAGTAGTTTGCACCTTCAAAGACTGAACAAATTTGCTCGTCGCAATCCATAAACATCTGTGTGAACAGTGAAAGGCTATAAACATATAGTGCAAGGTGGAAAGCAGGTAAAAGATCTCTCCAGAGTCTGAAAAAAGGTAAAACGAGTAAAAGATCAGTACAACCAAATGCTCTTGAGAACCCACTGCTGAGCAGCAGTAAGGAGCTAGCTTCTTTAGGAAAGGCCAAGGGCCAAGCCCCTGACATCTTGTTTTGAGATAAGGTACAATAAGGTAGCAGATCCACAGTCTATCACTGGTAATAGTCAGCTTAAACAGTTTTACCAATTTGGCGATGGAAAACTGTCAGCTTCCTGGTGAAGATTGAGTGATTTGGCCTGGTTCGATCGTGAGTACGTGCATGTGGGGCATGATTCTTCTGTTTGTGCACTGACACTGTTTCAAGCATGCATCCATACTTTTAGGGACCATATGTTGACATCGTCCAATGGCATATTTTTCAAGGTTCAGTGACTGATGAACCTATGCATTTTTCAGATTTTTGTGATCATCAGATGGAAGGCGGCTATCCGTACAGAAATCTTTATTTAGGGCTTGGTTTTCTCATTGTTACCTTAGCGTTTCCATCTCTCATATGCTGCATTCTTGAGGAGTTCGAAAAAGTTTTCTCGGAAAATTGATGCTAGCTCGCACGAGAAGCTATCTTCTTTACGAAAAGAACAAAATGGTAATGGAGCTTGAAGTTATATATGATGTTTTTACAGGTCATGCGCACGCCGCCCATTTCATTAATTCAAATCCACAAGGGCAACCACAATCTTGGTGCAAGACGACGAGAGACAAAACTTCAACAGAAAATAACCTACTTCTTAAGTACTAACTGAATCGTGAAATACTGAAAAAGGGGGGTAGTGACGCGTTAACTGGATAAAACTGAAACAATAATGCCTATTTTGAGTACTAATAAAGTGAAGAAATATATATGCAGTGCGCGCTCTCTCCGCTTGATTAAATTCTTGTGTGAGCTGAGAAAAAAGTGCAAGTACTTTATTACATTCTTCACTGATCAACATTAGTAAAGGGCTAGCCAGGGTACATCGAATAATATAGGTGATGAGCTCCGGCCTGTATCTAAGATGGGGAGACAGCGACAAGCAGAGTCGTCTCTTTACCGTCTCCAAACACCCGTTTGGTACTTGCTCTCTCCCCGCTACGACCCTCTGGCTACTCAGAGCTAGCGAGAGGCACACACCGGCCAGTACGTGACACTCATATATGCATAATGACTGTCGACAAGTACCCGGCCCAGACGCTGGAACTTTTTGCTGCCGGCCGGCGAGCGCATGCATGCGCCGGCCGGGCGGGCGGGCGGTCCTCCCGTCCGTTCTGTCATTCAGCAGGCACACACAGTCACGGCTGATGGCCACGGCACGACGGCATGCATGGATCGCACATCGCCCCGCGACCGCGAGGGCGAGGACGTACGCCGGCCGATCGATGCGTACGTATGCGGACGCGGCGGCGGCCCCAGGCGCGCGACATGCCCCGTCGCCAGGGGTACGGCGCGACTGTCCCGTCGGGGTCATGCGCCGCTGTGCGCTCCGGAACTCGACGAGCATAT
Source organism: Echinochloa phyllopogon (assembly GCA_033239725.1). Classification (NCBI taxonomy): domain Eukaryota; kingdom Viridiplantae; phylum Streptophyta; class Magnoliopsida; order Poales; family Poaceae; genus Echinochloa; species Echinochloa phyllopogon. The sequence goes on from BTCW01000010.1 coordinate 50,558,353, forward strand.
ATCGTAGGCGCCACACACCCGCTCCCGCGCTCGCTCCAGGGCAGGGCGCGGCGTGTCTGTGCGTGTGGGCCGCCGCCGGCCGGGATAGGGCTATCGTCCTCGCCCACTAACGGACGTGCGCGCCGTGCGCCTGTCGCCGGGGCGCGCGACCGGGTCCTGCGCGCCGAGCCAGGAGGACAGGCGCAAACGATGCGTGACACCGGATGGTCGTACGCCCGCCGGGACCAGGTCGGGCACTCGAAGAACTGCGCGCCTATGGATGGATCAAATTATTGCGGTGGATCGAACCCCGTACGCGGCGGATGGCCACATGCGGGAAACGCCAAGTTGCCACTGAATAATTTCCTGCGTATGCTAGCTAGCAATGCAAGCAGCGGTCTTGTCGAACCAGACTGGTGATGGGCAACCGGCAGCGTTTGGCGAGGAATGACGAGGGAACAGTGTGATCTACAGTACACTTTGCCAGCAACGCCCGCGCGCGCGCGGTCAGGAGGGCCGGCACTTCGGTTGCCCGGCCGTAGCCTACTAAAAGCATAGCTAGCTAGTGGTGGTTTGTGCGGGCGCGCCGGCTCGATCACATCGTGTCCGGCCGTCTTCTAGGATCGGAGCCGGCGATCAGAGAAGATGGAAGTGGCCCGGGACGCCACCGGCGCGCGCCGGACTCGCGTGCGGAATGGGGAGGCCCAGGCTGCGCCCCGAAAGCCGCGAACGGCGAGACGGGCACGGCGCACTGTACAAACAATACGACTGCATAAGGACGGTACGTTTAATCACGATGTCGATCCCTGACATGCTGCCCTCTATGTGTTTCAGAGTTGCAGGACGTTTGTACTACGTGCGGAGGTATGCTACAAGGTTTTGCATGCTTGGAGCTCTTCTTCTTGGCTTGTCTCGAAATGATATTGCCGCGACCGTGTTCTTCTTGGAGTATTCACATTTAAGTTAGCTTTTCTCGATAAATTTCAGTTGATCTTTTCTAGATGAAAAAAAAACTACACCCACGGTACCGCTGCTGCATCAACTAAGAATACACATACATATGTGCTCGTATTTTTCTAAATTTTATTGTAAAAAGTATATATTGGTAGTGGGCGCTAATCAATATCAAGATACTTGAAATAATTTCATCGATCTTAAAATTTGTCAGCTAATCTCTCACGTAAGATCGTAGAATAAAATGGATGTGTGTGCTTATATAGGTGAAGTTAAACATAAAAAACAATGAAAATTTTTGCACACACATTGACCACTAATTAAGGGTATTAAATAAAGTCAGTTTACAAAACTACGTACAAAACCCCCGGGTTAATTCGCGAGATCTATCTAATGAGGCATATGATCGTGTGATTAGAGGATGGTTACTGCAGCATTACTGTAGTAAATCATGAGTTAATTAGGCTCATTAGATTCGTCGCGCAAAATTACACTCATCCTTAAAAATGTTTTATAAATAAACTTCATTTAATACTCTATGCATGTAAGATTTTCTTAGAAAAAAAATAGTGATGCAAAGAAACATGGCCATAGCGGTTCATTACTACACGCCACTTTACCTAAAATGGAAAGTTCAAAATGTAAATTCTCAGCGTATAGAAGAACCGAGCCCATGGCGAAAAGAAAAGGTTTTGAAATCTCAAACGGTCACTAAACTCCACCTATCGCCTTGTTCATTTGGCTTATCCGCCACCAGACCGCAGTACTTTTCTCTCAGAATAAATCAGCCACCGGCCCTGTTTGTTTGACTTATCTTACAAATATACGCATCAATGTAGCATCCAAATTTTTTTCCGCGCATGTTTTATATGGTGTTATTCCTCTTATTTCGGCACCACTATGGGACCGAAAATTTAAGTCGGTATGGGCTGGTATAGTGGTACTACTTTGCAGAAAATCCGTCGCAGATGCGACGCACACATGCGTATACATACGTAAGTATACGTCACGTCGCAGCCTCGCAGGCAGATAGCTCAGGCGTAGACTGCTGTTGCGCGTGTATTCTACGCCCCACGTGTGAACCTGGACGGATTGCGGCGCCACTGGTCGGTTCTTTTCCAGGCCCGTCGCAGGATCCGGGCCAGCTTTAGTTCTGACATTCCGCCGCCTGCTACTATGGACGTCTGAGCGTCCCTGATGGAGATTGGAGGTCCCTGGCGATGGAGAGGTTAGTTCGTTTAGTTTGCAGTATAAACTGCTAATGGTTCATTAGCAAGCGAGTGGTATATATTACTGCTCCTTAGGGTATCCAGATTCTTACTATTCCTGGCTACATACGAGAGGATGGAGTCCATGGAGTTCGAACTTGGAGACGGACCACCGCAGTTGAACAGTAGGAACCGTCGCACGTGCGGATGTCGAGTGGCTAGCAGCAGACAAGAAGTCGTTAGCACGATCTTAGGTTAGATATCCCGGGCCCATGGCCATGTCAGGTGGCCGGGCCCTCTCTTGCCCGTTCTGCCGCATCAGGATTCAGGGAGGCAGGCGCTCACGTTATCCGGCTGGCTACGGTGCGGTACGTGCTACTTACTCCAACATGTCCGGTCGGATCGATGAATTTTCACCTCGAGGTCAATTGCAGAGATGCATGCATGGTTCATGGTTGAGCGCATCGCGTGACAGAGCATCAGTCCCGGTGCATTATAGCATAAATCTGGTGTGTGATGAGAGCCTTTGTCCTCCGGACTCAAGTCAAATGCGGGCTAGCCACCTAATTTGTCATGGAAGAAATAGAGGGAAACGAGAGGCAGCTCTGCAGGCAGTGTGGGGGACTACCACTCCATGGCTCCTTTCATGCGACGAACTATTTCCAGGGAGGTGATTATTGCGAGCTGGTGGCGACCGCTTGTCCGATCCGGAGCTGGAAACCTTCGTGATTGGGCGCCTAATAAAGTGGCGTTGAAACGCATAGTGCTCGCCCAATTCGGAGCAAGGGAGGCCGAGACTCCTTTTGGGCTTTTGGCGGCCTCGAACCGTTGTCTGTGCTAGCGTGTCGGATCGCTCGCCCCCATCCATCATGTTCGTTGTTCTTTGTCCTGGTTCCCGACTCTTCCCGGTAATTTTCCCAACCCGGCCTTTTCCTGGGGCCCTGACAAACCTGCGGGTACTGTTTGGTAGTATCTTGGATGATGCGGCTGTTTAAGCTGCAAATCTTTGTTAAACCGCTTGATTTCGTGGTCGATCGAGCGAGCGACAGCAACGTCCCGCACCTGTGCCGTCGAAACAGGGGGCACGATCGCTTTCGGCGATCCCCGACGCGGAAAAAACAGCCACGCCGGGAATGATCGACCAGATCGAGGCCCCGTTTCAGATGCCGTGCGCCCATCCTTTGTTGTACAGGCCGGGCCCGATGCGATGCCGCCGCGCGCCCGGCCACCCGCCGGAACGGCGGCGACACATACAGGGCACGGGTTCGATGCGCGGGCGGCGGGCATCGCGGAAGCCTACGACTCCCGGCTGCAACAAGTGAACAAGGGGTTGCGGCTCGCGGGCAGGGCACGCCTGCCGCCGGCGCTCGCTGTTTTTTCCACGGGCGACACGTACGAATCTGCCGAAAGGCGCGTATGATCCTCCTCTCCAACAGGTCGCCGTCTCCGGCGGAGAAAAAAGATGGCGCTCGTACGTGGGCGCCGCCTGGTCGGCGGGGGCGGAGGGCCCCGCGACGGGGAAAGGCAGCGTCGTTTCAGCGGCGATGTACGATCGGGGGCGAAAGGAAAAGGAGGGCGCTCGGCTCTCTCTCTCAACAGTGGCGACGCACTCGATGGATGTTAATTTATCAACGAGAGGTGGTTCTCCTGTTACGATTGGCGAATGGCGACCATGCACGTGCACAGTGTTTGGGTCACGGACCAATGGGTGGAGAGCGCATCGACGAGACGGAATTGAGTTTTCAATTCCACTCTCGGGCTGGTCTTGGCCGTGAGTGCCCGACTTGTATTAGTTTACGCCGCGATTCGGCCTGTGTGATTGTGTGAACCGACGGATATATATCGTATCGCCGCATTATCTTTTCTTCCTCTTTCCGCTACAGGTTTTGCCGTTTTCGTGTTCACTGGGGCCGGCCGGTTTCGATTTGTCATCGCGTGCTAGCTCCTGAATCCTGGCTGAGATGAACACTGGTGGTTGTTGCATGCATACACTTGCATTATATTGTCAGGGGAAGGGATACTTGGACGCGTGCATGCCCGCCTAAAGCTTCGTTTGTCGATTAATGGTCCACCTACGACACGATCGGCTCGGCGATTGGGTGAGACGTGTTTGCACGCACACCGTGATCGTGATGCGGGAACAGTGGTGATTGATTTGACAGTTTGACCAGTCATTTGGGCAAAGCAGGGCCAACGATGGAAAGTGTTTTTGGCTACCACTGATGATCGAGGCACATTTTCTTCGCAGATTTCATTGATTAGTCACCTTGATATGTGAAGGGAAACATGTCCAATTGCGAAACTGTTCGCCACCATTCTCAATTTGATCTCCTTTTTGGCTATAAAGCGTGCTCACTTTTCAGTTGGCTGGCCCGTCCTTTTCTCACGAGCGTTCTGAAGGAATCAACCTCATATAACATAATAACAAGACAAACTTGCTTTTTTACAAGCCTTGCATTTGTTGATTTTCACTCCTACAAATTCACTCGACTATGCACGTAGGTAATCATTTTGCAAATGCATGTAATAATTTTCACGGGAATAGCAGCCTCCAAATAATTGTACTATTTTAATTGGCCGTATATATGGAGAGATGTTTATAAACCTGTAACAAATTAGTTGGTCCATCTGGCCAACCATTGGTTGCATACTGCCATACTGCCATGGGGGAACTGAACATTTCCTGTCAGTCGGACTCTGCCCAGTAACCAACGTGCGGCCCTTGCACGCCGGTTAACTACCCGCGGTGCCCTACTGCACCAGCGCCGGTAACCGAGATAGCTAAAATATAAAATATAGCGTGAAAAGTGCTGTAAGGCTCCACGGTAAAGTAAACGCTGGCAGATGTAATGGCAGTTCACGGTAAATCCAGCGTAATAGAAGGGTTAGGCTAGGTTAGCCGGAGCCCTAACATTCTCTTTCCTCGTGGCAGTTGGAAGATAATAATTAAAAGTAGATGAATAAAATATATGATTGTTAGATATAAAGTAAATATATAGAGTAACAAGAGTGCGGGAGAAGCTGATATAGAGTAAATAATGTCAGTGATGTGTCTAAAATATTCCTTTTAGAGTAAAAATTTAGAGTAGCAGCGGTGCAGATAGCCTAATGCTATCCAACAACCGGCAAATGTAATGTGCCCGACAGAATTTAATTCTATTTCGTACTGTGTGATAAGAGATGAAAATGATCGGATCATCTAGGTAGCTACTACTGGAAATATTGAGTATGACGCGCCTCTCATAATCTCATGAAAAAGCTGACTATGACCGGAATAAGCCTAAGATAGCTATCACCACTCAGGCTGCTCGCACTGAGGCTCGGTAAACCGAGACGGCAAAGGCCACCTCAGAAGATGCCGCGCGGGATAAAGCTTGGACGTCTGCAGCGGCAGCCAGCAAAAAAATCTCTAGACGCTAAATGCTCCCGCGAACCGCTACATGCAGAGAGAGAGACGCCCGCGCTAAAGCGTCGAGTCGCCGCCGCTGCAGCCCGGCGCCGCTGCCTCGCACTCCGCCCGGCCGCACACGCCCGCCGCCGCCCGCCCGTGCGCTCGGCCGCCCGGCTCGCCCACGCTCGGCCACGCGCGCTCGACCACCCGCCCCGCCGCGACCTCATCGCTGACGAGGAGCACCAGCACGACGCCGAGGCTGTGGCCTCCGTCGCCACGCGCAGCCGCGCCTCTGACGAGGAGGAGCGCGAGCAGCAGCAGTAGGCCCAGCGTCGCGAACAGCTTCAGCCGCCCCACGAACGACGACGAGCCTCGGCCCTGCCGCGGCGGCTGCTGCTGCATCCCGATGTTATCCCCGCCACCCCCGCCCGCTGTCGCGGCGAGCCCACCACCAGCGGCCGTATGCGTTGAAGACGGTGACGAAGACGAGGTTGTGGAGGAGCTCGTCGCGCGAGATGGCGCCCAGGTCGGCCTTCTCGGTGTCGTCCAGGACGCCGGCGGCGGCTTCGGCGAAGTAGGCCATGAGCTCGGCGTAAGGAAGGCCGGCGGAGGCTCGGTGTCGTCCAGGACGCCGGCGGCGGCTTCGGCGAAGTAGGCCATGAGCTCGGCGTAGGGAAGGCCGGTGGAGGCTGATGGCGGGACTGGAGTATGGGCGGTGGGGTGTAGCGGCGGCGACGTAGAGAGGGAGGGCGCCGGCGGTGATGGAGGCGTGGAGAGGCGGAGCCGAGGAGGGAGAGAGTGAGGGGAGAATGAGAGGGAGTGATTCAATCAGAATATATATAATATGTTTGGTAGTGGGTGTAGAGATTGTGATAAAGATTGAATGAGTGTGAAAGAAAATAGTATAGAGTAGAGAATTTCGATGACGAATATTCTTTTTTAGAGAGTGTGGTAGAGATTTATGAGTGCGAACAGCCTCACCTAGGAGAAACTCTCAAAAGATGGTTGTGCTTAGGCCCTTAGCTGTCCACTCAGAGATAAAATTGCTAAAGAACATCTAAATTCCTGAGCTGGTGCCTGTTGTACACTTGTACATGCAGCCGAACGGTTCTAGGTTGATAGTCACTCTAGGTTTTGTGTTCCCATAAAGATCGTTGCTTTTTCCCCAATTTCCTTTATTTACGATTTCTTTTTTTTGGTCAGATTCTAGCCCAAAGGTATACGGGAAAAGGCCGGCCTTCTAGGATAGATGCCCGGAAGTGTTTGGGCTGTCCAAACAAATTTGAGGCCGGCGCAGAAGTGTTTGGGCTGTCCAAACAAATTTGAGGCCCAAATATTTTGCTGTGGCAGCTTTGCGTCCATCATCAAAGGGCCCAGGCAACAAGCCAGGTGGGCTGGTCCGCTGGGGCATGTGGTGGTGGTGGCCGCGCGCCGCGCGCCTGAGATACGCAGGAGTTTTACGATGTCACAACCCTTCCCAAAATAGAGTACAACACTATAGTGTGAGGTCTTTTTTTAAAAAAAAATGGTTCAGGAGCACATTGCACAGCCTATATGCCAATATGTGTATGTGTATGTGTATCATCATCCTTGTTCTAAATGCGTATGTATAGCCATGGACCGTGGATGGCGAAGCGTCTACGCAATTATGCAACGCCGTTACGCCAGTGTAGGCAGGACACGCCATTAAGCCTTTCCTAATCAAAGCAAGATACAGCAGTGATGACCTCGTACGTTTCCTCTAGAAGATTTATGCTAGATTCATACAGAACAGCGTTGACAAATCCCCCAACTGAAGACATTGAGTAACTCACGAGTCCACCACGCCTTCGTACAGAAGAAGTCAAATATAATAGTAAGCATACACGTACGAGTCTACTACTACCTCGGCGACCCTCAAAGCACGTACGGCATGCGCGCAAGTTGCGGGCGTACAGTGCCAACTGCCAGCCAGCGGTCGCCATTTATTTATCCAGTCGAAAACGAAAGAAGAGCCATGGCCATCTCTCTGGAAGCCGGAGACAAACGCCAGCGATACGCCGAGTCGCTCTCCATCACTGGCAATCTGGAAATCCCCGATCCGAGAGACCAAGTCCAATATAACTGCCGCCTAACCGTGGTGCCGGATCCTCTGCGAGGCTCCCCGCCGTCCGATCCCTTCGTACGGCGTACAGAGAGAATCCCGCGCTATCCTACTCGCACGAGTGCGCATCAAACTACCCACTTGAGAGCGGCGCTAGGCCCAGCGAGCGGGTCCTTTTCAGCACGCGTCTCCGTCAGAGAGAAAAAGAGCCCTAGCGCCCAACAGCAGCGAGACGGGAGGAGGGGAGGCCCATCCGGCCCACCTCAGATCCCATGCCTGCGCGTCCCGCGCGTCCCCGTCGCCCCCCCGACCCCGCGAGCTCCAGCTGGTTCCGACCCAGCTGACCCTCCGAGCCCGACGAGCCCTCTGCCCCCCGCCCCGACCCATCAAGTCGCGCTACCTGGCTGGCGCCTCCCGAGCCGCACCGCGTGGGAACAGTGCACGCGGCCACGTCCCTCTCCACGCGCTAACCTATATAACCCGCCACCTTTCCCTCCAAATTCAAACCAGATGCTCCGACTCGTTCCGCCCCCTGCTGCTCCCCACCGCACCACCACCCGGGCAGCGGCGGCCATGGACGCCGGCGCGTCCAGCAGCGACTACTCATCCTCGGGGACGCCGTCACCGGTCGGCGGCGGCGGAGGCGGCGCGGACGGCGACGACGCCGGCGGCTCCTCCTCGTACATGACGGTGTCGTCGGCGCCGCCCAAGCGCCGCGCCGGGCGGACCAAGTTCAAGGAGACGCGGCACCCCGTGTTCAAGGGCGTGCGCCGCAGGAACCCGGGGAGGTGGGTCTGCGAGGTGCGGGAGCCGCACGGCAAGCAGCGGATATGGCTCGGGACATTCGAGACCGCCGAGATGGCCGCGCGCGCGCACGACGTCGCCGCGCTGGCGCTGCGCGGCCGCGCCGCCTGCCTCAACTTCGCGGACTCGCCGCGCCTGCTCAGGGTGCCTCCCATGGGCGCCGGGCACGACGAGATACGGCGGGCGGCGGCAGTGGCGGCCGAGCAGTTCCGGCCGGCGCCCGATCAGGGCAATGCGGCCGCCGGGAAGGTGCCCGCTGCACCGCCGGAGGCCTGCTTGACCAGCGCGACGCAGAACCTCGATGACCCGTACTGCATTATCGACGACAGGCTCGACTTCGGGATGCAGGGGTACCTCGACATGGCGCAAGGGATGCTCATTGACCCGCCGCCGATGGCTGGCTCGTCCACGGATGGCGGCGGCGACGATGACGACGGTGAGGTCAAGCTTTGGAGCTACTGATGATGGATCGCGCGTCTGAAGCGGAGCTAGCAGCTTGCATTGGGCAAATAACTTCCCTGTACAGGCTATGGGAAGAGTCCGGTACCGATGAGGTGTACTGCTGGTTGCCCTTTCCCTTGGTAACTTGCCGGTAATGTTACTGTACCTTTTCCCTGCTCTTCTGATGAAGTGTGATCAGGAGCAGCAGAAGACTGGGGCTTCCCAGTTTGGTAGACGGTTATGGGCATTTGGAGCTGGATCATCACCCGTGCTGTTTGTTGCACAATGCATGAGATCAATGGTCTCGAGAGTGATTAGAGCACTTGTGTAATAAGCAGCAAAAACATGTGGCTTGATGTATGGATTTGCAAATGACCCAGTGTTATTGCGGCATATTGAGAATTTGAAATGTTGCAGGGATCACCAAATGAGAAACAATCCAGCTAAAACTGAACCAAACCACTTGATTATGAGGATCCGTTATCTGCACTGATCTAAGTTAATTTAGTTCAGCAGTTCTTCAGACTTATAATCTTTACTACGATAATGATACTACCACAATGAATAGTGCCGCAGTTTCATACTTTATTCAAGTTGTAATGCTAATTTTAGTATTTAGAGCTTAACCTCTTTTTTCTGTAAGAAAAACACAATACGCAGAGCTAACGCCACTTGTTTCAGTAGTGAAAATTTTACATTGCCGACAGCTTTGTAAAAGGTGAATCTTGTTCACGAAATTTTAAATGCTAAATCATTTGAAGTATAAAATCAACACTTCGCTACCCACAAACGCCTTTTTTACTTTTAACAGTGGACTATCACATGTTAATTAGAAAAGGAAAAATAGAGGGGTCCCCTTTCAGATTTATTTACGTCATGTTGCTATGAGGATGTAGCATCAAGGTTGTCAACAAGAAAGAATGCCAATTACAGAGTAGTATTAATTCTGATAGTTACATTGATGTTTTTAAGGGAAGAACTAAGAAGAACATTTAACTTGGACAGAGGACAGTTCTTATAATCTCTTCTGAGATATCTTCATCCATCCATGACAAGTCCAAGTACAATCTGAATCAGGATAACATAAAAGCACTGCTATACTTCATTCTATCGACTGAGTCTGACTGCTGTCTGAGCACTAGTCCTTTTTAAGGGTATGAAAACATTCTTCCTGCTTATCCTATACAAAGTGCCAGCTCGTGGTTTGCATTGGAGATTTGCAGCTAATGATGGCCAACTGATAACGGAAAAGGCTTTGACGATGTCAACAAAGCCCCATCTAGGCCTAAGCTGGCAAGCCGCGGGAAAAAGCGGTCCATACCATAGTCAGGTCTCCCGTCACCTTCACATCAGAGCTCATCTGACTATCAGAGTGGAGACTGACGGCCACTCGCTGTCGCGCTCCTTCCTCTGGATCGGTCGGGCGGGCGGGCGGCTCGGACCGCAAGTTTCTCTTCCAAATTCCAGCCCAACAAAAGTAGCAGCGCCCATGTCATCTGCCAACCGTCAGCACACGGCGCCTTGGCTCCTCTCCGGCTCTCCCGCCCCTCTTTTTTTACCCAGTCCTCCCGCGGGTTCCCGCCGCCGCCGCTGCAGAGAATAGAAGTTTCTGTCCACTCTGGGTCTCTGGGAGCGTCGTCCCTGGTCTCTACTCTCTAAGACTAGGGCTCGGCTCAGATTCAGCTTGTTTCCGCGTGCAGCTGAATGCAGCATAGTAGTTCTAGAACGGTATGGTACGGTGGTATACTGATGGTATGAGTGTGATTGGTGGACTGAGGCTGCGAGAAAGCGTGTGAGAACGCTCAATTCCCGGTTAATTTTTGGGAAGATCATCTGCTGACCTGCGTTTTATTTTGCTTTGTCGCCGCGGAAGGAGCTCGGTTACTAAACTGAGAGCAGGATTAGTCATGCTCTAACTATAGTTAAGCACCCCTTGCACATTCGGAACTTTTTTGCACAAGTATGAGCTGGATGAATAAATTTTTGCTGATCTGATCTGAATCCATGATGCTGCAAGTACGCTCAATCAACATAATTCTGCCCTGTGTGGAATGACACCATCAAAGTCAAAGAAACTCAGGGAAAAGCAATTTCCCTGTGTGGAATGATTTCATCAAAGTCAGAGAATTTTATCTTGAAGGGAGAATCGTGATGATTGGTAATTGTAACTAGACTGATTTTTGAGGAATACTCTTGGACTGATTTCTTTTAGAAAATAAAAATTCGTGGTCAGTTCTGTATTTGCAATAAAACCAAGTTGTTTTTGTTGATGGGATTTGCAAGTGTCTTTCACAAGATGGTTAGATGAAGTCAAACACAATTCAGAAGAATGCATGCATGATCTTTTAGCAACTGCTGTCATAACAACTGAAAATAGCTTCCCAAAATGGAGTTCCAAAAAATCCATGAAATTCTCTGTCAAGTCCATGGAGCTTATGCCATAATGAAAGCTGGTCTTCCCTATAGAATGATTTGGAAAGTAAAATTAAAATATTAACCTCAATGTTTTTTAAATGCTATCCCCACAAAAATAGTTTCATCGAACGTAAATGATAAGAGGATGACGAAAAAGTACGCTTTTAGTTTTAAATGAGAATAAAACAATTCAACATCAGCCTTTTATTGTACCACGGTCCAAACTATGCCTTCTTTTCTTGCGGTATTGAGTTAATGAGATAAGAGATGAAACCATGTATGCATTATTTTCAACACGACTTGTGTCTTACATGTGTTATCTATGAAATAACATAATGAAACATCGTGTATTACATGGCCTATTTCACCCATGAACTAAATATTTTGTTGCTTATGTGGTATTCTTGGAAACATGATATCATCATGAAACCTCCAAATGGAAAAAAGCCTAAGGTTTCAAACACAAGAAATCTTAGTTAAGACCCCTTATATTTCTTGCCAATGTGTTGATAACAACTGAACTACTTTCGTTTGAAATATGAGGAATTCTTATATTTGAGGACAACGATAGTTTTTTTTTTGATAAATGGACAAACATAGTACTTAACTTTGCTTCCTTGATAATGAAATCCGGGTGTATCTCCGTTATGAAAAAGAATGACTATAGTATGAATAGCCGGAAAAAAAAACTCCATCCAGCCGCAAAAGGCACTGCGTAAGTTGGTCCAAGAATAAAAGCTGAAAAAAATTCCTGCCCTCTTGAATACGAAATTAGTGATGTCTTGCATTATATGTTTTCTCACATGTTCTTTGTATCATACATTTTCTCACACGTTCTATAACACGTTATATATATACTGGGAAACAGCTACTCAATGATGGTGATGCATCCCGACCTTCCCAATAGAATTCGAGTGCCACGGTCGACCTAGGTGCATGCCGGTCTCCTCCTGTGACTGTGATTGCCGAAGGCCTTGGCTAACAGGCTAGCTAGGTGTGGATTTGACAGAGAATTTCATGGTGATTGCGTGCACCTGCAATTAGACCAGCAACAAAAACGATCATCTAGCTAAATGTGGCTACGGAGATGGTGGCATTCAGGTAAGCAATGCACTCGGTCGGCAAGCTGAGAAATGTGTTCATGAATAGGTCATCGATTGGGTCGACGACGGCCACCCCAACCAGCTCGCATCTCCCTTGATCGTCCATTCTTTCTCCAGTGCCGGATCTTATGGCTCCCCTGGACTCCTCGGAGGTCAGTGTTGTGTCGACGAACAATGGCGGTGCTTTGTAGACGCTCCCGACCGAGAAACAGAACCTCGACCTGAACTTGAGATCAACCTGCAAAAGGAAGATAAGCACACTGCCTGTCAACGCCATTTTTTTTCCGAGAACATTTCTGCGCGTCATTTCGACAAGAAATCAGCCATAGCTTAGTTCTGATCTTGTTCATCACATATTCGAATTACAGGTACTGAACAACGGGGTTGCTCTTGGAATAACAAGATTGCTGTGCGCAATCGGAATGCCTGATAGCCACAAATTACAGTGCATCGATGGAGAGGAAGATGGCGTCTGGACGGTTACCTGACCAGTGGCTTGGTCGATGGTTCCACCCAGGGCCTCGGGCAAGATTTCAATCTTGAGGAACGGCGGCAGCGGCAGCCCGAGGAACCTGGTCGTGGCGCCGGACATGGGCGGGATGTACAGGCTCGCCACGTCGAAGTCGACTAGCACCTTGCCGCCCTCGGCGGCGCGCGCCGCGCCCACGCCGCGGCCGCCCTGCGCGTCGTACGCGAAGTCCGGATACCTGGCGATGCCGAGCCGGCACCCCTCCCGCGTCCGGAACTCGACGCCAAGCGTGCCGGCGCCGGGCCGCGCTTGCGCCGGCGCGACGACGGCGGGGGAGGGTTGCTGCTCGCTTCCGCGGGCGCATGCTACCACCGCGGCCGCGCGTCTGATCGACGGGGCCCGAGGGAATCTCCGGAGCGCGCCGGCGGCGGAGTACGCGCGCGGTTGACTCGGATTCGCGAGTTTTTGCAGGGTTGGGAGGCTCGGCGAGGAGGTTTTGATGCTGCCGGTGCCGGATGCCATTGGGCTTGGGCGTGCGCGGTGGCACTGCAACGACGGTGAAAAGCAGCTGACGATGTGACGATGCAGTTTTCTGGTTCCGGGTACGAGAGGTAGCAGTGGCCTTCAATGGCCATGGCATGGCTTATCGCTTCGATTTGTTGCCACTGATTTTGACCAGTTTTCCCGAGGCCTGGATTTTGCCACGCCTGTCCTAGTTTCAATAAGTGGGCCTTGGCATCTCCTAGGCGGATAATCAGTTTCAATAAGTGGGTCTTGGCATCTCCTAGGCGGATAATGCGGACGATATCGGGCCTTCCCAATATTTCTTTCCGAATGAGATTTTCAATTGTCAATGCATTTCCAGTGGATAGCGGGCCAGGCTTTACTTGGCTAGGCCCAATTTCAACTTGCCAACGCTTGATGTATTTTTTTATATTTTACCGAAAGGGGAATTACACAATTTACGAAAATAATAAAAAACAATTACTGATTTTCAGAATTTAAATAAATTGATTGCTCGAGAGACTAAGTAAGATCCCATCTAAACACTTTAAGTCTACTAGCAAATATGCCCGTGCGTTGCAACGAAAAGAAAACTATACACGTGTCAGCCTAATAACCATGTTCTAAGACCCCACTCAAGCTGTTTGCCCGTATCAGCTGGGTCAAGACCGTGATGCCCGTGTTAAAGAACCATACTGTAGCGCGTGGAACCAAGGGAACCAGTGTCTATGCGCGCGGCCCAGCTAGCCAAAATGCATGCGAGGCAATCAGCACGAGCAGGGAAATCCTCAGGACTGTTTTTCTTTTGGTTTTGCCGGTTGTGGTAAAGCCACGCTTTTTTTCTATGTTTCACGTAACGACGGGGCTTTTCGGTTTTGACAGGTTTTTTCTCTCGGGATTTTGAGGTCAGCGCGAATTAGGAAACGACCGATAAAATTGAGGGGCAGAATCAATACTACCTGCTTTAGAATTAGAAATAGAATAGATTAGGTAAAGATACATTATGGTTTTTATAAAAAAATACAACATAAAGGATGGTGGGTTGATTTCTATAGATATTAGGTTTTTTTGTAAAATTATGACGTACCGCGGAAGCAATCCTTGTTTTATAATTAGGTAGAGAGGTAGAGATATAGATATATTAATCAGCAATGCCGATATAGTGTAATTGTATGCGCCCCGTATTTCTTCTCGAAGCGCCTAGAAGTCGAAGCTGGGCCCACTTTCCCATTTTTTATTCTTATATATTTGTCACACCCGGTTTTAGAAAGAAAACCAGGTGCATCTCATATATGCGCCAGGATCAAATTTACACACATATAGTAGACGTCACAAGTGAATATCCATAACCATGCATACGAATGAGTATTAAAGTATATTTATTACAATATCAGAGTTGACACAAACGTCATAGCGGAAGACTTAAATAAATGTTTAACTAAACGAAACGAAATAACTCCATCTCCACCTACAGTTGACTGGCAGACTCGCCTAGAATTCCTCAAAGTCAGTAGTAAAATCATCAAAATTCTCCCAATCTGAGCAGCAATCCGAGTGTGGTCGATGCAATATAAATAAACAAGAGAGAGCACATGTCGTACTCAGCAAAGTATGGAAATAAATGACATGCTAGGCTTTATAAAGTGGAAGGCTGAAAGGATAGCTGCATTAAGCACTTTTAGTGGGTCAAATTTTATTAAGCATCTATTTACTAGCAGATATAAGTATATACCAACCACAATTTAATGATAACATAAACCCATCAAATTCAGGTAAACCACAATTTAGATCATATTCTGATAGATTAATCATGTGAGGGTCCAGGTCGCTCATGACCGTGAGCACGGCTGTTATAACAGTTTTACACTCTACAGATGTTGTACACATTCACCATAAGCCGTGATTCCCATTGCCCGAAAGCATGTACCCTTCCCACACCACGTGGACCGAATACTGGGTTTCACTATGAGACCTTTACAAAGATACTCTAATAAGTGATAGTTCGCTAAGGCTTCCGGTTCAGGAGCAAAGCATAACCCTCCCTAGTGAGTCGCGTATCTTAGCAAAGCCTACCGCTCAAGAGGACCGAGCTATACCTCGTCAACCGCCGCACCTGTTGCCCCTTTCGGGTAAAACTATCCCAAACCAGAATACCTAATTAGTCAGTCAAAGCCAGAGCCACATAGCACTTATGGTTGCACTGTTTTCCTGGGTGGTCGCTCCATGTTTCAATTAAAAGAGGTGATCTTGTCATTATTCAATTAAAATATAATAATGGAACATAGAATAGGGGTTTCATTAGACCAAATCCCAGTTGAGCAACTAAGAATCATCTACCAGTCAAAATTAGTTTAATGACCCAGCTGCAAGGTATGGTAAAAGAGACTAGGAAATCCTTAATGGGACCCAGCAATATTAATGCAAGCGATAAATAAATGGTGTAATTAAAATGTATGTCATTTAGGTATAAACGGGCATGATCAAGGAATACTTCCCTTCTTCCCAACCCTGCTGCTGCTCAAACTCTTCAACAACTGGTTCTTCGAACACTTCCTCGAACGGCGCGTTTCCTATACGCATCACACGAACACATACAAGAAAACAATACAATAAATAAGAAACAGTACACCAAACAATTCGAACAGAAGAAAACAACATCACAAAACAAATCTACGCGTTACCACGAAAGCGTGAGCGCAAGAATCACTAAAATCGGAATTAAAACGCAAAAAATATGGCTTTTCTAAGGTTAAGGGACTTGCTGGCAAAGTTTTAAAAGTTCCAGGGGCTTAACTGTGAAAATCCGAGGGCTAAAACATAATTTTGTATTAAACTATGGGGGTTTTCATGTAAAAAGACAAAAGTTGGACCTCGGGTGCAATTTTAAAACTTGTAGGGGCTAAACCGAAAGAAAAAGGACTTAGTTAGAAATATTTTTGAACGGCTCAGGACCGCGGGTTGATTCACCAAAACTTGAAGGGCTTCTTTGTAAAACGTCCTAGTTGACCGGTACTCGGTCTTTTTGGGACGAACTCGGCCGTTGGATCTCGATCCAACGGTCCGGGATCGATCGGGCGAGGAGGCTCGCCGGAGACGACGACGGACGATGGTGGCGACAAGCGCGCGCGGCGGCGCTTCGCCGGAGCTGCGCGGATCTCGGCCTAGAGGCCATCAAAACGGACGGGAGATGGACGGGGAGCACAAGGGGGAAGTGGCGAACTCACTCCGGGGGTTCTTGGCGGCTGCGGAGCGTCGACGGCGACCGGCGACGAGAGAAGGCGGCGGCGGCGCTGCAAGCTCGTCGGCGAGCACAAATTAGGCACGGGTGCGGCCGAAACTTACATCAAGACGCGAGGGCAGCTTCACTGCTTCTTACCGAACTTCCCAGGGCAGAACTTGGCGAGAGGGAGGCGACGACGAAGCGACCCGGCGGCGCGGCAGCGGAACTCCACTCGGCGGCGGTGAAGGTCCAAGGCGGCGCTAGGGTTTGCGGGCAAAGGCGACGCGCGAAAAGAGCGGGGAGGAGTGGAAAGCCAGGACGCGCGGGAAAAAGAGGGCTTGACCCTCGGCGTGCGCGCCCGAGCCCAAGATGACGGCGCGGCCCGAGTCCGGCTCGGGGACGACGGTCCTGACAGGCGGGCCGCGCCTGTCAGCGACGCGGGAGCGGGAGAGAAGCGGAGTGGGCCGGCGCGGAGGCGATGGGCCGGAAAAAGAGTTGGGCTGGGGAAAGGAAGAGAAGTAGAGGGGGCCCAAGCAGACCGGGCCAAGAGTTAGAGGGGCAAACTCGGACCGGCAAAGAGTTGGAGGGGCGAAACTAAACCCGAGAGAAAACAACTAATCTAAACATCAAACAAATTCAAATTAAATTCGAATTTAAATAGAACTTAAATTCCAAATTAATTGAACAGCAAGCAAAAGACAAATGCAACAGCATGAATGCATCAACAACTTATTTTGACTAAAAATTATTTAATATGATATTTAAATTGATAAAAGGCTAGAAATTGCAATTAAACCATAGAAAATTTATTTATGCCTTAATAAATCCTAGAAAAATTCAGAAAGTTGCTACAATTTACTTGTGATGAATTTTAGGGTGTTACAATATTAGACACTGTATATCAATTTATTTATATATTTAGAAAATGAGAAATCAACCCATCCGGCCGTCCGTCGGCGCCGCCACCGCCACCTACGCGCCGCGTGCGAAAAGCCGGAGTCGGGCCCTCGGTTCTGCCCGCGACCGCGCGCGAGCTAAACCCGACCCAGCAATCGGGCCACCGCCCCTTTCCTCTCCGATCCGGATCTCCCCACCCGCTCCGGCGAGCCATCGCCGCGTCGCCTCCACGCGACCGTCTACCTCATATATCTATCTATCTGCCCGACTTCCCCGCCGCCGCGCGCGCCCAAGCCTTGGCTGCGCCCCCCGCATATACCTGCTTGCTTATCTGCTCCCGAGCCCAGCAAACCCTAGTCGCCGCCGCCCATGGACATAGAGACCGACGGGCGATTCGGCAACAAGCGCGTGCACAATCGCCTCGGCCCGGGCTCCGGCGGCGCCCCGTCATCTACCACTGGGAAGGTCTGCAACTTCTGGCGCGCCGGGCGGTGCAATCGCTTCCCGTGCCCCTACCTCCACAGCGAGCTCCCCGAGGCGGCGGCGCCGCCCAAGCGCTCGGCGGGACCCGGGGGGAACGTCTGGCGCAACCCCAGCACCGGAGGACGAGGAGGCGGCGGTCATAATAGATGGGGGAGGGGTCCCGGAGGCGGCAGCGGGGTTTCGAGCCACAAGCCGCCGGACAGGCCCTGCAAGTACTTCCTCGCCGGCACCGATTGCAACTACGGCGAGAGGTGCCGCTATCCCCACAGCTACTGCATAAGCGATAGTATCACGATGCTCACCCTACTCAAGGGCCACGAGAAGGTATTCTTAATCGAAGTTGCCAATCCCTGTCTGGTAAAACATGTCAAGTTACTAAATGAAATGCTCTTGATGCAAGCTGCTAACTGAAATGCTCTTGATTCGTTCAGGGTGTTACGGGCATTGCACTGCCCGCTGGATCGGACAAGCTGTATTCTGGGAGTAAGGATGGAACTGTTCGCATGTGGGATTGCCAAACCGGTCAGGTAGCTGAGGCATTCATTAGATTGAATCTTCGAGAGTTTTTTATGTACCTTATATTTTAAAAAAGAATTCAGTACTTCTTTGCTGTTGGTGGTCTGCTAGTGTGCCGGTGTCATCTCTATGGGTCGCGAGGTTGGGTGTATGATCAGCGAAGGTCCGTGGTTATTCGTTGGAATACCTGATGCGGTGAAGGTAAGTACTACTTCAAATTGCATTACTCACTGTTTCATAAGTCGGGGCTACCTACCCCATCAATTTGATAACCTCTAGGCATGACTCTCCCTATAATTGCCTGTGTAGGCCACCTAATCGGTGATCGGACACTAGGCAGTAGGCACCACTGCTGCTCCCCTAACCTTGTTTAAATTCAGATATTTACCACCCTTGGTATTCTGCATGAATGTTAATGCATGATCTATTCCTTCAGGTTTGGAATATGCAAACAGCAGCGGAAATGAACCTTACTGGACCAACTGGGCAAGTCTATGCACTTGCTGTTGCCAGTGAGTTACTCTTTGCCGCAACACAAGTAAGCTTCCCATCTTCGCGGTTTATCTTTGTTTTGTCTTGAAACTTCTGATTCATATACTCAATTATCTTTTCTTTGACTGGATGCTCCATTCTCTTTTGGTGTGCTTGGTGCAGGACGGGAGGATATTGGCATGGAGATTTAGCACAGCAACTAACTGTTTTGAGCCAGCTGCTTCCCTTGATGGGCATAAGCTTGCTGTTGTTTCATTAATAGTAGGAGGCATGAGGCTTTATTCTGCTTCAATGGATAAAACGATCAGAGTATGCGAAACTTGTTGACACTTAGCCAGCTCATTCATATGATAGATTCAATTTGCGTGGAAGCATATGTTGCATCATGAGATTTTAAATTCTTCTTGATGTTTACCCCTGCTTTGTGTCAACATTCACATAATGCCATATTGATTTTTTATCTTTTTCTGTTCCTTCTTCCTTGTGGTTGAAGTTTACGTTCAATTAACCCCTCATACTTTACACGGTTATTGTTTCTTTAGTATTTAAGTGTCAGATATTGCTACGGATGATGGACTACGATCAGCGCATGAATACCTTCTAGTATTCAGTAAAAATAAATTCAGGAAAATGTTGAAACTTAATGCTGGTGCAAATCTGTTCCTGATTAGGTTACTTATTATATAGGTGGTACAAGCACGCATCATATAGTATCTGCAGTTGCCCTTTATACCCTGTAGTAGCCTGTTCACATGGATAGGTGGTACAAGCACGCATCATATAGCACGCATCATATAGTATTTGCAGCTAGTGTTTTGAAAAATAAGGAGAAATAAAGGGAGTGTTTGTTTCCTGCCATGCTCTACCAAGCCTAAAACACTGCAGCCACAGAACAAAAGGCTGCTGCTTGGTTGAGCTAAAAGCTGCGGCAGCCACCGGCCTCTTGAGCACAAAATCCCACCACAGCTGTGGTGCAGCAGCTTAGGTGCCGCTGCAGCTGGCGTGGCAGTGAGCCAAATGCACCCAAAAACACTGTAGTACTGGAAATTTTTGTTGCCAAAGAATACCTGTGTCAGCGCTGGTCGATATGCTAGTGGGATAGTAGATACTTGATGGTTCATCTGAAAGTTGAATTTATTCTCAGTGAAATGAATGCTCGTTACTCCAGTATTTATGTCTTTGCTCTTGAAATGGGATATCACTTGTGTTGTAATGTGCATGGCTTGTTAATTGAATTGATTGTTAGTGATAGGTGTCAGATGACTCAGATATTACTTTATTGCATATTGCAGTTTTCCTATCAAGACAACAGAAGTATCCTTGTCTATTTTGTTCACTTCACTTTACAAATTGTAATAACAAAAGGTGTGATTTCAGGTATGGGATTTGGCAACATTGCAGTGCATACAGACTCTTTCTGATCATACCGATGTCGTTATGTCTGTGTTGTGCTGGGATCAGTTTCTATTATCTTGCTCTTTGGATCAAACAATAAAAGTTAGTTCTCATCCTTGCCTTCATTTTGTTGAGTAATTTTGTAAATACAGATGTTGCCCTTCTCAGCGCTGTTCATGGTTAATATATATTTTGGTGCAGGTTTGGGCAGCTACAGAGAGTGGAAACTTAGAGGTAACATACACACACAAAGAGGAGCAGGTACAAAACCCTACACTAGTACAGTCTTCGTTGCACCCTATTTGTGTTGTGCCATTGTAGTCTGTACTGTTACCCGCTACTGTTAACCATTGAGATATAGCTATTGTCTTATTGAACATAACTGAGTATTGAACCTTGTCTTGCTGTGATCTGGCATACAAGAATTAGACCATCAATTCAATAATTTTAATGTATAACAGTTAGTTTTGATCTGTAATTTATGTGCACTATTATTTAGTTAACATATATCACCTGCATGTTCGAGAAAAATTTAGCTAACATATAGGCTAGCACCCTTATGGCAGAGTAGCTGGAGACTGAACAGACAAGCCTAACATAGCTGGTTTCCATTTCTTGATGGTAGGTAGTTGTGTGCAATAAAAGGATCAAAAAGGTCTTTATTCCAGTTATATTTATAGCTACCAAAAAGTACCATCCCTAACTGGTAGGAATGAAACACCAACCTGGCAAAGATATTATAACACGCCCTACAACTTTCAATAAAAAGGGGTTTAACCTACTGACAGAAGGTTCTTTGAGGTTTATTTCCCATACCCACCAGGCACTAAGTCTTTAAAATGTCTTCCTAAGGGTTAATGGAGAATAATATCTTAATCACCAAAACCTCTAAATCGTGCAGTTAATAATTTCCTGAATTCTTTTAGTTACTAAACTTTAAAACCGGGAACAGTTGCTATATCTGTACTGTCACTTTTTCTGCACTTGCTTGAGAATATGTTCCTTTTGTCAGCACTTAAACATTTCTTTTCATTAACAGCATGATCGTCCTCGCCATTTTTTTTGTAACATGCAGTGCTGTGTTATCCTTTCTTTTGTTTTACTGTTTTTACGCTAATGGTTCCGTTCCATCTTTAGGGTGCACTTGCCCTCAGTGGTATGCCTGATGCACAGTCAAAGCCTGTGCTACTATGTTCATTAAATGACAACACTGTTTGCCTATATGATCTGCCATCGTAAGCAAGCTGTCTTACTAAGATGTTTTTTATGTATTTTATTTCTAATAATGTTATAAGGAATGACTCTTGATTGTTTTATAGGTTCAGTGATAGGGGCAGAATATTCTCCAAACAAGAAATTAGGGCAATACAAATGGGTCCTGGTGGTTTATTTTTTACCGGGGATGGAACTGGTGAGCTGAAGGTTTGGCAATGGGTAGAAGTACAAACCTAATGAACATAGTGTGCTAGATTAGTTTGGCCCATGCATTTTATGAAGGAGTTGTCACAAATATGCATAATGAGTTGAGGTTGTGGTTGGCGGCCAGTTCTTTTTTGCGATATGCCCTACATTTATTCGCAAAGGATACGAGATTCAGTCAATCTGGCTGGCAGTTTAAAAGCAAAAGCATAGTCTGCGTTATGTGGACTATAGTCTTGTCCTGGAGTGAATTTGAAGACAGGAAAATAATTGCTTGTATTTTGTAAAGCACTGGAACCAGCAAGTATCTGATCATTGCTTGGAGGTGCTGACAGTTTCAAAGGACATGCTAATATAAAGGGTTTGTTCAGCTGCATTTGTATACGAGGAACTTGGGCTGTTTTCTCACAGCAGTTCGATTTTCATTGTTTGAGGACTATGGTTATGGGCTTTCTCTTTTCAGAACTGTTGAACAATCATTTTTTTACCTAGATGGATCAGCTTGGGGTCTTGTAAGTTCATTTGGCTCGTGAATGGCAAAAGCAGCACCAAGTATTTGGGAGCTCCACGCAAAGCTTGTACCAATGTTTGTGTTTGGATAGCAGTCAGCCTTTGTTGATGGCACTGTTTCTGTTTGTTGCCGAATCTTGAGAAAACAAATGTTAAGTCAATTGGAATTATGGACTGCATCCGTCTTTGGATCAGAAATGAAGCAAGGGTTAAATGTGAGCACTACTATATGATGTCAGTATTTGATTCAATTCATTTGTTCATGACCCGTTGCCGGACAGTTGGGTAAGGACATAAGGTGCGTGCTGCTCATGTTGCCTTCCTTTTTATGGCTTTTGCTGGAACCGTCGTTGCAGAGCCTGGGGACGACCATGGCATTCACCTGTCCCATTCTCCGCCGATCGCTGGTAGGCGGCCCAATTCCAGGTCTAGGACGCTACAGATAGATTAACACGCATTTCACTAGTCGTTAGAACTCGGTGACAGTCCCAGAAAGTTGGAAACTTTTGTAAGGTCTAAAGGGTGACTAACCATAACGGCAGCATCTGTTTGTTAATACGATCGATCGGGAGTCATGACAGATTCTAGAGGGGCCACGGCATGTGCTTCTCTCTGGTTCTTCGCCGCTGCTCTCAAATCACAAGTGGAAACAGGAAATGATGCTTGCAACGAGAGGTTGGACATGAACAATACCGAACCGGAGATAAAAGGCGACGCCGGCCGATCATTGTGCAATGATACCCTGATACGGGGCTGTTCATTTGCGCTGCATCTCCCACGGCCCCACTGCCAAAATTAGCGGCCCGTGGCGGCACAGCACGTCCCTGGCACATGAGTCATAGGAATCGTCATCGCTCAACGCAAATTGATGTGTACTAGCGTGGATGGGATACTGGATGGCAACACAGGAGATCCCATCCATCTTTTCGTGTCGGAGCACACAGCAACGATGAGCAGATCGATGCTGCCATTAGCAATGCGCTAGTCATTTGTGGAGAAATATGCATCTGGATTCCCATCTGATGTGTGACTGGAACGAACGGTGACGCTGAATCGCTGATGAGTGTGCTGGTTTCCGGTGGTTTCGCCATCCACGATGACGACCTTCTAAAGAAGAGATAATAATATTCTTCGAAAAGCTTAGCAAAGAGGAGAGAAAGGAGAGAATATCCTTTGGTACATTCCTTACAGTGCTGTAGTACGCTAACACTGTAATATCTAGGGCCATCCGTTAAAGGGTTGGCCAGTATTTGCACCATGTGCACCGATGGCACGAGAACCGTCTACGTGGCAACTGTCAAAGTCGTCCACAGTAGTATCCTGCAGAAAGGAAGGCGACATGAGGAGTTTGGTTCATTATCCTACACCGGCGGGCGGCAGCTGTTCGATGAAAATCCGATCGATTGTTTTTTTTAAAAAAATTGACCATCCATGGACAAATGGAAAATGACATCTATTTTGCTAATTTTTTTTTGTCATTTGCCTCCAAACACCTTCGTGACAAAAAGGACAAATAAAAAATGAGATGACAAAAATCTTTTGGCTCAACATTGTGGTAAAATTGGGCAAAAAGACAAAACTTTTGTCATTTGCCTCCAAACACCCCACGGCAAAAGGAGGGAGAATGGGGTTTAAATGGGTTTTTGACAAAAGTTTTGCCATTGGATCCAAACACCCCTAATGGCAAAACTTTTACCATCTTTTCTTGAGGGCAAAAGTTTTGCTATTTTTTGCTCCTGCCATGTGGACCCAAACAGCCGTAGTTTTAAAAATATTTGCAGTTTAGGTACTTCCGACGTACTTATTAGATATTATAGCTATATCCGAATAGAAAAAAATGGTCAGTTAAAACTTGTAAATCACAAAAAAAATCAACAATATAAAATATACCATAGGGAGCATCTGCTGCTTGCTAGTTTTCTTTTCTCTTCTTTTTGAAGCGACATGATTGCTGCTTTTCTTGCACCATTGGTATCTGAAATTATCCGAGCGAGGGAATGAAACGAGTGGGTTGCACTTGCCTTTGCACCTGACTCAAAAGATACCAGGACATGTTAGGATGAGTGTGTCTCCAAGATATGTTTATTTTGATAGTGGAACAAATGTGTTAATCCATAACCATATGTTGGAATAACACAAAGTGCTAAGGTTTGGCAAAAACTAATTTTGTTATTTGGCGCAGACATGGGATATACGCTGAAAGACAAAGAACGAGATCGATCCGCCACATCCAATGGACAAACTATTGTCCTCTCCATGACAAAATGTGAAGATAGGAGATGTTCACTTGTCTTTTTCGAACCGTGGAATACTGGAATGGATGTCCACTTGTCTTATGTCCACTATTATATCGCGGTGAATTGCTTTATGCTTGAGTAGAACCTTCCTAGCTAATAAATATCGTGTCTGATAACCTTGCTAGTTTATATATCTGCCAAGGATGGCCTTGATATTCACGTGGATATTTTGAGACATCACCATAGGACCCTATCATAAACCAAAGCAACGCTACTTTATACCAATCTCTATTCAACCAACATGTGCAGGAAAATTTGTTCTTTCTTCTGAAACTTTATGTTAATACAAGTGGGGAACACATGTTTATTCGGGCGTTAATAAAGTTCTCGCTTAATTGGCCGATAGAGATCAGGCACAAGGATTACATGTACTGATGTAACACTTTCGATCCATAGAAAATGCACTCAAAATATTTCAAATGCCACGTATCAACCAACAGCTACTGTAGCATGTTCACCATAACTTTGGAGATTCTATAAAAAATCGTCTCCAACCTTTTGCTAGAGGACGAGGAGCCAGTGACTGAAATTGAAAAAAGATTGGTGGTTGGTCTCTGGGGAATCGTTCTTATTCTTCTGCATCACCGATAAACGACGACAATGTTTTAGGTAGGTATCTTGAATATTCTCGGGTTTATTCCCTGAGGAATTGATAGAGTGACCGTCTACATCTAAACTTTACATCGCTGTTTCATCAGAAATACATGACAACAACAGGTGAAGATTTATGAGATTATCAGATTCTGGAGGCAAACAACCGAGTTGACGGGAACCAGCATCGTCACACGACTCGTGGAGTAGTTGGCACTTCGCTACTATAAAAACAAATGATGTTTTAGACTGCATGGTCCCGCTTGCCAGTAGGATTCCAAGGTAGGCATCCGATCCTTCTTTGGCTATTGCATTTGAATATAAATTTTGCAAATTTTAGAGTGCATTCTTAAATTTTTTTGAGTAAATTCCTCCCACCATACAACAACTTTAATGCTCGTATCACGTTGGTCCAACAAGTAGCAAATTATGCAAACAGATGCACAAACTTGTAAAATATGTGCATATAGGCCGTGTTTCTTTGGGGATAAAATTTTTACACACAGATTTGACCACTAATTAAGGGTATTAAATAAAGTCAGTTTACAAAACTACGTATAAAATCCGCAAGTTAATTCGCAAGACCTATCTAATGAGGCCTCTGACCGTACGATTAGATAATGGTTACTATAGCATTAATGTAGGCTCACTGGATTCATCGCGTAAAGTTACACTTACCCTTAAAAAGATTTTGCAAATAGACTTTATTTAATACTTCATGCATGCAACATTCCCCGGGGGAAAAAAATTTGCTTCCCCAAAGAAACATGGCCATGCAGTCACATATATGCCAACTAGATGTATTTTGCCACTTTAAAGATGGCGTGGACAGTTATATGCACAGTAACCCCTATTTTTTCCTCTCCTTGCTTCTCATCTGAATTTTAACCATGTCTCAATGGTCAAATATGGTCCGAGAAAGAGTCTTTAAAATATTGGATAATCTGACAATGAGGAAAATAAAGTAGCAAATTGTCAGCAAACAATAAAGATTTTCACGGAATTACTCATTATAATTTTAGATTGCATTGAGTGGACACATATTAAGGAAAAATGTTTGTTTGAAAGGGATCTGAAGTATTCACGAGAAGAGATGACTTCGTAGACTCATCTGTTAGATTAACTATTTATATTTGATCGGACTCCAGCTGCACTGCAGCATCTTTTGATTGCTTGCTTGCATAGAGAAATGAAAAACAAGCGAGAAATTTACATGTGCCACATAACAATAACATGGCACACATACGTAGTGCATATGGATCAAATTTGTGCTTGTAGGATTAAAGAAAAGGGGAGGCATGATAACATACCACACTTTCAGCCGATCAACGGTTTGGAATGGATTTATACACGTATAAAATCATCTATGTCACCACACGATGGTAAAATATATCTACATAGAATACATGCGACCATATATGCACACATTTAACAAGTTCGTGTATCTATTTACACCATTTATTACTTGTTGGGTCAAAGTGATACGAGCAAACAAATTTTTTGTATTATGGGTGCAATTTACTCATTTTTTTCCTTGCTTTTGATTTGAAATTTACTTGATAAGGTTAAGGATGGATGTGTTCCGTTAATATACGTGGGTATGTGAGCAATATTTTTTCAAGTCTTCCACATAGTTGGGTGTAGCTCGAGTATGGTAATTTTAACAATAATCAATCGGCTTCTATTGCCTCATCACAATTTCTACTTATTATTTCGAGTAAAGCACACGTTGGTTCTCGAACTTGGATTGTGGTACCATCTAGATCCTTAAACTTTAAAGAATATATATTTAAATTTTTAAACTTGTTAAGCCTTTTATGTGAGATTTAAGTCATCGTTACTCATTGTTATTAAACCGCCTATGTGAAACTCTGCGTTGACATGAACTTAACACAGGGCCTACATGTCAGCCCGTCTCTCTCCTCTACCTTCTCTCTACGTGCAATGTTCATGTGATGTCAGCCCGACTTGATTTTCAGACGTGGGTAAATGGACGCTGCGTGCAAGGTTATTTTGGTGTATCCCAGCACGTTTCGCCGTGTGGTACAGTCAGCTGAGTCCGCCCGGCTCCGAGCCGCGCCCAAACCCAACCATCTGTATTGTATTGCATCGATCCATCGGGAAGGAGAGGAGCAAGGAAACAAGAGCCAGAGGTTGGGATGGGAGGGGTGGCGAGGCATTTTTGGCCACAGCCGCGGCACCTCGCCTCCAAAAGCCGTCGTCCGATCCCGATCGAATCCGCCACGTCCGTCCGCATCGGCGAACCGACAGCGATCCCGGCCCGCAGGCGGAGCGCTGTCTCTCCGCCACAACCCCGGCGACACCCGCCTCCGTCCACACGGCCGCACCCGCGCGCACATCACACCTTCTCCTTCCTCCGTCCTCTCCCTCCCTTCCGTCGCCGCTTATAAATACATCCTCCCCGCCGCCTCCTTTCCCTCCCATCTCTTCCCACGCCAGACACGTTACTGACAGCCAAACCCATTGCATTCATTCGCCGCCCCACGCGCCATTGCAGCGAAGCCCCACGGATGCGTCCCTGTGCCTCCCGCGGGCACGCCCGTGCATGAATTTGAATTTGTTTCTTCCTCCTGGCTCTGTCGCCTTCCCTAGGGCATGCGTCCGTCTCTGCTCTGATCTGACGGTGCCCAGCTGGACCGGATAAACTACTCCAGTTTGCCGGTTTCGTGCGCGCGCGATCGAGCTTTGTTTTTTGGTACTTCGATCGAGCTTTGTTGATGGTCATCTAGCTATAAGAGAGAGAGGAGATCGATCGCGGAGGAAGAGACGGAGCCGCGCGCTGAACCCAAGAACGCGCCCCCACGGTGAGCCGTCTGTTCCGCTATTCCCTCGTTTAAACCTGAAATAGCAAGATTTCTCTCCTCTTCATGTCGCATGTACGGAATTTCTGGCATTTAACTCTGAGCATTTTTTTGGCTTTGTTTGTTGCGCTTGGGATATAATATATATATATTTGGGTTATTTTTCTCTTTTTTTGAATGGTGGGGGCGGTATGGCACTATATGTTGCCTTTTCGTCGCTCTCGCTATCTAACAAACAAGTGATGGCGAATGAACAGAGAGGGGGACCGAAACATTACATCTCTTGTTTTAGGCGATCATCTTCATGGGCACCTTCACTCTGATACAAAGTTCAGAGGCTGCACCAGTTCATTTGTGTGTTCTGACGAAGCAAAGCGTCTTCACTTGCAATCAGTTTCTTCATGGGATAATGGCATAATTTACTTCACATATATATGTTCTCCAGAGACAAACATGGTGAATTTGTACCCCTAGCGGCACCCTTATTTCTTCAGAGTAAAACTTCCTCAACTCAACGGCTCCTGCCCTGTTTGCTTGTACCAACTGTGGTCTGCATGTCAAGCCAGACAATAGTGTTTATTTCTATTTAAAAAAAACAAATATAGTGTGCATTGGACTTCCCTTTGCACGGGTAGCATGTGCAGGGAAGAGCGTAACGATGTCGTCATATGATGCTTAGCTCTTGGGAGCCTCTAGAGCCGTTTATTGTTAAGTGTTACTGCATATCCTGGACAGTGATGGTGCATCCTAAATTGGCTTCATCCGACAGTGTCACTAGACGATTCTGTGTCACCTTGTTTGCCACGTGCCCTATGCTTTTGGATCTGTCTGGATTTTTTTTTGCTTTAGCTAGAAATGTTAATGTTATCTTAGCTTCTCTATTGTAAAGTGTCTTTTGTCCATGGATCCACTGACATGTCGGGCTTCCAGAAAATTTTTCCGTTGTTCTTGATGACCTTCTGCACTTTAACACTTAAGATGTGTGTGCCTTTGATCTGTTGTTGAGAGTGGTATGTCGACAATATCCATTTCCTGGTCTCAGTAGATGAGACGAGACAGAAAATTGTTCTTCAGTAAGAACAACAGATTAGCCGAACAGTGAACTTCCTAACTGGTATCGACTATCGTGGCCTGCATTGCACCTCTAACAATGACGATTATCAGTAGTGCCATGCTAACGATTCTTTCCAGTTTCAGGTAGTGAAACGCCAAGATGGTTAACTTTGGGAAGAGATTGATGGCGGACCAATTGGAGGAGTGGAGAGAGTAAGTTTCTACTTTCTTTGCTACTCTGTAAATCTTGCATTTAAGCAGGGGGGCATTAATGAGAATAATTAGATCTTTAATCCAAGTGGCTACGGGCTTTTCATTCGTGATGAAACCAGCAAAATATACAAATGATAATTTGTGGTTCTTTTGTTTTACTATTGCTTGCTAGATACTATATTAACTACAAGATGATGAAGAAAAAGGTAAAAAATTATGTCCAGCAGACCCAAACTGGTGGAAAAAACCGTGAACAAGTTCTCAAGGAGTTTTCAAGGATGCTTGATGACCAGGTACAAATAAAATAGATACTATTTTCCGATTTGTTCCTTTTAGCTGAATAGCCGAAGCCTAAATGCCCATTCTTCAGTGCAAGTTGCTACCTTACCAACAACCTTCATATAAAGCTTCTTTCTTGCAGATTGAAAAGATTGTGCTCTTTCTTCTGCAACAACAAGGTCATCTTGCTAGCAGGATCGAGAATTTGGGAGAACAGCATGCTGCGCTTATGGAACACTCTGATTTATCCCAAATTTCTCAGCTAAGAGAGGCTTACAGGGAAGTTGGATATGATCTTGTGAAGCTCCTTAGGTTTCTTGATATGAATGCTACTGGCATCAGGAAGATACTCAAGAAGTTCGATAAGCGCTTTGGATATAAGTTTACGGATTATTACGTCTCTACTCGGGCAAACCACCCTTATTCTCAGCTTCAGCAGATCTTCAAGCAAGTGGTAAATTCTGACACTTCTCCCTCCTTTTCATCTGAAATGGATAGATTTTCCTCGTATGATGCGGTTTGTGAATGCAGGGTGTTGTGGCTGTAGTTGGCGCTTTGTCACGCAACCTTGCATATCTGCAAGATCATCAAGGAAGTTTTTCATCCATCTATGATCATCCATCAATTACATTCAAGGTATGTAAATTCTTTCCTGTTCTAACCATATTTATGCATTCCCATAGTCTTAATTCTAAAGTGAAATATGTGCCCATTTCTTCTCATGTGCAGGACCCTGTCATAGAACAAATAAATCATTCAGTGCAGAAACTCACTCACTCAACAAACTTCCTGCAATTCTTAGGACAACATGCACTTATCGTTCCACAGGATATGCATAGTGGCTGCGATCTTGTTGATGACCAGAGCTACCACTTCCTGTCACTACTTCTAAACTTAGTGAACACATTTCTGTATATGGTGAACACATATATCATCGTGCCAACTGCAGATGACTATTCAGTGAGCCTCGGTGCCGCAGCGACTGTCTGCGGTGTGATTATTGGATCAATGGCAGTTGCTCAAATCTTCTCCTCGGTATATTTCAGTGCCTGGTCAAATAAGTCGTACTTCAGACCCCTTGTATTCAGCAGCATCATGTTATTTCTGGGGAATCTGCTGTATGCTTTGGCATATGATTTGAATTCCCTAACTGTTCTCATTGCTGGGCGGCTTCTGTGTGGGTAAGTTACTCCTGTCCTGCTTTATGTGCAAATCAAGTTTCATTTTTGCTTTTTTAAGTTGCTGAATGTTACAGTGGTTGTGTTAGTTTAAGTATTGTAGTATCAAACTGTTCTTTGATCAAATTGGCAACATGATGTGCAGCTTGGGTTCTGCCAGAGCTGTGAACCGTCGGTACATCAGCGACTGCGTCCCTCTGAAAACCAGGCTGCAGGCATCAGCAGGCTTTGTCAGTGCTAGCGCTCTTGGAATGGCATGCGGTCCTGCTCTTGCTGGTTTGCTACAGACACAATTTAGGATCTATGGGCTCACATTCAATCAGAACACCTTACCTGGGTGGGTCATGTGCCTTGCTTGGCTTGTGTATTTGTTCTGGTTGTGGATTTCGTTCAAAGAGCCGGGTCACATTGCTACGGAGAATTCTGTCAACACGCGGTCATCTGATTCTGGTAAACATTTTTCCTTTACGTTCTTCATTTTTTTTTAAAAAAGGTAGGGGTATAGTTTGGATAGATAAATAGACAAGTATGGTCATGATCAGAAAGCATATCCTCTGAACATCACTTATTCACCTAAAGATAACTTCAAATTCTCTGCCAAATAGGTCATCTAGTTAGCGGAAATTTGGAGGATGGTCTAGGACAGCCTTTGCTCCTAGACGCAAAGGAAAGACAGGATGAAGATGGTGGGGACAATGATGACAATGAAGAAGACTCTGAAGAATCTCATAAACCCGCAACATCACTTGCTGCAGCATACAGATTGCTAACGCCATCTGTGAAGGTTTCCATTATCTACCTTCTTCAGACATTGCACTTGTATTATTCTTTACAAACATAGCGGCACAACACCTCTCCTGTTTATTAGATGACCAGCTTCCCTGCGTTTCTTCTGCATTACCTTATATGTTATGTCTGCAACTTATCAGGTTCAGCTACTGATCTACTTCATGCTCAAGTTTGCCATGGAAATTCTACTCTCGGAATCAAGTGTTGTCACCACATTCTACTTCAACTGGACAACTAGTACCGTGGCAATCTTTTTAGCAGTTCTTGGACTGACTGTTCTTCCTGTTAATGTCATCGTCGGAAGCTATATCACCAACTTGTTTCAGGACAGGTACGTTGTGTTTGTTACTGCACAGACCGGAGAGGCCACTGGCATTGTGTTGTTCTTTCTAGAAAGAGTGTTCGTGTTTACACTTAACCGTTATTCTCATTATCTTCGGTCCCTGTCTTTCTCTGCAACCACTGAAGGCAAATTCTGGTGGCCTCGGAGATCATGGTGCTGATCGGCATAGGCATGAGTTTCTGCTTCACCCCTCAATACTCCGTCCCACAATACGTCACATCAGCTCTCATCACGTTCGTATTCGCCGAGGTGCTCGAAGGTGAGTAGTGACCGCAGAAAGCCAGCGCACAGTCTAATGTGAATTCTGAAGGTGCGTGCAGTGTTTCTGAAACCGCCACTCCATGCATTTCTGACCGTCTGTGAACAATGCGATGCAGGAGTCAACCTGTCCCTCCTCTCCCGCGTGATGTCATCGAGGCTCTCCCGCGGGACCTACAACGGCGGGCTGCTCTCAACGGAGGCCGGGACGCTGGCTCGCGTGGCTGCGGACATGACGATCACCGCCGCCGGTTATCTGGGGCAGAGCCGCCTCCTGAATGTCACCCTGCTGCCGTCCTTGGTGATCTGCGTGGCCTCCATCGTGGCGACGTTCTGCACTTACAACTCACTCTACTGATGACCGATGAGCAGCTCTCCTCTTGCACAAATTTTGCTGAGCTGTGGAGCTGCTGGATTGCGTCTGGCATTGACGCTGTAAATTTCGGCTGCTGCTGCTGCTGCTAGTGTAAGCTATGAATGTCCATGTGCACTGAAGTTTTATGCGAGCCTGTATTGTTGCAAACATCAAACATGCAACGGTTGTAACCTGGCATGGACTTGTTAAATAATCTGCCCTACGCCCCTACTGATCTAATGCTCCTAACCACGACAGTATATTTGGCTGCAGAGGTGAATTGTTTGTATTAAACGCAGCAAGTTTTGAATTGCTGTCAGAGTCAGACGTTCATTTGCCATATTCCTTAATTGGATACTGTAAGTTGCAGGGTAGAAAATTAGCATAATAACAGCATGAACGTTTGAAATTTGATGCGAGGCGGGAACAAAATGTTGCTGCGCGATGCAACCAAGTGAAAGAAGGCTACAGGTAGTTTTGCCGTTGGGTGGTTGAGGCCTTTCTTTCTTCACACTCATGGCATCCTGATGCGGTCAAGCATGTAGAAAATCAAAGATTTATATTTCAGGCCGGCTAAGTAGATCATGCATCTGTTGCTGAAACGATTTTTTTTCCTTTCCATTTGGAATCCTGTTGGACTGAACTGAACCATATGTTTCTCTGAATCACCTCTCATTTGCCTAGCAAGTAGCAGACAAGTACGGAACAGATCCAATTATCATATCCGAATCTGCCGAACAGTTTCAGGTGAGACAAAGGCTGCGGCCACGGAGATCAAAGAGACGGTGTGTCAACTCAAACTGAACCAGAACAAACTACCAACTCATCCAAGAACGGTTTCTTCAGCAACCTCTGACCGGCTGACCGCTTTCCAGTATATAAGCGCGCCAAACTCTGCTAGCTGCCATCATCAAACTCCAAGTGCAACAGCTTCCAGGCGATCCAATGGCTTCTGCGGTGATCTCAGCACAAACAATGGCCGTCTTCACTGTCGCAAGCTTCCTAGGACTCCTGTGCGTCGCCGTCGCTCAACAGGGTAATCCATGATCTTGTTGTTTCGATTCAGATGTCAATTTTCTGTATCTGTCTTCTGTACGCTGTATCTGATTCTTGTGATCGTGGGTACTTGTGTGTGGCAGGGCAAGCTGGGAACTACACGTTCATGAGGAAGGCGGTGCACGCGCCGCCGGTGGCCTACTACGACTACATCATCATCGGCGGCGGCACGGCGGGTTGCCCGCTGGCCGCGACGCTGTCGGAGCGGTCGCGGGTGCTCCTCCTGGAGCGCGGCGGCTCGCCCTACGAGGACCCGCGCGTCCTGAGCATGGCCCACTTCTCCGACGTGCTGGCGGACACGTCGGCGTCGTCCCCGTCGCAGCGGTTCGTGTCGCTGGACGGCGTGATCAACTCGCGGCCGCGGGTGCTGGGCGGCGGCAGCTGCATCAACGCCGGCTTCTTCACGCGCGCCGGCGCCGGGTACGTCAGGGCCGCCGGGTGGAACCCCAGGGAGGTGCTGGCGGCGTACCAGTGGGTGGAGGACGTCGTGGCGTTCGACCCGGTGCTGGGTCCGTGGCAGGCCTCCTTGCGGAGGGGCCTAGTGGAGACCGGCGTGCTCCCGGACAACGGGTACACGTACGACCACATCCCCGGGACAAAGATCGGCGGCTCCATCTTCGACATCGATGGCCGGCGCTACACGGCTGCCGACTTGCTCCGGTACTCGAACCCCGACGGCATCGACCTGTTTCTCCGGGCCAGAGTGTCCAGGATCCTGTTCCGTTACAAAGGTGAGAGGCGCATCGTGCATAGTAACTTAGTAGTGCCAAAAAACTCGGTAAGCAAAAATAATTTGCAGAGTAGCTGGTGAGTGTAACGGTATTACCCGTCGCTTCTTTGTCGGCGTCACGCGCTTGGGTGGGTGGGTCGAGCTCTGTGTCACGCTGGAGAACTGAGCGATGAATTCTGGGATGCCAACCGCACTGCAATTCTTGTTCTGCAGGGACGAAGCCGGTGGCGCGAGGCGTGGTGTACCGGGACGCGCAGGGCGGCACTCACGTGGCGTACCTGAACCGCGGCGCGGCGAACGAGGTGATCCTCTCGGCGGGGGCGCTGGGCAGCCCGCAGCAGCTGATGCTGAGCGGCATCGGCCCGGCCGAGCACCTCCGGTCGCTCGGCATCGACGTCATCCTCGACCTCCACGGCGTCGGGCAGGGCATGTCCGACAACCCCATGAACGCCATCTACGTGCCGTCGCCGTCGCCGGTGGAGGTGTCGCTCATCCAGGTCGTCGGCATCACCCGGTTCGGCAGCTACATCGAGGGCGCCAGCGGCGCCAACTGGAACAGCAACCCCCCCGGCACGCCGCCTCCTTCCCGAAACTTCGGCATGTTCTCTCCGCAGGTAACGCAACTTCCCTTTTTTTTATGGGCATGCACACGGACAGACACGTTGGATCGACGGAGCGCGCGTGTGCCGTGTCGTGTCATCGCAGGCGGGGCAGCTGGCGACGGTGCCGCCGGCGCAGCGGACGCCGGAGGCCATCGCGCGCGCCGTGGAGGCCACGAGCAATGTCCCCGACGCGGCGCTCCGGGGCGGGTTCATCCTGGAGAAGGTGATGGGCCCGCAGTCCACGGGCAGCCTGCTGCTCCGCAACCTGGACCCCGACGACAACCCGGCGGTGCGGTTCAACTACTTCTCGCACCCGGACGACCTCCGCCGCTGCGTCGCCGGCATCACGGCCATCGAGCGGGTGATCCGGTCCAGGGCCTTCTCGCGCTTCACGTACCCCAACTTCGCGTTCCCGGCCGCGCTCAACGTCACGGCAGACTTCCCCGTGAACACGCTCTACGGGCGGCGCGGCGCCGGCGGAGGCAGCGACACCAGGGCGCTGGAGGAGTTCTGCAGGAACACCGTGATGACCATCTGGCACTACCACGGCGGGTGCCAGGTCGGACGGGTCGTGGACCGAGACTACAAGGTGCTCGGCGTCGACGCCCTCCGCGTAATCGACGGCTCCACGTTCAACGCCTCGCCGGGCACCAACCCGCAGGCCACCGTCATGATGCTCGGCAGGTACAGAAGAATCATCTCGCGCGTCTCTTTTCCGTGATTCAGGGGGTCAATCTGATCGACGTGCGCTCATGTTCTTTGCTCTGACAGGTACATGGGCGTGAAGCTCCTGAGGGAGAGGATGCTCGTCGAAGGGCCGGGCAGGAAAAACCCGTAGCCCCTGATGATCACTGGACCTGTCTGCGCGCCGTCTGCTATTGACCTTCACGATTCTTTTAGCGATGATCCTACAAGTTAGTTATTGGAGATACTTGAATGTAATACATGGAAAATGCATGCCAATTAATTTGCACAAAATGAGGAAATATATGGTACGGTATTTGCAGCCTTTTATTTGATGTACTGGATCCTAAAATATTTCTGGGGCATTATAGTCAGAAGACACGCGTTTTTTCTAGCAGAAGCGTGGCCGCTTGTCAGTGTAACTAGCGTGCGGCCTTCTTGGCGAATCTTGAGCGAGAAGCCGAGAAACATGGCAGTACTCCGTACTCTACTACTTTATTGGCCCGTTTGTTTCTTTAGCGCTCCGTCACATCGAATGTAAATATGTTAATTAAGAGTATAAAATATAGATTAATTTAAAAACCCATTACATAAACGAGGAGGAATTTGTGAGATGAATCTATTGAGCCTAATTATACCATGATTAGCTACAGTAAACATACCGTAATTATGCATTAATTATAGCTTATTTAGACTTGTTAGGTTCGTCTCGTGAAATAGACATGATTTATGTAATTAGTTTTATAATTAATTTATGTTTAATACGTCTAATTATCACTTATTTAAAAGTGCTAAACTTTAGCACTCGATCCCAACACCCCTTACGAAGACTCAGCTGATCTGTTCTTGTCGGCACGAAGCCAGGAACTTTCCTGTATCAAGTAGAGCAGTCGCTTTCGCGGCCCGAAAGGGCAAATTCCTCTGTACAAAGCCTTGATCCCAAATTTACACCCTAAATTCACTATGCAAAAAAAGATTTTTATCACATCAAAATATCGGTCCATACGTGGAGTACTAAATATAGATAAAATAAAAAATTAATTACACAGTTTTGTTATACTCTGCGAGACGAACATTTTGAGCCTAGTTAATCAATAATCCTGAAACACACACCGCATGCCGTGTACTCCGTACGTTAATATGACCGACTACCCCACAAACGGCCATTTTCTTTTTCTCAAGCATCGTAACCAAAGATCCGATCACGCAAGTGATGAGACAGCGATACGGTCTAATAAGTGTCGCTTGCCCATGGGGGCCATTGTTCTGCCGGGCCCAATTGCTAGTGACTACTACAAGGCACCGCCGAGGCCCCACGCTAATCACCACCCGCCTCCGCCCCGTTCCAGATAACGCAGATCTCGGAAGTAAACGCCCGGACAAGCCCCACCTCGTCCTCGCTAATTCCGCCCGTTCGTCCCACCAACTACCGCAAGCTCTCTGCCAAGGTGAAAAAGCGGTTTCACTCTGAGTCTCTGTCAAACCTCGTGTCGCGCTCGCGCAGTAACTGCTGTTCGAGATCATGCGAGAGCGGCCGGAACACGATCGGCCTCGGCCAGCGCGAGCCGACGACGGTGGCGGTGGACCAGGCTGTGTTGCAGCATCACCGTCGGTGCTCGCTCGCGTCCCCCAGCCCACTCGCCCCGGGACTGACAGCATCAGCTCGTCTCATCACTATTAAAATCCCGGCCTTCCTCTGATCCTCCCCCTGGCCCTCACACCCTTTCTCCGCTCACCTCGCCACCACTCCCCTCCCACGCCCCCGCCCCTCAGCTCACCCGGATCTCGCCATGGGCGTTGCCACCAACGGCTCGGCGGCGGAGCAGGCGTCCGCGCCCGCGCTCAAGTTCCTCATCTACGGCCGCACGGGCTGGATCGGGGGCCTGCTGGGGGGCCTCTGCGCGGCGCGCGGGATCCCCTTCGCCTACGGCGCCGGCCGGCTAGAGGAGCGCGCGCAGCTGGAGGCCGACATCGACGCCGCGGCGCCCACGCACGTGTTCAACGCCGCGGGGGTCACGGGCCGCCCCAACGTCGACTGGTGCGAGACGCACCGCGCCGAGACCATCCGCGCCAACGTCGTGGGCACGCTCACGCTCGCCGACGTCTGCCGCGCCCGGGGGCTCGTGCTCATCAACTACGCCACGGGATGCATCTTCGAGTACGACGAGGGACACCCGCTCGGCTCCGGGGTCGGCTTCAAGGAGGAGGACACGCCCAACTTCGTCGGGTCGTTCTACTCCAAGACCAAGGCCATGGTATGCATTGCTCTCGCTCCTATTTTAGTAGCTTTATATGCTTATTAAGATTCTCTACAAATGACAAAAGTGCAAATAGATCGGACCGTATGAGGCGGTCATTGTGAATTCGTGATGATCGTCGTGATAACATGAGGCTGTCACTTGTCGAGTTGTCAGTTCAGTCGTGGTTTGAGGTCAATTAGTCCACACTTATGCTTATCATCTTAAAGTTACTGTCAGTTGGATCTGGCGTAGTCTGCATCCTGGCCAGCATAATCCGTTCCCTGGTTAGTTGTCCTTCAGCTGTGGTTGACTTTAGCAAAATGACTGCGCAATCAGCCATTATGCTGATCCAAACGCAGCCTGCAAAAATGTGCTGTGAGGTTTGTTTTGATCTCCCAGTCCCAGAGCAGCCGGATCCGGTCCCTCCATCCTGGTCACTAGCTGAATGTTTTATGCTGCGTTTGGATGGTTCATAGAAAGTAAGACAGGAGTTTTGGAGGAAAAGTGAGCGAGTGAGCGGGCGGGTGGGCGGGGGATTGTGTGCATTTGACTTCTCTCAGAACATGAGGTTTGAGGAGCTCATGTTTAGTTTTCTATGGATTTGGGGTTTAAGAATGCGTTTAGTATAAATTTTGCCAGGTGCATTCCTCTGATCAAAGGGCGTTATAGGAAATATCTCTATGGATTGAAATCCTTAAATTTTCCTGTGGAGGGTGCTCTATATATAAACCTGTTCGGCTGACTGGTGGCTGATGCTTATTTATGCTGAGAGAAAAATACCGCTGGCTGGCTGGTGGCTGGTGTTGATTTATGCTGAGAGAAAAATACTGCAGGCTGGTGCTGACGAACAGGTTAATAGTATACCATCGACAGAGTTTAGTGAAAGAAAAATTTTGTTCCATTTTGATCAAATAGATTTGTGGAGGTGTTCATTAATTTTAATGCGGATGCTTGCCTCAACCTATACTGCCATGTTATGCAAAGTCCAAATATATGTGAGCTAACTTTTACTGTGGGAAGAAAATTCTGTGATTCGAATTGAGATAACTATGAAAAACTAGAAGAAAGGTTTAGGTGTAGGAAATAAGCATCTTAGATGAAACATCCTGAACGTGCTATATCATTTACTAGATCTTTGCTTGCTTTGCACAGTGTGTATGTGACTGCTGCAGCGGCTGTAGGACAAACCTCATCTTAGCTTAGGATGCTTGCCCTTCTGTTTGTAAAGCTGTAGTTTGTTGCCAAACCATTGGCTACTCTAACGGTATGGTACCTGTGTCTCGTGGGTTTGTCCATGGTTTGAGGCCTACTAAGGACAAGTTGTCTGGGACGCTGGTTTCTTTGTGGAACTTATGCGATGTGATTTCATGATCACCTCCTGCCTCAAGGACATATGTGAAGATTGTTGGTTTGAATGAATTAACTTGCTCAAGTGTTTTTTGAGTGCAGACACCAAAATCTAATGAGTTCTGATAATAATATTACTGGAGAATTGTAGTATGTCAACCCAAGCAGATAGTCAAAAAGGAAACTTTGAACTGCTTTAGATTGGACAATAGCAATAAGGAATGAATACACCGGATGTTTTTGTAGTGTAGAATTGTACTGAAATTGTCTTGACGAGAGAAGTGTGAAATTGCCAGTTTGAAACACAACGATCAGGGGCGGATCCAGGACCTGGTCCAGGTCCAGCCCAGGTCCAGGTCCAGGTCCAGCCCAGGT
This sequence comes from Echinochloa phyllopogon, assembly GCA_033239725.1. Classification (NCBI taxonomy): domain Eukaryota; kingdom Viridiplantae; phylum Streptophyta; class Magnoliopsida; order Poales; family Poaceae; genus Echinochloa; species Echinochloa phyllopogon. The sequence continues at coordinate 50,597,848 of BTCW01000010.1, forward strand.
AGTCCCCTATGCAACCATATAGGTCACCAATTTCATCGATGAATATCCGTGATCCCTACTCAAGGGAAACAAGGCTCATTAAGCTTATGTCAGGTCATTCCACGAAATATCTGCATGCTGGCTTGTTGCCTGTATGATATGATCTCTTTGCCATGGAATAAAGGACACCAGCCAGAGAATAAACTAGCCAATTTCTGGGTCCACCACTGACAACGATCATTGTCATAAACATAACTTTAGCTTTTTTATATTTTTCTTTTCGAGACAGTGATTAGATAAGCACTGAAGTGTGCTTAATGTTACAGGTCTATGCATTTTTTTATTTGTACCACTACTTGGTTTCATATGAAGTCTAATACCATGAGCATGAAGTTTGGAAAGTAATAGCTTATTTGCAAAGCAAAAGGTGTTCATGTTATCAGGGCCCTTTGTGTACTATGTTTCTTTTATCCTTTAGTGCCTACACAAAAGTACAACAACAAGTAGTGCAAGTTGTTGGTGTATGATTTTATGATCATGTACCAAACAATAGAAATGGAGAAAAATCTCTAGTGTGCTTCATTATCTCCCCCTTTTCATGCACAGGAGCCTCTATTTATAGTAGAGGCGTTTACAAAGAAATTACCTAGGGTACCCCTTACACCAAACACACCGTATCGGCGTATCCTATTTCACACGCTGCAGGGGCACCCTGGTAATTTCTCACAAGAATTCAAACTCAAATTGTGTTTTGCTACGAGTCACGCCGTTGCAATGACCTTCTCCGCTTTCAACTGGTCCCCGATGCGCCTCGCCTCAGCCTTCCTTCTTGCGGAGGTCTCCACACCTTATTGGAACCTTTCGGTGGAAACTGCTCTGCACTTGACTCCGGGGGAGCACGCTCACCTTTCCTGACGTATCGCCCCTTTCACTTTGCAACCTTTGCACCTTATCGTGCGGACGAACTTCTACACGCTTCTTAAGATCATAAGGTGAGTGCACCCCTTCACTTAGGCCAGTCTTAGCCTTATGTGTCGCCACGGCCGAGTATGAATCCCCTTTTACCTGTTCGGCTTTGCCCTAACCTGGAACCTTTTGTCCCAAAAAAGCCTTCGATGATAGCCTTCCTTTTCCTGCAAACTACTGTCGCTCTCTTTAATCTTTCTAGCCGCTTGTCATCAACTTGGCCGGTGGTGACCTTGCAACAAAATGCCCCCCAACAAGGTATGCTCGCTCACCTTCTCCAGTGACTCGCGTACCTATGGTCCTGATCTGCTCACCTTTCCTATCTTCTGGGTTCTTGAAACAAATCGGAGGTGACTTGACAAACTGCCCCCCCCCCCCCCCCCCCCAACACAAGTGCAAGCTTTTTGCACTTGATGGTACAACGCTTGGATAGACTGGTTCTTTACTTCTTTTTGCCATATGCACCTCGATGCAACTAGTGCAAACTGGGGTAAACATCTGATCAAAGTTCTCCCGGTGCTACCATTTTATTTGCACAATTTCACCCAATGTGACTACTGCTTTTACATTATTGTATTTTCCAAGTTAGTTGCTATTTCTAAGAAAATTGGTGGAGCAGTTCCCTGGTCAACCTAACATTTTTGTTTTTATAGGTTGAGGAACTGCTCAAGAACTACGAGAATGTATGCACCCTCCGTGTAAGGATGCCAATTTCATCGGATTTGTCCAATCCTCGCAATTTCATCACCAAAATTGCCCGGTACGAAAAGGTTGTCAACATTCCAAACTCAATGACAATACTGGATGAACTTCTTCCCATCTCAATTGAAATGGCGAAGAGAAACCTCACTGGAATATGGAATTTCACAAATCCTGGCGTTGTGAGCCACAACGAGATACTAGAGATGTACAGAGACTACATCGACCCAAGCTTCTCCTGGAAGAACTTCAACCTGGAGGAGCAAGCAAAGGTCATAGTTGCGCCGAGGAGCAACAACGAGCTCGATCAGACCAAACTGAAGAGGGAATTCCCAGAGCTTTTGTCGATCAAGGAGTCGCTGATCAAATACGTTTTCGAGCCAAACCAGAAGACGTCCAAGGCTTGAGAAATGGAGCTGGACATAACTGTATTTTGGTGCTATTTATTGTTCGATATGAATTGACATTTCTCTCCAGCGATCACCAATAAGCGCACCCCTGTTTCGTGCGCACTGTATTTGAAGCAGATAGGTTTCTCATAGGATGCCGTGCCATACTCCTTGTGACAGTAAGATTATTATACGGAGCAAGAGTGCAAGACAATGTGTAACTTAGCCCAACTTTTGTATGCCTCCTCTCCTCTGTGAGTCTGGTCTTAACAAAACGATGCAAATGAACTGGGGAGCTTCCTCTGTTGTGCCGCATGATTGTAGTTCATTTGCAACTATCTGGAAATGGCTTTGGATTGCTAGCTAATATAGGGTGGTATGGGCTGCTTGCATTTTTGCCATGTTGTGCATGATGACTTTGCCCCCCTGAGGATGGCCGGCTGGGTGTATTGTCTGGCTGCACAACTGCATGTCTTCAGTAATGATCGATTCTGTGGCGATGGCCCGTTGGGCGGTCAGAGGTTTGCTTTCACTTGCAGTCCTTGCAGTGAAGTTTTTTTTTTCTTTCTAGGGTAGCGCGTCAGTTGAAACTGCTGAAGCTCGCAGCTTTCCACTGATGCGCCGCATGCCTGCAACAAGCCCTCCCATGCCCTGGGCTCCAACGCCAATGGGCAATGGCCTCACGCTCCGCTCGGCATGCTTTCGAAAACGTCCAACGCGGGTGCAGTCGGTCCCCGTCCCCGCCGGGCTCGGCCTCGTCGCCACCGGGCACCGGCATCTGGCGGGGGCAAGCAGACCAAGGCCGAGCTGGGTACAGCTCCGCGCCGTACGCGGGTGCCCCCCGCGAGCGCGATCAGCCTCGTTGTCCCGCCCCCGTTTACGAACCCAATCATGCCGTGATAACAGCCAAAACCGGTGGACCGCTGCGGCTGCCGGCGCGGGGAACGACACGCCGTGTCCTTGCCCCAGCACCCGTAGCACGCGCCCGCCACCCACCCGCGGGACCCCAGCTCTCGGCAGAGGCACGAGACCGGGTGGCGCCTGGCCGCTGCACGCGCCGGCCGCAGCGGTAGTAGGGGCCCGGGTGGAGCAGAGGAGGAAGTGTTCATTGTTCAAGCAGCTCGCTCCGGCTTTCCGACCCCCCTCGGCCTCCTCCCCACCCCGTGTCCGTCCCAGCACCAAAAAAGCTTTTGCTCGCCGCGGCGCGGAGCGGTCTCGCGCAGGCCCTGTCCCCGTCAGCGGCGACTGCGTCAGCGTTCGCCGCTCGTCTGGCCCTGGCCACTACTGGCCTGTGGCCAGGCTCGCTGCTCCGGCGCAGTGCGCCCTGCGAAGCGGGAGCCCAGAGCTGCTGCGCCCAAAGCCCCAAAGTTTTCGGTGTTTTCTTTGTGAAAAAGATTTGCTAGTATATATAAAAAGAGAGACGTCCTTTTATCGGAGGAAAAGAAAGGGGGTACAAGTGAGTTTTTTGGGTCAGTCTTTCCTCCTCTCGAAGTGGCTCAGTCACGGCATGGCGCCATGGCGGAAATAATTAAGAACGCGGAACGAAACAAAAGGCTGACACCGTGTCAGAAGTCAGAGCGCGAGCCTGATCTTCACGTGATATGGCGAGTAGATCCACGCGGACTTTTTTTTCCGTCGCAGCAATTTTCACCGGTTTTTCAGTTAATCTGTGAAGAACGCCATCAAACTTTTGTTACTATAAAAGTACTTTTAAGTACTGTAAATGTTACTACCGTCCTCGTCTGATCTTCGTCGCAAAGTCTCTGTGATAAAAAATGGCATCTGCTCCCTCCGTACTCATATTAGATAACGTTTAGGACAGCAACATGGTCTCCAAAACATAACTTTGACTCATATTTTTTTATAAAAAATATTTATTAGAAAGTTATATATGTATACTTCTATGAAAGTAATTTTTAAGACAAATCTATTCATATGATTTTCACGTTTCTAAACTGAATGCCTTAAAAGTTATTCATGATTTATATTTTTAAGATTTGATCCAAACCTTGTCCAACGTTATCTAACCTGAGGAGTACTACTGGTATTCCTATCGCATTGCCAACGGCAGAATGGCAGATGAGATAAAGCGGCAGCCGAGCTCCGTCCAAGACCACGAAAAGGCCAAAAGATTTCCATGCGTGTCACCTGCAGCTGCCATGGCAGCATGCCATTGCCGCCTTCACGCCACCGCAAGCGCCACAGCTTTTCTTCACTACGACGACCGCACACAGTTCCCGTTACTTTTCGAGCTGGGAGGTGGGAGCCTTGGCCTTTGTTTTTCACCCAAATTTCACTACATAGCAAAAATATTCTTATCGTATCACACGAGTATTAAATATAAATAAAATTAAAAATTAATTATATAGTTTATTATATTTACGAGACGAATATTTTAAATTTAATTAATTAATATTTAGATTATTTATTATAAAGTGTAAACTTGGCCCGTTGGAACGAGACGCTGGTGAGAGACACAAGTTTACGGTTTACCAAGCGACCAGGCGACGGGAGCCGTCACGCATAAATATACGGAGTATATCCGCTTCACACTTCCTCTGACACCACCGCTGTCGCTTCTCCCCTCCTCTCGAGAACCTCTGCCCGCGCGTCCTCACCCCTCTGCCTTCGTTCCCGTCCCTATAGTTCGAATCCAAACAACCGCGGGGGCGCAACACCGGAGTCCCCAAATGGCCGAGGACAAGGAGACCGACTCGCCGCAGCCGCCGCCGGCCAAGCTGCCCCGCCTCTCCTGCGCCGACACGAGCGCCGGTAAGTACATGCGGCGCGGGAGAGTACGACATGTGCGGCCTTGCGTTCTGGTCGGGTTCGTTGAAACCTGAGAGAGTTGATCACTGTCGTTTCGTTCGTTTGCAGGGGAGGTGACCATGGCGGCCTCGTCGCCGCTGGGGCTCGGGCTGGGGCTGGGGCTCGGCGCGGGCGGCGGCGGAGAGCGGGATGCGGAGGCGTCCGCGGCGACGGCGGCGCCCAAGAGGCCGTCGGCGCTGACGTTCATGCAGCAGCAGGAGCTGGAGCACCAGGTGCTCATCTACCGCTACTTCGCCGCGGGCGCGCCCGTGCCGGTGCACCTCGTCCTCCCTATCTGGAAGAGCGTCGCAGCCTCCTCCTTCGGCCCCCAGCGCTTCCCCTCTCGTAAGTGCCGTCAAAGCTTCTCTCTCGGGACAAGCTTCTTCAGCCTTTTGTAGTGGCATTTTGTAGTCATCCTGTCGTGGCGTGACCGTTTGGAGCAATGGTTTTGAATGGCGTGTGCAGTGATGGGCCTGGGGAGCCTGTGCTTCGACTACCGCAGCAGCATGGAGCCGGAGCCCGGGCGGTGCCGGCGCACGGACGGCAAGAAGTGGCGGTGCTCCCGCGACGTGGTGCCCGGGCACAAGTACTGCGAGCGGCACGTCCACCGCGGCCGCGGCCGTTCAAGAAAGCCTGTGGAAGCCGCCACCGCAGCCGCCCCGACGTCGAGCGCGGCCGCCACTGCCGTCAGCAGCCGCGGCGGCGCCCCCGTCGTCCACCACAGCGGCGCGGCACCGCACGGGCTCGGCTTCTCCCCCACCAGCGTCCTCCTCGCCCACAGCGCCGCGCGTGCCACATGAGGGGAGAGAGCAACGCTGTGTCTTGGGCTTGGTGGGCCTTGGGCCCCTCGGATGACGAGGGAAAACGGAATCCGCAGGGATTACTATGCCGTCGTGTGCCCTGTAATTTTTTTTTCTCGTTTTGTTGTCTCGCGACCTTTAAACCAGTTTGCGCCGTTCGATGGCATGCGTCGCTGCGGTGCTTCTCGTCTCTGTTACGTGTGCTGGTTACGCCGTTGGGCTGTGCGTGCGCCTGTGGCTTGGCGTGGCCTGTGACACCTGTACCAGAGCAGGGGATCATTTTCTTTTGTTGGGTTGTGGGGAGCGCGCCTCGGTGGTGCAGGGGGCAGGCGGTGTGGGCATGGGGGCCCTGGCTTGTGGTTCCTCCTGGGGACGCGAGGAGGGAGGGAGGGAGAGGGACGGTGTGCAGTAGTGCTGCGCGCTCTGACCCTGTCAGAAGGCTCGGGCAGAGTGAGGCGTTGGATGCTGCACTCTGTCTGCGCATGGCGCAGGCAGGCAGGCGCAGTGGCCTGTGGCGGTGTGGCCCCGTTGCCCCACCAGCGCAAAGCTCTCGTCTGATGACAACTGACGCATATCTCAGCAGGCAGTGCTCCCGACCCGCTTCAAGCTGGCTGCCATGACGCGCCGGTATGGCGATCGCCTGATCGTCGACCTCTTGAAACGTCCCGTGCGACAGGTAGACCTGGGTGGCACTTTGCAGGGCCCGGTTGTTGTGGCATGAGCACTGAACTGTAGATATTTGCTGCCATCGACAGGGATGAAAGAAGCTGCTTTGGTTGCTCAACTTCATTTCTGAATTCTGTTGGGATTCCAATCGAAACCGTGCTTTCATACGAGGGCCGTGTTTCTTTGGCCTCCAAAAAAATTTCAACCAGAAAATTTTGTGCATGAAGTATTAAATAAAATCTATTTATAATTTTTTTTTAAAATGAGTTTAACTTTACGCGACGAATCTAATGAGTCTAATTAACCTATAGTTTACTACAGTAATACTACATTAATCATTCTCTAATCACACGATCAAAGATCTCAAAGACCTTGTTAGATAGGTCTCGCGAATTAATCTAGAGATTCTGTACGTTTTTTATAAACTGACTTTATTTAATACACTTAATAAGTGGTCAAACGTGTGTAAAATTTTTCACACTCCAAAGAAACACAACCAAGATCATCCTCTCGAACGCATTCGTCGGGTGAAGATTCAACGACTATGATCTATTCGCTTGGCTGGTGGCAGGTGCTGATTTGTGCCGAGAAAAAAATACTGCTGACTCGTTGGTGACAGGTGTTGATTTGTGTTAAGAGAAAATACTGGTTGGTATGGATAAACCAAGCGAACAGGTAGTACAACGGTGTTCATCGGCTCCTCTAGGTAGAGGCTGTGTTTACCCTCCGTAATGATCAGTTTGATCCTATACTCTTTCTTCCAAACCGCGCTGCCGACGGATGCCAGGAGCCCAGGAGGATCTTCCGATTCCTAAGCAAACTGTTTCTATGGGCCAGGGGCTCCTTGACCTGCCAGCCAATATACTGTAGGCCGTGGCCCTGTAAGCAATAATGCTGGCATCACGAGGTGATTACTACGGAGTAGTAGTTCCAAGTGAGCATACTGTCTGGCACAAGGCTCCACTACTACTAGTCCACCTCTCTGCATTGTCTGTGGCCAAACAGGTTCAATCTACAGGCTAGGCAGGCTTTGACCTGCGGCCACGCAAGTGGACCTCCTGAAGCACGCCGGCTACTAATCTGCCCAATAAATAGTTCGAGGTCCTGCCCTGAAAAACTTCTAATCTGCCCAATGAAAACATGCATAAATAGTTTCGCCCAATACAAATAGTAGATTTTACAAACATGCAAGTCGTATATTCTGGTTTTGGGCCAATCCAACTAGCCAGGCAACCACTTAGGGCTTCTCCTATGTTTTGCTTCTGAATGCATAGCAGCAGCAGCCGAGAGCCCAGAATGAGCCACAAGCGCAAACTGTTGTGAACCTATATATTCCAGTGAAGAACAGCAGCTTACAGTTTACTCCAGAAATTATAGGTTGGTCCATGTGTAAACCTGAAATGGCCTATTGGTAAAGGCAAAATAGCCAATTTTCCTCCAAAGACCTAAGCCAGCTTTATATATAAAGCAAATAGCAAGATACTGGGATTACCGGTTTACAATGAAGCTCAAAACCGCAAGAGGACCCAACATCAGCCCAACTGCAACGGGACCCTCTAGGTCACACATCAGAGACAGCGAGAGACTACTCTAGACGAAAAACGCTAAAAGGCCATGAAACCATTACAGAACAGGGCGGACCGGACCACCAGAGGCCCCCATCACTACGACCTAAGAGAGCTCCAAACAACACCTTCAGGAAGGCAAATGCGCATCAGCGCCAACGTTAGGTTTTCACCTCGAAGATCATCCGTCGGTCGCCGTCGAACGAGACCAAAACGGCAACGCCTTCAAGAGGAAAGTGTAAGCACCGTTGCCCGACCCGAAGAGGATCAGAGCTTACGCCCGAAGATCACGGCCGACGAACTGAGAGCGTCTGTTCCAACATCACACGCGCCCACCCACAACCCACGCTTCGTAGACACCGAGGCTGTCCAAAAGGCTCCATATGCAACCGGTAGTACCGCCCGACACCTTGAGGAGATTGGTTCTCTCTATGATACGCCAAATCTCATGTCGCCTCGCAGAGGGCGGCACCGGACTAACCAAATTGAGACGGAATTCATGAGCCAAATGGAGGGAACTTGATACCAGAAGGGGGCTGCTTCGATGGTGAAGAGCAAATCGGAGGTGGCACCACCCGCATGACGATGCCGTAGGCAGGAACTCCTCCCCCCATCCGCTCCGCCCACAAGGCAAGAGCAGACATGGAGGGCGAAGGCAAAGCCGAAGGAGGGGCGCGCGTCGACCCAACGCCGCCACCGTCGGACGCCAACGCAACATCTCCCCCCGCCGGAGAACCGGACCCCCAGCAAGCCACCCGCGGGATCCAGGCGCCGCCAGGCCGAAGCGGCCGCCGCCGCGGGCACGCCACCTCCCCAGCCGTCCGCCGAGATCCCACCCCGACGGGAAGGCAGGAAGAGCGGCCAATGGCCCAGATTCGAGGGGATGAGACCGCCCCGAAGCCAGCCACCGTCGTCGCGGAGAGCGCCGCCGCGCGGCGACGGACCTCCACGCCTCTGTCCATCGAGCGACGGGGCCACGCCACGGGAGAAGAAGAAGGGGGGAAGCCCCGCCACCACCATCCTCGCGGACGCGCGACGCCGGCGGCGGTCCGCTCGGGCTGCAGCGGGGCGAAGGGGCCGGAGAGGTGAGGGTCGGGGCGGCAGCGCGGAGGGGCTAGGGTTCCACCCATCGCCCTGAGAGAGGCGCGGGCGTCCCCCTACCGTGTATCTCCAAAATAGCCAATTTTAACCCTCAACTTTCCTCCGAAGGTCAACTTCATCCCTCTTCTTTCATTTGGGTCAACCGGTCCTCCAATTTCTGTTTTTTTGTTTCAATTTCATCCCTCGTCCTAGTTGGCGCTCCATATCATCCTAGGCATGTCCTGTAGTCAGTAAAGCATGATTCTGCATGGTCTGTGTCTCCAAATCCAAGACCGTTGCCTCTTAGAGTGAAGGATGTGCCATGTCAGCCCCAAACAAAAAGGAGGATGGATCCTTCAGAACGATTGAACGAGCACAAGGTCATCTTCGGTGGGGCATTAAGATCAGATGTAGACAATTCAAAGGCCTTGGACACAACTCTAAGACATGCTGTAATTGGTGTTTACACATTTCATAACTTCCAGTACGAAGTCACTTAAAAGAAATACAATTATAGTGAATGAACAAGTTCATCCTTTATTTTTATTTGGGCTAGTAAATGGTAACTGAAAAATTAATCTCTACACATTATTCCATTAAAAAAGAGATAATTCCAACTGTATGAGGACTAAAAAAGTCAGGATGGGAGTCTGTATCATCTAGTAATATGTAATTTCATTTTGTAATTATTTTATTTCAACCTGATAAATTTGCGTCAGCATTTACTGCTTTGAATCTGAGAATCAGGACGATATGGCACGCTGATATGGAGCACTAGTTAGGACGAGAGATGATATTAAACCAGAAAATGGCCCAAATGAAAGTAGAGGGACGAAGTTGACCCTCAAAAGAAAGTTGAGGGATGAAATTGACTATTTTGCCATTGGTAAAACGCCAGATTGGGCCAATTACCTGATCCAACACAACTGAACGCCGTGGCACACATCTTGCTGTGTAACTTGCGGAATACTGGTGGGATTGGATGTAGGATATTGATTACTGATGAATATCTCATGCGACATGCTATTGGGGAGGGTAGGCACCAGAACACCTGCTTCCTACAAAACACAATAGGTTTGGGGATTTGTGATGCCCGTGTTGGCTACCACAGTGCTCATCAGACTATCTCACTAGCTACAGAAACGTCCATTGGACAAGACCTATACTAGGCACTAGCATAAGCCAAATCTCCACATCAAAGAAAACTATGGGGAAAAAAATCAAAGAAAGTTCAAGTATCCTGAATAGAGAATCCTACCTTTATTGATGTCATCAGCAAGTTGATCTACACTAGTCATCAGAATGCTTGGCGGTCCATTTGCTACATATACATCACCCAATAAGTGTAGAACAACTGAAACATGCAAAAGACAGTGCCAGATGACAGCAATCCAACCACAATAAGTTAAAACATAAACCAACAGTGCAGTTCCACACAGCATATCCAAAACATTAGTTATTTTTAACCAATACAAGTCCTAGTACAAATATGCAAATACCAAGATAAGAAAGTATATACTTGCACTAATTAATATTTATATTTTCTGCAAGCGTTAATCAATACAATAGCTCACTTCTTGCAGCAACTGAGGATAATATTACCGTGCGCTTGACATCTAGATTCTCGGGTAACACACTTGCAGCATCATACTGACTAGATCACATTACCAGAACACAGTATAAACAATCTGCGCAGGCACTTTAATCTTTCTTAAAGCTATTGGAAGAACCTTCATTGTCACCTAAAACACAAGTTAAGAGAGAAAAGTTACCGTTTGGATATACATATGAATTGGGTAAACTTGTGGATAAGTTTCAAAATAGGCGCTTACAATGAAGTGTCAGTTGCCAAATAAGACAGACTAGTAATCATGTGACATCAGGAGTATCAACTGACAAGGTAGTCCAGGGTTCCACCATGATTCTGATCTTCAGTAGCCTGTACCCAGGCTGGACAAATGAAGAGAATGCCGAATGCACATACCATTCAAGAATCAAACGCCAGCTACAATCTTATTTCTCGTCGCAAGCGTGCATATTTCTCCTGCATTCGCAAGAGCTGCCTTGAAAGCTCTTGATTCCCAGTTAGCATTAACCCATTCAGTACACGATTGAACATAAACCTTCTAGGCAAGTAACCTCTATCGACCATATCCACCACCATCCTCGCAGCCACTGCCATGTCCTCTGCTCTCTTACGCACAAACATCGCACTTATTATGATGTTATATGTATCTTGGTTGGGCAAGCACTCCATCCCCTTGCTCATTCTCTCGAACAAATCCAAGGCCTTCTCAATTTCCCCCTCCTCAAATGAATACCTTATAAGAACATTGTGTGTCTGAACGTTAGGCTCGCAACCTTCACTCTTCATCCTCTCCAAAAGCTTCATAGCTCGATCAATCTTCCTGGCATGGCAGAGGCCTCGGATCAAGACGGTGTAGGTAACAACATTTGGAACATAACCTTTTCCAACCATATCATCAAAGACTGCCACGGCATCCTCCACATTGCCCTTCTTACAGGTTACCTGAATTAGAGCATTATAAGTCGCCGTTGATGGCGCACATCCTTCTCTAGACATTTCATCGAACACTTTGCGTGCTTTGTCTAGCTGCCCGGCAACACCCAGTCCATGCACTACGGTAGTGTATGCCACGACGTCAGGTTTACAGTTATCGTCCTGGGTTCCTCTCTTCTTCATCTGGAGGAAGAAGTTCCATGCGTGCTGCAATTGTCTAGAATGGAAGAAGCCTTTGAGGATAATGTTATATGTGGCTTTCGTTGGGGCAATCCCCGACTCGACCATCTGCCGCAGGATGTCGAGCGCACGGGAGGTGTCCTTGACGCGGCACCATCCATTGGCGAGGATGTTGTAGGTGACCCCGTCAGGTGGGAACCGCCGCCCGAGGGCACGGACGAGGGAGGCGGCCTTGCCCGCGTGCCGCGACTTCACGAGAGCATCGAGAAGGGAGTTGAACAACGGGAGGTCCTGCGCGACGCCGTGGGAGCGGTGGAGCGAGAGGAAGAGGCGGACGGCGTGGTCTGGGCGTCGGTGCGACACCGCAAATCGCTCGAACAGGATGGGGAACGTGCGCGGGGTGAAGGCGAGCCCGTGGCGCGGGAAGAGCGCGAGGACGGAGCTCGTGAGCTGGCGCGGGTGGCGCAGGCGCGCGGCGAGGTCGAGCGCGAGGTCGACGGTGAACGGGGAGAGCTCGCGCGCTTGGGACGGGAGGCGGAGCAGGGCGTGGAAGAAGAGCAGCGCGCGCGGGGCGTGGTGCCACAGCAGCTTGAGGACGGCGTTGGCCACGGGGACCGGGATCGAGAGCGCGGGCGCGGGCGCCGCGGCGAGGAGTGACGCCGAAAGGGAGCGCGCCGACGCCGCGTTCAGCGTTGAGGACGGGTGGTTCAGGACTAGCGCGGCGATGTGGCGCGGGCACAGGGGTGATTTGGCTGGGGCTGCCGGAGAGGTGGGCGCAGCGGCGGTTGGGGAAGGCGGCGGCGGCGGCATCGGGGGATTTCCGCGACGAGGGAGATGCGAAGGACTCCGTAGCGGTTTGGGGAGTACTCTAGTGTGGTCGGATTTTTTTTTTCATTTTTCCTGTGACGGAAATGGAATTGATTCACGTGCCAGTATGGGCCGTTGTCCGCTTTCATTAGATCTTGGATTTAGGACCTCTTGACGGACCGGCGGCACGAGGAGAGATTGGTAACGGCCCATTAGTGCCTCTTGTTTCCAACCGGCCCAGGGGATCATGGACGTTGTGCTTGTGCCTCCCCAAATCAATGAATGCCACCCTAAAAAAAAATCAATGAATGTCTCAAGGCTCCCTCAAAAAAAAACACACACAATGTCTCAAGGCTGCCAGTTGCCAAGCCAAGCCAACAGCTGAGCGATCATGCCGCATCGTCGCCCGACGGGCTACGGCACTGCAGCGGCAGCGAGCACCAGGGGAACAGGTATGTATGATTAGCTGCGTACGTGGTACGAAACTGCAAAAAATGGCGTGTTCGTGATCAGTTAATTGTTGGTCGATTTTTTCATACCGAACACTTGCAAAAGCGGGGGCTCGCTGCTCGTTCATTGCTCGGCTTCCACTTATCCACATCCAGAGTTCCAGACACACCCGCACGTAGCGAGGCTGCTGGCCAAAGGGCATCTCGTCAAGTGGCCGGACATCTGCACCAGAGGACAGAAACACGGACAACACTTCCAAAAGGTCCCGCCCCACGGAAAGGACAGAACGTCAGAATCTAGCGGCATGCTTTGAGCACAAGTGATCTCGCTGCCTCGTCGCGTCGTCACGGAAAGAACAATCGACGCGCGAACCAATCGTTTGGCGACAGCGCAGTGAGCAGGAGGTCGTACAGGCACGTGCACACCGGAAAGGCAGTATAGTGCAGTTTTAAACAAATGAAAAGGGAAAGGTATTGCACTTGCAAAGCAGAAATATTGAACAGGAATCCTAGTACCACTGTGCCTCTCTAATCAAATTCGTTCCCGACACTATTTCACTTTAGTTCTACCTACTATTTTCTTCATTTTCCAAACTACTAATTAGTTTGTCCTGAAACGGATGAGGTGCCTGATTTAAAAATCAATAGCTACGAGAGAATTGACGTACTTGATTGGTACTAGAAACATACAAAATAGGCAGGAAGAGAAGAGCCGGCCGTTTGCAGCGTCGAAGAAAAAGGGATGGGGTATGGTTAGTGGTAGTGGTAGCCGGTAGGAAGCGGGGCAGGCGTAACCTCATCGACAGAGCTGCGGGTAACCTGTGTACACAGCAGCAGTCACCTGTGCTGATTATATGTATAACTTTTAGCACGGTGAAAGTCGGCAGGTGTACTATACTGGCCCGCTTTTAGCAGGTAGCTCATCATGGCATCACGGGTATCGATCGGGCTATTTGCACGTACTGCTCATCCAATCTAAGGCTGTGTTGGGTCCGGTTCCTCTCAACTTTTCATTACATCACTGCTTCCAGACATTAAATATAGCAAATGGCGTATGCATAAAGCATTAAATATAGATAATAAAAAAATTAATTGTATAGTTTTAATGTACACGACGAGACGAATCTTTTAAGCCTAGTTAAGTTATGATAGAAAACGGAAAGTGCTAGGGTATGCTACAGTGTCCGATTTGACCATTTTCACCTCATTTCCACTGATCTAAACACACCCTAACTATCCAACCGTGTGAGGCACAGAAAAAACTGGGACGCCCGTTTTTAGCGCCTCTGGTCTCTGCCATCAGCTTACGCTCAATTCCGGCAACATCCTTGTTTCTTTCATTGGTGCTGATAACGTAGAGTGTGATCAATGTTTGCCCGTACCTGTGATACTAAACTACAGCTGATCATTTGCCGTACGGACCGTAGGTATAAAGAGCCATGAGCGCGATGATGACAGTACTAAGCACGCAATCTGAATGGTGCCTGCTTGCTCTCATCCATGACAAACTCTAAGCACGCGCAGGTTGCAAAGTGATGCTAACTATAATAGGCCTTGTTTAGATCCCAAATTCTACCTCTAAAGTTCACTATACAAAAAAAAGATTTCCATCGTATCAAAATGGCATAGCATGCATGGAGTACTAAATGTAGATAAAATCAAAAACTAATTGCACAGTTTTGTTGTACTCTGCGAGACGAACATTTTGAGCCTAATTAATAAATTTTTGAACAATTTTTCACTCATACAAACAAAACGCTACATTGACACATTTATTGTTTCTGGACGCGTCAGTCCCAATTCCGGCCATCCGGAATCCGGAACTAAACAAGGCCATAGTTATCCAAACCATACCTACTTGTAAATAAAAGAAAGAACAATTCTCCTTATGATGAAAGTTTATCTTCAAACCATGCGAACTCATACAGTAGCATACATGACACATCTTCGTACTGTGATACCCTAAGATAGCCTCCTAACTCTAGCAAGTGCGCTGTGGGATTTAGAAGCTTAGGGCAGGTACATTGCTACACCTCAGCGGTCTCATAGATCGTCTCATGCAGTGTCAAGTAGGATTTTTGCTGACGTGGAGGAGAGAGAGTGAGGTGAGAGAATAAGGTCGTTGCTTCGTGAAACAACTGTCTCATGAGCTAAAATTTAGGACTATGAGACAATCCAACCACCATTGTACGAGTTTTGTTTCCATGCAACCAATAATATTTCTTTATTTTTCCCATAAATTAAGGAATTCTGTATTACTATGAGACAACTAAATACAACAACCTAATAAGTTGTCTCAAAATTACGTGTCATTGCATGGGACCGCCTATTAGACGGCACCAATGTACTTGCCGAGATCTGGATTCACCTTGCACTCTCTATTAAAGGAGTGCTAGAGAAGGCCAACCACGGTGTACAACATAAATTAGTGAAATATCAAGGCTTAATCCTCTTTTAATCAGTAGTATTAGTTATAAGTTGCTCCCCTATGTTTGGGTCCGGCTTCGCCCTCCGTGCCATTCATAGTCGTTGTGGTGCAGCTAAGGATATTATCATTGCAAGAAGGTTCCATGCCTCATATGCCAATGAGGAGAGGTTGCCATATGAGGCATAGAGCTGTCTAAGCCTTACATAAGATCCTAAGCTCAAAAGGTCAAATGGTATTGAGAGATCAACATATTTATATTTTTTCAAACTTTGTCCTTCCGTCTTTGAAAAAAAAAAGATTTTAGGGTCTAAATTCATAGGCCCTTTTCCTAAAAAGAAAGTCATTATAGGTTTGTTCCAAATTAAACCATATTAACTTTGATCAAATATATAAAAAATATTTTAATTATAATACCAATAAATAAACATCATTATATCTGTTATAAAATATATTTTTATGATATATATATTTTACTATTTGCATATTTGGTGTCATAAATATATTTTTATGATATATCTATTTCACTATTTACACACACGTATATATATATATAGATTTAACCAAACTTAATAATTTGAATGAGAATAAAATTAGTTTTTTTGCGGGGAGAGAGTAGTCCTTGAACTTTCCTACATAAATCCTCCTATTCCAAGCATGCATTAAATAAATAGCAACTAAAATTTGATTCTCTCTTAATGCCATGGATTACCGGGAACATCATAGTCGCCGGTAGGACGGCAGCCGCCTCTTTGCCACACCACCAGCGTCATTAAGTATCATAATCCTACTGCCCCTCTCCTTTAACCTTACAGGTAATCGAGTATCATAGTGTAAGATGGAGCCGAAAGCACAGGTGACAGGCCCGACGGAAACAGCAGGGACGGATACAACGAGGCCGCAAGCATAATCACATGAGGCAGGAATAAACAGCTTCCTGTTATATAAACATGCAGTTAAAACAAACCAGCCAGCGTCCAGCGAGGCTTTAGCCTGCAAAACAACACAGCACGCCGCCGCCGCTCGCCGCCCACTTCTCTCCCACCTCCCCTCTTTGCTTCTCGCGTAGGGGTTGGAATCCAATGGCGCTGTCGTCCGATATCCGCTTGGGCCACCAGATCCCCCTCCCTTGCTCCGACACCGACTCCTACGAGGAGGAGGAAGAAGAGGAAGAGGAGGAGGAAGAAGAGGAGGACGAGGAGGAGGAGATGGATGACGTGACGGTCTCATCGCCGCTGATGCTGCCGGCGACGGCGGGGAGGGGAGGGATATCCGTAGTGGAGATGGTGACGGGAGCGCTGCGGAGGTCGCTAATGCTGTGCAGCAGCAGCAGCAGCAGCAGCACCGGAGTTCGCGAGGCGGCGCTGGAGGAGGACGGGCCGGCGGCCGAGGGGATGCAGATAGGGGGCCCCACGGACGTGCGCCACGTCTCGCACGTCACCTTCGACCGCTTCGTCGGCTTCCTCGGCCTCCCCGCCGACCTCGAGCCCGACGTGCCCCGCCCCGTGCCGAGCGCCAGGTCAGTGTTCCAACACCCCCCCCCCCCCCCCCCCCCCTAGTTGATCTGTTTCTGTACATAGTTTCGGGCCCCTGGATTCGCAGACGATTTTTTGGGTGAACCCTGCGACTGGATTGCGCCCCAGAAATTTGGAATTTGGCGCTTGGCCAAACTCAATTTTGCGGTGTTCTGACGTTAGGCTAAACTGTTCAACAGTGGCACCTAACTGAACAACATGTCTCGAGTAGCAGCTGTTAGTCTGTTGAGCTTTCGAATTACTTAGACTGACCCAATAGTTCTGTTTGCTTTGTGTGTTGTGATCTCATTTCCGGAATAGCTGTTGTTTCCATGGCTGACATGATCAAGTTCAACTACTGAGGAATATTCTAAAGTGCTTTTCCTGTGGGAAATAGGTCTGTTTGTACTTGCCAGGGAGTGGGATATTGTGATGCTCTGTTCTTTTCAGTTTTCTATTCATCTCCAGAGAGGCAAAGACACTTCAAATTTATTATTCGTCTTGTTTAGTTAGAGTAGTTACCTATTACATTGTCCTGGTTTTGGTGTATCTCATCCATAGCCTTTCAGTTGCACCGAGGAATTCCACAAGTTTAAGGCCCTCACTTGTGTTTGCATCAAAATTTTATTTTCCTTAAGTAAAACCCTGTAACTCAGTCTATTTGTTGAAGCCTAACTTAATTTTACGTTTATCAAACTGTCTATTTCTGCATCCAGTGTAAGCGTATTTGGAGTTTCACCAACTTCCATGCAATGCTCGTATGATAGAAGAGGAAACAGTGTGCCAACAATACTCTTGACAATGCAAAGGAAGTTATATTCACTTGGAGGTCTTCAGGTAAGGAATGGGACAATTTTGTAGTCAGAGTGGCAGCACCCATGGTTCTGAAAATACTGTTATCTTATTCTATTAGGCTGAAGGGATATTCAGGATAAATGCAGACAATAGCCAAGAACTATATGTGAGGGATCAACTAAACAGAGGAGTTGTTCCAGATGGTGTTGACTTGCACTGCCTCGCCGGACTGATAAAGGTGTGCGCAAGTGCTTTCCCTTGTTTTTCTTTTGCAGTACCTCTTTCTTTAACATGGCAAACTTCTGCATATATAGGTGATCACTGTCATTTTCTGTAATTTTAAGACATACCCAAGAATCAATACACACCCACCAATATGAAGAGCAAACTATAGCTCAAGTAAATCAGTATTCCTTTTCATTTAGTTTCTCTTGTACATCAGTTATGATTAATGTGTGGTGCTGATTATATATAGGCATGGTTTCGGGAACTTCCAAATGGAGTATTGGACTCATTGACTCCAGAACAAGTGATGCACTGCAACACTGAAGAAGAATGTGGCCACCTTGCAAGTACGCTACCTCCTGTGGAAGCAGCATTACTTGAATGGGCCATCAATCTGATGGCAGATGTTGTGGAAAATGAAAGCTACAACAAGATGAATGCTCGCAACATTGCTATGGTTTTTGCACCAAATATGACCAAGGTTATTTTCAAGCATATTTAGTAGTCTATACCTACAATTATACGGAACTTTGACTCTCACCATAGGATATTGATCCCTTTCAGATGGCGGACCCCTTGACTGCTTTGATACATGCAGTTCAAGTGATGAATTTCCTAAAGACATTGATCTTGAAGACTGTAAATGAAAGGGAGGAGGCAGCCACAGTAGCCAGGGCATTCCCGTCCAACTCTGGTTCCCCAAGTGACAAAGATGAACCTCAAACCGTAGAGCATTTTGACATGCCTTCTATCTGTTCAAGCCAGCGGAATGTTGATTCCCCTATAATTGACGGGGCTAAGCTTGATCAGTTCCTTTTTAGAGTGGAAGAAGCTCTTCATCATGAGATGCAAGGTAGCACAGGTGGAGCCAAGAATCATGGCAGTAGTAGGGGCAAGGAGAAAAGCAACGGTGAAACTTCTCCATTGGACACTGATTTGAGCAGCCAAAACGAGTTCAGTAACAACAGTGAGGAAGGTCTCTTTGATAGATTCAAATTTAGGAAAGGAGTAGGGAGGCTTTGCAGACACCCTGTATTTCAGTTCAGTAGGTCCATGAAGAAGACCGATGAAGCAGAGCAAACTTGTGTATGATACGAAGGATGTTCCTGTGTAGTTGATAACCCCTCTATTTCTGCAGCTTGTTTACCGTGTAGGTCATCAGCTATTCTCCTAGATTGTGTGCCTAGAAGCTATTAGTCCATTTATTAGTACTGATGTGGAGCTCTTTGGGTGTATATGTCAGTTGTTCAATTCTCACCGTCCTAAATCCTAATTGTATGAAGCCATCGTGCCCTGTGGTTCTGCTCTAAATCTAGTTAATGATTGTTGATTTGCCAGAAACGTTCTCTTGTAATATTGTGCTCTTGAGGGTTTTCACCATGATTAATTACTTAGTACTATGGTATTCTGTGCATTAGTGGGTAGAAGTGCAGCAACGTTCAAAATTTACTCCCGAATGACTAGGCACTTTATTATAAACAAACGTGGGAGCTTATTCTGTGGTGTTCAACTTGGATCTTCTGGGCGATGAATTGGGGAACAATTTGGTTGCCAGGGTGACTGCAGCCGTGCCGACCTACAGATCGTTGCTACTGTACGGGCCGGCAACGCTGCTACTATAGTTAATCCGACAAGAGAGCAGCTTAAGCTCACTGGAAACCATTAACGAGTACGGTAGTAACGAACTAACGACGCCACCTCCGAAGCAAGTTGCTGTATGCTGCCATTGTTCTTCTAGAAGAATTCAGTTTGCCAATGTTGACTGCCTGGGATTTCCCGGAATCTTTCTGGCTGACGGCAAGAGGCATGCGCGATATACCATGGACTGCCCCGTCTCCCCTATCCATTCAGCTGGAATGCTAGGCGCACGAATGTCTAACGTTTTCCTTTTCAGCTAAAAATATTCCAACATATATAGGGCGTGGAAATGGGTCTTCAGGATCTTCCATACGATCGTATATGACCATATGCAGACCTCTTCACCGTGTGGAATTTGATTACTTTTATGAGCCAGGAAAACACGCGGATGACCGGATACACGGCATGCATGGAGTTCTGCGGATTCGCGGTGTTTTTTTTGTGTTTAACGAAACGAATAGAGTCGAGGACTCGAGGCCACGGGCCACGGCGCGAGTTTATAAATAGGAGCGCGAGGTGGCCCCAGAATAATTGTGCGGTGCAGGCCATGGAGGCTGCAGCCGCCGAGCCCCGCAAGGTGCCGCCTTCGACGACGACCCCACCGGCCATCGAGATAAGAGGAGCACCAACGGCGGCTGCGACGAGGCAGGCTCCGTCGTCGTCACCCGCCGCGGCGGTGGCGGTGACCGCGAGCCTGCTGGCCGCGGCGGGGCTCGCCGGCGGGGTGGTGCTGCTGGCGTGGTGGGCGGTCGCGTTCCGCCGCGCCAACGCGATGCTCTGGATGGTGCCCGCGGGGCTCGTCCTCCTCGGCACCACGGTCCTCGCGTGCCTCTCCGTCCTCGCCTCCGGCCCGGCGCCGCCGCCGAGCCCTACTGATCTAGATAGGCGCGGCGCTTTAGCTATAGCCTAGCTGCACAGCTGCGCTACCTCACAGCGCGGCTGGAGCTTGTCTGCTAACCATGGCGCACGATCGGTCCTGGTCTGCTTGGCGCGTGTTCTCAATTTTCTATGTGGGACGATCGATGAGTGGACGCGCATGGTTTTCATTTTCTCCATCCGTCCATGGCTTTCATTGCTAGCGGCGCTGTCCCGTGTTCTCCCGTGTGACGTGAAGCCAATTGCGTACGGGCCGAGAATATCGAATATGAGGCCTTCTCGTTGGGCCCGGGTCCAATTGTCTTGACTGACTGGGCCGGACACATCCAGCGGGCGAGGGCTGAAAAGTTTTGGGCCTTATCTGTGTTTATCTATATAACTTATATAATTGGTCCCACTAACAATCACTATTCTATTTCTCTTAACATGCAAGTTATCCATGTCAACGTCCACTAGAACACTCTCAACATGTAAACTATTCATGTCATCATCCACTAAAACAATCTATTAATATCTTCCATCGATTTTTTGTAACTAATAGCATATGCATTTTTTTAGTTTATACGAGTACCGTGCTATAAAATTCCTACGTTAGAAATACATAGAGGATCAATAACTTAAGAGTCATTGTCTCCCAGTAAAATGGACATATTTTTATGTATAATATTGTTTGTAAAAGAATATTGTCATACAATCATCTTAGGCCTCATTTGAATGCTTAGAATTAAATTATCATTACCAAGACTTATTTATTATTGTTGGCTATATCTATATAACTTATATAATTGGTCCCCACTAACGATCACTACTCTATTTCTCTTAACATACAAGTTATCTATATCAACATCCACTAGAACACTCTCAACATGCAAACTATCCATGTCGCCATCCACTAAAACAATTTATTAATATCTTTCATCGATTTTTTGTAACTAATAGCATATGCAATTTTTTAGTTTATACGAGTACCATGCTACAAAATTCCTACAGTAGAAATACATAGAGGATCAATAACTTAAGAGTTAATGTCTCTCGATAAAATGAACATATTTTCATGTATAATATTGTTTGCAAAAGAAATGTAGCCATACAATCATCTTAGGCCTCGTTTGGATGCTTAGAATTGAATTATCATCACCGAGACTTATTTATTATTGTTGGCTATATGGTAGAGATACTTATGTGATATACTTTTACTATATGCAACATCCACTGGAACACTCTCAACTTACAAACTATCCATGTCACCATCCACTAAAACAATCTATTAATATCTTCCATCGATTTTCTGTAACTAATAGCATATGTAATTTTTTAGTTTATACGAGTACCATGCTATAAAATTCCTACAGTAGAAATTCATAGAGGATCAATAACTTAAGAGTCATCGTCTCTCAATAAAATAAACATGTTTTCATGTATAATATTGTTTGTAAAAAAATGTTGCCATACAATCATCTTAGGCCCCGTTTGAATCCTTAGAATTGAATTATCATCACCAAGACTTATTTATTATTGTTGGCTATACGGTAGAGATACTTATGTGATGCATTTTTACTATATGGGAGGGATCATTAAGAAAGAGGATCTATATAATCAATTTCTATCCCCCGCCCCACATGATTTAAGATGGGCCTATATCTGAACTTCGAAAAGTTGTGGAACGTTAAATTCCAAGATAAATAGCCTATTTTATATAGTATATTTCAATTCCATTGAAACAAAAAGAATTCAAACATGGTCTTAGTGTTTTCTAATTTCAAATTTTATTTAAAATTCCCGCTGCAACGTGCGAGGTATCACCTAGTGATAGAGATACTTATGTGGTTCACTTTTACTATATGCAACATCCACTGAAATACTCTCAACATGTAAACTATCCATGTCATCATCCACTAAAACAATCTATTAATATCTTCCATTGATTTTCTGTAACTAATAACATATGCAATTTGCCAATTTTTTAGTTTATACGAGTATCATGCTACAAATTTTCTATAGTAGAAATACATAGAGGATCAATAATTTAAGAGCCATTGTCTCAATAAAATGAACATGTTTTCATGTATAATATTGTTTGCAAAAGAATGTTGCCATACAATCATCTTAGGCCCTGTTTGGATGCTTAGAATTGAATTATCATCACCAAGACTTATTTATTATTGTTGGCTATATGGTAGAGATACTTATGTGATGCACTTTTACTATATGAGAGGGATCATTAAGAAAGAGGATCTATAGAATCAATTTCTATCCCCCGCCGCCATGAATTTAAGATGGGCTTATATCTGAACTTCGGAAAGTTGTGAAATGTTAAATTCCAAGATAAATAGCCTATTTTATATAGTAGATTTCAATTTCATTGAAACGAAAGGATTCAAACATGGTCTTAGTGTTTTCTACTTTTAAATTTTATTTAAAATTCTCGCTGCAACGCGCGGGGTATTATCTAGCGCGCGCGTGTATATATATATACATACATACATACATACCCTCTCTGCTTCTTCCTTTGTCCTTCCTGGTCCTTGCCCATGGTCCCAAACTCCCAACAACCTGAACATTCCATGATGAACCTGCTGGAGGTGTCCCTGGCTCCCTGCTGTCCCGGAGTGTACAAATCAACATTCTTCAGCTCTATCGTCGCCCGCCGTATGTACGTATCCGTAGAGGTCGAGTTGAGCTCTCACGATCAATACAGTCTTTCAGGGGGCAGAACCCAGCTGTCCCGTATAATATTGTCCGCTACTCCGCTCGGACGCTGCAGAGCCACGGGGCTTGCTTCCATTCCGCCCTGGCCAAAGCTGATTACCTCCTGCCTGCGTTGCATGCTCCTGCTACCCGTCAGCGAGGTTGTAGTTGTACGCCTCCAATATAATCGCAGTGACGTTTAGGCACACGAGTAAAATTTTATTTTTGAAGGGTTCTAGGGCCGACTAGACGCAAGTCTGGAATAAGTCCATTCGTAACCATCTTACTAGTTCGAGTTTGATTTTGACCATCTAACTTTAAAATCAAATATTATATTAATAATTCAACTATTAAAACCGTTTATAATTGATCATGTTTTGTCGAGTGGTTTTGCTGGTGTGGAGGACACGTGACGCTGGGCCCCACATGTCAGCTCCATCTTCTCCATCTCCTGTCTCTCCACTGCTTGGATCAGCCTAGTCCGTCGGTCTAGGCGTCGGGTGCCGCCTTGGGTAGGCTATAGCAGGGGCGGCCTCGGTCTGAGCGACGATGACCACAGCTCAAGCATGCACCACTACCTCCGGCCAGCCCCGAAGCTCCCTCCGTGTCATCGCCGCTCCGAAGCTCCGTTCGCGAGAGCCAGCGAACGCTGGCCCCAAGCTTACACCTGGTTCTCCCTCGCCCGCTCCTAATCTCTCCCCCTAGCATTGTCCGCATCCAACCCATAAGGTGGTAGAGCAGCGCGGCTGCGGCAATGCCTAGGTTTCCCACAACAGCGAGCTCCTCGGTGCGGTAGTGGCTTAGGGATTAGCCCCTAGATGATCGGTGGGGCCCAAGCTCCTCAAGACGGCAACGAATGCGGCGAGCAAGGCCAAGCGGGGATGCCCTCGATGCGAGCGCATTGCTAGGCTAGGCGGAGTCGGACTACAGTGGAGAGAGCCAGGGGGCATGGCGGCGGTCGTCGGCGAATTGTCGAGGGGGATGGGGATTTGGGTGAGACGAGAGAAACGTGACATGTACGCCATATGTCACATGTCTCCACACCAGCAAAACTAGTTCACAAAATAGCTAGATAGTAAATTATAAACGGTTTTGATAATTAGATGGTCAAGAATATCCGGTTCCAAAGTTAAATGATCAAAATCAAACTCGGGCAATAGTTGGATGGCAGAAAATAAACTTCTTCACAATAAATACATGAAGTTGTGCTTGTGCATACAAGAGTTTTGTGAATACAAGGGTAGCAAGAAAAATGAAATTATCTGGCTATATTACAAATGTAATAACTCACTCCATATCTGGATACTGGATGGCCAAGGCTTAAGGACTCGAGCGGTACACAGGGAAATCGTTGACAGCGATACTGACTTAACATAATACTAGTATATCAAAAGCCAACGAACTGAGGAGCGAGAACCACGCAAAGAGGTCATCCGATGCGGTCTGGCATGTGCGTTTGTGGGGACATGATTCGGACCTCTCCCGGCCCGGTACCGATAGTAGCATCCTGCGTGCTATTGCTTGACGTGATCGATCGGCTTGGCTGCTAACGAATTTAAGGATGCACTGCAGACTCTCTGTCCGTACATCCACTGCCTATAAAATATTCTCATCACACCAAAATATCAACACATGTATAGAGTATTAAATGTAGATGAAATTGAAAACTAATTACACAGTTTTATTGTACTTGGCGAGACGAACATTTTAAGTATAATTAATCAATATTTAAATAATTATTTAAATACAAACGAAATACTACAGTGATACGTTAATGATAAACGTCAAGTTTAGCACGTCAAACTTTAGAACTAAACATGGCCTTCGTGTAGATTTGCCACGGGCGAGGAATAGCTGCTTGAAAAGCCGAGGAGCAGGTGGTTACTTGACAGAGCTAGTCTTCAGTAACCCAGGCACGCAGCCATATGCTTGGACTAGATATATAACAGACACATTGCTGAATAAAATTGTCCAGTAATCTATGCGCAGTGCATGTCAACTCCTGACCGTGTGTTATCTGACTTTGCTAGCCTGCTAACAGTAAACTAAACAGCCAGAAAACAACGGCACAATTCCGGCAGGATGCGGCAACAGCGGGTCGTCGGCGACGGAGCGAAACGTGCCCCCTGATGGAATCGCGCCCCGTCGTCCACGGCAACGGCGCGCGCCACCGAGTTGTTATGTTGCCAACTTGACCGCGCGCGCGGACTTCTTCTTCTTGTTCTACTCGCAGTCGCAGCAACACTGCAGCAACGCCTGCAAAGCAACCAGTGGGCCATCTCGGGACGCCGCGTAGGACGGCACATGCGTGAGGGCACGTAGTTAATACCGCCACTGTACCCTCTCCAAATCTCCAATCCGCATCAGCTTGCAGAGGCTTCTTTTTTTTCGCAGAGGCTTCTTTTTAAATACCTCGATTTGAAAATAGTTACAAACTGTGCAGCTCATTCGTTAGCGCTTTGTGTTGTTTCGCTCTCGCAAGAGGGGGAATCATTGAACAGATCGAATCGTGGTGCGCCGTAGCGGCTGTAGGTCCGTTGGATATCGCATCCGATGGCCACGAAACGTCCCTGTCCTGGATGCAAGACGCCGGATGCCATACTAATGGATGGTTGGCAAGTTGTGTCAGGCGAGCACGGCACATTCGCACGGGGGCGCCGGGCTCGTCGCGCCCGCTTTATAAGCCATCAGTCGCGAGCCGTTCCACTTCCAGCCTAGCTTCACGAAGCCCAGACCCACACCAGCGTCCTCTGTCTACGGCCTCTTCATCTCGTCTCGAGCTACCACGCGCAGTGAGGTAGCGGCAGGAGCAGGGAGGGGGGCATGAAGAGCCCTGCCGTTCCGGCCAAGAGGCGCCACGGCGGCGGCGGCGCGGGGTTTGCGCTCGGGTGCGGCTGCAAGGACGCCAAGAGCGTGTCGGTGTCGGTGTCCGCGTCCGCGTCGCCGTCGGCGACGACCGCGACGGGGGTGACGCGCCGCAGGAGCGTGGATGGGAACCCGTGGGCATCCACGACGATGGACACCCTGACGTCCGCGTCGTCTTCGTCCCTCTGGGAGGACGCCGTGGCGGAGCTCGGCTACAAGGACGGCGGCTGCGGGATGCTGCCGGAGAGCTCCGCCGTCGTCACCACGTCCAGCTTCTCCGGCCTGCTGCGCGAGCTCAGCGAGCTGGAGCGGAGCGTCGCGTCGTGGGGCGCCCGGAAGGGACACCGCCACGAGGACAAGCTCTCGCCCCCGCCGCCGCCGCCCTTGCCTCCGCGGCATGAGCACAGGAAAGCCAAGGGCGACGGCAAAGGCGAGGGCGGCTTCAGGGCGGCCAAAGAGGGACGCTTCGGGGACGTGGACGGCGACGGCGGCGCGGGGCTCGAGGGCAGCGTGGCGGTGGTGAAGCAGTCGGACGACCCGCTGGGGGACTTCCGGCGGTCGATGCTGCAGATGATCGTGGAGAACGGGATCGTCGCCGGCGAGGACCTGCGCGAGATGCTCCGGCGCTTCCTCACCCTCAACGCGCCGCACCACCACGACGCCATCCTCCGGGCGTTCGCCGAGATCTGGGACGACGTGTTCGTGGCCGCCTCCCTCGGGTGCGCCGCCACCCCCGGCAGGGCCTCCTCCGTGCCCCGCCGCGAGCCGGGCGGCAGGCCGCCCGTGCCCAGGACACCGCCACGCCACCGCCGCTCGCCGCCGACGTGGCGCGTATAATGTGTACCTACCGTATGTACGTGCATCGTCTTTTGTTACCCCGGCAATGTACGTCATTTTGAGCCAATATGAGTTCATTCCGTTCCATTTCAGCGCCAAAGAACAAGGCAAGAAAATGTGGCGGTACCTTTCTGTATTTGTACGGTGTACATGGTAGATCGAGCGATGTTTGCGGTGGTCCGCTTATCATGGCGTCCACCTGGTGAAAAGGGAAAGTGGGTGTTGCTTTCTTCGTTGTTCTGGAATCTGGATCGATGGCGACGGACGCCATGCCCGGGAGCGCCGAACGCCCGTCTCGCACGCGCGCATGCCCGTGCGCGCATGGAGCTCGGCCTCAGCGGTGGTTGGCGCAAGCGGGGTGGCAACAACAGAGCGAGGCGGTCACGCGCGGCCGGTGCCATGCCGCGGCCGCATCGCGATCGACCTGCGCCATGGCCAGCACGGCAACGTCGGAGGAGCGCGTCGCTTTCCGCCACCACGGCATTCTTTTCCTCTGTCGCCCCCGCGCTCCCCCGCGGGGATGGCCCCGGTTCCTCCTGGTGGTGTGCCAAAGGCCGTACTGTGCCCAGCACTGGTCCAGCTCGTGCGTGGCCACAGTCACACGCGCTGAGCGCCACTAGGCTTCAAATTACATCGCTGCCAAAGTACCAGCTTGCGCTACTGTGCTCATGAAATGGCTTTAGTAAACATGCCCATCGACTGTGCCCGGATCAAATGCAAACCAATCATCACGCCGTGAAGAAGGTCTGAAGTTTCCTGGCCCTAATTCGGTCGCCCACCGCGGGCATCATATCGGCATCGTATCTGGCCCCGAGCGGCAGGCGAGGTTGGACGCACTCGACGCAATGATGCGCGGGGCACTGTGTGTGCGTGCACGCATCGTATGCGATCGATCCCGCATACGTGTACCGTATCGGAATGTATGCGGTAACAACAAGGAATAATCCGGGCCGGCCGGGGGAGCTACCGAACCTAATTTCTTCCCGAGGCGGGCACGGACGCTGGCGCCCCTTGTTGTTTCGCGTGGACGCGATCGGGCACGGGCGCGGACGGGACAAACCCCCGCCCCCGCCCCCGTCGTACGGGACACGGGAAGAGACAAGACGGCGCGCGCGCAGGCGAAGGGGGCGAGCCCTTGGCTCGCAAGCGCTTGTCCTCACTCCCCCGTCTCCGGCATGGCGGCATCCGCTGCCGGTGTTTCTGATGATCTCCGAGAAATGCTTCCGCGGCCAGCGGCAGCCCCGCCCGGCGGACTGGCCGTCGTCGGGGGGCGGAATCTGATTCGTTCACGCGGGGCATGAGCAGGCATGGACAGTCTGCTTCAGTGTTCTTGGTACGGTTTCGTAGTACGTACTAGAGAATATACTGCATAAGATACAGGGCCATAGGGCTGTACGTACATCTAGGCCTGGGGGCACTTCTGCACTTGCAGGTTGCAGCTTTTTTTTAGGTTTCTAAATTTGCACCCCAAATTCACTATGCAAAAAAAATTCTCGTCACATCAAAATGTGAGTCCATGTATGGAGTACTAAATGTAGATAAAATCAAAAACTAATTACACAGTTTTGTTGTACTCCGTGAGACGAACATTTTGAGCCTAATTAATTAATTTTTGAATAATTTTTTACATATACAAACGAAATGCTACGGTGCGCATGAAATTTGGGAGTCCCAACTTTGGGACTAAACAACGCCAGAACGGACTGGCGACTTGAACGCCGGCAAGATGCAGATGCGGCTGCTGCGCCCTGCAGGCCATCGGTGTACGAGAACGTGCGTTGTTTTGCTTGTCAGAGAAGAGCACAGGGCAAGACCTACGGGACTAACGGCGGTGACGACAACTATACGCCACGTTTTGTCTTACTGCGGTGTCCTAGCTTTGGCCATGCTCGATTCGACTACAGATCTAGCTGGTTTATTTAGAGCCTGGCAACAGCGGTGACGCCACATTTGTCTTGCTGATGCGGCCGTAGCTCTGTCACTACGTGCTCACTCAGCCTATAGATTAACCAGCTGTCCGGTTTGTTAGTGTTTGCGCCCTACTAAACAATGCTTAACACTAACCTGCCCGGCGCCCCCGGCCAGGACGGAACTGGGGGCTCACAGAGCGAAAAATACGAAGTAAACACGGGAGGATCTACAGGGTTGCTTCCGTTTACTGCTTCGCATAGCAGCAGCTACTTTGATCAGTTGGGCAGTGGCCGATCGAGGGCTCGAGACTACCGCACATGGCCATCATCTGACCATGAGAGAAGCAGGATGACTGCCTGAAGAATGCGGCGTCTGCCTGACTCGGGTACAACAGCAGCTCAGATACGAGACTGCTGACTGGATCTGCCGTTGCCTTTGCCTTTGCAGGTGGTGCAAGGTTCAGGCCGATCTCAAATTCTATCTAAAGTTCACTATGCAAAAAAGAATATTTTCATCACATCAAAATGTCGGCACATGCATGTAGTACTAAATGTAGATGAAATCAAAAACTAATTGCACAGTTTTGTTGTACTCTGCGAGACAAACATTTTGAGTCTAATTAATCAATTTTTGGATAATTTTTTACAAATACAAACGAAATGCTACCGTGACGTACGCACTACAGGGGGCCCAATTTAGGATGTAAATTTTGCATCTAAATAAGGGCTCAGGCGCAGCGCCTGATGGTTCCCTGCCAGCAAAGTCCTGGTTGCACCTTACACGGCACGCACTATCAGCCCAACTGTTGATTCCCACAATCCCCCGGCAGCGGCAACACCCCGCAATCTACTGGCCATTCCTGGAGGCTGGAGCAGTTTTTTTTTTTGAGTAAATGGAGGCTGGAGCAGCTGCATCACTTCATCTTTTTTGTTTAAAGAAAACTTCGGCTGTGTTTGGATTCTAGGACTAAAGTTTAGTCCCTCAAATAAGTGACAATTAGTAGCATTAAACATAAACTAATTATAAAACTAATTGCATAAGTCATATCTACTCCACGAGACGAACCTAACAAGCCAAATTAATCTATAATTAGTACATAATTATCAAATTATTACTGTAGCATTATATTGTCTAATCAAGGACTAATTAGGCTTAATAGATTCGTATCGTAAATTAGTCCTTGCTTATGTAATGTATTTTGTAATTAATCTATATTTAATATTTCTAATTAGTATTCTTCCATTCGATGTGACGGGACTAAAACTTTAGTCCCTTGAACCAAGCACCCCCCTTCATCTCTTCATCTGCACTGATGGTTTTTTATCGGCGAGTCTGTTCATCAGCGTGCGCGCTCTGTTGTCCATGGAAAAATACTATTTTACCTCCCTAGACACTATGCCGAGTCCAACATTCCTCCCTAGACTCGAAAACCGGGTGAACTACCTCCCTCAACTTTCAAAACCGTTCACTTTACCTCCTTGCCGTGGTTTTAAGCGGTTTTCAAGGTGGTTTTGCATTTTTCAATTGAAAATAAATCTTTTAGATACTTATTAAACCACAAAAAATATTCCTAAGCTTATAAAAATTATGAGAAAAATCGTAGAGATGGATTGAGATGAAAAAATCTTAATAAAATATTTAAAACTAGTGAAAATGACTACAAATTTTCTAAAATTTAAATTTAGTTCAAGTAAAATGAAAATATATCCAAAAACTTAAACACACATATAATTTTCTAAATGTATCTTGAATATTTTTCTCAATAAAAATATAAAATGAAGCCAGTATGAATACATTCATCGTAAATGCATTCAACCATCATAAATGTAACATATATTAATGTTGAATGCATTTATGCATTTACGATAAGTGTATTCATGTCAGCTTCATCTTATGTTTTTATTGTGAAAAGTATTCAAAATGCAATTAGATATAGATTTAAATATTTTAATATATATATTTTTTATTTTACTGGTGCTAAATCTAAATTTTAGAAAATTTTATAGATATTTTCACTAGTTTAAATATTTTATTTAGATTTCTTGCATCCCATTCCATCTCTAGAATTTTTTCTCAGAATTTTTAGAAGCTTAGAAATATTTTTCATGGTTTAATAACCTCATTAATTATTTATAAGATTTATTTTTAATTGAAAAATATAAAACCACCTTGAAACCGTATAAAACCACGGTTAGGAGGTAAAGTGGACGGTTTTGATAGTTGAGGGAGGTGGTTTACCCGGTTTTCGAGTCCAGGGAGGAATGCTGAACTCGGCTTAGTGTCCAGGGAGGTAGAACAGACTTTTTCCGTTGTCCATCCACGTTCCACGCCAATAGGGCCCTGTTGGCTCTAGCTAGCGAGATATGGGCCCACTTTGGCCCGTCTGTGCCACCGGTTTGCTTTGGGCCAGTTCCGTAGCCGCCGCGGCAATGCAGGCCCAATCCTAATCCATAATCTATGCACCGGCCCATACGGTCCAGTCCATCCAGGAGTCGTCGTCGTGCTGCGGAAGATTCTTGCAGTGGAAGGAGGCGAGCCGAGCCGCGCAGGCCGCAGCCAACGCGGCATGCTTCACTGCGAAGCCGCGGTCTTCGGCCAGTTCCCCCGTTCCGGCCCGGCGTGAGCGCAGCACCCAGACGCCATATTTATACCTCCCTTCCTCCTCAACTCCGAGCAGCGGAATCGAGCAAAGCATCCGTATCCCGCACCGCGTCACGCTTCCCCGCTTCATAAATACTCGCTCCTCCCGCCCCCGATCCCGCTCCGCCCCTCGGCTTCCGAAGCGACCCCCCGCCCCGGCCTCCGCCTCCGCCGGCTGCAATGGCGCTGCCCTACCTGGAGGCCGTGCTGTGTAAGTCTCCGCCTCCCCGCCGTTCCTTTCATGGTGTAGCAGTCGCTCGGTCGATCACTTATGGTGTCGTGGGTGAGACGCGGGATCCGCGGTTAAACCCTAGGGTTTGTGGGGTCAGGGACTCAGGGTCGGGGTTCTGCGTGGCTGGATTTGACCGTGCCGCGGAGGCGATTGGGGGCGTCGCGGATGCCTGATGGGTGATCTAACCCTTGTGAAATCTAGTGAGCCTAATGTGGTGTGGGCGGGATGAGTGCGTGAAGCTTGGGAGAGTGATGCTGATGCACCAAGGATGATGCTATTGAGTGATTGAGTGGTGTTTGATGTTACTTGGTGATTTGATGTTCCTTTTTTTGGTTTTGGGTCAGTCTCCAATTGTTTAGCGACTTGATCTGGGAAATAAATAAATCAGAACACAAGGCCTTGTAGACAGAAGCTTTATTTATTAGTGCTGTGAAGAGCTTCTACTCCTATGTATAATTTCCATTTGTGGACTGAGTGAAGGGATGTCTGTGAGCTGCTAACCTACTATTGATTAAGGTTGTTATAGTCAACTGACTTTGCGAGCTTGTGTTTGTGATCCAAAGCTCTGTCTTCTATATCACTATGCAATATCTTGCATATTTGATTATGTCTAATTAGTGTAAAATGGTCCTAGTAATAGAATTTTGTAATGGGTCTCTTCAAAATTTTGGTGGTGTTTGGATCCAGGTGCTAAAATTTAGCACTTTAAATATATGGTAATTAGATGTATTAAACATAAATTAATTATAAAACTAATTACATAAATCATGTCTATTTCGCGAGACGAATATAACAAGCCTAATTTTGCTGTAATTAATACATAATTACCATACGTTTACTGTAGCATTACATTGTCTAATCATGGTGTAATTAGGCTTGATAGATTCATCTTGTAAATTACTCCTCGTTTATGTAATGAGTTTTTAAATTAATCTACATTTAATACTCCTAATTAACGTATTTATATCCGATGTGACGGCGCTAAAGTTTAGTGCATGGGAAACAAACAGGGCCTTTGTCATTACAATATTCTGTACATTCCGTATGGGGTTGCATCAATTTAAAGTTTGTCGGTAGTTGATATGAATGAAGCCAACAATTTAGATCTTATTCCTTGGTTACAAGATATGTTTACTTTCATTGTTATTTGCCTGGTATGACTGATGCTTTTCTCAATGTCTATCCCTATGCAGGCTTTATGATTCTCATGTACATATTTGAGACATATCTTGACATTCGTCAGCATAGAGCCCTCAAGCTGCCGACTTTGCCAAAACCCCTGCTGGGAGTAATTAGTGATGAAAAGTTTAAACGCTCTAGAGATTATAGCCTTGACAAAAGGTTTATACAATGCTGCTGTACTTTTTGCAACTTTTATTCTAATCATTTCTGATGCCCAAACTCATGAGAGTTCTTATCTATTTAGATTGTCAATACTTAAGCTTTTGCTTCATCTTACAGCTACTTCCATTTTGTTCATGAGGCTGTGACTATTTTAATGGATACCACAATACTGTACTACAGGGTTCTTCCCTGGTTTTGGAAGGTAAAACAAATCCCTTTCCTCCGTCAATATCCTTGTGCAAATATTTTGGTTGATCATTTCTTTCTGCAGAATTCTGCAGTATTGGTTACAAATGTGGGCCTGAATGCTGAGAATGAGATAATACACACCCTTGCGTTCTTAGCTGGTGCCATGGTTTGGTCACAGGTACTAAGAACTCACCTCCCTGAACCATAATTTATATTAATTCATTTATGTTTTCCCCTATCAATATTGAATTGTGATTAGCTTTGATAGTATTTTGGCACTTAAAGTGGAATATGTCTAAACTGAGTCATTTGCTTCCTTCTGTTGAACTGATAGCTCTATTTTACTCTAACATCAGTGCTGGATCATCTATGGGTATGATTTTAGTAGTCGTTACAATTTATGAGTCAGGACCGGTGAGTGGAGCATTGTGAATTGTGGTATAAATCCCTGGTTTCACACGATACCCTGCTCTGCTTTGGGTCCAAAAATGTTTGTGACTCTCCCTCTACTTGCTCTTTGTTGGGCTAACTTACTTTCATGATTTATTTTTGTTTGTAGCAAAACTGAAAAGGAAGACGAGTAGGTGACATGATTTATCTATTATCATGTTATTAGATCTAACATTTCACTAAATGTTTAGATTTTGTTTAAAAAGAAGGTGCAAGATGAATTTATCTACTTCAAATATGTATGGATCAAGATTTTGAGTTCTTTTGGATTGAGTAGCTAGCCTTTTTCTGTTCATTGCATCATTGGCTAACCATCAAATCTGGACCTATGCTCGTAGCTGTGTTCACCTTGGCCATGGTAGAACTGTGACATGATATTCTTTTGTGGAGAAACAACTTCCTTTTCAGAGCACCATGGTTGTCGAAGCCACTACTTAATGTGAAACCCTAACGCATACTTCATGAAATGCAGATTACAGACTTGCCGTTCTCTCTTTATTCAACTTTTGTTATAGAGGCTCGGCATGGTTTTAACAAGGTACATTAACATTTTCCAATTTGTCCTTTTATGTGTTACCAGCGATATATGTTTGAAATTTTGCAACTTACAGTAATTGATTAGTCCTAAAGTAAGTTACTGAGCTTGTGAATTTATCGTCTTCATTTCATGATGTATTTACACTGAGATTTCTCTTGCTTTGTACCTTGTAGCAAACTATATGGCTCTTCATTAGGGATATGATCAAAGGAATTTTGCTATCCATGATATTGGGGCCACCAATTGTGGCTGCTATCATCTACATAGTGCAGGTAACTTCTCTTGTTCAGTTGTTTAAACATTAATTAATGAACTATTATGTATAAAACAAATGTTTTTGTTGCTTTGTCCTGATTCTGTTGGTTGTTTTGCCAAGGTCCACAGAATCAAAATCACATGTAACTTATGAGGATAGTGTCATCTAAGTGCATCAACTGATTCATTCAATCTTTTCTTTATTGTTTCAGATTGGAGGACCTTACCTGGCTATATATCTCTGGGGTTTTATGTTTGTGTTAGCTCTCCTGATGATGACAATATACCCTATCGTGATAGCTCCTCTGTTCAACAAGTTCACTCCTGTGAGTCTTGTCGTATTTGTAATTTTTGCTCCATTGTGCTTTATCTGCTGGTTCTTGTTTTCTATTAAATTGGCATGCTCTTATCTTACAAGTTCAAAGGTTCATTTGAATTAAGATTGAATTTTGTGGTTGCACTGGTGTCAACAGCTTCCTGAAGGAGTACTCAGGGAGAAAATAGAGAAGTTGGCGGCTTCCCTCAAGTTTCCTTTGAAAAAGCTCTTTGTGGTAGATGGGTCTACCAGATCAAGCCACAGTAATGTATGTTAATCACTCCACGTCCAGAGTTGGAGTTCATCGCCAGCTAGTAAGCAATAATTTAATGCTGCTATTTGAACTGACAAATCTGCTGTTTCAGGCTTACATGTATGGGTTTTTCAAGAATAAACGCATAGTACTCTATGACACATTAATCCAGCAGGTTCTATGCTTCACATAATCTGTTTTTTACCACTTACTTCGTTTGTTTCATAAAAATATTGCCATGCATGCACAAAGTTAACCTGTTTCTTTTTCTTTGTTGATTTCAGTGTAGCAATGAGGATGAGATAGTTTCTGTTATTGCACATGAACTTGGGCACTGGAAACTCAATCATACTGTCTATTCCTTTGTAGCTGTCCAGGTATTCTTTCATTCAAATAACTAATTATGGTCTTTCACCTTTGTATTCCATTCTTTTATCTAGTTGTATTGCACTTGTTGGCTAAGGGAGTGTAGTTATCCAGTGTCATACAGGTGTTGTTAGTGGAATTTGTGCATAATGTACCATGAAATCCAGTTGCTGGGAGAAAATGAGAAATACCGCTATCTTCCTAGCTTTTTCTGCCTTTTTATTCATTTTTCTTTTTTGTGCAGCTGCTTATGTTTCTGCAATTTGGAGGATATACTCTAGTAAGGAACTCCAAAGATCTCTTTGAAAGTTTCGGCTTCGAGGATCAGCCAATAATAATTGGATTGATCATTTTCCAGGTATATGTTATGAACATATTTTGTAACAGGCACTGTCATTCTAATTCATTATTTCTCGAGATTGTTGGTACCAATTACCAAGTTGTAGGTGTTTACACTTCATTTAGTAACCTTGAAAGTTGGGATGCATATTCCAGCTTTGTTATTGTTGTTGCTCCATTGACACATGGGGGGTGTTTAGTTCCTGAAAAGAGGGGATGAAAAGTTGGTAGAAAAGTCACATCGGATACTGTAGCACTTTCGTTTGTTTGTGGTAAACATTGTCCTACCATGACCTAACTAGGCTCAAAAGATTCGTCTCGTCGTGTACATCAAAACTATGCAATTAGTTTTTTATTTACCTACATTTAATGCTCCATGCATGAGAGAGATTTGATATGATTTGATTTGATAGGTGAATAGTGAAGTTTGGAGAGAGAATTTTTTGGAACTAAACAGGGCCATGTGTTTCTTTGATTGCAGCACACCATAATACCTCTCCAACACCTCCTGAGCTTTTGCCTGAACCTTGTCAGCAGAGCATTTGAATTTCAGGTTCATTCTTCTATCTGCCTCCAAGTTTCCTACTATTGACAGCTATAAAGCTTTTAGTTGCACTCACTTTAATCCAATTTCTAGGCTGACGCTTTTGCCAAGAACCTTGGATATGCCCCTCAGCTCCGAGTGGCCCTAGTTAAACTACAGGTAATCATCTAGAGGCCATTTTAATTGAATCTTTGTTTCTAATAGTTGGCAATGTCATTAATGTATGATTTTTCTTCACTCCCGCTGTAATCGAGCAACTTCATTTTTCACTGGTATCCCTTATTTTACTTGTCAGTAAGGTTGTTTTTGCATTCAGTATTCTGAAACATGTTCTAATTTCAGGAGGAGAACCTGTCTGCAATGAACACCGATCCATGGTATTCTGCATATCACTACTCCCACCCACCTCTTGTCGAAAGGCTGCAGGCTCTGGAAGATCCGGGCAGCAAAAAAGAGGACTAACCGGAACCCGTCAGAGGTGATGTTATTCTTGAAGGGCAAAACTCTGGTAGATATATATTTCTCTGCCTTGCACTTAGACACCGATTCAGGGTTTGGATGTTGAGGTGTTTGATCAGGAGAGTGTTGTCAATGTCCTGTAAGCATTCAGCACAAACAGCGGCACATAGAATTGTTGCCGTTCATCAGCCGAATTCGTAGATTGGCCTGTACACCCATGTAATGGTGTTTCGGAATTCGGATATTGAGAAATATAAGCAAATCAGCTATTCATACACTAGACGCTCTGATGTGTCTGTCTGAAGTTCTCGTATCTGGTTTAATCTTCTGCGAGTATTCACGTCACGTTCCTTGCAGAAAAACGCCTACGAACAAACGTCCTTCACCTGCTGGGTCTCCGCTCCTCCAGCCTCCGAAACGAGCGTTGAGCTCACCTGCCGCCGCGCGCCCATCAGGCTGCGATGCTCTCACTCTCGACCCCCTCTTCGCCACCGCTTCCGCACGGCGCCAGCGCCGCCGCATCCACCTCTTCCGTTGCCCTCCTCCGCGGGGCCGCGGCTCGGCGCGACGCGCAGCTCACCTCCGCGGTCCACGCGGCCCTCCTCAAGTCCGGCGCCCTCCACCCCGCGCAGCCCCTCGCCGCGTCTAACTCCCTCCTGCACGCCTACCTCCAATGCGGCCTGCTCTCCCGCGCGCTCCTCCTGCTCGACGAAACGCCCCGCCGCGACGCGGCCACCTACACCTCCCTCATCTCCGCGCACTGCCGCCTCGGCGCGCCCCTGGACGCCCTCCGCGCCTTCCTGGACATGCTGGCCTGGGACGGCGCCGGCGACCAGGCCGAGGACGACGCCATCCGCCCCAACGACTTCACGGCGGCCGCTGTCCTGCAGGCCTGCGGGCTCGCCAGGGACGGGCGGCTGGGGAGGATGGTGCACGGCTACCTCGTCGCAGGTGGATTCTGCGGCGACCCATTCGTGGTTGGCTCCTTGGTCAACATGTACGCCAAGGTTGGCGATGCGGCGAGCGCGCGGAGGCTGGTCCTTGGGCTACCCTGCAGAGACGTTGTTTCTTGGACGGCCATCGTATCAGGGTGCGTGCTCAATGGTATGCTCGAAGAGGCCCTTGAGGTGTTCGTCATGATGCTGGAAGATGGTGTCCTTCCGAACAATGTCACGATGCTGAGCGTCATTCAGGCGGTCTCTTTGATGGGCACCTCCGAGTTGTTTGGTCCAGTGCACGCTCTTGTTGTTCTGTTGGAGCTTCAGGACGATGCCTCAGTGGTGAATTCTCTCATCATGATGTATGCAAAGAATGGACTTGTTGAAGAGGCTGTGTGGCTTTTTAATGGTCTGTACCTGAAGAGTGGCAATGTGTGCTCTAATGAGGATGTTCTTGCGGCAATTCTGTACGGTTGCACCATTTCAGGATCCCAGAAGAATGGGGAGGGAATCCATGCGCACCTGATTAAAATGGGTGCTTTCCCGAGCATCAGCGTTGAGAACTCCCTCATGGGCATGTATGCTAGATTCGAGCAAGTTGATGCAGTTCATTTGGTATTCAGTGGCATGGAAGTTAAGGACATTGTCTCATGGAACACAGTTATCTCATGCCTTGCCAAGAGTGACGATGTGAATGAAGCCATGGAGCTTTTCAGCGTTCTTCATGCTGGTGGCGGTGGGCTTGCACCTGACTTTGTCACGGTCTTGAGCATTGTGCAGGCTTGCTCCAATGCAGGATTACTGCATCAAGGGCAGATGCTCCATGGCTACATCATGAAATATGGTTTCATGTATGATGTTTCAGTATGCAATGCTCTCATAAGTATGTATGCTAAGCTAGGAAGACTTGATTTTGCTGAGATGATCTTTGATAGGATGCATAATAAGGACCTTGTTTCCTGGAATTCAATGATCAATGCTTATGGGATGCATGGAGATGGTAATTCAGCTCTAAGGATTTTCAACAAGCTGAAAGACGCTGGAAGTCCTGCGCCAAATGCTATCACATTTGTGAGTGTGATATCGGCTTGCAGCCACTCTGGTTTAATCTCAGAAGGCTACAAGTGCTTCGAAAGCATGAGAATGGACCATGGCATTGAACCTAGCATGGACCATTATGCCTGTGTAGTTGATCTGCTTGGAAGATCTGGGAGGTTTGTGGAAGCAGAAGAATTCATCAGGGATATGCCTGTCCCTCCCAACTCATCCATCTGGGGTCCTCTTCTGGCTGCATGCCAGCTTCATGGGAATGTTGATCTTGCAGAAAAGGCTGCTAACGAATTGTCAGCCTTGGAACCTGAGAGCGACATATGGAGAGTCTCCTTGTCAAATACATACGCCTTGGCTGGGAGATGGAAAGATGCAGCAAAGATTAGGACTGAAATGAGGAGAGTCGGTTTGAGAAAGGAGACAGGGTGGAGCTTTGTAGATGTTGGAGGGGTCGAGGATTTTAAGTTTGTGTCAGCAGATACTAGGCATCACGATGCTGAAAAGATATATTCAGTATGGCACAGTATGAACAAACACATGGCAGACCTAGCTGCTGATGTGCATAAGCTAAGTCCAATTAGCACAGTTTAGTTGATGTCAGAGATGTTTAATATACGCACACCTTTTTTTTTCGTTAGGCCAGAGTGATTATAACGACCTTTGTTCTTTTAGAACATGAGTATAGACTTCAAATTAAAATAGGGCTATTGTTTCAATTCTGAATATAGGTAACAATAAGAAGTAAATAAACAGAAAAAAATTGGAACTGGAGGACACTGCAGGCCTGCAGCATCACATTGCCGATTGCTTTGATCTTCTATCTGTTGCCTCGCTTCATGTTGAAATTGTGCTGTGTGCTTAGCAGCTCTATTTTGCTCTGTTTGGACCATCCATGTTTGCCCATACCGATTGCTTTGATCTTCTATCTGTTGCCTCCCTTCATGTTGAAGTTGAAACTGGGATGTGTGCTTAGTAGCTCTATTTTGTTCTCTGTTGGGCCCTTCATGTTTGCGGTTTGCCCTCGGCTTCGAGTTGCATCTAGCGTATTTTGTTGTCAGCCTGAGTAACAGTTAGTGAATTCATTTAAAAATCTATCAGATTTTCACCCACAATTTCATGTGTATCTTGTGAAATGAACTTTACTGGATGCTCAATCAGACCTCCATTTATCAATATGATTATATGAACCTCAATTGCAAGAACACTCAGCATTATTGACACACTGTAGGAGCAGGTGGAAAAATCCATGGAGCACATAAACGAAACACAATCTAAATACAGAAAACTTATGAATTATCATTGCATTCAGCTTTATTGTTTCTCCAACATGAAGATTCCCATAGTGACTAGATCACTTAAAGGACTGGTATAATGTAACAGCCTTTTGCTCACTACAATAAAATCCCTGTAATACAATACAATTCACTACTTCCAGCTTTCTACTTCCGCATCAGGAGAACTACAGTATGTGCAGCTATGCTCCTATTTTCCCCTAGACTGTCAACTTTCTCGTGCGTCTTGGCCTTGAGATTGACCACAGATGGATCTGCCCCGAGTAAGTCACATAAGTTCGATCTGATTGTCTCCTTGAATGGACTGATTTTTGGTTTTTGCAATATCAGTGTAGCATCAAGGTTGCCCAGCTCATAGCCTGCTTCATGCATCAATTTCACCTGAAATTGCATGAGAATCCAAATATGTTAACAGGATAGTGGCGACAGTTTCATCAGCTTCTGTATTATGGACTACCACGCTTCAATTGTATAATATATAGCAAAGTTCTTAGTGAGGAGAGGAAACGGTCATGCTCTGATTGGATAACATCCTGCTCCGATTGCTTCAAATTACTAAAAGGGCAACTAATACAGTGTAATGCTAAATAATTGGAACTAAGCTAAAGTTCAATGGTCAAGTGGGCTTATGTAGAAAAAGATCAGAGGATGATTCCAAATTCTAAGGCATGTGAAAATTTCTGTCCAGCAGGTACAAAATCACGAGTAAATGTGGAGTCAACGTTCTATGCACATGGGGCATGCTTTATTCAAAATCTAAAACGTGGAATACTTTCTGCCTTTGAAGTGTCCAAAGGTCAAAGACCACATTTCACAGTCAGCAACTCGTGTAAGTGCTGCCAATGCATTTTGTACGACAGACTGTTGACATAATCAGGACTGCGTATCTAATGGTCCGGGTGTTTAAGATACAGGAAAAATAGACCAGTGAAACAGTGAAGCATGCAAGAAATGAACTGTGTTGTTTTCAAGGATGAAGTTTCAATCTGTTCTCCACTCCAAATACCACAAGACACGTCAGGACTCTTACATTTTGTTCAAAAAAATCTGAAGTCTGTAACAAATAAGAGTAGAGAAACTAGTTGGGCAGCACATATGCTATATGATGTGAAATTTTTCAGCAAATTTCAGGTAATCAATACT
This sequence comes from Echinochloa phyllopogon, assembly GCA_033239725.1. Taxonomy (NCBI): domain Eukaryota; kingdom Viridiplantae; phylum Streptophyta; class Magnoliopsida; order Poales; family Poaceae; genus Echinochloa; species Echinochloa phyllopogon. The sequence continues at coordinate 50,638,879 of BTCW01000010.1, forward strand.
ACACCATAGATTCTCATAATTGATAAGGAACTTCAAGCACACAGACCGTCCAATTTTACACATGGTAGCATAAATCCTGACACGCTTAGGGCTTATCCAACTGTTTTCTCAAGATCTTAACATGCTGACAGAAACTAAACATTTTGTTACCATGAAGCATTCAACTAGCACTAGGCGCTAGAAAGAAGAGGAACTCACAGCTTCCCTCATGAACACCGAAGAATCGGCACCCTTCCACCGTGGGTCAGAGTCTGGGAAGATCTGCCCGATGTCTGGCAGCCCCAGCGCGCCAAGAATCGCGTCCACCACGCAGTGCAGCAGCACGTCCCCTGCGCACACGGCAAAATTCCCCGACGCGCGCGGTCACGAGAACTGGAGAACGAAATGGACACTGAGCACGAACAGCGAGCGTATATCAAATTATCAATAGTACCGTCGGAGTGGGCCTCGCAGCCACGGTCGTGGGGGATGTTGATGCCGCCAATGATGAGCGGGAGGTCCGGCTCGAGGCGGTGGAGGTCGAACCCGTGCCCGACGCGGAACGGGAGCGCAGGCACCTTCGGCGCCGCGGCCACGGCCGGCTGGTGGTCCGCCTGGACGGCGGCCGCGACGGCCGGGGACGGCCTCTGCCGGAGGCGCAGGGTCGGCCGGGCGGAGGGACGGCAGGACGTGGCGGGGCCGGTGCGGGTTCGTGGCGCGGTGGAGATGGGGGACGTCGCCGGGAAGAGGGAGGAGGCGGTGGCCATGGCGCCGCTGCTGCTGGTGGGCGAGATAGCGCAGTGGCCGAGCTTTTTTGGGGGGGACTCGGGGAAGGGGAGGAGCGCGAGGAGGAACCGAGAAATGCTTTGCGTTTTTCGTGTGCCGGAATTATTTGCGGCAAGGCGAGGTGAGAATCTGGAGCTGGAGATGCGATGGCGGCACCGCACCTTGGAGGCTTTGTTAAGTAGGCAGGTTGCTGCTGCCTTACATTTTGACCTAGCACGCGTGTTCCAAGTAAAAAATGTTGCAGATTTCTAGTTGCGTTTGTTGTGACCACGGCCATTGGATTCAAAACAAGACACACAGGTAGCGGATAGTTTTACTTTTACATAGCTCAGGGTTTCAAATTTTGATGTACTCCATGCGTCCATTAAGACAAATTTTGATTTGGAAAAGAAATTGTTTTTAAATGTTGATCAACAATTAGTAAAATTATATATATGCTTCGTGTACAAAAGTTATCATAATAGACTCATTATTCAAGTTTATTTAGAATAATGTTGATTTATAGCAATTAACTATATGCCGTAATAGAGCCAAAGATCATGTACTTCTAAATACATTTTCATTTCAAAATGTATTACATTGTTTAACACTTTATGGGTAGCATTGCCAGAGTAACCATGCTACTGATACAAAGACAAAATGTGGCAAAGACAAGTCGCTGTGTTGCTTTTACACTGTATAGAATTCAAATGGTAGTGCTTCTTAGTGCACAAGTCTCCTTTACATTGTGACTTTTCCTCTGTTACACAAGGGCAACGCCTGATGCACACTAGACAATACGTAGGAATAAGAAACATTCGAATGGGGGAAGGCAAGCTGCTTTACAGCGCCATGACCACCTCAAGTGAAAGTTACACAAATGCTTGCTCAGATGGTGATGGCCACGTGGGGCAGAAGCTCCATACCAGATAGCAGCCAGAGAAACCAAACTGATACCAGTAACAGAACTCAATGGAGGGAAAAGGGAGCAACCAGCATTACTCAAAATTTCCATTCCTCTTTCCATCACCTAAGGGCATCCTTTAACTGAAGCAACAAATTCAGGAACCTATATGATCGAGCTCTTGGGCCCCCCGATAGGATAGGAAGGGTACACGCTACACGGCTACAGGGCAAAAATTATATATACACATCAGGCCGCGGACCAATCTAACCTTTTGGAAGCCTACTGTACACGGCTGCACCCATACACAAACTTCAGCCCAAGAAGGCTTGAAGCTAGCGGGAAGCACAAATGTGCAAGTGCCTTCATTGCTCATCGGTGCTATGGCAGAGCACCATCCCGAGGGTCTGTCGAACTGAAATTATACGCCGAGAGACCTGGCCGCACCTGCACTATTCGCCTTTAATCCTGGAATAATTACTAACTTGTCAGTAAATTGTAGGAGAAAAGAGGATCATAACAACAAAAAAGTCACACCTTACATGAAAGGTGCACTCGTCGCTAGAGCTGAACTCCTGGAACTCCCTAGCTCAAGTCCATCAGATGTGCTATATGAGGACAACAGCTTCCTCTGCATCAAAATGCATTAGGATACATCTCAGTTCCTTTTTCCAATTGAGAACAACAGAAATTGAATCCTGGTTAGAATACGGAACTGTACTATTTGCCATAGTTTAATAGCAGTGCAAATCGTTTCCCAGTGCTATGGTGCTTGACTAACCTGACATGCTTAGCACAAATTAGTTCTTTACCGAAGATTTTAACTTTCAGAAGACTAATCACACGTCTTCTCACTTATGCAATGTGAGTGCCAGGGCATCAAAAGTTTGTGCTATAAGATAGTGGTTAAAAATTAAGGCCTGCTCTACTGAGTACTGGCATCATAATTGGAAAGCCCTGCTAGAAGCACAAACTAAGATCATAACCATCAAAGTTCAAAAAGACACTACAAAAATCATGTGTAGTTTCTTTACATGCTGGCCAAACGGGATTTGTAAAATTGGCTACCTCTACTGTATATACACAGAAAAATAGTCATAACATGATGGATACTATATTTTCAGAAACGTAAAGAATTCTATTTAAGGACAAATACCATAGAAAAATGATGCAAAAGCCAAACACAATAACATGAAACAGACACCTAGAGAAAAGTAATAATTATTAATATTTCAAAAATACAAAATCAATAACTAGTGTCAAAACAATTTAGTAGAGGCGTCATCATCTAAAGACATGCTGTTGAACTACTTACTTGATCTTCAAAATCAGGACTGGTCAAATTGATGGAAAGATTCCTCATCAACAACAATGCCTAATGGGAAATTGACACATATATCAATAAATGAGCACTGGTAGAGAACTCCAAACAATAATTTTAAGGAAACGAATAATTCAACATGCCACATATTGGATTCGTAGAGATAACAAAAAATGATGACTCTTAAGTTTGTCCAATACTTGAATGAGGAGAGCTTAACTACTGCCAGAGTACATAACAAAGACTAGCAGAACATTGTTTATGTTTGTGTTGTTGTAACTATGGATTCTACAGAAACCAATATTTTTAGAAGAAATGGTGTGACTTAGGACATGTTTATGATTATGAAGACAAAAGGAAAATAAGGCATATCCATGGCCAACATACCGTTTCAACATCAATTGGATTCATCTCCTTAAGTTTCTGCAAATGACCACTTGTGCTTGGATCAAAAACACTACCTAAGAAGCTGTACACTTGTGCAAAATCCGGCATAACTGTATCACATCACATATTTGAAAAAGACAGAATTGAATCGTCAATAACGCCAATATAACTAACATGAGCTGATAATTACTGAAGACAAAACTTCAATATTGGAAACAGTAAATTTTTGGGGGAAAAGTATAAATACATGGATTGCACACTTTGAATTTGTGTATATTAAGTATCATCAAGAAATTATTGGAAATTCAGTTCATTCTAAAGAAGGGACCAGTTGTTTAAGATGGGACTACGGAAGCTTACATATTCACAATAAAAGGTGCACATGGAGGAAGATCAAAACATAAATCTTAGAAATAGTAGAGGTGGATGATTAATCATTTTGCACTGTAAGATAATTAACAGAAATAACATGAGGTACTGACGGCGGAGTGACGGAACTTGATTTATTTGATCATTTGTTTCATTGGGTTGCCATGTCCTTGGAGGGCCTTCATTGCTGCTTGAGCAAAAATTGTTTGGACCCAGTGTTACAGCACCTAAATCTTCTGGGTGAAAGATAAGAATCAGCTGCGGAATATTCCAACAAAACTTTTTGACGGAAGTAGCACATTGGAAAACAAACCTTTCACCCTCGATGAGGCAACAGCTGGTGGGATGGAACTAACAGCCCATGAAGAAACAGTCGCGTTCATGCCCGAGTTCCTATGGATGGAAGATGAATCTGTCTTGAGTCCATAGTTTGGTTCTGCAAGTCAGGGAGAGGACACTCAAGTAAATATTTGATATTCAAAGAGTGATGATAAATTTGATGCCCCAACAGTGCACTGGGGAGAGAGATAGGCTTGATTTTTTAAGCCTTCTGAGGATGTGAAGTATCACCATTCTTGGAGGCCTTCTGAGGATATGGATGAGCAGCTTTTCGCTTTGGTCGTGGAGGTGGGACATGTTCGCTAGTTCCATTTTTCTGAACCTTCAAAAAGTACTTCTGCGCATGGCTTCTTATCTACAACACCAAACCAAAGTACCAAATGAAAATGGTTCTATGTAGAGTATAGAAGGTTATGCAACAATGAAAAAAAGGAGCATCAGGAAATGAGGAGGCCCAAACCAACTACATTTTTGTTATGCTGTTACACTGAGAAAAAGAACACAACCATGGCAAAAACGTCATTTGTTTGTTAATCGGTAAACATATGAATCAATAATATGAATGTTTTATGCATTAATTCACTTCGTTTATTATAGTACAAGCAAGAGTTTGATTACCATGGTTCTTAAACAGCTAGGCAACTTCTAGTTCTATTTACAACTGAAATACCTGTATGACAGTCTTGGAGCCAACAAAAGCCTCTATCTTCTTCCAGTCACGGTCAAAGCTGAAAAGAGAAGAAACAAGGTTACACATTAATATTACATGCAAGATGCAGTCTTATAATTCACTGACAATTCTTTGGGCCAGTTATACGGATTCAAGCACAGTAAATGTTGTGCTCTTGGGGCAACAAGGCACGATATCTGACAACCATATGCAAAAGGTTGCAGTCATACACACTGAAAAGAACATCATGCAGAAACAGTGGTAGTGTGAACACATGTGGCTATGGGAGTCGGGGACCAAGAGAATGGCATCATAGACTACAAATTATGATGCTCAAAGTTGTCCACAGATTCAGGTGTCCAATCAAGTTAATAAAGTTAATAGTTGCAATCACAATACTATGAAGCAGAGAATAGAGCAGCCGGAATACTGCTAACAACCCATGTGTTTGAGTGCATTTCAGAACCACTATCTGCAAAGCATGTGCTGATGTATGCATGAGGCTTTTCAATTGGATGGAGGAGATGCATGATTTTTGGACCCTGATTAACTTGTGTCGGTAGGGTAATTGCAGGAACACATGTTGTACCGGCTTAGAGAATCTAGTGTGTGTGTGCCCTACCTAGCCAAATGACACCACTAGTTGAAAGCACTAGACTCCATCGGTTGTAAGTTCCAACATGTGCAAATTGGAGTCCAATTTGAGCTAGAGATATTCCTCTTGTGAACCAGAGTAGAGCAATACATCTTGTTTCGTATGTTTGACATGTAAAAACTGAAATTTCTTCAAATAATAAAGTCCCAGGTTGAACCCAAAACAAAGAACGAAGATGTGAAAATGAAAAGAAATGCCCTGCTAAATGGTATAACACCAGTTGTGCAAAGAGCACGAGTGCCTTCATCATTTCAAGTTCCAACATCTGAAAATTGGATTTACATATTCTGCTTATGAACCACAATAGCTGAAAATACATCATTTTTGGCTATGTTCCGCCTAAAAACGACCGTGAAATCTTCAAGTAATAAAGTTCTAGATTGAAACCCTAAACAAAGAAATTGAGTTCCAAAAATGGAAATTTTACTTAAAAAAGGAAAAATCCCAAATTAGTAAACAAACATTTAGTACTACCGTTCCATAAAATTTATCAGAAAAATGCGCAAACATTAAAATTCACCACGACGTAATTTAACGCATCAAAAAGGACAGGAAACATCCAAATCTTCAGCAAAATGAAGAAAAAAAACTGCAAAGCCCGATGCTTCAGGCTTGTGATTTTGTGAACAGCACGCGCGCTTCAAAATCAATCAAAACGCGGCTAATAGCCGCCAAGCAGGGGTTGCGGTGGAGCTTACAGCTGCAGGGCCTCGAGGAACTTGTCGTGCTCCTGCTCCGTCCAGCTCTCCCGCGACTTGGTGATGGTGTACGGCTTCCGTACCTTCTTGCTTGCGTCCTCCCCCGACCCGGCCGCGTCGGACTGCGGCGGCGGCAGCGGCGGCGCGCTGGCGGAGACCATCGAGAGGGGAGCGGAGCCGAGGGGGGATCTCAACGTGCGGTGACGGTCGCGTCGTGTTCTCGCCCGCTCGGAGGGGGAGGTGGATGCTATGCTATGCCCTGGCTGTGAGCAGCTGCGGTCCGCGTGGTGTGGCGTTGGCGTGGGGGCGTGGCGCTAGGTGGGTGGGGCTGATGGCCGCTGAGGGCAGGGCAGTGATGATGTGGGTGGTCGTCTCCAGCGCTTGGCTGCGGCAGGCACGGCGTTTTCTTCCCTCCCCTCCGTTTTCGCGTGGTGCGCGCGACGCGACTGCGAAGGCTGGCGTTTGTGGCTGGCGCGGGCGGCTGCCACTGCCGCCCACTTGCCCGCCCGTCCCTCTCGCGCTGTCGCGCTCTCGGCCTCGCTCGCCAGCCAGCCAGCTATAGTTTATAGGCGCGGGTTTGTGTGGCTGCTGTGCGCTCACTGTCGCTAGCTGCTGCTTACTCCGTATACCCGGACCAGGGGGACACAATTGACTGTTGTATTGCATCACGACTTGTGGTAGACGCTTAGCTAGGGTAAACGCTTAGCTAGGGTATATGATGATGCATGGAAAATTAAGCATTACATATGAACCGAAGAAAGAAAAGGGATCACTCGGTAATTAGGGAGAGATGGCTGCATACTGTACTTGCATGCATGATTTCCAAGAGCTCATAAAGCTGAGATAACTTATGTTAGGGCAGGTATATAGCATATTCTGCGCATTCACACACAGATCATTAATATGGAGAACGAGCACCAAAAGTCTTTTTTTTCATTCACAAGTGTCATTTTTCTCTTGTCACTGTGCCAATTAATTTCGATTGACACTGCAGCGTTCTGTCCATGGAGATGAGTGTACGAGTGTATTGGTACGTGTAGAAACATTTCATTTGACCCTTACCCCTGGCTACTACAGTAAACAAGCAACACCAGAGACGCGAGCACGAATCGACGATCACTGTCAGCTTTTATCGTTTTAGAAAAAATCACTGTCAACATTTAGTAATATAAAAGGTTTTGTGTGCACATTAGCACTGTATTAGGTAGACGCGGATAATGATATAAACCCGTCAATCACTGTCGATCCTTTCATTTACCATGAACGGGTCTCTTTGACAACCTCACTCGCTCGCATTTTTATTACACAAATCGAGCGTAGTCCTAAAGGAATCTGGGAAATTTTTACTGTGTTCTTAGCCGTACTGTCTTCAGTTTCACTCTCATCGGTTGGTTTTTCTCAACTGTGACTGCGAGAGCCGAGCTCTTGCGGTATTAGTAGTCAGGCCGGCCAAGGCCCGCCATGGCCACCACACGATGCATAACCGGGCAGAGTTCATGGTCATCGTCGTGTGAGGCACCACGCACCAGCTCTTGTGAAAGACAATTAAACGAGCTTGCCCTCTCACCTTAATGAATCATGACCTAATGTTGCGGGAGTGATAATATACAGAGCCAACCGGAGTCCGAAAGACCGGGAGCATCGTCGTGGTGGACGGTAGGGTGGATGTCGAGTTAGTTCGGCTCGTTCGAGCTCGTTAGTCAAACGAGCCAGCTCGACTCGGCTCGTTAAGGAAACGAATAAAAATCTTAACTCGACTCGACTCATTAAACGTTAAATTTAAAATTACCATAATAATATATATAATATAAAAATTATAGTATTTACAGGTCTTAATATCTTCAAAATCTATTCTGTCGTACATGGTCGCGATGGTCTGACGCCGCCAGGCCAGTCGAAAGGCAGATCTCGTTGCCAATTAATTCCCCGCGGCCCGTCGTTCGTCGTGGCCGCAGCCAATTTCCGGGTTCTCCATCCAGCCCGAGTGCCCGACGACGACGCTCGGTCGCCTCATCATGGGCCCCAAAATTGAAGTCCAAGCCAAAATCGGCCCAACAGTCATACCGGAGTTTTATAATAGGAACCCATCGCAATCACGGCCACACACACAGGCCAGCGCAGCGCGTGACGTCTTCCCCTTTACCAGATGTCGGAATTTCGGAGCCCCGGGTGGCCGGCGAGTAGGCCGAAGCGCTCCACGCTTCCGGTCGTCTCGCGCGTCAGCGGAAGCGGAACCTTCTCGCGCATGCCTTGACTGCTTCCAGCCTTCCACCTCAGGTCTCGAGCACGCGCATCTCAACCGCGCGCGATTTCTAGCTCGCGCTGTCAGCCTGCCATTGAGCGTTGGCTCCAGCGCAGCGTCGGGGGGATTTTACGTTTCCCGTCTTGCTTCGCTTCTAGCAGTATTTCAGCTTGGATGCAGATGGTGATAAGAGGTCACGCGCGGTTTGCACGCGTGCTTCCGCACGGGACATGACGGGACTGCGGTTTGTCTCCGTCGAGTGATCCGAGGTGAGCCATTTCGTCAAACACCTTGCGACCAACTACGAGTTTGATGTGGGTTCATGTGATTCCAGTTTGATTTTCTGTGAACCCCGCTCCCACTTGATTGCTCTCTGTTTGTGATATGTCTGCGTCCATGTTTAGCGAAGCGATCGTCGTAAGGGGATTATTGGCCTGTTGGGATACTGTGGGATCACGGAGAACTAGTTCAACAGCTTGCGCGTTAGGATTATTGGGGACACGAGTAAATGTCAACATCTCAAGTCGTTGTCCGATTTGTTAAGGGATGTTTCTTACACGTATCTAGTTTTCGTCCCTACCTGTACAGCCGATTTCGGAGAGGATTTGAACAGAATGGAATGCTTATCCTTGTTAACGGCCTACCATAGCGACAAGCTTGGCGGTAGATGCTGGTAAGTGGTGGTGAGCGGTGAGCCGCTCTGGGTTGCCGTCCGCCTTGTTTCTGCTGTTGTAAAGAGTTTCTTGCCAGTTTCCCTTTAATTAACCGTGCAGTTGTAAGGTTTTCGGGTTCAGTTTCCCTTATGTCAACTATATTCTTCTACACGAATTGCACAGTGTAGTTTGAACAAAACGGCCTACCATAAAGCTAGCACAGTGTAGTTTGTCACTTTGTCAACTTAGTTATCATGTTCTAAACACTGTAATGGCGCATTTTAGTATTGACTACGCGGAGATATTTATTTGAAATGGGCACGGGAACGTGTCGGAAATAATGGCCAATGTGTCAAGCATTGTGCGTATTTTAATGCAATTGTATAAACGGGCTTCACTTACTTGATTGAGCAGCTGGGTTTTTGTCAGTCATTCACCTGTTCTCTGTGCAGGCTTAATCTTTCCTCTTCTTTTTTAGTTCCCATAGTCTTTTTTTGTTGCTATGGATGTGAATTTGCTTGATCCATGACTATCGTTAATTTGACAATGATGTGCATGCTGGATATCCATGTCAACGCATGGACTTTTCTGGTAGCTGCCATGTCAAGTTAGATTTGGAAGGGTACAATGTCTAGGACAGCTGCAATTTTGCGACGGATATGCCAAGCAGCCACTACCCAAAGTCGCAGAGAGGCAACACCTGTGCAATATTCACGTTTTGGTGTTCCTTGGAGATGGTTCAGCTGTGCTGAGCACACCAAAAAGCGAGGCACTTCTACCCCAAACCGGATCAGCCCAGGAGATCAGTACTCTTCTGTTATCACTGTTCCAAAAGGCAGCACATTGCATCGTACAACCCGTGCACAGACTTGTTGGCTGTTTACATCAAAGCACCACTACAACCCGTCACTGGGATTCTCAAGAGTTCCAAGCCTTTGTCGCATGTGTTCCTCATATACTAGAGCTAAACCAGAAGGTCCCGAAAATTCTATCTCAAAATTGTCTTCTACAGGAGCTTCTGAAATTGACACTGCAATTGGTAGTGGGAACACCTGTATTGATATGTCAGAAAATGCACATTGTTCTGCTATTGATGCTAGCACCGCTGCAGGCAAGACTGTGAAGGATCTAAATGATGCAATTGCACTTCATGTCCAAGAGTTATTTAGTAATCATGCAGATCTAGAGAGAGTAGCTGTTCCGCTTGGTGGGACACTGATTGGTACAGCAATGGCATGGTTTGTAATGCCGATTGTCCTAAGGAAGCTTCACAAGTATGCTATCTGGGGAGACTCTACTAAGAAAGATATTTCTTATCATACAAGCTTGTGGAGTGCAATGGAAGATCCTGCGAAGTATATTATCACATTTATGGCATTTTCCCATATGTGAGGACCTATTTCACCTTCTGACATAAGCTTATTTTCTTAGCTCCTTCTTGTTGTAAAATAGCAGTATTGGCAACATAATATATATTTTTTATCTAGTAAATGCTTTTCAGGTTCCTACCAGATTCCAGATTCTTCACTTTATTTTCGTATATTTCATATATTTTCTTAAAGGAGACTTCCTACGATGTTCCTCTGAAATATATGCACGCTAAATTATGGCTATCTATGGTCATTATTATACAAACCATACTATATGATGCAGATCATTTCTGGTCAGATGTTAAAAGTTTGTTCTGAATTAGTCTGTGGTCTCTGATGTTTCCTTCCTTCCTCAGGGCTGCAATTATTGCCCCGAGTGTTTCAGATTATCTTCCACAGGCATGGAAGGGAGCATTTGTTGTATCTTTTGTGTGGTTCCTTCACAGATGCAAAACTAACTTCATTACCAATGCTCTGGTCAAACAAGCTGCTATAGGAACTGACCGTGAAAGATTATCAGCATTTGATAAGGTGTCATCGTTAGGACTGATTGCACTTGGAGTAGTAGCTTTTGCTGAAGCTTGTGGTGTACCTGTGCAGTCAATATTAACCGTTGGTGGTGTTGGAGGTAATGTCTTAACATACAGTATTCGTCTTCATATAAGCATCGGACTTTTTTTGTTGTGTGGAATAAGCCTACCTGAATCAGACCTTTATCATGTCAATAACTAATATATTCAATACACAGATGATCAGTAACGTTCCTTGCATCTGATCCGGTAGCCTTTTTATGTATTGTGAGCATTCTTTCAACAATCCTGTTCATGTTTATCTTCCATGTTGCCTCAAGAAAGGGTATGTGAATTGAACTAAAATTTCTGCTGGTTTGAACTTTGGTTGGTTACACAAGTATGGTTTCTGGCTTTTTGCTCAACCTGTATTAGTTTTGACGTATTAGTTTTGACACATAGTCTGATTGCTTTCGATATCTACAACAATCGTCAATCTATATATGTACTTTCTCATAACTAAGATCTGGAATTTTTTTCTCTTAACTAGTAACTGCATGTACCAACTAACATTATCTTCTGTATGCTGTTACAGGTGTTGCTACTGCTTTTGCTGCTAGAGATATACTTGGTAACATGTTGAGTGGATTCTCTTTACAATTTTCAAGGCCATTCTCAGTTGGAGACTACATCAAGGTCCCTGGTTATTTACCTAACGAAGCTTTTGTAGTATTCATTTGTTTTCTGGAACTACAATTGTTTTATCTAACTAGCCTGCTACTAGGGTAAATTTCATTTTGATATATCATAACCTTGCTGAAAAAGCCAAACACATTTATTGAGTAAGTTGAAAGTCAATTGGATGGGAACAATTTACCCGTCGAATTAATAAGCCAGCTAAGCAATGAAATTCTACCAGATATCAACGAGTTTCTCAAATTCTGCATAATAATAAGATACTAAAAGAACCACGCTGCATCTGGTCTCTCCTTTTTTTGTTCCGTAAAATGTAAACAAAGGCTACAAAGTGGGGATATTCTCCTCAAGAACAGTGTAATATTGCACTTATTCAAATTTCATTTAATGAACTTAGCTTAAGAAACAAAATATACAAAAATGTGATTTCATGAGACAGCATTTTAGGTGTTTTAAGTAGAGTGAAAGGCACAAATTGCCATGGAGAATGAATATAGCTTTGGAAGACAGTTCAAGTGCTCTGCTTTTGACAATTCATATTTATAATCACGCCTCTTTATATTTGATACCCAAATCAAAAAAATCAAGAAGAGAGCACTGGTACTTGGAAATTTGAGTCAGGACTCAGCATTCTTCTAACAAATACATTTCATAGTTTAGATAAATGAAAATTTTGTGTCAGTGCTCATGTTTCTTCCAACAAAAGCATTTCACGATAGATGCAACTGACTAAAGGTGCTTCCATAATCCATATTGCAGGCTGGGTCACTAGAAGGGCAAGTGGTTGAAATTGGACTAACTTCTACTTCGCTGATAAATACAGAAAAGCTCCCTGTTGTAGTTCCTAATTCCCTATTCTCCAGCCAAGTAATGTCACATGTTTAAAATGCCATTTTTTACCTTATATTTTTAAGTATATTTTGCATATGAGTTGTGGTATATTGGGTGTATTACTATTGCATAGACCACTGTTAATTTTGTAGGATGTTTAACTGATTAAAACCCATGAAGGTAATTCGAATATCTGTTAAATTTGTAGCTTGATAGAGAGCAGTCTGAGTCACACTACCAAGGATGTCCATATCATGATCACTGAACACCTCACCTACATCTTTTGAAACTCTATCAGGTGCAAAACCAGTTACTTTGGATCACATGGACCTTGCACCAGCATTGTTTGCTCTGATAACCGTGCTTCCCAAATAGGTCTATATGGTGGCTGTCTGGCTAGTATTTGTGGACCTTTGAAAAGCTATAAACCTGTTAGTCATACTGTTATGGTATGGTTGCCAAACATAAATCCAGTTCTTGAGCTTATTGTCCATCCAAATGCAACCACATAATCAGTATTGCATACTCTGTAAATTCTTTGCATTACTCAAAGCCTGGTTCACCTTGATCATCTCAGAGCAATGAAACCTGAAACTACTTTCTTGTGCATTTAACCATTTCATGATGATAGACAGGTGCTGGCCTACCATTAGATTGATCCTTGGTTCCATAAATTTATGATGGCAAATGGGACTCTAGCTGGACTGGTTCGACTCCCCGTGGGAGCAAATTTCAGACTGGGGTTAAAAAAATCTCATGCCACCACGCCAAAGCACAACGCCAAAGCACAGGTCTAAGGCCCGGCCCAGATCATTGGTCCTCTCACACGGGCAACGGTGCCGCTGTGTAAGGGTGGGGCAGGGGTTTGGGGGAGGTCTTCTCTTAGAAAAATGCCCGGGGGCTGTCTTACCCCACAGATCGAGTTTTTTTTATAAATTTACGATGCAATAGGCTCGACTTTGTAGATTGTATTCTTGAAGTACATATAATTGAGAGAAATTTGGGTTAGTTTTTGTTTCAAGAGATAGTGTTGAGTCCTTGCATTTCTTTATTTCTTGCTGTCAATTCAATTAATATAATTCCAAGTGGGTTCCCTCCTTAATATGATTCTTCTCCCTCTCCCCCAAAAAATACTGCAGATGATAGTGAACAAATCAAGGGCCCAGTGGCATGTTAGTGTGTCCAAACTTCCTTTAAGAACTGAAGACATTGAAAAGATTCCTAATATAACAGAGGAGATAAAGGCAATGTTGGTGTCCGACCCAAAAATTCATGCTCCTTACTGCTATCTCTCACGATTGGAAGGTTCACGTGGAGAGCTTACCATTGGTTGCAACATCAAAAGCACGGTATGTTGAGTGGAATATATATACGGTACATCAAAAGCCGGCCGCACCTCGTTGCGCCGCCGCCACCTCTGGTACCTCGTCACGGTGGTCTCCCCTCCTCGCGCCACCGCCCGCCGCGCCGCCGCCAGGTAGTACAGCGCCGGCTGCTCGCACGGGTTCCGCGCCAGCGGCCGCGTGTTGAACGCGTGGAACTTGTAGTCCGCGCGCCTGTACCAGTTGAGGAACGTCCTCGCCGGCGTCTCCATCTCCCGCGGCGAGATCACTCCCCTCGCCACCATCACCACGTACCCCCACGCCACCGACACCGTCCACCGCTTGCCCTCGTCGTAGCAGATGGACTGCTGCATCACCCCCACCGAGTCCAGCGCCACGGGCCCCTCGAACAGCCTCCGCACCGCCGCCGCCCGCGACCGCGCGCCCGGGAACAGCGGCCGCACCACGTCGAGGTGGTGCAGCGACACGAGAGGCGCGACGGGGTGCGCGGCCAGGAGGCCCAGCAGGTCCCCGTACACGTCGTACTGGTGGAACCCCGGGTGCCTGGTGAGCGGCACGCCCAGCTCCGCCATGCACGCCTGGATGCGGTCGTCGCTGCCGTACAGCGACGGGTAGCGACGGATGCACGCGTCCTGTGTCCGCTCCAGCCGCGCCGCCAGCGGCCGGCTGATGGCGAAGCCGCCGCCGCCGAACGCCATCCCGTACGAGAAGTAGATGTTCTGGAGGTGGCTCTCGGAGGGGGAGCCCACGTAGTAGGGCTGCCGGTGGTCGAGCCTGCCGAGCACCGCGAGGAGGTTGTCAGGGAGGAAGACGGTGTCGTCGTCGCCCGTGACGAACCACTGTTATCAGACGAAAATGGATCCGAATCGGATCGACAGAAACAACACAGAAAGCGTTCCTCATCGGACCGCACGCACAGATACCCGCACCGCGGGAAGAGAAAACAGAAACCCTAACCCTAACTTAACTCGCGGTGTTTACCGGCGGGGCAAAGAGCACCACCACGGAGCCCATCGACGGCGACGCGCGCACCGGTAGGTGCACTCGCGCGGCGGCGAGGGGCCCGCGGCGGCGCAGCACTCTCCCCATCGTCGTTTTCTTGGCCGTGGGCTATGGAACGAGAGAGAGAAAGAGACAGAGGAGTCACCGCCGGCCATGGCTCACCGGCCATGGCGCGACGACGGCGACAGAGCGGTGCGGCGGCGAGAGGCCACCGGCCGGTGTGCGAACGCGCTGAGCTGCTGGAGCAGCAGCTGCTGCGCGAGGGAGAAAGTGATGAGGATTAGGGCAACAGGAGCAGCCGCATGGCTTAAATACTCCCCGAAACTCGCGTACAACCGTCGGATTTGCTTGGACGGACCAGATTCAGGCGGGATTGGGGGCAGACGTACGGATGGGCCGTTTCGGCGGCCTGCCCGTCGGCTGTTGGGCCGAGCGCTTGAGCGCGTGAAAAGAAGGCCGCAGGCAGCTGTGTGCGTGAGCGGCTGGGCCGCGCCGTGCGAGCGCCGGGCCGAGCTGGAGCATGTGCGCCAAAAGCGCGAGCTGCGTGCTGCTGGGCGCATGCGAGTGCTGAGCGAGTGAGCAGGCCGTGCGTTTGCTAATTCTGCACGGGCTGCTGCATCGCTGGCTATGCGTGCGTGCACGAAACAGAATTGGTTCGTTGGCCCAAGTTGGGGTCACAACTACACAAAGAGTATGAACAGTAGCGTTTTACATTTGTTTTGATTGCTTTTCAGCATATTTATATAGAATTTGAATATAATTTTGACTTGTATTTAAATTTGAACCAAAGGGATAATTTTCAGAGGGTAAATAGAGTATTTTTGCTACTGTTCATATGTATTTATTTACATGTTTCCGCTGCATAGATGATTAATTTTGACTTGTATTTAAATTTGAACCAAAGGGATAATTTAATTTCAAGTCATAGATAAAATTTCAGATTCATTGTGATATTGTTATTTTCTGACCAAAGTTGATAATAACAATATTATAATTTTATAGATGTTTATTGTTGCATTATTACTTTTTTTGCCCAAGGTGATGAAGTTTTAATGTAATAGGCACTGTTATTATGTTATAATGTTCTCACTTGATATGATTTAATTTCAGCTACGAGTTCCATGATGGTCTCCATCAAGGACATTCCGATTCTCAAAGGAGATAACTACAATGAGTGGTACAAGAAGGTGGATTTCTTTTTCACCATGACAGAGCTGGATTGGGTTCTCACTGCACCGGTTCTGGCCGAGCCTGTGAAGCCAGTCAGAGAGGCTGATGTGACAGATGCTGTTTGGCAGCAGACAGAGCAGGCCTATACGGTCAGCAAACAGAAGTTTGATACAGATAATGCCAGATGGATCACTGCCAACAAGAAATGTTTGGCGGTGGTCAAGAACACTATAGAGCCTGCTATCTTTGGGGCAATTAAAGATTGTCGCAACGTCATTGAGTACTTGGCGAAGCTAAAGAGTCAGTATACTGGCTCTTCAAAGACCTACGCCTCTCAGTTGATCAAGCAGTTGATCAACGCCAAGTACACAGGCGGGATCAGAGAGCACATACATCGCTTAATCCACATAAACAATAAGCTCAAGCCGATGGATGAGGACTTGAAAGAGAGTACCATCATTCATTTGGTTTTTGCTTCATTGCCAGATGAATTTGAGAACTTCGTTGTTAACTACAACGTTAGTCCTGAGAAATGGGACACAGAAAAGACCATAGCGATGTTGGCTCAAGAGGAGGAAAGGATAAAGATAGCACGTGGTAGCGCTGTCAACTATGTGCAAAAGAAGAAAAACAACAATGCGTCTAGCAGCGCAAAAGGAAATCCCTCCTCCTCTAAGGGAAAAGGAATTCAGCACTCCCAGCAGCACAGGCCTAAGGATGGGCAAACCACAGTGGAGAAAGATCAGTGTCTCTACTGCAAGGAGAAAGGGCACTACAAGAAAAATTGTGCCGCCTACTTAAAGATGATCATGGAAAGGAAAGGTGAGAATGTTATTTCATTCGTAAATGAATCTCTGTATATAGACTATTCCACATCTACTTGGTGGATTGACTCAGGAGCAACAATTCATGTTGCAAACTCTTTACAAGGATTCCGTTCGACGAGAACTACTCAAAAAAACGAAAGGCGAATTAAAGTCGCGAATGGAGTCGAAGCAGAAGTGAAGGCGGTGGGCGACCTTCTCCTAGAGCTCGACACCGGATTTGATTTATTTCTTAGAGATGTTTTATTTGTGCCTAGTTTACAGAGGAATTTAATAAGTGTATCTCGTCTAGATGATGATGGATATGGATGTCATTTTGGAAATGGCATGTGTGTGATAGTTTTTAAAGATACAGTTACTACTATTGCTTTTAAGAAAAATGATCTTTATTTGTTATCACTACGTGAAAGTGTGAATTCCGTATGTGATGTGAATGCGCTTGTATCCCCACCTACAGCTCATAATAGAAAACGAAAGAGAACTCAAGAAACGTCGTCGAAATTATGGCATTGTCGTTTAGGCCATATTTCGAGGGGGAGAATAGAAAGGCTGGTTAAGAATGACATTCTTCCTCCTCTAGAGTTCTCAGACTTAGATAAATGCGTTGATTGCATAAAAGGAAAATACATAAAGATTACAAAGAAAAATGTTGAACATACCGCAGGTGTTTTAGAGTTAATTCACACAGACATCTGTGGTCCGTTTTCAGTTAAAAGCATAGATTGTTTTGACTCGTTCATTACTTTTACCGATGATCATTCCCGTTATGGATATATTTATCCAATAAAAGAAAAATCAGAAGCGTTGGATAAGTTTAAAATATTCAAGGCTGAAGTTGAGAATCAACTTAATTTAAAGATAAAGATAGTACGTTCCGACCGTGGAGGGGAATACTATGGTCGGCACACCCCATATGGCCAAGTTCCAGGGCCTTTCGCAAGGTACCTAAGGGAACAAGGTATAGTTGCCCAGTACTCTATGCCGGGCGATCCTCAGCAGAATGGAGTCGATGAAAGACGTAACCGTACCCTTATGGATATGGTGCGAAGCATGATCAGCTACTCTACACTACCAGTGAGCTTATGGATGGAGGCTTTAAAAACCGTCACCTATATTCTCAACAGAGTTCCCAGTAAAGCGGTGCCAAAAACACCGTATGAGCTATGGACAGGCAGAGTACCCTCGTTAAATCACTTACGGGTGTGGGGGAGCCCTGCTGAGGCAAAGATATTCAACCCGACCATTGGGAAGCTAGATCCCAAGACAGTGAGTTGCCATTTTATTGGCTACACAGAGAAATCAAAAGGATATCGTTTCTACTGTTCTGACATAGTCACAAAGTTTGTGGAAACGAGACATGCTGTTTTTCTTGAAGAAGAAATGATACGGGGGAGCATGGAAGCTCGAAAAATTGATCTTGAGGAGAGGCGGGTGTGCGCACCCAATCCAATGATTCAGGAGCCATTTTTCGAACTACCTGTTGAGCCTACGCCGACGGTGCCAGACACTGCGGCTCCAGCTCATGTGGTGGTTCCTCCTGTGGCAACACCAAATGCAAATGTGGAACCTGTCCCTCAGGATCCTATAGAAAATGTTGCTGCAAATCAGGGGGAGCATCAACAGCCTCCAATAGAAAATGTTCCAAATGTAGAGGCCCCTAGAAGGTCTCAAAGAGCAAGAAAGTCAGCAATTCCTGATGATTATGAAGTGTATAACACAGAAGAGTTTCAAATGGAGGATGATCCTATTTCATTCGAACAATCCATGAGAAGCGAAAATTCATCCAAGTGGCTTGAGGCCATGGAAGATGAAATGAAATCGATGAGTACCAACCGTGTTTGGGACTTAGAAGAAATTCCTAAAGGAGCCAAAACAGTAGGCTGCAAATGGGTCTACAAGACGAAACGTGACTCCAAAGGGAATGTAGAAAGATTTAAAGCGCGTCTTGTGGCGAAGGGTTTTACACAAAAGGAAGGAATAGATTACAATGAGACTTTTTCTCCGGTCTCATGTAAGGATTCTTTCAGAATCATAATGGCATTGGTGGCGCATTTCAATCTCGAATTGCACCAGATGGATGTAAAGACGGCATTCCTTAATGGGGATCTTGAAGAAAAGGTTTACATGGCTCAACCCAAAGGTTTTGTCGTGGAAGGAAAAGAACACATGAGATGTCACCTAAAGAAATCCATTTATGGGTTAAAACAAGCTTCGAGGCAGTGGTACTTGAAGTTCAACGAAACGATAAAGCGGTTTGGGTTTAATGAAAATGTTGAGGACAATTGCATTTATGCAAAATTCCAGAAAGGCAGTTACATTTTCCTCATCCTTTATGTAGATGACATTCTACTGGCAAGTAGCAATGTCAACCTATTATTGGAAACGAAGAAGTTCCTGTCCTCGAACTTTGATATGAAAGACCTTGGTGAAGCCTCATTCGTTTTGGGAATTGAGATTCTCCGAGATAGATCACATGGGGTATTAGGATTATCTCAACAGACGTACCTGGAAAAGGTTCTAGAAAAGTTTTGTATGCAAAGGAGTAAGCCTACTCCTGCGCCAATAGTCAAGGGCGATAGATTTGGGGATTTTCAGAGTCCTCAGAACAGCTATGAGAGGGAACAAATGAAAGCAGTTCCATATGCTTCAGCTGTCGGAAGCTTACAGTATGCGCAAGTGTGCACACGCCCTGACCTAGCATTTGTTACCAACATACTTGGCAGATACCAGAAAGATCCAGGCCTTGAACACTGGAAATTAGCGAAGAAAGCTTTACGGTATGTGCAAGGCACAAAAGGCCTCATGCTGACATATAAAAGAACCGATTCCCTAGAGATTGAAGGGTATTCAGACTCAGACTTTGCGGGAGATGGAGATGATAGTAAGTCCACGACAGGCTACATCTTCACTCTCGCAGGGGGAGCTATATCGTGGAGAAGCTCCAAGCAAACAGTGACAGCAACATCTACGATGTATGCTGAATTTATAGCATGTTACGAGGCATCCTGCCAAGTTGAATGGCTAAAGAAATTCGTACCAGGATTGAGAGTGGTAGACAGTATAGAAAGATCACTAAAGATGTACTGCGATAACCAGCCAGCAGTGTTCTATGCTCATAATAACAAGAAAAGTACGGCTACCAAGTCGATAAAGATAAGATTTTATTCTGTTAAAGATAGAATTCAGGATCACACCATAAGTCTCGAGCATATTAGAACAGAGAAGATGCTCGCGGATCCGCTAACGAAAGGCTTACCACCCAACGTGTTCAAGGAACACGTGGCCGGCATGGGGCTAAGGTATTGCCTAAGATCTCTGGATTAACAGGGCCCATAGTTTAAAGAATCTATTTCTGAATAGAGGCGTGTATAGTAGCTATTGATTCTTTCGACGATTGAGTCGGGACGATGAGATATGCTCTGTGCAAAAATTTAGGATGAAATGAGGAAAATTGTAAAAGTAAAAGAAAAGCGATTGTGAGATCAAAGGGGAGATTGTTAGGATTGATCTCCCGGTCCACACGGCCCAAAGGCCGTGGGCCTGATCCGCGCCCTGATCGGGGGCGCCCAACCCAACATTGGTTGGAGGGCCCCTGTCACCCCGCGCTATATAAAGAGGTGGGCTCCACCGGCTCCAGATACGAGGTGAACCTGAGCCGCCAGAACCACCGACACACCAATCCGATCTAGGGTTAGCAAGGGCAGTGACGGGAAGACCCACCACCGACACCACGACGTCCTCCGTCGCCGTTCCAGGCCAAAGCCGGTGGCGGCCAGAGGGACGGCGTGATCTACGACCGCGACCATCGACCCCTGCACTGCGCGTCGCTGCCTTGCGCAGATCGTCACCGACAGAACCTGAGATGGCTTCCTCCACCGGAGGCGATGGTATAACCCTATTCGTTCTTCATGTTTTTATTATCGTCCAGTCATGTTTTACCGTCAAGTCTTAAGTTGTCACATCTAGATCTGTGACTAGTGATCCGTTCTATTTAACAACCACCGCACGTCGGGGAGCCCGAGGCGGAACGTCTCGGAGACGATGCGGATGGCGGAGCGGTGCCCGCGGCGGTGGGTGTAGGAGAAGCCGGAGGTGTCCGAGGAGACCTTGATAGGCGGCAGGCCCTCCGGCACGCTGGAGGGCCGCACGGGGCGGTCCATCCACACGAACCCGCGCATGCCGCCGCCGGGGCGCCACCAGATCTTGATGTACTCCTTCCTCTTATCCCACAGGCGCGCCGACGCCGCGATGCCGAACACCACGTGCTGCAGCGTCGTCGCCGTGGGCGCCGCGGGAGGAGGGGGAGGAGAAGGCGGCGGCGGCGGCGGCGATGATGGAGTTGAGAATGTAAGGTTATTATTGTTGGTGGTGGTGACGTGTAAGGCGCTGGCCATGCCCTTGGCTGTGAGGAGGTCATCCGGCGGGCAGGCGGGGGTGGAGGAGAGAATGGCGTGGAGGGTGTAGAAGATGTAGAGGACGGTGAGGGGGAGCATGAGCAGGAGGACGAAGCGGAGGAGGGAGGTCGCCGGGCTCTCCTTGCCGCCTCCTCCGGCGGCGGCCTTCATTGCCCGCGCCGTCTCCGGCCGCCGTTATGTTCCCACGGTTTCTTCTTCCT
The DNA here is from genome assembly GCA_033239725.1 of Echinochloa phyllopogon. Taxonomy (NCBI): domain Eukaryota; kingdom Viridiplantae; phylum Streptophyta; class Magnoliopsida; order Poales; family Poaceae; genus Echinochloa; species Echinochloa phyllopogon. The sequence continues at coordinate 50,660,221 of BTCW01000010.1, forward strand.
GTTCCTCCTCCTCGTCGGCTTCTTCGTGGACGGCGGCAAAAGCTTTCCGGTGGTAGCGAGCAGAGCAGATTGATTGATGCCGGGAGAGCGAGAAAGATGGAGATTTTTACGGAGCGCGCGGATTAGGAAGGGTGGCGCATGGGAGGGAGATCGGCAGGCCGCGCATTCTCCTCGCGCGTTGGTGGGAGCGGTTAAAGTTCAGCTGATCGGCTCCGGTTGTTTCTCGCGATTTCGGTTTCAGTTCTTCATCTTCGGCGGGCGGGCGTAACGCAACGCAACCACGGGCACCGGCACGGCGGCGCGTAGCTAACGAACGACACCCCAAGAATTCGGGTCCAAGTTGAGTTGGGGGCCCGAAGCACCTGCATGCGAGTCGGATAGAGCCCAATCACTAAGAGGAAAGGCCCGTAACTGGATTGATGGGCTTAAGGTATCCATATTGTTTGCAGCCTGGGTCCATGGGCCTTTTTCTTCAGAAAGGAAAGCCTAGGGGCCCAGACGTCTAGCGCAAACCGTCCGTCCTTATTGTCTCTGTCTTCTTTTCCCTGGTGCAAACGGAGGAATCCAGCTGTGAAACAGACCGTTGTGGACAGGTGCAGAGCACCGGGAATGTTTCCGTTGCAGATACTCCGTAGGCAACTCTCCTTGCCGTGAGTGGGCGGTACTCCCCTCTGACTCTGAAAGTGTCGTTTTTACTTGTGTGAATTTAATTTTTCAAGCTGACGAGTAACTGGGTGCTACAGAAGAGATAACTCATCGTGAAGGGAAGTTATTGTTTTTTTTTTGAAGGAAAAAGGGAAGTTACTGTTACCCTGCTGCTGTTCACCATCACTGGGGTAACTCACTGTTTACCATACTAGCAAGTGGACATACTGTGCTGAACTGATGTGATGTACGTTCGGAAAGAGTTCGCGTCTGTGTCTGTCCACTGTCCTAACAAAGTTGAGAGGATATTCGTCCTTTTCCTTGTGCAGCGAGGTAGCACGTACGACCGGAATTTGAAAAACTCGGTAGGCCACCCGTTTTCCGGCACGTCGAAAGCGTGCAGGACCAAGAGCCCGACGTCCCATGCATGATGGCCAGCCCCGCGGGTCCCTATGCTCACTGTGTCCTCGACTCCTCGCCCATCACCAATTATGGCTCGTGAGTCCGTCCAATTTCCATCTCTCTTCAGACGAAACAGGGAGCTCGTCCATCATTGGTCTCATTCGCAGCACAGGCTGCCAACAATAATCGATCACTTCATTCTCTCGTGTCCGTTGCTTGCTACACAGTAGTCACCAGTCACCACAGATCTAAGACTACGAGTAACCACTAACCAGGTCCATTGGCCATGTTCGGAATCTGCTATTAGTGGCATAGATTTAATCGCAGATTCACAGCAGAAGGTTCCCTGTGTGTGCAGGAAGGGTGGAGGTAGCTTCTAGAGTTTGTTAGCTTATCGCCTTTTGTTTTATAGTGGCCTAGCTATAATAGTGGCCAAGTGAATCGTATCGTCCGTGTTAATTAACGAACGGAATGTTCGTCGCAGCTACGTGCCTGGGAATGGAATTTACTGCGTCGAATAGAATAGTGCCCACTGCCCGCCCGCGGCTGCCGCCGGCCAGTACTCGGTCGCTGTCGAGCGCTACGCATTGACCCCGAATCGGCCGCGTATTCTACGGGTGCGCCTTGCCTCTCAGGCCGGTCAGTTCTGAGGTTACGCCACGCCAAAGTGGGTCAAACGCGTGATCAGATCGTCGGTCACCTTGTTAATCCCGGTCACTTAAATTGCCGTTAATCTAGGTGCAAATCGTCATAAAGAACAAGACGAACGAGTGGGTTTGTTTTCATCGTCTGCAGGTTAGAATGTAGTAGCTGGAACACGGACAGATGGGTGGGGAAAAGCGTTCGAATGATTGATTGAGGCGAAGCGACCCAAATCTGCGCGGGATCCGGAGTAGTTGTTCAGCAAATTTGATTTCATCTGCAAAAAGATTCGCAACTCCACGGGCTTGGAAGATGGAATCGGGCTACTACACAGCAACCTACAGTACTTGGCTAATTTCCTAATTCTTTTCATCCCCTTCGGGAGAGCCGCTGTAAAAACCGGGGCGGTCTCCCTTGCCGTTGTTTCCGCCGCCTTTCACCGGCCGTCGGCCGAGCCCGTCGACGAGGGCACGCACGAGCCCAACCGTGTGCGGCAGACCTGAGTGGTGATTGAGCAGCTTTGGCGGCGGTCACCCGTCTGACCGACCGGCCGGTGCGGGCCGCACATGAGGACGCGACGCGGTTTGCCTCGCCACGGACCCGCGTGGCGTGGCGTGCCACTGCCAGCCACGCCCGCGCAGGCGCCGCGGCTCACTGGAAGCCGCCCAGGCCGTTGAGCAGCAGCTCGTGCGGCCGCAGCAGCGTCGGGGTGGCCACCGTCAGCAGCGGCGTGGAGGGCAGGGACGACGGGTACGACATGTCGTAGTCGCCGGCCGCGTCGGCCCACGGCGCGGCGGCGGCGGCCCAGGGGTCCCCTGGGATGAGCGGCGCGCGGCAGAGCGGGCAGGTGCGCTGGTCGTGCGCCATCCAGCGGTCGAGGCAGCCGCGGTGGAAGGCGTGGCGGCAGTTGGCGAGCCGGCGCACCTCGTCGCCGGCGCCGATGCCGCTCAGGCACACCGCGCAGTCGCCGTCCCCGCACGCCGTGGCCGCCAGCTCCTCGAACCGCACCACGGGGAGCGCCTCCTCGATGAGCACCGCGGGAACTTGCCTGAACTCCGGCCGCCGGTGCTGCAGCGGCGCGGCGGCCGCGTCGCGCTCCTGCGCCGCCGCGGTGGCCGCGGAGGGAGGCGCGGGGTAGTAGTTGTTGCAGCCGAGGTCGATGAGGTCGCCGAGCCCGACGGCGTCGAAGGCCCAGAGGAGGAAGCGGTGGAGGTGGCCCAGGAGGAGGAGCACCTGGAGCAGCACGCGCGGGACCATCATTTCCGAGTACCCCACGGGGAAGCCCATCGTCGTGGCGTCAATCTTGGAGTGGAGCCGCTGGGAGCGGAGGCGGAGCTCAGTGGTGGTGGCGCGTTCGTGCGTGGAGGAGTGGAGGACTGAGCCGGGGGGGGGCAGGGCGTTTATAAAGGGCGCGGCGAGCGGAGCAGGAGTGCGGGGAGGAACGCGGAAACATCCATGGGTGACGGCCGCGGGAGGGGAGGGTGGTTGTGGTTGGATTGCGTGTGCGGGCGCGTTGGTCTCTCTCGTCTCGGGATTGGGCGAGCGGACTCGTGCTGGAGGCTGGAGCTGCTCTGCTCGGCGACCCACCCGGTTTCGACGACTCGACGGCGGAGGGAGAATTTCCTAGGCCCACTCGTCTCGGCGTGCTATGTGATTTGTTGTGCAGTAGGGATCGTATGTAGTATAGGATCATAATATCCCCCCACAAATACACGCATTCACTTAATTGCTTCAAACATAAACAACTTTACCGAATATTCGCAACCCGTACGGTAGATATTAACATTGCGCAACGCAGTGTAGCCTTGTGGATACAGCACTTGTTTGCGAGTGAGAATGAGGGTTCCAGAATCTATTCCGATCTCCAAATCGGGAGAGTTCAAGGCTGTGAGCTGTGGGTTGTCCTGTCATGGATTAAAATGGATGGATGCTCGCAGGAAGGTTCTCTGTTTTGTTTTGCTGGGCATTGTTTAGATCGGGGACACAGGCCGAGAAAGGGAGGTTGGTTGGTCCCCGGTTTGTCTCGTCTCGCTTGCAGTCGCGGCGGCGGCAAGGTTCCCAAGCCGTCCGCTCGTCAATTGGGTTGGGATGCCGTCTTGCAATTATTTGACCAGGAGGCAAGTGGCCCTGGAATTTCTTCCCTGGTTTCCAAACACGACCGTTCTACGAGAAACAGAGCATTTGGTTTTGACTCGAGTTCTTCTCGTCCATGGACATAACAGTGAAGGGCAGCTGGGCCATTTTGAACTTCGATTAGCTAGCTTGTCTGAGGTGTCACTCGTGTAATTGTCCCGAGCCTCTAATTTCTATGATTACTAATATATGGACGATGAATTTCCTAAGTTGCCAGCACGACGACTAGCGAGGCGAATTATATCCATGACGACCATGAGGTCCTTAACAAAGCGATGCCTAGATTAAGCCCCACAAGGCCACTTTCTTAAAGAGTGGTTTGGTGCCGGCAGGAGACAACGATGCCATCTTCTCGGCGATCTGCTTGCAGCCCACATCTGGCACCAGTTAACCAATCGTTGCTATCTTTCTCGAGTACGGCAAACGTAGTGTTTCATCCTAAAAGCCAATCAAGATCCGTTCCAAAAGCAAAAAAAACTTGCACTGCTAATGACTTAACAATTGGAATATGTTTTTTGGGCGAGGTCTATATATAGGATTAAGAAACGGTAGTAAATATTTGAATTGTGCGCGCGTTGATTTGTACAGAGATCTTATGAAAAACTCAGCTATAGTTTCCCTCAAAAGAAAAACTCAGCTATAATAGGCAGCTGCTTTATTTAAAAAGGCAAAAAAACTCAACCCAATAGTAGCTGAGTAACACACCTGTGGCAGTGCATGCAAACTTCACGCTAATGCAACCCTAGTCTGGTCTGAGGAAAACCGGCTTTATTTTTCCGTTCCCTGATGACTGAACACCTTCTGTTTCTGGAGTGTGTAAACAGTTTGCTGATCACATCACCAGCCGAGCATCCTCAACAGATCGAAGCAGGGAGACAAGAAGGCAAAGGATTTGGTGCCTTGCATGTACCGAAAGAGACGCCCACGAACAGGCAGCCACCAGCAGCGCTAGTCAATCGATTGGTCATGCGTGACTTGCTTTCAGAGTCGCCAGCTGTTGGCAGGAGACGCCACCGCACTGGCGGCCGCCGGCATCACAGTACTCATCAGCTACTCGATCACTTGCGATGTGGCTGCAAATTATTAAGTGTGAGGATAATATAATCGCACGATATGTACGAGATTAATTTGTTATTTGTGAATTGTGATTGGTAGCGCGTTCTTTAGCTACCCCGCGCAACCGGCCAAATCGTACGAGATTAACCTGGCGACCGACGATCGTTTCTGGTCTTTAATTGTAAGTTTAGTTTTATTTAATTCATTTTGATAAGCTCTTTAGGTCTCGCATGCCACACGCCCATCTAAAACAGAATACTTTACCGCTTGTATTTTCGTGTAGCATGCCAAAGTAGTGGTTTTTTAGCTCGTGTTTATTAGTTTCAAAAATAAAAAATTTAAACAGATTCTGACAAAATATAAGAGCTATAAGGACGTAACAACAATTCGTCTTCATAGAAGCGAGATGCATTGTTCATGCATGTCATGTGCGCCCTATATCAATATTTTTTTCATAATCAAATCTTAATTTTGCTAGTAAACATGTACTAACAGAATTGTTTTTTCCCATAAAACTCATGTATTCGAGCTAAGGAGCTGATTTGCGCTTTACAACTGTTGGCTTTTCCATCATGAGGTATCTACTTGACCGGCAAAAAGTTTGGCCGTTCAGTTAATGGCGACCCAACTGAGCTATGCCCTTTTGCTATCTTCTTCATCATTCACAGACGATAATCTAGCATATCCTTCAAATGCCATGTGATCCTGTTCATTTTTCTGATGCTGCTACTGCACGCAAGCCTATCGCTACGAAAATGACATAAAGCACAACGAAAAGGATCGGAAAGTAAAGCGGACAGCAATGGATGATGAAGTTGGCTTTCCCCGGCCCGTTCATATGGATCGATTCATCGATCACTGATCAGTTCACTACCTAGTAGGGGCGGCAGCTCGTAGTCCTTGGAGCTTAGCATTCCAATGAAAAATATTTCGTTGTCAGTTTGGCAGCAATCTGATCGAGTGATGGTCTCACGTAACAACCAACCGCGTATTTTAATACGTTAGTTATCAGAGATGTCGTCGAGGAGTATATGTATATCCTTTTTCTACCCGCTGGGCGCGCAGCCGCGCATGCATAGTACTGTCGCCACAAATAGAAAGCGCACGGTCCAATCTAGTACTATTTTTATTCTTAAATATACATTGTTTAGGATAAGCTATTTAGTTTAAAAATAAATTAACTTATTTATTTTAAACGTCGTATATTAAAAAACGGAGAAAGTAATCAACTCGATCGGCAGCTGATAAACGCTCTCTGACAGTCTGACGCACCCAATCATCATGTGACCCTACTGTGAGTCTGTGATAGACTGAAAGTGGCCAACAACTTGACATCTTGCGCTGCTGCAGGCTGTGGTGTGGCGCGTGGTGAACTGGTGGTGGCGCCGGCGGCGAGTGGATTCGGCGCCAGCGCGGCGGCTGCATCGAGCAGGCGGATGGGTCGTGCACGTACGTGCAGTGACCGGGCCGGGGCAGCAGCACCTTTACGGCGCCCTTTTCTGCGCTTTGGCTGCTCTGCCAGGTTTCGGCTTGGATTGGAGATGGATCATGGATGGACGGCCTTTCGGATGCACTTGCTCAAATTGGGGCAGGCGTCGTCAACTTGGCATAAAGCATGGGTTTCGCTGTGACGCAGTAACCCTGGATCGGATCTAGGGGGAAAAGGCAGCCACCGGTGCACCGCTCGCTTATCTTCATCGGTAGCTCGTAGATTGTCCTCCTACCCTACTCGACTTGTAGAGTCCGTTAGGCCAGTCCACTCTCAGTGGAGGTTAGTATTATAAGCATTAAATTATATACGAAATTAGCAAATTTGCTCATGTGAGGGGTTCGTTACGAGCAGAGAAAAAAGAAGCAGAAGTTTCAATTCACAGGATGAGAGGAGAGTTTTATCCTCATAAAACACATCTATCTTGGTTATCTAATACCCGGCCTTGTTAATTGTGAAATTAAACTCTCCACTAAAAGTGGTCATAGAAAAGTGTTGCAGATCGATCGTGCACGCGATGCGACGAACCTTAAACGCATGTGCTCTGTGGCTGCATGCTAAGGATCTGTATCTCCACGCTCAGGGTTGAACCGTGTTCTTGAATAATTGGTTGTTTGTTGGTGGCGACTGTTGGTGGAGTTAACATATCACCACTAGGTCAGTCTCAACCCAAGATGCTAGGCATAGTTTTCATAGACTCCAAGTCATCAAGAAACTAATAGTAGACACTATACTCCCAATGTAAACACCACTCTTCTACATTTCAATTTAATGCTAGTCATCTCACGTCTTGTCTTGGATGTTGTGTAGACACCGTGTCTCATGTAAGACTCGGTTTCCTTCTCTTTCTTCATTTAATCACTTGACACATCATCTTTTATTCTATGTGACATCTCATTTAATTATATGGAGTCATTGGGTTGGGACCGCCCTTAGTATCCTAACGAGTCTTTAATTCGTAACCATTGTTGCCCAATGTCGGTCTCACAATTCGTATGCATGCGCCAACACAAACTCTTCTCTCCATATTTGGCATAACAAGGAGAATGATTGAGGCGCATTAATCCGGAGGTTTAGGAATATGACAAAGCTATAGTAAATTAGACATAAAGTGGTGAAACTAAAGCAAATAGGACGATGAATCTTAAGCAAATTAGACGTGATGTGGTTGCCTTTTGAATGCATTAGATTTGAGCCACCAAGGTGCATCAATTGTAAAAATTTAGTCTTAATCATTAATTTTATAATATATGCATTGGATTTGAGCCACCAAGGTGCATCAATTGTAAAAATTTAGTCTTAATCATTAATTTTATAATTTTATGTGAAAACCCAAGACATTAGGTTCCCAAATCAAAGCAATTAGGAACACTTCGAAACTCAAATCACATGTTTGATCAGAGTCAAACTTAAAGTTGACTTCAAAATCTATTAAAATTTTGACCAAGCCAAATTCTAAATATTAAATGCAAGGTAATGATCATGATCATGGGAAGAGACCACAAAATTTTAATTCACTAGTACAAAACCAGGGTCAACGATTTAGTGTGACTTGAATTTAAATTTGAATTCAAGTTATTCAAATAGGAATTTTCAAAAGTCCTCCTTTTCTTCCTAAACCAGTACTCAAATCAAAATTCGTCCAATAGGAAAAATTTAGAGAATAAATATTTGAGCAACTTTTGTTTAGGCCAAAATTCGGGTTTCCACTTGAAAACTTGTGCAAACTTTGGTCAAACACGTTTGACCCACGGTCAACTCCCAACCCCTCCTTCCTCCTCTCCCTCCCTCCCCTGTTCTTCTTCTTCCCAGGCGCCGCACTCCCGTTCACGCCACCGCGCTCCAGCCCGGCAGCACCGCCACGTCGCGCACCTCGGCTAGCAGCCTAGCCGACGTTCCAAGCCACACCAAGTCGAGCGCCGCAGACACACGCGCGCGCGTTCCCGGCCCTACAACCCTGTCCCTCTTCTCTCTCCCCCGCGCGCTCCCGGCTGACTGCCGCAGCTTTGTGCTGCCACGTGGCCGGCGACGCCTGATGGTGAGGCGCCAAGCCAATCGCGTGTGCCCACGCCCCACCGCAGCTTTCCCAATCCCATGCGCGTGAACCTCCCCGCCAGCCTACCACCACCACACGGCAGCCAAGCTTTGGTGGCACGCCACTGCCTCCAGCGAAGCCCGATGAGCTGTCCACGGCTCCACTATCCACTTGGCGCAAATTCCTTCGCCCCAAAGCCTCTCTCCCCTCCCCGTCACCTATAAAAGGGCCCCAAGGCCTCCCAGCATCTCCTGAGCTCACACCGCCCGCACCTTCTAGGCCAACTCGAGCTCCCGGTCTGCCATCATCGCCGTAGGCATCCCTCTCTATTGCTCATAGGCCCAATTCGCCACCTCAATTGCCCTCCCCATCACCCAGCATAGCTCCCCGACCAGCTCAAGCCTGCCCACAGCCACCAGAGCTGCCCCACCGCCATGCGCCATCACCGACGCCGCCGCCTCCACGTGGGTAGCCACAACAACGCCTCCTCCGGCCAAACCAACACCGCCATCACCTTCCTCGCAACCCCCACGAAGCCCACAAGCCACTTCCTCGAGTCCCTCGGTGCCCCATTTCGCCGGAGCTCTCTTGCCGGTGGTTGCCCAATCTGCTTCACTAGCGGCAGCCCACCTCCGATCGTCCCAGACCATTCCAAGCCCCTCAATCGACTCGGGGTGAGTCCGTGATGCTCACCAGCTAGACCAAGTCGCCGGCCAGGGCCCACATCGCCGAAATTTCACGTCGCCCAAGCCGCACGCCGTCGAGGACCACATTGCGAAAGTTTTAAAACTTGAAGGGGTCTGTTTGCAAAGAACCAAGGACCTCTTCGTAAAACTTGAGTTAAAGTTTTTAGTTAAAAGTGGTGAACTTGTTAATTCGATTAAAAATCACAGAAAAATCATAAAAATGATAGCTATATTTTGTTGGAATCAGTGAAACCAGATCTACAACTTTTGCAAAGCATCTATATACTTTTTATGTGTATGTATGTGAACGAAAAATCAATCCAAGTTTAATTACTTTAATGACTAACTGGAGCTACATAAAAGCTATAGGGCTAAATTTTGTATATGTTGTTCCCCTAAGTATGCCTAGTTCACTATTGAAAAATCTAAAAAGAATGTCCCTAAGTACTGTTTTTCATTTATTTCATTTTCTAGGTTTGCTGTAGTAAAAGATTTTTAGTAAAATATTTGCTCTGTAAATGAAGCACAACTTTTTATGGTAAATCAGTAATGTCATGAAGTAGCCTCAGTAAATTGTAGAGCTTAATAAAGTAGGTTGTACTATCTAAAGCTTATTAAACAATTAAAATGAATAAGTGGACAGCTTGTTTAGGCACATGATCATATAATCATATGCAAGCCACACACACCTACACGCATTGTTTCTGTTTATTTATGTAATGTACTATGTAAAAATTTATATATGTGTACACAATCACTATCAAAGTAAACAAACAAATAATCACTAATAAACCCTATGTTTTGTGAAATTAATAAAAGAATAAAATTTATCTAGGTGAATATGGCCACAAATCCAACCTATGCTTTTATTTTAAAATTCAAGAAAAAGTTTTGTTATGCAAGTGTTTAAATAAAAGCTTATGCTTGTGCATTCCGTGTAGACGTTAATCTCGCTGACGAAATTATACGCTCGTGCCGGAGAACGAGGAACACGAAGGAACTTTGAACGTGATCGAGACTAACCAAGACCCGAACCAAAGTTTGGAAGGGCCCAAGGCCAGTGTTGAGCAAGAAGGCAAGCCCCGAAGCATAACCCGGTTTTCTCTAAAAATTTATGCAATATTTCTTTTATATACTTATGTTTGTGCATTTAAGTATAGGAGTTGTTTGGAACCATAGTTGCATATCCATAATTCCCATGTATTGATTACCAGTGTAAAGGTTGTCAGTTGCTATGCTTAATTAGGATTCGGTAAAGTCGAGTGATTTCATGTCGCTCGCGAGTTATAGAAGTTTATTGCTTTACTTATGATGGAATCATAAGGATGATGGTCGAGGATGGGCAAGTTGTTTTTGGAGGTTTAATTGTGCCCTGCCTGTCTAGGAAGAATATTGCTAAGGTCGAAAAGTGTCGGTACTGTTGGTCAAGTTTTTGAACGTACTAAGCACATGCCGAGAAATATGGTAATCGGTAAACCTACTACCTGATTGAACCGGGGCGTGGCTTTACCCCACTAACCTTGGAATGGGATTCCTTTGCTGCAGCATATGGGTACATGTGCGGCCACGGCATGACATCATTTTGGGGACCGTTGGGGCCTTGTATCCAAGGGCTATGGGCTCTGTACACAAACTGGGGATTGATGGGAACGGTTGATAATATGTGGACCCATCGTGGCCATGCATGTCGTGTGTTTAGGTCCACCTTGCAAGGTTAACAAATCGATTTGAATCATCTATCTCTCGCAGCTACTGAGACTGCTTGATCATTGTGCTGCATTGAGTAAAAAGTTGAACAAGAGCTCGAATTTGGATTTATGTTATTGATTAAATTTCTTGTACAACATGCTTGTTTAGAATATGTGCTTATTTAGAATGGTGATACTACTAGAATATGGAAAATAAAACTTGAAAGTAAGGACCTACTTTTAATCGCTTTTGGCAAAACAAACCCCTCAGCCAAAAAGTCTGCATGTCTAGGAGTCGTGAATTAAATTTCATTGTCGGGTAAATCTTGCTGAGTATTAGTATACTCAGCCTTGCTTGTGGCTAAAATTTTCAGGTAACTTAGAAGAAATGGTTGCTAGCCTGACTTGATCGTGCCAGCTCCCTCCGGGTTGGACTGTTGAGTGGGACTCATCCTCGGATGGCGAGGATCACGGTGAATGATGTCATGGGAGGCTTCTTGTGATGTCACTTGTATCGTCGAGTAGATTTCATTTAATTTACACTGCTTTTAAGTTGAACTCTGAACTATTTTACTTTGAACTCAGTTTATAATAAATTAATGTGGACCTCCGTGTTGTAATAATTTGGATTGATGTAATCCCTGGGCTCGTCTTTGTACGAGTATTGTATCCTTTGTTTCGATCTCGAAATACGTGGTTGTATCGGGTGAAACCCGACAGACGTGCCATCTTTATCTAATTTAAGTGTTGGATCGTGTTTAAGGCGATGTAAGCACAATTTTATTGGCCCGAGATGGGTGGTTCTGCCACACCTTACATCCTAGCTTCTCTCCTTGTTAGGGTACATTATGAGCAAGCATCAACATAAGCACTATGTGGGAAGCTTCTCTAACTTTGTACTGCTGACTTTGTGTTAATGTCATGGGTGCTCAAAACGCGTTGAAACAACCGCTAGAATGCTGCCCTACATTGAAACAACGCTGGTTTTGACAAAAATAGGAGAAGATTGAGAAAAGAAAGGGGAAAGGAGAGGATAATAGGGATTGAGAAAAAAAAAGGAAATGAGATCTGCTAGAGTCGTTTTTCTTCCTCCAATCACCTTTATCCTAGATTATAGGGAAAGGGGATTGATTTTCTCAATTGTCGAAGATGTGGTATATTGTTGAAACTCGAAGGCTAGATAGAACCACCAGTAAAGTTACAAAGTAAGGAGTTTTTTATGCTTCCACGTCTAATGATTATCCCTAGTGTGTGAAAAATAGACATTGATGTTTTCTGCTCCCTCCGTCCCTAAATTCCGCCGTTTACATTTCATCTAACCATATAAGATTTCTGTGTATCCATTGAAAAGTAATGGCAATCAGGAGATGGCTCATCCATTAACTGCGTTAATCAAATCAAGAGTTGGGCCATCTTCCCCAAATTAAAATTCCTAGAAGTATGTGCATTTTGGTGCTATAGAGGGGGTAGACGGTGGAGAGCAGACCTCGATGAGTATTACTCCTAGGATTAGTCCATTTTGGTTTAATATGGTGTCGTATAAGCAACTTTGAAACAAATTGACATGGCAAAGTTTTCAAGAAGAGAGATAAAAAGAGTTTCATATAGATAAAACCCTATGGATATTGTTTCTAAATCATAACGTGCTATATAATTTGTTTTTGCGTATGGACGTGCCACATAATTAAATGGGAAGAGGACAAATGATAACATCAACAAAGAAAATATGCATTGTAAATTAATTGATATCTCTTGAGAACAATAAAATGAAATGTCTATTAGGGCTTATTCTATCTTTTTTCTATCTCTCTATTCATTTTCTGGGTCATGGACAAAAAATTTATTGGATCTTTATAACTTACTAGTAAATATGTCCGTGCGAGCGTGACACACGTGTGCTACCTTTATTACGGGGTTATTTGAGAATATTTGGTTGGTGGGTACGTGAGTGGGTAAAGAAATTCCATGGTGAGAAAAGTAACGTCAAAACCCCAGAAACTCCCTAGTTTTTTATTGTTTATAAAAACTTTTCACGTATTTTCCACCGTTAGAACTGACATGTGGATCATCCGTGAGGGGTGAGTAGGAATTATTTATGTGAGAAGTGTTTTCAAAAGAACTGAATCGATATAGTGTAGATTGAGATATCATTTTTAGATGTCTACTAAATTAATTTCAAACACCCTTGAAAAGGAGCAAAAATTAATGAAGAAACTAGACATGTACGCATACTATACATAACCGAAGCACCATATATGCTGACTTTTTTTTCTGTAACATCAAAGCCGGTGATTTTTTAATAAAAAACGATCGTCACTTATTCGCTTTTCAGACAAAAAAAATCTTCACTATCTTGTTAGTAAGTAAAGTTATCCTCCCTCCAACTGAGGCACCGCCTCATCTTCAAATCGACAGCGCAACCAAGTGCAAGTCCGCACAATCGGACGCTCCCCCGGCCCCAGCTCTTAAGCACGTCTCGCTCGACACTAGCTGCAGTTCGGGCATGTTTGGTTCGTGTATGAGCTCAGCTTGGCTCGTATCTTGAAGCCAGACCCTCAGGAGACAGGTTAAACGTATGCAACATGCTCACATTTAGTTATCTGCACGTGCTCGATCTGGTTCAGATGAGATGACGTTTGGTTGCTCGCACAGAAACACATCGTATGAGAAAAAAAATTAATAAACAACTATCATTACAATATTTAATATATGTAAGTATTTTAGTATAGCTTTATTTCATCTTATTACTCCTTAATATTATTTAAAATATACTAATATCATTTAATATATGCTAATCATACGCTAATAACATCATTAACTAACTAATCTCTCACATCTGATGAGCATGACTCTGAAAAAACGGACACCATTCTCGTTTCCCCGGAGCCTGGCTGGACATGCATTTTGCATCCGACGAGTCAGGTCCAAGCTGCGATACAGGCAACTAAACATGCTGCATGCGGTCAGCCTGGCTGGATCAGATACAGGCAACCAAAGGCACCCTTCCTCACTCCTGCACTTGGCCCGGGCCTTATTCGTTTCCTCTGTCCGCCTCCATCAGGACCAAACTGGTCACCGCCGCTGTGGATGTGCAGGACGGAGGCAAGCGGAGCCATCAGGTTGGCCGCAGACGGCGAACAGCTCGACCGCCCCCATCAAGGATCAAGCACGTGATGAGGGCGAGGTCTTCAGATACGTCCATGAGCGCATGCCACAGCCCACAGGTTCCACCGCTCCAGCCGGGTGCGCACATTCGGCGCGTCGGCCAAGTGTATCGATCGTGATGGCTGGCAAGTGCAGCGCTCTGCCCCCGCGAGGTTCAGCGCAGCGTGGGCGAGATGAATCATGAATCACTCAACCCAGGATAAGCCGTCCATGCCAAGTAGTCGCGAGAGGCTTCTGTGAGGCGAGGGGAGCGATGCAGGCTGCGCCGAGCGAGCGCCCCAGCAGAGAAAAACAGAAACAGTACTGCTGAGCCGATCGATGGGGCGTGCGATCTCAAACGGCGCGCACATTCGAGAAGGTCCTCCACGGCGGACTCTGTACATGATGCCTGAACTGCCGCGTGGATCGCTGCACAGCACTGGTTTGACCGTGCAGTCGTGATCGATCAAAGCTCATTGCTGTAATTCAGCAGCGTCCGGGCTCCCAACTCCGATGCCTGATTCAGCCCAGTTCAATGGACCGAATAGCCATTTTGGGCCTTCCTCACGCTGGAAGTCCGAGATTACTAACAGGGTCCAGCCCAAGCTCGGCCAGATAATTTTTTATGCTTTCGTTTGTGGTCGGCCAGCCTGGGAAACGCTGTGGCCTAATCATCACGGTGGATCTTGGATGCCCAATCTGCCTGCATGAACTTTCAACTATTTTGCATTTGTTTCGAGAGCTCTATCAAAATCTCACACAATTGAAATCCGGTAACCCTACTGGTCAGTAAAATGGTCTTTGCAGCGATTGGAATCTTGGAGTTTTGTTTCAGCGAATTGATAAAAAATCAAATAAATTGTCGCGGAGAGGGGAAAACAAGTGAACCGATCGAATTGAATGAAGAATCAAACAAGATTTTCCAGTGCTACCATTCCAGAAGGTCGAGACTTCAAAACTGATAGGGAGAAAGTCGGTCCTAAATTTTAATTTACTTCGCCGAACGAAGCCGATGATTGTGACGGAACTTCTCTTGCACGTCGCGGACTTGACCCTTAGAATCTATCACGGTGCCAGGCCCCTTCTTTCACGTTATCGCGACACTGACATGGTCACACTGCCATCACCATCAACGCTCGCACCAACCAATCACCGCATCTCGAGTTTTGACTAGGGTTGTAATGGATCGTGACCCTTCTGCTCTTTCACAATTCAATTTGATCCTAACAAAATTTAGTATAAAAATTAGTATTATTTTGATCCGATTTTAATTGGATCCGATCCTTAAAATTTTTTAGTACAAAATTGATGCCCTTTACCACCCCTAATTTTGACAAAGGATCAAGAATTCAAGAGGTGGCACGCATCAACGCTTACCAAGTCCACTTCCCCTACCAACTGAAGCGGTAACACACGAACATTTCTTGGCTTATCGCTGCTAAGTGCTAACAGAACAAAGAGACCGCACTTCTCCCATCGATGAGTCCATCTGGTAGGTATGGTGAGAAACAAGGAAAATCTCACGGGGCCGGGCCAATCTGTTGCTAGTCCATGCGCAATTTGGAAAGGCAACCGGGGACTAGTCGTCCACGATGGCGACCGGAGTTGAAGAAAAACCAGGAATTCCTTGCGCCCCGCCTACTGAAATGAAAAATATCGCGTGCCCCAGGCCCCCCACACCCCGCTCGAGTCAAGGGTCAAGCGGCCGCCCGCGCTGACGATTCCGGCGCTCGCGACAACAGCCGAACATAACACAGCATATATCTTCATCTGACAATCTCCCCAGCAAAACCCGCATCAATTTGCAACTTGCTCTAGCCACCAACCTGGCCCCGGTGCGCGCGTGCCGCGCCTATCCACAGCGCTAGCCATGGCGAGGCCGCTGCCAGCGCTGGGCGGCGCGCTGCTGCTCGTGCTGTGCCTGTGCGCGCTCCCGTCCCCGGCGCGGTCCCAGAACGCGACCACCACGCCGGCGCCGGCGTCCGACCAGGGCTTCAACTGCTCCCGGAACGGCACGTACCCGTGCCAGGCGTACGCGCTCTACCGCGCCGGCGTCGGGGAAGTGCCGCTGGACCTCGCGTCCATCGGCGACCTCTTCAGCGTCAGCCGCTTCATGATCGCCCACGCCAACAACCTCTCCACCTCGGCCGTGCCGGCGGCCGGGCAGCCGCTGCTCGTGCCGCTCCAGTGCGGCTGCCCCTCCGGGTCGCCCAACACCTACGCCCCCACGCAGTACCAGATCCTCTCCGGGAACACCTTCTGGATCGTCTCCTCCTCCAAGCTGCAGAACCTCACGCAGTACCCGGCCGTGGAGCGCGTGAACCCCACGCTGGTGCCCACCAACCTCGACATCGGCGTCATGGTCACGTTCCCCATCTTCTGCCAGTGCCCGACCGCCGGGGACAACGCCACCGCGCTCGTCACGTACGTGATGCAGCCGGGCGATACCTACGCGTCCATCGCCGCCGACTTCGCCGTCGACGCCCAGTCCCTCGTCTCCCTCAACGGGCCCGAATCGAGGACGGGGCCGTTCGCGGAGATACTGGTGCCGCTCCGACGGAATGTGTCTGACTTTCTGCCCCCAATCGTGCGCCGGAACAACGCCTCCACGACGCCGCCGTCCCCGCCGCCGTCCGCTTCCCCCAATTCGACCGTCGTGAGCAACGACCGGGACGGGGTGGTCACCGGGCTGGCCGTCGGGCTGGGCGTCGTCGGCGCGCTCTGGCTGCTGCAGATGCTGCTGCTGGCCTGCCTGTGTAGACGGCTCAAGGCGAAGGAACGGCGAGGGGACGCGGTGGCGAGCGGCGACGGCGTCGAGGGCGGCAGGTTCGCCAAGAGCTCGTCCGGCGGCGGCGGCGGCGGGGTTGGGGAGAGGTTCCTGGTCAGCGACATATCCGAGTGGCTGGACAAGTACAGGGTGTTCAAGGTGGAGGAGCTGGAGCGCGGCACGGGTGGGTTCGACGACGCGCACCTCATCAACGGCAGCGTGTACAAGGCCAACATCGACGGCGAGGTGTTCGCCGTGAAGAGGATGAAGTGGGACGCCTGCGAGGAGCTCAAGATCTTGCAAAAGGTGCGGCCTCTTTCTTCCCCAATTGAATTGCTCGCTCCAGTGCTGTCACAGCTCGGAACTGAAAATTGCTTTCGAATTAAATTGCTTCACACTGACAAAGAAACCGATAATCGCTGAGGCTTGCTGATCTATTGATGATTGATTTCGTCATTCCAAATCTCATTTCTAATTGGGACCGTATGATTTTAAAGAACGTTTGTGCTCATATCTGTTTGTTATCGGGAATACACTTCTAAACAAACATAAGCACGCACTTCTATAATTCTATCCGTTCCAAATGAAATGATCGCGGTGGTTAATTAGGGCAAGTACAACAGTGCATACAGTTGCTGTCTTTTTGGCAGAAACAGACAGTTTAACAGACAACGTGTACACTGAGTTGTATGTTTGGTTGTCTGCATGGTGATTAATTTATCATTTGACACAAAAACTAATGATGATCTACTACATATCTGATCTTTGTAGATTTTTTTGTTGTACACATCAGATAATGTAAAATACATTCAGATATGGTGGGACTCATGCCCCCAACTTATCTTCTCCCTCCTCTCTGTCTCCCCATCATCCTCCGGTCTCCACCCGACCACGCTCTTCCCCCCTCCTCTCTCTCTCCCCCCTCTCTCTCCATCTCCGGCGAGGGGCGGCGGCCCCGGCGCGGCGGTGGGCGGGGCTGCAGTGCGCGGCGGAGCTCCCGCGGCGGGCCTCCCGCGCGTGGCCGACGAGGCAGCGGGCGGGGCTGCGGCGCATGGCGGACGGCGAGGCTGCGACGCGCGGCCGGTGGCTTTAGCGCGAATCGAATCCTCCACGCGCGCGCAGCGGATCCATGGCGTCGGCTTCTACTCGCATCGAGTCGTACAATGGGCGGCGGCGGCGGGCGAAACGTCTGGGAGCACACGAAGAAGCCGTAGATGAACGACTCGACGACTCCGCCTGGGAGATTGTGAACTGCAGCGAGCCGGGGGTATTTTGAAAATTTCCTTTGCATGTCGACAGCAGTCGACAAGCCGTTGTAAGTGCCCTTAAGTGGACTGGCAACAGCCAACAGAACTAGGGAAGTAGTGATGCAGCAGTATTTTAAAGTCCTGCTTGTACCTGAGTTCCCTTTTTGTAAGGCCATGGGTCATTGGTTTGGATTATTGCTACTGACATGGACCTCAACCAGGGAGGAACCATTTCTCTATTGGCTGATTCATCTTTGGCCTCGTTTAGTTTCCAACTTTGGAGGACTAAAGTTTAGACTTTGCCATAGATACGGTACTGTAGTATTTTGTATGTATTTGTAAATAATTGTCCAAACATTGATTAATTAGGCTTAAAATTTTCGTCTCGCAAAGTTATGTAATTAGTTTTTAATTTTATCTATATTTATTACTCCATGCATGTATCGATATTTTAATGCGATGAAAATTTTCTTTTTGCATAGTAAAATTTGGAGTGGAATTTAGAACTAAGGCCTTTATTTTTGTCGATTAAAGACATAAGCTAAATTATTGATGCTAGTGGGTTTGGGAAGTCTATTCTGAGATCTGTCGCTGTGTGAGACTGCCTCGGGACGGCTCTGCAGGGCAGCACTTGGCAGTGGCGTCATTGCGTCAATGGATCGCAAGAGCCTAAGAAAAGTACAAGAACATCCAGCCATTATCAGCCAACCACTTGATATAGTACTTGTTTTTAATACCCTTTTCCTTCTAATGGAGTGGGCCATTTATTTTGGTTATAAGCTTGTCCTAAATCCTAATCAGCCTGCGAACCATAGGCGTATCGTGTAGGGCATGGCGTGGGAACTCGGATGGCTCCGAGAGAGACCGTCGATCACTCCACGTAAATCTTCAGCCACCAGCCAGCCATAGGAATCTTGTGTGTGCAGTGTGCTAGCTGGGGCTACTAGACAGATGAGCATGACTTTGGTTTATATCTTTCCGGCCCGATCACATGCGCAACTAAGGCAGTCCCAACCTACGTGTAGGATGGTTTTCATAGCATTAATTAGGCTGTCATATAGTACTTTTTGCTTGTGTGGCACTGTATTAAATAAGAGAGTGAAAAGAGGAGGAAAACTGGGTCTCATGCAAGACTCAGTGTCGACACAAGAACCTATGCATAGGACACTACCAAAGTTTGCATTGGGAGAGGATAGTGTCTTCATGATAGAAAAAAACAAGTATGATTGGTAGAGAGAAAATATGATGAATTTATTAATTATCCATCCTTAGAAATCATGGTTGGAGAATGTAGTGTCTAAGGTGATGTCTTGCTAACATGACAGCATGGACACTACTCATAGACATAACGATGGGTCGGGGATGCCCTGATAAATTCGGCCACGTACCTAGTATACGGCCTCATCACCGGCTGATGGAGTGATGAATGAGGTTGAACCGCTCGCCGTTTTTCAACAAAGCCTGCGCTGTCCTGATAGCTGACACGTTGTCGGGGCATTGACGAGCTTGAACTTCTTCGCATCAGCATCACCAACTCGTCAACCCACGACGTCCTGTAGCAATTGACGACGGCGGGCATTTGTGGAAACATTATTGTTGTTTGCTTGGCTTATCAACAGTCAATTATCAGTATTTTTCTCTCTACATGAATCAGCACCGGCCATCAACCAGACGTCAGTATTTTTCTCTCAGCACAATTTAGCACCGTCATCTGTCACCATCTGTCACCACCAGCCAGCCGAACAGGGCGGTAGGATGATCTTGAATTTCTGCAGCATGTGTATAGTAACTGTATATATATTTGGTGCGGCATGCAGGTGAACCACAGCAACCTGGTGAAGCTGGAGGGGTTCTGCATCAACTCGGCGACGGGCGACTGCTACCTGGTGTACGAGTACGTGGAGAACGGCTCCCTGGACCTGTGGCTGCTGGACCGCGGCCGCGCGCGGCGCCTCAACTGGCGCGCCCGCCTCCACATCGCGCTGGACCTCGCCCACGGCCTCCAGTACATCCACGAGCACACCTGGCCCCGCGTCGTGCACAAGGACATCAAGAGCAGCAACGTCCTCCTGGACGCCCAGATGCGCGCCAAGATCGCCAACTTCGGGCTCGCCAAGACGGGCCACAACGCCGTCACCACCCACATCGTCGGCACGCAGGGGTACATCGCGCCCGAGTACCTCGCCGACGGCCTCGTCACCACCAAGATGGACGTGTTCGCCTACGGCGTCGTGCTGCTCGAGCTGGTGTCCGGGCGCGAGGCCGCGGACGAGGGCGGCGAGCCGCTGTGGGCGGACGCGGAGGACAGGGTGTTCCGGGGCCGGGAGGAGAGGCTGGAAGCCCGCGTGGCGGCGTGGATGGACCCGGCGCTCGCGGAGCAGACGTGCCCGGCGGGCAGCGTGGCCAGCGTGGTGAGCGTGGCGAGGGCGTGCCTGCACAGGGACCCGTCCAAGCGCCCCAGCATGGTGGACGTGGCCTACACGCTGTCCAAGGCGGACGAGCACTTCGCCGACTACTCCGGCGAGACCGTGTCCGTTGACGGCAGCAGCGAGATCGCCGCCCGGTGAACCCCAATCCATCATGCTTGGTTTGGCTAGTGTACTAGCTCAGTAGTCTAAGTACTAGTTCTTAGACATCAGTTCGCGTTGTAAATGTTAAGGTCTAGCGAGCGGACGATAAGTGAGAGCAGTGAGTAATAACGCCGGCTTACGTTGTGACGGCTGCGAGGTGTGGTCCGTGAGATCGATCGGCTTGAGGTACGGTGTGTACTCTTGTTAAAGCTGTGCTTTTACGCAGATGATGTAATGCTCCTGATCCCTTTTTGGCTTCCTTCTGAACTGCTGGTTAAGAGTGACAAAGGGGTCTCATCCAGAGCCAGCAGACATGAGCTGGTTTTATGCACAAATTAAAATTGCACAGGAAAATGCCAGACAAACCTGCATCCGCCAGCGACCGGCAAGACAGTCGACCTACGCGTGGTTTCAGCGACGGCCAGCCAGGCGCGAGGACCAGAGGCCGGGCGTGGGGCCTGGCGTGAGCGGGGCCTGTGGTGGCCATTGGTCAGGCGCGAGCGGGCCTGCAGCGGCCGGGGCGCCCGGCAGTGGCTGGGCTGTCGCAGCGTCATTGGTAAGGAGGCCGCACGCCGAGGTCACGGCCGGCGACCAGGGCCTTGTTTATCCAAATTCGCGCCCCAAATTCACTATGTAAAAAAAAATTCTCATCACATTAAAATGTCATAACATGCATGGAGTACTAAATGTAGATGAAATCAAAAACTAATTGCACAGTTTTATTGTACTTTACGAGACGAACATTTTGAGCCTAATTAATCAATTTTTGGATAATTTTTCACACATACAAACGAAATGCTACAGTGACGCAATGATTACGAAGTGACATCATACCCCAAAATTTGGCCCCCCAAATTTGGGATAAACAAGGCCTAGAGCGCGGAGGCTCAGCTCAGTTGCGCTCCCCCGGCTGTCTCTCTTCCACCTCGCTTTTGTGTTGGTGCCCCGGGTTGGCAGTGCGCTGCAGGGAATTGGTTGCGAAGGCGAGACTTACGCCTCTTTTGCAGGTCGATGACGGCGGCGTCTCAGGCGTCGTTTACCTTCATGAAGGCGTCATCTGTGGATTTTATTCCCTCTCCGGTAAGCTTTTCAGATGAAAATCTTGACCAATTTGGTCGGACGACGGCGGCGCAGTAGCGTCGTCCCCTTCCTTCCTTCCTTGAGGTGTCGTCTTGGGAGCTCTACTGGTTGCATTGCCACTGCCACTCCTACCTCTCTTGGGTTATTATGGAGTTTGTTCGGCAAGTGTGATTCGTGTTGCTGCAGGACATTTCTAACATCTTCAGTTTCTAAGTAGACGAGAGATGTGATGATCTGTTGTTGCATATGGGTAAAATAAGGTTGAAGCAAGGATGTAGAAGAAGCTAGAGGCTTAGTTTTTCTAGCTTTCTTTCTTAATCTTGTGTTTTTTCTCTTGTTTGTTGGATTTCTCAGTTTTGAGAATCGGAATCTAAGAACTCTTGTAATGTTACGGGCTATATATATCCAGAAGTGGATATAGAGGCCGGATATTATCCATTATCTAAAAAAAGGTCGATCCAGATGCCCGACGCAAAGCCGAATAATTAATAATGATCGTGTTTTTTCCCCGAAATTTTTTCCCCGAAAATCTTGAATGCATGAAGTATTAAATAAAGCTTACTTGTAAAATATTTTGAAGGATTAGTGTAACTTTGCACGACGAATCTATGAGCTTAATTAACTCATGAAGTACTATAGTAACCATCCTGTAATCATACGGTAAAAGGCCTCATTAGATAGGTCTCGCGAATTAACCCGGGGTTCTATACGTAGTTTTGTAAACTGACTTTATTTAATACCATTAATTAGTGGTCAAACATGTGTGAAAAAATTTTCATGTCCAAAGAAACACGGCCAATGCTCGCTAGGTTTGTTTCTCCACGGTACAATAAGTGATGATTATTCGTCATTCATGATGCGCTGTTGTGTGTGTCTACCTTCGGTTCTGTTAAGAAGAGTGCAACGAACAACTATAAGCTGGCCAGTATTGCTCGGTTTTATACAAGGAAAAGGATGTTCAACATCTCACTGAAAAAAAATGGTCGAGCACAGAGCACTTTGTGCAACCCATAATTGCTCGGGTGCTGCGAAAATTTACATGATCCGGCGTCCTCAAATTTTAGTTCTAACAATACTAGAGGATCGAGTTTGTAACTACAAATGGTAAAAAAAATGTATATTTTTCTTTATGGTAACTTATAGAGTTATATAGGGTATTATATAGATAGATTGGTTTCTTTGTGGAAACTACAAGAATAAAAGGATTGCAAAGAGAATCTCCAAGGTTAAAACACAAATCTGCAGCACGAATAGACTTTTCGTGTGAAAACCAAAGTTACCATAGCAAACTGGACCTTTTTTTTTGTTACAAAATATAAAGCAAGGACGGAAAAGAGAGTCCTCAAGGATGTGCCTACAAAGACGAAAAATAACGATTTCTCAAAAAAAATAAAACATTTTTTAATTTGTGCGTGTCATTTTTGCGCAGTGGCCATGATAATACTCTGTATCATTCCAATTTTAGTGGATGTCCCCAAAGAGACAGCTGAGTTCGTCCAGACACATATAAGTTGATCCTTTTACTGTTGCGCGGTCGAGGTGATACTAAATTTTGGCCTTCACGCCCGCGCCGCGTTCTCGCAGTGGCCGAGCGTCCGCGCCGCATCCAGTGCGTGGGCTTGGTTTGCTTTCAGCGGCCCAGTAAACAGAGACATGGGCTTCTTTGCTCGAGTTTCCTTTTCCATTTTTATTGTGAGCTGTATTGCTTGCGCAGTGGCGTGTATATTGTTAAACAATAATGCTGTTGCGGATCTCCAATCCGCTCCCTTCCCTTCCAACGGCAGATCAGGCGTGGAGAAGACGTAGATGACCTGTCTCCCTTCCCAATCCAAATAGAGCACACGAGAGACAGAAACGTAGGTGAAACTAATATCTTATTCTCGTTGATTAATAAATACATGTTCATATATATAGCCATGATTCTTCAGGGTAGTTTCGGTAGGAGTTCATAATTATCTCTTGATTAAAGGAATATCTTAACATATATATAGCAACTAATAAACGTAGTAACGTACGAGGTGGCCCCGCTGTTGCCACCGTAGTCCGTAGAGACGACGAAGGGAATCAGTTTAGCTGCAATCGCGAGCACCCCAAGGGCTTGTTTGCTGTAACACGGCCGTGAGGTGTCCGCTCTCCGTTGGATATGCAAAAACGCTTGATCCATCAGATTCGTGTCGATACGGTCTTACTACACGCAACTCGCCTGTCAATAACACACCAGTGCTTGATGTGCCAATAATGCATGTTCTAACCAATCATAATGTGTCTGATTTTCTGTACATGGGAGAGGGTCGTCTTTGTCAACTCCGTTTGCTCGGTGATTTTTGGCACTCTAGGTCTCTAGCTAGCAAACCGGAAGGAGTCGAGAGATCCCTTCTAGAAGACTAGTGATCGATTATATACTCGTTTGGTAGCTTTTTAATTTTGCCCGGCTAAGAGTATACGTGTGATCTTGTTGGAGTGCACGAGCGCACGACGTGTAGAACTACGATCCTTCCACCGACCAATGCGATGATAGACAAGAGAGACGTCAGTGTGAGCAGGTTAACTAATATTAATTGAGCCCCACAAAGAAAAGAGCTGAGAGCTGACCAACCTTGCTGTTTGTTGTACCACATCAGTGCTCCACTAGCACTGTCACGTACACGTCCATCACTAACACGCACAGAACGCGTGCGCCAAGGACGGGGCTACGGCATGGATCTTTTGGCTCCTCTTTGCACGCATGCGCTGTTGTGAGCACGAGCGCTCGCTGTCCCGTACGCCATGCAGAAACGAACGTGTAATGCGGCGTCGTCTATCGGCAGATGCACACAAATTGACATGACTCTCGCCTACCACGTACTGGACCACCCAATATGGCAAACGAGACGCCTGCCAGGCTCCTACTACTGTGCACGTCAACATCGTTCTTGCCGCAACATCACGTACGCTCCTGCTCCGATCCGGCGCTGCATCGCCCGCACGGAATTTTCAATTCGGCCACGATCGATTTAAAATCACCACGTCCACCGCATTCGCTCGTGCACTAGCCTAACAGAATGGATTAAGGAACACTGTTCCGGTCGGTTAGGTCAGAGAAGTAGGTAGGCTGATTCTTTTCACGACCGGAACCGGGAGGAGGTCCAAAGGAGCTGATTGGAAACGTTTTCCTGCCCCGGATGCATATGTCCGGCCGGCATACTATCTCAGATGCGTTTCGCTGGCTATGCTATATTCGCGCACGGTCTCAAAGGCTCAACGTAGGAAAACGTGGTCAGCTAGCCCGCGGATTCCGCGTTTTCCACGTTCAGGCTCGCCCCTGCTAGCTCACAAGACCACCGTGTTTTGGAGCCTCGCTGCGAGACCGGGGATGACCATTCTGTTCCGTGCGCGACCCATCGGAAATACATACAGCTGCCGTCCAAGCTGCGTACCGTTTTGTTTTTACTAGACTTTTCGGCGTTGCGTCACACTGGAAGCGAACGTTGAGGGTGACCCAGATATGGTATGAGTGCAAATCCGGCGAGCTGGTCACGTCTGAACACACCGGAGTGCTACATGGTTGAAAGAGAGGTTCACGTACGGTTCCGACAAAGGGCTGAAGTAACTTGTCACCAAAAGCACCTACATCCTGCCAACGTGGCTGGGTAAGAGCCGGGGCCCCCCATGCAACGCATGCCGGACCGCGGAGCTAGGATTGAAGTCAAGGGGGGCCAATTTCACGCTAATCAACGAGCACCGTGCTTAAACATTAGATAACATTCATGTGTTTTGTGTGGAGACAGAGCTTGTTGGATATAGGCTACATGTGCGTGCTGTTCAGGGTCTCAGATTGTAAAACATGTTTCTATTTACACTAGAAATACGAAGGGCTCAATCCAAGCCTTAAAAAAGAACAAAGGTAATTGGAAAAGCAATCAGTAAAAGGGTGTGAGAAGTTAAACATGTATGCATTTCTCCATGTAAATTACAACAGTCTAGCCGAGCAGGCATGCAGTACATAGTATTAGTGTGCTATTTGCTCTCCACTTCTCTGGATCTTTCACCAAAGCAAGGGGCCCATGGCCCACTTTGACCCCAACATAGCTCCGCCGGTGCTGCCACCGGTTTAAATACCTGAACCGACAGTAGAGATGGGAAACTGAAAGCGTGAGTAGAAGGCGTTCACTCGGTGGTGACAATTTACAGATACAGAGTTGTATATCCGATGTTCAGACTTACGTTACCTAAAATATACAGAGTATGTTGTACGATCACAGTTAGCTTTAGGCAGGCAAGAGCAAGAACGGTGGATGGAAGGCCATCAGAGCGACTGCCGGGTGCTATTGTCGGGTGCGCTACAGGCGCGAAAAAAACAACACAGCAAAATCACTCAAATAGCCGCATCTCACATGGACAGGCGTGTATGAACGGTGGTAGCAACGACGAATGATACAGTCAAATAGTACTCTCCACATGTACAACTAGCAGTGGCTATAAAGAATCTCGAGAGATTACAACTACGGAGTGGTAATAGGCATCTTTGGATGCACAAAAGCTGGTCCACACTTGTGAATTCTGATGGATTCGGTGACGACGACAACGCCGTGACCTGGAACGGGTGACCTCATCGCGAGCCACGAAAAGGCTAACGCCAGGCGGAGGCGACGGTGACCACGCGCCCCATCCACCCAACCCCGAGCCGGCCGCTGCTGTCCAGCTTCACGTCGAAGCCCGGGCGCGCGTGTCCGAGCCGTGCCCTGACGCGGTCGGCGATGCCCTGCCCGATCGCCACGGGCCGCAGCCCCGCCATGCCGAACCGGGCGCGCCACTTGCCGGACACCTCGCACCGCTCCATCCGGTCGGGCCCTTCCCGCGCCACGGCGTTGGCCGCCTTCCTCGCCAGCGCCGCCTCCGCGCGGGCCCTCTGCTCGCTGTCGCGGGCCAGCGTCGCGTCCAGGGACTCCAGCACCGCGCCGTAGTGCGCGCACGCGTCGGCGAACCGCGCCGCCAGAGGCGCCGTGTTCGTGTTCAGCTCCTGCTCCACCAGCGCCACCACGCGCGGGCCCAGAGCTCGCACGCGGCGGAGGAGCTCGTCCCGCGGGTTCGCCGGGGAGACGCTCTCGTCGGGGACGCGCGACAGCGAGAACGCCAGGTTCACGGCCAGGGCCTCCCCCGGCACGCACCCGAGCCTCGACGCGTCGACCTCGCCCGCCCGGCAGCTGACCGCGTCGAACCGGAACTCCAACCCGGCTTGCTGGGCATGCCGCTTGAGCCGCTGGCCGGTGGCCGCGAGCGCCTGCGTCAGCGCCGCCGTGAACGGTGACGCGGGGTCCGCGACGGCGGTGACCCTGAGATACGTGCCCGCCACGCGGCGGTTGGCGAGGGCTTGGATGAGGGCCATGTGCTGCGCGACGCTGACGTCGAAGTCGACCAGGTGGATGGCGCGGTGGCCGGCCACGGCGTCGAGGATGGCGAGGTTGGCGCCGTGGAGGGCGAGGCCGAAGCAGGGGGAGACGTCATGCAGGAGCTGGCACGCCGCGCGCTGCTCGGCGCCGATTAGCTCCGCGAGGTGCTGCGACGAGGGCGGGCCGATGCGGGAGGACAGGGCGGCCGTCATCGTTGCCACCAGCCTCTGCTCCGCGTCGCCGCGCGGGTTCGCGGTGGTCTTGAGGGCCGCGAGGTGAGCGGCGGCCGCGGCGTGGTTGCCGTCGGAGATGGCGGCGGCGGCCTCGGACAGCAGCTGCCGCGACGAGGCTGACGACATCGGCGGGGAGCTGGACGCCGTCGATGAAGCCGTGGACGACGAGGTGGAGTTCGTCGGCGACCTTGATGTGGGCACGGCGGTGTAGCTGGTCTTGTTCGTCCCGCTCGCCATAGGAAGAGAAGGCAACGACGCGGTGGCGATGGAGTTGAGCTCCTGCATCGTGTTCCCCCACGCGGAGCTGGTGGTCACCGTGGAGCCGCACGCGCTCCCCGCCGCTTCTACCTCGCAGACGTCGTCGTCGCCCAGCAGCTGCTTCTCCAGCTCCTGCAGCAACACCATCTCCCTCGCCGCCGTCGCGGGCCTCGCAGCCGGCCCCCGGGCGGCCACCGCCTGAGCAGCATGCGGAGGCGCGGACGGCGCAGGCACCGTCTGCCGCCGCACCAGTTGCTGCATCGGCATCGGCGGCGGCGTCGCCATGCGTGAGGCGGTGGTGAGCGACGAGAGCGTCGAAGACGGATGCGGCGAGAGCCCGGCGAAGGCAGCCGACGGCGACCCGGAGAAACCCGAGCCCCGCGAGGCGGCGGCCCCCGCGAGCACGGCCCCGATGTCGATCGGCGGGCGCGCGGCCTGCGCCTGCGCCGCGACGCGCTGCCTGACCGCGCGCAGGTACAGCGCCTGCTGCCACTGCTCCACCTCACCGAGGCTCCTCTTCAGCACCCCGCCGGTCGCCACGACCGCAGCGTCCTGTCGCGGCGCCGGCAGTTGCCGGCTCACTGACGGCGCCTGCGCGGCCGATCCGACGCTGTAGCCATAGCCGTAGCCGCTGGCGTACCCCCGGCGAGGGTCGCACCACGGCGCGCCCGCGGGGTCCATGGCGCCGACGAAGCCCAGAGGCAAGCAGAGGCAGCAGAGACACCGCACGGAAGCAGAAGCAGGCAGATCCAGAGGCAGAGGCAGGCCCTTCCCAGCGCGAGAGAGAATGACAGAGGCGATGGCCGGATGGGACGAAACTACCGTGCAGGTGGAGGGAAATACAAGGAATCCCGTAGCGGAGAACCGGCCGTGCCCATTCAATTCCTTGCTCCGCTACCTTTTCGCAGCCCGCCCTGACGTTAGTAATATCCTTCGACTTCCCCCCGGTGACCGGTGCGTGTGCGAACCAGCGCGTTTTCTCTTTGCCTGGGATCCGACGCCAACGCCATTGCGGCAGCAGTGACGCTGACGGCGTGGGGGCTGCGCTTGCGCCTGCGGTTGGGGGAATTGACCGATCAGTGGGTGCGGGGCCGGGCTTTACCTTACCTGGCTGGGACGAGGACGATGAATGGGATCCTCGTCGAGAGGTCCGTGTTTGGAGCAAGGTTTTGGTGCGAAAACACGCGACGGCTGCCGTATGCGTGGTATGACCGCGGGCGGGCGGGTGAAGTGGACTCGTTGAGGTGATGGGGGCGGGGTGGTGGTGTGAAGGAATGGGAAAACGGGGAACGCGAGGGGGACGTCGCGTCAAGCCATGCTCCTCGCCGGGACGTCACCGTCTCCACCCGGCGGGCGCCCACTCCAACACCTGCCGGTGCACGAGACGCGACGCCATCGAATGAGTTGGCGAGTGAGAAATTCTTTTTCTGGATTATTACCACTGTATAATCAGATGCTGCCTTCTTCTAAGAATATCACTTTCACTGCTACGTTCATTGGTATAGGCGAGAAAGACTCAAAACCATGTGACGCCCGCGGACAAGTGGACAATGGGTGCGCTTTATCTGATTATATACTGTTACGCGATCAGTGAGCAAGGGGTGCGGGAACGAGGTGGTAAAAGGATAATTAAGTCAATGCAAAAATAATAGTATTATTTTTTAGGGCAAATAATAGTATTATTTTTGGGAGGTAGTCTCTCTGAGGTCGCTTGTGTGGATCCGGGATGCATCGAACCTAGCTTCCATCCAACTGCCTTTCACCGACTTCAAGTGTGAATTTACCACTGCCTGGCTTTCTAATTCCACTCAGGTCTCGATTCACACTGTATCTGGCATCGGTATGAATTGACAATTCTCTCTACTTTTCTCAGTTGTTCGTATTTTATCACTGCATCTACTTGCAGCCTATTGGTTGGTAATATTGTCTAAAAAAATTCCACATAACATAAATATTTTTGACGCATACATAAACTTGTATTTGTTCACGTGTGGGATTTACAAAATAACATGCTGGTTTTAGACATTTAACTAAGATCCGTAAGTTTTTTCATATCTTAGAGGCGACAATATATTCAACATATCATCATGTTATCTATTGACAAGTCTATCCAAAGGGCTCTAAAATATCGATTGATACGTCGTGAATGCCATTGTCCACGTGTTCTCTACAACGACCGCTAGTGCATGGACAGTTGGACGCTAAGGTTCTCATCCGATGCTTTGGCACGCCACTAGTAGTGTATAATATGCGCTCCAAATAAAAAACGACATGATTCTTGGGTGTTATAGCCGACTACTAGGCCACCACTCCAAACCACACAGCCAAATTAAGCTACCCATGGGAACACCGCTACCAAAGAAAGCCACATCTGCACCAGTTGGGAACAGGCTTTAGCACCTAACCTTCCGGTGCACCTAACCTTCCGGTGCTAAAGGTGCAATCCAAATATGTGCGTTGCTGTGGGGATTCGAACTCAAAACCTCTTGGTCCGTACGTACCCACCTAACCATCTCACCTACGCAGCACATGTGATAGAATAGAAGATGCGCTCCTTTTGAAGTAGCATGCGACACCCCCTTTAGCACCAGATCGTAACACCATCCGGTGCTGCTAAAGGGTGTTACGACCCGGTGCTAAAGGGGGACCAACCGGTGCTAGAGGGTCCTCGGGGACACCCAAATTTTACACCCGGCGCTAATATTACATTAGCACCGGATTTTAAGTGCACCGACGCATATGAGAGGGGCGGATGTGAAGATCTATGGTAGTGCACAAAGCTACACACAAGGCATGTCATTGCTTGAGGCATCTGCGCCCCCGCCCCCCAGCATGGTGGTCCCTGTATCTCCTAGCCACACACACACAGAGCCACACAGGGCATGTCATTGCCACTGTTTTATTCTCTCTCAACAGTTCCACAGCACTACAGCAGCACGTTTTCTTTCTTTAGGGGAGAACATTGGACAATTCGCATCAAAGGATCCCATACGTTTTATTTTAAACAAAAAGGATCCCATACGTACCGAGGCCAAACGAAGTTACCCCGCAGTTTAGACGCGGAGGCTAATCACCCCATGACACGTGGGGCCAACGGATCGTGAACGAGTATTTTAATCAGGTGAGTGGTCAACCCCTCCTCTTCCGTTGCACCGGCCCCGTCGGCCCACCTGTAGCACACCTCCCTATCTTAGACCCGGGTGGGTCCCAGCACCCCCTAACGGCTGCCGCTGCCGGTATGCTTATTTGCTTTCGATCCCTCGTCGGAACACCGCCACGAGTAAATGCTAAGCGCACCAAACAGATATCAGTATATCACTCAACACTCATCTTTCTGAAAGAAAAAAAACGTGGTACCTGCGATTACGTAGCATCATAGAGCTGACCACGTACCCGAACAAACAATCAGGTTGCCACGAGTTGCCAACAAACTAACTAGCCAGGTATGTTTAGTTCCCGTGTAAAATCGGTAGAAAAGTCACATTGAGTACTATAGTGTATTGTAATATTTTTCGTTTGTTTGTAGTAAGTATTGTTCTACCATGACCTAACCAGGCTCAAAAGATTCGTCTCATCGTGTACATCAAAACTATGCAGCTAGTTTTTTTATTTACCAACGTTTAGTGTTCCATGCATGCATCATTTGCTATATTTGTTTCGATGCGATGTCGATGTTACTTTTTCGTTTGGAATTCAGGAACTAGACACACCAAGAAGCCTCCTGCAAAAACTCACAGCCGCTTTTTTATTTAGCGCGGCAGGGCTGCGTCTTTCGGGCTTTGTTTAGATTCCAAATTCTACCCCCAAAGTTCACTATGCAAAAAGAAGATTCTCATCACATCAAAATGTCATAGCATGCATGGAGTACTAAATGTAGATAAAATAAAAAACTAATTGCACAGTTTTGTTGTACTCTGCGAGACGAACAATTTTGAGCCTAATTAATAAATTTTTGGATAATTTTTTACACATACAAACGGAATGATACAGCGGAGCACCAACGGTCCCGCGTCAGAGCGGATTCGGCGGAACTAAACAAGGCCTCAGCTGTGGCCTGTGGCTCGTCAGAATTCAGGAGTCTGAGAAGACGACGTGCGGACAGAGTGGCCGGCTGCCACGTTTTCTCCTGCTACCGTTACCGTGTGTGCAAGTTGTTCTCCACGCGTCGATACCGATTTTTCCGCTGGAAACTCTTTGGAGGCCTGTGCTGGGTGCTGACTTTTTGGCCGAGGTAAATTTGGAAGTATGGTGTCACTTCATAATTATTGTGTCATTGTAGCATTTCGTTCGTATGTGTGAAAAATTGTCCAAAAATTGATTAATTAGGCTTAAAATGTTCATCTCGTAGAGTACAACAAAACTGTACAATTAGTTTTTTTATTTCATCTACATTTAGTACTTCATGCATGTTATGACATTTTGATGTGATGAGATTTTTTTTTTGCATAGTGAACTTTGGGGGTGGAATTTGGGATCTAAACAAGACCCTAGATACCAGATTCTATCCCCAAAGTTTACTATACAAAAAGAAGATTCCCATCACATCAAAATGTCATAGCATGCATGGAGTACTAAATGTAGATAAAATCAAATACTAATTGCACAGTTTTATTGTACTCTACGAGACGGACATTTTGAGTCTAATTAATCAATTTTTGGACAATTTTTCACATATATATACAAACGAAATGCTACAGTAGTGCACGCACTCCAAAGAACCCAAATTTGACTCCTAATTTCGGGAACTAAACAAGCCTAGGTTTGACGCAAACCGGTTACATGAACGTAGAAAAACGGAAATCTGCAACCAGCCAACTCAAGCTGGAACCGCAGGCTTTGGTCCATGGCCTTGTTTAGTTCCCAAATTTAGGAGCTAAATTTTGGCTTTGGGTTACGTGCGCCACTGCAGCATTTCGTTTGTATGTGTGAAAAATTATTCAAAAATTGATTAATTAGGCTCAAAATGTTCGTCTCGTAGAGTACAACAAAACTGTGCAATTAGTTTTTGATTTTATCTACATTTAATACTTCATGTATGTGTCGACATTTTGATGGGATGGAAATTTCTTTTTACATAGTAGAATTTGGGGAACTAAACAAGGCCCAGTTTCCCACTTATGTAGTACAATGCAAACATGTTCATTGTCAATGCATATGAACCCACAAAACCAGCAGTAATTCCTTGTTAATAATGTGCTTTCCTGCCCTGAAGATCTGAATTATAAGCATGCACAGCGGTCAAAAAGAAGAGGAGATTCTTTCAAAAAAAAAGCAGGAGGAGCACGTATGCCGTACAAATGGTAAGGAGTGTGGCTGTTTTTTTTTTCCTTTTGTTCTTTTGGCCAACAGCAGGGCAGCCTTTTCTGATTGGTGGGTTCAGTTTGCAGCGAGCATAGGCCTGCACTCTGAGAGACAACGTAGACATCGTCGCACTCGCATCCACCGTAAGTTGTTGGAAAAGCGAACAAAGGAATCGTCCACATGGGCCGCTTTCGCAGGCGGCGCCCCCCCGAGTGTCGGGTGCGAGTGCTCGCTGAGACACACTGCATATGCACGCTAAACTGGCTGGCGCCGAGCGAAGCAAGCGAATCCGATCTGAGCCACTCGGTAATCCGGATGCCCGTGCTGCTCGGTTGGGTGTGATTGGGTGGCCTGCCACAGCTCGTTCGTACCGGACCGGCCTGCCCTGATCATGGGTTTGCAGGGCCAATACACGAATCCCAAGCGCCTCCAGAACCAGTCCAAACACGAATCGGTGGACAATGACGGATCACGGCGACAACGAGACCAACCGCGGCATGGGGCCGATGGAGACGGTAGCAAGTACAATAATGATTTTATAGTCAAGCTAATTAATATTTTTACTGATGTGGAAGAGAAAAAGGATGAGAGAATAGTGTTTGGCTCTCATGCAAGCAACAAGCTGAGCACGGCTCCTATGTGAAGGTGGGGTCAGATAAGAGAGGATGTGAGAGTGAATAGAAAAGAGAAGATAACAAATGATAAAAGTTAGTAATGTATAGACAAATAATAGACCATTATTGTATGATTTGACTTTTATATCTTGTCTAATAGCCAAATACTTGTCTCTGTTATTAACATTGCTCTAAAATGTAAAACTGCTAGTCTGTGTTGTGACCAGCGACGGCCGGCAGCAGCACGGCGCAGTGCCTAGCGTGCCGGCATGCACGATCACCCGCCCGTTCAGCGTTTCTGCTCCCGAGTGCGGGAGTAAAAGCCGCTCTGAGTTCCGCCCCGATCGTGCGCCGAAGCCGAAGCCGCCGGCGGCCGGCACTCGCGTGCGGGGAATTCCAATGGATTTTGCCGGTGGAGTGGAAACCTCTTCCGTTAGCCCGAGGGCACAGGCAAAACGGGGGCGGCAACGAAGGAAAATCAGACACGCACAACGGCGGAGGCGGCGGCGCGCGCGCACGCCGTGACATCAGGCCGGTGGTGGCGCCCGTGCTGGCTGTTCAACTCCGGCTTGTGTTGCCTTGGCGGTCATCAGTTAGACCGCAGCCCGCAGCAAAAGAAAGGAGGACACGCAGTGGACGGCCGGCAGTCTGAAACTCTGAATGACGGGCGGGACTACGTACGCACGCAGGCAAGGTCAAAGGCCACGTTCCTTCCGGCTGTATTGCTTCACCGGGGTAGTGTACGAGGTGTACATGTCCACGACCAGTAGTTTAGTGCCGGTACGGTCGGGGGATACTTTGCAGAGGCCGCCGGGTCCTGACAGGATTAGGCAGGGAGAGGTTGGTTGACGATACGGGCCAAATTTTTACGATTTTCTCCCCCGTCTTGTTTTATCTGCCTGTTGCAGCTTGCACTTGCACGACGAAGACAGCAACTTAACAAAGATGATTAGCGCCGGCACCCAGCACTGATGTGCATAGGATGATTGTCGAGGAGTGGTTTCCATTAATTTGTTCGCGAAAAACCTGGTGCCCACAGAGCTTACCCAACTTTCAACAAGGCGCACCGAACTGAGCTGCAGCCTGCTG
Organism: Echinochloa phyllopogon; assembly: GCA_033239725.1. NCBI lineage: Eukaryota > Viridiplantae > Streptophyta > Magnoliopsida > Poales > Poaceae > Echinochloa > Echinochloa phyllopogon. The sequence goes on from BTCW01000010.1 coordinate 50,694,669, forward strand.
AGGATGATTGGCCGTTTGGCCGACTAGTGATTGCAGCTCTATACGTCAACTTGCAATCTTTTATCGCCGTCTCCTTGTTTCTTTCTTCTTTCACCGTTCGGTGCCTCGCTACTTCATATCGCGATCGCAATTAGTAGTAGGATTTTTTTTGAACTTTACAGTAAGTAGTAGCAAGTTGAGGCTCCCGTTGCTTGTTTTCTCGCCGGATTGGCCCATCAGTCTCCCGACCTTCGGCTGGTTGGTGGCCGGTGCAAATTTATACCGGAAGAAAAATACTACTGTCTGGCTGGTGACAAGTGGCTGGTGCTGTGTCTTTAGGCCTTTTCCAATGTATAAGCTAGTTCCAGCTCTAAGCACTTTAAGAGACAAGTCTTTTAATAATCTAGCTTTTAGTACATAACTCATAATATAAACAACCCCACACATCATACTCATATAATCTCGAAGTACGTGTATGAGAATATCTCTCGATCAAAAGATACCTCTTCTTTTTTCTATTAAAATATAAGAAAATATTTTATGAGCTAGTTAAAAAGTATACCATTGGAGAAATTCTTGGATGGCGAGGCAGGGGCAGGATGGGCACGCAGACGCCAGAAACCATATGGGGCGTGATTGGTTGCTTGTTTGCATTAGAGAACCAGGCCCTTCGTGGCCAGGCCTCACGCATGAAGTTAAGCGTGTTTGGTTGCTTGTTTGCATATGGCCTGAACGTGCTAGTATATTGATTGGTTGGCCTGTTCAACGCACTTCCTCGCACAACTCGTCTCTTGTCCATGCAGGCAGCGCGCTCGTGCGAGCCTGGCCCGGAGGACACGAAGATTTTCTCCGCATGCGCGGAGCCTGGGCAGGGCGCCTGTTTTGCACCGTCAGGGCTCAGTTGGAGTTCCAGCCAACCAATCAAGTACTACTTGCATCACCAGAGCCTGGACGAGGGGGAAAGCAGCCAACCAATCAGCCCCTGGTGACCCGGATTCACCCCTATCGCCATCGTCCTGGTCGCGCTACGCTAAAACACGAGAAAGCCCGCATCAAGTTCGAATAGAACAGAAAGACAACTGAGCAAGCGGGCCGTGAGTCTCCGCATCATGAAAAGAAAAAAGTCATTTTGGCATCCTTCAACTATTGCCTAAGTCTGATTCAAGTCCCTTATCTCTAAAACTAGAAGTTTATGGTCCCTGAACTTTGAAAACCAGTTGTTTTTCATCCTTGACGTTTTTTAGGTGGTTTCAGAAGGGGTAAATTGAGTTTTGGTTGAAAGTTCGAGGGCGTAAAATGGTCTTTCTGAAAAAAGGTTATGCATATTTTTTCTAAGAAATATTATAAAAAAATTCTGAAGTCTCGTTTAATCTTATAAATTTCAAAAAAAACTTTTTAGATCAGAAAAATATGAGAGTAGTTTTATATTTTTCTTGAAATCATGTTTTTCATACCCTGGTATACCTAGAAACTAGTATGGCTCTAAATTAGGCATTAAAATAAAACTTGATTTTAGTGAAAAATTAAACGTGCTTTCATATTTTTGTGGTCTATAACAAATTTTCTATAATTTTTTAAGATTAAACGATATTTTAGAATTTTTTATATTTTTCCAAGAAAAATATCTACATAAATTTTTTTCTGAAAACACAATTTTATACTCTTAAACTGTCAACAATAGTCCAATTTACCCCCTCTAAAACCACGCTTAAAACCAGTGAGGATAAAAAATAACTGATTTTTAGAGTTAAGTGACCAGAGGGATGAGAGTCAGACTTAGCCAATGGTTGAGGAATGGCAGAACAACTTTTTCCTCATGAAAACGAACGGCGGAGATGGCGGGCCGATGGCGTCCAGTCCAGTGACGACCAGCCCAGACAACCGCGCGACTCAGAGAGAGAGACCCCGGTGTTGGCCCAACCATTAAAAAGTGGGTGTTTTGAGACCATGGAGGAAATACTAGAGAAAGGCCCATTTTTAGTTCTATTGGGCCTTATAGAGGTGTACCCATTGTCCGGCTGCTCTTCTTATACACGAATTACACATTCGACAGTAGGTATTTTAGCTCCCAAAGGCCAGGCCAGAACTCGCAACAAAAGCGCGCAGCCTCTCTCCCCACCACACTCCCACTGGTGGCTTGATGAACAGCTGCTGGGCTCCATCAGCAAACAGGAGCCATGCCAACTCCGGCGAGGCACGACTTTTACTCGAAACAGTGCTGTCGACGCGACGCATTTCCTTCCAGCCACTGTGCTCCTGCGAAAAGGTTAGCAGTTGTGATGCGTGACCCAACAGGCACGAACTATAGCCAAGAGCCCGGGCGCCGAGCACACATGACTGAGCGCACCGCATCTCTCCTCTCTCATAGCTCGATCACATTGAACAGCGAACAGTGCCTTATATAATTGAGCATGCATGCTGAACTCTGAATGAAGGAAGTGCTAAGGGAGGCGCCTGCAACAAGTCTTCTCTCGTAACGTGCTAGCTTTGTACGTCGCGTCCTTGACAATGCAAGCGCATGTGATCTGATCTGAGGCATCATATCTGAATTCTGAAAGCAATGTGGCATGGTGTCTGCTAGGCATGGCGCTGCGTTTTTCTTGAGACCAGAGATATATCTCTCGCTTGACTCGGGGGGCGAAATTCAAAGAGGGAGAGAACAAGCAATGATGCATACATGGTCCCGGCCGGAGATGGAAAAAAATGATCGTTATACTGGCGTCTGAATTGAACATACGGAGTATACGGTGAACTAATGATCGAGGCAGCAGCAGAGGAAAAAAAAATCGCATGCTGTATATGCCGCTTGCTACGAAATGTCTAGTTGTGCTAGCTTGTCAAGAATAGGTTACCCTTCGGTACTACTCTCCCTTCATCAAGCCATCACGAGGAACAGAACTATAGGCACCAAATCAAATTGTTAAAAAATGGCATGTTTTGCTGGTCAAGGGAAATTCTTTGTGCTACAGTGAAGAGTATATAATGTTCCCGGTTTCCTGGGCGTAGTCTGATCAACATATATGACATCGTGGCTGGGACTTGGCCGGAGACCATGCCCCTAGAAAAGACTACACCCATCCCTATACGTGAAAGAATATATATCTTACCCAGGAGACTTTACACATACAGGAATATACTGGAGACAGGAGGGATTCGAATAAGAAAAAACGGAGTTGCGAGTGGGCTGAAGCCCGTATACCTACACAAATCAACACGCCTGACGCCGTGACGCGCACTACAAATCGATCTAGACCATATCTATGGGTATCGCTCGCTACCCCGATCTCTCTCCACGGTAGTCCACACTCTATCTCAACTCAAATCAACAAGTCAAATCACGCGAGCGGTGACGATATAGCTCTGCTAGCCGCGTCAGTGATGTATATGCTAATATGCAACACAATGTCTAGTTCCAAAAAATTCTCCATCCAAACTTTACCATTCACCTATCACATCAAATCATATCAGATTTCTTTTCTCATACATGAAGCATTAAATGTAGGTAAATAAAAAAACTAATTACATAGTTTTGATGTACACGGTGAGACGAATCTTTTGAGCCTAGTTAGGTCATGGTAATGTTTATCACAAACAAATGAAAAGTGCTACAGTACACTATAATGTCCGATGTGACTTTTCTACCAACTTTTCACCCCCTCTTTTCAGGAACTAGGCCTTGTTTAGATGCCAATTTGGCACCCCCAATTTGGGAGTTGGGAAACCGAGGAGCATTTCGTTTGTATGTGTGAAAAATTGTCCAAAAATTGATTAATTAGGCTCAAAATGTTCGTCTCGTAGAGTACAACAAAACTGTATAATTAGTTTTTGATTTTATCTACATTTAATACTCCATGCATGCTATGACATTTTTATGTGATGAGAATCTTCTTTTTACATAGTGAACTTTAAAGGTAGAATTTGAGATCTAAATAAGTCCCTAAACACCCCCACAATGAAGATGGGAGTGCAAGCTAGCTAAGCTAGGTGGTGCTGACATGTCGTGCTGCCTATAGCGAGACGTCACAGCTAGAGCGTTCAGAAGCTAAGCATATGCGTGGTCGCGCGGAAAAGCTCGGCTCCATGTCGCGCAAATCCAGCCCAGGAAATGAGGGATTTGGCTTCCATCACGCTCCTACCGTACGGAATTCCAGTCAGGGGCAGTTTTTTTTATATAGATAAACCACGCAGGCTATACATGGTAGAGCAAGAGCAGCCAGTCTTTAACCAATTGCCAGGGATAGATAGATTCCCAGAATTCCGGATTCTCGCTCCCTCTGCAACGCCTACCTCTATGGGATATGGCATACATGTATACAGTACATATGCAATTTCTACGGAGTAGACTGTACCAGTAATGCTACATGATGTAATGCTTATCGTCACGTTTTTGTGACTTTATTACTTCTGGTTTGATGCTTTACCAAGAGCAAAATGAAGCACGGTGTGGGGCCTATGGAAATCAAGGGAGGATTATTCAGAAGTACTCCTTCCATTTCTAAATATATGTGTCCTAAACCTCTTATATCAAAAAACGGAGGCAGGAATAATTAAAAAAAGAACCGCATCTCATCTACACATTGTATATATTTCCTATCTGTATCTAGTTTTGATTGCACTGAGCTAATTGAATTTCACAAAACTACTAATTCATTCCTTTTTTAATTCTCTATTTGTTAAGAAATATACACACAAAATGTTCAGCAAGTTATTTATAACCATCGAATATTTTACTGAAATTAACGTTTCATTGGATATGTTTCCAAAGTCACATCATGCAAATTTGAATTTATGAACTTTAACAACTAAGAAAAATTAATTTTTTTTCCACAACAAATTGAATGACCTAGTAAATTAGATCTTTTATGAATACTATTTTCTCAAAACCTCCAATGTTAGGTCATCATGTTCTATCTATGTGCCACCGTATGCTCATCAATAATCATAATATGGTTTCCAGTCTTGTTGTTAAATATGGATGATTTTTTCTACAAGGCCATTTTGCTTTGCTAGCTAAGCGTAGCATAATTTGCGTAGGTTTCTTATGGTGAAATCTATCCATCAGGTTCACTCCACATGTGTGCTAGCGCTAATGTCTAATGTGAGGCATTTTTGGTTTCCTTATCAATCTCGATTGTTGATTTAGTCTCTCAAAGATGCCTGTAGGCGTGAGGGTGCAGTGGCAATATAATTCTTTAAAAAAGGGCTCCTTTAACCACATGTAAATTATAGACCACCGTGTTTAAATTCAACGGATGTGGGATATTCTTCTTCGTTTGATCTTTCCTCCCCGCTAGTGAACTCCACCTCTCTAGCTCCGATCCACTTCACTCTCCTCTAAACACTAAACGTGCCTTGGATGTCTCTTGTTATTCGTCCCTACCAAAGAGTCATCTCTCATGTCGTGACTTGTGATCCTTCCCACCCTGGTTGGTGGCATCCTATCACGACTCCCCCACTACTCATCCATTTAAATATCTGGTATCCTAAACCACGGTTCTTAATTTTGGCAGGTTTTCCCCGAATTTCGATCATATTGGTGATGACTGGTAAATAGCCATACCAGTAACTTTTCATCTGAAATTTATATAGAGTATCCAATTCACCCAAAATCTATCCAACATCCAATACCTTTGACTGAAAACAGGTTTATTGGTTCCCTTATAATTATTTTCGCAAAAGTGGTAGCTTGAACATTTTCCTAAACCACATATATCTTCAATTTTGACTTCCAAATCCATAAATCTAACCCACCCCCTTTCCTAGATATGACAAGTAGAACACGACATATCTTGACGGTGGCTCGGGGTGGGTAAATAGCGGAGAACCAAACTGAAAGAACTAGAACCGAAAAAATCGGTTCCCTGTTATGTTCTAGACAATAGGGAACCGTCTTTCTGTAGTTATTTCGGTTCATGCTATTGGTTTAGCGAATGAACCAAAAGAACCAAATTACATAAAAATTACATTTTGTAAGATTATAAGTTTGGTTTATAAGTGACGTGTTATATTTGAAGTGCTATGTATTTGTGTTAATATTCCCTTATAATTTATTATTATCTAAAGGAGGAAGTATTGTCTAAATTTACTTTAAAACTTGCATTTTTTTGCCATCTTAGCCTTTTCTCAAAATGTTTGATTAGTTTGGTTAGAACCGAAACCGAATCAAAATAACTGAAAACCGAAATGCTCGGTTCTTAGAATTTATCATAATCGAATTTCGTAAAAAAACGAGAAACCAAATCGAGAACCAAATGCCCACCCCTAATTAACGGGCGGCAAAGAGGGTGAAGGAGCGAGGATATAAAACATATATTGGGGATTTATTTGGAGGATAAGAATGCCATCCAATTCACTCGTTAAGTGGAGGAGAAAACCATGGTGCTGTAGTGTTAGCTTGCTCTTGCTAAGTCAGAGTCACCAATTTCCTTATACATAATGCCGAAGAAATTAATATATATCTAGACATGCCCCTACATACATAAAATCTAGCTTGGTGGAGAGAGATGACTCGACAGGATGCAAATGTGGTGAGACTACTGCTGACAGAAAAGTAGATGTCGATACATGGCATCTATGCGCAGCGAAGCCGTACCCGCCATTAAGTAAGCTTTATTTTCAAAGTAGACCCAAACGGTACTCCCAAATGTACAGCACTAGTACACACACCCGTCGGGTCGCTGGCCACTTGGTGGGTTCGCAGGGCCCACGCTAATCGTGCACGAAAGAAACTGGAGTTAATTGCCGGCGAGGCGGCGACGGCGTACGATCGATTGAGCAAGAGAGAGATCAGGATCGGCCGGCCAGGGGTTTGTGTGCCGTTGTGGTAGGAGCACGCACGTTAGGGCCAATCCGACCCAATCACACCTAGTACTACACGCCTAGTATTAGCTATAGCTACTCTCTCCATCCTCCGTAGACCGTAGTTTTAGCTCTCATCAAGTCATGGCGCCACTCATTGGAGTTGGACTCGGGGCGCACGCACCGCTTGCTTTTTTGAGGCGCCAGGCCACCCACCCCAGAAATATCAACCCCCTTTCCTCTCCCGGCCGGGTGCATCGCCCATCCGCCTAGCTCACGCCCCGGCAAGGCAATCGCCCCTTTGCCACTCGCTCGTTTGCAACAAATCTCTATGCGATCTAGCCTTTCTCCATTTGCTCGGCACCGGCCCTTTTCCCGGCGGGTGGACTAGGACGACTCGCAAGCCCCGGCCGGCCCCCGTGCTGCTGCACCCGATCTTTTGCTTGGATTTTGGTCCGTCCATTCAGGGCACGATTCAAAGCGCGCGCCCCGCCGGCAGACGGAGATACTGGAGCTAGCGGTGCATGCAGCGGGAAGGAATATTTGACGCTTTTGGGTGTGCAGAGGCGGGCAGCATGTGGGTAGGGTGTGGTGGCAACGCAAATCGAGCTGGGCTAGCGGCCGCCTGCAAGTGCAAGGCATGGCGCTTGCCGCAGCCGGTCGCTCTCGCGCGTTTCCCGTTCTGGATCCGGGGGGGAACCGGAGCGGGCAGCTTGTTAATTTGCCTGTCCCGGCGCGCGGCGAGTACGGTCGCGTGCGTTGGTGCGCGCGCGCGCCTAGGATCATATCAGCAATTCAGCACTGCCGGTTCGTGTTGCGAAGTGCTACTCGATCGTCACGTACAGTACGTGTGTGCTGTGTGGTAGCTGGGCTCAGCTACTCATCGGCCCGCCGGGCCGTCATGCACGCACACAGATGGAATTACATGCTTCTCCTCGCGCCTCAATCTGGCCCACAATTTTGATCGATACGACACGAGATTTGCATTGTGTGTACCACGTACACGTACGTAACCCGGCAGTATACATATGACCGGTGGTACGGACCTTAGACGATGCGTACACCGCGCGTTTAATGTACTGCAAATCGGTATACATATATGTATGTACTGCGTTACACATTAGGGGGCACTGTGCGCGCGTTGCTGGTGCAAGAAACGCTCGACCATGCATGGCGGCCGGGCCTCGATGGCGTAGCCTGCCTCAAAGCTGGGGCGTACCCGGTAAATGCGCGTGTCAGCGCAATGGATCGAGAGGTGGTAGTACCACGGAAGAGACAACCAATGCCGGGCGCGGGCGGGGCATTCATCCATCTGCCTACGCGCCGTGCAGGTAGGTCCTGCGCCTAGAAGCGCCAGTACGAGCTAGCAGCTAGAGCGGGCGCCAGCGGCCGGGAGTTTATGGCCGGAGCCGCGGCCTCTCCCCGGTGGCTTGCCCGCAGTCGCAGCTGCTCCGGCGAGGGAAATCCGCGTACGGCCGCCTCGTATCCCGATGCCCGCGCGCGCCATGACTCGGCACGTCCAGCAGGCGCGCGGCCCACGTGCATTCACTCACTCACTCGCCATAGCCATATAGGTTGAGCTCGCAGTCGCATGGCACGCGGACGGCGCTTGCCCTGGCCCAACGCGCGTGAGGGAACTTGGTGGAGGCCGCCGCGCCGAATAAGCGGACGAGGACAAGGACTACGATGAGAATGGACTCCCGTCACAGGGAAAGCGCGCCAGTCCACAGCCGACACGTAGCGCGCGCAGGCTGTGGTGTCTCTCACCTAGGGCGGACTGGTATGTCCATGTCCTCTCTCTATCTCTCTATCCTCTACTGTTTCATGTGGCTCTCTCCCCCTCTCCTTGTGTTAGAGTGGCGCAGCGGAATCCGGCCCGGCCCGCTATACCCACGGGCCAGCGCCCCATTGAGCCCAGGTCCACCGGAGCAACAACCAACCAAGACCCTGGCCTAACTCAACCCAAAAGACTAGTCTGATAGGTGAGGACTGCCCCCGCCTTATATGTCGTGCTCCACCCCCATCAATTTCCGATGTGGGACTAAACCTAACAATCTCCCCCGTCACACATCGGGCCCAACTCTTCCATCACATACAACCCATGTGATCTCCCGGAAGTCGTTATCCCAGGAGGCCCCGAGTCCAACTCTCCAGTCACAACTCGCCATGTGACCCTCCGGAGAGTTTCACGGGCTCCCCCGTCACCATGTGACCACTGAGATTTTCCAGGTTTCCCGACCTTCGGCTCTGATACCACTTGATAGAGTGGCGCAGCGGAATCCGGCCCGCTATACCCACGAGCCGGCGCCCCATTGAGCCCAGGTCCACCGGAGCAACAACCAACCAAGACCCAGGCCTAACTCAACCCAAAAGACTAGTCTGATAGGTGAGGACTGAACCTTATATGTTGTGCTCCACCCCCATCAATTTCGGATGTGGGACTGAACCTAACACCTTGAGTGGTGAGTCCGTTGTGTGACGACTAGATCCTTGAAGTATCAGAAAAAGCTGCTGTCCCGACCGGCCAGTTTATTTAAACAACGGAGGAGCCCTGCTGCTCCCAGCTACCAGTACAAAGCTCAGAATCTTCAACAGGGAACGAAAGCAAGGTTTTTGTTTCAAAGAAAACGAAAGCAAGGATGATGGTTATGGGACGGTTACTTTTTTTTAAAAAAAGGAATGGCTGTGAAGTGTCAACTCTAAATAACTAGAGTTACTGTAGAGAAGAATAATTTAGCTTGGTCACCTTGACATCCTAAGTCATACCCAAACATGTAGAAAATTAACTTGATTCTTTTCCTTCTTGCAAAAATGGAAAAAATGGATATATCTATAAAGAGTATGTTGTTGTATTTCTTAATCAGGATTTAAATAAAGATCAAATAAAGATTGAATATAAAATAAATAAAATCAATAACAACCAGCTCCATCAAGAATTAAGACTCCATGTCCACTAAATGCCACTCAAGTGATTGTACACGTACATGAGAAATCCCCGTGCAGCTTTATGTTATCTTTACTATCATAAGAAGAATAATTTAGCTTGGTCACCTTGACATCCTAAGTCATACCCAAACATGTAGAAAATTAACTTGATTCTTTTCCTTCTTGCAAAAATGAAAAAAATGAATATATCTATAAAGAGTATGTCGTTGTATTTCTTAATCAGGATTTAAATAAATATCAAATAAAGATTGAATATAAAATAAATAAAATCAATAACAACCAGCTCCATCAATAATTAAGACTCCATGTCCACCAAATGCCACTCAAGTGGTTGTACACGTACATGAGAAATCCCCGTGCAGCTTTATGTTATCTTTACTATTATAAGAAGAATAATTTAGCTTGGTCACCTTGACATCCTAAGTCATACCCAAACATGTAGAAAATTAACTTGATTCTTTTCCTTCTTGCAAAAATGAAAAAAATGAATATATCTATAAAGAGTATGTCGTTGTATTTCTTAATCAGGATTTAAATAAATATCAAATAAAGATTGAATATAAAATAAATAAAATCAATAACAACCAGCTCCATCAATAATTAAGACTCCATGTCCACCAAATGCCACTCAAGTGGTTGTACACGTACATGAGAAATCCCCGTGCAGCTTTATGTTATCTTTACTATTATAAGTTCATTCTATTTAGGGTCATACATGTGCATTTTTTTCTTCGAATCTCATGAAATAGACACAACCAAATTAAAGAATTGGCCAGCATATGCCACCACACCCATCTCCAAGCGCCTCCTGGTTACTTACAGTTTCTCATGCCAATGCCCCTTGATTGAATATCTTTATCTGAGCCTGCATTAGCAACACAATTAAATCCAAAGAGATGGATTGTAGTGTGACTTGCTTGATAATTCAACAACTTTAATGATTTACATTCCATTAATATGACCAACACAGTTGGATTTTCTTGGAAGGAAGAAACATCATCACACACATCTTTTTATCTCTCATATAAAATTATATTCATATTTTAGAAAATTGTTTTGGAATTGTGTTATCCTTCATTTTTTACTACCACCTCTTTGACCTATAGTTATCTTACATCCTTATAAATAATGTTGCATGCACTAAATGTGGCAAGCCGGTCACATCCACATGTATTGTCCCCACATTTTTTAAATCCACAGTTCAAACAGGAGCTGGCAGCACCTTCTTCATGGAAATTATAATCATCATGAGTTGGACAATTTGGTTATCCAGAAATGACCTCATTTTCAAGAACATTGTGCTCTAAGTACTACGAGTTGCAAGGTCATCTTCAAGAATTCATTTGCCTTGATGTTGCATCGAGCAAAGAGAGCTTACTTCCCTAGCATCGAAATATGGCTTGAAAACTTGCTGTAATTGCCTCCCTTTCTTTTTTTTGGGTAGATAAATTCTGTTTTTTTTTCTAATTTAATCATTAAGGGGGCAACCCCTCCTGTTTCTTCAGAAAATAAACTTGTATGATTCCTCCAAAAGGTTAATTATTTCTATCATAATCGCCGTGTAATAAGTTGTACGGTTGCATACTGTGTGTGCCGAGAATACAAGGCCTTGTTTAGTTCCCAAATTTCACTATGCAAAAAGAAGATTCTCATCACATCAAAATATCGGCACATGCATAGAGTACTAAATATAGATGAAATCAAAAACTAATTACACAATTTTGTTGTACTTTATGAGACGAACATTTTAAGCCTAATTAATCAATGTTTGGACAATTATTCACAAATACAAAATAAAATGCTACTAATGATTGCAAAACCCCAACTTTGGAGCTCCCAATTTGAGATCTAAACAAGGGCCAAGATACATTGGAATAATTGAACCGGTATGTCATTTTCAAGGGATAGCTCTTCACCAAAGAATGCCCGTGGTTGAAGTAGTTAAACGATCAAACCAAAAAGTACTCTACATTCTTTAGCACTGTTTATTACTAACAAATCGAGTCGATCAAGGAGTCACTAAGCGAGTCCTAACTCCTGCCTAAGTTAGCATATGCTGTGTCCTCAAGTCAAATTGCCCGAAGTGCGCATGGATTAAAGCGACATCAAATCGCTAATGCTACGCTACTCTCGTTTCGCTATCAAAGTTTCCCATTTCATGTAAAGATGGCCAGCATGGATCTCAATCATGTTCATGCCAAGAGAAATTTCCACAAATTAGAGGCCAGCCGGAATACACACACAACACAAGCAAGTACTACTAGCTAGCAGCAGCCAAGGGCAAACCGGCAGCTGGGGGCTTATGGGATCAAATCAAACAGGCCTTCCCATCCGGCTTAAGCAACTCCTCCCTGCCTCTATATTTTTAGGCAGCCTCCACCGGACGGAAGAGTTGCATTTGGGTGTTGGCGTGGTCCAAAGCCTAAGCAGCGGCAGAGAGGGCCGGGCCGGGTCCAGCACCAGGAGAGGTGGCGACATGCATGGTTCGGGTTAGGCCTAGGAGTCTCTCCCTCCTTGGGTAGCTCGCCCCTTTGGCCGCCCTTCTCGTGTGTGTATGGTATGCGCTATGCGCATGCACCATGCACCGCGCGCGCCGTGTACATTTGTGGCGTGGGGGGCGCAGCATTGGAGCGCACCCGTTTCGGCACGGGCCTCCCAGTTAGGGTAAACAAGGGCAGTGGGTACGTAACTGGGGCAGCGCCACCCCAAAGTTACCCTCCTTTAAAGCTGGGAGAGAGGGGTGGAGATGGAGATGGATGGATGGAGACGCGTGAAAAAGATGCGAGAGAAGAGACCGGCAGCGTGCTACAGGGCAGCGGCACAGTGACCCTGCCCTTTTTTCCCGGTCTCCACTAATATTCCGCTCCCGTCCTCTCCTCCCCCGCCGGCTCATTATATCAGCGCGCACAATGCAAGCTTAGCCCTTTCTTGTTTGTGGGGTGTGGGCGTGTGGAGACTAGCTGAGAGCTGGGGCGTGCTGATCAGCAGGGTCAGCAGCAGAGAGCTAGCGAGCGGGTGGTGCGAGAGCGAGAGAGAGCAAGAGCAAGCTCGGAGGGGAGGAGATCATCATGGGGAGGGGGCGAGTTGAGCTGAAGCGGATCGAGAACAAGATCAACCGCCAGGTGACCTTCTCCAAGCGCCGCAACGGCCTGCTCAAGAAGGCCTACGAGCTCTCGGTGCTCTGCGACGCCGAGGTCGCGCTCATCATCTTCTCCAGCCGCGGCAAGCTCTACGAGTTCGGCAGCGCCGGGTAGGCGATCGATCAAACACGCGCCCGCGCCCGCGCACGGCCTCTAATTTTCAGCTCCTGCAAGCAGATCTGCTGCTTTTACTTTTTGTTTTCTCTCTTTGCCGAAAAGATCTGGTGATCTTTGCTCGATTGCTCGCTTTCAGTTTCCTTTTATTTGCTGCTGCTGCTGGCTTTGTGTTGTGCGTGGCTTTCTTAACTTCTCTGTGATTTCTTGGCTTTTAGCAGCGAGTAGCCGAGGTCTACTCCCTGTAGTTCCTGGGCTTGGTGAGGCATGTTATTTTATTCCTGGCTTCCTGCTGCTACCTGCGTGTGTATCTGTGCGGTAGGGGCATGGCGGTGTTCATATAACCCGGGGTGGTGGATCCCTAACTGGCATGAGACATCCTTTCAGCAGATCTACGAGCCCTACCCTTTGCCTCTTTCTTCCACCTTCTCCGGGCACTTGAAGTATGTAGTCGCCCTGCACGCACGCACACCTCTTTCCTCCACCTTCTCCGGGTACTCGGAGTGGCCATCTTTCGTGTGTTGGGGCGTGCGTGTGTCAGAGACGGTTCGATTGCTGAGCTAACAAGGAGGGAATCGTTGGATGGAAGGGGTCGAGAGAGTTAAGGGGTGTGGTCTGAGAGGGGAAAGGGAGGTATGTTCTTTCCGTTTTGATCCAGTACCTGATGCTTATATGAAAATCCTGCTGCCCGCGCACTTGTCTGCTTGGCACTTGTTTTGCTCTGGAGTCTGGCCACCTCGGCGCAGCAAACCTCTTCATCTTGCCTGATCTATCGCATGCTGAACTGCTCCTTGTTGCTGCTTCTTTTCATTTCAACATTTTCATGCCAGTTTGCTCGGTGATGAAAAATTGAGGCCCATCTTAGTATCTTATCACGTTTGCCCCGTACAAGATTTAGATCTATTTGATTTTTAGGAGGCCTCAACTTCTTATCAAGTTCAGAGCTCAAAGCTTGATTGACTACGTCGTTCTGTTTTGCCTGTTTTGCCCCCTTTTCCTTTTCATCATCTTCCCTTGGTTCTAATTGTTCTTCTGCTACTCTCATTTACTAGATGGTTTTCGTTGTCTAGATATAGATATTTTTTGGTTTCCTCTTAAGGTATTTTGATCGATCGAAAGGAGAGTATTTCTTTTTGTTCCTTTCAGTGCTCTCATTTTATGCCTATATGCATCACTACTACTGAGACATGAATCACGATTTCGACTTTATTGATCTTGTGTGCTGCTTGCACTTCGTTCATGTATTTCGCACTTCTTTGTTTGTCGTTTTTTTTTTGGTTTCGTGTATTTCTCACTTTATTCGTGCTGCTACTGGAGATCTTTTTTTACCTACCTATTTCTGCACGTGACAGAGATCCAAACTAATAATTCAGTTAAAACGAAGTTATTTATCTGAATTAGATTTCGGTGAGGAAGCTCCCCGTCCTGTAGTATCGTTGTACCAAAGAAAATTTCACTGCGCGTAAGACCAACCTTTTGAACCACTAATATTCAATTCTTTTGCATCTTCAATTAGGAAACTATTATTTTTTTCGCTGAGAAGGTTGTATAGTATGTTAACATTTGTAACCTCAACTAAACAGTGCATCCTACAAATATTGAGTGATATATATGCATGGGAGATCTCTCTTATATTATGTGTCTTTGTGTGATGCATATGTTTGATCAACTTTGTGAACCAAAGTGTGAACATTGTTTGCCTTGTAGCAGGATAAAACAGATTGACTTGAATTTAAACCCTTGAGATTTGTTTCTTGATAAATGTTTAATTTATTAATGCAGAAATTGCTAAAGTTATTCATCACTGGTTCACTAAGATTTTATTGAATCATGGAATTAGCAGTCTGCTTTCTCAAGATTATTTTTGCCTTGATATCATAGAATCATGAGTTCATGGTGGCGTTAACGTTCTCCTTACTCCTATATAATGACAAGCATGACGTTAATGTTAAATAATGAAGTCCATCTAGGGTTGACCTAAAAATTCATATCTTCATGTACCTGTATTTTTCTCCTTTTGGATTTGGGTCGTGCTTTCTCAGGTTTGTGACGAAACCTGGATTAGTAATCAGATGACATTTGCGAGGCAACAAATTCTTTTCTTAGGCATGCATAGCGCATTGAATTTTTCAGAGTTGGACCCGAATTGTTATGTAGCACTATAAGCATAATGATTCTTATATAATCTTGTAATATGATATCGATCATATCATAGAAATAGAGAGCTAGCTGTGGCACATAACGAACTATTGTAGGCATATATATAGCAAGACAGCAAGAGAAATTTTTTAGATATGCATTAATTTGAACAAAGTATTTTTTTTGAAGATGGAAGCTCCCAAATAATCTTCTATATAGAGTATATTTTCATCCTTCATGTGATAAAAGCACCCTCCTATTTATATGATTCACTATACTAAGTGCACATACAATCTGACTTTTGTACAAGAAGAATATAATGATATTAGTAAATAGATTGTATAATCAAGGGGGCCATCTGTACACCAATGTGTTTTTCATTAATTATCATCTTTTTCTTAAACATTACCGAATTTGTTTAAGCATGTTTTGTAAAGGCATCTAATAGTTTTTTGAACACTAACTTTTTGTGCAGCATAACTAAGACATTAGAAAGGTATCAACATTGCTGCTACAATGCTCAAGATTCCAACGGTGCACTCTCTGAGACTCAGGTATAGCATGTTGCTCGAGATAACCTCCACTTTAAAGATCATTTTTCCCCAAATTAAATATGATTAAAACTTTACTTTGCTTATCTTCATATTTTTGTAAATAATTTTATTTGAATATAGCCTACCATATATGTTGAATACAACCATAAATTGGGCCCACAAATACTTCTTCATTTTATCCAGCATCCAATTTAATGGCAAGGTTAACAATCCTACAAATAAAATACTAAGAGTATACAACCACTATTGGTCTTATGGTGCATATATATATATATATATATATATATATATATATATATATAATCCGACCACAAAAGTTAAGGTGCATTGTATATAACTAGGTAGACTTGTTTTTGGTGTATCCATAATGTTTAACTGCTATTCTATTTTTCACAATGTTATAATTTACCAACAAATGAAACATGGCAAACTAATGCTTTCTTGTTACAACCACAAGCAAAGCTAAGGGAGAACTAATTAGTATTGTGGGAACCACATTTATTTTCAGATTTAAACATGATACCCAGTAGTTGCAGCCTTGCAATCTATGAATATTTATTTCATGTTCTGTTCCTAGATAAAAATTTGACTGTTATACTGGTACAAAATTAAAGCAGCTAACACCGTGCTGCATATGATTAGTTTTTGACATGCACTACATCCAACAAGCTTGTAATATGAGGTTAGGCATTATTCCTGTAATTTAGTGAAAATTATACAACAAAGACTTGTTTTTCCAACGCTATTTGACATTGTTAAATGGCTAGTCCAACTGCTTCTTTCAATGGTACAATTGTGTGTGCTAAATAAGTTATAAGCTCCAAATGAAAGCCCAAACATTAATTATAGACTCAAGTGAAGTTTCTGCAAGAGTAGTTTTATTATGTGGCATTGTTTAAGGGCCATTCCTGCCGTTTCCCAACGCAGTGAAACTTGTAGATAAGGTCATGCTGGGAAATTAAAATGCCATGCATTTGAACTAATCAGCTGCCTTTTCCTGTTTAGAGCTGGTACCAGGAAATGTCAAAACTGAGGGCAAAATTCGAGGCTTTGCAGCGCACTCAAAGGTTAGATTACCATATTTTTGTACATATGATAACATTATGCCTCTACATCGGAATTATCGTATCTGTATTGCATATTGTTTGAAAAGTATGGATTGCAAAATTTGAACAGGCACTTGCTTGGGGAGGACCTTGGCCCACTGAGCGTGAAGGAGCTGCAGCAGCTAGAGAAACAGCTGGAATGTGCTTTGTCACAGGCGAGACAGAGAAAGGTTAATTTATATTTTAGTTTCCCCTTAAATTATAGAAAATGAAACCATTCTTTTTTATGGAGCTTCTAATGGGTATATATGATTCAGTGTAAACATATTAATTATATAATTCAGATCAAGAGACATACTGGAATATGCAGTATCTCCAACTTACTGTGTAAGATAACACGAAAGTGTAAACCATTCTTTTTTTTATGGAGCTTCTAATGGGTATATATGATTCATAGAAGAGCAATGTATCTTACACATATTTCAGAGAAATATTACACATTTGAGTGTATAATATGGGTCACTAATATTGGGACATAAAAATTGATCTTATTTTATTAGCTTTATTATGTTATTATGTACATGTAATGAAGTCATAAAGTAGCACTCCAGTCTTTATCTGCTCTAATTACCAACATTAGCTTTGATATAAAAAATATAGTATAGTTAACATCTATGCATCCTATCCATGATAAAAGCATGCAATTTATTTTCTTCTTAAATAAATTAGGACAGGGCCCCCCTTTACTCTGCAGCACCTAGCAGTTTGGTTGCATACATGCATGTGAAAATATACTTTAAAATATTCTCTCACATTTTTTACTTTCAACATCCTTTTCCTACAAAATGCAGTAATATAAAAACATGAAAATGTATCATTTATTATATCCAATTCATAGAAAGAGAAACTTGATTACTCTCAGACTTGATGAAATTATTAGTGAACAGTTGTCCAATGATGCAACTTATGGGTCAAAATTTCACTTGACATAGATATGATTTGATGATACCTTTCGAATGGCAGAGCAAAATTGGCCTTTACATATTCCAACCTATTACATTCCAAATGCATGGGCTAATCTCCAACAACAAGCCCTTTACAATCCTGAAGAAACCTAACAGAAAAGAGCTTCACAATGTGAAAACCAGTTAGTTTTATAAATGGAAATGCACAAATACATCTCTATTTGTTTCGTTCCGCTAATTATTTCCCCAAATTGTTGACAGACACAACTTATGATGGAGCAGGTGGAGGAGCTTCGCAGGAAGGTATTTTATATCAGACTTGTTTATTCACAAAAAAATTTTCAGACTTTGTTTACAATAGTAAATCAGCAATTGAAGTAGAACACTCACATGGGCGTGCGGCTCCAGAAGTGCTAATATTCTACTACTGCCTATGACTTGCTCTAGGTTGATATATACACTGTAGCCAGATTGGGTATATCGTATGCACACTAGGTTAGATCCTATGTCCTTCAGCTGAACAACAATAGATTATGCATGTGCTATAGATTGATATGATGCATAGGCGTGGCTTCCATATGTACTTTCTTGTACAAGAGATTCAGCTGTTTGCCCTATTGTCTAATTCACCAAATCTCCGGTACGTGGGCTGCACAGGAGCGCCACCTGGGCGAAATGAACAGGCAACTCAAGCACAAGGTGTCCTTATCTTTTTTTTCGTAGCGGGACACCTGTACGTTGGAGTGTCATACATATAAATTTGTTTACGATGTTATACGTTGTCCAATTTTGCAGCTCGAAGCTGAAGGTTGCAGCAACTACAGAACCTTGCAACATGCAGCCTGGCCAGCACCCGGCGGCACCATCGTGGAGCATGACGGCGTCACATATCATGTGCATCCGCCTGCTCACGCAGCTGCTATGGACTGTGAACCCACTCTGCAAATCGGGTACAATTATTTCTAACTGATTGCAATTCAAGAAAGAGACATATATAGTTGCTAGGTGTTGTCAACACGTACTACTGATCACTCAAAAGACTGATCATTGCAGTGTACTAACAATAACACAACAAACTCTGTTGCTAGGTATCCTCATCATCAGTTTCTGCCTTCTGAGGCAGCCAATAATATTCCACGCAGTGCTCCCGGAGGCGAGAACAACTTCATGCTGGGATGGGTTCTTTGAGTTCCCCTGCTAATCCATCCATATCAGATGAAAGTCGCAAAAGTTAAATAAAAAGGCATATTCAGCACTACACATGCATATCCGCCCATGCTCAAGTGCTAGATTTGACGCCATCTTTTAAATTTGTTGTTCTGGTGTGTAAGAACTAATTAAGAACTGCACCTTTATTCTAAGTGATTGCAGTGTGGCACGTTTATATTTTCATTTGGACCATGAATCTTGTAAAAATACTTCTATGCTGCCGGTGCACACAATCCAAAATTATTTCTACCGGTACTTGATTCAGTGCCATCGATTATTTGTTTGCTTTGTCTCTTTCTTCTGGCCCAGGTGACTGTCAAAGCAGACAGATACAATCAAAGCTACCAGCAGGTATCCGGACCGCAATGCAGGCCTTGTTTATCCAAAAGCAACTCTCAATTTTACAAAAGAAGATTCCACGTCACATCAAAATGTCATAACATGCATGGAGTACTTAAATGTAGATGGAATTAAAAACTAATTGCACAGTTTTGTTGTGCTCCGCGAGACAAACATTTTGAGCCTAATTAATCAATTTTTGGACAATTTTTCACAAATACAAATAAAATGCTACAGTGACGTAATGATTACGAAGTGATATCAAACTCACAAATTCAACCTCCCAATTTTAACATCTAAACAAGGCCGCAATATATATGTGTAATTCCAGTGCACCGGTATTTTTAATTTGTACGATACATCTGCAACTTTCTTTGTCAACAGAAAGTGAAAGGCTATTCTATCGCCAGAACTCCGTTTAAGTATAGACAGTTTAGTTACTCCATGACAACAATGACATATGTGAGTCTCACGAGCCATTGGATTCGCGTAATAACGTGTAGCCAGGTGCGAATAATTGTGCTGTTTTTGATGATGGAATCTAGGCCTTGTTTAGATGTTAAAATTGGGAGGTTGAATTTGTGAGTTTGATGTCACTTCGTAATCGTTGCGTCACTGTAGCATTTCGTTTGTATTTGTGAAAAATTGTCCAAAAATTGATTAATTAGGCTCAAAATATTCGTCTCGCGGAGCACAACAAAACTATGCAATTAGTTTTTGATTTCATCTATATTTAGTACTCCATGCATGTTATGACATTTTAATGTGACAGAGAATCTTCTTTTTACATAGTAAATTTGGGAGTTGCTTTTAGGATCTAAACAAGGCCCTAATCTGCAGAATCGATTGTCAGTTGGAATGTCGTATCGCACTCATTATTAATGGCTATACAGATTTTTCTCTCTCTTCAATTTTTCTATCGAATAGAGGAGTGTGGTTGCTTATACAGTCATCCATTATTTGTCCATCCGACCGTATCGCCAAGATTAGTTGGTGACTGATTGATTGCACGGAGAGCATTTTGTTTATGCTTCACAGCACGATGAAAATATGATTGGAAGCTGGGATCACTTTTGCGATCTTTTGTTTGACTCATGAACAATAAGTAGGAATTCTATGACAGATGCAGAAATAGCAGCTATATATTGTAGTCAATTTTTCTGCAGAATATTTGAGTTTTATGTCAAGAATGGCTAGTTTTGGATCGGAGCTCTAACGATTTGGATATCGTTGGGGTTTACGTGAAACAAAAAGTGTCCTTTTTCTCGAGCAAAACAAAAGTTTTTTTTTTGAAAAAACGAGTAAAAGAAAAGTGTCTTTAGATTTTCTAGCCATCGGGATTTAAAGCGGCACAACGAACTGTGGAACCCCTCATCGAGCTTTATTGGGAGGAAGCGACGAAGGGCGGCGAAAAGTCTGATAAGATTCCCAGTACGTTATACCAATTCATGCGGTATCACCGAGCCTTCTAGTTTGCTTGCCACATTATTTGATTGCCAACCAATTCTCCAACTTGTTTACCAAGTAGTACTATGTTACACAAAAGTTGATGAACTAATCCAATATAATAACTGGTGTATAATATAAAAGGGAGGGAGAGCTTCGTGTACAATGAATATGGCTGATGATGTATGTAGCCTATGAATGTACATCCTAGTTAATGATGATTAGCTTCTGAATAAATTCTTCGACACATGGACTATCATTTAATACCATATCAACAGTATCAGGCAGATGGAGCTAATCAACTGCTAATTAAGCCCCAATTGGATAATGGTTGGCCGATAGCAGTGCCTCCCACCCGACCGCCATGTCGCCGTCGCTACCTGTCCGCGCCATTCCAGCACCACCAAAGTGATGGGCTACGACCGCGATGGAGGCCCGGGCCGTCGAAAGGACCAAACTGCCCTCCGAGTAGAGGAGGGCCGACGAGCCACCCACTCCTCACCAAACGCGCGTGAAGATGCTGGCGAGCCGGCCCAGCCCGAGCGGCCCGGCCCAGCCCCGCGGACGCGGCAGCAGGTCGGAGCGGCACAGCGGGCACGTCCGCCGGCCGAGGTCGATCCACCGGTCGATGCAGCCGCGGTGGAAGGCGTGCGCGCAGTTGCCCAGCCGCCGCACCTCGTCCGCCGCCTCCAGCCTCTCCAGGCACACGATGCACGCCGACGAGCCCGCCGCCGCCGCGGCCTCGTCCTCGCCGTGGCACGCCGCGGCCTCCTCGCCGCCGCCGCCGTCGTGGCACGCGGCGCGCCTGCACCCCGGGGAGGACGGCAGCTGCAGCAGCTCGGCCGCGAGCTGGCCGTACTCCACGGCGGGGAGCCGGGCCTTCACCTCCTCGGGCCGCGGGCCTTCCACCGATCCGTCGTCGTACGGGAAGCGGCAGAGGCCCAGGACGGCGAGCATCAGCATGACGGCGTCCCTGATGACGCTGAGCGCCTTGCAGAAGACGACGACCGGCTTCGGCACGGCGAGGCAGTAGCTCACCAGCGGGAACCCCATGATCAGCCGATCGATCGACTCGAGCTGGACCAGCGCGCGGCAACCGGCCGGCGGAACGAAGCAGGGAGCTTGTGCTCTGCTATCCGGATAGAATTCTGTCGGGACGGGGCGAGCGAGCAGCGAAGGAGAGGATATGGTGGACAAGTCAGAGCGAGCTGGGGCGGCCCGCGCGCTGGTTATATAGGGCGGGCGGGCGGGCGGGCGGGGGTGACGATGGAGGCGCGCCGCGGGGTACAGTCGCGGGTTGTTTTCACGTGGCTTTTTCGTGGGACGGTGCGGGCGCGGGGGGGATTCGCGCGGCCGGTGAGGAAAGGTGCGTGCACCTGCCGCGCCCGCCACCTGTGGGGGATGTAGCCGGCGCCCGCGGATCGTGCAACGCGACGACCAGGCTCGCTGTACTTGCTGGCCGCCGCGTGCGAGCGCTTGACCGCGCGCCGAGGTAGAGCACGAGTCCGCGCCTGCGGAGCACGTGAAACACCAACCCGGGGGTCGGTACTCGGTACGGTGAGGAAGACCGAGGACTAGGAACGTTCGCCTCGGACTCGGCATCCGCGTCGCCGTCGGCCCGGCGTTCTCGCCAGACGGACGGGAGTTCGTTCGTTGCCGGTGTTGCTCGCGTTGTTTACTCCGCAGCTCGGTTCCGCACACTTCCTGCGTGATAAACGCCTGGCGAAAGTAACAGCTGAGGCCTGAGGGCGACGAGACACGTTTGCTCGGCGCATAGCGAAGCGTCACGCCAAATACTAACCGTGAAAGGCTCACTGGCTCAGGGGCATGGCTCTGTGTGTCACTCACCTAAATAGGAATTGCGCTGTGTTTATCAAAAAAGAAGAAGAAGGAAGAATTGCGCTGTCGCATGCTAGATGCTACGGTCGTGAGTCCGACGCCAGAGCCAATTCAGTTTCTGCCAAACCGTATCCGGTCATCCCCGTTCCCCCACCACATATGCAAAGAAAAAACCAACGCCCATGCTGCTACAGGCTACAGCAACACTCCGTTCGCAATCGTGCCGCCTGGTGAATTGTTTGGTGATGACCCACTCTTAATATTCCCGGCCGGGGCCCCTGCTGGCGGGCCACGGTGCACGTGTAACCGCCGATCGGTTGGCGCGTAGCAAAGCAAAGCAAAGCCAATGTCCAGTGAGCCATCTGCCGTCACGACGGGGCGCACGTCTCGCCGCTGCCGCGGCGGGCGCGGGCACATGGGCTTCCGTTAGCTGGAAGGTCCCTGTCGCCGCGGAGCTGAGGATGTCTGCGCACAGAGAGAACCCCTTCAGCTTTCATTAAGCTCCGGCCTGTGCAGTGTGCACCGCGTCGTATGCTATGCCTTGTGCAGGCGCGTACACGCTTCGGGTTGGCAGCTGTCGGCTGTTGGTGTCGGGGGTTCCATCTGGGTGTGTGCTCCGGCTGGGCACATGGATTCCAGAAGAGTTTGGCGCACCAAGCAGGCTCGAACTCTCGAAGAGTTCCGATCTGCAATCAATGTGCCAAGAAACGGTGCCGAATGTCCCAGAGTTGTGCCGTATGAGCAAGCAATCGAGTCATGTTGATCAATGGACGGCCGAAACGGTAGAGACAGAGGAGACGGGAACTACGACCCGGAAGGATTCCAACTTCCAAGTGGACTTGGAGATGGACGCCAATCCAGGAGCAGGAAGACGTACTGAGCGCCGGGCCTCTGATAAACTGTAACCACAAGAAGAAGATTCCAGGACTTCATGCTTATCTTTTGTCTAATTTGCGGTGATGGTGCTGCAATATACGTGGAAGTAAAATTCTTGTCTAGTACTATAGTTTCACGATTTTTTTCTTTAGGAATAGAGAGTGCTGTCAGTTTGACGAGTCAAAATTGGGCAATGTTATATTGATGTACGCATAACAGGCCATCAAACACAATTTAGCTTATTAGCTGAAATTTTGTCGACCCATGGAAAAAAGCCACGCTTAAAAGGGTGGGAGTCCTTTCTATGTAAAAGAATTCCATTGTCCTTCCGAAATTCTTGTAAAATTCCACGACATTTCTACATTCCTTGTATACACTTCTGCCTTTTGGTCGTAAATCAGTCAGGTACATGGTTTTCAGATTTCAATAAATGATCTTCAGCATCAAATTTCAGCTAGGCTCTTTCTTCAATCGTGTGCTTCGTAACCACCTGTTGCCATCTAATTGCGGAACCCTTTTTGTTTTCAATAACATAATTGGAAGCTGCCGTACAGAGACACTAGATACAATTATACAAGTTATACAACCTGATCAGTGTAATCATATAATGATATATAAGTATATAGTATAAGGGATTTCTTTAAGGGCAAAAGATTTTCCACAATCCATTTACGAACCAGTGTGGCAATGCGTCAAAGCTAGCAGCTCTATATTCTACATTCACAGGAAGTTCAGATATAAATCCACGAACACATGTACCTTTTGCTGAGGTCTAAGACAGCGAGTTCATTCCTTGCTGGCCAACTAGGTGGCATCCTAGAACAGATACTATTCCTTGGTTGCCGTAGCTTAGCAGAATGGCTGCTTCTGGTGTTAATTGAGCATCGAATATGTCAAAAAAAGGTCTGCCAACACAGGATGCATATAAGCTGATGGTTTTTGAAAGTCTCCACAGAATCGAGCTTTCTTCAGAACAGTTCTGCAATACAAGTGGGTTCTCATGTCAAATATATATGGGATATCAATTAATGGAAACACTATTGTTCTAGTGGATTGATAAAAAAAAATAAGGCAAATGATAGCTCCAGATAAGTTCTTTAGAAAAATAGATAAAATTAAAATACACGATCAACTTTCACAACAACATTCAATCTTATGAAAGTAGCATGCAAATAAATTCTAACATCGCTAGCCACACTTGTTACTACCAAAGACTGAAAACAGTACAATAACTGTAATTTGGTGGCAAGTAGCATGCAAAATGCAATATCATATAGAAAAGAAAAACGTGATTTGCATAAAAAAATAGCATGCTAGACTACTAGTAAAAATCCCCAGAGAAAAGGGCACGACGACTGAATTCAGTAAGAGAATAGAGGATCAGGGTCAGGATCTTTGCAATTGTAGTTTTCTGTATGAGAAGGAGAACTATAGTCTCATGGAATTGTCTTTCAGAATAGAAGAATGAGAAGGGAAATGGCTATTTTTTTTCTTAACATTTCCTCAACTCTCATCACATCCCCTTCATCACATATATATAGTGTTTTAATGTCTCAATTATGAACATGAGTAGAGTCGTTTCTCTGATATAGTTGTGAACAGAGTCTGGAATTTCAACTTAAAGCTGTAAATATAAGTTTTCACCTGGTCCTATACAGGTGTTAGGAAAGATGCAGGGCATAGCGGCCCAGATACAGGATGTGAAACAAGGCAGACACCTGTTGAAGGGCTTGCATGCTAAATGCTAATTGACATTATGGTTCAGTGTTGTTTGAACCATTTACCTTAGTTGAGCTGGTATCAGACTAATTCGACTTTTCTTGGTGTAAAGCTGGACCTTCTAAGTTCAGAAAAGGTGGGCTCAATAGTCGATTCAGAATGGTAGAGATTTGTATTGTAAATTCAGAATAGTAGATTTGTATTGTATTCTAAGTTCCAGGTAACAGTCACATGATCATGAACTTACTCCAAATTTTTATATTTTATCACCATACATATTCTAAATACATTGTATTTAGCACTTGCAATCAGTAGTCAATCATTGACATAAAAAAGAAGCACCATCTCATGGATGATTCATCAGAAAAATTGCAAGGATGCACAGAATAGAGTCTTTTAAGCTTTATAGATTGCCAATTTGCTACTATCCATTTGGTTATTCTAAGTTCTAGGTAACCGTCACATGAAGATGAACTTACTCCAAATTTGATATTTTATCACCATACATACTCTAATAAATTGTATTTAGCACTCGCAATCAATAGGCAACCATTCACATAAAAAAGAAGCACCACCACTTCATGGATGATTAATCAGAAATTGCATGGATGCACAGAATAGAAACTTCTAAGCTTTAGATTGCCAATTTGCTACCATCCATTTGGCTATTCTAAGTTCCAGGTAACACTCACATGACCATGAACTTGCTCCAAATTTTTATATTTTATCACCATACATATTCTAAATACATTGTATTTAGCACTTGCAATCAGTAGTCGATCATTCACATAAAAAGAAGCTCCATCTCATGGATGATTCATCAGAAAAATTGCAAGGATGCACAGAATAGAGACTTTTAAGCTTTATAGATTACGAATTTGCTACAATCCATTTGGCTATTCTAAGTTCTAGCTAACCGTCACATGAAGATGAACTTACTCCAAATTTGATATTTTATCACCATGCATATTCTAATACATTGTATTTAGCACTCGTAATCAGTAGGCAACCAATTCACGTAAAAGAGAAGCACCACCTCATGGATGATTAATCAGAAATTGCAAGGATGCACAGAATAGTGACTTTTAAGCTTTAAGACTGATCGAATTAGGCTAATTTCAAATAACCATTAGAATTAGTTCTATATGGTTCCTATCAGACTATACAATTCCATGACCTGACATCAATGTGCACAATTGTCTTCTGCTAAATTTTAAAAATATTGACATAATAGACAAAAGAAAAATATAGAAGTAGAAGTGGCAAACCACATATCACCATGGTACCAACCTTGTCAGACCCTGAGAAGCTGGACCTTGTTCTCAAATGCAATGGCCATCCAGTCTGGGTGGGCAGCCGCCCACTGAAGCTGGTTTATCTCGGCGCCTGCATCGTACACTAGCACAGGATCAATCCCCTCGGCAGGCACAGCCGGCGGCGCCCCGGGCGTTTGCGCCGGTGCCGTCTCAGGCAACTCCCAGATCAGCGCCTGCCCGTCGTCTCCAGCCGAACAGAGATGCCTACTGGCCTGCGGCGCCCAGGCGACCGCGTTGGCACAAGCCCGGTGCCGGTGCAGCTCGGCGACAGGCACCCCGGGCGCGCGTATGTCGAGCACGACGACGGCGCTGCTGTCCATAAGCAGCGCGGCCATGTAGCGGAGGTCAAATCGGTTCCACGCGAGCCTGAGGAGCGGCGTGTCGGGGCGGGGGCTCTCGTAGACGATTGTGGAGTGCTCTTTGTCCCGGAGGTCGAAGACGCGGACGGAGCCGTCGGCCGAGACAGAGGCGAAGACCCCGGCCTCGCCCCAGGCGATGTCGTGCACGGCCTTGTCGTGCGCGATGAGCTGCGTCTCGACGACGCCGCGGTCGATGTCCCAGACGGTGCAGGTGGTGTCGATGGAGGCGGTCCCGATGCGGCGGGGCTCGACCTCGTTCCAGTCGAAGGAGGTGAGGGGCGCGGAGAACTCGGAGGAGGCCTTTCGGTTGTCGAGGACGGAGCGGAGCTCGGGCGGCGGGGCGGAGGCGGAGAGGTCGTCGAGCGGGGCGTGCCAGATGCGGAGCGTGTCGGCTGAGGAGGCGAGGAGGGAGGGCGCGGCGGCGCGCGGGTTGAACTGCAGCTTGGTGGGCGGGTAGGGGTGGTCGAAGGAGAGGGCCGGGAGGGCGCGGAAGGAGGCGGCGGAGGGGCGGACGGGGTCGAAGGAGAGGAGTGAGACGCGGTTGTGGAGGTCCTCGAGGAAGCTGCCGGAGGCGAGGACGGGCGCGGTGGGGGAGAAGGCGAGCGCGTAGATCGAGTGCGGGAGCTCGCAGGTGAAGGCGTGCGGGTTCGGCGTCTCCGCCCCCGCCGACGAGGCGGCCGTGGACGGCGGCTTGGGGAGGTCCATGGAGGAGTCGAGTGGAAAGAATTGTTGGCCTAGTTGGAAGGGGGCCGATCGTGCTGGACTGCTGGGATGATAAAAGGGGAGGTGGGGATCCGCCGAGCGCTGGTGCGAACTCGGGAAGAGAGGGTTCAACGCGCGCGTGCGAGCGGCAGCGGGTAAACGGAGGCCGGGCACGGGGGTTGAACGGTGCCCGGCGCCTGCGCGGCTGCGCCACGGTGGGCTGTGGCTGGTGGTGGTGGGAATGTGGGATGGGGGAGCCCGGGAGCTACGGGTCAGCCGTCGTCTGGTCAAAGTTTGTTGCGGTGCGTGCTTGCACGAGCAGTCCACGGGACTGGTTGGTGAAGCCACCGGGATGGGACAATGCGGTCAAGTTCGCCATCGATGACACGAGTCGAGCAAGGGAGCCGGCACCCTTCTCCACCGGCAAGTAGTTGGAAGTCTCCAAGCAGATGACACTCTCACAATGGACAATGCTGACTGTTGCAATATTACCACAATTGTCACTGTTATGCATAGCACGACTCAAGACTGGTGAGGGGCATCAAACAGCAGCACCTCAGCTTATTGCAAGCACTGCGCAGAGCAACTTTGGCCATGGCTTTAGAAGCAAACAAGCATACGAAACATGCAGGGCAGAGAAGAAAAAACACAGGATGAGCATAATTAAACGTCCGCGCCACTTAACAGAGCCTGTTTCTTCTACTAATAAAGCAGAAAGGCTTGCAAGAAGAACCTCCCGAGTCATTATAGGACTATCACTGCTTGAACAAACCAAGCACCAAATGTTATTGTATTCTGACAAGTCAAAAATCTCAAGGGTACGTCACTCTCCCGAGCGACCTTTGAAATCATCAACTCTTCCTTCATGTGCTTTCTCAGCGCTGGGAGCTGAACAGGGCCCGGCTGACGATACCCGTGGCCTCGATGTAGCGGTCAACACAACGTGATATGCAGCTGCTCTCACTTCCACTCAAGCTTGATCCTGGCTTGGTCACGCACTTTTCAAAGCACTTGTTCCCAACGGTCTGTAGAGACAACCAACATCACTGTTATGAGTTTAAGACAATAAATTTAGAAGCATGTGAAATAGGCGGGCGATTTCCTAGAAACATCGTTGTGTCCTTTTCACGTGTGATCTTGGTTTCCTAGTCTATGGAGACTATCAACATCATTCTATGAACTTTACAAAATATAAATGTAGCAACATGTGAATAGTCAGGCAATTTCCTAGATACATCGTTTTGTCCTTGGGTCCATAATCAATGCCATCTATATACAACACATCAAGAACAATGGGAACAATGTTTACAGAGTTGTGAATGTTTGACCGCAGTAAAAGAGATTCCAAATCCCCTCATGTAAACCCAAAGCATCAGTTAATGAGCATCGGGACTCATGACACATACAAAGCAAAAAAAAAAGACACAGCAGCAAGATAGAAACTTCGCAGTTGCTCATATATTTCCTATTATGTCATCATTTCATATTGGAAGCGCTGCCTCAAAAATATTTAAGTTTACCCCATTTAGAAACATAGCTCAACAAACAATAATCCGCAGAAAGAAGGAAAACAAATTGAGATAAAATTGAAAGAGGCATAGACTCGGAGCCTTCCATTGCAAACAAATTTTGGATCTAATAAAGCTTGGGCTTGCTTTTATTTACAGGTTTTGCATGGGCATCATGCCACTGCTACATTGAACATTGATCTTGTGCCAACTGTGGGTCTGATATATCTGACTGAGACTGGAGATGGGTCCTCTTCAGGTTATAGGTTCTGGAAGATGTAGAAAGGCCAGTGGCTCTTAGTTTCTGTGGTTGATGTGTGGACATCTAGACTTATTCCGTCTTTGTTACAAGACCACGGTTGAGCTGTTCTATAGCCTTGTTAAAACATAGGCTGTATGGTTGTCTGGTAACACCAGGGAGTAAAAAGGATGGATTTCAATGAGCCAAGAAAATCCCCTTTTCAAAACATAGCGGAGGCACAAAGGCAAATAAAGCAGCAGTGCATTTACACAGAGCATGTATATATAGAAAACAGACACAATGAAGAACATTGCACATGTGAGGGAGGACAAGAACATGCACATGAATGCAGCACTTGAATCTATGAAGGCCAAATCTGTAATCTAAATGGTAAAACTTAGTCAAGCAAATTAATCGAGTATACCAGATGTCAATCGGGTGCTGTAATCTTCAACTCATATGTATATAGGCATGGATCATTAGGTATTATTATTGATCCTACATTACAGATAGCCTCGTGGATCCCACATTACATATAGCCTGGTGAATGATTTGGACTTGGTGCAATCATATAATAGCTTGTATCTTGATGTGCTAGAATTAGGTTACAAAGACAGCAGTAACTGGCCGATTAGCACTGGGAACAAGAATTCCAGAGGCTGCAGCTCTAGCCATGTTTTAAAAGGAACTACTAAGCGGGTGGTGGGTTGCGCCTAGTGCCTAGGTGGCAACTAGTCAGATAGGCAGCCGCCTGCAAAGTTTAGACAAAAGTTGAGAGGTGAAACGCCTAGGCAGCCATTTTTTAAAAAAGAAAAAAACTAGGTCTAACTGTTAGTGCTATTTTGGGCCTTTTTTTTACTCAACGCTATCAACCTGTTGCCTTGTTGAAAGCTTTCGAATGTTTGCTATGAAAATGAGAGGAAACTGAAAAATTGAATGGGATTGGACAAGGAACCAGCTGTTATCTGTCTGATTAGCAGCTCCCAGCTTTATTCTTGCTACCAATGATTTGTCACTACTCACTACCGCATAAACATAGCTTTACCATCTTCTGAATAACTTACAAATCTATGCCTAAGACAAGGGTAAACCAACTTACATAGTTACACACAAACAAAAAACAAGTTGGGTTATCCCGTCAATTAGGCTTTCAATTCAATAAAATCACCCCCAATTAATCTCTTAGCTATAAAGCTTGAATGAGCTGCTGACTGCTTAAAATTTCTATACGACTATACCCTTTTAAACTTAACAACCTTCAGTTTTCTCCTTGTATCCATAATGGATTCAGTATTTTGCCGTGCACCATATAATAGCTAAACCGCTCTAAAGATCAACCACTCTATCTAATCAAACAATCAATCGCTAGTTCAGTACTTGTCCTATCAATCAACAACAAACGGAGCATAAATATTTGCTCCCCTCCAGTAAAGGTGCCATAAGCAAGTCAGGAATCAGGATAATCCAGCAATTAGCAAGCAGAATCTAACCATCCATACATATTAGCATCAGCCCATCGGCAACACAGAAACAATAGAAGCAAAGATTGGGAGAGATCTGACCTCGAGAAACTCCTGCGCGTAAGCCTGCGCGAGCTGCGCCTTGATCTGTTCCATGACAGCCTCCGGGTTGGCGCCGGGACCTGACGACGACAGCGAGGGCGACGAGAAGGGGTCCATGGCCGCGCGCCTCGCCTTGCTTACTCTCCAAGTCTTGCTCGGGCGATCGGTGGCTGGTTACTGCGAGTTGTTCGTCGAGGAGGATTTTTGCCGGCACGGCTTTGGTTATACTGCGATGGGGCGGCGGGGCAGTAGGGAAGCAAAACCCTAGCAAGACGGTTTCCGTGTGTAGAAAGAAAGGCCCGGCCCATCTTCACTAAAAAGGATTGGCCCAATATGTATGTAAGATCGCATATGGACTTGGGTGCTTATTTAGATGTTTAATGGGCCTCATCAGTACTCGAATTCAGATATACAGCGGGCCCATCACTCACGCCAACACTGTCGCCTCTATCATCCAAGTTGCTGCGCTCAAAAAAAAAAATCCAAGTTGTTCTTTTGTCTCAAGATTCGTGAATCTTGAGCATTGTATAACAAGGAAATTGAAAAACCAATTAGCATGTAAATTCCATGTGATCAGATTAAAAAGCTAGGTAATCAACTACCAAACCATTGTCAAGTTTTTACAGTAGAAACCAAGCAAGTCGCGCTGAAACCAAGCAAGTCCCTGCCACACTGCCACCTCGATCGAGCCATCCAAGTCCATCCCAAATTTGGGGATCAAATGTGGGAATATAGTGTCATTTCGTAATCATTATGTCATTGTAGCTTTTCGTTTGTATTTGTAAAAAATTATCCAAACATTGATTAATTAGGCTCAAAATGTTCGTCTCGTAAAGTACAATAAAACTGTGCAATTAGTTTTTGATTTTATCTACATTTAGTACTCCAGGCATGTTATGACATTTTGATGTGATTGACTTCTTTTTGCATAGTGAATTTTGAGGGTGGAAATTGGGATCCAGGCCCAAATGCATCGCTCATGCGGCCTGTGTTCGTAGCCGGTGGGCGGCTATGCAGAGAGCATGGGGACGGGCGCGAACACCCAGGCCAGCAGCGTCCGCCGGCTGGCAGCAGCCGGCTCCACCCACACCCACGGGCCACGGGTCACCCATTGCTACGCAGCAGCAGGCTGATCGAGGCCTACGCAGCCGGCGCCAGTTACACACCTCGGCGTCGTCCCAGGCTCCCAGCGATGGGTGATCAGCGACGAGCACGCTGCGCGGTGCGCGCCGCCGCCCAGGTCCACCACTGCCTGGCGCCTGCGCTGCGCGCTAGGATAGTGGGCTCCGAAGCAGCACTGGGCCGACCTGCCGCTGGGTTCTCTCTGCCGATGGGCCCTGCGGATAACTGTGCCATGCTCATTGTCACATCGATGGGTGTGGTGGATATGGGGGCGGGGCCGACGGGCCCACTCGTTCCACCGGCTGATCATGAGCCGTCGTTTTCGAACTCTCGCAAAGGCGGCAAACGGATGGGGGGCTTCGGTTCGGTGATCCCCCATCCCTCTAGTCTCCGCGCGCGCTCAGTCAATTTCCTTCCGTCCATTAATCTGCCAGCACCAGCAGCGCAGGCCTTTGCGTCGCGCCCGATCGAGCCCTTTATGGCTTTTCCATTCATCTTTTCCCACCAGCGGCGTGACGAGGCGGTGCCATCATGCTCATTGCCGTTCGTGCGCTCGTAGTAGGGCTCATCTCGGTCTGCACACTTGTCTGCAGCTCATATGGTCTATCATCAGCTATCATATGCTGCGCGTGCATCAGTGTCCGCGTCGTCGACCGCATGATTGCTTGGCCGATCTCTGTGCGCTGCGACGGCGACACGGACAGAGCACACGGTTCCAGTACTCTCTGAAGAATCTCGCTCCCGGCTGGGCAAAGGTTGATTCTTTCTTCCCTGGTTCGTGCATGATCGAGCACTGCACACGACCGTGACAGCAATGCGATGGAGATGGGATGTCTCCTGTTCTAGATGCCGCGATGCATGCAGCAAGCTAGCACATGTCCAATCAAGCTAGGGAACCCAAAGGCAACCAACAAAGCGGCCAGCGTCCACGTCTCCTCCTACCTTCGGCAGCGACACTTGCCGGCCGGCCGGCCGGCCGGAGCCCGCACCGCGCGCACGCATTCGATATCCTCATCAGCACCGCACCGGCCGGCACCACCGGCCACCTACCCTCGCCGGACTGGACGGCACCTCGTACGACGGCACGACGCACACCGATGGCACATGGCGTGGATAATTAAAGTTCATGGATGGAGGGCGTGGAAACAAAAGCATGCATGAGCAGGTTTTTGCATGCATGCGATGCTCTGCAAACCCGGCCGCTGCGGCTGCTAGCTGCGCCGTGCAGAGAGAGACAGAGACAGACGGCTGGCTGGCTGGCTGGCGGGTCTCGTAGGAGCTACACGGAGCTAGGCGCTCTGCAAGGCTGCGCCCGAGACTACCTGTCGCCGTTGACATGCACTGACACTGTGTTCGTTGTTTCTTTCTGCAGCGTTGGTTCCTCCTTTCCCCTTTCTCTTGAAGGCGGCTTCCGGCCGGGCCGGCCGCTTATGTAACTCAGATATTGTCTAGGTATACTACTCTATGTTGTATGGGAGGATATATCAGGTGTGTACACACACTTGCAGACAGATTTATCTTTTTACTTTTGTAGCCCACACAGAGGCCGGCTTGGGATCGTCTCACACGCGCTGTATATTACTTCTTTTGTGTTTCGACAATGATTGGTGGGTATGTTTGTTCTTGGGAACAAGAATAATAATTTGCTGGCGGAGAATTTTTGGGAGAAAGAGGGCAAACACTGAATGTGGCAAGCTAAAGTTATTGTATGCACTAGTACTGGTTTACTGCTTTAATATGCATCTGGAAGCTATATATTATAAGGGGTTAAGAGTGCATGTACAATTATGTACGCTTCTTGCTTTACTTCACTGGAATAAAGCTAATGAGATGTCCCCCCCGCGTCTAATTAAGAGATGAACTAGGCATATAGGTAAGTTGTTGCAAAGTCTTCTTAAAAAAACAAATCTTGGAGGTTTTAAATATCACTGAAAGATTTGATGGGTGTTAAAGTAGTTTAAAAAGTCACTCACGTTTTTTGTACTTATTGCCGCATGTATTCTAGAATTTGTTAGTTTAAATTCGTATATTGTTGCTCCGTTTTAAATTACTATAAATGGGTGTTCAGTGGATAATTACTCGTACAGCTAATGTTATCAATGGCACTCACTACTAAATAAAGTTTCTAAAGCCAGTCTCCATAATTTCATTGCACTCTCGCTCTCATCTCGATCATGAAACTCCCTCTTCCTCTCTACCTTACCACACCAACAAATTTATTTGTTCAGGCAGCATAGAATTTAATGCCCGTGAGTTCACTACTGAGACTTGCCAAGACATATAGCCAGCCATATTAAACTAGCTACTCTATATTATGTATTTTAAGACAAGAATTTGGTAGTAAAAAACAGTATCCTAGTAACACAAGTTTTTTTTGGGGGGAAATAGTAACACAAAAGTTGGTATCTATCCTTGAAAAGACTTAATATTCTGTGAGTTTGCTGCCATCTATAGACTATAGATACAAATTTTGAGTCATTTTACCTCAAACAATTTATACTCCGATAATTAATTACTTAATTATTAACCCTTTAACAAAATTTATTTACTTTATCTCTCCATAGAGGTTGACTGTTAACTTAAAATTTTATTTGGTGACAACAGACATCATAACATAACCTATGTTAGAAAAACATTTCACATTTTTTTCATGATTGTTTTCATACATTTTTTTTATCTTAGGGTTAAGCTACTACTAGATGCTCTCAACCTATAAATAATCACATAAAATCTAGTTATTTTTACCATAGGGTTTTTTATGTCAACTATTATTTTGAACTTAAAACGTGTATTATTGGAAAAAAAGGAAAATTCTCTTTAGGCGGTAATTTGGATTAGTTTTGATAGATTGGTGTTGGTGATATGCCCAAGAGCCCATCATCACAATACGGTTTAAAGGCCCAAGAGGATATTGATCCAAGAGGGATTAGGGTTACTAATGGGCCTATGAGATAGAAGCCCATTATTACGCCCTATATATACGAGGGAGGGGCTAGGAGGGCAAGATGACCTAATAGTCGCGCCCACCCTATCCGCCGCCTCCTCTCTCTCTCGGCCGCCGCCCTTGCCGTGCGTGCGGTGCTAGCACACCGACGCCCAGCGTTCCATCCCCGTACGTGTGGACTCCGTGGAGGCGCTGCTGCGACTGCTGCGCTGATCGGCTGCTGGGATCAAGGACGAGGAGCTCAGTTCGTGGGACGTGGTCGACTACTTCCTCTACATCGACGCGCGACTTCTTCTGCTGCGCTGCGCGTCTAGTGGTAACGATCTATGATCTTCTACTCGCAAGTATCTTGGGTGTATGCGGTAGTGATGCTAGCGTAGCCTACCTGTTTCCCTTCAGTGGTACCAGAGCCATCTTGCGTAGTTTTTGGTCTGGATCATTAGCATATAGGTGATATGTTGTTGTAGTAGATTGGATCTATTACTTTTGCACCGTTTGATTAGATCAATTGGTCATAAGGGGTTAAAACTGGAGCGAGTTGATTGCGTGGCATGTGACCAAAAAGATTAGTTCGTGTTCTTTCTCTGTTGTGCATACGACATGTCCCTACCGGCTGGAATCACCATTAGGGACTGACTGTGTGCATAGTCAGCTGATTGAACCAACAGATCGAGGTCATGTGTAGATGCAGTCTTCTCAAGTGCAAAGGTTGCACGATCAATGTGATTGACCTAGTGAAAATTGAGGCATTATGAATGGCTCGGATTTGTGGTGATGAGATCACTCCGATGAGATTTTCATAAGGATTCCATAGATGCGATCTGTGTAAATGTGTAAATTCTGTGAGGTTTTCAGGGTGCTGCCCTGAGACCCGCGGGGGGCGGCTCCCCCCTCGACCCCCCGCCTGCTATCAAAACAGTTTTGGGCTTTAAGGCATAGGGTTGGGGCCGGGGCATTGGATGCCACCCAACAAACAAGAGTCGTATAGAGATATGATTAGCAATTTGTTGCTTACTTGTATCACTACTTTTCTAGCCGTGATGCTAAAGCTCACTAGGATTTTAATGATTATGGATCTTGAACCACTATATGTCATTAAAGGGAAAATGACTTAGATATAGTCGGTTGTCTTTTGTTAAATCAGTTAATGAAAGTCATTACATAAACTTAGTGCTGAAATCTTGTCTTACTTTAATGTTGTAGATCATGTCTGCCAGTAACAATTCCGTTTTCAACTTGCGTTCTGTTCTTGAGAAAGAAAAGTTAAATGGAACAAACTTTATTGATTGGTACCGCAACCTGAGAATTGTTCTCAGGCAAGAGAAAAAGGAGTATGTTCTTGAGCAGCCATATCCTGATGATCTCCCTGACAATGCAAATGCTGCTGATCGCAGAGCTTATGAGAAGCACTACAATGACTCACTTGATGCCAGTTGTCTGATGCTCGCCACCATGTCCCCTGATCTGCAGAAGCAGTATGAGCATACTGATGCTCACACCATGATCGAGGGGCTGTGTGGGATGTTTCAGAACCAAGCCAGGACTGAGAGGTTCAATATCTCAAAGTCCTTGTTTGCGTGCAAGCTGCCAGAAGGTAGCCCGGTCAGTCCTCGTGTGATCGAAATGATTGGTTACATTGAGACTTTGGACAGACTTGGTTCTGAACTTCACCATGACTTGGCTACTGATGTTATTCTCCAGTCGCTCCCGCCGAGCTACGAGCCTTTTATCTTGAACTTTCAGATGAATGGCTTGGATAAAACACTGAGTGAGTTGCATGGGATGCTAAAGACAGCAGAGGAGAGCATTAAGAAAAATCCCAATCATGTGATGATGATTCAGAAGGGGAACAAAAAGAGGAAGCGTTGGACGCCACCTAAAGGTAAAGGCAAGGAAAAGAGTTCCAGTGGTGAGTCCTCGGGTTCTAAGCTAAAGCCAGCACCTAAGGCCAAATCTGGCCCTACTTCTGAGGATGAATGCTTCCACTGTCATGTAAAGGGACATTGGTCTAGGAACTGCAAGAAGTACTTGGAAGAAAAGAAGAAGAAGAAGAAGAAGGGAAGTGAGACTTCCACTTCAGGTATAAATGTTATAGAAATAAATATTGCATTATCTTCTGGTGAATCATAGGTATTTGATATTGGATCGATGATTCACACTTGCAAATCGTTGCAGGGCCTAAGTGAGACTAGAAGATTTGCAAGAGGCGAGTTGGACGTTCATGTCGGTAATGGCGCAAAGGTTGCGGTGTTGGCGGTCGGCACCTACCACTTGTCTCTACCCTCCGGATTAGTTTTGGAATTAAATAATTATTATTGCATTCCTGCTTTGAGCAAGAACATTATTTCTTCTTCATGTTTGGAAGAAGTTGATGGTTTTAAG
The DNA here is from genome assembly GCA_033239725.1 of Echinochloa phyllopogon. Classification (NCBI taxonomy): domain Eukaryota; kingdom Viridiplantae; phylum Streptophyta; class Magnoliopsida; order Poales; family Poaceae; genus Echinochloa; species Echinochloa phyllopogon. The sequence goes on from BTCW01000010.1 coordinate 50,731,914, forward strand.
ATTGTAATAGAGAACAAACGTTGTTCTATTTTTTGCAATGGTATTTTCTATGCTCATTGTCCATTAGTGAATGGATTATATGTTCTTGATCTTGAGGATAAATCTGTCTGTAACATTAATACTAAGAGGCTTAGACCAAATGATTTGAATCCCACTTTTATTTGGCATTGTCGCTTAGGTCATATAAATGAGAAGCGCATTGAACAACTCCATAAAGATGGATTATTAAGCTCGTTTGATTTTGAATCATTCGACACATGTGAGTCTTGTTTGCTTGGAAAGATGACTAAAGCACCTTTCACTGGTCATAGTGAGAGGGCAAGTGACTTGTTGAGACTTGTACATACCGATGTATGTGGACCAATGAGCTCAATGGCCAGAGGTGGTTTTCAGTACTTCATTACTTTCATTGATGACTTTAGTAGATATGGCTATATCTACTTAATGAGGCACAAGTCTGAATCGTTTGAAAAGTTCAAAGAATTTCAGAATGAAGTACAAAATCAATTAGGCAAAACAATTAAATTTTTGTGATCTGATCGTGGAGGAGAATATTTGAACCTTGAATTTGGTGATCATTTGAAGCAATGTGGAATTGTTCCGCAGGTAACTCCGCCCGGAACGCCTCAATGGAATGGGGTATTCGAATGGAGGAACCGAACCTTGTTGGACATGGTTAGGTCCATGATGAGCCAAGCTGATCTTCCATTGTCATTTTGGGGTTATGCTCTTGAAACTGCTGCGTTCACACTGAATAGGGTTCCAAGTAGGTCTGTTGAGAAGACACCATATGAGATATGGACTGGGAAGCGTCCCGGATTATCTTTTCTCAAAGTTTGGGGATGTGAGGCTTATGTCAAACGTTTGATGTCAGATAAGCTCACTCCAAAGTCAGACAAATGCTTCTTTATGGGATATCCTAGGGAAACCAAAGGATATTATTTTTACAATAAGGCGGAAGATAAAGTGTTTGTCGCTCGCAATGGTGTTTTCTTAGAAAAGGAGTTTCTCTCAAAAGGATTCAGTGGGAGCAAGGTGCAACTTGAAGAAATTCAGGAAACGCCCAAAACTGTTTCAGCACCCACTGAAGATCCACGGGATGCGCAAGATGTTGCACAACCCGTAGTTGAGGCACCAGCCCCACGAAGGTCTATAAGGGCACGTCGCGCTACTGAGAAGCTCAACCTCCTCATTACAGAGGAGCACCACGTATTATTGATGGAAAATGATGAGCCCCTGACCTACACGGAAGCAATGATGGGACCCGACTCCGATAAATGGCTTTAAGCCATGGAATCCAGGTTAAAATCCATGCATGATAATCAAGTTTGGAACTTGGTCGATCCAATTGACGGTGTTAGACCTGTCGACTGTAAGTGGATTTTTAAGAAAAAATTAGACATGGATGGAAATGTTCACATCTATAAGGCACGATTGGTGGCGAAAGGTTTCCGACAAATTCAAGGTGTTGACTATGAAGAAACCTTTTCGCCCGTCACAATGCTAAAGTCTGTTCGGATTCTCCTAGCAATTGCCGCATATTATGACTATGAGATATGGCAAATGGATGTCAAAACTGCTTTCCTTAATGGACATCTAAGTGAGGATGTGTATATGACATAGCCTGAAGGTTTTGTCGATCCTAAAAATGCTGGGAAAATATGTAAGCTTCAGAGGTCCATCTATGGATTGAAGCAAGCATCTCGGAGTTGGAATATTCGTTTTGATGAAGTAGTCAAAGGGTTTGGCTTCATCAAGAATGAAGATGAGCCTTGTGTTTACAAAAAGGCCAGTGGGAGCGCACTTATGTTTCTGGTCCTATATGTGGATGACATATTACTGATCGGAAATGATATTCCAATGCTTGAAACCGTTAAAACCTCATTGAAAAAGAGTTTTTCGATGAAGGATTTAGGAGAGGCGGCTTACATTCTGGGTATTAGGATCTACAGAGATAGATCAAAAAGGCTAATTGGATTAAGCCAAGACACGTACATTGACAAGATATTGAATCGGTTCAATATGCAAGATTCCAATAAAGGTTTCTTGCCAATGTCACATGGCATTACTCTGAGAAAGAGTCAGTGTGCTACGACACCTGATGAGCAAAAGAGGATGAGTACGATTCCTTATGCTTCAGCCATAGGGTCGATCATGTATGCCATGCTTTGCACGCGCCCGGATGTTTGTTTTGCTCTAAGTGTCACGAGCAGGTATCAGTCAGACTTCGGTGAAGCTCACTGGACAATTGTAAAGAGTATTCTTAAGTACTTTAGAAGAACTAAGAATATGTTCCTAATATTTGGAGGCGAAGATGAGCTCGTTGTAAAGGGTTACACCGATGCTAGTTTTCAAACAGATAAAGATGACTCCAAATCGCAATCCGGTTTTGTTTTCTGCCTCAATGGTGGGGCAGTGAGCTGGAAGAGTTCCAAGCAAGATACGGTGGCTGATTCGACGACAGAGGCCGAGTATATTGCAGCTTCCGAAGCTGCAAAAGAAGTTGTTTGGATCAGAAAGTTTGTTTCTGATTTGGGTGTTGTTCCTAGTGCCTCCAGTCCAGTGGACCTCTATTGTGATAATAGTGGTGCCGTTGCACTAGCAAAGGAGCCTAGAACAACTAATAAGTCCAGACATATACTGCGGAAGTATCACCTCATCCGTAACTTTGTTGAGAGAGGTGATGTGAAGGTTTGCAAGGTGCACGCGGATTCAAACGTTGCTGATCCGTTGACGAAGCCTCTCCCACAACCAAAGCATGAGGCGCACATGAGATCTATGGGTATTAGATACTTACATCAGTGATTTCAGTATGCGTGGGAGATTTTGTGTCATAAGTATGTTTATGTAATAATGAATAATTGTTATTTGTTCCATGGATGATTATCTTTTACATTAATTATCAAGTATGTGACTTGTTCGTGAAACTTTTTGTTGATAAGGATATGATTCTAAATTATCCCTAGTTTATGTCATTATGTGGGACAACAACGACGTTGAGACTAGCACATGCATTAATTGATGATCATGTTTCACGGATCATGGATATGGAGATATCGGATTAATGATGTGGACACATGTTGGTGAACATGGTGTTGGATTGACCCACTCCAAGACAATGTTGGGATTGTTATCTTGTATGTGCCATTAGTTGTTCTTGAGTGTTGTACCTACTGGATCCTCAGACCTGAGATCGCCATTGTTTCTCACTGTGTGTAGTGGTGCATCTTGGGGCTGCTAAACGCTACTCCGTAACTGGGTAGTTACAAAAGTAGCTTACAGGTGTGTCATGAAACATGGAATGGGATGTGAGCGGATCAAGATGGAATTTGCCCTTCCTAGATAACGGGAGAGATATCTCTGGGCCCCTCGAGATAGTTGGATTGAAAAGTGCATGGCCATGCCAAAATGATTAAAGAGTTAATCATGATGACTAAAGGTTAGTTATGAATAGAATCCACTATTAGATAGAGAGAATGGTCGAGCTATCACAAAGGTGGCACGCATCTCGCCTTGAGCTTGACATGTATCGTGTGGCAAAGGGATTCGGTGTATGAGTATATCTAATGTTCGGCCGATATAATCTTTATGTGTATATGTGAGTCACTATGCCCTGCTAGGTGCCGCTATTGACTTGTGATTCGGAAATGGTTTCCGTTCACGACCATCTACACATGAACCTAACGGGTCACACACTTAAGGGGTTCGGAATGTTGGAAAGCTTGCCTGTATGATTGTCTCTAGTGCAAGTGGGAGATTGTTGGTGATATGCCCAAGAGCCCATCATCACAATACGGTTTAAAGGCCCAAGAAGATATTGATCCAAGAGGGATTATGGTTACTAATGGGTCTATGAGATAGAAGCCCATTATTACGCCCTATATATACGAGGGAGGGGCTAGGGGGGCAAGATGACCTAATAGTCGCGCCCACCCTAGCCGCCGCTTCCTCTCTCTTGGCCGCCGCCCTTGCCGTGCGTGCGGTGCTAGCACACCGACGCCCGGCGTTCCATCACCATATGTGTGGACTCCGTGGAGGCGCTGCTGCGACTGCTGCGCTGATCGGCTGCTGGGATCAAGGACGAGGAGCTCGGTTCGTGGGACGTGATTGACTACTTCCTCTACATCGACGCGCGACTTCTTCCGCTGCGCTGCGCGTGTAGTGGTAACGATCTATGATCTTCTACTCGCAAGTATCTTGGGTGTATGCGGTAGTGATGCTAGCGTAGCCTACCTGTTTCCCTTCGTTGGTCGAGGTAAAAATCTCTGCCGCGTTTTATAGTAATTTACATGCTAAAACATGATGGTTTAATCATATAATGCTCCCGTACACAGGCGATTTGCTAAATCTGTACTCTCTGTTGATGATGAACTGAGATGATGCCCTGGTTCATTGCATCACGTAGGAGAACATAATTAAAAGCTCACAGCAGGCAAGGCGACCACACCCACGCGGCGTCGTTGGTAAAAAAAAATTCCTCAGCACTGTTGATGCAACGCAAGAGACAGAACTGCGCGCACAGGCGCCTCACAGGTACAGCGCTCTCAACGGCGCGGCTGCCACAGTTCGAACTTGGAAGGCAGCGTCGATAAGAAACACCGGTAAAGACAGGGGGCCGGGGCATGTGTGTAGCCGGTCGCCGTATACATGCGCCAAACGATCGCCGTACCACCAGGCCACAGCAGTAGCAGGGGCAGCAGCATTATTACACCACACGCAGGCCCATCACAGTAAAATCGGAGGACGCAACTGCTGCCGCTGGGGCGCTGGGAAGCATCTGCAGGTGCGCCATGCATGCATGAGCCCATCATTCTTTGCGCTCGCTACTGGCTCTCCAGCTGTAGTGCTAAAAATAGTGTATTTTAATACTTGTTTATGTTCGTCTTGCATGTACATATCATGTGATGCATGTTGGCGCTTACTCATTCACTGCATATAGTCCCTCTCGGACAGTACAGAGGTCAACGAGAATTTATTGTCAGCGCAAAAAAAGCACAGATGGTGGTCTAACAGTTATAATAAATCTAACAAAGTGATACGTATATACTGCCCTGTTTCTTAATTTCGTATAGATCTTCAGTAAGAAGTGTGAACTGTGGAGTAGTAAAGTGTAGAACGACCTACTTGAATTAATATGGGTTAAAAAAATTATGCATTTATAGACAACATCATTACATTATTTGTATGCTTATCTTTCACACAAAAAATATTTTGTATGCTTACACTAATATCAAACAACATGAGTTTGCAATGAAAATTTTAATTATCATCAACCATTACAGTAATCAATGAAAAATAGATACTACTAGGGGACTTTGAATTTTTTTTGTTTATGTGCATACTGTTCATACAAATTAATACAATAAGGAGTGTTTGGATACTCCCGACTAAAGTTTATTCCTATCACATCGGATATAAGGATGTTAATTAGAAGTATTAAATATAGATTAATTAAAAAATATATATTACATAAATGAGGGCTAATTTACTAGATGAATCTATTAAGCCTAATTAGTTCATGATTAGCCAATGTAATGCTCTAGTAAACATGTGATAATTATGTATTAATTAGTCTTGTTAGGTTCGTCTCGTGAAGTAGACATGACTTATGTAATTAGTTTTATAATTAGTTTATATTTAATACTTCTAGTTATTATTTATTTGAGGGACTAAACTTTAGCCCCTTGGATCCAAACACCCCTTAAGTCACACTATGGACAACAAGTCTCACAGCGAGGCGAATCTACTAAAAAAAACTCTCAGCGAGGCGAACTGAGGCAAGGTGAATGCTGGCGGCTTGAGAACCAAATACGCCCTACGTATAAGGTGTAGTGGTATTACTATAGGAACATTTTTTTTCAACTAGTTGATTACAAATACTACAATTTTTAAGAGCTAGCTTTGATATTCCAGAATTACAGAAGAGAAGAAAACCATTATTAACGCATGAAACTTATAAAATATTGTAACACTATAACAATTAATTGCACGTACTGCAGTTTTTCATAAACATCATGGGCCTCTAGAATTAGAACAAGAGTGTCAACCCGATGCTAATGTTCTTCTAATGCATTATAAATTGATCTTTTTTACTACACACATAACTTCTTAATTTTCTTATACATCCTTATTTCTATACACATAGTCGCATAGAGAATATGTTATTCCACAATATATTGCATTAACATGTAACAGTAGGCAACAACATTATGTTCTCTCCTTCAGTGCTTCAAATACATTTATAACCACATCGTTGTGTGAATTCCAACAACCATATATACATACCTTAGAAATCTATTAGACAAGATTAATTTACGAGCATATCAAAATGCATGATGTTTGCTATATATGATGGATAATGGCATGCAGCTGGAACTAAATTATAATATTGCAAAAGTTTGAAGGTCGTGATGTGCAAAAGGTATGGTATAATAAATAAATTTTAATATGCACACATCAATTTTAGCAGTTTAAATACATATATATTTGCACATGATTAAGTGATATATCTCACCATATGCTATCTAGCAAAATCTTCTTGCATAAATGTATGCCATTTGTAATGTATAATGGGACACACAACCGGATCATAATATCACAAAACGTTTGAAAAGTTGCATGCGATGTGTAAAAGGCATGATATATGTAACAAATGAATTTAATATATGCACATCAATTACTAGTATACATTATCCTAATTATATTAAAATTATGTTAAAGTGATGGTATCTCACTATATGGCTTATTTTACTGTGTCCATTAACTGCTAACGACCATTAGCTAGCACGATCGATCAAGTGATTAGTTACTAGAGCTAGCTAGCTGGCTGGACTTCTCAGGCATGCACCTTAACATTGATCCTACTGACATCACTCGAGCTGCTACATATCACATCAAAATCAAGTAGTTGAACATTTTTCAATTTAAGTTTGACCGCGATAACATGAATAGGAAAATATGTTAGGCATAAATACAAAAAAACAGTACCAGACTTGTATCAGCTTCTGTTGCATAAAAGAATATCACAAATATGGCACAAAATGTTGACACTAAAGAAACATATATCTTGTGAATATATATGTCTTCACTTGATATATGTCTTATGAACAATATTCAAATCACTGTCATTTCCAAGAGAGACATAACAAGCAAGCAGAGTGCCTTTTCACCAGCGTTAAAGGTTGTGCCTCTACAGGAGTTACACTGTGTAAGCTTAAGGGATCAAGTAGATACGGACAAAAATAAGCACACACACTGTCAATTTTCAGTAATCAAGTTGTTCAATCTGGATGTTTGAGTCAAGATCAATCACTAGCTCCATACATTATATGTTAACCAACAATATATTACGCAGATCGATACACCACTGATTCATTTAAAATATATTTCAACAAGTTCTCCTACAAACAATATTTAGGTCTTATTCAAGTCAATCTTTCAGATATTTCAACCTATAAGAAAATTATGTACACCAGTCTTTCTAGATTGAGTATAATAACATATATTAATCTAAATATATAAATTAGCACAAATTTATATCTCCAGTGTTTGTTTGTTTTTTTTCTAATCACGGAGTTAACTAAAACTAGATAAGATATTGATCTGTTGATACTAACCCTTACCCTTAGCTACAAAGAGTTAATGCTTTTAGATGTTAGAAAGGCGCACAAGTACTTGTAAAGCATGAAAAATTAGATTGATGGAGTGAAAATATGTGAAGATGCTACAAAAGTTTTTTTTTGGTGTAGCAATTCAATGGAGATTAAAAGGCTATATGATCCTAAAAATAAATGTAACTAAAATAAGCCATTACATTTGATATTCGGTAAGAATATTTTCTACAAATTAAATAGCAAACCCTTTTCCCTTTCAAAAATTAAGAAATGAATAGGACGAGGTACTGAGATACAATAGCGAGGAAGAAGGAACGATAATACGATATGATGATGTAGAGTAGACGATCCGTATAAAAGCAAACATACACATCAAATTATATATTTTTTATTGGACATTCTATAGAGCAGCCAAGGTGGAGGCATCAGTTAGAGAATTTCCGTTTTCATATTATTAGTAATTAGTACGCTAGGTTGCAAGAACGGGATCTATAAGCACCTAGTACATTTCAAGGCTTGGTCCAAAATGCATGACCCGGAACTTTCGGCCTCCTGTTTTGATGTAGGATTCAGTTTTCAGTCTCGGCCTAGGCCTATAGATAGGGAATCTATTAAGTAGCCTGATAGAAGAATGAAAAAGAGAACAGCTCGCGAGCAGAAAGGCATCTATCTCAATCAAGCTATATATACCCCTACTGCAGAATGATGAACTATCAAGAGGTAGTATATGCATACGCAATTACGCATGCATAGCATGTTCTGGGTTTGGACATGTGGCAAGAAACTACATACATATATGTATATGCTGAACACACAGCAAGGCAGGAAAAGAAGATTGAGCAGGCACCTTACTCCATATGAGATGCTTCCATTCCATCTTTTGTGAAGAAGGCTATAGACACCACCACGGCCTTTCCCTTTTCACCTTCCCAATCCCACACCCCGGCCGGCCTCCTGCCCTTTCCCATCTTTCAGTAGACCAAAGTCACTTTTTCTTGTGAGGTTCAACGCCCATCCCTTCTAAGTTTCCGACCCATACCATTGCAAAAAGAATTGCACCCATGCCCTACAGATTGCTAGGTCGTTACGGACATCGTCTAACCAAAGCAGGACGAGCTGACGAGAGGCCGGCAGGTACGTGGCCTCTCTTGCTCCCACACCGCGCCCGTCCTGTGTACTCCCAGGCTAGCTGGTGCAGTAAAAAGGGCGAAGGGATCGAGCGGCAAGGCATCGATCGAAGCAACGCTAGCTACACATCGCACAAGAAGGGGGCAGGAGCTGGCAACACATGCAGGCTAGCTGCAGAGAGGCAGCCATCAGGTTGTACACCTACACGCACTGTTCCTACTCCTACAACAACATTGCATAGCTAGGTTCGTACGCCGATCGTCCCTCCTCGCCCCCATAAATTCCTGGCAGGCGTACCATGGTGTTATGGCCAGTGGCGCCATTGTTGGCAATGCCCACTAGCTCTTTACAGATCACTGCCAAGACCATAAAGATCTCTCTCTCTTTCTTTCTCTCTCTAGCTTGGAGCCCCTGCTGCCTGAGCTCGAACTGTACATATGTATGCCATGCAGTATGCAGTCGAGGCCCAGACAATCCAAACTATACGTAATTTGGACCACAGATCGAGTTATTTCTGTGTTCCCCCTTCCTTAGCAAGAAAAGGAGGGAGTCCTTGTTTATTCTTGCTCGGTACTCTCGGTAGCCTTCTATGCTCTATACATGCGTATGAAACACACAGAAGAACAGTAGCACAGTAGTATAGTACAATAAACGGATGATCAGATCTCTCCACGCAGATATGAGGTATGTAGAGAAGTACCGAATTCGAGGGGGTTTAAAATCGCACCTGCAATTTGTTGCTTCAGGCTTGTCTCTGTTAGTTGTGAATGCGGGATCAGTATCCTCCATAAGTGCTCCTGCAGTTGCAGGCAGTCAATTTGTTCTAGAAGATAGTATGCAAGATCATGACCACATAGATCGATGCTGGCTCTTCAACTGGACTGCATGATTGCGCTGATTGGCATCTTCAAATCTTGACAAACGTTAGGAGATAATAGACGGATTTGCAGACTCATGTTATCATATGTAGGGAATCAGTATGAGAATTTCCTATCAAATCGCGGCAACCAAGTACACATGAACTGAATGTAACAGGGCGAGAAGAACGAAGGCCATGACACGGATTTGGGAAAAACATGGATCGATTTTCCTAGTGTTTATCTGTATCTTCTCAAACCAACTCAAAAAAAGTTGAGAGCCAAAAACAAGGAAACCGTCAAATTCTAGCTCCTATCTTCGATCAAAAGCTATAATGGATGGATTAATCAAAAGAGAACGAAAAACAAGCAGAAGAAAGAATTGTTGAACTTTCCTTTGATTTTTTTCCCTTTAGGTCACAGATCGAGATCCAAAGCTGAACGCGACTCCCTCTTGGAGGAAGACGACGACGACGGAGACGATGCGGCGGAGGACTCCGCGCCATGACGAGGCAACTCAAGCAACCTTAGAGTTGGCGTCGTCCTTTGCTGCCACCCGGGCATCTGCAACGACAATGCATTGCCTCGATGGCTCGCTTCGCCGCCGTCAGATGACTGCGGGTTGTTGTCGAGGTTGACGCCGAAAAGGCGCACGCGCTTCGCGGCGGTCGTCGGGCTCTCGATGACCGGCACCGATTCAAGGACGACCGGCCGTGACGCGGCGGCAGCTACGGTGGCGGCGCTGCTCGGTTGCACCGTGTAATGTAGCGGCAGCGACGGCGGCGCGCGGGGCTGGAGCGGCGCGTGTGGATGTGGAGGCATCGTCCTGGCCGAGCCGAAAAACAGGAGCTGCCTCCCGACGGCCGGCGCGGGGTAGGTCATGCTCATGCCGCGGAAATCGAGGCCCTGCCGGAGGCGGTGGTGCTCGTAGAGCGTGGCGGGCGGCGATGGCGGCATGAAGAATCCTCCGCCCCCGCCGCCACCAGCGCTGGCGCTGCCGAAGGCGCCCCACGAGGTGTAGTGGTGGTGGTGGGGGGCGTAGTGCGCCGCGAGCGGCATCGGCAGCGCGAGGCCGGAGAAGCGGAGCGGGCCGCGGGTATCGACCCGGCGCTTCCAGTCGATGAAGAGGCGGTGGCGCGCGTCGTCGTCGTCGGCGGCGGCGGCGCGGGAGAAGGAGACGGTGTCCCCAGCGACGAGGCGCTTCTCCTTGACGAACCGGCTCCATCCCTTGGTCATGACGTAGCTCTGGCTGCTGTTCCAGTAGGAGTAGCGGAAGCGCCAGTGCTTGCCGGCGCTGTCCTCGAAGCTGAGCAGGAGGCCCTTCTCGTTGCCCGCCGCGCCCAGCGGGAAGTACTTCTCCGCATACTGCTTCGGGATCACCAGCCGGTTGAGCTTCCCGACGTCGCTCGGCGTCACGACCTTGTCGAACATGTGCTCCTTCTCCACCGCCTCCACGTCCGCCGCTGTGCCGCCGCCGCCACCGCCGTCGCCGCTCGCCGACGCCCCGGCGCCGTCCCCGGACGCGGAGCAGAAGGGGGCGGTGCTGCCGCTCCCCGAGGCGGACGCGGATGCGGCCGTGGAGGCGGCAGCAGCGGTAGCCGCGGAAGACGACGCGGTGGCGGCCGCCGGCATGAAAGAGATCTCGCGCCTGGAATTGGACGGCGTGTCCTCCTGCTCCTCGTCCGCATCCTCCTCTCTAGAGAATCGCCCGCTCGCCGCGAAGCGATCCATAGCTGCCGCCACTGACCAGTAGCAGCAGCCGCGCAAGCTTCTCGTCCTCTTCCACCGGTATTTCTTGTCGTCTCCTCCGCCACCTGCTAGGTTCTGCTGCGGCGACGGCAGCTGGAGGTAGCAGCTGGGAAGAGAGAGAGAGAGAGAGAGAGAGAGAGAGAGAGAGAGAGAGAGAGAGGCACACACACACTGTCGCGCAGCGCGGAGGACGACGCTACTATAGGGCAGTAGAGCGGGATCGGATCTACCTTAGTATGCGTGTACGCACGCGCTGGTGTTGCTTGCTACTCTGGAGCGGAGCGGAGGGGAGGGGAGGACGGGGGAGCTAGCTAGACGGGAGGGAGGGGGGAGGGAGAAGAAATGAAGAATTAGGCCGCAGGCGTCCACATTGACGGCTGCACAGCGCGGCGCCTTTGGGATGTGGCCAGATGGGATGGGGATGGCGACGGAGACGCGGCCAGGCCGGCCGGATAGATCACAAATCAGATGGTGGTCTTGCTGCCTGGTGGTGGTGGTGAGGTTAATTTGTGGCTGTGTGGGCTGTGGCTAAGCAAGCTGCCGCGCTGCCTGCCTGAGCAGCAGCACTGCGCGCGGCCGGTGTGTGTTCCTTTCGCACGGGTAGGGGAGAAGGTGACTGCGCAAGAAGATTCGTCGAAGGCGACTTATGGTAGTAGACTGGGAGTAGCAGCTAGTGCCCGCCTTTGCCGTATTTCTCTCCGCCAAGCTTCCCATTCCTTTCCGTCACTGTGCTGCAGTGCTGCTACAGGGCCGTCTCCTTCTGCCAAGACGAAGCTCCTGAGTTTTATTTTTCTTTCAAAGCGGATTTTATCCGATTAAATAGTTTTCAAATGTTTTTTTTGGTCGTGGAAAAGGAAGCGTAATCGAGATGGAGCTGGAAAAGTGGGGTGTACTGTACAGTTCAGTGTGTAGCTAGCTTTATAAAGGGACGGGAGAGGGGTGTGTGTGTGGGCCCCATGGATTTTCTGCCGGGGTTGGGGTTGGGCTCATGTGAGCGATCGTCCTTGTCACCATGCATACGGGTATCAAATGTATCGCACGCCACGCCTGCCTACGGGCTTGCCTGCCCGAGGGATATATACCCGCTGCTCTAGCTAGGGTCGTGTAGACCTAGCTAGCTAGCTCCTAGCCTGGGCCCAACAAATACCATTTCCATCAAGGAGATTGCAAGTGGCCACTTGCAATGTCTATACGATGTGTATTGAAAAGGATTGCTTCGATATTTCTTTCGAAAAGGGATTGTTTCAAGAGTCTGAGTCGTCCATTCCGAAATTCTAACAATTAATATACCGAGATTGTGACACACAGGTGGTTGTTTGTAGCCTTGGGATCGTGACCTAACGTATGGATATGGCGTATTACGAATTCTGTAGCGAAATTCTTCCAAGTTAACATGTAATACTTTATGTTTAGAGATCCAATCAAACTTTTTCATAATCTGATTATCAATAATGATATTTAGGAAGGAAACATGAGGATAGTGAGTAAATTTTGTCTTCAAGAATATTTTCGTAATAAATTTATTGAATTTTATAAATATATGTTGCTCTACGCAAGTTAAACGATACTTAACGTATGTGGCAGTCAAATATATGAATGTTCTCCCTTCCAGAGATAAAAATCTTCCACGATTGGAAAAAAATGTTCAGCTCAAGGAAAAATGATCTGGCTTAAATAAAAATGCCATAAAAGTTGATCTGGATGTTTTAATGTATAGTCCTAATGGTTAAAAAAGTTACTTACATTAAGCACCATCTAAGTCAACCTATAAGGAGATAGATACTTATAAATAGTGCCATATGCACTTTTAGACAAAGAATGCATGATGTTCGAAACACCTAGTATTTTCTTTGAAGGGAGTATATAAGAATTAATAGAGAGTAGTAGTACTGTATCACACTATAATATTGGAAAATAATTATGGATAATTCTCTTAGATGTTTTCTCCTACTTTTATAGATATTAAGCTATACTAGTGTTGGAGGGCTTGATAAAAGTTGCTTTAACTAAAACTCTATAGATAAACAAGAAGTACAACTGCAAGCCTTGAGAGTGACGACCCTGAGTGCATGTCTTTGTCCAAATAGACAAAACAAAGAATCTTGTTGTGAAATTTTATTTTCTCCAGGGTGGGTGTAACTTGATTTTATCGGCTTAATAGATATTTTTTTGTATTTTTCTTCGAGTTAGTTTGACCATCCAGTGTATAAGGCCGTGTCCAACGGTTCGAGCTGGTGCTAGCTCGGAGCCGGCACCAGCACAGTGACATACAATGTTTTGGGAAGGATGCACATGAGAGAAGGGTTTGTTGAAAAGCGTGCGAGACCGGTGCTTGAGTCCACGCTAGCAAGATGGTTTTGGTACTGTTCATCGAGTATAATATGGTATTTGATAGCTCTAAGCTACTCCGTTGGAGAAGGCCTAAGCTATTTAATTTCTTTGGTGTTCTATTTTCAGACGTAAGGTCCGTAACTCACACAAATTTAGTCCACGAATTGTGTCTCTCTCCAACGCGAGTACCTATCGCCCTTTTACAACTTCATTAATTAATGCTTGAACTCCAACCGATGGGTGTTCTTAATCAACATAACAAATGAAGGAAAGGATATGATCCTCGCGATGGAGTAGATGAGATGCACAATCGCCATCTCACGAGATGCACATAACGTACAATATATAATTTTCCTCATCATGAAGACAGTGAAGGAGCTAGGGGGTAAAACGCATTTGCTATCCATATGTCACCTTATTTCCTTCCCCCCCCCCCCCCCCCCCCCCCTTAAATTCTGCTTTACATCTCACCATCCAACAACTATATCAGGCATGCGTGTCTTGGTGGCTCTTGGTGGAACCATCATCTTTTAGTGTTAGGTATAAATCCATCGTGCCAGCGTACAAGTATGAACACTGTTTCTTCAAATCGAGCTTCTTGAGTAGGCATCTCGATCCCCATCAGACAAACCCTAGCTAATTGTACACTGCAAAGGCTGGTGGTTCGTCTCCTTTCCCCTCCACAACAATGGGGTCCATTTCAGTGCGCATGCCATGGCATGGAGAGAGAAAAAGATGTTTGAGAAATGGGAAGTAAGTGAAGAAACATAGAGATAGGGGCTGTGTGGGAAGGCGGTCTCGCTCCTCTCCTGGACCCCTAGAACTTGTGCAGAGAAAAAGATACCTCTCAACTCTCAAGACTTAGCAGAGGTTGATAAGGTAACATGCATGCTTCTCCTATAGGTGATTCGAAATGGCAAGGGAAATAAAGCAACATGTGACTTGAGGTGCCCACTTTACCAACAACATGCATGGGATCTAATACTCTAGGCTAAGCTAAACTACTCATATGGTACAGTTATCTTCACATGCTTTCAGTATAGATTAGTATATTTTGGTGCTAGCTAGCCAGGAGTTGAGCCTCGTTTTTAACAATCCAAACATGCGCGTGTTGTCCCTATTGAAGCGGCATAGGATCCGATCAAGTTCACTGCCGAAGAGACTTACGTACGCCCTGTTTGGAGAGAGTTCAAGAATTTCACATGAAAAAGACATGACTCTTGCGTTCGCGTAACCTAAATAATAACGATATATATAATAATATGTGTCGGTACTACTTGCATGGTGCTGATACATTAAGTCGCCACGTGCCCATGCTATCTGTACATGTACATATACCATACAATAATCACAGGCCTACTAAGCATGCACGTATATATACGTAAGTCTGCCTCAGGATCAGTAACTAGCTGTCAGTGTACATCTCCTAATGTATGTACTGTAGCACATCTGTGCTAAGGATTCTGGTACTTTTCAGCCAGGCGGCCCACAATGTCAGGCGTATTGCAGCGCAGGACGTGCGCTGCACCTTTGTGGAGGCCTTATTCTGTCACCATGCACATCCGGTAGTCGTAAAGAAAAAGTAAAAAAAAAAAGCCCTAGCTAGCTTGGCGCACGAAGCGAAGTAACATGAAGCTTTTCCATGCGACCATGCCAGTCTAATAGACTCAGCAGTGATGATTATATACAGCACAAGCTACTCCCTCCGTCCCAATAAAAAAATTATTTTATAATTATAATTTATCTCAAAAATAAGTTATTCTACTATATTTAGTAGGTGCATTTAAATCAGGATCATTTAACCTTCTTGTTAATCTGCCATAAAATTAGAATGACTTGCTTTTTGGAGATAGAGGGAGTAATTAAGGAGCGAGTTTTATCTACAGACGCCTGTAGCTACCATCACCATCAATATAACATTATGTGTATGTTCACATACTCATTTATCAGTTTGAGTACGTTCGTATACTAATTCTAAGATATTTCAAAGCGAATTGCACGAAAAAATTCAGAAGCAACCCTATTTTTAAAATTTATTATGATTATACCATTATACTAGTGTATAGAAATTAGTATGTCCACGTACTCAAAGTACGCTTACATACTCAACCGACATACCACCCAGATAGTCTAGTATCATCATATACTACATGTACATACTCTTCGTTGGGTGATACACGTCTTCTAACATGAGATATACAGGTGAAGGTAGCTACATACGCATGTAGAAAGGAATTTTTCTATATATATATATATAAAATAATCGCATCTAAAGTAAGTAATAGTTCAGCCGTCTGCTGTAATTTTATAAAGGATTCCTCGATGTTTATTTCCTGAATCACCCCATCGCCATTGAATCTTGTATGTCGTAGTGTTTGTAAAATGAGCAAGGTGGCTCCCGCAAACAACGCGAGAAGCTAGTCTTTTGTTTCAATATTTGGATGTCTTATTATTTTAAAACAAATGGATACAGATAATTTTTTTAGCTATATTGTGTCATTGTAACAAACCAAGATACGATCTATATTTTTTCATCGTGATATTACATGGCATATATTTTTTCATCCAGAGGGTTTGTGACATATCTGTTGCTAAAAAATATTTAATGGAAAAATTTATAGTTTTTAAGATGAATATAATTTTTAGATTTTTTTACTGGTGATATATATTTTTGTTTCAGAGAAATTACTCTTAGAGTTTTAGTAGAAGATCTAGATGGCTAGTTTCAACGTGTAGCCCCATAAGTAATTATTATAATATAATTTTGAGTTTGAATCCAAATATTAATGAACAATGGATGCATCCTCTTTAGTTCTTATAACATCCAAATCTCCTTTTGGTTTATTTGCTGTCCAACCTCCAATTTCTACGGCTACATACATGCATGCATGCTTCTATATTCTCCAACACAAATTGTGTACCAAGCCAACAAATTCATTATTATAGCGGGCAAGGTAGTATAACCTTCTCCTATGTGCTCTTACCATCTATCTCTTTCCTTCTTCTTATCCCAAGGAGCTTTTTCCACTATGTTCAAGTCACCAAAGATGTAATCTTGACTGCTTCTTATACCCAGAAAAGCTAAAACAACATAATTTGTGACGGAAGGAGTATTGGTTATGGAGTTATCTTGGCTTTTACTTCTAATGAATCCATGTATACTAAGATGATAATCTCAACTAAAGAACATAGATCCACTAAGATCTGTGGTCTGGATTATTCTTTTAACCCTTTAATTTTGAATTCTTCACTTTATTACTTTTACTTGGAATGGGTTCTTTGGTTCATTATGGGTTGTCAAATAATCATAAAACATAATAGTGTAGTCGCTTCTCTTTTTTGGTTATGCTGTAATTATTGAACCCTCCCGGCAAATATGATAGCTTTTTAACGCTTCCTTATACAGAAAATAGACAGATTTAAACACCCCCTACATGTTAGCCTATAATCGTGGATCGATTCTAGGTTGTACTCTCCGTCATGACACAACAGAACTGGGAGACCGATTAGGGTTCCAGGTTTAAGAGAGGATGTCCATGGGGGAGTGAGGCGCGGGGGCTAACGGTATGTGCAATATAAAAAAGCAGAGCATTCAAATGAATAAGACAATAAACAATATATGGACAATCTGGATGGTCGCGATTAAAAATTTGGTGGTGGACATTGGTCACCTATAAACTCTTAAAAGTTCATGTGCTTTGAAAATATGTTGAAATATTTTTCATTTCTCTCATAACGATGCAGATACCAATAGATTCTACTGATTTTTTTGTTTTAGAGTAAAAGATACAATTAGTTACAAACACACTAGTTTAGTACTGATTAAGATAAATGGAAAGTTCCATTATTACCTTGCGATTGATTCACACCAACTGATCCTAAAACTAATGGACCCAGAGCTAGATATAAATTATCTGTTAGCTATGGTATAGCTTTGGATAATTAAGCACCGATTGATGCTCGCTTCTATTGATTAGAATTTTTTAATGAAAAACAAACACTACTTTTCTGTTATATAAACCTCGTAGAAAAGTGAGAGCGGAGTTTTGCCGCCTCCTAGCCAATAGCAATTCACGGTGTTGTCATGGTTTTTCCTCCTCTTCTCGTTGTACACAGCGGCCTCGCCCGCAACTTTTCACCGCTTACTGCTTCCTCCTTCCTCGTCAGTCGTCACGGCGTGATAACATTAATTTGCAAAATAATACATATTGATAAAAAAACAAAGCATTTTTTTGTTATTCCACAAAATTATAATCTAATTTGAACTCTTTTTATATATACATATTCCATATTTCAGAGGTATAATCAGATTTGACCTCGTTTTGTCTATAGCAACTAATTAAATAGACATTTTATATGTATGTCCATACGGGTAATACTTCCCTAAGCTCTGAATTTATATTCCAAATGCTTATATTTATTAATAGTAATTGACATATATTATTTGGGTTATACTGGATTTTTTTATCCGTTTACAGAATAGATGATAAGAGATCATAGATGCATAGAGTTGTTCAAATGCATTTTGTTTGACTATTCACGTGGCTCGTTTGGAGTTTAGATGACCACAGAGTAGTATTTCTGCAAGATTTTAAAAAACAGTACTACAGTAACTACCGTACAGTAGCTTCCTACCATTTTGTTTTTTCTTCATCTACATATTTATGGTATAGGGCATGGACTCATTCATGGACCGTTGAATCATCATAAGATTTACCGCTGTGTATTTATTTATTAATACGGTAATTTCTAAACCGATATATCTTTATAAAATCTGACGATACATATGCTTTCTATTTTTTTAGGTTAACATGTTAATTTCTTGGGCTTCCCAGCGATCGTGGTGGCATATTTTAACACTATTGTATTAATGTACTACCTCTGTTCCAAATTAATATTCGTTGTTGACTTTTTTTCATGATCTTTGACCATTAGTCTTATTCAAAAATTTGTCCAAATATACAAACCAATAAGTTATACTTGAAGTATATACAATGATAAAGCAAGCCACATACAAAATAAACGATACTTGTGAAATTTTTTGAATAAGACGAATGGTCAAATGTTAAATGAAAAAGTCATCAACGAATAATAATTTGGAACAGAGGTAGTAATAGATAACCCCTAACCTACTGTTGACGTAAAAAATTGAGCGGTGAATTCTTGCATTGACAACACACGAAGGACCTTGGAGATCTGCTTAACTCCAGTGCAGGATCCGAATCGGTGCGCGTGATGTGCGCAGGTGTGCCAGTCAATTTCACCTGTAATTGACAAGAAAAAGTGAAATACATGAGCTGATAGGCAGTGAAGCCTTCGTGCTCACAGATGTGCGTTCTTTGAATAAACACCACTTAAAATCATCAATTAATAAGCTGATTCATCAAGTACATGTAAGCTCATGGCTAGTTGACATATTTTATCACAGATTAGAATTAACAGACCGGCAACAATCAATCTAGCGTAACTACCAATCGGATTGGACCTAACCAAGACGGCATTGGCAGCAGGGCGATAGATCAAAAGCTACATGTCTAATAATCTAATTATGATGAAAATATAAATTTAGCAAGTCTAAACAAATTATCAGCCATGAGGCCGATTCCCGGTATCCTGATGAGCATAAGTAACTCATCGGCTGTCCAAACATGATTGGTGCAATTGATAATAATTAAGCATAAAATCTATCAGCTTGGGAGCCGATAGAAGCGCTGTTAATCTCTTACTCCATTATAACTAAGCCTATAAGTTGATGAAGCATAAGCTAACATTACCACTATACTCTCTAGATGAAACGACAGCGATGCGCCCAGAAGTTACAATCTAGAGATACCAGCGGCAAGAGATTAATCTAAACTCCATAAACCGATGGATTTATTCGCAGAAAAATCGATCTCAAGAGAACTTAAAGGGGTTGCCGAGATTAAGATGCAATAGACCATTAAAACGATCCATCGTCTATTTCAACAGGATGAATGCTAATTAAAGCGAAATAGTAAAAGGATCAACACTAGGCCTAGAGGAGGAGTGAATAGGCGCAACTGAAGATTATCAAAAATAACTTCGCAAACTGTCAGATGAACCGGAATATCCGGTAGCCACCGGAAATTTCCGTCAAATTACCGGAAATTTCCGCCTGCTACCAGAAATGTCCGGTGAAGACTCGTGAACTAAATCACAAGGTGAATGAGAGCAACAACAACAAATCTATATAAATCAATATGTTGTTATGGAAGTAAATAACCCTCTGGAACCTTTACTTGCAGCTAGCACTTCACAAATATATAGATCGAGACAAAAGGGTGAAATAGCTAGCAAGAACAAGATGAACTAGATGAACACGATGAACAATGATCACAACGAAGACACAAGATTTAACCCGAAGTTCATTTCCACAAAGGAAGCTACGTCTCCGTTGAGGGCCTACGAAAGGCGGGCTTATCAACTCTAAGCCACTTTCCTCCACTTAGTTACCACAATGGCTACATATTTATTCTGATTGGCCCAATGATAGCATCAACCATGCGCTGCTCTCCAATTCACTTGTTCCAAAATCACGTGAAGTCTGTATGCGGTAATCATTGCTCACGTATTTGCATATATATCCTCACGTTCAATCACCGGCCATGTTAATTAAATGGGTAAGCGATCCGACCAGATAATTCTCTTTTTTATATTCACGTGTGAACTCCTGCCGGCTCTAATCTCCATGTATTATCAATAAAATAATCCGGTCATGATGCTAATCAAATTGTTTTCCTTTTTCTTCCCACGTGACTTCACCAACAAGCTTGATCATGATTTCTGCCGATACAGACCAATTGTCGATTACTTCATAAGTCAGATTACATCGGATCTATTGAAAATCCGGTGTCAACACCCGCGTTCTACCATCCTTCTCCTCCATCAATCCAAGCCACCGCCGCCCATCTTCCACATCCGCTTCGTCACTCTGGCGCCAGCTGCCACCCCCCGCCGCCATCCTCTCCCATGCATAACTCTGTTGTGGCTCTCCATCACACCCTACTATGCCATCAAGGGAGAGGCAGAATGGGATAGGGAGGCGAATGGCCAACACAAACCGAGAGCGCGGGAAGCCGACCTTGACACCCAGCGAGGAGTCACATACCTATACGCTGGGAGAGGGTCCATGGCCACCGTTATCCTTGCTATTGTCATGCCACCATGGGAGATGGAATTGGAAAGTTGTCATACTCATGGACACACCATCCAGCCACACACCAAATCTGGACTCGAAGCCAAGCTCACGGAGGAGATGGGCCACCGCGAGAAGGAAGGGAGGCTCACGCCAAATGGGAGGAAGTTTCCATCGTACACCAAATTCTGAAGCATGCGACATTTCAATCTTGTAGCACATCTGGACCAGGGAACACCTGCCAAACCGCCGTGTGGTTGTTGGCCGCATCAGCCATCAAGGGTGGGTGTTGAAGTGTTGCTAGTGCATTCGACTATCCGACGTGGGTGGCGGCGGTGGTGGTGGCAGGACCCAGAGGAAGAGGTGGTCATTGCTGGCAATGGCATTGAGGAATGTGTTTTGTCACGACCGGTTTTAAGGACAAACCAAACGCATCTTTTTGGTATGACCATGACCGATTTCCATGAATAAAGTGACATCATGAATCTTGCATTTCAACTTAAAATAATACAATAGACTTGCAGTGGTTACCATGGTCTAGGCCATGGACTAAGCCATATCCTTTACCATTATTCATCTTATGATTATTCTAATATGTAGATGCAATCTTATTTTATTCAATATCCTATTTCGTATATTTAATGGGGAGCATCACATAGATCGGTTGTTATTGATAATGATCTAATCAGAAGTGCATCCACTAATGGCTAATTCAGAAGCACATATTTGAGTAATGTGGGGGTTTTTTATAATAGCATAAATAGGAATCTAGATGCAATTTAGAGGGTTAGTTTTAATAATAACATATAGGTGGGTAATTTAGATGAAAAATATAGAGTGTTATTTTGTATTATTTTTATAATGGTACATGTGGGTAAATTAGATAAAGACCACGAGGGTTATTTTTATTTTTATAATGGCAGTGGTGAATAATTTAGATACAGGTTTAGAGACTACTTTAGACTATTTATCATAATGGTAGAAGTAGGTATTTTCTTTTCTAAAAATGGAATAGATGTGATGACTATTATTATCACTAATGATTAGGGGTCTACTAAATTGATGGACGTATGGTTTTTGAAATAATTGAAGAATGTATCTCTTTGTCTAGCACACTTGATGATAATTAACATGGATGGAGTCTATAATTAGCAATAGTAAGATACTTCTTTTGGAATATCTTAATTAGACTAAAAAACCCTTGGCTCTTGAAGAAAATTCTTAGGAAAACCATAAGGGTCGGCCATTCAAGGAAAAAAAACTCAAATTGTAAATCTACTAGTAGTAGTGCTGGGATAAGAAGCATTCAATTAATTGCCCTGTATTTTCTTGATAAACACTTAAACAGCCCGTTGTTTTTGTCTGTATATACACACTGGCACGAATACGTTGATTGTCATGTAATTTCTGTGCTAAATCGGGCTACTGTCATTAGAAAATGAATGTATAGTACTAGGATAGCATTGCCCAGCATTCTCATATCCTGTTTAAGCTGACTCAATGCAAGGCCAGCGAACTGGAGCATTTAGGGGGCAGCCTATATGGTCCCTGCAAGCTGAGATCAACACTCTCAGTAACTCTTATCAACTCTGATTGAATGTATGGTCGGTCTTGCTAGCTGACGAGATCGATTTTAAGACTGACAACGTTGTGCACGTTTTTACTAACAACGGCAGGTGACTATTGAAGAGAGATCATGTGCGATGTTTCTGCGTGCCACAGGGGTCACCATTTATATGTCTCTGAAGAAATCAGATCGACCGATGCTGCGATGCAGTTTGTCTTTATGCACTGTTCATAGATGTACTCCCTCGGATGTAGTAGCTTAGTTAGCTTCTACACTATCAGTGAAACACTGAAACAGCTGGTGTAAGATGTGTGTGTGCAACTCATGGCCTGTAGAAATGACAGTAAAATGTTAAGAAATCTTTTGTCATGCTAGAGTGAGGATGCGTAGCTGGAGGGTTCGAATCTCATAGCCATAGCGGATTAAGGGGGAAGTTCATCAAATCAAATATAGTTCAGTCCTGCCTAACACGTCCTTATACTATATACTCCCTCTGTTCCAAATTATACGTGGATTGTTTTGGCTTTTTTAGATACATAGTTTTTTATAATATAGCTAGACATATATAGTATATATATATATGTGGCATAGCAAAAATTACCTGTGTATCTAGAAAATCAAAACGACTTATAATTTAGGATAAAGTGAGTACCATTTTTATAAGGGAAAATTTGCTACGGGACACGTGAAATGACGCTCATTTGCTGAGACACACCGTTGACCGCCTAATAGGCTGAGACACACTGCAATTTTGTGTCAATTTGCTAGAACACACCGTTTCGATTAAAATAACATTTTTTGGCTGGAAAGAAGAGATAACGGTGAGGAAATATCATTTTTGCCCTTGGTCCCACTTGTCGTTTCTTTCTCCTTCCTTCAATGTCACGCTGCTCCTCTTTTCTTTCTCCTTGCTCCCGAGCAGTCTCCTCCTCCGTCGGCCTGTCAAATTCGTGCAGGCACAGCGAGCCTCACTTGAATTCCTCCGTGTCCAAGCTGCTCCCGTTACTCATGTTCTCCACAAGCCACTCATATCGGTGGATCTTGAAGTGTATTGTTCACGGTCAACATTTTCTCGCAGTCAGCTCCGCGATTTGCCCAGCTGCTGGTCTTCTTCTCCGTATGCGCGAGCAATAATCAACCTGTTCTCCTTGGTTAGCAATAATCACCCATGCCATGGCCCGTGCGCGCTGCCGCGGTGGCCGGCGGTGCTCCATGACCCGCACTCGCTGCCGGGGAGCGAAGCGCCGGCGCCGGCGTCGCCACCCCCGCGACGCGCACCGCTCCATGCGCTCGGCGGAGCTCCGGGGCGCGCCGGGCAGCAGGTCCATTGGGTCCATCGACGCCCTGCGCCGCGCGCCGCCCATGCCCGGCGGCCGCACCTCGTAGCACGATGGGGATGGCGAGGCCACCGCGGCCGCGGACTCGGACGCCCGGCTCGCACGCGAAGACGAAGGACGCGTCGTCGAGCCGGCCGCTGAGCGTCCGCGCGCTCGCGTCCGTCAGCGCCGACGGCGTCGGCGACACCTTCTGGCACAGCTCGGCCTTCGCCGGCGCGCGGCCCGACATCGCCGCGTAGCAGCCGCCGCTGCGACGCGCGCCCTGCGCCGCCACCTAATCTTGACGTCGTCCTCGAATGCAAGCTCGGCCACGTGCCGTTGCCCGCTCAGCCGCGCCGACGGAGGAGGAGACTGCTCGGGAGCAAGGAGAAAGAAAAGAGGAGCAACGTGACACTGAAGGAAGGAGAAAGAAATGACAAGTGGGACCAAGGGCAAAAATGACATTTTCTCACCGTTATCTCTCATTCCCAGCCAAAAAATGTCATTTTAATTGAAGTGGTGTGTTCCAGCAAATTGACACAAAACTGCAATGTGTCTCAGCTTATTAGGCGGTCAACGGTGTGTCTCAGCAAATAAGCGCCATTTCGCGTGTCCTATAACAAATTTTCCCTTTTTATAAACAACTCCATACACTATTTTTGAATCAGAAAGGGGTGGGAAAGTGGGTAGCAACTCCACAGTCACATTATTGCCTATATATAGAGCCCTAATGATCTAGGAAACAATAAACACCGGTACACACATATCTATATAGAACATTATAACTATTTTTTTTGTGAAACACCAGTACACACATATATATAACTCTATTTAACATATTTGTCTGCTTCCTATAGCCTTTGATTAAACATTTAAAGGTGAATTTATAATGAGCTGAACGAGACCATACTAGACAGGTCTCATTTTGAGGCCCTGTATGGAACAGAGGACCAGAGTCTTCTCCATTTCCTTTGGGGGTGATGGAACTGTTTCATGTGAATTACAGTTAAAGCTTTGCGCTTTCTAAACGTGTCCGGTTTTCTTCGCACGCAGGACCCCTCTATGAAACTATTGTATCAAAATTTTATTTTTAAAAGGAAAGGCATTGCTAAAGTTAATGAATAGGTTAAAGAGAATCATGTTTTGAAGCTCTTTGCTTGACCAGCAGGGCTAGGGGCGGTCAAGCTGAGCGTGGAGTGATAATAAACTGAGGCATTTATAGGGGGACTGAGCTAAGCTAACGGGTATCTATATAAGCTGTGTTTGTCGCGCACCAAACCAAAAGGCAGAGATTCTTCTCTATTATATGCTAGATCATCTGTCCCGCATATATATCGTATATTAGACGGTAGGATACTTAGGCCGTACGAACGTGGTATAATAAAAATCAAACTTGTCTTAGTAATGCTCATGAATTGTCATACGTAGAGGATAGAAAGTGAAGCACAGGACCACGTACTACTGGCACTAATTCCTGACGCACGGTTTTTGCTAGCAACAGCTGAACCGATTACACAACAATGCTGCATCAGAAGATATCAGACTATGGCAGAGAAGAAGATTGAAACAGAGCAAAATCCAGGAAATCATGTAGGGGTCAGGCATCTGAACAGTTCAGAGAATTTAAGGTTTAACTAAAACTTGAAGAGACTACGGCCCTGTTTAGTTTCAAAAAATTCTCTCTCCAAACTTCACTATTCACATATCACATCAAATCATATCAAATCTCTATCCTCATGCATGAAGCATCAAATGTAGGTAAATAAAAAAACTAATTACATAGTTTTGATGTACACGGCGAGACGAATCTTTTGAGCCTAGTTAGGTCGTGGTAAGACAATGTTTACCACAAACAAACGAAAAGTGTTACAGTGCGCTGCAGTGTCCGATGTGACTTTTTTACCAACTTTTCACCCCCTATTTTCAGAAACTAAACACCCCTACGCGACTTTTGGATTTCACCATCTATCAGAACAGAATTAATATTGATGATGACAAGAGCAGATGAGCAGTCTTGGTTATACGCGCAGCTAGTTAGAAAAGAAATACCTTTTCAAAATGTACTTCCTCCGTTCTTGAATATACGATCAATCTCGAATATATGTCAATTAGGACACCCAAATTAATTAAAAAATGAACTAATTGGGTTGTCTCAAACACCATATAGTATTCGATAACTTAGTTGGGTTAGTGATCGTCAGAGTTTCAACATTTCCGCGGTGCTTGATGTTTTTGTCCGTAACGTGATGGAGCGTTATTGTGCTCTCTATGGCTGAGCGTGTCAACTCTATGTGCTACACGCTAGTACTACTTTGTTCTGATGCAATATAGGACTGGGCCGGGGTTTAATTTCGTACCCTGGAACTCTAAAAAAAGAGTAGTTTCAAACTTTTGCCGCACAAATACCACCGCGACCTGGACATATATAGTACTGGTAACCTGCAGGAACATGCAAATTCCACAAACCCGACGTATACATGTACGCCCACCAACTTTTTTGCAGCTAAAAGCTTCTCCATGGTGCTGCTGCTGCTGATCGTCAAGAAAGCAATCGAGAAGACCGGCGTGCAAGCACGCACTCTTAGACGGGACAAACCCGACGCCTTTGCGCAGACGCGCGCGCACATACATGCACGCTGCATGCATGCTGTATGGAGTAATTCTACACCAGTATCATTTGAACTTTTTGCATGGGAAGATCTGAAGTTTTTCACGTCTTTTTCAGCAGGGAACACATGACTTTAAAGGCCAAAATCATGGCCGGCCGGGGCTCCCTTTGCAAGTACGTACAGGCCCATAGCTACAGCTCGCTTGTTTGCTGCTGCATGCTTCTCGTGCCCACAGGCCTCAAAACCTCAAGAGAGAGCCCCCGTGGTCCAAGGAAGAAAGAGGTGTCAACCGCGGCAGTGAGCAGGGTGCATGGCATATAGCACTGCTCACATTCATGCCGTCACACAGACCCATGCATTGCATGCGCTCTGGAGCAGTGCTAGCTTTTGTCCAAAATCAGCGATAGGAGGACACGTATGTAGTACCACAGTACTTGGGCACACCATCAATTCCAAGCAACACACCACACACACACTGAGGCGTACGTAGACATGCGTACACGCACGTACAAGACCACAAGTGCCATGAATACGACGACTATACGAGCACTTGGCATCATAGGCCTTGTTTAGATGCCAATTTGACACCTTAAATTTGTGAGTTAGGAAATCGAGGCGCACTGTAGCATTTCGTTTGTATGAGTGAAAAATTATCCAAAAATTGATTAATTAGCCTCAAAATGTTCGTCTCGTAGAGTACAACAAAACTGTGCAATTAGTTTTTGATTTTATCTATATTTAATACTACATGCATGCTATGACATTTTGATGTGATGTAAATCTTCTTTTTGTATAGTGAACTTTGGGGGTAGAATTTTGGATGTAAATAAGGCTACAGTACTCCAGAGTATATGGTATACATTCTGGGCCGCGCCAGAGTATATGGTATACATTCTGGGCCGCGCCAGAGACGCGTATCTCTGGCGACATAGCCGGACCCGCTACGTGCGTACTAGTACTAGATGCATTCTGCTCGCATTTATTGGCACCCATGGACAGTTGCAGTAATGCGGCCGGCAGTGACGAGCAGCCGAGCAGGTGCAGGATCGATGCTTGGCATCTTTCAGATAGTCCCGCAGAGGCTTCTAATTCCACACCTGACACATGCATCATGATGTTTAATCTTTTCCTCGCCGCATTGTTTGGTGGTGCACAGACTACAGAGGAGACGCGGCGCAGGCTCTGCAAGCTTGCATGCGAATCGGTAGCGCGACGCGCACATAGTGACCGGAGATGGGGAAGGGGAAGAAGGACGAATGGGCATCGGGCAATGGCGATTGGCGAGAAAGCTAGCAAGCTATAGGAAGCAAAATCTGATGGCGGCCAAAGGGAAGGCCAAGCAGCCTTTTGCTATCATAGAACATGCAAACAAAAGGCGCCTTCTTTTCTCGGAGCGACAGGCGGGCGCTTTTCCTCTATCCCCTCATGCAATGCATCCGATCGATCGATCCCTCCTTGTTGCACCGAATGCATCAATTCATGCATGGTCTGGCCTACTACCCTTTCCGATCTGTCGGTCCGGTCCACCCTTCTGCTGTTGGAACAGATCTGCGCCCAAACATTCTGTAAGCATCACATCGCATAACCCACACAAGTAATAGCAAAATTGTAAGGGTCAATGCAATCACTGCTTACTAGTGCTTCTGCTGCAAATCGCAGTGACAGAAGACTAATTAATTCGTCAGCGGACTGCGGTTAATTAGCTGGCTGTTGGATGAGATCATCCCTAGATCCCTTAGCATTTGCATTACTCGCGTACGACATCCTGATCAATATTCTTGGCCGGGAGACAGAATGCAGTACCGGCCCGTACTAAAGATCGACGAACACCATAATAATGAGATTGTTGGCACGTACAGATCGATCAGTCCTGCAGATTAATGCCTGCATGCATGCCATGCGCTGCTGCACTGCACGGTGATATCACTCCCCCCTGCGTTGCGCATGCATATGCTAGCACGCATCTGCGAATCGAGGGAGAGTAAATTGAATGTACCTAGCTACCGGCAGAAAGCAAAATGTAGTGTTGGTAAATGAATAATGATGGAAACGTACACTAGCAGGCCGGGGTGTACGTGCGCAGCCCTCTGTAACACCAAAAATGCTCAATTTAAAATTTTTGGTATTTAAATAATTAACTAGAGCTTGCTCCTATTTATTATAGGCTAAATAATAAATTTCTAAATTTAGAATCAAATATAAGTGATAGAAACATTTATTGTTGCATTCATGCTGCTGCATTTATTTTTGTATTGCTTGTGATTCAAACAAGAATTTAAATTTATTTAAATTCAAATTTGAATCACCTTGTTTGGAGCTCTAGAAAAGTTGTTAGGCCCCTGGTTCGTTTCTGCCCCCTGAACTTTTCTTCCGGTTCACTTTTGCCCCCTCTTCTTTTTCTCTCGTTCGGCCCGTCATCACCCCGGCCGAGCCCCCTTCTCTCTTTCTTCCCCTTCCCCTGGCCCAGCCGGCCCCGAGCCGGCCCAGCAGCCGCGGCCCAACCTCCTCCTTCCGGCCCAACTCGCCGCTCCCGCTTTCTTTCCCTCTCTCTCTCACTGCCAGCGCGGCCCCGCGCGTCAGCGTCTCCCTCCCCTTTCCTTTCACCGGCGCCGCTAATGCCGCGGCCGAGCGCCCCTACCGCGGCAGGGCCCGCACGCCGAGGCCGCCCCCACCGTGCCTTCTTAACCCGGCCCGTCCGCCGCTCCGCTCCCCTCACCCCATCGCCCCAACCCTAGCGCTGCCCTCTCCTCTCTGCAGAAGCGTAGCGCCGCCGCCTTTGCCACCTTGGAGCCAAGCCGCCATCGATCTCCGCCGCCGTCGTCGATTGCTCGACGGGCACTCGACCAGGTGCCTCGCAAGAAGGTAACGAGCGTGTCCAAACCATCCACAACCCTATTCCTGCTTTGAGTAGAGCCTAATTGCTCGTCGTTCTCTGCTCAGGCCGCCGGGTCCGCTTTGCCTCGTCGGCCACCGCCTCCGTTGCCCCGCCGACGTCGCGATCCCTCTTGGTGAGCTCCTCATTCTCTCCAGGTGCTGTAGGACCAAACTACGTCTTCAACCGAGCCCCGTAGCACCTACTCCGACCTCACCGGAGCTCCACCTCCGCCGGCCATCGTCGCGCACCCCTAGGCCTCCTCCTACCTCGACATGGACCCCCTGAGTAGACTCGTCGTCTTCCCCTGAGGCCGTAGCACCAAACCCCATCCCATATGGCGCACCCGAGCCCCAGATCGGCCCTGCTCCGGCGATCCTCCGCCGCGGGAGCCGGCGGCGCCGCCATCCCCATCCCCGCCGGCGACCCCCATCTGCCCCTTTCACCTCTGGCCATCGGATCCCGATCCAACGGCGCAGATCCAGTTCGCCCCAAGTCAAACCCAGCACTGACCGGTCAGCTCTGGCCGTTTTGCATAAGAGTCCCCCTGTTTTCCTCAAATCAACCCGCGGTCCATCCCAGTTCAAAAGTAATTGCAGATAGGTCCTGTTTTCTTCGTTTAAGCCCCTGAGTTTTTGAAAAATAGAACCCGCGGTCCAGCTCGCGTAGTTTTATACGTTAGCCCCTGGCGGCTACTGTTAATTACGTATAGGTCCCTGGTTTTTCGCAGTTAGGTCCCTGGAAGCTTTAAAACCTCACCAGCAAGTCCATGAACCTTAGAAACGCTATAATTTTCACGTTTTAGCTCCGATTAGTGTGATTCTCGCGCTCATATGTTCGTAGCAAAGCGTAGAATATTTATAGCTCCTGTTCTTGTACTGTTTTCACTATTTGGTGTACTGTTCTAATAGAGTTAATTTTGTTTGCATGTAATGATTGCTATGGATGCTTGCGTGATGAACGTGTCCAGTCGGCGAGCCCGTAGCTTTGGACTTCGAGTACGTTGAGGACATTCCAGAGCAGGACTCGCAGCAGCAGCCGTACTCCGAGGAAGGCAAGTTATAGCACGGACAATCCTTGCTACCTACTCACTCTTTTAATACACTGTTCATTACATACGCATGTGTCTAATACTGTTTACCTTTAAGGTTGTACCTAGCATTTCTTTCCATGTCCTTGTATTCCTATGGGTTTTTGCATACGGGTAGTATTTTGCTAGGCGCAACTACTGTCACCTTTACTTAACTGTTAAACTTGTATTAATGGTCCACTTCAACCTTAATGTTAAAACTTACTTTTTAGCAACTTGGATCAGGGAGCTGAGGCTTGTGTGTTTTGCCTGGCCCCAGTGTCTCTCCCTAAGGACTGGTTCGTAAAAGCGGCAACCTGGGAGCCTGTCGCCGCCGCCAGAACTATAATGGCTCTGGTCTTGGTTGAGTAGCTTGTACGTCTCTAGCTTGGCAGTGGTTACCGAGTGGCCTACGGCATTGTAGGAGGCAAGGCGCGAGGTGTTTTCGTATTCCACCGAGGACGGTAGCCCCGTCGGCTAGGTCCCGTTAGACCCAGTCCCGTGTTGGGAGCCCCCGTGAGTGCGGGAGCTCCGCACGTTGCGCCATTTACTTGTTGGCATGATTTGCCGGCGCGTGGACGCCATTGACCCCCTCACGTTGCGCCCTGAGGGTCAGTCAATCTCGGTGCCTACGTTCTCACCACCTTGTAGTACTCCAGCGGCTACTGTCTTGCTAGGGTGTCTTGTGAAAGCCTCGTAGCGTCCCTATGCAGTCACACCTCAGAAGTGTCGATGTGCGTGGTTGGGTGCAAAGTTCTTCTGAACTTTTACGCGACTGGTGGGAAAAGGGCGAAACCTCTGCAGAGTGTACGATCTATCATGATAGCCCGGCTCAGGGTCACGAGCGGCCTGGATCCTTTTATGATTAGAAGATGATATTTATTACTGCTTAATGTTGACATACATTAATTAATTTGGGATACAACTGGGATTCATCTAATGTAGTAGTTATGATTAAAATGAACCAACTAAAAGTGCTAATGCAGTTAAGCCAGAGTCAAGCCTCTTTTGCCTCATCACCCGTGCTATACTTGCTAAGTAATTCTGTTACTTACACTTGTTGTTATTATTATTTTTGGGCAAAATCCCGGACGGGTAACAGATTGGAGTCAGGCTGATTATGCTGTGGAGTTTCCAGAGGACTTGCCGTACTTCTGAGCTCGCGTTCTCCCAGTCAGAGTCCCTGTGGGATTGCGGCTACGCTAGAGAGATGTATTAGTCTTCCGCTGTCCATGATTTTATTTCTGAAGCACTCTGATGTAAACGCTACGCTATCATGAGATTAATAAAGCATTGTACTCTGAATTTTACCATATTCGTTCGCTGTATGTGTCTGTGGACTTCCTGGGCACACATATGGCCGCATTCGGGTTTTGTGTAAATCCGGGTGTGACAGATTGGTATCAGAGCCGTGCTGACTGTAGGAACGCAGCCTAGATAGTACGGATGACAAATTACTAGGAGACCCCCATGTTTTGAATTAAAAAAAAACTAACAGTCGAGTCTTGTGTGAGTTTATGTCTTTAAATGCTTGTACTTATTGTTATTATGCATATGTTTGATTCGGTTCTTTGTAATGATTGTGATGGGCGTAGACACCTGTCTGCAACCATCTAGATGTTGGAATAAGGCTTAAGGACTTTATTGTTTAGATAGCAAGGGGATATATATATTTTTCTCGTACTAATCAACTGACATCTGACCTTTGTGATTATAGATGGCTAACCCCAGGGGCAATGCGGGCGGTCAGCCTCCGAACCAGAACCCGCCCCCGAACCTGAATCCGAATCATCACATCCCCACCATTGAGCAGCTAATGTATGCTCAAGTTCAGATGATGCAGCAGATGGCTGAGACCATGAGGCTGATCCAGCAGAACCAACACAATTCACATCCTCAGGCAGCTGCTCCGCCCAGAGACAAGAGGGGCGAATTTCTGAAGGGACGCCCGCCGACTTTCAGCAAGGCCAGCGACCCCCTTGAGGCAGATGATTGGCTCAAGGCAGTGGAGAGACAGTTGGACATCGCCCAGTGCGATGACAGAGAGAAGGTGCTGTACGCCGGAGGGCAGCTTCAGGGGTCGGCGTTGGATTGGTGGGATTCGTACCAGTCCTCACGCCCGGCCGGTACTCAGATCATCTGGCAGCAGTTCTGCAGCAGCTTTCGTGCACACCACGTGCCGGAGGCTTTGATGGTTCTGAAGAAGAAGGAGTTCCTAGCACTTAAGCAGGAAGGGATGAGTGTCACGGCTTATCGTGACAAGTTCGTCGCGTTGGCCCGTTACGCTCCAGAAGATGTGGCCACCGACCAGAAGAAGCAGGCCAGGTTCCGTGACGGTCTGCAGGATGCTTTACAGTACCAGCTGATGTGCACCAAGTTCCCGACCTTTCACGAGCTGGTGGACGGCGCTCTGATGTTGGAGCACAACCGCCGTGAGATGGAGGACAAGAAGAGGAAGCTCCAGGGACAGCAGGTGGGCAGTAGCAGTCGTCCTCGCTTCGCACCTCCACAGAGTCAGCAGGTGGGAGGCCAGCAGCGCTTCCAGGGCCAGTCCGGCATGCTCAGTCGTGGCCAGTACCAGCAGCAGCGTCCTCAGTTTCCTCGGGCGCCACAGCAGCAGCGTCCTCAGGGTCAGCCACGGATGGGTCCAGTTCAGCGCAGCCAGGTGCCACCCAGACCAGTTCAGCGTCCGGGTCCAGTCAGTCCCGCAGTGACAGGGCAGAAGTGCTACTACTGTGACGAGCCCGGGCACTATGCCAATGCTTGTCCTCGTAGAGTTCAGGGTGTTCCCGGTCAGAGCAGCGCACAGAGAGTTGGGCAGCCGCTGGGTCAGCAGCAGGGAGGTCGTGCTCCGCAGACTCCTGTTCGGGGCAAGCTCAACCACACCGGAGCAGAGACAGCAGAGGCATCCACTGATGTCGTCGTGGGTACGTTCCTCGTCAATTCGACCCCCGCCACTGTTTTATTTGATTCCGGAGCTTCGCATGCTTTCATTTCTGCTGCTTTTGTGAAGAAGAATTTATTAGCCCTGAAACCCATGAAGAACACTATGCTAGTAAGCTCACCGGGGGGTGAGCAACGGGCCACTCTACGGTGCCCCCATGTTCCCATCATAATAAGGGGGGTAGAGTTCAAGGCAGGTCCGATAGTCCTGGAGACCCTTGGATTTGATATGATCCTGGGTTTGAGCTGGATGACCAGATATGATGCAGTGATCCGGTGTGCTACGAGGACCATCCAGCTGACAGCAGAGTCCGGTGACAAGGTGGAGTATCAGGCAGTCAGTTCCTCAGAGCAAGGCCAAGCCAATCAAGCTGAAGGGACGACAATCGAAGATATCAGAGTGGTGAGCCAGTTCCCGGATGTGTTCCCTGACGAGTTGCCAGGTATGCCTCCAGAACGAGATGTTGAATTCATTATTGAACTAAAACCTGGCACTGCACCTATAGCCAAGAGACCGTATAGGATGGGAGCGAAGGAGCTGGAAAAGCTCAAGAAGGAGTTGGACGAGTTGTTGGCCAAGGGGTACATTCGTCCGAGTGCTTCGCCGTGGGGAGCACCGGTATTGTTCGTCGACAAGAAGGATGGCACTCAGAGGTTGTGCGTGGACTATCGAGCCCTCAACGAAGTGACCATCAAGAACAAGTACCCGCTGCCAAGGATTGATGATCTGTTCGATCAGCTGAGAGGAGCTTGTGTGTTCTCCAAGATAGATCTTCGATCGGGTTATTATCAGATGAAGATCCGACCGTCGGATATTCCCAAGATCACTTTCACTACTCGGTACGGGTTGTATGAGTTCACAGTCATGTCCTTTGGGCTGACGAATGCTCCTGCATACTTCATGTACCTAATGAACAGCGTGTTCATGGATTATCTGGACAAGTTCGTGGTGGTGTTTATTGACGACATTCTGATCTTCTCCAAGACTGAAGAGGAACATGAAGAACATCTGAGATTGGTGCTGCAGAGACTCCAGGAACATCAGTTGTATGCCAAGCTAAGCAAGTGTGAGTTCTGGCTGAAGGAAGTGGCATTTCTGGGACACGTGTTGTCCAATGGAGGAGTGGCAGTTGATCCGAAGAAAGTCAGCGATGTATTGAGCTGAAATCCGCCACGGGATGTGAGCGAGATCAGGAGTTTCCTTGGGATGGCCGGATACTACAGACGGTTCATTGAAGGATTCTCCAAGATTGCTAAGCCGCTGACTGCTTTGCTAGAGAAGAATGCCGCGTTCGTGTGGACAGAGGCGTGCCAAGTCAGCTTCGAAGAGTTGAAGAAGAGGTTGACTACAGCCCCAGTGCTAGTATTGCTAGATTTGGCTAAGAGTTTCTCCATCTACTGCGATGCATCCCGTCTAGGACTGGGTTGCGTCCTTATGCAGGAGGGCAGAGTCGTGTCTTATGCGTCCCGGCAGCTGAGGAAGCATGAGCAGAACTATCCGACGCACGACTTGGAGTTGGCAGCTGTGGTACATGCCCTAAAGATCTGGAGACATTACTTGATTGGGCACAGGTGTGATATCTACACTGATCATAAGAGCCTCAAGTATGTCTTCACTCAGACAGATCTGAACATGAGACAGCGCAGATGGTTGGAACTGATCAAGGATTATGATCTGGAGATCCACTATCACCCAGGGAAGGCCAACTTGGTGGCAGATGCTCTGAGCAGGAGAAGCTATGTGAACAGGATTACTGGTCATTGTTTGCCTGAAGAACTCAGTCGAGAGCTTGAGAAGATGAGTCTGGGATTCGTCACCAGCATCACAGAGATGGCAGTGGAGCCCACACTCGAGCAGGAGATCCGGAGAGGACAACTGCAGGATGAAAAGATCAGAGAGATTGTGGGGAATGTTGCTCTGGGAAAGGCCCCTGGATTCCGAGTTGATGATCAGGGAACTCTATGGCATGGAAAGAGGATATGTGTGCCGGACATAGCGCAGATCAGAGAGATGATTCTGAGAGAGGCACATGACTCAGCTTATTCGATCCACCCAGGCAGCACTAAGATGTATCAGGACATTAAGGAGAGATTCTGGTGGTACGGATTGAAACGTGATGTGGCGACTCACGTGGCATTGTGCGACACATGTCAGCGAGTCAAGGCAGAACATTAGAGGCCCGCTGGATTGCTTCAGCCGTTGAAGATCCTGGAGTGGAAATGGGAAGAAGTTGGCATGGACTTCATCACTGGTCTGCCCCGCACTCAGAGAGGATTTGACTCCATTTGGGTGATTGTTGATCGTCTGACCAAGGTGGCCCACTTTCTGCCAGTGAAGACCACCTACACAGGCGCCAGACTAGCAGAGTTGTACATGGAGCGGATTGTGTGCTTACACGGGGTGCCGAAGAAGATTGTGTCAGATCGTGGTACTCAGTTCACCTCACACTTCTGGCGGAAATTACATGAGTCTATGGACACGAAGTTGCACTTCAGCTCAGCTTATCACCCACAGACAGATGGTCAAACAGAACGGACCAATCAGATACTGGAGGATATGTTGAGGGCTTGTGCATTGCAGTACGGTGTCAGCTGGGATAAGAGTTTGCCGTATGCAGAGTTCTCCTACAATAACAGCTACCAGAAGAGTCTGCAGATGGCACCGTTCGAGGCATTGTATGGCAGGAAGTGCCGGACCCCATTGTTCTGGAATCAGACTGGAGAGAGTCACGTCTTTGGTCCAGAAATACTCAGAGATGCAGAGCGGCAGGTGCAGGTGATCAGAGAGAACCTGAAGGTGGCCCAGTCCAGGCAGAAGAGTTACGCCGATGTCAGACGGAGGGACCTCAGCTTCAGAGTTGATGATTTTGTGTACCTTAAGGTGTCACCCATGAGAGGAGTAAAGCGGTTCAATGTCAAAGGCAAGTTGGCGCCTCGTTACATCGGGCCGTTCAGGATACAGGAACGGATGGGCGAAGTGGCATATCGGCTAGATCTGCCTGAGAGACTAGCCGGAGTACACGATGTGTTCCATGTGTCCCAGTTGAAGAAGTGCTTGCGGGTGCCAGAAGAGCAGATCCCGATTGATGAGTTGAATGTTCAGGAGGACCTCACATACGAGGAGTATCTGATCAGAATCCTGGAGGTGTCAGAAAGAGTGTTGAGGAACAAGACCATTCGGATGTGCAAGGTGCAGTGGAGCCGGCATTCAGCAGATGAAGCGACTTGGGAGCGGGAAGAAGACCTCAAGTCCGAGTACCCACAACTCTTCGCTTCTACATCCGAATCTCGAGGACGAGATTCACCTTAAGGGGGGTAGGTTCGTTTCTGCCCCCTGAACTTTTCTTCCGGTTCACTTTTGCCCCCTCTTCTTTTTCTCTCGTTCGGCCCGTCATCACCCCGGCCCAGCCCCCTTCTCTCTTTCTTCCCCTTCCCCTGGCCCAGCCGGCCCCGAGCCGGCCCAGCAGCCGCGGCCCAACCTCCTCCTTCCGGCCCAACTCGCCGCTCCCGCTTTCTTTCCCTCTCTCTCTCACTGCCAGCGTGGCCCCGCGCGTCAGCGTCTCCCTCCCCTTTCCTTTCACCGGCGCCGCTAATGGCGCGGCCGAGCGCCCCTACCACGGCAGGGCCCGCACGCAGAGGCCGCCCCCACCGTGCCTTCTTAACCCGGCCCGTCCGCCGCTCCGCTCCCCTCACCCCATCGCCCCAACCCTAGCGCCGCCCTCTCCTCTCTGCAGAAGCGTAGCGCCGCCGCCTTTGCCACCTCGAAGCCAAGCCGCCATCGATCTCCGCCACCGTCGTCGATTGCTCGACGGGCACTCGACCAGGTGCCTCGCAAGAAGGTAACGAGCGTGTCCAAACCATCCACAACCCTATTCCTGCTTTGAGTAGAGCCTAATTGCTCGTCGTTCTCTGCTCAGGCCGCCGGGTCCGCTTTGCCTCGTCGGCCACCGCCTCCGT
This sequence comes from Echinochloa phyllopogon, assembly GCA_033239725.1. NCBI lineage: Eukaryota > Viridiplantae > Streptophyta > Magnoliopsida > Poales > Poaceae > Echinochloa > Echinochloa phyllopogon. The sequence continues at coordinate 50,769,081 of BTCW01000010.1, forward strand.
TGCCCCGCCGACGTCGCGATCCCTCTTGGTGAGCTCCTCATTCTCTCCAGGTGCTGTAGGACCAAACTACGTCTTCAACCGAGCCCCGTAGCACCTACTCCGACCTCACCGGAGCTCCACCTCCGCCGGCCATCGTCGCGCACCCCTAGGCCTCCTCCTACCTCGACATGGACCCCCTGAGTAGACTCGCCGTCTTCCCCTGAGGCCGTAGCACCAAACCCCATCCCATATGGCGCACCCGAGCCCCAGATCGGCCCTGCTCCGGCGATCCTCCGCCGCGGGAGCCGGCGGCGCCGCCATCCCCATCCCCGCCGGCGACCCCCATCTGCCCCTTTCACCTCTGGCCATCGGATCCCGATCCAACGGCGCAGATCCAGTTCGCCCCAAGTCAAACCCAGCACTGACCGGTCAGCTCTGGCCGTTTTGCATAAGAGTCCCCCTGTTTTCCTCAAATCAACCCGCGGTCCATCCCAGTTCAAAAGTAATTGCAGATAGGTCCTGTTTTCTTCGTTTAAGCCCCTGAGTTTTTGAAAAATAGAACCCGCGGTCCAGCTCGCGTAGTTTTATACGTTAGCCCCTGGCGGCTACTGTTAATTACGTATAGGTCCCTGGTTTTTCGCAGTTAGGTCCCTGGAAGCTTTAAAACCTCACCAGCAAGTCCATGAACCTTAGAAACGCTATAATTTTCACGTTTTAGCTCCGATTAGTGTGATTCTCGCGCTCATATGTTCGTAGCAAAGCGTAGAATATTTATAGCTCCTGTTCTTGTACTGTTTTCACTATTTGGTGTACTGTTCTAATAGAGTTAATTTTGTTTGCATGTAATGATTGCTATGGATGCTTGCGTGATGAACGTGTCCAGTCGGCGAGCCCGTAGCTTTGGACTTCGAGTACGTTGAGGACATTCCAGAGCAGGACTCGCAGCAGCGGCCGTACTCCGAGGAAGGCAAGTTATAGCACGGACAATCCTTGCTACCTACTCACTCTTTTAATACACTGTTCATTACATACGCATGTGTCTAATACTGTTTACCTTTAAGGTTGTACCTAGCATTTCTTTCCCTGTCCTTGTATTCCTATGGGTTTTTGCATACGGGTAGTATTTTGCTAGGCGCAACTACTGTCACCTTTACTTAACTGTTAAACTTGTATTAATGGTCCACTTCAACCTTAATGTTAAAACTTGCTTTTTAGCAACTTGGATCAGGGAGCTGGGGCTTGTGTGTTTTGCCTGGCCCCAGTGTCTCTCCCTAAGGACTGGTTCGTAAAAGCGGCAACCTGGGAGCCTGTCGCCGCCGCCAGAACTATAATGGCTCTGGTCTTGGTTGAGTAGCTTGTACGTCTCTAGCTTGGCAGTGGTTACCGAGTGGCCTACGGCATTGTAGGAGGCAAGGCGCGAGGTGTTTTCGTATTCCACCGAGGACGGTAGCCCCGTCAGCTAGGTCCCGTTAGACCCAGTCCCGTGTTGGGAGCCCCCGTGAGTGCGGGAGCTCCGCACGTTGCGCCATTTACTTGTTGGCATGATTTGCCGGCGCGTGGACGCCATTGACCCCCTCACGTTGCGCCCTGAGGGTCAGTCAATCTCGGTGCCTACGTTCTCACCACCTTGTAGTACTCCAGCGGCTACTGTCTTGCTAGGGTGTCTTGTGAAAGCCTCGTAGCGTCCCTATGCAGTCACACCTCGGAAGTGTCGATGTGCGTGGTTGGGTGCAAAGTTCTTCTAAACTTTTACGCGACTGGTGGGAAAAGGGCGAAACCTCTGCAGAGTGTACGATCTATCATGATAGCCCGGCTCAGGGTCACGAGCGGCCTGGATCCTTTTATGATTAGAAGATGATATTTATTACTGCTTAATGTTGACATACATTAATTAATTTGGGATACAACTGGGATTCATCTAATGTAGTAGTTATGATTAAAATGAACCAACTAAAAGTGCTAATGCAGTTAAGCCAGAGTCAAGCCTCTTTTGCCTCATCACCCGTGCTATACTTGCTAAGTAATTCTGTTACTTACACTTGTTGTTATTATTATTTTTGGGCAAAATCCCGGACGGGTAACAGATTGGAGTCAGGCTGATTATGCTGTGGAGTTTCCAGAGGACTTGCCGTACTTCTGAGCTCGCGTTCTCCCAGTCAAAGTCCCTGTGGGATTGCGGCTACGCTAGATGTCGCACCCGGATTTCCACAAAAACCCGAATGTGGCCATATGTGTGCCCAGGAAGTCCACAGACACATATAGCGAACAAATATGGTAAAAATTCAAAGTACAATGCTTCATTTATTCAACATAAAGTAGCGATTACATCAGAGGGCTTCAAAAATGAATACATGAACAGCGGAAGACTAATGACATCTCTCTAAGTGTAGCCGCAATCCCACAGGGACTCTGACTGGGAGAACGCCAGCTCAGAAGTATGGCAAGTCCTCAGGAAACTCCACCTCATAGTTAGCCTGACTCCAATCTGTTACCCGTCCGGGATTTTGCCCAAAAATAGTAAATACAACAAGTGTAAGTAATGGAAATTACTTAGCAAGTATAGCACGGGTTATGAAGGCTCAAAAAGGCTAGACACTGGCTTAACTGCATTAGCACTTTTAGTTGGTTCGTTTTAACTTTATCCAAGTTACTACAAGTGAATGAGAACCCCGTTGTACCCCAATTAACGGTGTAAGTGACATTAAACATGAATAACTACCATATTCTAATAAAAAAGGATCCAGGCCGCTCATGACCCTGAGCAAGGCTATCATGATAGATCGTACACTCTGCAGAGGTTTCGCCCTTTACCCACCAGTCGCGTAAAAGTTCAAAGGAACTTTGCACCCAACCACGCACATCAACACTTCCGAGGTGTGATTGCATAGGGACGCTACGAGGCTTTCACAAGACACCCTAACAAGATAGTAGCCGCTGCAGTAATACAAGGTGGTGAGTCCTTAGGCACCGAGATCGACGTACGCCCACGGAGTCACACCATGAGGGGGTCGATGGCGTCCAGAGCGCGGGTATCCACCCCAACAATGCGCAACGTGCGGAGTTCTCAATCGCTGAGACTCCCAACACGGGACTGGGTCTAACGAGACCTAGCCGACAGGGCTACCGTCCTCGGTGGAATCGGGAAAACACCTCGTGCCTTGCCTCCCACAACGCCGCTGGCCCCTCGGTAACCACTATCAAGCTAGAGCCGTACAAGCTACTTGACCGAGACCAGAGCCATTATAGTTCCGGCGGTGGCGACAGGCTCCTGGGTTGCCGCTTTAAGAACCGGTCCTTAGAGGGAGACACTAGAACAAAGCACACAGCACATGCTCTAGCTCCCTAGTCCATGTTGCTAAAAAGCAAGTTTTAATATTAAGGTTGAAGTGGACCATTAATACAAGTTTAACAGTTAAATAAAGGTGACAGTAGTTGCGCCTAGCAAAGTTCTACCCATATGCAATAAACCCAAGGTAAACAAGGATAGGATAATGAAAAACTAGGTACAACCTTAAAGGTAAAACAATTTAGACACATGCATGTATGAAATAATGTATTACAAGTGTGTAGGTAGCAAGGATTGTCCGTGCTATAACTTGCCTCAAATCCATTATACAGCTGCTCAGACTCTTCAATTCTTGATCTTGAATCTCTCGAATGACCTTCCTCTACTCGCAGAAATCATCGAGCACACAAGTAGCTAAACAAGCAAACAAACAATTTACAACTAAGAACAATACACCAATCAAATAAAAAGCTTTAAAAGAGCGCGCTAAAGGATAGTGCTTGGTTCTATGGTCACGTGAGCGCAAGAATCACTCTAATCGGAGCTAAAACAAGGAAGATATGGCCTGATCAATTCTCGTCACCATCTGACACAGTCTGATTGTTTATTTTATATCTCGAGTTCTAGACATCCGATTAATGTGATTCCAATTGGGTTAGCTTCATAATTTGATAACCTATCTTCTGAAAAAATATCACGATTTTAGGAGCTACTGTACAGAAACGACACATGATTTAGTGGACCTTTAAGAATCTGTTTTTGAGGGTGAAAATCTGTGCAGAAATCTGTTTAAATATTTTCGACTTAGTTACAGCCAGATTTTGACCCGACGTCTTCAATGAAAGTTGTAGGAAAGTTTCTGTAGATATCCAAAATGTATTTATTTGCTGGATTTGGTTAAAGGGATCAAAAGTTATGGTCAAAACGGTAAGCAGCTTAGGAATCTAGTCGAATTTTCAGAAAATGTTGGAAACTATGGACTAAACAAGATTTCCGGCACTTAAAGCTAGCAAGGACTTTTCTACGAAAGAGTATATACTAAACGAATATGATAGAAAATTACAAGATTCGCTGAGGGTCTTACTGAAAATCCATGAAGCCAGAGACGACGGAAGGTTCGGCGCGACGACGAGATGAAGAATAGGCACCTGTGGAAGATATGGTGGAAGAAGACTACCTTAGGGATTCCCATTCAAGGGGCCTCCCTGTAAAGGAGTCGATGGTGGTGTGCCTTTTCTGGAGAAGAGGTGGTTTGTATATATAGCGAGAAAACCTCTCACCTCCACGTCCATTAGCAATATGGGACTAAAACATGGTTTAGCCTCTTTCAATGCTAATAGGCTTTTAGAGACACTAATGGGCTTTGAAATTCGGCCCAACAAAGTGATGGGATGGATTTGGGCTAAAATTGGGTCAACTCTGGGCCAGGGCTGGTATACTAAGATTTAAGGTGATTTAATTTTCGGAATAATTAATTTCCTGGTTATAAAATAATTCTAGATAAGTCTAGAATTCATATTTGAACCAAGAAAAATACTCCAAAAATTCCAAAAATCCTAGGAAAAATCCTAGAGATAGATTTGGACATGAGGAACCCAAATAATGTATTTGGAACTCATGAAAATAATTTTTGATTATTCTAAAAATTAGAATATGCTCTAGGAAAATGAGAATAAATTTCAGATAAATCTAGAAAAATTCCCATTAGGCTTCTAAACACATTTTTGAAAATTCTACACACATAAAACCACTAAATGCAAATGCAAGGCACTCAATATTAATCCTATATTATTTTAGAAAACAAAATTTTCCTATACTAAATTCCCTGTTAATTATATAAAGCTTGGAAAATTTTAGGAAATTGAGAAAATCATTATATTAATTATGCTAACAAATCACATCCTAAAATCCAAAAATTTTGGGGTGTGACAAACTACCCCCCTTAAACTGAATCTCATCCCGAGATTCGCACAGGCTAGAGATCAAGGAAGAGAATGGAACAACAAGATTCTAGAAGGGAATTGGATCCATCCTCTTCGTCTTGTTTGTTGATGCAGTTGTGACGTTTCTACTTTGGATCTTCTTCAGCATCGTTTCTTCGTTGCAGAGATCGCCTTCTTGTTTCCTTCTTAATGTTCTTCATTTGATTCATGGGAATAGATAGCAAGAAGAACAAGGATATATGGGGAAAAAGAGAGAGAGAGCCCAACTACGCAATCAATACAAAGAAGCAAATCAAACAAAGGCATAATAACAGGCATTACGAGCACACTCAACCAAAGTTAACCATACCAAAATTTAAACGAAGCTAAACGTTGTTAGTAAGGGGGAATCCTCCTAGGTATGGATACAGGGCAAATCTTCAAACTTCTTCACACAAGCATTCTTCCGCTTGACGCCGAATTCCTGGTTGTAGTGGCAATGAGTGACGTCATCTTGTTCTCTAAAACCGCTCAGGCTTGAACCTCTTGTAATAGACTAGTATCTTTGTTCTTCAAGTGAATTGGGAATCGTGATCGTGATGATATACAAATTTCAAGGAGGGGGTGAATGATCAAGGTAAATGAAAAGACAAGGAGTTAAATAGACAAGAATTTAAAAATTAGCAATTTATCAAGCCAAGGTGGAGGTAAATAATCAGAAGTCAAGGATGAGAAGTAAATTATCAAGGAGAGGATAAAACATCTAAGGATATAATGACCAAAGAGAAATTGTCAAGGAGGGGAAAATGCTCAAGGATAGAACTTTTTATGAATCAAAATCTCAAGGATTGAGAAAGCAAGGGTTATATGACAAAATGAACCTTAATGGATGGCCAGTACTATCTAGGCTGCGGTCCTACAGTCAGCATAGCTCTGATACCAATCTGTCGCACCCGGATTTCCACAAAAACCCGAATGTGGCCATATGTGTGCCCAGGAAGTCCACAGACACATATAGCGAACAAATATGGTAAAAATTCAGAGTACAATGCTTCATTTATTCAACATAAAGTAGCGATTACATCAGAGGGCTTCAAAAATGAATACATGGACAGTGGAAGACTAATGACATCTCTCTAAGTGTAGCCGCAATCCCACAGGGACTCTGACTGGGAGAACGCCAGCTCAGAAGTATGGCAAGTCCTCAGGAAACTCCACCTCATAGTTAGCCTGACTCCAATCTGTTACCCGTCCGGGATTTTGCCCAAAAATAGTAAATACAACAAGTGTAAGTAATGGAAATTACTTAGCAAGTATAGCACGGGTTATGAAGGCTCAAAAAGGCTAGACACTGGCTTAACTGCATTAGCACTTTTAGTTGGTTCGTTTTAACTTTATCCAAGTTACTACAAGTGAATGAGAACCCCGTTGTACCCCAATTAACGGTGTAAGTGACATTAAACATGAATAAATACCATATTCTAATCAAAAAGGATCCAGGCCGCTCATGACCCTGAGCAAGGCTATCATGATAGATCGTACACTCTGCAGAGGTTTCGCCCTTTACCCACCAATCGCGTAAAAGTTCAAAGGAACTTTGCACCCAACCACGCACATCAACACTTCCGAGGTGTGATTGCATAGGGACGCTACGAGGCTTTCACAAGACACCCTAACAAGATAGTAGCCGCTGCAGTAATACAAGGTGGTGAGTCCTTAGGCACCGAGATCGACGTACGCCCACGAAGTCACACCATGAGGGGGTCGATGGCGTCCAGAGCGCGGGTATCCACCCCAACAATGCGCAACGTGCGGAGTTCTCAATCGCTGAGACTCCCAACACGGGACTGGGTCTAACGAGACCTAGCCGACAGGGCTACCGTCCTCGGTGGAATCGGGAAAACACCTCGTGCCTTGCCTCCCACAACGCCGCTGGCCCCTCGGTAACCACTATCAAGCTAGAGCCGTACAAGCTACTTGACCGAGACCAGAGCCATTATAGTTCCGGCGGTGGCGACAGGCTCCTGGGTTGCCGCTTTAAGAACCGGTCCTTAGAGGGAGACACTAGAACAAAGCACACAGCACATGCTCTAGCTCCCTAGTCCATGTTGCTAAAAAGCAAGTTTTAATATTAAGGTTGAAGTGGACCATTAATACAAGTTTAACAGTTAAATAAAGGTGACAGTAGTTGCGCCTAGCAAAGTTCTACCCATATGCAATAAACCCAAGGTAAACAAGGATAGGATAATGAAAAACTAGGTACAACCTTAAAGGTAAAACAATTTAGACACATGCATGTATGAAATAATGTATTACAAGTGTGTAGGTAGCAAGGATTGTCCGTGCTATAACTTGCCTCAAATCCATTATACAGCTGCTCAGACTCTTCAATTCTTGATCTTGAATCTCTCGAATGACCTTCCTCTACTCGCAGAAATCATCGAGCACACAAGTAGCTAAACAAGCAAACAAACAATTTACAACTAAGAACAATACACCAATCAAATAAAAAGCTTTAAAAGAGCGCGCTAAAGGATAGTGCTTGGTTCTATGGTCACGTGAGCGCAAGAATCACTCTAATCGGAGCTAAAACAAGGAAGATATGGCCTGATCAATTCTCGTCACCATCTGACACAGTCTGATTGTTTATTTTATATCTCGAGTTCTAGACATCCGATTAATGTGATTCCAATTGGGTTAGCTTCATAATTTGATAACCTATCTTCTGAAAAAATATCACGATTTTAGGAGCTACTGTACAGAAACGACACATGATTTAGTGGACCTTTAAGAATCTGTTTTTGAGGGTGAAAATCTGTGCAGAAATCTGTTTAAATATTTTCGACTTAGTTACAGCCAGATTTTGACCCGACGTCTTCAATGAAAGTTGTAGGAAAGTTTCTGTAGATATCCAAAATGTATTTATTTGCTGGATTTGGTTAAAGGGATCAAAAGTTATGGTCAAAACGGTAAGCAGCTTAGGAATCTAGTCGAATTTTCAGAAAATGTTGGAAACTATGGACTAAACAAGATTTCCGGCACTTAAAGCTAGCAAGGACTTTTCTACGAAAGAGTATATACTAAACGAATATGATAGAAAATTACAAGATTCGCTGAGGGTCTTACTGAAAATCCATGAAGCCAGAGACGACGGAAGGTTCGGCGCGACGACGAGATGAAGAATAGGCACCTGTGGAAGATATGGTGGAAGAAGACTACCTTAGGGATTCCCATTCAAGGGGCCTCCCTGTAAAGGAGTCGATGGTGGTGTGCCTTTTCTGGAGAAGAGGTGGTTTGTATATATAGCGAGAAAACCTCTCACCTCCACGTCCATTAGCAATATGGGACTAAAACATGGTTTAGCCTCTTTCAATGCTAATAGGCTTTTAGAGACACTAATGGGCTTTGAAATTCGGCCCAACAAAGTGATGGGATGGATTTGGGCTAAAATTGGGTCAACTCTGGGCCAGGGCTGGTATACTAAGATTTAAGGTGATTTAATTTTCGGAATAATTAATTTCCTGGTTATAAAATAATTCTAGATAAGTCTAGAATTCATATTTGAACCAAGAAAAATACTCCAAAAATTCCAAAAATCCTAGGAAAAATCCTAGAGATAGATTTGGACATGAGGAACCCAAATAATGTATTTGGAACTCATGAAAATAATTTTTGATTATTCTAAAAATTAGAATATGCTCTAGGAAAATGAGAATAAATTTCAGATAAATCTAGAAAAATTCCCATTAGGCTTCTAAACACATTTTTGAAAATTCTACACACATAAAACCACTAAATGCAAATGCAAGGCACTCAATATTAATCCTATATTATTTTAGAAAACAAAATTTTTCTATACTAAATTCCCTGTTAATTATATAAAGCTTGGAAAATTTTAGGAAATTGAGAAAATCATTATATTAATTATGCTAACAAATCACATCCCAAAATCCAAAAATTTTGGGGTGTGACACTAGAGAGATGTATTAGTCTTCCGCTGTCCATGATTTTATTTCTGAAGCACTCTGATGTAAACGCTACGCTATCATGAGATTAATAAAGCATTGTACTCTGAATTTTACCATATTCGTTCGCTGTATGTGTCTGTGGACTTCCTGGACACACATATGGCCGCATTCGGGTTTTGTGTAAATCCGGGTGTGACACTCTCGGAGGTCGTCCGATAGATATATCATGTATCGATCTCCTCTCTCTAATCCGCCGTCTCGTACGCTCTCGTCGGTACCGCGACCGACCGCCGGCCGGCTTGCGCCGCGCCGCGCCGGCCGTCGCGCGCGCCCACACTGGCATGCATGCATGCGATGCGGCCGGCCGGCATGTGCAGCCGGATGAATGGGAGCTCTTGATCGGGATCGGCCTCAGGCCGGGCTCAGCACTTCAGCATGCAGGCTCCATCGCTCGCGCCGGCTAGCTGCTGATAGGCAGCTGGCCGGATCGCTAGAGGCGCAGCAGCATGCTGCAGTGAGGTGCGTGAGCAACACAGAAAGGAGTACACGCGATGCATGCATGGCCGCTAGCAGGCAAGCATGCATGCATGCAGCAACCTGCAGCAAGGCCTCGCGCATGGCGTCTGATCTGCATGCGCGCGTCCTAGTGTGCTCGATCGCCACACCGAGAGTAAGCTAGACACGCACATGACATGCTGGCCGCCTGTCTGCGTTCTCTACCTTGCTAGCTAGTACTCCTGGCTCTCGCTCGGGTCGTTGGGTCTCTCCTGTACTGCGCCCATGCCAAGACCAGGTCACGCCGGCAACACTGATTGGGTACAGCCGTACAGGGGCTTTGCTCTGGAGCCATCTTGTTGCTGCGAGAGGGAGGGGGCGAGGGGACCTTTGTCAGCCCATAATTTGGAACCCGTACGTGTACGTGGTCCAACGTCGTCACCATCATCGACCCGGCCTTCCTCTCCCCGGCCATGCAACCGAAATTATCAAATCTCAATGATCGGTTTTGTACTTTGCATCATAAAAACAGTGGCCGGTAGATAAGGATCGTTTTGCTAATTAAAGACTCAGGGCTAGTTAGCTGACAGACGACCCACGACGCGTCGATCGTGGAGTTTTCTCTATCTTTTTGTCTCACTTTTTTGAGGAAAAGGCGATTGCGAAAGGTTTGGAGTTAAACTCAACTAATACTCTTCTAGTTGTTAGCCAAGCATCGGCCGTGATTTATTAGCAGCAACATGTTATGCGCCCCTATGTGTAATTATTTTTTAGCATTGTAGGGCTAGCTTGTTACATTTTTTTCTATTTCCCGGTTACATGTTGTAACAATTTATTAATGTGTCGGGCTATTTGCATCTCCGCATGAAATCACTTAGGTTATATAACCTTATACATGTTACCTAGAGGATAGGGCTCACCTACTAGCCATAGAATTAATATGGTAAATAATGAGTAAATTCCACCAAACATACAACAAGTTGCCATTTGAATGCAAATTATTAGTCCAACAACTTACAAAATGTTTATTCATGCCACCGGAGGCCCAACCGGCCGCGGGGACGGCGGCGACGGGGCCTTTTGCAGCCTGGTCCCCTGAAGATGTTGCGCCCCTTCCCTTCTCGTGCTGATGGGTTTCCAGCGATGGAGAGTCCGGTGGTGGTGCTCGGTGGCCAGATCCACACGTGGGAAGGGTGGATCCGGTGGATTGGCGACTGGATCGGGGCTGGCTCATTCCCTGCCGGGCGCGGTGGTTTGGCCATGCCGTGAAGGTCAAAGGCGTCTCTGGGGCCCCTAAGGTGGGCGTGAGAGAGTCCGACGGCGGTACGAGGCGGCTCCACGGTAACAGTGGCCGCGTGCAAGCTCGGCAGGCGTGGAGGCCGTGGTAGCCAGAGGGCTGGATCTGTGCCTGACTGGGATTCCTCTGCTCCTGCCTCCTTAGTCGGCTTTCCCCATCCTCCGCGCTCCTGACCTTATGGTGTCTGAGTTCAGCGGTGGTGTAGGGGATGCACGCCATGGATGAGCGGATCTGGGGTGACGGCGGCTGAATCCCCTGCGCCATCTCTGCCCCGCTGCCGCCACCAGGCCATCCAGATCTAGTTCTTGCGACCGGATCTGGGGTATTGGTTCCATGGAGGTGGGATTTGGTGAACGGTGGTGTTGCACAGAGTGCGTGTGGAGATGCCAGCGTACGCGTGTTCCAAGTCCTCGCTCGCAATTCTAGTTGCGGGAATGGCACTTGCGCCGAGGTACCCTAAGGCTCGTGGTTAGTGTCTATCTGCTTCTCCGATGGCTCCTGGGGCGTCGACTCTGCTACGCATGGCTGCCGGACAGGGTTGGCCATAAGGATTTTGGTTTCTTGATATTAGTGTCGTGGTGGTCGATGGATTTCTTGCTATGTTGGTGGTGTTGTTATGCAGAAGCCAGAAGCTTCGAGCGAAAGCTCTACGCGACTGACGTATAGGCGTGTTTCTCTCAGTGGAGGTGTTGCTTCTGGTGCTCTGTATAGCAGTTAGCGGTTCTCTGGGTAAAAACCTAATTCCAGCGCTTCGGGATGGGCGATAGCAGCATCTGCGACGTCGTATCCTTCTTAGAGGTGTTGCCTTGTAGTTCCTCTGGTCAGACATCTACTATATGGATAAAATCTGCTTGTGTGTGGTTTGGCGAGTAACAACATCATGTTTCTAAGGAGACAAGAGATGTGATTGTTGCATATATCACAAGATTGAAGCCAGGAGGAGAAGAAGATTGAAGCTTATTTCTTTAGTTTTTCTTTTCATGTCTTAGAAGCTTTTTTTTGTGCTTTTGAGTTTCTCTTAGGAGGATTAGAGTTTAAGAACTCTTGTAAGGTGTAACGGTTTGGCCGTAAGTATCCACTACGTGGATATAGTAGGTTGTTGCTTTTCTGGTTGTGTATCCATTCGTGGATATAGAGACCAGATTATATCCATTATCTAAAAAAGTATAATAACTTGATAGGTGGGTGTAATTAAATTGGTCCAACAACTTATATAATGCTCAATTTTGTATAATAACTTTGCAAATGGGTACATTGGCATGTGGGTTTTCTTCTAGCCAGTAATTCTTATTGTCAATAAAATTTGATCGTGATCAAGTTGTTGCTTCTCAAGTGTGCACCAATTTGTACCCAACCACCAGGTTATTGTATGGTGGGTGCAATTTACATATAAATAATAGTCATCATGAATTAGGATAATATTCGATCGAGATGAGATAATGTCATGCTTCAAAATGTACATTATAAGTTTGGGGAAAAAGAGGTAGTTTATTAGTGCATGGAATAATTTCCTAATATCAACAGTATATGTTTCTTCCAAAGAAAATATAAGGGAATAATTATATGTTCCAAAATATTGCATGCAACAAAATCACTCGAAGGCGACAAAATAACACAAAAGATGGCTTAGCTAACTAACTTTTTCTAACGCGAAGTCAGTTGGTAAGAAAAAATACTTTTGCCCGGCACTAGGGTTGCCGGTCCTTAGAGAGTACTCTCACTATATCCCACCACCACTTGAACCGCCGTTGTGTTAACTACTCCATTTTAATTTTGTCTTAAAAACCTGCTACTCAGATCTCGAGCTCCAGGACTCTGAGCCTACGCACGTTTCCAATCCCATGCTGCTTACTGCCTTACTCCGTACGTTGTCACCGCAGCAGAACGCCTGCATCTAGCGTCTGCAGCACAGCGGCAGTGCAATATAATGGACCGGATCGGATGATTCACCCCAGATTTTTACCCCCTGCGAGATTAAATGGCGCATGTGAGATCGATGGAAGCATCCAAGCAGAACCCAACAAGTGCATTAAGGCACGCTCATGATAGTGCAACTCCTGCGATGAGAAAGGTGGGGGCCGGCCGAAGTCTTTGTCTTTGACAGGCATCGACAAAGGGAGATTCATACGGTCCGGGCTTTGTGTAGCATTACAACAGGAGAGAGATCGAGGCCGGAGAGAGCATAAAGTAAGCAAGCAGCAAACCACGGCGGAATCGATCGATCTGGCGCCGGCCGGCCGGGGTCTCCTCGCCCGCCGGCCCGCCCGTATTATTGCATGAGACGACGCGTGGGGTGAGTGACTTCGAGCTGAGGCAGCAGGGCGAGGCGCGGGAGAGAGCCCGAACAAATTCCCCCACCCCGCCCCCGCGCATGCCTGCGTGCTAGGTGCCGGGGGTCGGTCCCGCCCCTCTCCTCCGATCCGGCGCTGCTCGATCGGCCGGACGGATGGATGCCGATCTGAAGTTCTGAACAAACCGTTGAGCTCCCCTCGTCACGTCGCTTTCCAGCAGGCCGGCCGCGAGACCCTTCAATTCCTTTGCCTCCCCGGCTCTCCCGGTCTCCCCCACAATCTCTGTCGCGGCGGCCGGCCACCTCGGCGTACGCATGTGCTCCCGTGGGTGGGCAGCTGGCGGCGTGCGCTCGCGCTCGCGGAGGATATCCCCGTCCGTGACAACGACGCCCCCGGCCCTAATCTTCTCGTCGCCAGATCCATGGCCAGCGCGCGCCTGCATGCCCCACCGCTTGCGCCTAGTCGTGGTAGCAGAATATCCACATATACAGGCCGGAAGCCGATCGAGAGCCGGCGGTCCCCGCGCGCGGGGATCGAGAAAACTGTGTGGAAACACCGTATGGGGGACTGGGGAAGTGGGGAGTACGTACGTAGCTGGAGTGTATGTGGAGACTGGAGAGCTCTCTTGGCGAGGTGTATAAATAGGCATGGGAGCATACGCCTGCTTGCTTGCCTTTGCGTGCTTCTGCTTGCATTGGCCCTTTTTTGCATATATTGTTGCCATCCATATATGGATCCTGTCATGGACGTACTGTCTGTCTGTTGTTGCTTGGCAGACGTAGTTTTCAATTTTCCATTGCGCGATGTGCAAAATTGTATTGCCCCGCGAGTGCGCAACGCAGACGAGCCGGGAGAATTTCGAACATTGTATGTCGTGTATATATGATGGTGCTCTTTATGATATACGGAGCTGAGTATGCCATAGAGGATTTTTGTAATTAACGACGTTTATGGCTGACGGTCTCTATAGTACTTTTGGGAATTGTGGCATGACCCAGCTAATGGTTATATTAGGATAGAACTAGCATGCTGGAATGCACGAATTGTTGCTAGCTCCAAGCTGTAGCAAATCAGGGTCCACTAACCACGGGCTCTACTATATATTGCCACTTGCCCGAAGACAATTTTACACACTCATACAGTCATACCACGGGTTTCGTTGCTGCCAGTGCCAGGTAATTTCTTCAGTTCGTCACGTTTTGCAGCCGGGCTTGGCCGGGGCCAAACGGTTTTTCATATATATATATATATATATATATATATATATATGACCGGGGACCTGCAAAACCGAAGGTAGTCCAGGATAGTCGATCCAAAACTGACACGATCGCCCCCATGAACGGTTTTCCCCAGCGCCCTGTTCCAATATGATTAAGGGACATGCATATATGTATAGCAGCTGTGCTTGCTTTTTGAGTCGTGTTCCTGTATACCAACCAATATACTGGCCATGGATTCGAGGATGAAAGCTAGATATAGAACTTGCCAACAAACAGTAGCACTCGATGGGCTGTCGTGTTGCGCAGCAGGCAAGGTACGGCCCAGGGGATGAAAATACAAGTAACAAATTGAGCCCGACATTACCATGGGCTTCCATGAATAAATACGACGACCCACGAGCACCTCAAGTTATTGGGCCGTATGTCAATCGGGCAAATTTTGGCCCAGCTAGCTTTTCACGAGCAACACAACACAAGCAAGAAAAACTGCGAATTCTAGAGTGAACCAATCATCGCGAGGACGGGCCCAGCATGGTCCCGTGTGGGTGGCTGGCTGGCGAGTCACGTCACGTCAAAAGTATCAGGATGGATCAAACTATAGGAGTACATATCGGATAGGTGCCCATCCACTTTTCCATCGTCGATCCCCGAGTCGTGTCAGTGCAGAGGTGGGCGCATCCCGCGGTGCGGCGAACCTAGCAACATTCGTGGTTCCCTCCACGAGCCGGCATCCTATCGGTAGCACCCGGTGCAATGACCTGCAAACCACCGGCCGCGCCCACGGGACGGACGCCAAAGCCCGGCCAAAATTATTCCAACCCAATCCATCGGGGGCCGCGTTTTAAGGCCCCGCGCGCCGCCCGCGCCCAATCACTCCCTCCCACCGCACACCACCGGACACTGTTCCTTCCTCCTCCGTTCCCTCACTCCCGCGCCGCGCACTCCCTTCCTCGACCTTGCCTTGCCAGCCGCGAAGCAGAGATAGGCGGGCACAGCCATCAGCCGGGCCCCGGAGGCGAGTCGGCGAGATGATCCTGGTGGCGACCGTGGCGGAGCTGATGGAGGAGTACACGGCGCTGGTGGCGCGGGTGCTGGAGCAGCTGCTCGACGGCGCGCCCTTCCCGCGCCGGATGCGCTTCCTCATGCTCCGGAGCCTCCCCTTCGCCGCGCCGCCGCTCCCGCCGCCGCCGCCAGCGCACGCGCTCCACGTCGCCACCCGCAGGTGAACCACCACCAGTCCTGCCGCTACGGTGATAGGCTTGGTCGTGTGGATTCGCCGCGGCTCCTCCGATCCTCGTCGAGAAGTTGAAGCGACAGCGCCTCCGTTCCACGGATCTTTGTAAATTTTCTAGTACGTACTTTGCTTTTCAGAAGTCGTGATGATTGATGAACAAGAGGTTCGGGGTTGTTCGGTGTTTCCGGTTTGGATTGGATAAGCTTGTTGGTTCAATTTAAGCAAGCTTTTGGATATCTCGTTGAACTAGTACTAGCTCGTTCAGGATGTGACTAGAGTTCACTCTTTTCCCACGGCGTCACGGTCAGGATTGGAAAGGCGTCTGGATATTTCGGGCAGCCACGTGGCGGCTGATGCGACCTTCGAGGCGTTGGATCACGATCGGACGCCTGGCCGCCGAAACGCCATAGCCAAGGACCGTGGCCCACCTCTGGCATCTCAGTGGCGGTCCATTGCTGACGTTCGCATGACTCTGCTGTTTACTGATGCGGTGTCGCTAGTCCGGCGGCTCTCCGCTACCAAATCCAATGGAAGCTCTCCGCTAGTCACGGGTCAGCCGTCCGACCGGGCTCAAAAGATTCTCCAACTCGTACATGGCGTGAGGCTTTTTAAACCAAGTGATTCCTGTACAAATCGCTAGTGAACATCCACTTGTACGGACTTGTAGCTCCTGCTTCCGTATGTTCCCAGCTGCCTACTCCGACTGGGAAGTTTTGGACCAGTTCTTTGATCAACCCCACACTGGAAACAAAAGTGCGCAGTGCCAACTCTACTCGCTATCCGGCCGATTATGCATCCCGGCCCGTGTGTGCTACAGGCAAAGCAAAGCAAAGTTTGACCACTTACATAACACTGAAATGAAAGGGAGAGGAAGACGACGATAACAGGATCAATCTTCTCTCATTGCGCCGGGCCAGCATGAAGCCCATAGTTTGGCCCAGTTCATTAATTCCACCCGCATGGGGTCCAATAAGTCAAATAAGCCCAACGTACTGCGCGAATGAGGCCCGCGTTACTTTCATCAACACTTGTACAGCACTGAGCTCTCTCGGGTTAGCTAACACACAGTAGCTACGGAATACATGCGATCCGTGTGCCCAGGGTATAAAATTTTTCAGCTTCACGTTTTCATCCGCAGGCTGGTAAATTTATCTGTTCTTGTTGGAAAATTGTGATCTGTACGGTCCCTTTTTTTTTCCAGTCTGCCCTTTTGTCATATACGCACACCGGATGTTCTGGTGCAGGACGTAAAAACATGAAACTGTAAAAGATGCTCAGGTGTGTACACCGGATCATATGGCGCGTTGAACACAGTTTTTTGTATTTTCAATTTCAGGACTAAGAACGTTCCAATGGGAAGCATCTGTTATACACATCGGACTATATATTATCAGGTAAGAAGAAGGGCTCGGCACAAGGGGGAAAAATGTAGCATCCAATGACTACGAAGTTGAAATTAGGATTTTCCTAGTCAAATAATTGGATGGATTGTCACCTCACAGAAAGAGCCCAATAGACATAAATGGTACTCCTCATTTCCTTGAGGAAGTATTCACACTTTAGAAAACTAACATTACTGTTGTCTGATTCGGAAATGCTTCTTTCTACGACAAGTGTTTAGACACCAGATAGAGCTCCATTTGCTTGCTGATTTCCTATTTACAGTAACCAAATCCAATCAAATTTGGTGGATCATAGCAACATTTTATGATAAGATCCGTACTGTTTTAGTCCCCTAGCCTATCAACCTGAATAGTTTAAGTTTATCTGGATGAGCCTTAAAAAATCGGTGATTTCCAGTGCTACTAACATTTTAGTTGGTTCCTAGATCTCTTGAAGTCGCTAAGATTAATCCTCATTGGTTTTGGTATGCAGCAAGACAAAGGAAAGAAAACGAATGGTGCCTTCCTGGGAACTTTGCGCTTCCAAGACTGCAAGTCCATGATATCATCACCCCCATACAGTAGGGTCTTCTCTTCTGAATTTAGACAGTTACTGAAAGAAATGACTATGCTTTCTGCGCAACCACCAAAATCTAAATGGACAGCCTTTTCTTACTACTAATTTGCTAGTGCAGACTACATTACAGTCCAACAACTGACTTAACTGAATGTCTGAAAGTCATCTCTGTTGCCCACCTTGCAGTTCCAGAAAAAGTTTCATTTTTCTGACCAAGGCAGAAGGGAAGCATTACGGCCTATGGGTGCAAGTGTGCAGCTCTATGGATTACCTAGATACGGAGTATGAAGCAAGAGATCAGGCCCCAGTTCCATTACTTCTATTGAAACAAGGGCAGAAGCACTGCCACTCATATCAACAAGGAATGCTCAGACCGGCATCGGCCCATCGCCTATCGTCTCAATTCGAAGAATACCCGTGCGGCCGTGCACTACTGCTCCTTCCAATCACCACTGCTTCTTGTCTTCTTCAGAACTCACTTGATCAGTTGCCTCGAATGTATCCATCCACCACGCGGCACAGCCTGCGATGCTGACGTGACTACTGCGGCGCGCGTCACCTCAGTTCAACAGCACGCATCGTGGTTTCGCCGCGCGGCACTAGAGCGAGGTGCGGTGCCGGCGCGGACTCTTCCTGCAAGTAACCCTCGCCGCCTCTCGTCCTCCCGGAGGACGGCATTGGACGCCGTACGCCCGACCAAACGAGGTCTCCCACCGCCGCCGCTCTCGCAAAACCAGAAGGTAGCCACTAACAGGGTCAAGCGGGATACAGGCTGTCGTTCCCGGTGACAGCGCCGGCTTCGGCGGGGGCTGCGCGGGGCACGACCGCACGAGGGATCTCGACGCGTCTGTTTTTCCTGGCCTCCCTAGCTCGCCGACGCCCGCCGGCTGCCCGACGGATGGCGCTGGCCGCAGTCCCCAGCACGCCGGGGCCATGGCGCTCTGTGGCGTACCCGAACGGCTGCGGAGCAGAAGCTATGGGGTCCCTCGCCGTCTCCAGCTCCTCAGCGGGTGGCGTTGGCCGCTGCCGGGCACAGGGGTGGTCGGTATTTCATTTACCGTCCAGCCCTGGGTGTCTGGGAGCCGTTCGATCCACATCCTACGGTAGCAGGAGGCACCCTGTAGAGCGCTGCCGCGGCCTCTCGTCGTCCTGCCTATCGTGCTGCCTTGCCGGCCTCGCCGTCGCCCTCCGGCCGCGTGGCAGCGAGCTCCGCACGCTGGACACGACCAAGTTCTCCTCCGACACCGGCGAGAGCAAGTCCCGTGTGGCGGATATGGTCGTCGGCAGCGCACCCTTCCGCCTGCTCACCGTGGACAGCCTCCTGGTGCCGCCGGAGCTCCACGACAGCGCACGGGGGCAGCCCCGGCGCCATCGCCGGACGCCGGCGGATGCGCCACAGGGCTCGGCGGACCATAACACCAACAGTTAAGCCGTTGTCCGCCGTCGCATCGCGGCCAATCGGCGCGTTCATTCGCCGCGTCGGCCGCGGCGTGTTCCGTCGACCATCGTGCTAACTAAACAATGGCTGCATACCTCCTCTGCTGCCTGACTCCTTCGAACACAATACTCCGTTTTCCGTGTGATCTTTCCTCCGCCCTGTGTTCAGCCGTTGATGAATTTGTGGCCGCATTTCCATTTATTCTGGCTAATTTGAGAAAAAACATGTACCCCTCGTACTTGTAAATGAATCTGTTTATGACAACGACGCGGTCTTCAAAACACAACTTTAACCTCTTATTTCTATAAAAATATTTGTTCAAAAAGTGATACATGTATATTTTTACGAAAGTATTTTTTTAAAATAAATCTATTCATATAATTTTTACAATTTCAAACTCAACAACTTAAAAATTATTTATGATTTATATTCCCAAAGTTTGACTCAAACCTTGTCCTAAACGGCTTCCTTTACCAATACGGAGTACTTTTTTTTCTTCCTTTTCTCATGATAATTCCTTTTCCAGCCATCCTATTCCTGTCGTATAATTAGAAAATTCACATTTGCTTCCTGATTACAGGCACTGGAACAGTCTAGACATTTCCTATCACAATTTGGTAGATCCTAGCAATGTTTAAGGACAAGATCTGTACTCTTTTAGTACTCTGCCCATCAATCTAAATAGTTTTCTAAAGTTTATCTGAATGTGATGTTAAGAAACCAGTGATTTCCAGTGCTACTAATATTTTAATTAGTTCCTGACTCTCTTGAAATCCCTATGATGAATCCTCATTGGTTTGGTATGCAGCAGCATAAAGAAAAGCAAAAAGAAAAAAGAAAAAAAAGGATGGTGCCTTCCCAGGAACTTTCTGCGTTTCCATGGGACAAGTCCACAATATCATCACAAACATACAGTAGGGTCTTCTCTTATGTATTTGACCATTTATGAAAGAAATTATCAGGCTTTCTGCATGTCTGAACCACAAACATCTACTTGGACAGCCTTTTGTTACTACTTCTATTTTGCTAGTGCAGAATACATAACAGTCCAACAAGTGATTTAACTGAATGTCCGAAGCTCTGTTTGTTGTTGCTCTGTTGCCCACCTTGCAGTTCCAGAAAAAGTTTCAGTTTCTGACCAAGGCAGAAGGCAAGCATTATGGTTGCAAGTGTGCAGCTGTATGGATCCCCCGAATAGTAGTAACTAGTAAGCAAAGAGAGCAGGTTGACCACTTCCATAGTTTTATTGAAACAAGGGCAGAAGCACCGCCACTCATTTCAACAAGGATTATTGCTCACACTGACATCGGCCCATCGCCAATCGGCTCAATGCGACAATTAGGGATGAAATCGGTCGGAAACATCGAAAATTTTCATTATCATTTTCTAACCATATTTTTTTACTCGGAAACGAAATCAGAAACGATAATTTCGGAAACGATGGCGATAATGGAAAAGTCGGTATATCGAAAACGAAAACATCGAAAACTTCAAATCGAAAACTTTGTAGGCCAATTTCAACAACCAACATTATTACATATTTATATATCATTTATGCATGTACATTTTTGATAAAAATCAATGAAGCTATATAGGGTGGGGATTCATTTCCATTTGCGACAAAGAAAATTTTAGGCGAAGTAGAAGGGTAGCTGTGAATTTTGGGCCTCAATGATTTAACTGGGCCGAATTCGGAATTCCAACGGAAAATTTACACTAAATCCGGTCGATAGAGCTATTCGACGGTATAAATCCATTATCATTTCCGTATCGTTTTCCGACATGTACCGTTTTCGTTTCATCGGAACGGAAAAATTTCGGAAACGAAACTCGGTCGATCGGGAATTTCCGTAATCGTTTCCATCCCTAGCGACAATGCCCCCGCACTACTGCTCCTTCCAATCACCACCCCTTGCTTCCTGTCTTCTTCAGGGCGCACTTGATCGGTTGCCCCTGAATGTACTATACTATCCATCCACCACGGTTCAAGAGCAAGCATCTTGGTTTCGCCGAGCGGCGCTAGAGGCGGGTGCCGGACAGAGGCTGCGGTTCCGGTCGACGAGCGTTACTCTTCCCGCAGCTCGCCGCCTCCCAGATCTCCGGAGGACGGCGTTGGACGCCGTGCGCCCGACCTGACGAGGGATCACGACGCGGTGTTCTTCCTTGGCCTCCCTCGCCGCCGGCTGCCGGCTGCCCGGCGGATGGCGCTGGCCGGTGGCCGAAGTCCCCAGTAGACCGTGACCATGGTGCTCCGGCATACACGAACGGCTGCAGAGCACAAGCTATGGCTCCCCGTCGCCTCCAGATCCTCAGCGGTGGCGTTGGCCGCGCCGCCCACCGACCACAGGGGTGGTCGGTATTTCATTTGCCGTCCACCCCTTGATGTCTGAGAACCGTTTGATCCACATCGCACGGTAACAGGAGCACCCGATCCGAACGCGTCACGGAACCACCTGGCATCGCCGTTGCCCCACGGCAGCCTCCTTCCGCCTGGCAGCGAGCTCCGTAGGCTGGACACGACCAAGTCCGACCCGGACGACGTCACGGTGGTCGCCAAGGGCGCGTCTCCCTCGACATCGGCAAGAGCAAGTCCCGTTCCAGAGTGTGGCGGCCGACACGGTCGACAGCGTGCCCTTCTGCCTGGTCACCGTGGGCAGCCTCCTGGTGCTGACGGAGCTCTACATCGCCGGCGGAGGTGCCACATACAATACAGGGCTCTCCGCGGCGGGCAACAAGAGACCAAGAAGGCGCCGCCCGCCGTCGCGCGTCGCGGTCAATCGGCGCGTTCGCCGCGGCGTGTTCCATCCTGCTGGTCTCGCTGTCGTGATGGAACGGACCGAACAATGGCAGCGCGTCCACTGTTGCCGGATTCCTCCATCCTTCGAATACCGTTTTCCCTGCGATCTTTCCTCCGCCCTGTACGTGTTCGGCCGTCCGTTGATTGAATTTGTTGATGCATTGCCATATTCTGTTTAATTTGAGCACAGGCATGTACATTTCTTTTCCTTCATTTTCTCATGATACTTCCTCTATTTTTAAATATATGACGTTTAGGATAAACAAATTAGTTCATTTTTAAACTAAATTGGTTGTCCTAAATGACATATATTTAAAAACGGAGATAATAATTCATTTCCGGCCATAATATTCTTCACTAGAAACGGGGACATTGGATTTGGAGGCCAGCGTAGGATTTTATGTTTTTATTATTATAGAAGAATGGTAGTAAAACTGATAGGGCTGGATATCGAGCTGGCTCGGCTCGGTCCAGCTCGGCTCGGCTCGTTAACAAGGCGAGCTAGAGAAGCAGCTCGGCTCAGCTCGTTTGCTAGCTCGAGCTGGCTCAATTAGCTCGCGAGCCAGCTCGTTTATCATTAGCACACATGTATTTCTTGTAAAAAAAATATTTATAGCACACTGAAATAAAAAATAATTGTTATATATATATATATATATATATATTCAAACTTAAAAATCAGATAAAAGCAATAGTAGTTCACAGCATGATAACATGATAACACAAATTACTATAATTATATATCATATTTATGGTTACCAACATTCACTATTTAAGAATCAGGACATCACGCAAACAAAATACATGTTGTGCTATAGGCTCTGACTTGTTATAGCTCGCGAGCTGGCTCGAGCTGACTCGTTAACACACCGAGCTAAAACCTTGGCTCAGCTCGTGAATAATTTAAAACGAGTCGAGCCGAGCCACTAACGAGCCGAGTCAAGCGAGCTACCAAGCCACGAGTTTTTTGTCCAGCTCTAAAAACTGATAATTCTTCATGGAAGGATAATAATGCATATCGTACCTACGGAATAGCTATCAGCAGGGTAGATTTTTAACCCTGTGATGCAAAATATGAAGTCACTCGCAATGGTATATACATGAAGAAGTACTAATATCCCAACATGATATTTTCATATTGCACCATGGGGTTCTAAATGCCAAAGATAAGTAAAGTAAACTTTCTGTATACAAAGTATTAAATAATGTAGATCTTTTACAGTTTCAAACGTAGATATGCATATTCACTGTGTCAAAGCAGCTAATGCCGGGATATCAAAGTAATTAGCCACAATTTTTCATCAATCACTTAACTCAAATCAGTTGACAGCAGTGTTCTTTGGGTACTGTAATGCTCAAACTGGCATACACTATGGCTCAGTCCTTATTTATTTTTCTTGCTCAGTTCTTTTATGCCTTTTCTTTCTCTGTGCCGTTGAGATCTGCCTGCGGGCTAAAGAAAACAAATAAAAATCACCAACACATATTCTGCCTGCAATTTTCATAAGTAAATCACTACTGCTGGTTCGTCTATGAAACGGCATGGAAACACAGTGGCAACATGCAAAGAGGCTGGCGACCGGAAACGACCAGACGCGGGGCCAAAATCTCATCCATTATCCGGGTGTGCTGGTGATACGACATGGTGTTCTTCCCCCCAGCTTGTCGAGGCCTTCCCGGCCAACAGATATAATTCCCAGGAATAACATTTGTGTTCACCGCGCATCGGTGCATATATTCCCCTCGTGCCGGGACTGGGAGGCATCGATCCCGGTAGCACAACCGCGTGCTTGGCATCTATATCTGCGATAGATGTCGACCTCCTGCAGCTTACCCGTGTGATCGACCTTTCCTTTGGCGCTGCGGCAGTATTTATACGCCTCGTCCCTGCACTCTCCGGCGCCCATCGACGCCGGCAGCTCGGTCCGTTAGGACGGTGCCTGGAAAAATGCAGCGGTTTTGGCGGATGCAGAGGAGCACCACCCTGTCAAACGACTTATCAGTGAGTAATAATAAACGAAAAATGCAGCGTTTTTACCCTGTGATTCGTTCCCGTTACTTCAGCTAGCCTTTTCCTTTTGTATTTTTTTTCTGACCAAGATTGTGGAGATGAACGTGCACATGGACTGCGACGGCTGCGAGAAGCGAGTGAGGAAGGCCATGTCCCGGCTCGAAGGCACGCACTACCACCCTCAGATATATAATCTTTGCCTGATGCTATTCAGTTCAGAACGTCAGATAACAAAACTGCAGGAGTGAGCTCGGTGGAGATCGACATGGAGCGGCAGAAGGTGACGGTGACGGGGTACGTGGAACGGCGGGAGGTGCTGCGGGCGGCGCGGCGGACTGGCAGGGCGGCGGAGTTCTGGCCGTGGCCGGACGACGGCGAGTACTACCCGTTCGCGATCCAGTACCTGGTGGACGACACCTACATGGCCACCGACAGGTACTACCGCCACGGCTACAACGACCCCATGATCGGATCATACCCCTGCCACGCCTTCACGCACGTCCTCGACGACCACGCGCTCGCCGTCTTCCACGAGGACAACGTCCACGCCTGCGCCGTAATGTGATGACGCACAGAGCTAATTTTTTTTAACGGAACGGCGAGAGCTTTGCCGTAATTTTTATTAGAAGAGAGAAAAAACAAACAAAAAGGAAACAAACAACTAGCCTTTCGTCCACTCCAAGAGGAGCAGGGAGAGGCCGCCACTCAAAACCAAGAAAAAACCACTCCAAAAAAGGAAGGAAAGGAAAAAAGGCACCCAAACAAACACAAAAAACTACTGTACAGGCCCCCCCAAAGGCCTGATAAGTTGATCTTCTGTATTGCTGGAGCTCTTCTTTAATTAAGAAAGCTAACTGGTCCACCGACCAAAGAAAGCATTTGCATGTCGTCGTAACCACTGTTCACAGGCTGCTATAGTAAAAAGTTATAACTACGCTCTCGGGGGAAGAAAGAGAGTTAGTCCCATCTTAAAAGTTAAAAATAATTACCAGCTCAGGTGGTCGATGACAAAATTGCTGATCTTTCAAAAAGATAACAAAATCGCTGCTGTGAACAGCGTAAAGAAAAGGAATCTGCTTCAACCTTCTTGATGAAATGCTTGCAAGTTCTCGGGGAGAAAAGAGAGGCAAAAACAGATTTTACATAGTAAAAAAAGTGCTGATGTGTAAAATTTGACTTTGTTCAAAACCAGTGGCTGGTATTAGTCAGCAAGGTACTTGTAGTTTCGCCAGTGGATTTGGAATCTTTGGACGTCACGAACAGTAGAAAAAGGAAGCACTGTTATCTATTATTGTAGTTGTCCAATAATGGCCCAGCCCAAAAGTGACCATAAACTCGTGGCATGAATATGTTCCCAGTAATGGTGGGGGGAAAATACCTTATGTCATGCAACGCATAGCGTCTGAATATGCCTTATCCTTAAACACTTGATCTGATGGATTAGCAAGCACAGGTAGTCAGGTACGAAACTACGAAAGGTTGAATTTTCATACAGCAAGCTGGGGGTTTAATATTCGTAAAAATTATTATATGATGGGTCAGCAGCTCCGTTCATGTATCCGGCAGCCAAAATGCAGTCCGCATTTTCCTGTCCTCGAGAATTGTGATATGTCCATGAACAGGCAAACGTTCAGAAATCAGAAATATGTGCAACGGTATGAAGATATGAAACCTAAAGACGTCATAGAAAAGAAAGATATGCTCTCTATTTGGTCTGTTCGTTTTGTCAGCGAATTTGTGCTCAAGATGACAAGGAGTCACAACAGGATCGGTGATTGGAGCAGATATGTCATAGGTGCATTGATCTGCTTGCACCATCCATTTGGGAAGTATATGTTCCGCTTCAAATCCTCAAACCTGTCAACCAATTGCTCCCTCTGAACTTTCCGAACAGCCATTAAAATGACTGACCTATGTTATCCCATGACCAAACAGCTTGGAAAATTTCATGATTTACCAAACAGTATGATCTCATCCCATCCATCTCCTACCTCCAGGACTGGTGCACGAACAGCAGCGCAGGCGCCATAGCATATATCAGATTATGATGATGCGTGCAAATTTTCGTTCGTGAGGCTTGACCACACCACACATTAGTAGCATCATGCTCCAGATTTGCGGTGTAGGTTCGATGGTTGTTTTGTTCGGACAAATTTCACGCAAAATTACAAAACGCAACAACACCCGTGCAACAACGATCACGGTGACAAATCCAACGCGTTTCATTTGCTCGTGAGAAACATGCCACTCATGAAAGATCCTGCAGCGGCTCTGGACCAGGTCGGATTAGTAATCAAAAGCTAAACCCAAACGGAGCGCTAGCTGATCTCAGCCGTCAGCCGTGTCGACCAGCCCCCCCGGACCTGGCCAATCACGATCGGATGCAACCGCAATGCAAAAGCGACGTTTTCCAAACTCGAATTGGCTCCAGAGTTCCTGTTCGTGCCGACTAATTAATCGATCGATTAACGGATAAATTAATCCAATCACGGGCGTGTTCGTGTATAGCAAGTAGTTGTATAAACATAGCGCAGGCGGGGACACCAACCTGTGCCATCCTGTTGGAGCGACGAAAGCGACGCGACGTCGCGACCCGCCCGTATAAATCCTCGCCGTCCATCGCCGCCGGACCCCGAGACCACACGATTTCCGGTCGGAGAGGAAGGAGGCCTTTTGGTGTTGTCCTGTCCCTTTTCTTTTCGAAGGATCTCTCTGCGCGCCGGGCGGCGATGGCGGCGGCGCCGGCACCCCTGCCGGCGGCCGTCGCGGGGTGGTGGGAGCGCGTGAACGGGTCGCCGGCGTGGCAGGACGGGATCTTCGGCTCCCTCGCCGTCCTCTACGGCGTCATCGCCGCCGCCTCATTCGTAAGCGTCTCGTCTCCTTCGTCTGTTAATGTAGCTATATGGACGCCGCTAGGCGGGTAGGGGAATATGCTTGTTTGCTGAATTGTTCACTCATCAGCTGTGATACCGTCGAAGGAATAAGCCTGTGCCCTTTGCTTTGAATGTCGTGGCAGGAGAATAAATACTTGCCTATTTGACACGACTACCATAAATTTGCCATATCACAATCAGCAAACTTCAGTTGGGAATAAAGAGAGGTTTATTTGGTTTGTACCTTGCGCATACCGGTGTTTTGCATCCGAACCTACTGAAAGATGAGATAACCAGGGCGAATATGTACACACATTGGGTTCAATCAAGAGTAAAAGTACGATTTAGAATAAAGATTGATAGTTGGACAAGGACTCGAGGTTACTTGTCAGTACTCATCTTTCTGAAACATTGAAATCTCACCTGATAGATAGTGCAGGATAGGAATTTGTGCATAGCATCTGAATATTTGTATGAAGCAAAGAGTGTAAATTTCTTTCTTTATACCTGTGGTTTCCATGTGTTTGCTCATTGTTTGTTGAATAAATTAAGTACTTGAGAAACAGAGGGCAAAGTGATTATAATGTGGCCTGCAGATCCAAGTTGTTAGAATACAGCGCAGAGTTCCTGAATACGGATGGACAATCCAAAAGGTCTTCCAGTTCTTGAATTTCGTGGTCAATGGAGGTACACAGTTCAATCTTTCGTGCAGAAAAAAAAATACATGCTCTGCTGTCCACTGCCTGATTGTAACCTTACTGCATTGCGACTCTGCAGCCAGGTGTTCTATCTTTGCTTTCCGTCGCCTAGTGCAGCAAGTGAACCCTCCGGTTTGCATGCCAACCTTCTCCTGTAACATAAATGATAACTTCCATTAGATCGACCAAAGTTAAATTCGTCATGTTCCTTTCTATTTCAGATCTTTCAGCATGTCATCCTTGATCTTCCTGGGCTTGCATTCTTCACTACCTATGCGGTGCTAGCACTTTTTTGGGCTGAGATACTTTATCAAGCAAATGGACTGATGACTGATCGACTGCGATCAGGTTTCTACACCATTAATGGTGTTGTATATGCATTGCAGGTAAAGCAGGATCTTTCTAAATCTGCACTGCTAGTTTAAGTTGTACAGATTTTGCTTGGATTGTTTATGCACAAGCAAAGGGTAATATTTTCATTGGAGGTGATGTAATCCCACATTATCTAGAAGCCAATTGGAACTGCGAATTTTATGAAATTTGGCAGCGAAAAAAGATCTCTACGTTCTGGAAAACAGTGTGTCAAAAGTATGCTTACTAACACAAATATGCAGTTGTTAGCAGCAGATAGAAACAATGGACAGAGGTGAAAGGAATTATTTCTGATTGTCAAATAATCATCTCTTAGCACTGCCTGGTTGTCTTTTATGAATGAATGCTTAGTTTTATATTACATACGATTGCTTGTGTTTATCTTCAGCATGAATCTTCTTGCTTCAATTGCTTGCATATTTATATTCAGCCGTCTATTATGCTTTTCATGACATACTGATCAAAGTTTATCCCTTCAGGGTTTTCTGTGGGTATGTTTGTGGTGGAATCCAAATCATTCTATGCTAGTCATTTCAAAGTTATTTATCGCAGGCCTTTCCTTTTCCACTGCATTGGGTTTTCTGCTATATGGAGGAAGGTAAGATCAGGAATACCCTTGATGTTTCTTTTGATGTTCTGAACTGCGACACATTGGAATTTTGTATCTTCTCATTGGCCAAATGGACTGCATAGGCTGTCTGCAAAACATGTATCACCGAAATGTTAATCTAAGAGATTTATTACTTTAGTACATTAATAATTGATGTCCATTAGTTCAGGTTTTGATGTAGCTAATTATACTACATTAAAAGATGTACTTAATGGACTCCTGGTTTGATTGGGCAGGCTTTTCCTCATGCTTAAGTATTTCCCCCTCGAGTCAAAAGGGAGGCAAAAAAAGCTGAGAGAGGTCGGCAGAGTTGCCAGTATATGTTTCTGTTGTTTCTTGGCACGGTGCATAATGGTAGGGATTTCTGTTCTCTGGCAGTTGTGCAAGTTTGATTTTTCACAGTTCATTTATGAAAATTGTGCTCCATTTCCTTTGCAGATGTGTTTCAATGCGTTTAACAAAGAGGCTGACCTCGATGTTCTTGATCATCCCGTCCTTAATTTCTTCTATTACCTAGTAAGTGCCATGTCTGCAAAGAATGCCAAACTCATTTTCTTTGTACTGTTTATATTGAAATGATCTCTCCAGTCTGGTAACCCGAGACTGGTGTCTACTATAAGTAGCCGTTCTACTGTTCTTATCTTCTTCACCTGCAGCTTGTCGAAATTCTTCCTTCATCACTTGTCCTGTACCTACTGAGGAGGATTCCTGCAAAGCTACAACTATCGCAGTATCACCCCATCAGCAGCAGGTAGAGATGAGGCATTGTTATTGTCAACTTCTGAGCTGAAAATGTGGTGGCCGTTGTGGATTCATACCGTTGCAATACCAACGCCCTTTGTTTAACAATTGTATAGGTAGCGATCCGAAATTTTTCTGTAGCCCATCTGTACCTAACCCTGTTAGTTCAATGTAGAGTGTACTGATTCCAAACAATTGGTTTCTTAATGGTATTGAAGCCGAGCATATTGAGGGAAAGCGCCATTTTAAAACTGGAAATATGTGAAAAGGTTGAGCAGCGAGTTTTTTCAGATGAGTTGAACAGCAAGTTAGACTTCGGAACCATTTGAACTTATTTGAAGATTTCCGTTTCAATAACTGAATCGGGGCGCTATGCTAGCCTCCACTGAATATTTGAAGGAAAACTGGTAGCTGGCTCCGGGCGCTTCCAAAGATCACCTCCGCTTCTGCATAGGGGTCGTCAAAGCAAAATATGAACCGAGTTAATGAGAGGGCAGGTTTTGCACCGCTGATGCTCGATCAAACGGCCATAATTTTCAGCGAAATATTTGAAGCAATCTTGTGACGACTGGCGAGTACCGCGCCGGCCCACCTGGCAGGCCGCCGGGGCCGGGCCCCTCAGGTCAGCGACGCGGACGCCACCAACCATCTACCACCGAACCAACCGAAGAAGTTTCATTTCTTTTTTCTCCAGCAATCTCCACCAACCTCCGCCGCCGCGCTGCTCATTCCAACTTCAAAGCCTTGGCAATCTCCGCGCCGCAAACCCTAGCCGCCGCCATGGCCTTCCTCGCTCCCGCCGCCGCCACTGCCTCCCTCCGCACCCCAATGTACGTAGTCGCTTCCACCGGACGCCGCTCCGTGCTCCCCGCGGCCGTCAAAGCCACGGCCAGCTCCGGCTCCGCTGCCTCTCCACACCCCATCCTCTCCTCCCTTCGCATGGCCGCCTCCGCTGCCGTCCTCCTCGCCGCCACCGCCCCGGCCCTCGCGTGCACCCCCTCCGCGCCTCCGCCTCCGCCCACTCCCCTAACAGACACGGTCCACCCCGACGACCCCACCCCCTCCGCGCCACCGCCTCCGCCCACTCCCCTAACTGTCACGGCCCAGGCCGACGACGACCCCATCCAGGAGGAGGCCTCCCACCCGTTCGAGAAGCTCATCGTCGAGACCGCCGCGCTCGCGCGCGCTGGCGGCGCGGAGGCTGCGCGCGCCCGCCTGTCTGCCGCCGGAGCCGGAGGAGGGGAGAGCTGTGCGCGCCTCCTCGCGGCGCAGGCGCTGTTCGTGGACGACAAGGTGGACGAGGCGATCGCGGCCTTCGAGGAGCTCGCGCGGGAGGACCCCGCCGACTACCGCCCTCTGTTCTGCCAGAGCGTGCTGTACCTTGTTCTGGGGAAGGAGGCGGAGTACGAGTCCTTGCTCGAGCGCTGCCGCGAGGTCGGCGGCGATGCGCTATTTGTAGATCCGACAATCTTGTTGGTCTCGCCGGCCGCTGCAGGAGCAGAGTCGGGTGCGGAGGAGGTTGAGACAGGGGCCCCAGAGCCAGCAAAGGTGTGACCTGCCTGACTCTACAGCGGACGACCCAAAATAAGAAAACATTTTGGTCCTTTTGGTCCGGTGACACGAATTAGAGGGAAACTTGATACGGCATTGCTGATTTTAGGATCTGAGTAAAGATGTCTGTTTTACATGGCCTGCTAATAAATGGGATCAATCAGGAGATGGTGATTGCTTTGGGTCTTGACGGTGGGCAGTTTGATTTGAGTGAGAATTCATTGAAGCCGTAGATTTGGTCCTTGTATCTGCCAATTCCTCGCTCTCCTGGTGCTATATTTCGGTGCCACAAACAATGAGTTTTATAGGGAATTTAAAAATCAAGCAAATATGTTTTACGTCTGCCTTATGATTATCAATGTGCAAACTTGCAAGTGGATTTGTTTTACGCTTAAACCGAAAACTTCAAACAAATTCTTCATTTTACCTCAAGCTTAAACTAAAAACTTCAAACAAGTTCTTCATTTTACCTTCAAGCCCATTTGCTATAGCCTGCGAAATGGCCCGGCGAGAAAGTGGTGTACAGAATGGTAGTCCCGAAGTTGAAAACGTGATGATAGTTTCGAGAGATGATAGTTTTATAGGCTTTGTTTCGAGCCTCAGTTTGAATCACTTGTGATTTCAGTTGCCTTGATCGATTCTGTGTACCTGGTTTATGCTAACAACGCTATTTTATTGTGATATCCGTACACGATCAATATGGACAGATTTTGTTATTAAAGATTGGATACTAGAATTAACTTATGAGAGATTTGCCAACAATTTGCTCTGATTTGGCAAGATTGAATTAGTTGCATTGATTGTTTTTAGTTTGTCTAAGACAACTACTGATTGGCAATCAATTGGTGCGTTTGGTGGAGAATGCATGTTGCCATAGACAACCAAAACTAAATCTTGCCGCAAATCAAATCAATTTTGTAAGGGCAATCAAATCAAGTTTTACTAAAGAAAATTATGTGACCAACTTAAAAGAATCTTCCTACAAAGAAAAACTTGATATGCTCAGGATGACACTTTCATAATTGGTTACTGACACAGCACAACACATGTTACAGTGCCATGACACCTTTATTCCGCCCAGTCCCAGAACCTGGAAAACATACATGCGTGGCAACGGAGCCACAGCTTGTTTTGCTTCGGCCTTTTGGGTTCCCTTTGGGTTTCGACGAACCAGAGCCAAACCTTAAAGCCTGAAACACAACACTTTCTAATCTGAAAGACAAAACGGAACACATTTGATGACCTCCGAGTATGTAGCTGGCGATCTGCAATCCCACAGGGCGCGACGCACTAGCTTGACCAGCTATAGTTGCCCTTGAGAAGGGAGAGCCCGGATCCTCGCAGCTTCTCCTCCACGATGGCGTCGAGCCTCTGGGCCATCTCCGGCGTCATGTGCGCCTTCCAGTCCCCGACCTCCCCCTTCCTGAAGAAGGCCGAGTTCTTGAACGTCCATCTCTCGGCCCCGTGCACCCCTTCCCGGTTGGCTTCGACGCTCTTCATCCTGTCCAGGCTGCAGAGCGCCACGACAGCCTCGGGGACGCCTCCCGCCACCTCCTCGCCGGTGAACGGGCAGCCGAGGAACTCCGCCAGCCTCCTCACGCTCCCCACGGCGTCCTCCTTGAGGTGCTCGTACCGGAGGAACATCACCTCCGCCGGCCGCGCCGCGCTCTCCATCCAGTACCCGGCCATGTGGTCCCACACCGGCCCGAACGGCGACACGCCGCCGCAGAACAGGTCGAACGCCTCGTCGGGCGGCGTCATGGCGGACCCCCTGGGCTTGATCTCGTGGAGGTAGTGCCGGAGCGAGACGAACGCGTCCTTGGGGTCCCGGCACAGGTACACGACGCGGCACCCGGACTCGCGCAAGGACGCCGGCAGGGCCGTGAGCGGCGAGTGCACGGCCAGGACGCGCGGGGATGTCATCTCCTGCAGGAGCCGACCGGGCGGCGCCGCCGGGCGTTGGTTCTCGTAGAGGGAGTGCAGGAACGGGACCAGCTCGTGCGGGCTGGAGGCGAGGAGCGGGTGGCGGTCGCCGGCCGGCGGGTGACGGCCGCGGTGCACGACGCTGTAGACGAGCGCCTTGAGCCACGTCGTGCCGGACTTGGGCATGGTGGCGAGGATCACGTCGGACGGCCGGGCGACGAACGTGTCCCGCATGGCCAGCGTCGGCGCCATCAGGTGCGCCGGGTACCAGAAGCCGTCGTACCTCCGGTACGGGAAGCTCCCGAGGCCCTGCCGGGAGGCCGGGAGGGACGACGCGAGCGCCTCATACTGGGACAAGGCGTTTGCGCACCCGTTCTCGCCGACGACCATCTCGTTTAGTTCGATGCCGTGTCTACGTGGGAGCTGAGGCTGCTCGCCTGCTCTAGCTTTATATATATGTAGATAAAGCTCATTGGATGCCGAGTGCCTACGTCCATAGTTTACGATCATTGGTTGTCTCGATTACAAAGCATGACATGCAGAACTCGTGATTGATTCTACATCCCAAGAATATGTACAAGTAGTGGTGCCTAGTATAAACATAGTGCTTAACAAATAATAAAAAGTTTTAGGCCACATCATTTTCACATATAGGCTTCTTAAGCATAAGTTACGTGTAGGCATTACCGATCGGATCTTTGGGTTTTTATATTGAGCTATTTTACGGTGCTCCATACTAGCAGGTGGTAGTATGTGGTATAAACTAGATATTAGCAGGGGTATTATTGTAACATAAAAAATTTATTTTTTCTCAGGCCGTCGGACCCTGTGCTGTCATACAAATAAAAATGAGGTAAAGTAGGAGAAATAGAAACAATGAAATTAAAAATTAAAGTAGAAATTAAACTTTATATTTTATTATCTATAAATTGGGCAGGGAAGACGTGCGTAAGCAAGGCGGGTAACTTTTTTGGCCGGTGAAAAATGTAGCCTCCAAACAATAAAATTACTCTAGAAAAGGGCTCATTTTCGTTTGACGTTGCAAATTTATCTATGAAAAGCGCATAGAAAAATTTTGGGTGGGAATTATTTTTAAATCTACTGGATCCTTAGAGTATATACATAGATGGATAACATCATATTCTACCAAATACATGAGCAGAGACAAATGGAAGGTGCAGGTTCATCGAGAATTAGGGAACCAAGCTACGTTTGTGGGGATGGACTGAATGGTGTGAACAATGTACATGAACCAATGAAGATAAATTATTTCATCTTTTCTGTTTTCCATTTTATTTTCCGGTCCTTTTCATCATGGATCATGCAACACACCCTTTTGTCTTTATTTTAACCATTTTGATAGCGTCGGTAATACCTACATTTTCTCTACCTACAGTAAAACAATTCTATATAGAAGGTGAAGAAAATGGGAAACAGCGCTGTCTTTTATGGACCAGCTTTCCCAGTTTATATAATTATTTTTTCAGGACGCACTACGCATCCATCCATGTAGTTGGTGCATACTTATTTTCGTGCTGGATTTCAGCGACGAAGAAACAGCAACACATTGCGAATATCAGGGGTTGGTGCGTCAACAGTCCAACGATCGCCTTCACCCAGAGTAGTCGTTAGGTAGCAACAATATCGTGGAAAAACTAATTTAGTACTCACCTCAAATTTTCAACGGTTCAAATGCACGTACTACATACCGAGGGAGTACAGTATTGTTCAAACGTATCTTTTCATGACGTTTAGCCGGCCAGCATATATGCATAAACTAACTTCCTGATGGGTTTATTTAAAGGATCAAGATTTTGATAGCCTCATAAACAAGCATATACGGCCAAAGCTTTCTAAATTGGGAGGCTAGGATCGCCGCCCGGACCGCGACCCGCCGATGCGCAGGCCATCAAACTTGAGCAGATTCTCCACTTCGTCCAGCTCGATGGCGGCCTTGATTATCGCGCTGGAGAGGTCCTTATCGTCCTTGGCGTCGAAGAAGCGGCCCCTGTCCTTGGCGTCCACCACGATCTGCCGCCAGATCGTATTGCCGCTCGCCAGCGTCTTCGCGTCGCCCAGGATCCACAGGCAATGCCTGCGGCGACACAGAACGGAACA
Source organism: Echinochloa phyllopogon (assembly GCA_033239725.1). Classification (NCBI taxonomy): domain Eukaryota; kingdom Viridiplantae; phylum Streptophyta; class Magnoliopsida; order Poales; family Poaceae; genus Echinochloa; species Echinochloa phyllopogon. The sequence goes on from BTCW01000010.1 coordinate 50,803,864, forward strand.
AGCCACGGTGAATGAAACACACAAGGACTCGTGCCTGCACACGCAGAAAACAAGCTAGCTTGCGGGACTAGTAAGTAGGCGCTCACTTGGCCCGCGTCAGCGCGACGTTGGTGCGGTTGACGTCGGCGAGGAAGCCGATCTTGCCGGCGGTGTTGCTCCGGACGGCGGAGAAGACGATCACGTCCTCCTCGGCGCCCTGGAACCCGTCCACGGACCGCACCTTCACCGAGAAATCGGCGTGCATCGTGTACGCCGCCCCGGCCAGCTTCTCCTGGATGGCGCGGACCTGGCCCTTGTACGGCGACACCACGCCCACGCGGATCGCCTTCTTTGTGTCAACCGACTCTGTGCGCAGGTAAGTGGTCAACTCCATGAAGTGCGTGGTTAATCATGAATCTAACGAGCAAATACCTTTGAAGAGCCTCTGCACGATCCGGACCACGGCGGCCGCCTCGACGGGGTTGGTGAGGCTCTGGCCATGCTTGCCCGAGCTCTCGTTGCTCCCGTCGATGTTGATGAACGAGTAGAAGCCGAACATGCGGCCAGTCAGGTACTGCCTCGCGTAATCTCGGTTCAGCACGTTCTCTCCGTCGGCTATCTGGCCGCCATAGAAGCTCCCGACAGGGAACTTGCTGATCCATGGGTGCATTCTGTACTGAACGTCGAGGAGGTGCTTGGGCTGACCCAGGGATGTCAGCCTCTGGAACAGGCTTCTTCCGAATTCTGCATCCTCACAAACCTGTACGAGTTTTTTTTATAGTAGATCACAGTATTTTCATTTAAGTTGTCATCGCAAGTTAGACATTATGGCAGGTGAAAAATACCACAAAAGAAATGAGTCACCTTGCTCTTGACCAGTGCTGGTAGCTGGTACTCATCACCGATGAGCACAGCATGACCGACCCCGGGAAGCTGCAGAGGTATCAGTGACTCGCACTCCTTAAGCTGTGCTGCCTCGTCCACGACGAGAACCTCGAACGGCTGGGCCTTTGGCTGGTGGTGCAGACGGTATGAGCTCGAAGCTGTGCAGAGCACGCTTTTGGCAGTCTGAAGCAAGAAGTCTTCGATGGATCTGGTTTCAAACATCTCTGGAAGCTCAAAGTCAGCAGACAGGTGTCGTAGCTTCTGAATACACGAGGACCTTGCTTCCTTCAGCTTGAAGCTCACATCCTGCTGAACATGAGTCACCAGATTACGGAACAACGAACAGATTGTTTCGTCTTCATCACTTTTGAACAGTGCATGCAGCCGATCATCTGGTTCAGACTGCACAAGTTCCCCAAACACGTTGAGCAAGGGCGGGACCTCAGCCATACAGCGAAAATTTGCTTCAGATGTTGCTGATCTGGGAAGATCATTGACGAAAGTTTCCACACAGGTGCGCAGACTATTCTTAAGCTGTGTGTAGTTGCTCTGGAAGTACAACTTGAACGACATTTTGTCCTTCTTTATTTTTCGTACTTTTTTCTCTATTTCCAGTAAAATCTCCTTAACTTTCTCCGTCATCTTTCTAATAGTATTAACAGCAACTTTGCCTCTTAGCTTAGCTTCTTCTGAACCCAAATCCATTATCTCCTTCTCGATGCCCTCGACGTACCTATCATACTGAACCAAAGGATGCTCAAGAAGTTTGAGCATGGAACTCAGAGATTGTGTCCACCCTGTGCCTGGCATCAAGCATTGACGCAGACGTCGAACACGGGAGTCCATGAATATCTTTGCCAGGTTCACGTCCACGCCCATCCTGTCCTCGTTGCCGAACAGCACGACATCGCTCAGAAAGCACTTCTTTCCACTGAGGCCGCCGGAGGATGACTCGATGAGACCAAGGACCCGAGACGCGACCTCCACCACCGCCGTGTTCGTCGGAGCACAGGTCACTGTCCTGTGGTTCTTGAGCAGCATCGACCACAGGAGGGCACTGATCGTCTTCGTCTTCCCCGTCCCAGGAGGCCCCCAGATCAGGCGCACTGAGCATGTAGGCTGCTGCACTGCTGAGACGCAGTCGTGTACTGCCTTCAGTTGCGACTCGTTGAGCTCGAAATTTTCGAGGCCACTGATCGCACCATCCACAAAATAGGAAGGCGCTACTGACGATGACATACTGTGCTCTTGGTCAAACTGTGATCACAAAAAAGAAAGGTACGTAATGTAAAGGTTTAGGAATCAACACAGCATATCCAGTAGCTAGGTAAGCAGATATATTCACACATACATTTGGATTAAGCATCTTCTCGATGATGCTCATGTTCCTACACGCAACGGCGTGCACATCCAGAGCATTCGCTATTCGATTGTAAGTGGTCATGTTGATCAGGAACACCGCAACAAGGGGCTGTCCTTGCTCGGGCCTGCGCGACAGCCGGACGACCGTGCCGTCGCCGCCCTCGGCCTTGAGCACAGAGCCGATGACGTAGGACTTGCCGGCGCGCAGGTCCGAGCTGTGCTTCGGCTTCCGCTCCGTCAGCACCAGGATGTCCGCGTCCTTTGGGGCGTAGACCTGATCCCGCTGGGTCGAGTTGGGATCGGCCTTCCTCACCACGATGCTGAATATGGGCTGGTCCTTGTCGTCGCGCTGCTCCATCCGGACAACCTCGGTCGCCGGCGCGTGCTTAATGCCTTCCAGCGCCGAGCAGAGGTCGGCGCGGGTCTCTTCGATCAATGGCATGGTGAAGGATTGCATGTAATCCTTCAGTGAAGTGAAAGTCGGGGGTATTTTCTTAACCTGCATTTGTCGTTGGATACAGTTATTATTATCAGGGTTATTCCTCCACGAAACGAATCAATTTTTCACATTGACAAGGTACGCCTAACTCGGAATAGAAAATGATCACACGCATTTCTGTTCGGCTTGAAAAACAAGCAATGATAAACCAAACTCTGACAAGCATAGGTATATCCTGGATCAGCATAAAAAGATTCTAAAAGGAAAAGCTGAAAGCCAGACGCTCACCTTATTCTTAAGGAGATTCTTGTTGAGCACATTCTGAATAGACCAGGAGAACATGTGCTTCTCCAGATCTCTCTGCTCCCAGGTCCCGTACCTGCCGCTGCCGCTGCCGGTCTCCTTCCCCCTCGCAGACCTCGCTCGAAAGACCTGGCCATCAGGCGATTCCTGCCGCACCAGCACGACGTCGTCGTCATCGCTGTCGTAGTAGTCGCTCATCGCCGCGCCTCCGGCCGAGCTCCGGCGATTGAGAAATGCTCGACTGCTATCAGACTCTCTACCGACGTGCGTGCGTGGTTTGCAGGGACGCAAGGCATCGGTGTTTTATAGATAGGAGAGAACACCAGTGGGATCCTCCCTAAGTGCCGAGTAAATTTGAGTTGGAATGCCAGAGGCCAAGCGATTGATCAATGCAATCCGCTGTTCCTCTTCTCGGTGGCTGTTGGGCTGTGTATCAAGGGGGGGAGATGACCATAAATTCATCGCTGCGGGAGTCATCCATCTGAAACGATTGATCGGTCACTGAAACAGCCGCCACTGGCTTAGCACGCGAAATTGACCGCTGTGGACAACAGGTTCCTAGGTAGATTACAGAATTAACCTTAGACCAGTCCCCATGTAAGGTTTCATAGAGTTTCATACACATTAAATAGAGTGTCAAATCAATATTTTAGATGATGTGACAAAGAGTTAACGAGAAAAGAGATAAAATGTGTTTCATCTAGATAAAACTCTGTATACACAGTTTCCAACAAGTTTGTGTCTTGCATGCATTGCCTATAAAACATCAAAATGAAACAATGCATTGTATGAACCATTTTATCTGTGAATTATTTGTCTACTTACTTATGTGGCATTCTTGGAAACACAAATATAAAATCCCCACTGGGAATAGCCTTAGAGCACTAGCAAGCCGATCGAGAAAAGAGATCTTTTTCCCCATAAACAACCATTAAAAAATTGCATTACAAAATCTTGCTCCATCAGAAATAATCTTTTCTTTCTATAATTTTGTTCTCAATTAACAAAAACCAACCGACCTCTTCTCCCTTTTAAAAAAGGAACAAATTGCTCTCATTTTTCCCCTTTGGCCACCCTTTTCGCTCGCTTATGCGAGCGCAATGAAGCACGAGCATGACTTGCTACCGGTGCCACACCGTTTTTTTGTCCAGCTGTCACTCGCCTTCGCTTTGTCCAGCCCGCCGTGCCTTGATTTGGCCGCCACGTTTGAGGCGGCCCCCTTTGCCATGTTGTGTGCCAACGCCCTGTGCCAAGACAGGCTTGGGAGGGGACGAGACGAGATGCGGCCACATGTCGCCCTCCACGGTCTATGTGAGTTGTCCCAACTCCTCCAGCCACGTCGCGCTGCTCGGGTCATGCTGCCACGGCACCTACCCTCACCCTGAAGTAGGGCCGCGCCCTGCGCCATTACGTTGTTGCTCCTGTGCTTTGTGCGGCGGGAAAAAAGGTGAAGAGAAAAAAATGATTGAAGTCATTTTGGATCATACATGGTAGATAATTGAAAGAAGAAAGGGAAAGAAGATATGCAGCAACACCTCTCCTAATATTCTAAAAAGATGTTTTTTAATCCTTTGAACTAGTTATAGTGAAATAGATTTTCTCAATCTGTTTAAGATGATCAAATGAGATTCGCATTTACGTAGGGGTGGTAAAGAGCTCTCAATTTTATCCTAGAAATTTTAATCATCAGACTCAATTAGGATCAAGTCAAAATAATAGTTTTTGAGCTAAATTTTGGTATGACCAAGTTGGATTGTGAATGAGAAAAATGTCATGATCCGTTACCACCCCAGTTGTAATAGAGAGTGGTCTTCGTGGCGTGAAGTATGAGTTCCGTCTGTACTTTCAAGAATTGCCCACTGGTCACTATTATTGATTATTCCGTTTTTTATAACATAATTTTTTCCTAAGGATTTTTTGCCTCAATATTCTTCTTTTATAAAAGCTTATATAAATCAACCACCAAAAGGTTTTGCAGAATTCTTGTGCTCCAGATTTTGGTTCCAGCTGCTCAATTTGTTTTTTGTCAAAAAAATATAAAATACAACACCATTTAGCTTAACGATTAAGCTACGAAGGCCACGCGTGTCACTGCAACCAACACTCTCAAAACAGACAAGAGACAACCACCACCGCCCACAGACTGCAGTCCTCAGTTCAAACGCAGCGCGTGAGGGGAAAAAAAGAGGCTCGAGAGATTCAAAACCTCCCAAAACCCTCGTCCCCGCCGCCGCCAGCCGCCATGGACCGGGCCCCGCCGCGCGGCGCGCCCCGCGACGCCGTGGGCCAGCGGTGGCTCGCCGTCTTCGCCTTCCAGGCCGTCCTCTCGGCCGCCGCCTCGGCGCTCCACCTGGCGGCGTCCCCGCGCGGCCGCCGCCACCCGCTCCTCGGCGTCCCCGCGGGCCTCCTCCTCGCGCTCCACCCGCTCCTCGCCTGCGCCGCCACGGGGCTCCTCGCGCTGGCCTTCCTCCTCTCCGCGTCCCCGCGCCCGCGCCCTCCCCCGCTGAAGCGGCGCGCGGTCGCGACCGCCCTCCTCGCCGCGGCCGGCGCGCTCTTCGTGGGCGCCGCTGCGGCGATTCTCCCCGAGGGTGCAGGATGGGCTGCCGTCGCTGGGCTCGGGTTTCGAGGGGCCGTGCTGGGCGCCGTGTTCGCCGCGCACTACTTTGGCCGACGGAGGTGGCTGCTCCAGTTCCCCGTCGTGCAGGTGAGTGGATTGGGGAAAGTTAGGGTTTCTGATACAGAAAATTTGTTGAGTCTTCTCAAACTGAAGATAGTCTGTTAGTTTTCACAAGACAGTTGCAACGATAAAGATGAACTTTCAGGTTTAGGTTTCACATTGATTTGCGATTGGATTACCTGCTTAGAGCGATGGTAGTGAATTCTGTTACTCAAGCAATGCAAGCGTCCGGGATATTACTGCTTTACTCTTGTGTGCTGCGCGATTTTTGCTGCGTTCTACAGCCTCCATGGCTCCATATAGTCTAGTCGTGATCCTATGTGAGCTGATCAGGTGAGTGGATGGCTGGCAGCTTTTTTTGTATTGTTGAGGTGAGGAAGTGGACATCAGGACGGAAGAGGCATATTGTTCCGTTTGAAGATGATTTAGTAGACTTGTACTAGCATAGGCCTGCACATCATCCAGGAGTTCTTATGGTCGAATTTGCGTGCATACTGTAGATTATTCCTTCTATTATGTTATAGTTGGGGTGTGTTTACCCAGCTATATTCACTATTATGCGGTAAGTTGATACATGGCGGCTAGTGGTGACCTTGCATAAAGTTATAGAATCAATAATTCTTTGAAAGATGTGTGGTTAATTTTAAGCACAAATGATTTCTAGACTAGCTTGCTACTTCACTTGTTAATACTTAAGAATTACTAAGTCACTGTATCTCCTTGAAAAGAAAAGACCAAGGAATTAATGCAAGTTTATGACTTGTTTTGTTTTGCCCTGCAGACTCGTGTTCATTTATCAAATACCACTATTAATAGGGGCACATAGATCAAATGTTCCTGGTCATCTAATTGCAAAACAAAACCGGCTTGCTAAAGCACCATTTGTTTTTTGGATTGTGCTGTGCTCCGTCTATTTCCTTTTGTAGGGCATACTAGGATTTGAAAAGGTCAAACTTCATAAGTTTGTACTATCAATTAGTCAAATTATTTGCATGTTTTTTATATACTCTATGAAAGTTGTATCGTATCAATTGATTTTTGTTACGGTATTGATTTTGTAGCAATTGATAGTATATTGTAAACAAAGTTAATGGTCTAGGTATACTTTCAAGAGCCTTTTCAAACTCCTACCAATCACTTAAGCCTACACCAGTACTCTTAACTGTTACTTCCTTTTTGTGCAGCGACCTCTATTCTATGGATTGAAGATGGGGCTTCTGCCATCCGGAAAAAGGGCCCTAAAAGTGTCGCTTCAGACCTTCTGCCTTTCCTTTGTCCTGATTTTATTCCTTCCTCAGCAATTCAGAATCGGAGGCTCTATTGGAAGCCAAATACTCACTCAGATCAGCATTTTTATAGTGACTGCGGGTGTTTCCTTCTGTTTGGAAATAAGCCATCATTTTGTCCAGGTTCGTCTGAGTCTTCAGTATTTGGAGCTTGACTAGGATTTTTTTATCTGTAATCTGTAATTCAATTTCCCCTTTCCAAAAATTTTAGGTTGTGCATACAAGGAGGTGCAGTTTTGCTCCACCTCAGAGCACTGCCGCTGCAGAGACTAATCCCACTGAATTTATCCTGGAAACATTGGAACAAAGTGATCCACGATCATTAATACAATATCTTGCTTACCAAGATTTGTGTATGGTATCTGAGTGTAACTTGGAACCTTGGCGCCGAAGTGCCTTCTTTGAGGAATCTGGTGAAACTTATAAAAGAATAGTGACATCTTGTTTGAGGCCACTTGAGGAGTTCTCTTCAAAAATCGCTCAAGCCCTTGAAGATTATAAGCCGGATGGGATGTCACAACAGTCCTTACTCTCCAGTGCACTTGATGATTCTCAGGTAAAGCTGCACAGGCTTGTACAAATATCAAATTCTATTTTACTACTGATGTTGTATTTCCTTCTGTGAAATTCCTGTTGTTCTTAGTTGTCTTGGTTGGTTACACATTGAATTCTGTTTCCCATATGGAGCAAATTGATAGAACCTGCTGTTAAATTTTTTGTATCTTTGATTCTTCTTTATTGGTTCATTCATGAAATTCTTTACAGTCAAAAGCATCCGCTGTATAAACATTGCATTTGAGTATAAACTTAATTTGATATTGATTCATTAGGCTGGCTCATTTGAACCCAAGGTATTCATAAAGATTTAGTACCATGTACACGGATGCCTTGTGGTGTATTTCATGTGTTTCATTGTTGTATGCTGGAAGCTATTGAATACCACTTGTGTTTTATACAGGTAGGTTTTGCTTATGGTGCCCAACCTGAACAAATTAGAAAGCATAGGAGTCAATAACCAAAACATTTGGAGAGTGTTTTGGTTAATTGGCTCTCAACCGTTAGTTGTATTCTGGCAAATATGAAACTGAGAGATTGTCTGTTTCAGGGCACGTGGGTATAGTGCATTAGCATTTCTATTTTTTGTTAATAAAGGTTAAAATGCATACTACAAGTAATGTACCCAGAATGGAACTGCTAGCAGGCATGTAGGGTTCACAGCGAATTGTTACAAAACACGGTCCATTTAATAGCAGACTTCTATTTTTTGGTATTTGGGATCTCGCATATAGTTTGAACCCTTTTGATTTCATGCCATAAAATCATTCATGTAGTAATAATTTTGAAAATGCTGTTTCTGTATATTGTGGTGAATACAACGTACAGATGTTAGCATTCATGTTGAGCATGTCTATTTTGTTTGGGGCTATGGAATGTTTCTACCTGTTTGATAGTTGATGTTTAAGAAAAAAATTTGATAGTAGATCATTTCAAGTCCCATGTCAATGCTGCATTCATAATCTAATGCCTAATGAAAGATTGTTTTCTGTGATTTGTTCAATGTAGATATGCGCATGGTGTGCTCGGGCTTTGTCAGGATTGACTGCACGCTCACGCCAGGAGGATCGTTATGGAGTTGCTCAGCTCACTGGCTGCAATGCTGCTGTGATGACCACGTTGCTGTCTGCTCTAGTGGTAATTGAGGCATGTTTAGGAAAGAAAACAAACCTACAGCCTATTCATTCACTGGGTCCTGAAAACATTAGGTGGGCTAACTTCACAGCGCGTAAAGCCACTGCAACCGCAATTGCAAACACACAAAGGGGTGGTTTGCAGAACAAAGCTTATGCAATGGCGGATGTTCTTCGGACTTCAGTTTATCAGATAGTTTCAGCATTCATCGATGACCTGCGAGCAAATGCAAAACCAGCAAGTTTGGAGAAGAATTGGATCAATGAAGGGAGAAAGCCTGTATATGGTTCACAAGCAGTGTTAGTTCAGAAGTTGAGTTTGTTTATTGGCTACCGTGCTGTCTGAAACTGGCTCGATATCTCTCAGATCCCGAACTGCCATCAGAACATACTTTGACAGAAGTGTTTGGTTTTCCGAACTTTGTTCAAAAACCATTATTTTCCACTGGAACCTAACGGAGGAGATGGATTTTTCCATTCACAATTTTTCGGAGGGGATATGGACCTTGACTTTGTGTTCTGCTGGCCTGCTGTGCAGAACTCTCTTCAGCATGTACTTCTGCACCGTGGAAGGCGCCTCTCTGGGGAGTATGGAACTATATGCGCTCAATCCGTGTTACTGCCTTGAATTGTATTCTTGCAGACAAAAATTGAATAGGGAAACTGTGTGTTGTATCGTCCATGGGAGAGGGAACTGTAATAGGCTTGTCCAACTTTTTTTTGGTTAACTTGTCGGATTTGCGACACTGAATTGTTACTGCTAGTTAGCTCCGCATTCAAACGATAACCAAATCAGAATTTGTATTGTGCGTCGCCGGCGATAGCCAAATTATGAATGCTTTCCGTGGAATCTGTAATGTCAGGTTTCTGTTTTTAATGCTGGATAAGTTCAGGGTCATCTCCAGGAACAGATACATTTTTCTTCCCCGGTTACCCCATTGCAATTTCTGGGTCTCGAAATCAGTTCCAATGCCCAATGGTGATATTCAGTTTTTTTTTCAGTTTTCTAGTTTGATACTTTGATCTGGACTACAATCATTGCTAGTTGAGTTCAATCCTGCCATGCACTCATATTTTTTATTTGTTACGCTCCAATGTTCCTGGAAAAATGTTATGCCCAAGTGATTCGAGACAGTTGACACTGCGTGCTGAGAGCCAGAAATTGCCACTGTTAAGCAATATGGCTCTTTCAGTGACATGAAAATGCGATGGATCCTCGATGTTCCATGCTCGAAGACATGTAAAATTCCATTTGAAGTAGCCATTCTAATTCAACCGTGGATTTACATTACAGAAGCTCACGAACGCATTGGGAAACAACAAACAACGAATATACCGTTGCCTATTTGCCTTGTCTGTTAGTTCTCAGGCAGGTGGACGCGGCGCCGCGTAGCTGCGAAGCTCAAGCAAAGCCGATCCGACGAACCCCTCAACTAACCAGCAGGACGTTGCCGGCCACGCCCTCGGGCCTGGCGCCGCCGCGAGCGGCGTTGGCCTTCTCGGCGCGGCGGCCGCGAGCACCGAGAGCGCGCCGGTCCTCAGGACCGCCTTCCTGGCCCCAGCCGCGGCAGCGGCGGCGGCGGCCTTGTTGCAATGTCTGCGCGGCGCGCGGACGCGGCCGCGGTGCGCGTCGAGGCCCCCGCCGCAGCTCCGGGACGGCTTGAGGCGCTTCCGCGGCGGCTTGGCCAGGTCCTCGAGCGACCCGACGGCCGCGAGCGAGGCGAAAGACTGCGACCTGCCGTCGAAGAACCTGGACAGGCCGCGCTTGACGGGGAGCTGCGCCACGAGGTCGGACATCTCGAAGCGGTCCGAGCCGGAACAGGAGGAGCTCGAGGCGTCGTCGTCGAGCTCCGACGACGCCGACTCCCCCGACGTGGACGGCTCCGAGTCCGACGGCGAGCCGATGTCCTCCTCCTGCTCCGCGCACACGGCGGCCTCCCGCCTCCCGCTGCCGCGGAACAAGTAGGCCTCCATGAATGATCCAAGTAGACGGAAGCAGGCAACGATGAGAGCAGGCAAGCAGATAGGGAGAGGGATAGCCAAAGCAAGCAGCGTGGCTGTGACACGGCGTGGTTGGGAGGAGGCAGGGACGGGGCAGGTATAAATGGGAGAGGGGATGGACTTGGATAAGAACGCGACGGGAGGCGAGGCGAGGCGAGTCAGCGGACGCGCGCTTGAGGAGGAGATAAATGAGGCCGGGTTTATTTATGCGACGGGGATTCGGCATTATCGTCATCCCGTGTCCCCCACCACCTGCCGTGCCGCCGCGGACTGCCCCGCCGGGCCCGCGCGGCTATTTCTTTCCCGCAGGTTTTTCTCATCCGTTTTCTTTTTCTCGGCGAGGAGGAGGAAGAGGAGAGGATAAGGGCGCCACATGGTTTCGGCTCGCGCGGCTTTGGAAGCCGCGTGCGCTTGGACGATCGGGACGCTGCTGGGGCCGGGGAAGCAAGCATGGCCACGCGTTCAATTCCCACCTGCGACGCGCGTTTTTTTGGGGCTTTTTTCTCGCTGCCTTTGCCTGCCGGGGGCCCGGGATCTCTGGGGACTGTGGAGAGAGAGCTGACGATGAGAGCGTCTCCGTTTCGAATTTCGATTGACTTGAGCGGCGAGTGTGCGTGGCATCCCTATCGCACCAGCACTGCACTGCGCTCGGTTTATCTGCTGTTTGCTGGGAGAATTTTCCCTGGCTGAAATGAAAGCCGTGTTCAGTTTTTTTTTACCCTCCAGTTGGAATTAAAACTTTTTTTACCACAATGATAAAAAGTGATACAATACGCTACAGCGTTCGATATGATTTTTATACCCACTTTTCATCCCAAAACACCGCAGTCTTGAAATTTCCAACCACTTTTGAGAGCACGACCGATCACAGCAGTCTGGAAATTTCCGATAAGCCGTGGCCTGGTGTAGTGCTATGTGTGGCGTTGCAGGAAAGCTGCTGCGTACGGTACTGTTTCGCGGGTACCTATCTAATTTTCTTGCCAGGTAAAACGATAAGCACCACATGGGTTGATACGTCGCCCTCATTTGGACCAAAATATCTTTCTTCCTTTGCTAAAAGGAGAAACTAATACGGAAGTAGTGTACAATGTTATGCGCTTATTGACACTGGCCGTGCTCTAGATTAGATATCAATCGTACGATATAATAAGCACGTGTTTAGATCTATCAACTAAAATTTAATCCCGTCACAACAGAATATAACGTAAAGATGTTAATTAGAAGTATCAAATATAGATTAATTAAAAATCTATTATATAAACGAGAACTAATTTATGAGATAAATCTATTAATTTAATAATTATGTACTAATTATAGATTAATTAGGCTTGTTTGATTCATCTCGCGAAGTGACCCTGACTTGTACAATTAGTTTTATAATTTCTTTATGTTTAATACTTTTAATTATCATTTATTTAAGGGACTGGACTTTAGCCTCTTGAATCCAGTCCAAACACGAAACAAACAACTTGTCTAAAGTGAGAAACAACACGAGAAAAGAAAGCAGCCGCAGCGACCATTAGACGTACTTTCTTCGTCTAAAGGGGACCAAAGCGGCCCGAAAAACCCCGAAGAGAATCGGTGAAGATACTGTTCGGTGTAAGCAGATGCCCCTCTTGTGCGGAGCTGACTCAGCTGGCCTAGCCCTGTCCCCCTTGACCACTAATCTTTGGTCCAATCTTCGCTTTTGGCCACACCTTTTCGGCAAAATGGACTGGCATTGTCTATTCTTGTTCCTTATCTTATCTTGGCAGCTTACGACGATTACACTCTGCCCGTGAATAATCAACCGTCCCCAGCAGCAAAGTGTTGTCTCAACATGAGATTATTCAAACCACAGCAGGAAACTTGTACCTGAAATGTCCTGGACAGTTGGTAGTTATGTCATTCATAGACAGGTTGGACACCTTTCGCTTGGCTTGAGCCTCTTGGTAGTGGAGTAGGAACCCCAAACGTTTCCGCCGTGAAAACGCGCCAGGATCTACATTGTTGATATCCAAATATGCCACCCATCAGTCTAGTCGATCCCCCCGGCAAAGTTGTTCAAAGTGCAATAAGTCAAATAAAAGGATTGAAATACTCAGGTCAGGTAATGCAACAGAAGAATACCATATCCATGCTTGCCGTTTGCCTACGGAATAAGCTTATCTGCAGGCTGCTCGCACTGGTCTCGATAAAACGAGACGGTATCTGCCACGTCGGAGGGATGCCGTTCAGGATGGCGTTTTGGAGCCTGCAGCGGGACACGGGAAAGGCATCGGCAAACGGTAAAGCGTCCCGGGGATCGGAAAATACAGAGAAAGAGAGATGGCTCGGTAAACATGGTGGGCCCCGCCGGCCGCTGCCTTCCCCGCTCGCCGCCCGCTCGCTCGCCGCGCTTGGCCGCCGCCCCTGTCACCGCCGCGCTTGGACGCCCGCCCGCCACCGGCGATCTCCGGTCGTGGCCCGCGCTGGACGCCGCCGCTGCGGCCCGGATCTGGCCGCCGCCGCCGATGGGCGGCGTGGGGAGGAGGGGGCGGCGGCAAAGTAGGAGAAGAGGGGGCGATGCCCGTCGCCGCCCGCAGCCGCCGGTGCCGCCGCGCTCGCCGCCCGGTCGCCCGCCCGCCACCTCCGCTTGGCCACTGCGCCGCATCCGCTCCGTGGCCGCCAGCACGCCGCGGAAGGACCGCCGCCCGCCCGATGCGCTCGCGCGGTCGTCGGCGAGGGTGACGATGGCGTGCTTGGCGGCGTCGGCGCGCTGGCCTACCGCGGCCGCCCGCCACTGCGTCGTGTGCCCCCCGCGGCCCGCACAACGACGCGCCGCGCGCCCCCTGCGGCCTCCAAGCTTGGTCGTCACCGCGCTTGGACGGGGGCCCGCGCCTGCTGTGGTGGTGGAGGAGCTCGTCGCGAAAGGGGGCGGAATGGAGCTGGTGGCCATGGAGGGAGCTGGTGGTGGAGGAGCTCGTTGGCGTAGAGCAGCCCGCGGAGGAGCTGGCGGAGGGGTCTTCTTGGCGACGGGAGCTGGCGCGGGCGCCTTGGTGGGCTTGGTCTCTGGCGCCAGCGTGGCGGCCGGCACCTCGGGCACGAACGCCATGGGCAGGCCGAGCTCCATGGGAGGCGGGGATCAGCGGCGCCTAGATCTCGGCCCCGGCGACCGGGAGCTCCTTGGGCGGCGAGGGGGCGGGGGAGGTGGGGAGGGGGAGGGGGTGCTGGGCGGGGAGGGGGCGCCGGGCGGGGGATGGGAGGGGAGGGGCGGGGGAGGAAGAAGCGGGCGGCGGCGGGGGAAGCGCGGGGAGGAGCCGGGGGAAGAGAGAGTGGGGAGGAAACGATAAAAAAATATGACGTGTGGGTCCCACGAGCGGGTAGTTGATATAGAGGGTGAGATAGAGTTTAAACGAGTGCGGAAGAACGTGGTATAAAGTAAAGAATCTCGATGATCAGGACGTAATATTCTCTTTTAAATGGTAGAGTAGAGTTTCACGGTGCGAACAGCCTTAATCGACAAACTATAGTCTATTATTGACATGTTAAAGTTTGAAGACCAGAGGTAGTGCGGCTAATCGATTACGCTTATCCACAGCCGCGTGCCCGCGTGTCCACAGAAACAGAATTCTAGGTAATGTGTTTCTGGGCGACAGATTTGTAAGTTTCGGGCCCAGACGTGACGAATGGCTCAAGGAAATGATAAACACGATGACGGGTGCATTAGGTCAATAAAGCAGGCATCGGCGTTTCCAAGCAGAGGTGACAGTTTCAGGTTGTTTATACTCCAATTTATAGCCTAGCCTGCAATTGTGACATCTTCTGCTCAGTTCTGAATGGAACTCTATACTGTCGTGTTTAAAAAGGACTAAAGGAGAGGAATTCTGTTGAGTTAACCAGTTAGGGCATTCATCAACCATAAAAAGTTGGCGTTATCAACTCCGCAGAGGGATCCAGGAGGACTGCGTGGCTGGCTGCCGCAACAAGTCCAGTGTGCATTTAGAATGGGCCGGGTATGTATTTGAACGAAATGGGCTGGGCTTATATGAATACTAGACTAGAAGAGAAGGGCCCTGTTAGAACTTATCATCGTTTCTCTGCCCTCGGAGAGATTCCAGCAGAGAAAAATTCGGCATACCCACATCTAAATTCCAATTTTGATCAGAGAGTCCTTTCTAATCTAAGAGAAAAAAGAAAACTACTCAGCAGCAGATTTATATGCAAATTCGCAATAACAAACATCTCAGAAATGTGAATTAGCATAAGATGTTCAAGTAGTTTTACTAATATCGCAACTGATTGCCACATTTGCCGCGGATCTGCAACAAATGAAGAAACGACCCACTATAGCATGAACATTTGTGGAATTCATCGGTAGCCTTAGCATAATGAAAAGGAAAAAAAATACACCGAAGCAGAATTATCAGTTTTACAATTCATGAATGAATAAGCATCTCACAATTGTAAATTAATCAGGTCCATGGGTCAACTCTTCAGATATGATATTCAGGTATTGAGGCCACAGGCCAGATTCAAATTTTCTTATATCCTGGATCATACAATTGTCTGTACAAGCAACATCAAAATTGGAAAAGAAACAAAACAAAACCAACCGTTCAAGAATGAAAGGAGCAACAGAACTGAACTCACACGTGCAGTAGAGACGTTGAGAATTTCTGAATTAACAGCATTTGCACTCAAAACCAACCTCAACTTTTGGTCAGAAGAGTCCTTAAGTGAAAAAAAGGATAGTTCAGCAGCAAATTTCATGTTCACATTCATAATAACAAACATCAAATTTTCATCTACGCAGCTTCTCGGATATGCCGTTTCAATTCAGTTTCACAAGTACTAACACCCTGCCACAGATCTGCAAGAGGACCCAATATAGCAGGAACCATTTCCCAAATTTCATCAGTAGCCTTACCAGAATGAAGACCAAAAAAAGACTAAGCTGAATGGGACTCAGTTTTATAATAGTGAATTAATCAGTTCCATAGGTAATAGATAAGAAATCCTACAATCCTAGATCGTACAAATGCCAGCACAAACAGCACCAAAAATGGGATTTAAACGGAATCAAACCAACTGTTCAATGGAAGGAGCGACAGCGTGATCAAAACACAGGAATTGCCGGTATAAACATCCACAATTCAACACACCACACCGGCACCAACAATTTAGTAAAAACGACCCAAGGCTAACCATACAACAATCGAACATCACAGCAGCTCTAAAATCCAAAAGAGTCATGCAAATTGCTAGGCTACCAGGGTTAACATTTCATTGCTGCAAAGATAACGAACAGAGATACAGCACGGAGTTGAACTCTTACCAGCCACTACATAGCATCCACCATCTAAGAACAAACCACAGAAGGGATATACGAATCCGACCTCTTTTCTACATCACCAAAGGAAAGCACAGCACGGGGAACCAAAAGTCACAAGCACCACCCCCAGCACCAACAGCTACAGACGAGGGAGGGGACACGCTCAGCCGCCGAATCCGTAGAGGGTACGGCCCTGGCGCTTGAGCGCGTAGACGACGTCCATGGCGGTGACGGTCTTGCGGCGGGCGTGCTCCGTGTAGGTGACGGCGTCGCGGATGACGTTCTCGAGGAAGATCTTGAGGACGCCGCGGGTCTCCTCGTAGATGAGCCCGGAGATGCGCTTCACGCCGCCCCTCCTCGCCAGCCTCCGGATCGCCGGCTTCGTGATGCCCTGGATGTTGTCGCGGAGCACCTTGCGGTGGCGCTTGGCGCCGCCCTTGCCGAGCCCCTTGCCGCCCTTGCCGCGCCCAGACATCGCCGAAAGACGGAGAGGAAGAGAGGGATTTGGTGGAGATTTCGAATTCGACGCGGTGGCTGGTGCGGTGGAGAGGTGGATTTGGTTTGGAATTTATAAGGGGGGGATTTGGGATGGAGCGCGAGGGAGATGGGGAAATTTTGGACATGGGGGTTGGGCGGGAGGGGAGGATTTCGGCGGGATGGTATTTGTTGGATGGGTGCGTTCGGGACGTCAGATCGGGGTTGGAGGGTGGGATGGGCTTTGATGCTGTTGCCGCGGATTGCTGAGGTGGATGGGTCGATCCGTGGGTGTGAGGTTTGCAGGCGTTCGATGCGATCTGGTGGTGGAGGACTCGTTAGCTGGGGCTGGGGCGGATCGCTGACATGGCATTGGATTTGGGGGACCGCTAGTGGATGAGCTGCATTGACGGGCTGACCGGAACGGTGCGAGCCCGTGGGCTTCGCTGGGCATTGCCAGATTTTTGTTTTCGAAAGCCACTCAGCTTATTTGTGTCGTAACATTGCGTTATAGTCATAACTGACTGATCAATGTAGGTTGTATAAAGCGGCACAGCTCTTTTAGTTGGTTAAATTAAAAAATTTAAATATTAATATTCAAAACAAATTATAAATAAAATTATGCATCTAAATGCTCTTGATGTATCTCCAGCTCCAAAATATTTTGAAGCTTCTAATACTCAGCTCCAAAAACTACACTGATTTTTTTAGAGCCGAGGCTGAAGTTGTGCCTAACAAATACATCGTACCATCATGCCGCGTGGTGATTGATAGGGCGTCATTTTACTACGTCTCGTATTTTTGAGCATGTATAGGTGGATTTGAGTTTGCACTTGTATAAGTACGACTCATGTATCAGGTATATACTTAGGACATTTTTATTTTGATTATAACACGCTTATGACACTGTAGGGAGCATATGATGAAGAAGATAGGCATCAAGCCTTCAATAGGACTGATGGTATATCCGTCAATAGGCATCAAGCCTTCTTCTTCCTCCTCTTATTTTTCTTCTTCTTCGTACTCTTATTTTTCTTTTTCTTCCTCTTCACCTGTGGTTAGAAAATTGTAGGCGGCTCCATTGATTGCAAGGGGTAGGGGGGCTCTAGCCCCCTGGCTCCGCCCCTGATCTCTGTATATAATCGTTACACTTGTGACTATAATTTACAAATGCTTTGTGTCTTTTTATGGACATGTGCTTATTACGCATGTTTTCAGTACGGTTAATAATAGTTGACAGGAGGAAAAAGAGAAAATAGCCAGCTAGGTAGCAATTGTGTTAGCACGGTTCAGTGGAAACATATGCAAGTTATATGGAGATACACAATGGTTTTTACACCACCATGTTGTTTATCTTTTTGACGAGGACACCGTGTTGTTTATTATTTTCATTTATAGACTAGATAGTAGATACACGACACTCTAAAATTTAGTTTTAAAGATAAAACCAGTATAGAATTAGAGCCAGCAATTCTTTACGCCTTTTGATCTAGTATAAAATTAGTTTAAAAAGTTGTGTATTTTTATAAGGATTAATTTCTCTCATGTTATTATAATTTTTAAAAATTAAAAAAATACCGATGGCATATTTTTAAACTGTAAAAATTATAATGGTAAGCCCTTTATATAATGGCATTTGCAATTATTGTGCATATCTACCCTCAACATGCCATCTAAACCGATTGTATTGTAATGGTCGCGTCACAAGTTTCTCATACCAGAAAATATGTGTGCTGCGCTAGATGTCTTCGTTATGGATAACAATTGACACGAATAATGCAGATCTAGAGTTTTAGACGTGGATATGACAATGCGTGTAGAGTCTTCGACGTGGACTTAACCCTAGTAAATTTTACGTTACATCGAAACAGCATGCGCTTATATTATAGATAAAAATTATTTTAATATGAGATAATAGGAAAGAGTTATGATTTTTGTGAAATGACCGACATATATATTTTCGACGAATTGTAAAGGCAAGGAATTTATATTTTTTTCTGTTTCTTCCTGTGATTTTTCGTTTTTTTCTTCTGAAATTTCATTAGTCTAGAATTAATTTGTATCTACTGGAATTAAATAATGTTAATTTTTTTTAAAAAAAAAGTCCCGTCCCCGGCCCGACCGTGCTCGCCGGTCGCCGCCCCGAAACCCACGAACCGCGCCGTCCTCGCGGCCAAAAACCTCAGCGTGTTGCTCTGTAGCCAGCGTCCGACCCGTGCGGCGCCCGTGCTACGCTGCGATTCTGCTAATCGACCGCATGGCCTACGCCGGCGCCTCGCGGAAGGTCTCGGCGGTGCTCTACCACTACCCGTGCCCGGACGGCGCGTTTGCCGCGCTCGCCGCCCACCTCTATTTCTCCGCCGCCGCTCGCCCCGTCCGCTTCTTCCCCAACACCGTCTACGACCCCATCAGGTAGCCGCACCGAGCTAAAGGCTGGTGTGCCTTGTCCCCCCATCTCTCTGTCCGGAGTCGCTATCCACTGCAACCCCAATGCGCACAACTGAGTCTGCAGGAAGTACCCGCGTTTCTGGTGTTCACTCTGGCAGTGCTGTAGATTTGGATAAAGCCTGACCCAATTGCAACTATTATAGCTGCATACTTTCAATTCGTTGATTCCAATTTCCAAATGCAGCGATCTGACCGCAAACGGTGCTATGCTGCACAGAACACATAAACGTTTGATCAGAGTTTGAACCCTAACCAATTCTAGGCATTTTAAAGTTCTGCTTCGGACTATTGGAGTTGCGTTTGTTGGGGCGAGGATTTAATCTGGAGTTCTGGACTAAATTTATCATAATTATATCTAGAAGGAACCACCTCTGTTGGATTTCATTAAATCATAAAAATATATAAGATTAAATTACCTCTTTTGGTACTTTTTGGGGTGTTTATATCAGCGAAGCAATTTCTTGTGCTGATGCTTTTGTTCTAGTGTCCTGCTATGCAATATTGTTACTATTATTATGTTTTCTTGTTGCTTTGTTGGAGTGATTCACTTCCATTGGATGAAATAGAAGATGTCTACCTTCTTGACTTTGTGGGACCTCCTGGTTTTGTTGAAGATATATCCCCTAAGGTTGAAAGGTCTGTAAGCATTTGCAATCAGTTTTCATATCTGTTCTTTTTCTTGGGAGCCCTGCAGTTTATCTGGCTTCTGTTTGTTGGAATCTGCTGCAAAGTCAAGTGGTAAGAGTAGAGAGTTGGAATTGCTATATATAAGAAATTTTAGCGAAGTCACCTCCATTATTAATTTCCATTGTGTTAGATGGAGGTACTGTCATAATTTAGGTAAAATCGCACAAGTAAACTCAGCCCGGATAAAAATATCTTGTTCAAATTTAGCCTTGGAATTACAGATGTGAGCTGGGATGCTACTGCAGCTCAATGGTAGAACACAAATTTGTGGTTACTGTACTGTGGTCTCAAATCCTCATCCTTCTTGATAAACAGTGCACATCTCCTCCTCAGTGCTCTCATTGCCTTTTATGCATATGAGGCTTGCCTAATGTTGTCTACGGCATGCAGCTCAACAGGGATGAACTTACACCATATTCTATCTCAAGAAATTCATTCCTCAAAATCAAAGAGATTTCTGTCTAGTTCTTTGTACAAATTGCAGTCATTTTAAGTGATGTGAACTGTGATGCTGTGAAGTTATGTTTTCGGTCATTGTTATGCTTAACATTCTTTCACCCTGTGTTTGATTGAATACTATTGACACTTTAAATGCTTATCCTTTTCAGAGTGACAATCCTAGACCATCATCAGAGTGACCGGCTCAAAGAGATTAGCCGGGGGAAAGCGTGGTAATTCATAGTTTGTGTGGGAATTCCACACTCGGGGAAAATGTGACCAAGGTGATAGACATGCAGCGTAGTGGCGCAACAATTGCATTTGACTTCTTTAGAAACAAGCTCTTGACCGAAGCTAGCATCTTACGGGGTAATGAAAGTGATAAAGGTGTAGCCGAGGTAAAATATGTACCTGACAACAAGGTTGAAACTGTGCACAAGCTTTTCAAGTTCATTGAAGATGGGGATTTGTGGAGATGGAAAATTCCAAATAGCAAGGCCTTCAGCAGTGGACTCAAAGATTTGGACATTGAATTCAATGTTAATGCAAACAGTAACTTGTTTGATCAGGTAAAAACCTGCCTTAAGTAGTCCTTTGTTGCTGCAGTGATTCCTCATTCCTGCACCACAAAAAAGTTGTTGCTCACATCTGCTTTGTACCTGAATTACTGATTACATGAGGTTGACATGATTATCATCTTAAACATGCATCTAAATAATCATTACAACCATTTACTAGTGCATAAAAATATTGGTTTCACAGTTATTGGTGTTAGTTGACTAATATTCATCTGGTCGTATCAAAGCTTCTCTAGTCAATGAAAAATTTGTTGAAGTTATCATTTGCAACACAATGTGATTAGAAAAAAAAAACAGGAAGATGTTTCCTTAGAAGTTATCATCCAAATTTCCGATACAGTGTAGCTCTGTGCTATTTTCTGGTGCTACTACACAAAGACCAGTCAGTTCGTCCATCAAACACATAGTCATTTTCTGCTTCTAATGTTTACTTCACATGCCCTGGCTGTGACAGTTGCTGGAGTTGGATCCTGAGCATGTCATTTCCCGCGGACAAGTGACATTGTTAGAGAAGCAAAGATTAATAGACGATTGCCTGGGGAAGTCCTATGAAATTTCACTGGGATGCGGCCAGTTTGGGAATTGTCTGGTAATTCTGCAATCCACACACAGATGATTTTTCATACTTTCTGTTTATTCGTGAAGTTCAGCTTTTGGTGACTTTTGTTTTATTCATTCACTCTCTTTCTAATTCCATGCTAGTGGTTTAACATAAAAAATATAAAAGGTTGGTGTCTTTTCCTGCCTTTGTATTCACAGGTCACACTTGTTTACTAATATAATTTTGCTTTGTATGATCATTAGGCAGTTGATGCTGATGCTATTTCAAATTTGAGAAGCGAACTTGGACATCAACTGGCTAGCAAAAGCCGTAATTTGAATCTGAGGCAAGTTTTTTTTTTCTGTTTTCATCCTATGGATATGTATCCAGATTCACTTAGCATGTGGATTTGCACTTAACTACGCTGTATTTTTGCTATGTGATCTGTGCCCTTTTTTTCAGAGGTATTGGGGCTGTTGTATACAAAGTCCCTGAGTTAAATAATGACCATATGCTGAAAATAAGTCTACGAAGTTTGGAACAAGAAGACACCACTTCAATCTCTCAGGTACATGGTTTCCCTTATGACTTTATGAGGTTTCTAAGACCTTACATAACCTGTTGAAGGGGCTCTATGTCAAGAGTCAAGACTGATTCTACCGTACAGAGGTTTGACACTTGATCTTGCTTGCTTGTAGGAATATGGTGGCGGTGGACATCGGAATGCGAGCTCATTTATGTTGAGCATTACTGAGTTTGACCGGTGGATGGTTGGAGCTGAACCTCCTCAAACAAAAGGTGCTTAACCATCTAGGCTTTGTTCATTGTTGTCTAGTTGTGTTAATCAAGAAGTTCCATAAAGAAGGAAACAAGCAGAGAAACTTATGCAGCTTGTTAAGAGACTGTGGTCTGGGCACTTGCTTTACAAAGTTTGCTGAAACCATCAGCGCAGAGCTCTAGTTACTTAGACATTACCTTAGACTCGGAATAGGGCTAGCATGTACCAGGGTGTTTTTAGTTATTGAATAAATTGCATCGTTGGTTCCTCTCAAAAAGGTTGATCTCTACAAATGAGAAATCTCCCACCTGTTGTTCTCTGCATCACAAGTTTGATAAGAACTGCTTCAAAGCAGTACTAACTTGTGATGAAAGCTGTTATTAAAAAAAACTTGTGATGAAAGCAGGCTGTTAGCAATTTGGCAGCCCTGTTGTTCGAGGCTTATAAGTAAGTTTCTACCTGAAAGTTGATTCACTGAAAAAAAATAGCCTTATCATTGTGGGGGCAGCTGCAGTGGCGGTGTGGCACTTCTGATACGTTGATTGTTCTTCTGTGTCATGGTGCTTACTTCTGTAGTTGAATCGCTTATAAGAAACTGGGTTTCCCCAACTTTACCTCCAAATTCCACTATGCAAAAAAAGATTCCCATCACATTAAAATGCCGGTACATGTATGGAGTACTAAATATAGATGAAATCATTGCGGGACGAACATTTTGAGCCTAATTAATCAATGTTTGGATAATTATTTACAAATATAAACGAAATGCTACATTGTCATATTAATGATAAAATGTCAAATTTCATGTATGTTAAAGTTGAGAACTAAACTAAGGGTCCTTTGGTTGGGCTTCCAACCTGTTTTTGCTTCCAAAAAAGCCAAAAGCCCAACCAAAGGGGTTAGCTGTCATCCAAAGTCATAGTCAAAAGCAGCTTTTGCCTAGTACAAGTTTAAAAGCACCTCACACCCTGCTTTCACCTGCTTTTGGGTCACAAAATTACCCACCATGCCATCCATTACACACCGGTTCGTTTTCCTCCTTTCTTTTTCTCGCGCAGCTCTCCCTCTCCACCTGCCGAGGCCCCCTCTCCCTCTCCCGCGCCCTCTCTCTCCCACTCCATCTCCGGCGCCCGGGCAGAGCTCGTCGGCTGCGACCCCGAGGCGGAGCTCCCACGAGCGGCCGGGTCGAGACCGGGCGGAGGTGGAGCTCCCCTGCGTGTGGCCGGGCGGAGGCCGGGCAGAGGCAGAGCCCCCACGCGCGGCCGGGCGGAGGCGGAGCCCCCACGCGCGGCCGGGCCGAGACCGGGCGGAGGCAGAGCTCCCCGCACACGGCCGGGCGAAGCTCCCTGCGCGTGGCCGGCGGCGGCCCCTACGCGCGCCCGGGCGGAGCTCCCCTGCGTGTGGACCCTGCGGGACCGACAGCGGACCCTGTGCGACGACGGCCCCTGCGCGAGGAGGAAGAGAAGGAAGAAATCGCATGTGTGCATGACATATGGGGCCCGCTTGGAAGAGAGGGGACTTTTCCAAAAGCCACAGCTGCTCAACCAAACAGGCTTCCATCCATCCCACAGCAGCTTTGCCAAAGCAGCTTTTTTTCAAAGCCACAGCCCACAGCAGCTTTTTCTAAAGCCACGGTCCAACCAAACACACCCTAAGGCGCTGGTGGGATTTTCTGGTGGGATTTTGCTGTGCCGTGAGATTCTCTCCTACAGGGAGAGGGGAGAGTAGCTATGTCTTGCCTCGCGGCGCCCTGCTCTTCCTCCGTGATGTTTACTTGCTCCATGTTGGCGTCCTGGTCTTGTCACCGCGCCGGCGGCGGAGGCGGCTCCGCTCTGCCATGGGGGCATGGGACTAAAAGATACTCGTTGCCGTCGTGAGACGCGCGCAACGAGGCCATGAGAAGGGAACCGTGGCATGGGAGATCGCCGCCTGCTCGCGTTGCACGGCCCGCCGGTCGACGCTTCCCAATGCCAAACGTAGCAGAGATGTCGCATTCGCATCTCCTATGTGTGATCTGGGCCGGGCTAGGCCGGTCCATGCTACCAGATGGGCCTCCATCTGAATTGGTGAGTTCGATCGGCTCAGCCCAGCTAAGCTCCTCTCGGAAAGGGATACCTCTTTCAGAAATGAGAAATCCTATTCCGGCTGTTCTCTACATCACAATTTTTTTTAAGCAAAGGGCGGGAGCACTGTCGTTTCATTTAAGAAAGCTGAGGAAATTTACGTTACATCACAAACTTTGATCAGAACCTGAGAAGGATCCCAAACGGGCATTTTGCGACACGAGTACGCTGAGCTGCCGGCGCTGCCAGCTTCAAAGCGGTACTAACTTGTGATCAAAACAGTATTAGCTAGAGTAAGACTATAGCATCACGCAAAACGCAACGCCAGTGAGGAAAATACAGCCGCGCGACCGAATTACTCCCGTGTGGTGAGGGGCCTGCACTGCAGTCTGCAGCAGGTTGCCGGTCGGGTCCCAGCCGCCGCACACGGCGGTGGGTCGTGCAAAGCATATGCACGGGCTTTAGCACAGCTTGTTATTAGCCCTCCTCGCACTATCTACTTGGGTCCCGACCCGGGGCAGACACGCCTAGGCGGCTAGGCCGTGCCCCCCTCCGCGCGCCATGGCTGTTGGCATGTTCCTGATCTGGTTGTTCACGCCAGCCAGCCATGTCCGGCACGCGACCACCCGCAATCATCCATGCATGTCCCTCCCCCACCCACCTTTTCACCTCATGGCTTCTCCCATCCCTATGTTTCTCGTACCAGGTCTTATTGTACAGTTTTACTACACATTTACCTACAGCGACGAACCCAGCGCCCGACGAGCCTGGACGACTACCCGAGCTCTTGCGCCGCACCTAGTGCATGCACGAGTTGTATAGACATGTGTAGCATACTAGCAGTACGTGTGTCTTGCATGTATGTTGGTGCATGTAGCTAGCTTGTCGTCATGTTTTGCTTGCAGGTAGCTAAGCGTGTGTTAGCTTGTTCGTGCACGTATATCTGAACGGTTCATGAGCATCTATAGATCGCGTGCTAGTACTTGTCTTAGAATTTGCCCAAGCTCTGTTCGATCGTTGGATCCGCCACTGCTTACCTAGAGTAAAAATTAAGTAATCGTGTCAGAGAAATTTCATGTCACGTGCTATGAAACTTTTCAGTCTCTCTTCTTTGTGACATCAGTGAATTTAATGTCATAAAACTCTCATAAAACCCTCCCTGAGAGTGGCCTCACCTCACTCCCTCAGGCTTACCACCCCTACTACAGTAAGCACTTGAAAGATTCGATTCTCACTGACTCAAGGCAAGGGAGTTTGAGCTCCCTTTTCACTTGCTGTGAGCGTGAGATCGGTCAGGGGGGCTCACCGGACAACGGACCCCCACCGCGGGCGCACGCACGCATGCGCCGGCGAGGACATCACGCGCGCGCAGGGGGCGCTGGCCGGGCAAAGGATGGAACCCTCCTGCAATGCCCTGGGCCGGCACGCTGGCTGCTGCGTCGTTGTGCGCAAAGCGTCCCTACAGGGTTTCGAATCGATTGGTCGTCCCGTACCGTACGTGCTCTTCTTTTGACACCGAATTATTACCGTCCGGGGCGGGGGAAGAGAAGGACGCATGAGCTGGAAGGGGTCCTACGAATCAATGCGAAATTGCGAGCCCCAGGATGGGTAGGGCATCGGACCACCGCGCAGGCATGCTAATTACTAGGGCGCTTTGAGAATTTGAGACACGGGCAGCTTCTAGGAATCCAAGATACTGCTGCTAGCCTTGGCTTTGGTAAAGGGAAACTAGCGGATCACAAGCCATCGATCTGTACTAATCTGTGAGTGTTTGGGGCCGGCCGGGCTTACAAGTTTCGTACCAAGGATGAACGGGAGGCAGAAACACGCATGATTTCAGACGACGCGTGTCTTCCCCCCCCCCCCCCCCCCCCCCCCCGGCTTTGGAGAATCCTTTGGTGGTGGAGCATGCGGGGAGGGGCTTGCGCATCGTTTTCAAGCGCTTTATGATGTCACGGTGCCCTAAAGAGGAGGCAGCAAGGGTGAGAGTGAAAAGCATCAGCAGCAGCGAGCCAGCACTACTCGATGGCTATC
Source organism: Echinochloa phyllopogon (assembly GCA_033239725.1). Taxonomy (NCBI): domain Eukaryota; kingdom Viridiplantae; phylum Streptophyta; class Magnoliopsida; order Poales; family Poaceae; genus Echinochloa; species Echinochloa phyllopogon. The sequence continues at coordinate 50,829,818 of BTCW01000010.1, forward strand.
TTTTGATCCTCCTGTGGTGAATGCATGCTGCTCGCTCGTCTCGCACGAATTGTTGCGCTGGCCGGGGACATTTCTGTCACGGCGCGCAATGAGTAATTGAGTAGGAGTAGTCTTCATGCGTGCATGGATGCTGGCACAGTTCCTCGCTTTTGGGACGCTTGCGACTCGTCGCTGGAGTTCCTCCCTCCTTGTGTCCCTACCAATAAAGGGAGTGCAGGTATACAGCACTGTGTACGTACATGGAGACACGTCACATGCGCCAGTTATACTCAGGACTGTAATTCCACAATTGAATTGTACGTACACACGCATGCGTGGGATCACAGGAAGTTGGCAGCTTGACTTGTCTTCACGAGCATGCCGCATTTTGTCCGGTCTGCTTTGTCTGAAAAATCTTAAGGGCATTCGGAGTGTTGCAGGAGGAGGGGGTCCTAAGGCCTCTAAGGCCGACCTCATACATAAAACGGTTGGTCGTAAGAGCGGTTCTAACGAAAAAAGACAGAGACCCGCTCTCAAGCTAAATGCCCGATCATAAGCACTAAAAAACAAAGAGAAGGACGGGAGTGGCCACAGCACGAGCGCAACTAGCAGCCAGTGCTCACTGGGGCAGCAAGAGAAGGATTTGTTTTTTATTTTGAAGCGGGCCCGCTGTTAATACCGATCAGGTCATATACACAAGACAATAGACCTTCTGACACCATGGGACCCACCTCTAAGGTCAGTTGGGTCTTCCACACTCCGGATGCCTAATAGCGACAAGACAGATCGTACTGAGCTGAGCAATTGCTGTGCATGGGGCATGCCAAGAAGGCCCGCCGGACCAGAATGAAATTAACAGCCTCTCCGATACGAAGCCATTCAGCAGCCGTACGTGAGGCCCACCGCGTTAGTACGTGCATGCTACTGGTTGCATCAACCACCATCGTTAATTTAGGAAGGCTGAGCCCAATCAGGGATACGTTCTCTTACCTATGATTGATAAGGCTTCCGCTTTGCAGCTCCGGCCACAGTCCCACCTTGCCCACCAGGCCACCATCAATGACAGTCAATCTTTTGGTTCGATCTGCTGTTAGCTTCTCTAGTTTTAGGCAGCTAAATATGCAGCTGTACCGCTGCAAAACCGGATCAGAAGCTATAAGTAGACGCTACAACTATGAGTGGTAAAAGGCCCTACAATTTATACTAGAAATTTTAAGAATGAGACTCAATTAAAATTGAATTAAAATACTATTAGTTTTTAACCTAAAATTGACTCTAACCTAGTTGGATTGTGAAGGAGGCACGAGGGTCATGGTCCGTTCCGATTCGTAGCTACAACAGATGAGGAGGACACAACTACGCTGGATTACTGTCTCAAGCCGTGTAGCTGTACGTACGAGTAGATGCGTAGGACAGCATGATGCCAGTTGCCGCGCCACACTGCAGTGACGTTGCGTGGTAAAAGCAATGGTACGAAACCACTCAACAATTACACGAGCGAGCGCGAGAGAGACGGGACGAGCTCTGTCCGTTTCACATGGACACGCCCACACCACATCTTTCTAGACTGTAACAAATTGGTCACCGCGTTACAATCGTTCCAGTCATTCTTCCTTCCCCATCGAGGTGTCAGCCAACCGGAGCGTATCGTACGCTTCGGTACGGCGGCATAGCTAAGTTACTCCGAGTAGTAATTAGGTCTGGTTTAGATTCCAAATTTGGGGTTATGATGTCACTTCATAATTATTGCGTCACTGTAACATTTCGTTTGTATGCGTGAAAAATTATCCAAAAATTGATTAATTAGGCTCAAAATGTTCGTCTCGCAGAGTATAACAAAACTGTGCAATTAATTTTTTATTTCATCTACATTTAGTACTCAATGCATGTTATGACATTTTAATGTGATGTGAATCTTCTTTTTTGATAGTGAATTTTAGAGTAGAATTTGGGATCTTGGCTAAATCCCTGTGCTTGCTTGTCTTACCTGTTCGCTGCAGGCCGTAGGTACCGCGCGCCCTCGGCGATGCGCCGATGCACACGGGAGGCGAGACATGCAACCGTTAGTACACGCAATGATGGCGATGCGACCGGGGTACGATGAATCCGCAGTAAATGGAGACGTCGCGGGTTAAAGGCAGTGCAGTGATAGTACTCGTACTGCACGGGGTAAATGAATGGATTCATGTATGCTCACGGAGTAACGGGGAAATGGCAATTACCCAGTTACAGGGAGGCCCGCGGACGTCACGGCGCGGGCCGCACCCTTCCCTTCACTCGCCTAGGAGGAACGGTAGCGGCGGGGACGGGGGCACGAAGACATCAACGGCAAAGCCTCCGTCAGAGACGGCATCATTTGCGGGCAAGGCTTCGTGCAGGCCCGAGAGGGAGCAGCGCCTGCCTGTGCTACGCACGTGCACGTGCTGCGTCCTTGCTGCCCCCGTCCATCATTTGCCTGCTGCCCCCAGAGGTCTAGAGGAGAGAATTAGCATTAGCCTGCGAAATTGCAGAGTAAAAAGCAGTGTAAACAATGGTCAGATCCACGCCCGTCTCCATGCAGATTTCACGTTGCTGGGCCAATGCAGAATCATACTACTATACTTACCATAGGAGTAGGGTGGAGGACTTTGCACAAGCTAATGCACTGCACGTCCATAGCAGCTGTTGTGATTGAAGGCTGCTGCGATGTCAAAGCAGTCGGGATAAACGCCGAGAGTAACAGGGGATTAGATCACCCAGTTGTGCGCGACCTTCCGCTAATTAAGGGCGCCAGAGTACTGTCAGAGTGTCAGGTGCTCAGGAAGAGGACGGCCGCGGCCCGGTTTTCTCGGGGTATTGCTTTGCTTGCAACCGCGACAGACCCTGTCATCCTGACATGAAATCCAACGTATCAGAATCGCCTCGTGCAAGCTAACAGGCAGTGAGAGCTAAAGGCCAGTGCCATCCGGCACCGACGACACATACGCTGCGATATGCTATTTTACTACCACCCAAAACGTACTGGAAAGAAAGGGTTGGGTTGGAGCCTTGGAGAGTTGGAGGAGGGAAGGGTTACCTCTCCAGTTGTGCTTCTGGCCGGCCCGCACGGACATGTCCTGTGCTCCTCTGTTCCTGTCCACGCCATCAGTGCCTCGTCTCTCTCTTCTTTAAGCGCGCACAGCTAAAAATCGCTGCGTTTCCCGTTGAGGCTCCCTCGAATCGCGCGGCTCGCCTCCGCCACCGTCCTCCTCAAGCTCTGCAGCCTGCAGCAGTGCAGCGCCAACTCTTTACCTCCTCGCTTTCACCCTTTTCTTCGCGCCTCTCTTTCTGTCGCTTCAATGCCATCTTTTGCTCCCTCTTACTGTTGATCAAAGGAGGCTTGGCTTCCCTCAGGCCGTTGCCCACCTTTCGGTCCTGCTTAATCTTTCCTGCTAGGTTGCAATGGCTGGCGGCTTTGAGGGGAGGAGCTCTTCGACCACGACCAGGGGAGTTGAGCAGGTATGTACGCAGCACTTCCTCTTGCGTCTTCTTCCAGAGCACTGCATTGTGGTATGGTATCACAAGCAGATCTACGTGAAAGACATGGCCAGCAGCAGCTTCCTCTTCTGCTCTTGTTCCAGTTTCATCTCTGCACTCCGTTTAAATGGAAGGAAATGGTCTTCCTCTTCTTCGCATCTCTTTCCCTGGGGGAGCCCATAAACAATCCTGCATTTTGTTCAGAACAAGGCACGTGGATTAGACCGCATGATGCGCAATTTCTCTTTTTGTGAAGCATGATGCGCATGATTTCCTATGAATGCGTATTCTGAACGTGCATGTCCTGGCTCTGTTCAGTAGATGTTTTCTTGTCTGTATCCTTTTGGATTCTGGATTCATATGTACAAGGCAATATCGATGCCTCTAAAGATGCATCTCAATTTCGTGTTTTGACAGCCTGTTTCCTTCCTACAGGCCATTGTTGCTCTCAAGAAGGGTGCACATCTCCTGAAATGTGGCAAGAGAGGGAAACCCAAATTCTGCACCGTCAGGCTATCTTATGTGAGTCCCTTTGATTGACACTGTAATTATGTAGTGCACAATTCTTCAAAGCCACATGTTCTTCCATTTGCTTGGTGTTTTTTATTCTTTAAGAGATTGTGCTCTGCAACCTTGCATTTACGCATCTATTTTGCTGTCAATATTTTTCCTCAAGATTTTTTTGGCTAATAAGTAAACACCATATGGGCTAACAGTGGCACCTCCAGAATCTGGGTGATGGGGATGGTATACCCACACCTCTTACCAATTAAGTTAGGATCATTTCCTCTCTATATATGGAAATTTCATGGAAAAAGTCGGAGCTACCCTAAAACACAGTTAAACAAATCCATGTGAAATTTATACCAAGGTAGATTAAACTACACTCTTAGATAGTCTTTCTATTTTCAGTTTATCAACCATCATAATTGTTAGCAATAGCCAGATTTCCTTTTATGCATTCTTCTCGACTTTCTACTGGATCACTTATAGCTATCCTTATTTCCTTAATGTTGACAAAAAAAAAGCAGATGCTACAGTTCTGTTGGTTATTTTGAAATGGCCATGCTACGCTATTCTTAGGTGGTGTTTGGATCCGGGTGCTAAAGTTTAACGCTTTAAATAAGTGATAATTAGATGTATTAAATATAAACTAATTATAAAATTAATTACATCTATTTCGCGAGACGAACCTAACAAGCCTAATTTTACTATAATTAATACATAATTACCGTGCGTTTACTGTAGCATTACATTGTCTAATCATAATGTAATTATACTTGATAGATTCGTCTCATAAATTACTCCTCGTTTATGTAATGAGTTTTAAAATTAATCTATATTTAATACCCTTAATTAACGTATTTATATCTGATGTGACGGCGCTAAAGTTTAGCTCGGGCCTTACTCCTATCATGCACTTTTGGAAAAAGATAAACTTGCAAGCCAATTTGGTGCTCCAACAATATCAACCAAATAAGCACATTTCACTCAACAATACCTTTTCTCATTTAAGAAATATAAAGATCAATTACAGGTTGCCACAGCAAGGAAACTAGACTTGTCTCCTGACTAGACAAGGAGAAAAAAAAACTGAAAAGGGGGGAAACTGATAACCAGCCAGAGTCTGTCTTCCTAGATTACTGTTTCTCCTTGTCCGGCCCAACAATATCTGAAGCATGGTCAGCTTTGGTTTTACTAGGTTTCTGAAGCTTGCTATAGACCAACCAACTTGAGTATTTGATATATACTCAAGAACAATATTCAGGTTTCTGAAAATGAATGCCTTCCACTTTTATATACTATTATACTTAAATATTAAATATCTGAGATTTTGCTCCTCTGGATCACATCAATGTATTTGATATTTTTCAATTTGCAGGATGAGAGAGCACTAATATGGTACTCCAAAGAGAGGGAGAAACGTTTGAGCTTGAATTCTGTGTCCAGTGTAGTTCTTGGACAGAAGACTGTATGTGATTTTCTTGTTCCAAATGTATGCTATAATTCCTTAGTATTAACACATTATGTTTGGAAGACACTGATTTTCTGAGAAATCAATATTTTACAGACAAAACTTTTGCGCCTGCATTGGCCAGAAAAGGAACCTCACTCTCTGTCAGTTATATACAAGAATGGTGAATCCTCACTTGATTTGGTATGTCTTCCTCAGTTGGCCACATTGTTTGAAGTCTATGATTTATGTTTACTTATATCACTTTTGATTTGGCAATCACGTTTACCAGGTCTGCAAAGATAGAGATCAAGCTGAATGTTGGTATCTAGGCCTTACATCCCTAATATCAGCTCCATGCACCCCACTACTTCTGGTTAACTCAACAAATATCCGTCGAATAAACAGCTGCACAAATAGCCCTCCTAACTATATTCAGCAAAGGAGTAGGCTTGTCGCTTTGCATGGCAGAAGAAATTTCACAAAGGTTAATTCCGGACTTTGTGCACGTCATGATTTCATTTGTAGAAACATGATATCATTGTCTAAGTGCGAGTTTGACATGTGCTAGCGAGTTTTCTTATATCACACTAAGCAGCATGTTAGAACTTGAGAAAAAGGACATGTTGATGGTGATTGCCATATTAGGTCGTGCTGAGGTTACGTTGATGATGGCTGACCTGTCAGCTTCACCGAATTTTTGACCTGTTAGTTTATAGTGAATAATGTATTTCATATAACTATTTCTATCTGAAGATGCTGACAACAATATATTTACTAATAGCATTTAAACTAAGATGTTCATTAAGCCTTTAAACTGCACATACTTTTTATATTAAGTATGATAGTATGGCTAATATTGTAAAAAACCCATCTCAATTGCCATACTCTCGTCACAAATAACTGAAGTTTTAGGGTTGTTTTAAGCCAACTATTTCAAACTTTGGCTACAAATTACTTTTAGTGTATTGAGTTTGGATATTTGAAAAATGATACAAGTAGATTTGACTCGAAATATAGTTTCATAGAAGTATATTTTTGCCATGTTCTATAAATAGTTCAAAATAAATGGAAGTAGTCAAAGTTTTGTTTTGAAGACCATGCTGATGTCCAAAACGTCACTTATTTGTGACTGGAGGGAGTACAGTCTAACTGCAACATGCTTTTACTTGTATTGTTGAAATGGCAACTTATCCAATCAATTTGTTCCTGAAGGTACACTCTCTATATGGCAGTCCTAGGTTGATACAGAACGGTTACTTGCATAGTAATTTGGATTGCCCAGAACCATTCTTTTCTCCAAGACAGAGAGCATGGCCAGAACTAGATTCCTACTTTGAAAAGATTAGCCCTGAATTGGTACATCGAGTAAAAAGCAATTCGAGGGATATAAAATCTGCTGAAAAAATTAAAGACCAAAGAATTGCTCAGATGCCTAAACTCAAACAATCTGAGGGATCAAATGCGGCATCGGACTCTCTAAAGGACATCTTTGTTTGGGGTGATGTTCTGGGTCGTATGCTAGATCATGGACATGTATCAGTGACCAATGTCTCACTTCCAAGGCTGTTGAAATCAGCTCAGATTCTTGATGTGCAGAGTATTGCCTGTGGAGAGAAACACGCAGCTATAGTTACTAAGCAAGGTCAGGTATTCTCATGGGGCGAGGAGAATGGTGGGAGATTGGGACACAAAACAAGTAACAGTGTCTCTCATCCTAAAATCATCGACTCCCTTTCTCCCATACCTATGAAGGCTGTTGCATTTGGGGCAAAGCACACCTGTGCAGTTTCAGTTTCAGGAGAACTTTATGAATGGGGTGAAGGGATTCATAGCCTAGGGTTGTGGAACGATCTGATTCGAAGAAGCCAATGGTTCCCACATAAACTGATTGGTACTTCGGATGGCGTCTGTGTGTCGAAGATTGCATGTGGTCAGTGGCATACAGCAATAATATCCTCCACCGGCCAGCTTTTCACATATGGAGATGGGACATTTGGTGTTCTTGGACATGGTGACACACGTAGTGTTGCTCAGCCGAAAGAAGTGGAGTCCTTGAGAGGCTTAAGAGTCAAGTCCATCGCATGTGGACCATGGCACACAGCTGCTATTGCGGAAACATCAGGAACTCTCAAGAGCAATGCTCCTGGTGGGAAGCTGTTCACATGGGGTGATGCAGGTGGAGGGAAGCTGGGCCATACTGACAAAAAGTCGAAGCTTGTACCAACTTGTGTCGAATCTCTCGTTGACTGTGATTTTACTCAGGTATCCTGCGGTATGTCACTAACAGTTGTGCTAACAATAACAGGTGTGGTATTTACCATCGGAAACAAGGAGCATGGACAATTAGGGAGTCCTAAACCCGAGAACACATCTATTTGTATGGTTGAAGGGCCACTTAAGACTGAGTTTGTCAAAGATGTATCCTGCGGCGCTTCACATGTCGCCGTCTTGACAATGAACCGGAAAGTGTTCACATGGGGCAAAGGCACAGAAGGGCAACTTGGTTTAGGGGATTATGCTGATAGGAAGTCCCCAACTCTAGTGGAGGCCCTGGAAGACAAACAGGTGGATAGTATAACTTGCTGTTCCAATTTTACTGTTGTAATTTGTGTGCATAAGGCAATCTCGTGCAAGGAACAATCTGTATGCAGCAGTTGTCGATTGGCATTTCGGTTTACAAGGAAGAAGCACAACTGCTACAATTGTGGTTACATGTTCTGCAATTCCTGTAGCAGCAACAAGGTTCCATGGGCAGCCCTTGCACCGGATAAGAGCAAAAGGTGCCGTGTTTGTGATGCTTGTTTTAATGAGCTGAATAAAACAGCAGAGCACAACAAAATGAGTTCCGGATCAAAGATCCAAAAAGAAGAAACATCTTTAACCGAAATAAGAACATACACACCAAAGTTATCGCGCATGCTCAAGGAAGCAAATTTCATCATGGAAAAAATGGGCTCCACACATAGCCCCAACCAGAGAAATCAGGAATTGGACACTCTGAATCAAGTACAAAAACAGAGATGGGGACAAGTAGACTGCCCCAATCAATTCAAATGTGCACGAGACAGCATTCCATTTTGGTTGACATCAAAGAAACAGACAGTCGATGTTTGTTGTATAGGGAGAATGATTGATCCAGTGTCACGCAAGACTGCTACCCCTTTGCCCCAAGCTATTAATGATAGGAAAAAAGAACAAGATTTGATGGAAGAGGTACTGCTGGAGGAAGTGAGACATCTTCAAGCACAGGTTATTTCTGTAACATTTAATTTTGTAGGGACCCTCATGTTAACTGACATATCTTTCTACTAAATGATTTTGTTGTTTTTATCCTATGTTGTAAATCATTGATTTGAGTGAGACATATGGTGATCTAAATCTGATGTAAGCAGGTAGCCTCTCTAGCAGAAGAATGCCGGCATAGGAGCTTAAAAGTTCAGTTGTATAAACGAGAACTTGAGGAAACCTGGTTGATAGTCAGGGATGAGGCCACAAAGTGCAAAGCTGCAAAAGATATTATAAAGATTTTAACAAATCAGGTATAATTCTGACTTATAACAAATACCAACTTGTTTAAGATTCTTTCTGTCTGATCATCTGATGTCAAATAAGTAATCTGCTGCAAACTTATGCAGAGGAATGCTTTATCAAAGAAACTTTTAGATGGTCTGGAGCTAGACAGTTCTTGTATCGTACCTGACCCACCCGACAAAACTCTTGTCACTGGCAAAGTTCCACCGCTAAACAGCATCAGGGATCAATGTCAGGAAGTGGATATGCAATCTACAGCATCTTCTAACACTGTTACGGTGGATGACTCAGCTGTGCATCAGAATGGCAGAAGAGCCTCCGTTAGCAGCAGAGGTTATGATGGAGGAACAGATAGCACACTTGTTCCTACTGACTCCAACGGCGTGATAGAGCAAATTGAGCGTGGGGTGTACATTACAGTCGTTACATCCCCCAGTGGTAAGAAAGGAATCAAGCGCATCAGGTTCAGGTGAATTACCGAACCCTTGGCGATACTTTTCTGTCTTCACGGTTGGCTTAAAATCGAATAATTTTTTACAACAACTTGCACATGATTGATCTCGCAGCCGGAAGCATTTTGGAGAGGCAGAGGCGCAGAAATGGTGGGAAGAGAATGAGAGCAAAGTATTTGCAAGGTACAATAGCACGGATTACCTGAAAACATAATCAACAACTGAAAAATGTACAGGAGTAGCCAGTTTTGTTTTTTGTGGCAATGTCAGTAGGGACATATATACAGCAACACGGGATACTGTTCAGTAAAAACGTAGGATAGACGAGGTGGAACCATGATAGTTTCAGGAAATCATCATTTGCTTCCTAGCGGATGAACTGGATTGTATCCTCGCTGTGGATTAACTTAGGCACATGATTTTTGCTTGAACTCAATACTAATTGTACACGAATTGGGGTTTACGTTCGATGGCCGATGGGGATAGGCTGGTTTCTGCCATTCGGATTCCTGACGGCACCGATTGGCGATCATTCAGATCAAGTGTAAGCCTGTAGCATGGATTGACATCCCTTCCCTAACCCTAGGTCACTCGAGATTCAAACAATACACGGAGCAGAGACGTACCGAATCGGCTCCTCGCCGTAGCCGCCTGGGCGCATCCCCCTCCAGCGTCGCCTTCTTTCCATGGCGCGGCCAACGACGCTCCGCCACGCCCCCTGCCAGCCGCCTCCAGCGCTGCCGAGAGGAACCCCTCATCGGCGGACCAGTGCCCAATTTGGATATCGGATCTTTCCTTTCAGGGCCGCCGAAAGGAACCGCTCATCGGTGGAGCAGTGCCCAATTTGGATTTCGGGGATTTCGTTTCAGGCAAACCTTTGCCTAACAGGCAACTCAGTGAGCGACCCTGTATTTGAACGATCACATTCATAGACTTCCGATTTGAATTTGTGCAGTGCCATTGAGAGTCCAGATGCAAATTCAGAACGCCACAATGCCTCATTCAGAATTCAGTCAGACCAACAGAGCGTGGAACATTTTGTTCGTCTTCTGTCCATTACATTAGTTTCAGATTGTACAAGCCTACATTTACATGTGGTCAGACTATTGACACACAACCCCCCTCTCTGTGATCCAGGGTAGCAGAGTCACTTACTGACCCCTGAATCTCCAAATTTTGAGCAAAATTACACAACCACACAGCGAACAAAAGCCGAATATTACAAAATCTACCTATACTTGTATATACCGTGGAGCAAACAACCAGGGTTGCTCATCCATTTCTGGAAAACCCATGCGGGTTGGTTTCCCAGCTGCTTCAGAGACTACCAGAGCTGCTTCTGCAGCACAGCCAGATCCAGCAGCTCAGGAAACCGGAGCAAACTTGGCAAACATCCAAAGTAAATATGTATCGTGAGTTAGTCTCACTGAAGCTTCAGCTGTTACAAGCACAGCCTCGTCAGCTCGCCGTCGGCCTCCTCTCCGGCCGCCGCGTGGCGCGGCGCCTCGCTCTCCGCCGCGCACCGCTTGTACGGCACGAACCCTCTCCGGCTGAAGGACGCCGAGCTCGCGCACTTCGCCAGCCGCGGAACGGCCGCGGCAGCGGCCGGCACCACCGTGTCGCTCTCGCTGGTGTTCTCTTGCCCGGAACCGCGGGACTCGGCGGCGTCCGAGTTCTGCGCCGCCGACGCGGCCGGCACGGCGCTAGAGGCCGTGTTCGAGCCCGTCAGCGACCCTTCCCTCTGCATCAGCTTGTGATCCAGAGGCTCTGAAGGTTGGTGGTGGTCGTCGCGCTGCTGCTGGGCCGAAGGCACCGCCTGCGGGTAGAACAGCGCGCATGGCAGGCTCCCGTTGTAGGCGAGCCACGGCACAACGGGCTGCCCGGCGAAACCGTTGGCCTGCGGGACGAAGTACATGAGCGGCTGCACGCTGCTCGGCCATGGCTTCCACGAGCTCCCTTCCGCGGCACCGAAAGTAATTGCGCTTCTGGTTGCCTGGGCAACGCTTGCGGGTGAGGCATCTATTTTCAGGTCTCTGCCGTTTTGCAGGTGCTCATAAGAATCCTTCACCACAACTTTCTTTCCGAACAATTTGAAGACTGGAGCTTCTGTTCCTATGCAAGACACTACTTTTGCATCACCGAACACCTGAAATTCACGTTCAGGAAACGTGTCAGATTTGAATGTCACGATCCAATTGAGCAAAGCACTATGCTTATGCAGAAAACAGTAGAGGACAAAACATAATTACAAAACTTTGATCCAGAGAAATCTAGATCTGTGTGTTGAGACTTAAAAGTGATTTCAGCAGAATAACTTTCTCTATGGAGTCTATTATTGCCTGAATAATTGAGAATTGACCATTACACCACTATTCTTTATACACTTTATATTGCTACCTTGGTATTGGATGTTGAAAAATTGAATGAATTTATGCTTCACGGTCACGAGTATCATCTACGCTGCCTAACTGCCAAAGAAAGAGAGAATATACCTTTGTATCTGCTGTTCTCGTTGCCAATTCAGCTGTTGCCACGCTTGGCGACACGCAGGCGTCCTCTCTGTCGACGGACGATGCCGCCGACCCGCCGCCGTTGCCATGCTCATCCGAACCGGCGGCTGACGGGTCCGGCGACCTGCTGCCGCTCGAGCTGCTCGCGAACACGCTGCACGACGCCTCCGCTGGTATCACCGTCCGCGCGGTGGTGAGCACCGACGTCGGCGACCCGTTGTCCTGGTCGCGCAGGGACTGCATCCGCGGGGGCGGCTTCTCCAGCTCCTTGAGCGCCGGCACGTGCTTCTTGGCCGGGACATCCACCTTGCGCGGGTACGGGTGGGCCGGCTTCCTCTTGGGCCGCGGCGGCGGGATCTGGATCGCCGGCGCGGCGCCCGTGGCGGTGTTGCTCCCCGACGATTCCCTGACCACCTGCATCACCACGCAATTCCGGCATCGTCAGCAAAGGCGTAGGCGCCGCGTGCTCGGTGAAGAAACGCGGGACGGCGTCTCCTCTACTGCTGCTACCATGATCGATCGATTGGGAAGGTGACTTACTTGGTCAGCCAGCCAGTGCCAGTCAAGTAACACACAACCCATTGATCGAACTTTTTTTCATGGCAGAAAGGCAGAGATGGGAGAATTGGTTTGTTTACACGGTGAGACAGAGAGGCGGAACGGTTACACGACCTTGGTGAAGAACTTCTGCGCGTGGCTCCGGATTTGCACGGCGGTCTTGGTGCCGATGTGCTCTGCACGCAGGGCGAACAGAGAAAACGAGGGTGAGCGTCCCGTCACGTGGCCTCGGCGTGATCAAGCAGCGCTTGCGCGGGAGAGAGAAGGCCGGCAGGCAGGCGCGTACCTTGGATGCGGCGCCAGGCGCGGCCGTGCAGCTGCAGGGCTTCGAGGAAGCGCTTGTGCTCGTCCTCCGTCCACTTCTCCCGCTGCTTCGTGATCGTGTACGGCTTCCGCGCCTGGTCAGGCAAGCGTGGAAGCGAGAAATTTCAGAGCACGCGGAGCGCACACAGACTCTGCGGTGACGCAGCCAGCCGCAAAATTCGCCAATTCGGGAACAATGGAAAGAACGCGGGCGGGCGGGTGGGCGTTGCTGTACCTTGGGCACGTGCTCCTCGCCGGACAAATCCATGTCGCCGGGGTCCTTGCGATGATCCACGGCGGCGGCGATCTCGTCGGTCGCCATCTGATTATCCTGCGGAAACAACAGAGGCGGCATCCAATGATCAGCTCCCGAGAACACCGTCCAAGCCCCCAATCGCCGCCGCGAAACGATATCCCCAACTCGCACCAAGAAAGCAAGACAGAAAGATCATCGAATTACCTCCGAGCAGGTCATCTCCGGTGCTCGAGGCCAAACCGATCCGACCCAGATCGATCGGTCCCCAAACGTTGCCACCAACTGCAGAAATATCGCAGCCTCTGCTCGGCAACCGTGCAAGCTCTTGTCGCTGACGAGGACGGGACGGCGAGCGTGGGGGGTGGAGGAGGAGGAGGGGAGGCAAGGGAGGAGGCGAACGTTACGTAGGCCCGCCCGGTTCGCACTGGAGAAGAGAAGAAGGGGGAGGGGGTCGCGGGGACGGGAGAAAAAGAGCATGGACGAGGGCGCCACGTCGGACGGGATTTTTCCGCTTTCCCCGTCTCGCTCGCTTCTCGTGGCTGCGTTTTTCTCGGCTCCTCTCTCTCGGCCGCGCCCGGAATAATCTAATCCGGTGGGGGGAATTCAAAGGGGAGGCCGCTCGTTCTCGTGGCTGTGGCTGCTCCTCCGGCACCCCGTCGCTCTCACGTGCTGCCATAGCAACCTTGCTCCCCTACCCACGAGCCTCCAGAATTCTGACTCGTGGCGTCGTGGGGGTGGGGTCGGGTCGTGGGGAGGGTGGCAGCCTGAAGCGTGGGCCCCACATGCAGCGCAGCTAAGGTTAGCACCGGGTTAGGCTTGCTGATCAATGCATTTACTCCCTGCGGCACACACGCGATTTGTGCTCGGCGTTGCGTGCATTAAGCATGTAAACATGTGCAAATGGAGATGCGTAATGACGTGGTCTTGTACAAAACTTGTTGAGCCTAATCGCTGAGCCAATCGACTAATAATCGTTCTTATGAGGTGCGGGGTTGCTCGGTTAAAACGGAAACCCTCTAACTCTCCGGTGTGGAGTGACCTGTTGAAAATAAAAGAAATATATCTTAAAGGGAGAATAATGTGTGTAGTAGATGGAAAAAAGGACAGACTTCTGAAGGGATATTTGGTGTGGGGCTAGTTCCTTGAAAGATAAAATTTCTAATCTTTTTGCCATAAGCTATGAACAAGTGGTTACGGTTGATGATATGGCTCAGAGGATGTGAGCTTTAACCTTTAGGAGATGGCTGGATGAGAGATTGCAAACCCAGCTAAGAATAATGAGAGATTTACTAAGTACTTTTGCTATTTCTAGAGAAAATGATACCCCAAGATGGCTATGGGAAAAATCTGGCAGCTTCTTAGTAAAATTGATATATGATCACTTATGTTCTCAACAGTTATAGCTCCTAACAAAGTGATCTGGAAAGTAAAAATCCCTCTGAAGATAAAAGTTTTCATGTGGATGATACAATAGAACGCCATCCTAACAAAAGATAACCTGATCAGAAAGAATTGGCAAGGGAGTGAAAAATGCATGTTTTGTGACAACAAAGAGAACATTAGGCTCCGTTTGGATGTCGATATTGAAAGCCTTGGCATTGAATTGACTTCAATGCCAAATCAGCTTGGTATTTGTGGGGCCAGGATCCCTAGGGCCACTCATCTAAGGAATTAAACTACTCGATATGGAGAGTTGTGATCCGACTGCTTTGGACTAGCCAGATAAGGTATAGGACGATGTAGTCAAATAGTAAAACTACTCGTATTCGAATAGTATACATGATAGATTACCTTATTGTAACCATCCAGGTCAAATACGAGTAGTCTGTGTAATCGATTTGTAACTCTGCTCCCCGGGTATATAAGGAGGTGAAAGGACACCCTCAAAACAACTCAACTCACGTGCAATACAATCAAGCACACAGGACGTAGGGTATTACGCTACTCGCGGCCCGAACCTGTCTAAATCTTTGTGTTGTTCGTGCATTGTCGTTCCTAGAACTCGGCGAGACCCACTAATCTACTCTTTGGGGTACCCCCAGACAGACGTGCTCACCAATCTACTCTTTGGGGTACCCCCAGACAGACGTGCTCATATAAATCATCGACAATATTGGTATTAGAATACAATACCAAAGCTATTGTTTGGATGCATATGAAATTGCTAGATGAAATCAAAGAAGCTGGCGAATACCAATTTATGTTTGGATGTCCACATCGTGGCATCTGATTCTGGCATCTTCTTTATCTCCACCTCAGCCACGCCGGCGCCCGAGCCACCGGCACCTCGCCGGAGAAGGCCTCTCTCTTCCTCCAGGACGCAGCTCCCGCGCGCCGCCCACACCTCGCCGGAGAAGGCCGTACACACCTGCCGGAGAAGGCCGCCCACCTCCAGCTCGTGAAACAGCGCCCATGAAGATGAGAGCACCGCCGCCTGAGGAAGAGGAGGCACGCGCCCCTCCCAGATCCACGACACTGGATGGGGACAAGGAGCGCTTAGAGGAAGCAGGCCAGCGGGGAGGAAGAAGGCCGCCAGAGAGAAAGAAGACTGGCGGCGTGGAGGTGGGTAGGAGAGAACCTGCGGTGGCGGCGGCCTTACCTCCGTGCCGCGGTCCCGTCGCCTCCCTCCGGCGGCGGCACCGAGCCTTCTTTTTTTTCGCGCAGCACAAGATAGAGCGGGGGAGGGCCGGAGGGAAAACCAATACTACGCAAAACCGAGCCAAAGGGGTCTGAATCGTTCGCGGGCTCCCGCAGGCAGCGCAAATATCGCGCGGCATTGGCCCACAATTCCGCCGGTGAATGCCTAGCGGGCCAAACAGCGGTATTCAAGACCATTCAATTCCAATGCCAATGCTTAGGCCCCAATACATACATCCAAACCCAGCCTTAGTCATTTGCTTTTTGAGTGCTCCATTGCAAGATACGTATGGAGTCTAGTAGCATGGGTTTTGGGAGCTGAATGCAGACCCAATTCATTTGAACAATTCATAAGTGTGACATCTACACTGATCACAAGAGCCTGAAGTATGTCTTCACTCAGTCAGAGCTGAATATGAGGCAACGCCGATGGTTGGAATTGATCAAGGACTATGATCTGGAAATCCATTACCACCCTGGCAAGACTAACTTGGTGGCAGATGCTCTGAGCAGGAGGAGCTATGTGAACAGGATCACCGGCCAGTGTCTGCCTGAAGAACTCAGTCGGGAATGTGAGAAGATGAGTCTGCGGTTCGTGACCAGCATTACAGAGATGACGGTAGAACCGACTCTGGAACAGGAGATCCGGAAAGGACAGCTTGGTGATGAAAAGATCAAAGAAATTGTGGAGAATGTTGCCCTAGGCAAGGCCCCTGGTTTCCAAGTGGATAAACAAGGAACCGTGTGGCACGGGAAGAGGATATGTGTGCCCGATATAGCGCAGATCAAGGACACGATCCTGAGAGAAGCGCATGATTCGGCATACTCGATCCATCCAGAAAGCACCAAGATGTACCAAGACATCAAGGAAAGATTCTGGTGGTACGGATTGAAGCGTGATGTGGCGACACATGTGGCACTGTGTGACACTTGTCAGAGAGTTAAGGCTGAACATCAGAGGCCAGCAGGATTACTCCAGCCCTTGAAGATACCGGAATGGAAATGGGAAGAAGTTGGCATGGACTTCATCACTGGTCTACCCCGCACACAGTGAGGATTTGACTCCATCTGGGTGATTGTGGACCGCTTAACCAAAGTGGCCCATTTTCTTCCAGTAAAGACCACCTACACGGGAGCCAGGCTAGCAGAGTTATATATGGAAAGGATTGTGTGCCTGCATGGAGTGCCAAAATGAATAGTGTCTGACCGAGGTACTCAGTTCACGTCACACTTCTGGCAGAAGCTACATGAGTCTATGGACACCAAGTTGCATTTCAGTTCGGCTTATCACCCACAGACAGATGGACAGACAGAACGAACCAACCAGATCCTGGAGGACATGTTGAGAGCATGTGCTCTGAAGTATGGTGTTAGCGGGGACAAGAGTTTACCCTATGCGGAATTTTTGTACAACAACAGCTACCAGAAAAGTCTGCATATGGCATCATTCGAGGCTCTGTATGGCAGGAAGTGCAGAACACCACTGTTCTGGAATCAGACTGGAGAGAGCCAAGTCTTTGGACCAGAGATACTCAGAGATGCAGAACGCCAAGTGCAAGTGATCAGGCAGAACTTGAGGGTGGCACAATCCAGACAGAAGAGTTATGCTGATGTCAGACGGAGGGATCTCAGTTTTGCAGTTGGAGATTTTGTGTACCTAAAGGTGTCACCGATGAGGGGCGTGAAGAGGTTCAATGCCAAGGGCAAGCTAGCACCTCGATACATCGGACCTTTCCAGATACTTGAAAGGAAAGGAGAAGTGGCATATCAGTTGGGACTACCCGAGAGGTTGGCCGGAGTACACGATGTGTTCCATGTGTCACAACTGAAGAAATGTTTGCGGGTGCCTGAAGAGCAAATCCCGATAGATGAACTGAATGTGCAAGAGGACCTCACTTATGAGGAGTATCCGGTCAGAATTCTGGAGGTGTCTGAGAGGGTGACAAGGAACAAAGTCATCCGGATGTGCAAGGTACAGTGGAGTCGACATTCGGAGGATGAAGCAACCTGGGAACGGGAAGAAGATCTCAAGACCGAGTACCCACAGCTCTTCGCATCTACTTCCGAATCTCGAGGACGAGATTCATCCTAAGGGGGTAGGTTTGTAACACCCAAAAATGTCCTATTTAAAAATTTTAGTAATCAATTGGCTTTTATTTAATTTTGATCATAATTAATATAGGTTAAATAAATTATTTATGAATATTAAAATCGAATATAAGTGGTAGAAATATTTTTGTTGCATTCATGCTGCTGCATTTATTTTTTGTATTGCTTGTGATTCAAACGAGAGTTTAAATTTATTTAAATTCAAATTTGAATCACCTTGTTTGGAGCCCTAGAAAAGTTGTTTGAGCCCGAGTTCGCTTTTGCCCCCTAGGCTTTTTCCCCGGCTCACTTCTGCTCCCTCTACTCCCCCCACCCCCGAGCTCGGCCCAGCCCACCTCGCGCTCACCCCCCTTCCCCCTTTTCCGCCTGGGCCTCCGACCGTCGAGTCGGCCCAGCTGCACCCCGCTCCAGCCCAGCGCCGCGGGCGCCTTTCTCCCCCCTCTCTCCGACGCTGGCATGCGGGCCCCGCTCGCCAGCTCCATCTTCTTCCCCTCGCCGCGCGCCTCCTTCCCTCCGGCGATGATTCCGCCGCAATTCCGGCCGACTCAGTCCCTCCCCTGCACCCGTGGGCCCTCGGGAAGATTCCCCGAGCTTTCCCCGAGCGCTCCCCTTCCATCCCGAGCTCACCCGAGCAAGAAAGGCGCCCCCCCATAGGAAACTCCCCCCGATCGCCGGCCGCCGCTGATAGCGCGACTTGCCGGCCAAGCCCCCTAGACTATTTAAACCGCCCCCCGAGCCCCCTGACCATCACCAATCCCAAGCCGAGCTCCCAACCCCGCCCAGCAACCCTCCTCGCGCAGCGCCGCTCGCCATCGCCGCCGAAGCTCGTCGGCCGCCGTCGACTTCCCCCTCCGGCGCTGCCCCGGTCAAATCGACCCTGCCAGAAGCTTCGCGTGAAGGTGAGCTTGCTCCTGAGCCCGTTCTTGACCCCTCCCGTGCCCTGTAGCTCGGTTCCCGCCGCTCACCGCCGCTGCCTCCGCCGCTCGCCGTCGCCGACCACCCTAGACCGCCCGAGCCCCGACGAGACCCACCTAGATGGACTCGTCGTCTTGCCCTGGTGCCGTAGGTGCCACCCCCGTGCCAATTGAAGCCCCGGAGCACCGATTCGGCTCTGCTCCAGTGAGCTTCCGCCGCGGCCAAGCAGCGCCGCCGCGCCCCCTCTCCCCTGCCGGCGAACCCCAGCGCCGGGAGTGATCCACGTCGTCGGATCAAGATCCGACGGCCCTGATCCGCCCCAGCCCACGGTCAAAGTTGACCATACCAGTCAACCGAGGCGTTTTATGTAAAGAGCCCCCCAAGTTTTGTCAAATCAACCCGCCATCCAAGCCAGTTCAAAAGTAATTGCACTTGGGTCCTGTTTTTAATGAAAAAACCCCTGAGCTTTTGAAAAATAGAACCCGCAGTCCTAATTAGGTGCTTTCACGAGTAAGCCCTCGGGTTTTTAAGCCTAATTACGTATAGGTCCCTGGTTTCTTTAAAATAAGCCCCTGGAAGCTTTTAAAAATTGCCAGCAGGACCCTAGAACTTAGAAAACCCATATCTTTTTCGTTTTAGCTCCGATTAGTGTGATTTTCGCGCTCATGTATTCGTAGTGACGCGTAGAATATTTCAAAAACCTTTTTATGTACTGTTTCTACTGTTTGGTGTACTGTTCTAATAGAATATTATTTGTTTGCATGTATTGGAATGCGTGAATGCTTGTATGGTGCTTCGTGTCTAGTCGGTGAGCCGTTAGCTTTGGAGTTTGAGCTCGGTGAGGACTTTCCGGAGCAGGACTCGCAGCAGCAGTAGCAACACTTTGAGGAAGGCAAGTTATAGCACGAACAATCCTTGCTACCTAAAGACACCATTTACAATTATTTAATTTCATATGCATGTGTCTAATTAACTGTCCCATTAAGGTTGTACCTAGTTTTGTATATCCTGTTCCTTTGATAACCTTGGGTTTATGCATTGGGTAGAATCTTTGCTATGCGCAGCTACTATCACCAATGTTCAATTGTTAATCTTGATCTAATGGTTCACTTTAATGATAATGATAAAACTTGCTTTTTAGCAACATGGTTCAGGGAACTGGGGCATGTGTTGTGTGCTTTGGTCCAGTGTCTCTCCCTAAGGTCCGGTTCTTAAAGCGGCAACCCAGGAGCCTGTCGCCACCGCTATAACTATTATGGCTCTGGTCTTGGTCAAGTAACTTGTACGCTTGTTGATAATAGATGGGGCTCCCAACATCTGGTCCAGTTGCTCCATCTCCTGTCGAGTCCCTCTCAGCTCCTCCCTCAGAGCGGCGATCTCATCAGTAGCTGCCTCTAGGTCACTGTTGAGGGTGGCCACCAGTGCCACGGTAGCAGCAAGCCGGGGGTCGTCGATGTCTCCGATGGGGGCAATGGTGCAAGCTGTCTCCCCACTCCTCCTGCGGGGGTACCACCTATCTGGCCCATCCTGGATCTCTGCCCAGAACCTGTCCCTGTAGTAGTAAAGGGCACGACGAGCAACATCTGCTATCCCTGCCTCCTGGGTGGATCTCTCACTGGAGGCATAGTGGATTGACCTCGTCCTGGTAGCTCTGGCTTCGTGGTCAGCTGTACGGATCCTCAGGGAGGTGTTCCAGAAGGTGGGGAAGCGGGGGTGCGTCCACCTCTCACTGTGGTACTCCATGCCCACGTTGCCTGTGCCGTAGTGGTAGTGGAGTATCTGCCTCAGGCGCCAGTGGTAGAAGTTGTCTCCAGTGTCCCTGACGAAGTCCTCCACAGTCCACCTGTCGGCTGGTGCAGGTGGCTGGGGTGCTGGGGGCTCCTCAGGATCATCACCCTCGCCATCTGACGGATCATCACCACCGTCTTCATCATCATCATCACCGGTGTCATCACCATCTGGGTCTCCGGCAGTATTCCCGCCACCTGGCTGAGCTGGCTCGGGCTGCTCCTCTGGCTCTTCAGCGGGCTCCATCTCCTCGTCCTCGGGCTCTCCCTACTGCTGCTCCGTCTCTTCTTCTTGTTGCCTCAGGCGCTCCTCCTCTTGCATCTCTTCCCACTCCTGGAAAGCATCCTGGTAGGGGGCGCCAAAGTCCATCTCCGGAACACGGGGCGGAAGGTAGCCATAGGTGGACTTGCGGGCGGTCAGCTTCGTGCGAGCCATCTACTGCAGAGAGAAGACAAAGGAAAAATTTTAGAAAAACTTTGCAAAGGACTGAGGTAGAGGAGACACTGAACACTATTTTGCAAAACTCCACACTTTTATAGGTAAAATAGTGAAGACTGAACTTGGCTAAGACCGACCGTTCTATCTAGGCTGCGATCCTACAGTCAGCACGGCTCTGATACCAATCTGTCACACCCGAATTTTTACAAAACCCGAATGCGGCCATATGTGTGCCCAGGAAGTCCACAGAACACATACAACGAACAAATATGATAAACATAGTACAAATGCTCGAAATAAAATAGTTTACATCAGGGTATAACAAGAATAATTATTACAGCGGAAGTCTATAACTCTCAACTAAAGTGGAGCCGCAATCCACAGGGACTCTAACTGGGAGAGCGCAACTCAGAAGTACGGCAGGTCCTTAGGGAACTCAGCAGCAGTCTCCTGATCAACCCAATCTGTTTACCCATCCGAGATTTTGTTGAATATTGACAAGTCTAAGTAAACAAATACTTAGCAAGTATAGCACGGGTATGAAGGCTCAAAATGGGCTAGACTCGGCTTAACTGCATTAGCATTTTTAGTTGGTTCATTTTAACATTTAACAATTACTACAAGTGAATGAAACCCGGTTGTAACCCAATTAAATAAGTATAAGTGACAATACTCATAAACGAACATCATCTTCTAATCAAAAAGGATCCAGGCCGCTCGTGACCTTGAGCAAGGCTATCATGATAGATTTTACACTCTGCAGAGGTTTCGCCCTTTACCCACCAGTCGCGTAAAAGTTCAAAGGAACTTTGCACCCAACCACGCACATCAACACTTCCGAGGTGTGACTGCATAGGGACGCTACAAGGTTTTTCACAAGACACCCGAACAAAAATGTAGCCACTATGGTACAACACAGGCAGCATGATCCAAGGCACCGAGATTGATTGACTCTCAGGGCGCAGCGATAAGAGGGTCAATGGCATCCAGAGCGCGAGCACGCATGCCAACAAGTAAAAGAGCACGACGTGCGGAGTTCCCATACCATAGGGACACCCAACACGGGACTGTGCCTGACAAGACATAGCCGACGGTACCCCCGTCCTCGGTGGATCAAACCATACTCTCACGAGTGCTTCCCATAGCGCCATCGGCCCCGTCGGTAACTACTGTCAAGATAGAGCCGTACAAGTTACTTGACCAAGACCAGAGCCATAATAGTTCTAGCGGTGGCGACAGGCTCCTGGGTTGCCGCTTTAAGAATCGGACCTTAGGGAGAGACACTGGACCAAAGCACACAGCACATGCCCCAGTTCCCTGAACCATGTTGCTAAAAAGCAAGTTTTATCATTATCATTAAAGTGAACCATTAGATCAAGATTAACAATTGAACATTGGTGATAGTAGCCGCGCATAGCAAAGATTCTACCCAATGCATAAACCCAAGGTTATCAAAGGAACAGGACATACAAAACTAGGTACAACCTTAATGGGACAGTTAATTAGACACATGCATATGAAATTAAATAATTGTAAATGGTGTCTTTAGGTAGCAAGGATTGTTCGTGCTATAACTTGCCTTCCTCGAAGTGCTGCTGCTGCTACGAGTCCTGCTCCGGAAAGTCCTCACCGAGCTCGAACTCCAAAGCTAACGGCTCACCGACTGGACACGAAGCAACATACAAGCATTCACGCATTCTAATACATGCAAACAAATAATATTCTATTAGAACAGTACACCAAACAGTATAAACAATACATAAAAAGGTTTTAGAAATATTCTACGCGTCACTACGAACACATGAGCGTGAAAATCACACTAATCGGAGCTAAAACGAAAGAGATATGGGTTTTCTAAGTTCTAGGGACCTGCTGGCAATTTTTAAAAAGCTTCCAGGGGCTTATTTTAAAGAAACCAGGGACCTATACGTAATTAGGCTTAAAACCCGAGGGCTTACTCGCGAAAGCACCTAATTAGGACTGTGGGTTCTATTTTTAAAAAGCTCAGGGGGTTTTTCATTAAAAACATGACCCAAGTGCAATTACTTTTGAACTGGCTTGGATGACGGGTTGATTTGACAAAACTTGGGGGACTCTTTAGATAAAACGCCTCGGTTGACCGGTATGGTCAACTTTGACCACGGGCTGGGGCAGATCAGGGTCGTCGGATCTTGATCCGACGACGTGGATCACTCCCGGTGCTGGGGTTCGCCGGCAGGGGAGAGGGGGCACGGCGGTGCTGCTTGGCCGCGGCGGAAGCTCGCCGGAGCAGAGCAGAATCGGCGCTCCGGGGCTTCAATTGGCACGAGGGTGGCACCTACGACACCAGGGCAAGACGACGAGTTCATCCAGGTGGGTCTTGTCGGGGCTCGGGCGGTCTAGGGTGGTCGGCGACGGCGAGCGGCGGAGGCAGCGACGGTGAGCGGCGGGAACCGAGCTACGAGGCACGGGAGGGGTCAAGAACGGGCTCAGGAGCAAGCTCACCTTCACGCGAAGCTTCTGGCAGGGTCGATTTGACCGGGGCAGCGCCGGAGGGGGAAGTCGACGGCGGCCGACGAGCTTCGGCGGCGATGGCGAGCGGCGCTGCGCGAGGAGGGTTGCTGGGCGGGGTTGGGAGCTCGGATTGGGATTGGTGATGGTCAGGGGGCTCGGGGGGGCGGTTTAAATAGTCTAGGGGGGCTTGGCCGGCAAGTCGCGCGATCAGCGGCGGCCGGCGATCGGGGGGAGTTTCCTATGGGGGGGCCGCCTTCCTTGCTCGGGTGAGCTCGGGATGGAAGGGGAGCGCGCGGGGAAAGCTCGGGGAATCTTCCCGAGGGCCCACGGGCGCGGGGGAGGGACCGAGTCGGCCGGAATTGCGGCGGAATCATCGCCGGAGGGAAGGAGGCGCACGGCGAGGGGAAGAAGATGGAGCTGGCGAGCGGGGCCCGCATGCCAGCGTCGGAGAGAGGGGGGAGAAAGGCGCCCGCGGCGCTGGGCTGGAGCGGGGCGCAGCTGGGCCGACTCGGCGGTCGGAGACCCAGGCAGAAAAGGGGGAAGGGGGGGGTGAGCGCGAGGTGGGCTGGGCCGAGCTCGGGGGTTGGGGGGGAGTAGAGGGAGCAGAAGTGAGCCGGGGAAAAAGCCTAGGGGGCAAAAGCGAACTCGGGCTCAAACAACTTTTCTAGGGCTCCAAACAAGGTGATTCAAATTTGAATTTAAATAAATTTAAACTCTCGTTTGAATCACAAGCAATACAAAAAATAAATGCAGCAGCATGAATGCAACAAAAATATTTCTACCACTTATATTCGATTTTAATATTCATAAATAATTTATTTAACCTATATTAATTATGATCAAAATTAAATAAAAGCCAATTGATTACTAAAATTTTTAAATAGGCCATTTTTGGGTGTTACAAAAATGCACCTACCTCATGAGGGGAAATTGAAATTTTATATGACTGGTTTAGCTGCTATTGTTTGGGCCATCTGGATGGCCAGAAACAATGCTTGTTTTGAGAAAAAGCTTACAAGATCACCGACAGAGATAATATGTCTTGCTTCCTCTTTCATTTCTTATTGGACAGGTCTTCAATGTGATGAGGACAAGGCGGCGCTGGGATGGGTGTTGAGGCTTTGAAGGAGGCTGTTGTGTTGTTTCATCCAAGAGAAGCCGAGCAAGATGACACTGGTGTGGTCATGCTGCAGTGAAGCTAGAAAACGACGTCGTAAATTTTTTCAGCAGGACAGTGAAGCATGATTTGTGTGTGGCCTATTGATACCGTGTGTTTGGGGAGTTGTGATTATTCCAAGGAGTCTTGAGAGTTGGATGTTTTTTTTGTCGTTTTTGGTGTTTTTGGTAAAGGCGTTGTTGTCAATGATCTACCCTCTCTGTAGACCTATTGACAGTAGTAGTGAAACCTTAAATTTTTAGAGTAGGAAGGAAAACTTTGATATAATTTTGTTACCTATATGAAAATAAAATTCGGGCTCACCCGTCGTAAAAAAAAATGAGGTGCGGGGGTGCTTCAATTAGCTCTAACCGTTAAGGGCCTTTTGACGCTTTATATTTGATCTCGGTCTCGAGTCTTGGCACCTTCTGAACCAGGAGTAAACTCCCGGATTAAAAAAGAAATTATGTGTGGACAAGCCATGTCTGTCTGTCAACGCGATGAGCTGGGCTCACGAAACATCTGGGCGAGACAATATCTTGGTGCGATATCGAGCAGAGACAAGGGGAAAGCTACTTCTTGTACTAGTCAAACAGAAAAGAAAAAGAAAAAAAACTTGCCGCGGAAAAAAGAGGGATAGAAACTTTCGTGGCCATAAGAATCGCGGAAATATCCCAGCCTCTAAATTTGGAGCGACAGGGGCGTGGCGCTGGCGCCTGTGTGGACGGATAAAAAAGCGTGGGCGAGGGGATAAAGCGGGCGGGGCACAGCTGCCGCCGGGGCTTTCGCTGCGCTTTATGACACGTCAGGCGGTGCCCACCAGACACGCGGCGGGGAGCCTCTAGAAGCGAGGCGAGGCGGACACAAGTGGCCGGCTCCTGGCCACAAGCTCCCCTGGGTTGGCAATACACAACTTGAGAAACCACCTGGCCACATGTTCCCCAGGGCCCCCCTGCGCGATTTAGGCCTTGTTTACGTCCCAAATTCAATCCCAAATTTCACTGTACAAAAAAATTATCATCACATCAAAATGTCATAACATGTATGGAGTACTAAACGTAGATGAAATCAAAAACTAATTGCACAGTTTTGTTGTACTCTACGAGACGAACATTTTGAGTCTAATTAATCAATTTTTGAATAATTTTTCACACATACAAACGAAATGCTACAGTGACACACGCACCCCAACAGATCAAAATTTGGCTCCCAAATTTAGAAAAGCTCTTATCCAGGGCGAGATTTAACGTGTGGCGATGGTTTGTTTTGCTTGCTTGCAGCCTTGCACGGGGAACGGGCGGGTACGTGGCGGGGAGGCGAGGATTCGTATTTCGTATTTCGTATTTCGGTCTCTGTCATCGCCTCATCGGTTTGTTGCTGTGGTTTCTGTCGATCTTTTGGTATGGGCTTGGTTGATGGCTGATATCTATTTTTGATCTAGTACTTCCTGCAGAATTTGCAGGCTATATTGAGGTGATATGAAAGCTGACTCTACCCAAACGGTTCGAGTTGCGTTCCCCTTCGCGGGAATGGACCGTTCAAAAGCAAACCTGGAATGATTAGCCTGCACTCGCAGCCCTATGCCACCAAAGAAGACCATGAAAATGAAATCCTCGAGACCCAACTGATTCCCGACACTCAAATCGGCTAAAAACATGTGAGCTGATGAGTACGGAGTACAAGCTTGCACATCTGCACAATAGTAGAATGCACAAAAGGGCACAGGTACCTCCCGTTTCCACGTACTCCCTGTGTTTAAATATACGTCGTTTTCGTTTTTCGAAAAATATTTTTGATCGAATATATAAATATATTAATATTTATGTTACATAATAAATATCATTAGATCTAATATTTAAATCTAGTTTTTTAATAAATTTATTGAAAGATTAAAATGTTGTATGTATTTTCTACGAATCGAAGGAAAATCATGACACGAAAAATGAGAGTATGTCTATCGGTTTCGGCCTCAGCCGCGAGAACCGGAACACTCTGCACTCCCGTGTCCCTGCCCTTTGCTTCAACGCAACAGACGGGCGCCGTTTGCCTCTGACCCATGCCCACGCCAGCACGGAGTAGGTAGTACTACTCCGTAGTAAACTCCAGCAGCTCCCATCTGAATAAAGAACAAAACACGCCCAGGTCGCCACTAGCCGGCGGACACTTGGCGCCGCCTCGCACCGCGACGCAGCGAGATACTCCGTGGAGTATCTTTTGCGACTTTGCGGCCCCTACCACCGTGGAGGAGCTTGTGGTCGTGAGACGCCCGGGGGTGGAGTGAAGCGGTCACGGTGACGCTGCCCACCAGTCCACGCCCACTCGGGAAGTCTTCGCCGCACTTGTTGCGGAGGGCGTCGGCACCGGGACAGGCGCGCGGCCGCGGAGCCCCATATGTGGCTGGGAAGGGCTCCGCCGCCCCGCGAGAGGTAGCTGTCGCCAGCGGCGGTACACGTCCGCTCCGGTTTGATGATAATGCATCAATGCCGGCCGATCGCTGAGCAAGGGGCGCAGGACTGTTCCGAGTGCTCATGTGGACCACTAAATTGACGGGCTTCGTGTCAGCTTGCTCGCCAGGATATTTCCCGTGAGTGTTTTGATTGGATACTAGCATGATGATGTGTCCCATTCCATGATACCGAGAGAAAGGGGCGTTGAGATTTAAGGTGTGGATCAAGAATTACGAGGGGAAACTATGTTCGAGCTCGATAAATGTTTTCAGAGGTAGGTAGATATTAAGGGTTTAGTTTGCTAAAAATTAGCCCTTCAAAAAGAGAGGCTAAAACTGGTCTAAAGATTAGCCAACCGCTCACCTAATTTACCCCATTGCTCTCTAAACCCAGCTAATGAAGACTAATGCTATAGCTAAAAATTACTCCACCCATCTAAACATACCGGGTCTAATTTTAGTCGGCTCAAGTTTATAGGTCTAAATTTTAGCTACGGCTAAACTTTAATTTTAGTCCATCTAAACAAGCCTAATTGCTTATTCTAAACTCCAGATTATGTTTTGGTATATATTTTTTAGTCCATCTAAACATCATAAACTTATTGGTTGGAGGTTGGTGGTGGCGGGCAGGCACAAAAGCGCCCTGGTACAAAACCTTGGTCGGGTTCGTCCCCAAGCCCTGGTACAAAACCTTGGTCGGGTTCGTCCATCTAAACATCATAAACTTTAGCTTATTCCAAGCACCCTCCCTGACCGGGAGGAGCGCTCAGCTAGCGTCGTCGCTCGGGCGCTCGGCCCAGCCACACGGCCGCCCTGACCTTTTTCTTTTCTTTTTTGAGAAAATGATGAAGGCCGCCCTGACCCCACGCACGGGCTAATCGTCCTCGCTGTTCCTGACCTACAGGGTACCGGCCGTCCGGCCCAGTCCATCCACACGCAGCCGGACCTGCAGGAGTTCAGGTTCTGCCACTGCCAGCGGATCTATTATCGCATACCCAGCACTCAGCTAATATGTTCAGGCAACCAATTCCAGGCATCCACAATTGCAAACATTTCACATCATCATTCATCAATATTAATTGTACTGAATATCGCACAACAATATGAGCCTCTTATTTCGAGCAATATCAGGCCTCACAAAAGTGCCGTGAAGTAGTTTGGAGAACTCAGCAAAAGCAAAACTGAAAACAAGCCTGGCGGAGCATAACACTTATAGTCAGATACTACTGCAATGCCGCCCATCAAAATTGTGCTGATAAATTAGCAGGTCAGGATATGGCAGTTGCCCCAGAAAACCTTGAGGTCCCAACTGAATCCACAAACCCACGGACTGAAAGTTCTGGCACAGAAGCATCCCTCTGTTGCAGTAATCCATGATCAATGTAGACGACAGCTACTGTAATAACATCGTGGAAGAAGCGGCGCACTTCCTTTTCAACTTTCTTCAGATCATCATATCTCATTTCCCTCTTCCGTGCAGCTTGTTTCAATGCTGCTCTTTGCAATTCCCTATCAAAATTACGGGCATTAGGCTTAGCATCTTTCTATTATAGAGAACTAACCTTGCCACTTAGACCTTTGGCCAAAGACCAATGGGAAAAAAGAGAGACTAATTTATGCACATGTAAGTAAAGGTAAAAGAGACTAATTCATACTCTTCGTGGATTGTTGTGGACAATTTCAACAGCCTGCTGGTTTGTCAGGTGCTCCCAAGGAACATCAGATGCAAAAATAATAAATTTATCTTGAGTATGAAGTGATATTGTACGATGGCTCTGCTGTAAGAACAGGCTGGCGGAGAGGCTCCGAAAGGCAGAATCCAGTAATGGAGGGATCAAGAGCAAATTCCCGCATCTTCAAGTAAGCATCACCAATTGTCCTTGAAACCCATAAGCAAAAACCAGGAAAGATGATCAAAAGGACATCATTAAGTTTGGCATGAAATTCTCTTCCTAAGAAGCTAAAATATTACTGCAAGTTCCATTTACTGAGTAAAAGCAAAACCACAAGCAACCTAATCTTTTACACAGAAAAGTGTATTATGATGCAGTAACAGTTGTTCACCAACCTGAATTATGCCCTTAATGCACCAGACAGCATGCTTGAGAACAACTATTTGAGGATCATCTGGATGACGGGATATAAGTTCCTGCCTAACTTCCTCCATACTTGCATTATGATCTCTTGTGAGTGGCTCAGTAACAATCTTGTTTGATCTACCTAAACAGCCAATTACAGCCCTAGAATCACCTAGATTAGCCACAAACAACGTCCCTCTCAATATGACACCAACCAGACAGTAGGATCCAACTGCAGCAATCAAAGGCTAAAATGTGTTCTCCGCACAAGTGTCAAGAAGCCTTCCTCTGTAGCAGACAATGCATTCCTAACAACATCCTCAGATATCGTTCCATTTTCTTGAGCAAGTCCTACAGGACAACAGAGAAGAAGATATTATTTTAGCACAATGAGGATAGATGGATCAGCTGTAGTATGTTTGCCATTTGCAATGGTAAGAATCAGGTCACAGTAGCCACAGCCCACACAGCACCTCAACAAGTGGAGTCATTCTGCCAGAATTACACAACACAAAATTGAGCAACTTAACACAACAAGAATCTACCTAATCTGCTATGGCAAAGGGCCACGAATACTGATAGCTCGTCCAATGATGAGAATCCACAGTCACTGGCGAGAGTATTGCGTTGTCCATTTCTGCTCATAAAACAACAGCATACTTAATAAGTGGAAGTAATCCAACATTTATTGCACCGAGAAAGAAAGAAAAAACTATCAGCAAAGTTAGATATAATCTTCCAAAGATGAGGAGGGTTCATGTTTGAGAAACAAAAGTTCTAATCCATCCCCCCCCCCCCCCCCCACACACACACACACACACAAAACATCATTGGCAAAGCAGCTCTAAGAGGGAATACTTCACCTACAAGTGCTCGATCAAACAATGACAGCACAAATTGCAACCGACAATCAAAGGTCACTATTAACAGAAAAAAAATATATATCATCATCAATCAGTCTACTAATAAAGGAGTGAAACCTTGGGAAAAATCATCATCATCATTATTCTACAGGTGAATTGAGTGCTTCATTCACAAGTCGAGGGTGCTGACTACTTACGGACGAGGTGTGCGAAGAGGTGGTCAGATATGAAGCGGGAAGCCTCGGCCCCGCCGTGGCCGTCGTAGACGCCCTAAAAAAACTCGACCACGGGAGGAGACTCCACTCGGGCTTTGTTCTAAGAAGGTGCCGTGCTTCGAACCTGGGTCACGACGGAAGTTTCAACGACTTCCGGAGTTCAACGCTCTAACCGGTCCACCGCGAGAAGCTAGGCGTCGTAGACGCCCTGGATGACAGACTACTCAACAACTTTCTGCCCAGATGCAGTAAAGCACAAGTATACGCCTTTGGGTTTCAGCTTGTTAGCCAGTGTAAGTCAGGACATCAAGCTGTTCTTCTAAAGCATCGACCTCCTTTTTCCAGAGTTAATTGCGTCTACTACAATCTCTTTATGGACCCGGACAGCAGATTTGTCCTTGCAGGAAGATATTATATCGACACTTCATTTTTCCTAATCTTTAAAAAGGGTCTTAAGTAAACGTCGGGCTTCCCAAGTCATCCCAGGCTTTGAAAATGCTCTGGATATAAAATTAAGAGTGCCTTTAGATGGGTTAAATCCCCTCTCTTTCATATCTTTGAAAAGTTTTCTCAGCTCCGTTCCATTTCTAAGCTTTGACCATCCATTCAAAAGGATATCATAAGTTGAGGACGTATGTAAAACTCCTCTCCTTTTCATTTCATTGAACAACTCTTTAGCTTGATTCATCATTCCAGCTTTAGCAAAGTCGCTTATAAGTGAATTATACGTGCTTGCTTTGGGAGTAAAGCCTTTACTCACCATCTCACAATACATCCTCAGTGATTCAACTTTGTTGCTTTTCTTTGCATATCCTGTCACCAGTATATCATAAGTGAGATTATTGGGTTCAAGGCCCATCTTCTTCATCTCACTGAGAACAGTATCCGCTTCCCCAATTCTTCCAAAGGACTCAAGACCACCCAGAAGTGTGTTGAATGTAGCTATATTTGGTGAGAGCCCTTGACGAAGCATCTGAGCATACAGCGCAAATGCATTATCTAGATGGCTACTCTTACAGTGGCCAAGAATGAGAGCATTGAATGTGATAGTATCTGGTGTAATTCCTCTCCCCAACATTTCATCCAAAACAACAGTAGCTTTCCTTGTCATTCCATGACAACACAAAACATGCACAAGTGTATTATAGACAGTGATGTCAGCATGAAGACCAGCATTCATCATCCACTCATGAATTTCCAAAATTGCATCCAATCTCCTGCTTCCAGAACATGCTTGCAGCACCCTTCGATGAGTCAGGGAGGTTGGAGTGAATCCAGCAGAAGCCATCTCATTCAGCAAATATTTTGCCTTCTCCACAGCCCCAGCCTCAAGAAGACCTGCAGCAAGTGTAGTATATGTGATGAGATTAGGCTTTATAGAATTCCGTTTCATTTCATCCAGTAGCTTTAGAGCCTTGGAGGTCTTTCCTTCCCTGCACTGTGCAGCAATCAGAGTATTATATGTTGCTTGATCAGGTTCTATCCCTGTATTTTTCATCTCTTGCAAATAAGATTTTGCTTCACTAAATTTGCCAAGCATGCAAAGGCAATTGATAAACACGTTATAGACAACAGCATCAGGTGACAGGTTTCTCTCCATCAACTCCTGACCAGCCTTAAAAGCAGCTGTCATGTTTCCTGTTTTAAAAAGTCCATCGATCAAGGTGGTATAATTTACATGGTCTAGCAACAGACCACGTTCACCCATATCTTTAAAAAGCGCCTCAGCATCCTCTATATTCCCATTCTTTCTCAGACCATTTACCAGTGAGTCAACAACAAAATTGTTTGCTTCAACGCCCTCATGCAACATATCACGGTACAGATCAAGAGCTGCTTCTAGCCCCTCACACTTGAAGAAGCCATCGATAAGTGTTCCATAAGCCACAACGTTAGGAGCAATACCTCTATACTTCATCTTCCTCATGTAATCAGCTGCTTTACTGAGGCGTCCTCCTTTAACAAGACCGTTGAGGATTGATGAGAATGTAATGACATTTGGGCTAACAGATTTCTCCTCCATTTGCAACAACACCTGTTCTGCCCCATCGATATTGCCAGTTCTGCAGTGTGCGTCAATCAGTACAGTGTAAGTAACACAATTGGGAGTAAGGTTATCCAATAGAGCATGTTGAAGCATGCCCTTCACTTCCTCAATCTTCCCTGCCTTACCTAAACAGTCCATCAGAGCTGTATACAAGACCAGATCCATGACCACACCTCTTGAAGCCATATCTCCCAATAGACCAACTGACTCCTTGACCCTCCGCGCTTTTGCTAATGAATCTATAAGTGTACAATAAGTCACATGGTTCGGCGCAGCTCCAATCTTGTCCATCTCCTTGAAAAGCATGTGTGCCTCTGAGAACCGGCCATCCCTGCAGAGCCCATCGACAAGAGCACTAAGTGTGACTGCATCCGGCAGCACACCCAGCCTCACCATTCCCTCGTACAAATTGAACGCCTCCTCAATCCCCTTCCTCTTACAATACTCCCCGATGAACGCAGTGTATGTCACCACATTCGGCTCCACCCCATCCGCCTTCATTGCCTCCACTATGTCCCATGCGGCATCAACATCGCCGGAGTAGCAAAACCCAGCAACTAAGCTATTATACCCCACGACATCAAGCAGCACCCCTTGTGTCCTCATCCTCTCCGCCACAGCTAATGCCGCAGCCATGTCCTGGACTTTACAGTACCCATCAATGAGAGCATTCCATCCGGCCGCATCTAAGCTGTCGATTCCTCGGCCTCCGAGGAGCATCTCGACCAATCTCGCGGCTTCGTCCACCAGGCCGGTCCTACACAACCCCACGAGCACCGTGTTCACCGTGACCGCATCGAAGGGCACGCCGCGCTTGCACATCTCTGCGAGCACGGGCGGAGCGAGCTTCCCGTGGCCCTGGTCGGAGAGGCCAGCGAGGAAGATGTTGTAGGTGACGGTGTCAACTGCAACCTGCGACTGGGGTCTGCAGGAGGAGCGGAGGAGGCGCAGCGCGGGGCTGAGCAAGCGGAGGTTGCAGTAGGAGAGGATGATCGAGTTGAGGGTGAGGGAGTCACCTGGAACGGGGCGGAAGCGCACGGCTTCGGAGGCGAGACCCGAGGAAGCGAGGGCGGGGATGAGACGGCGGAGGAGGCGAGCGGGAGGGGAGGCGGGGAGTGAGGAGACGATGTGGGAGGCGGCGGAGAGGCGGCCGGCGCGGAGGAGGGCGAGCGCAAGGGAGCAGAGGAAGGAAGCTTGGAGAGTGGGGGTTAGGACTCGAGGAGGGACCGCCGCCGCCGCCATGGGAGGAGCCAGCGGGCCAGCGCAGCCCGTCGGCCGGCCGCCACGACGAGAGAGAGAGAGAGGAGGGAAGGGAATGGACTGGAGAGAAGACAGAAGAGGCCGCCGGCGAAGCCAAAGCCCGTTGGGCCCGTGTCTCACCGAAGCTCGTGATGGGCTTTAGTTGATTCTACACCTGAGCCCAATACTGCCAGCCCAACATACCTTCGCTATTTAACAGCGCCGACGCGGCGACAACTAGAAGGAAAGCGTTCAACGATGCGTCACATGCCGCCCTCAGCTGTGACATTGACAAACATTTTGAAAAAATGTAGGGAATTCAAATACTCGTCATCACTGTACTTTGTCGCTGCTTGCTGCTCCCTCCGTCTTTTCTTAATCGTCCTGCTTAGTATACAATTTACTTTCGAGCATTTTATGTACTATACAAGAGACATGCATAGAAAAATAGACGCAGTAAGTTTTTTTTCTAGCATGAGGTCATGGATCTGGTCTGGTATACAGCTCTGATGGATTGTTTAGTGGCCCAACCCTCGTCTTATCTGTCGTTTCGAAGATTCGATGCAACTGTTGGAGCAATCGATCACTCGAGAAGGGAGTGGAACCAAAGCTTGAATTGGGTTCAATTCTTCACGAATAGAAAATTGACTGCCTCACCTGCCAACCATACATGTGTGAGATAAAAAGCACTATAGCTGAGGGGAACATACTTATACTGATTTTTTTTTCGTTCTAGCTACCGACTCCACTACTGAAGTAAAATTTTGTGAAGGTGCAGTCATTGACGTGGGCTGTCCTTTTTTTTTTCCAAGATCCTTCTCCACGACTGGAGAAGGCCTTAGGTAAGGAAGGGAAGATTGAGGAAGTGAAGGGCATGCTTCAACATGCTCTATTGGATAACCTTACTCCCAATTGTGTTACTTACACTGTACTGATTGATGCGCACTGTAGAACTGACAATATTGATGGGGCAGAACAGGTGTTGTTGCAAAATGGAGGAGAAATCTGTTAGCCCAAATGTCGTTACATTCTTCTCATCGATTAGTAGCAGTAGTATTTTTCTTTCTTTCTTTCTTTCTTTCTCCAGATCGGCTGATGGGCTAAGATTTGTCCAGATCCGGAAGTAAGACGGCAAAAGACTTTTCCTTTCTATTCTTTTTTGAACGAACAAGACCAAACTACTGATAGGGAGTACTCCACTCCGTATGGTGACCAATATAATCCGTTGCATACAGCAAGAAACGCATTTTGATGCCATTCGGCTGGAACACAAAGGCGAATTTGGGAGCCAAACTTTGGTCTTTTGAGGTGCGTGCGTCACTGTAGAATTTTGTTTGTATGTGTGAAAAATTGTCCAAAAATTGATTAATTAGGCTTAAAATGTTCGTCTCGCAGAGTACAATAAAACTGTGTAATTAGTTTTTAATTTGATCTACATTTAGTACTCCATACATGCTATGACATTTTGATGTGATGGAAATCTTTTTTTTGCATAGTGAACTTTAGGGATGAAATTTGGGATCTAAACAAGGCCAAAGTTCAAAGACCTGTTTAGTGCTGTACACATGCGTTACGTGCAGTATCCGCTTCGCTTTCTGGAAATCACCATCTCTCACTGCTCAAAGCTGATGGCAGATAACGATAAGGCGATAACTGACACAGCGAGGCGATGACCGATGGGCATGGGCATCAGCCGATCGCTCGAACTGTCTGTGAGCTTTGACCCTGCTCCCCGAGGTCTCCTTTTCAGAGCTTGCAACGGCGAGGTGTAGGTTTGATCTTTGATGGTTCCATGTCTCTTTCTTTCACCTACATGGCTACATCCCAAACCAGCGTTTTTGAACGAGTCTGAATCTGAACCTTCTCGTGAGCACACATGACATGATGTAGCTGGTTGGCGGAGCTTCAAATCAGGTCAACTTTTCATCTTCGACGGCTGCGACGGTGGATGGTGGATGGGAGCGAGTGAGATCGGCTCAGGCATTCTCGTCTCATCGGGCGGAGGTCCTCAAGCAGAAGCTTCAATCCGGTATCGGATCGGACAACGACGTTTGCTCTTTCCTCTTGAGGGCGTTGTCTGAAGGGTATCGTCCAACGACGGTTTATGGAAGCTCTCCGTGGTGAAAACCAAACGCTGGCGCTGTCGCGCCTTAGCCTTCCTAAATGCGTTGTTTGGATTGTTTCCTGTAACCGTTGGTGGTGGAGTCGTAGGCTCCGCGGAAGGTCGGATCCAGTTGATTTGTAATGGTCTCATGGCCCTATAGTCTGTTCGTCGCAAGAAGTTTTTGTCTATCTCTGACGCGTGGCCTAGAGGGTCCCGTTACGGATCCGTCGGAAAGAGAGATCATTTCTTTTTTTGGAATCGATAAAGCCATCATGAAATGTTGAGCGGATGGCCCATTTTAGTCTGTATATGGGCCAGTAACCTACCAAGTCGACGGAGCATATGGTGGCCCGTGGGTACGTGTGGATGACTGAATCGGCCCAGCATACAGCCCAAATATTTGGATAACAACTTACTCCACCTTGATTGGACTTGCTGAAGTCAAGGTATGGTGAACGTTCGTTGACCGCGGGATTTTGGCATGAAATCCAAGAGATCAGCACTACGGAGTACGTGTTTTTTAGTTTCTTTGTTTTTTGCATCCGTGTTTTTCAGTTTCTTTTACTAATGTTATTGCCGTGCAACAAAAGCTTCGGCTGACGTTGTTTATTTTTCTTGTTCCAGCAGTGCTCCTGATTTTTCTAGTAGCTGCGCTCGCCAAAGATTGTGCTCTACTCCGTACCTTACTGAAATCGACGCGTGCTACTGCTAGGCACGCGATCAGCTCCACCGAACCTGAAACTTCTGAAAGTAAATCGATTTTTAACTTTATCTCCTCCATGTTCGTCTGATTGGTGGCTGATGCTGATTTGGTTTGAGAGAAAAATACTATTAGTCAGTGACTCATAAGCCAAACGAAACGAACAGGGGCGCTCGTGCTCCAAATTTTCGTACTGAAAGCACTAAGGGCCTGTTTGTTTCAGCTTTTGGGGAGCTCTTGGGCCTCGGCTTTTCAACCTTCCAAAAACCAAAAAGCCAAAAGCCCAAAAACACGTTTTGAGGAGCTTCTGGCTTTTGGGTTCCGGTAGCTTTTTGGCTTTTGAAAGGTTGAAAAGCCGAGGTCCAAAAGCTCTCAGGAAGGCTGAAACAAACAGGCCCTGAAGCAGCACGAGAAGCCATGATAGCCGATAAGCTTTCAGATCTGGTCCGGTGAATTCAGCCCGCCCTCCCGCGATCGCATCTGTAGCGCGTGAGCCGTCGGAAGTCATCCACTCTTCTCCCGCTGTTGCCACCACCACCACCAGTCACCGGGCCGCCTCTTTCTCCGCGCCCATCATTTCCACTCCACTCCACTTGGCACTCGCCCTGGCTGCAATGGGCCTCGAACGGCTCAAACGTCCACGGAGCAGCTGAAACTTCGAAACGCTGGTCCAGTGCCATCAGCTTCACTGCCGACTGGGGTCCATGTCTGTGCGGCGCCACATGGCAGCCACACAGAGGGTGCCAACGCAGCGCACGTATCCCACGCCGCTGATCCCCTGACCCCCCGCCGCCGCAAGTTGCACGTAGTAGCTGCCTGCGGTGCGCACGGTTGGCCTGTGGTCCTTGGTCCTCTCTGACGAGTCCGTCCGATCTTACCGGTCAGTTCAACTAAGCTTTAGATATAAAAAGCAACCTCAATGTTCACTACGTAAAAAGAAGATTATCATCATATCAAAATGTCGGCTCATACATGGAGTATCGAATGTAGATAAAATCAAAAACTAACTGCACAGTTTTGTTGTACTCTGCGAGACGAACATTTTGAGCCTAATTAATCAATTTTTGAATAATTTTTCGCACATATAAATAAAATGCTACAGTGACACAATGATTACGAAGTGACATCAAACCCCGAATCCCCACCCCCAATACGCATCTTAAACAAGGCCTAAACTTCAACTCGAAGGCTCCAAAGTCCCTAGTACTACATCTTTGGACAGAACAGTTACTGGAAAGAGTAATGCAAGTACTCCGTATGCTAGTAGTACTACAAAAAGGTTTTGCAAAAAAATATATTTCTCCACGATAAGGTTATTGCCCATAGCCTGGGAAGTAACGTCAGTCAACAAATAAACGAAGCCTTAGCGCAAAAGAAACCAAAAACAAACCGGAATGTTCAATGCCAGCAAGGAAAAGAGCCGACCAAAACCTTTCCTGCACGACTCGATATTTGCGTGCGCATCGCTCGCCGGGAGCAGCAGCAGCGCGCTGAAAGTGGCAACTAGGCCTTGTTTAGATCCCAGATTTGGGAGCCTAATTTGGGGGTACGGTGTCAATTCGTAATCATTGCGTCACTGTAGCATTTCGTCTGTATGTGTGAAAAATTGTTTAAAAATTGATTAATTAGGCTCAAAATGTTCGTCTCGTAGAATACAACAAAACTGTGCAATTAGTTTTTGATTTCATGTACATTTAATACTTCATGCATGCTATGATATTTTGATGTGATGAGATTCTTCTTTTTATATAGTGAACTTTGGGGTGGAATTTAGTATCTAATGCCTTAGTATCCCTGTCCCGATCCAACAGGAGGAGCGCCAGAGATGACACAGCGCGACCGCAGCAGAGCCAGCAGCCAGCAGCCTTCCCTTCGCTTTCCTCGGGGCGTGACCACGAAGTCGCCGTGAACCCTCCCTCCTATCCCCTCCATCCTGGCTCCAGCGGTCAAGCCCCGCCGTGCTCCCTTATCCCCCCTTCCGCCGACATCCAGGCCCCGACCTCCGATTCGCACCCGAGGCGCTCCTCCCTTCCCACCTCCGATTCCCACATCCGCCGCCTGCCCGCCGCGCGTCACGTTTCTACCCCGCGCCGCGCTGCGCCGCGAGTTCTTCCCCCCTAAACCCCGGGAGAGCCTGAGGTACATGTGAGAGGGATCGCCTCGCCCCCGCGCCGCGCCCGCGCCCACGGTGTGATGGGCAACACGTGCGGCGTCACGCTGAGATCCAAGTACTTCGCCAGCTTCCGCGGCGGCGCGTCGCAGCGGCACGACGCGGCGGGGTACGCCCCCGTCGCCACCGATGGACCCGCGCCGCACGGGAACGGGAAGCGGGCCGCGCGCCCGGCCGAGCCGGGGGCGGCGGCGGCGGCAGACGGGTCCGCCCCGCCCCCCGCCCCCGGCATGCGGCGCGGGGCGCCGGCCCCCGCGGAGCTCACCGCCAACGTGCTCGGCCACCCGACTCCGGGCCTCCGCGAGCACTACGCGCTGGGACGCAAGCTCGGGCAGGGGCAGTTCGGCACCACCTACCTCTGCACGGACCTCGCCACGGGCGTGGACTACGCCTGCAAGTCCATCGCCAAGCGGAAGCTCATCACCAAGGAGGATGTCGAGGACGTGCGCCGCGAGATCCAGATTATGCACCACCTCGCGGGCCACCGGAACGTCGTCGCCATCAAGGGCGCGTACGAGGACCAGCAGTACGTCCACATCGTCATGGAGCTCTGCGCGGGAGGGGAGCTATTCGACCGCATCATACAGCGGGGCCATTACAGCGAGCGCAAGGCAGCAGAGCTTACGCGCATCATTGTTGGCGTCGTCGAGGCGTGCCACTCGCTCGGAGTCATGCACAGGGATCTAAAGCCGGAGAACTTCTTGCTGGCCAACAAGGATGACGATATGTCGCTCAAGGCTATCGACTTCGGCCTCTCAGTCTTCTTCAAGCCTGGTGAGTCACTGTTGGTTGTTATGTTCATTGTACTTGTTTTGTCTTGACGCTAATTGGTGAAATATTGATATGGTGGTCTGCATTGACTTAGTGCCAGACATGTCCGATGTACGATTTAGTAATGCTGACTGGATTGGATAAAGGAGGTTCTATTTGGGAATAACACTGCTACGGAGGAAACAATGTGCTTCAAGCTTATTATGATGCAATTTTTCAAGAATTATGTCACTGCAACTCTTCATTTGTTGTGCATTGCAATCATTACTGTGTGTGACACTTACATAATGATTTGTTTATGCAGCCGTTTGTGACTCAATGCCATTTTTCTTTTTACTGTTCCAGGGGAATCATAACAATTTTTTGTTGTTGAGGTTATTGGCAAAACATTATTAATGTAGCATTGAAAGGGGAAAATGTTATGGGCAAAACCTTATTCAATATAAAATTACTGGCAAAATATTATGACAATTTTTCTATAGCTGAGGGCAAGTTTTGATGGCATTCTAGTGGCCATGTCATTTGTTTCCTTGAGACGACATTCTAGTCTCTATCCCAGTTAGTTATATTTAAAACATTCTTTTGCTTCTCTTGTGCATCTGTGTTCATTCTAGTATGTTGATATTTTCATTTCAATGATGCATACCATTAACCGTATTTCCTTTCGTTTTTATTTTTAGGTCAAATTTTTACCGATGTTGTTGGAAGCCCTTACTATGTAGCACCGGAAGTGCTGCGCAAACGCTATGGACCAGAAGCTGATGTGTGGACAGCTGGAGTAATTCTTTACATACTGCTAAGCGGCGTACCACCATTTTGGGCAGGTTTTTTCCTATCTTAACTGAAATTTTGTTGTTAATTTGCAGTCTCTCCAGTCATAATAAGAGGACCCCTATAATGATTTTGACCCAGATATCGGCGTTCTTGTGACTCCGGATGCCAATGACCCAAAGCCATTTTTTAATGGAGAGATCTTTTCCTATTCTGGACTGATTTTTGAAATGTACTTGTTGCAGAGACCCAGCAAGGAATATTTGATGCTGTTTTAAAAGGTGTCATTGATTTCGATTCAGATCCCTGGCCTGTCATCTCTGAGAGTGCGAAGGATCTTATAAGAAGAATGTTGAATCCTCGCCCAGCAGAGCGCCTGACAGCACATGAAGTTCTATGTTAGTTAGTTTCATCTGTACAGAGCTTCTTTCTTCCCTTTTGTCTAGCGTAATTTCCTTGGTTTGCTGAATATGCTGTTTGGCTGTACTTCTTTGGTGCAGATACAAGTACTCCCTCTGTTTTTAAATATATATGGTGTTTAGGACAAGCTAATTAGTTCATTGTTGAACAAGATTGTGCACCCTAAACTTCATATGGAGTATATGCTAATCATGATTACTTGAAAATATGAATAAGGACTGTTCACCCAATTTTTTTTATAAATATGAAGCATTGATATCTGCACGACATGTACAATTGTTTGTATATCAAAACCATTTTTCTTGTGTACAGGTCATCCGTGGATCTGTGACCAGGGAGTTGCTCCTGATCGGCCTCTCGATCCGGCTGTCCTTTCTCGCATTAAGCAGTTCTCAGCAATGAATAAGTTAAAGAAGATGGCTTTGCAGGTGAGTGCATTTATTTTTGTTTTGGTGGATTATATAGTTATTTTGACAAATGTAACAATGCTTGATCCTGAATAACAGTGATGTTCCTGCCATTTGTCTTGTGAAGTCTAGTATTTCGACTCAATTAGATGTTTACATTGATTGAAATGATTAATGATTTATGTATATCAACTGGATTCTGTTATCTGCAACTGATCTATTGATTACATGTAAGGTTACCAGTAATGCTAGTGGATCAAGATTGCTAGTTTTTCTGCTACCAGGCCAAGATTGATTAGTATTCTTGGTATATGTTCACTTATATCGTTGCATCGTTCTCATGTTGTGTTGCATTGGAGCACCTGCACTTGAGTTTTCTGTTAATAAAGGATTTTTATTTGTTCTACCAGGTAATTGCTGAGAGCCTTTCAGAGGAGGAGATTGCGGGGCTGAAGGAAATGTTCATGGCAATGGACACAGATAATAGCGGTGCAATTACATATGATGAACTGAAAGAAGGATTGAGAAAATATGGTTCCACATTAAAGGATACTGAAATCCGTGATCTCATGGAGGCGGTAAGAGATCAATGTTGGCTAGGACTTAGTTTTGAATCTTTGATCTGCCACAAGACAGCTTTAGGCCTTTAGCTTGTTGACACAATAGGACTTTTTTAAAGCTTCAGCCTGTGGGTTTTTCTCGCACACGAACAATGAGGCACTAATATTGCATGGCATGTTTATGATCAATTCTTGGATGTGTGATTTCATTCATTTGAGTGAAAACATAGCTTGCTAGGATTAGGAAGTCTGATATGCCAATATTGTTATGCTTCTTTAGTGTTATAAGGTGGTCTCTATATTTGCCAGAGCTCGGAATGTCTTGGATATTAAGATCTCTTTACAAAAAGCTAATGCATCTGACTGATTTCCTGAATTTTAAGGTTGAATTATTCTTTTTGTCGTTTTCATTTTTTCTGTTGTCCTGTTATGTGCCAACTCACAAGAGAACTTTCATGTTTAGGGCATTCCACACCTGAAATTCCATAACATCAATGGTTTTATTTCTGATGAACAATTTTATGTTACAATTACAAATGATTGCATATGGAAACCATTTTGATTTTGCATGTTCTGATAATTTAATACAATATTCATATTTAGGCTATGTATTATGATATATGGATTTTGGAATGAGTACTTTTAATTGAATCACAGTGGGAGTTACCACCCGGAATTAGTCATTTAGTCCTAAACAGTGAGGTAACCTACATGCCAGCTTCTTACATTTGTTTGTTTTATTTCAATGATTCAGGCGGATATAGACAATAGCGGGACCATCGATTATATAGAATTCATTGCTGCTACATTGCACCTCAATAAACTGGAACGTGAGGAACATTTAGTGGCGGCCTTTTCATATTTTGACAAAGATGGCAGTGGTTACATTACAGTGGATGAACTTCAGCAAGCATGCAAAGAGCATAACATGCCAGCTGCTTTCCTTGATGACGTCATTAAAGAAGCTGACCAGGATAATGTA
The DNA here is from genome assembly GCA_033239725.1 of Echinochloa phyllopogon. Classification (NCBI taxonomy): domain Eukaryota; kingdom Viridiplantae; phylum Streptophyta; class Magnoliopsida; order Poales; family Poaceae; genus Echinochloa; species Echinochloa phyllopogon. The sequence continues at coordinate 50,872,168 of BTCW01000010.1, forward strand.
AGTGCACTGGTCTTCATACATTAACTTTACATTAGATTGGATTTATATTTTAAGTTAACTCATGCATGAAGGATGCACTGAATCCCGTTTTATTCTCCTTTTAAAGAAACAAAACACGTTGCATCTGTAGCCATCTTTGGACAAGGATGCTTGCTGATTGATATGTCGAATTGATATGTAAATTCTTTGTCTGAAGTCTGGACAAATATGATCTGAATTCTTGCTGATTGCTATAATTGTGACCTTAAGATGTATTTGTTTACTATTTCACAACTATAAATTCCCTTACCCGTTGATATTTGCAGAATTTCTTCACTACATTGTTAATTGAAGATGTTTACAACTTTTACATTATGTGTATAACTTGCTAAACATCACCTTGCACACTGATCACTTTGTGAGACAGCATATGACAGCGATCTGACCACCCTTGTTCTGTTTTCCTTAACCAGGATGGCCGAATTGATTACGGGGAATTTGTTGCCATGATGACAAAGGGCAATATGGGAGTTGGAAGAAGAACAATGAGAAACAGTTTGAACATAAGCATGAGAGACGTGCCTGGTGCCCTCTGAAGTCTGAAGAGAACATCCGAGAAGTACAGTACGGCTGTGGATAGCTTCTTCCAATCCTTCACTCCACGGACAGTGCCTACAATTTTTTTGTTTGCTATTTGTTGTAGCATTGTAGGTGTGTGCTTTCAGTAATTCAGGGTATGGTAGTGTAGCCCCTGTTATTACCTCGGTGAAATGTGTGGAAGTTTATCATACATTAGTTGGGTTGCAAATGTTCATATAAGTCGTTGCCCTTCCACTAATTGCGAGTCGTCTTCTGGAGCGGTCCACAACACCATAAAATTCTCTACCTGTAACCATGAATATTCGAAATCCTGATATGGAAGAGATGATTTTGCAAGCAGGCTTATCCATCTGTTATGCCTAAATTGCTTTAATTGTTTGTCATGTAATGCCTGGCAGTCTAAGCTGTTAAATCCCTCTGAACTGGCTGTCGAAAAAAATGTTTTTACCCCTTTCAATGGGATGAAGCAAATTTTGGCTAGTTCCCTAACCTGTCATCGCAGTGTCTAAAAAACTTTCAGGTGCAAATATCAATATGAATGAATATGGACGAATCATCAGATATCTGTACGTGAGTATTTTTTCTTGCCACCTGTGTATATCTCCAATGGAAATTTTATATTTACAAAATAAATCCATGAACACATGGAATGGAAGTTCAAACTACAACAGTTGGGAAACATGGCTGTTACAAATTTTAGTTAACCAGATCGCGGGATCAAACTGTTAACACAGGCACCACAGAAGGTCACAAAACTGCATACAGAACCTTTTTTTTGTTGAGCTGGTGGCATGGAAGAGAAACAAAAATTATTTTTGACTTTTGTGGATATATTTATTTTTATTTTTCTAGATACATTTATTTTGCTAAGTGCATAGAAAAACTATATCAAAAAAAGTTTTAGCACATAAGGGAAGCTAAAATTTTGATATCAAATGAAAACATATAAGGGCCTGTTTGGTTTGTGCCCAAGATTACCCTACCAAAAATTGGTCATAGCCAAATCAAGGGTAATGCCAAAATCTTGGTGTAGGAATGTTTGGATCATAACCTTACCAAATTTTACCAAAGTTAGTCTAACATATGAGTATGACATATGGGACCCACATGTTATTATTATTTTTACTTCTAAACATAGTCAAGTGATATCTTGTTACATAGATTTAATTGTGAGAAGTATAAATATGCAAGCAGACTTTGAATTGGATGCATCATTTAGCTTATATTAACATTTAAAGATTGTTAATTCTTGCATTTTGGGGTTCGTGTAGCAAGTAAGCTTATGCCACGTAGCTCCTGCAACTTCGGTTGGCTGCCAAAACGCGGGCGAACGATTCCCTCGCCGTTGTTTTCGCCCGCGTTGGCTGTGCTGCACAGTCTAGGAACTCGTTGGCACGCCAACACATGGCCATGAACCAAATACCAACCAAATGTTATGGGTGCACCAATTTTTTTGGTAGGGTTGCTGTTGGTAACGAACCAAACGTACCCATAAGGCCTGCTTGTTTGCTTCCAAAGCTTTGGCTTGCCAAAACTACCTGGGCAGGAAACTTGCCAATATTTTGGCGGGTTAAATATGAGATAATGCCAATGTTTTAGTAGCAAACTAAACAGTAGTCAAATAATTTGTATTGCCAAAATCTTTGCCTACCAATTTCTGATGTCATAGAATGAACTTTCTCCATTTTTCTGATAATTTTCTTTATTTTAATAAATATTTTCATAAATTCTTGAAGTTCTCCTGAAAGTCATGTGGAGGATTATCATGAAAAACATGTGTGCATGAGTTGTCTGATCGTTAATAGAAACCACAAACAAAGGGATAAAAGCGAAGCAAAGTGGGGAAGTGGGGCGCCCACTAGAAAGTTGGTTGAAGCGAAGCTAGCTCTCAGGCAGGCCTCTAGCCCGTGTGCTTGCGGAATCCTGTTGTGGGCCTGAGTCCAAAGCCGCACGACTCCTACTGGGCCAAACGAAATCACGGCTCCCCCGTGCACTCCGTTTGGTGTGCCGAGCCCTCGCCGTCGCCATCGCGCGCGACATGCCACTGGCACCGCAAGCCAGCAGTGGCTGGAGCAACCGGCCGTTGACTCCCGGCAACTTGCCCACTGGTCCATCCGCCAGCGCGGCAGCCGCTGCGAAGGAGACGAACACCACCGTTGCCCCCTCAATGATGCCACACGCCATTTGCTCCATTTCCGCTTCCGCCGGGGAGGGAGATATGATTAACAAAGCCTCAGTGCGCGGGTCAAAAATCAAAATCCTCCATGGCCGCTCAGTGAGCCGAGCGGTTGAGGATTGACTCCAGCCAATGCGCGCGGCAACACTTGGAGCTCCAATGTCCAACCACACAACACAATCCACGTGCGCCGCCGCCTCTCCAGGTGAAGCTTCCTCTCCGATCCGATTCATGGCGGCGCCCTTTCCACCGCCGGCGCCGGCCGGCTTCGCTATCAGGATTTTGCTTTACCCCGCCGGCGAGGAAGCATCATCCGGCGGTATTGGAGCGCCCAAGAACATTCAGGAAGATCTCGTTTTAAATTGCCACCAGATAGGCTCTCGAATTTTCCGGGATGCATCGATGGAATTTTTATATGAACTCTACCCATCCATGAGATGAGACCATGATCCATGGTTGGTTGGCAAAGCAGTGCCAGGCAAAAGGATGGACTTGGCCTTCTTGCAAGCGCGCGATTGGGCTGGGCTGCAGCCAGCCGCCTCAGCAGCGCCAAACCAACTCCACTACACTGTCAGTGCACCGCCATCCATCCATCCATGGATTGCACGCGACAAACCACAAAATATGTTATCTTTTGAATTAAACTAGCTCACTGATTTGACTTGCCAGCGTCCACAGGTGCCGAGATATTGGTTGACCCCAAATAATCTGCTGCTGCCACTGGCCAGTGGAAACTAGCAGGAAGTGCCTCAGTGTGTGTTTGTGTGGTCCTTTTTGTTTGCTTGCAAATTAAACTAGTGGCATGCTTGGATCACATGTGTGCGTTAGTTTTGCATGGTGCATTTGCCTAGGTGGCTGAGCCACTTCAAGGGAGGAGGGATGGGTGGCTCGCGGAGGAGAGGTTGCGAGCGTGGTTGACTCCTTTGGACCCGAGAGGTCGTAGTCGGATAGGGATTTCCAAGGATCCGGCTTTCCTTTGCATTACGACTCTGCAGCAAAGATTCCTAGCACTGTTGCTTATCAATGCTTTTGCCTTCAGTCTTCTGATCACATATACATACTTACTGTGAAATGATGAGACGAGCCTGTATTTTTCTCTCCAACAACTGCTGCTACCTGAACAAAAGGCCATTACGAAGAAAACGCCACAAAAATAAACGGTTAATAGCTTTTTGGATGGCCGGACTTGATCCGGGTCTTTCCAAAAAAAAAGCTTTTTGGATGGAATAAACGGGGGGAAAGGGAGCAAAACTCACCCGCAGAAAAGAACGCCAAAATAAGGGGAATTCGTTCAAGTATCTTAGTGATAAACAGTGCTTTGTAATCTTGCAAGACAGATTCAGGATACGGATCGTTGACACACTTGATTTCGTGAACGTTGGCCTAGCAAATTCAAACGCATTGCTGATGAGCAGCTGAACTAACGGTTAATTGAGACTCGAACTCACATCCTCTTCAATGACTATGACAACTTATGGTCACTTAATTCAGACTCTGCCAACTGAAACTAGATTCAAGCTTTATATCATTGTGCAATTGCAAACATGTACAAATAATTTACAAGGGCAGTGTTCACCCACCAATCAGGCACATACATCTTGATGCTTGTCCCAAATCCTCCCCTTTGCTAGGCCCCAGCCAATAACTACTCACACCTACGAAGGAATGGAACCTACGAGGCTAAAAAAAGAAGTTTCACCATTCACCAATGAGCTTGCAACACTGGTTCAATCCCTGTACTGAGTCTGAGTGCGCATGGCACTAGGCCAAGAACGCCGGGCCCTCGGCGCTGCAGGTCGCCTGCTTCCAGAGCGCGCTGATGCCGAGTCCGGGGCGCGCGCCGCAGCGGCGGCACCGCTCGCCGGCGGGAAGCTCGGCGGCCAGCACGCGGCGGCAGGACGGGCAGGAGGAGTGCGCGCGCAGCCACGTGTCGACGCAGGCGGCGTGGAACGCGTGGCCGCACTGCGGCAGCACGCGCATGGCCTGGCCCTCCTCGAACTCGGCGAGGCAGATGGCGCACTCGTCGGCGCCGCCTTCCCCCGCCGCCCTGCCGCCGTCGGGGACGTACGTGACCGTCGGCAGCGAGCGCAGCACCTCCTTCTTGACGCCCTTGTTCGCGGCGGGCGGCGCCCGGGCCGCGGCGGCCCAGCGCCGGGAGCACGCGCACCGGGCGACGAGGCCGAGGCCGAGCACGCAGACGAGCGCGCAGAGCAGGCCGGCGAGGATGAGGATCATGTCCGAGTTGAGGGAGTCCGCCGGCGGCGGGGTCGAGCCGGCCGGCGCTTCGACGAGGAGTCTCGCCATGGCTTGCGCTAGCTGGATACGGCGCGAGTCGCGAGCTGAGCTGACGATGGCGTTGGCTAAGGGCTGAGGCAGAGGCTTTGGGCAGGCAGCGTGAGAAGTGTGTTGGAAGGGGTTGGTTTGCTGGGTTTTTTATAGAGGCGCCTGGGGACTTTTGGTCTTTAAAAAAACAGGAGAAAAGAAGCAGAGGTCCCAGGTTCATGGCAGATCAGTGGGATGGCCTTCTGTGGTGGTTGATACTGAAAGCTTGGAATCCTTTTGGTTTTCAGTAGCCATTCACCGTTTCAGGGCTTAATCTGGCACTCGTAATGCTCTCTTTCAGTACCTCTTTTAGCCAAGCATCTAAGACTTGTGAAAGACTTCAGGTGAAGTGGCCTCTAATCTTTTCGAAATCCCTGGAAATATTTTAAACACAATTCCTCAACAATATCTAAGCAACCGGGGCGGCTATAGTTACTTGCATCTGCTCATAAGCACCATGCATAAGCTCTCCCCCCTCGTCTACGGTTGCTTGCCGTCACTGCCGCTAATTCCACTACTAGATCCATCACCTACCATCTCTGTCTGCCCCTCCTTGATTTTCAACATAAATTTGGTGAGCCATAACCCCTGCAGAAAACTCAGAATGCTGACACGTTACCGTGACCGAGTAGCAAGATCCAAATCGTACGCGCTACGGGAGTACATGCTACTACTATATATGAGTACCTTAGCCAGTCAGCCGTAACAACGGTGAAACGGATCCGCCAGAAAGTGTTCCGGGCGAGGGACACATGTCTTCCCCTGGAGCCACACGCGCAGCGCACTCCGCCGCGGGTACAGACGCTTTCGGCCTCGCCCCCGCTACCTGTCACCCTGCCATAGCCCCCATGTGCCGCGCCACTCACTTTACCGGCGCCTGTGTGTGTGTGAGTGAGCGAGCGAGTGACCGGTGGTCACGTCCATTTCGAACCCACCCCGCGAGTGACCCCCTCGCGGCCGTTCTTTAGATCTCGTACACTAGCTCGCGTCGCTCGGCACGTATGCGCTACGAAAGCGCCGCCGGCACACGCCTCCGGCGCCGTTGCCGTTTCCGGGCCGCAGCACCGGAAAAAACGATGCGTGCGGGCGGCGAGCGGCTACCGCACCGGCGAGCCGATCCGCCCGGAAACGCCGCCGCGTGTGCGGTGCGAGGGAAGCGTAGTGCGCGGTGACGTTCGCACATCCGGAGACGGACGGACGGCCGTGCTCGTTCGCTGCGGCGCGGGGTTTTCCCCGGGGAAATGGGCACGGAGCACGCCTTTTTCCGGCGACGCCCTGCCGCGAGGCCGCGGCACTGCCGCTCCGGGCGCTAGTGCGCGAGCGACCCAAAGCGGCCTCCACTACGCACATGGAGGCCGGGCCCTTTTGGGCACATGCGGATCACATGCCCGGCCGGTAATGGCCTGCGCGCGACTGAACTGACGGCCGGCGGGCGGGCGGTCGGGCTCGCTCGCTGCGCTCGGGTACGGCCGCACTGCTGGGATGGACGTGTGGATCTCGGCGGCGGGTGCCGGGCACGGCGGGTGCTCGTGCTCGTGTGTGGTGATCTGTCGAGGCGCGGCGGTTGGGTTGGTCTGGGTGGGGGCGCCGCTTTTTGGCCATGGTTCCTGAAACCGCATGTTCTCCCGCCTGATCTTTCCTGCTCGATTTCGCTCAGAGGGGCAAGAGCCGCGGCGAGCTTTCAGTTGCCGGCCGGAATGGTCCTGTGGCCCGTACGACCACGGGGGGTACGTGTGCGATGCAGAGGCACCAAGTAATCAGCCGAATAATGGCCTCTTTTGGAAGACACGGTTTCATTTCCTGCTTGGAGCGAGAGACCGCAAGGGAATGAGATAACTGAATGTCACAATGACCCTGACATTAGCTCGACCAAATAATGGACTCTTTTGGAGGAGACAGTTTCATTTCCTGCTGCTTGCAGCGAGAGGCTGCGGGATTTCTACGACTGGGATGTGGCAAGCTGTTCTGTCTGGATGTCACCAGGAAGCTGAACCCGTTTGCAAGGATTAAAAGGGGCCATTCGAGATCGCAAGGACTAGGTGCAAGTGAGAGTCAGTTCAGCTCTTTAGAAAAAGATGAACAAAGCCCCCCTTGCCCGGAAGGCCGGAACAGCCTGTTTAAAGAGAACAGGGACTGGTCCCAAATGTGACACAGACGCGCAGCCGTCTAATTGCCTTCGGAATCCACCTGAAATAGTCTCGTTACTGCAGCATCACAATATCCACAGGGATCTATTGGATGGGACGGGGCAGCCTACATGGACATGATTTCGATTGGGCGCCACTTTAATTCGCACGATGCAGCAGTGAATACCAGACTATCAGAAAAGGACTTTGGAATGGCACGAGCTCAAAGCGGGGAGCTGCTGCATACGTGGTTTCTCTACAGACAGTCAAACACGAACCCGCTGCCCGGCTTTACCGAATCACTGCGCGAACAAATGGTCGAACAAATTTCATTGTTCAAGTTGGCCAAGAGTTCTGTCATCTGTTCCCCCCAAAAAAAAGAATAGACACCGATGGGCTGGAAGGTTAAAGAGTTGCCGGCAGCATGTGTCCAGGATTAATTCCCATGAACAGCTTACTTCACTTTTCTGATAGTCTGGGATTAATTCCTCACCTTCAGGATAGAATCCAATAGATGTGCAGATTAACCGAGCTTTGAGAAAGGGTAATGGGGGTGCTGCAACTTTAGATCCAAGGTGACTAGGACTGAGCAAAGCGTGAACATGAAAAATGACAGGGTATCTTGGATAAAGACACCGGTTTTCTGATAAGATAAGATTTGCCTTAAGTGGGTGGCATGGGAGGGCTATTTTATCTTTTCTAGCCATCTGAATAGCAACACTGCGGGCGGCAGCGTCTGATGCACATGGCCGAAGCATCTAGGAGACGATCACCCTGAAGAAAAGTGATAGCATTTCAGGTCCACCGATTGGATTTGTTTTGCCGAGTGAGCTGACGTGCAACTGACTTCATAATTCTTATAACACCCTGTCAAAAGACTAGGGGAAGTCTTATGTTTGCAACTGACTTCATAATTCTTATAACACCCTGTCAAAAGACTAGGGGAAGTCTTATGTTTGGCACTACGGATTAGTTTAATTGACTGTTCAAATTTCATTCTTCTCATTGTTCATGTCAAAGTAATGCCCCATACTAAGAGATCACTTGAACAGCAATTGCTTCATGTATCAAAATTTCTGATCAAGATGAGAAACACCCTCACCTAGAAGGTTGGACCATCCTAATAACAGGTGGATTGTCACTTGTCCCATGTGCAGAAATCAGAATCCCATGAACAGCTTACTTCACTTTTGTTGGACAACTCGTCTCTTGTCGTTGCTCAATATGTAATTTAAAAGGTTTATATGGCTGCAGTTCAAGATAAACCATTTTAGAACTCACATGTTGGCAACCACAAATAATATAGAAAGGGAGAGGGAATCTTCTACCCACTGTTGATTTTCCAATGATGAGATGCACGTCGGTAAGTCAAAAGGTACAAATTTTGAAGCAATGATATTGATCACACACCAGCTTTTCCTGAAAGACAAGATTCACACGTAAGCTGCTGTCCAATGGACATTGCGGCCATGTCAATCTTTTTTTCAGAAAAAATCTTGCATGCATGGAGTATTAAATAAAGTCCATTTGCAAAACGATGAGTGTGACTTTACGCGACGAATCTAATGAGCCTAATTAACCCATGACTTTACGCGACGAATCTAATGAGCCTAATTAACTCATGATTTACTACAGTAACCATCCTCTAATCATACGGTCAGAGATCTCATTAGATAGGTCTCGCGAATCGCGAATTAACCGGTGGGGGGGGGGGTTGTATGTAGTTTTATAAACTAACTTTATTTAATACCCTTAATTAGTGGTCAAACGGGTGTGTACAAATTTTCACCCCCAAAGAAACATGGTCTGTAGAGCAACTATTTCAGTTGTACAATAAAGGTACTAAGGTCTTTTGTAAAAATGGCAAGAGTTCCACCTCTACATTATATTAGAGGAGCCAAATATTTACAGAATAGCTCGATTAGAGCAGAGTACTGGACAATTCCGGATCCTATTACACAGTTCCAAGTCCAACGAATATCCGGTGAACATAATGCTTCATCAGATACCTTCCTCCAGAGCCACTCTTAATTCTGTGCACCACTTGTAGGATACTTAATAAGTTCTGATAAAAAAATCTTATGATCATGCCCTCCTGGAATGTTAGAGCAGTGTAGATTACTATATCTTTTTGGTGTTTCTCATTGTTTAGCCTTGTATAGGCTCCTGGATTAAGTTCTTACTTACATTACAGACAATGACTACTAGCTAAGATATACTGAAATAAACAAAACAGAAGAAAGGGAATAGCAAGCATGAAACTAACCTTTGAAAGTATTTCCTTCAGAAAGCACATGCTAAAAAGTTCATATGTTTTGCAGCAACGGACTATTTCAACTCCAGAAGCATGCAATGTACTGTTTCAAGTCCACAAGCATGCCTCACGGGCTTAGCAATGAGAGACTGAAAAAATAAATCAAACATGATTAGAATGCCATCAAAGGAAAGAAAATTGTTCTCATATACAGAAGACCAGCTACACTTAATTGAATCACAGAATGTTTTTTTCATAAAAGAGTACTGAACTCAAATTGTAGGCGGCACCACACCTGCAATTTTGTGGTACCCTCCATGACAATGCTCTGAAACTTTTTATGATTGGCGGCATCGACATATAGTTCCTCCAATCTTCCATCATGATTCTTAGGTCGTGAATTTTGCTCTGCAGTCCAATACAACAGTTTGCATGCATGGTGCAAACCTTGTTTAAATCTCTGCTTGGCTCACAGATGCCACCAAAGTATGAAGTACTTAAGAACTTAATTGTGAGACCAATATCTGTAGTGTAAGGATCATGCTTTATAAAATCAAATACGTCCTGGTCATGGTACCCAGGATATCTAAACCGAGAAGAATACCAAAACTTGTAAAACTCTATGCTTTGATCGTTTGACTTCACATAGTTGAATCCTCCATTGGCTATGTTCCTCAGATCAGTTGAGTTGCCTACGTAGTGATCGCATGCAATTTGAAAGTCTCCATCTGAATAAAAGAATGGAAAAGGATTGCGGAACCACATGATATCGGCATCCTGAAATGCAGGGGGGAAAGATAGTCGTATCAGGTGAAATTACCAATAAGAAACTCAATGCAAACAGTTCAGAAGCTGAATATAAATGCATTAGAACAGGATGAATGTAAAGCTAGTTTACCGAGAAAATGAAGCTGTAACCTTTTTCAAGCACTAAGCGCAAGAAATCCAGCCTTTTCCACATCATTTCTAGATACCCAGCAGTCTGAAACCTCTTCTCTTGAGAAAAATCGACATCCTCAGTTGTAAGAGCAAAGCAGTAGGGATGGATCTTGACACATTGTTTATATGCCTTCCAATCAAACGCTACTATCACCAGATGTCTCAAAAGTGAACTAGTCCCAATACCACGACGGAAACTATCAATGAAAAGATCTATCACTGAGCCTGGTGTAGCCCATGCAGCATTGAGGGTCGTCAATATAATGGTCTTGTTGTCCATGGATGCCTCCTGCAGAACCAGCTCGAGTCTAAGATCTTCGCTGTCCTACAACAATAACAACCATGTTAATTGACATCAAAGTTACAAGCTCATCTCACGGTTGAACTTCGCAGCATATCAACCAGGCGGCCAAAATTTGAAGTAACTGCTTGACCAGAGCATTAGAGTAACAAACACATCAGGTTTATTTCTGACATAACAAAAGGACCTTATTTCAGGTGACAGAAGACTAAAACGATTATAAAAAATGATAAAATATTTGTTAGCACAAGCTTGTAACAGACATGCACTCAAGTATTTTTATTCCACAACATAGCACAGGACAAGCAATTGGTACTTGTTTATTCCACTCAGAATAAGGGACCTCCAGCTGAGAAGGCTTAGAAATCAACTATATCATAAAAAATGACCAATTTGTCCAACAAGACTACAGCGTTCTAACATATAAGAAAGTGTTGCATGATCTCAAAGGGTAACCACCCAAACACCACTATATCAGGGTAAGGGATGCAGGAACTGCTAGGCCTAAGATGTGAAATTAAGTAATTAACAGGATCAGGAATGTCAATCGCACAGATCGGAGAGCCTTAGTGGCAAACGAAATAAGCAACTAAAAGCATACGCACAACGGACAACTCGGTGCACTAGAATAATGTCAAATATAGCGCCAAAATTAACATTATTATTAATGAGAACGGAGGAGGTGAACCCACCAGATCGTCTTGGGTGAACGGATCGAACTCGCCGTCTTCCTCGTGGACCTCTACCGGAAGCGGCGGGTCCCGCTGCAACAACAAGGGCCGGCGCACCCGCGGGACATAGACGTGCGTCGCGGTCTCGACGGCGGCGCAGTACAGCACGGCGCAGGGCAGCGCCACCGCGGCGGCGAGGAGGAGCACCAACGCCGCTCTCCGGAGCGCCGCCGACGCGCGCGAAGGCCGCAGCGGTGAGCTCCCGCGGCAGCGGCGCAGGGATGTGACGGAGGCGTGAATCAGTGTCGCGCGAGACGGCCTCGCCATTGCGGGCAGGCGGAGGCGGCGGCGGGAAGAGCGGGGGCGAACACCGACGCGGAGGCGAGGGCTTCAGACGAGACACGCCGACGGCCGAGTGAGTCAGTGTCACGGTCGCGGTACGCGTGAGCCCACCTTGGTTCGTCAACTGACTCCGTAGGCGTAAAGTGGCAACCGCGAAGGCGGAAACCGGCTAACGCAACGCACGTGAGACACAGCACACTGCCAGATGTGCCACCGCGCCCGCGCGTGCGAGACGTGCCGTCGTCGGGCGGCAATCCAATCCAGCGCCGCTGCTCCTCACGTCCCGAGCGAGGGATATACACACCTGCGCGGCCTCTATGACAGTCCGGGGCCACGCGCTGCCTGACTCATCATGGGACCCACGCGTCAGTGAGGAGAGGACGTTCGCCGCGCTTCTCTGGCGCGGTAAGCAGACACGGCCACAAGGGCACAAAGGGACCGCAAGCGGCAATCCGTTGGCCGCATCTAACTACCGCGGGGGGCCAACCACCTTTCCTTCTTCTTCCCGCATGTTCTCACCTTCCTCCTCTCCACTCGTCGTCCATCACTTGAGCCCTCTTCCTCCTACAGCTCCGGTCTCCGGATCTGGAAGGCCGGCGGAGTAGCACGATAGGTAGAAGAGAAACAGGGCTACTGAGTCGTAGGCAGAGGAGAAACAGGGCTGTTGAGACGCAGGCATCTGTGAGAATTCGGGACAGAGGCATCGCGTCGTAGCTGTTGTCGGGAGAGATCGGGAAGAAGGCATGGATTGGTTGCCTGGAGAGCTGTGCCTCAAGATCTTCCAGCTCCTGGATCACCAGTCCCTCGCCTCCGCTCCCCAAGGTTTGACGCCTCCTCTCATCAGACATGATTCTTCTTGCGTCCCCATATCCCGAAGTGGCAGCCTGAGCGATTGCAATTGCTCTGTAGTTCTGAACTCCACGTGGTCTGAATTCTCATCAACAATCCAATTTAACGCTACCTTGTTTGGTGAACAATGACAATTCCAATTTTGATTGGCAGGCGACAGACTCCTTTCCGGTTTTCAATTCCCAAATCGAACCAGCTAGTATATCCCGTTCCCTGCACTTGCTGAAACCTGAAATTTGCTTCTGCCATTGCATCGACAGATAGCTTGATACTAGCAGATATACATGTACTAGCACGGTAGAAGAATTTTTGGTTTGGTGAGTTAAATGGAACCTGACCGCGACGGTGCTGCCCCGAGCTCAGTTTGCAGGAAATGGAAGGCGTTGACCTCCGACGATGAGCTGTGGCGCAAGCTGTTCAGCGACAGGTGGGGAGCGGACGCCGCGGCGTTCTACGCGCCGGAGGGCTCCAAGTCCTGGAAGGACGTCTTCGTCGTGCAGGACCGATGTGACCGATACGGACTGTAAGCCACTCACGTCTCACCCATCTGTTTCCGCTGCTGAATCCTGATGTTACCAATTGCCTTCAGCAGCTTGTTGCTGCCCAAGTGCCCAGCACTCCGGCAACAATTCAGACAAGTGTGTGGCCTGAGTGTGACCGTGCCACGTTCTTCTCAGGGGTGTCAGGATCATCAGGCAAGGGAAGGACTACTACCTGATCTACCAGGGCGAAATCCAGAGGTACTTGGGCTCACGCCAGGACACGGACAGTGACGGCGGCGAGGAAGCGCCGCGGCAGGACGCTGAAGACGAGCAGCGGCAGATATCGAACCGGATCCTCTTCTTCCTGGGGGATCTGGAGGCAGCCTGCGCGGACGCCAAACGTGTCAAGCCGTGAGCGTGTTACCCAGTGCCCCCTGTCCAGAAGCATATTGCTCAACGCATGTATCATTCTAGCTAATTTGCATAGCTCGTGCATAGTGTTGTATCTATACTAATTGTATAGTGCTTCGCCCTCATTTATGTAAGTTATTAAGAATCATGTTTGCATTCACCAGACATTTTGGTTCTAGCAGTCATGTTGAGGGTAACATTTTTGTCAATGCACACAGAATAACTTTGTGAATTGTGATGCACCAAACAAGGGCAGAAAAATGAATGATAAGTTCCACCATTTTTTTAATAAATTGTCGAATTCAAATCATTACCAGATTGTCAAAGAAAAAAGATCAATGAATCTCCTCTGTATGACGAGGATAACAGAAGATGAGTACTCATGTCAGGTACGACTACAGGTCAGTGGTACCATTGGCGGGGTAGTGGGGCACAATTGCATAACTTGCTGCTGAAACTCATGTGTGTGTACTAAACCAATGGTAATATGGTTAAGACTGTCACTGATAGATGCTTTAGTTGAATCAGCATTTCAGAGCAGCTCTTGCCATTTCCAACGCTCCCTCGTAGGTCTTGTTGCCTCCGATGAAACCACTCATATGGACAAACACACAGCCGGGAATGCCAGTTTCCGCAGACAGTTCATCGTCTCTCATGCCCCTCCACTTCTCTGGCAAAGCCTTTCGGCTCTCAAACCTGCCGGGAGCAACAGCAACGGCTTGCACTCGCCAGCTCTTGCTCCTCTCATCCTGCAATTGTGTGGCGAAAATTAAATGGTATTGGAGTTCAAAGTTGCCATGCTACGAAGAAAAAGTTAATAACGAGACTGAAATTTGTTGCAAGCAGTTCAATTCTGTTAATTAGGACAGGACTTGGGACATGTTACCTGGCTTATAAGATCTGAGAATACAACATGTTGAGTTAAACAAGCAATGCATATTATTAAACAAGCAGCAATAGGTAAAAATAAGTGTACAGAAACCTGATCTTGTTTAGTGGCTGATAAACAATTGGTTTTTAGATACGACAGAAACTGCTACTAATTGCACCATAAATGAACTAAGATGTGTCAATTATCAAATCCATACTGAATTGTACTCTGAGAAGGGAAGGGCTCCATACCTGATAGAGCACATACTTGGTCAGGGGATCAGTCTTCAGCTCCTCTTCAAGCTCAAATAGATGAAGCTTCCACTGTCATTGTAGGATAAAAGTTCGCTTGTTCAGGTTACATGTTCAATATGGCAGTCAATCAAATTAAGTTTGAAGACATAATTATGACTATATTAAATGGTTAGTTACAATTGGTGAACATAGGTCAGCCGAAGTTTGAAGGCAGTATTTAAAGCACAAGCACTATACTTTTCCCCTTATTTCAGATGCAACAATTTCAAATTGTCCCTTTTAGATGCCACAACAGAGTTGTGCAACATGAAAGATTGTAAAATAAAACAGCCACATTTATATGGCTTCCTTAAGTATCCAAAACTGAGGCGCCAAAAAATCAGTTGTGGATGTTTGTAAGGGCCTGTTTGGATTGGCTAAAATGGTAGTGCTAAAGTTTAGCATTCATTAGCACTTCTTCTCTAGATAATGCTTTTTCACCTTTTTGAGTCTTGGCGCAACATCGGTTTTCACCTTCTCTAGACGCAACATCGGTTGAGATGGTTCGGACATGTCCAACGGAGGCCTCCTGAGGCACCGGTGCGTAGTGGGGTTCTGCAGCGGGCCAATAATGTTAAGAGAGGTAGAGGTCGACCCAAACTAACTTGGAACGAGTCGGTTATTAGAGACCTTAAAGAGTGGAATATCTCTAAGGATTTAGCTATGGATAGGAGCACTTGGATCCAAACAGGCCCTAAGATCCGGATGATGTGATGCAAAAAAAAATCAAGATCTTACCGGGCAGAATTTATCCAAAACCATGATTTCTCCACTTGAGTCAACCTTTTCTCTTGATAACAAACACTCCAGAACAATAGATCTTGAAGGTAACCATGATTTAACATGAAAGCGGACACTCTGGCATTGAAGATGGATAATACTGTCATATGAAAAGAGGAGTGCAAGCAAAACACAATCTGACCAGAGATCCTTATGCAGTGAATAAACATAACGCATTATTATGGCACTAAAGCATGGGTCAGAAATGTCAAATACCTCCATAAATTCATTTCCAGCTAGCAACATTGCCTGCTGAAATGCAGCATTCTCCTTCTCAGGTGACTGGTCTGGATCAGTCCAGTCCGGATTAAGACGTCCAACACGTGAAGACAAGTGTGTATTGTTCACATACTTTGGTGGTTGGTCTGTGTCATATTGATTGATTCCATTGTCAATTGCATCAAGTGCCTGTAACATGATCGACGTATTGGGCGTTGTTTCTTCAGCCATTCAAAATAAAAGGTAATAACTCACACATGGATGACTAAAAAAGTACAACTAGATGTGTCTAAAAACCTTGATGTCAGATGATAGTTTAGGGATCGAAGCTTGTCAATTATAAACAAACAGAAAAACCAGCAAACAAGTGATGTTTGGTTTTTGGGTCATAAACACTTTCTTTCAGACTAAAGAAGTGGATATATCTTGCCTCTGAATAAGTCAAAGGAGTACAATGATGGGCTGGGCAAAGGGGGACTTTCTGAGAGCAATAGGATTGCAGGGATTAGTAGATTGATTCAGGAAAAACCCATGTACAAGTATATATAGGCAATAAAGTCCAGGTTGTTTATGGAATAGCACCAACCGAGAATATCACCTGCCTATAATCCTAACCAATCAGAGATATGCATGCCAGGTATAGCTGGCAATATCCCCAGGCGCAAGGCTTGTACCTATCTCATGTACACACACACAATACATGCTAACACTTTCAACAACCCTATGCGCAGAATTAGACTCATGTGCCTTACATTGAAGATTTGAAAAATTATGAAGTCCACAATTTCCCAGACAATGAGAAATCACATATTAGCTGCTGGTATATCCTCAGTTCATGCGGTCCATTAAATCATCAAGGCAGAGGGGAAAATCTGACCAATAATAGACTAGTGGATACTGTGGTGTTTCAGTTGCCTATGTGAAACTTATGTTTTAGAATTGCAAGACAAAAACCGGAATTGATGGCAATTACCAATCAGAGATGGTTCGGACATGTCCAACGGAGGCCTCCTGAGGCGCCGGTGCGTAGTGGGGTTCTACAGCGGGCCAATAATGTTAAGAGAGGTAGAGGTCGACCCAAACTAACTTGGGACGAGTCGGTTATTAGAGACCTTAAAGAGTGGAATATCTCTAAGGATTTAGCTATGGATAGGAGCGCTTGGAGACTAGCAATTAATGTGCCTGAGCCGTGATCTTTGCTTTCTTTTCTGCCTTCCTCTAACTCTTTTTCTGTTTTTTTTTTGACTTTTTGGGTTTCACCTCTAGCCTACCCCAACTAGCTTGGGACAAAAGGCTATGTTGTTGTTGTTGTTGTTGTAAACAAATGAACAAAGACAATCCAAGGGTTAACTTAGACATTTACTGACAATATACAAAAAAAATTATACTGAACTATGTCGGTCATGTAATCAGATTCACACCTCAACAAAGCTTTTATATATTGCAAGATACAAGCGGTGAACATCTTCATGGTCCTCATTAACCCCAAGCTCCTTAGCAATTATCTCCTTACCAAAATGCTGCAAGATCAGGGCAAGTTTAAATAATAAGCATTCTAATTATGCCAAAAATGGAGATCAAATAAATAGAGTACTTATAGCAATCTTCAATGTGCAACTTGTATGCCCCGATTGAAGTTTGGTAGCTTACAAGTTGCAAACAAAATGATTTCACTTTGGACGATTATGTCTATATGCTATTGCTGAATGCTCTGGAGCTGTTAGGAAAGGAGTTAAAAATTAGCATTGTGCGTGTGAATACCTTGTAGACAAGTCCAGCACTGCTTAGTTTTGTGTTGAATCCATGTCCAAAAACCTCACTGAAGCCCTTCTGGTGATGATCATAGCGATGCCGGCTGGGATCATAGACACCACCAACATCAAGCACGGCATCCAGCATATCAAGGATCTATTGCAAAGTTCAAAATATGAAACATAAGCAAATAAATGAATGCAATTGAAGGATACAATCATACAACACTAATTAGTGCATAGCAACAGCAGAAGTTAAAGGTAATGAATGAATGAATGCATTTCGGCCATGTAAACGAAGGCGATACAGCATCATTTTAAACAATTCAACACATTAAGCTTGACAGATATGTCGAATTCATGTCCCAGATGAGAGGTGGTGGAAAGCAGGTTCAACAAATTTCAAAGGTTTCAATTCAGAACTTACATGCAGCAGTGTGAAATCTAAGCAAGTTCAAGGGTATCACTGATGTGTTGGGGAGAGGAGATATTCTTATCCACTATTATAAGTATTAGACTACTATTAGTGCGCATGAACGCGCCTAATATATTTTTTTTAAAAAAAAATGAACACTATCTGGCAACATAAATCGGTATTTTAGGGTACGTGAAGTCTACGAATCCTCGCCTACAGTCTTCACCAACTCAAAATCATTCAAGAGAAAAAAAAGAAAGTAGGGCGAGAACGCAGGAATGCTAGGCGTAGCCGATTGGGAAGCGAGAAAGGCACCTGGGAATCGCGGGTGCGGACGACGTCGGCGCCGGCGAACTGGGAGGTGAGGCGGATGAGGAAGCAGCCGAGTGCCTCGTCACAGTGGAAGCTGCCGTTGTGGGTACCCACGCGCTTGCCGCTCCCCGCACCGTCGCCGTCGGCGGCGGCGGACGAGTAGACCCTGAGCCTCTTCGGAGAGGCGGCGGCTGCCGGCGAGAGAGACGCCATGGTGGGGGAAGGGTTCCGGATTTGGAATCGGCCGATGGCAAGGAGAGGGGACGTGACGGCTCGCTGCGACAGCCTCCAGGCGGCGGCGAGCATACTAGTCTTCCCGTGCGACGCGATGAGGTAGGGTTTTGAGGGGACCAGGATCCGGTGCAGTGATCACTACCACTGCAAGTAAAGCAGTGGCACTGTAGCAGGTCAGGTCCACTTGCAGCGAGAGAAAGGGATCAAGCCAAGGACCGAACACTGTTGATACACTGTAGCGATTGGTACTGTACCGATACCACTGTAGCAGAAATCACTGTAGCGATTGATCATGCACGTTCAGCTCTGAAAATCAGCGGCTCAGATCCCGTGCAGCGGTAACTTGCAGTAGCAGTTACCACTGCACCGGATCTCAGTCCGTTTTGAGGGGGGCTTTGCTCTGTGCTCCTAGTTTATTTATTTTTTTAGTTCGACTTAATAAAAATAATTTTTAAAACTAATTTATTTATATAATTTTCATATTTTCAATTCATAATTTATATTTTTAATGTTTGACTCAAATCTTATCTTAAACGACACATTTACTAAACCGTAGTATGCATATCTCAGGCATGGAGTCAAGAAATTTTCAAAAATGGTCTTTCAACAGCAAAACAAAAAAGAGCAGCTAAAACAAAGGAGTGAGAATTTTCTGTAACCTGTTTACTAAAAAAAATGCAATCACTTACTCCACTTTTTTTATACTGATCACTTACTCCACTTGATGTACGTATGTGTCCAAGGTGAACATGTGTCATCGACGAACCGAAATATCATTTTTTGACAAATAAAATCAAAATTAAGTTTCTCAAAAGTTCCAGGCCCGTAAAAAAAGCGGCCGGACAACATACATCAAGCCCATGAAAGCTGCTGTTTCGGCGCCACTTGGGTCCAACCGTCCCGGGGGGCCAACATTTTTTTTACACTTAGGGCCCTAGGGCCCAACATTGTATGCCGCTTATGCATGGTGGGCACGCGGAGAAATTGATACGGTGGATCAAAGTCTCGTGATTTCCTGTTCGGATTCAAGGAATCTAAGGGTCCATAAACCAAAACCCAACCAAACGGGTTGCCTATTATCCAAAGTTACGTTCAAAAGCAGCTTTTATCTAGTACAAATATAAAAGCAACTCAGACCCTACTTTTGGATCATAAAATTACCCACTTATCACCCATTACACACGTACCGGTTCGTTTTTCCCTTTTCTTTTCTCGCGCCCGCTCTCCCTCTCCATCTCTGGCGGCCGGCGGCGGAGCTCCCACGCGCAGCTCGCCGCGGCCTTCACTACCCGCTTCGTCCCGACGGCGTCCACCTTCCTCCCGCTCGTACCCTACCGCAGGAATGCCTTAAGCATCATCGTCTGGAACACCATCACCGACGAGAAGGCACTGGAAGGCGGCGGAGCTCTCGCACGCATGGCCGAGCGGAGCTCCGTTCGCCCCATCCCGGCTCGCGACGGACGACGAGTCTAAACTAAGACGGATCTCCGAGCGAGGAGGACCACGGTTGCGGAGATCTCGTGGACTGCCGAGAGGAGAAAGAGGACCACGACGACCACGACAACGCCACGTTGACTCTCACCGGCACCGACCGGCACCCGGTGGTCTCGCTTGTCTTGTGCGTGACCAATCAAGCATTCAAACTCGAGCATGGCTCGGCAGGTCGCGCGTCCCCTTTTCCCCCGACTCATCATGCCATTGCCATTTTGCCATGCGCGCCGCACCAAGAGCATGTGTACGCCCGCTCGCCCAACATGTCGGCAAACTCGTCATGGGCGGCCGCATGCAAACGATCGATCTGCCATCTGGTGCCCTGCTCTCTCCGTTTCCCATGATGCTCTGCAATGGTGGTGTGCACGGCGCCGGCTTGCGTTGCGAAGCATTGATTCGCGCGGAGAAATTAATATGTGAAGGATCGAAACGGCGACCAGAGAGGGGGAGTGAATGGGAGCCAACAAAAATTTCTCGACGAAAATGGATTCGCGGAGAAATTAATGCCGGAGGCAGGCAGGGCTGCCACCCCGGTACTAGGGGAGGGGTGAGGGACCGCGTGGAGGTCGTTGGAGGCCCACCTGTCAGCGGGCGCTACCTGCAACCCCGCGTGGAGGCCGGCGCGCTGGGCCCGCTGGTCACGGCCGGGGTGCGGATCCGCTGGTCCCTCTCGATCGGAACCGGACGTCCACGCCATGGGCGTTTCGGCGGGGAGCTTCTCCAAGGATATCTTTCTGTGGCAATTCTTATGCACAGCTGATGAGTTGGGTGATTGGATCCATTGAGACTAGTACGAGTGGTAGTGGTTGCTTCACCAGTTCGTTCGTTCGACGATGCAGACAGCTATTGGCAGTTAGTTACCACTGAAACCAACGGCCAAAACAGCATCAGTCGTCACTAAACTGCAGCTTTAAAAAGGCTGGTTGCTGTCGATTCATTAAGGGCCTGTTTAGATGCCGAATCCGGCTGCCCGAATCGGGCCTGCGGTACACTGCGCCGACTGACGCGCGTCAGTCGGCGCACTGTAACGTTTCGTTTGCATGTGCGAAAAATTGTCCAAAAATTGATTAATTAGGCTCAAAATGTTCGTCTCGCAGAGCACAACAAAACCGTGCAATTAGTTTTTGATTTCATCAACATTTAGTACTCCATACATGTTATGACATTTTGATGTGATGGGGAATCTTCTTTTTGCATAGTAAATTTGAGAGGTGAATTTGGGATCTAAACAAGCCCTAAGTTGAAATTCTGCAGCTGGCTGGTGCAAATCGGACGGAAGTCTGACGAGAGCGACGACCGCTTCAAATCGTTTTCTCCTGGATTGCTCAACCCGCGGCTCACGGCGGGGGAGCGCACGGTTTGGTTCCACATGCGGAGGCGGAATCGCAAGGCTGGATTTGTCTAGAGTCCCCGGCACTTTCTTCGCGCTTCGTTGTCACTACTTGGCCCCTATCAATTCAGCCCTGCCATGTCGTGCAGCCTATTATTGGAGCCGCTCAGTTCTCACCGTAATCGTAGCCTACCAAACAGCGATGTGTGCAAAATGTCTTCGCGATGTTCGGACGAAACTTTCATCTTTTTTTTTTCGGGTAGTTATGAGTTCCGATGAAACTTAGAGGCAGTAGTCAGGTTACGATGTGAACCAACACCTACTCCCTCCGTCCCAAAATAAATGCAATTCTAAGGTTCAAAATTTGTCCAATAAAAAATGCAACTTTGACCTACCAACCACAAAAGACAAGAGTCTCCGGAAGTTTCTCGTACAAAAGACAAGTCAATTTCTAGATGATTCTCACAAAAGACAATGTGTATTTTCGTAATTTTATATCTAGTATTGGTTTACGTGCATGGTCCTAGAATTGCATTTATTTTGAGACGGAGGGAGTATATGGTACAGAGATCAAAACGCAATTTCTTCCTCTAGAAAAGAACGCTCGAATTTGTTTTGATAGAAAAAAACTCATTCACGGGTGAGTCTTCTCTGCAGTACTGCAGAGGGACTCACCCACTTATATGTGGGCCCCACCGATGCTATGATCCACGTATCAGTGGCAGAGAGGGACTCATTCACCGGCTCCAATGGCCCCGAGGTCAATCAGGAACCGATGGAACAAAAAAACGAGCGAGGCTTTGGATTGCTCGTTGTAATTGCATTGCAGGACACAAAAAGACCTCCGCTACCTTTTTCGTTTCGCGTCGGGATTACAGACGGAAACAAGGGGTCGTGGCTACTTGGGTCCCTACGATCAAGGGGGAGAATCCTTGTCTAGTAGTACTATGAATGTGCAAGAATTCATTCGTCATCCTTGGGTACTTGGCAACCTTGCTTGGGGACGAGTCCGGAACCGGTGCTTTTGACGTGGATCCGCAGTGAGCTCCGCCGTCTACTGCTGTGGCTGCAGCTGGCGCTGGGGACGGTGCTCCCTCTGCGCCATCGCCGCCGCCGCCGCCGCCGCCTGCTGCTGCGCCATCACGAGGGCGTGCTGCTTCTTCCTCCGGTGCCTCACGCGGTCCATGTCGATCTGCTCCCTCCTGCACTCGTCGCTGCAGAACGGCGTGTCCCCTCTGTGCTCCCGGCCGGTCGATGCGCCACACACACACGCAACGCGGTGTTAATCGCTTCCTTAATCACTCGCCGGAAATGAATCGACATATGTAATGCGAGCGCGGCGGCGCTGGCCGACCTGTACATGAAGATGTCGCCGCAGAGCGCCTTGCGGCAGAGGGTGCACTCGTCCAGGAAGCGGTTGGGCTCCTCGGCCTCCGTGTCGGGGACGCAGAACATGGACGGCGCGCGCCTCGCCGAGGAGGGGCTCCGGCCGTCCTCCACCGCCGCCGCCGCCCTCGCGCCGCCGTCCGTGGAGCGCCGCGGCCGGTTGGCCTGCGCGCTGCCGCCGCCGCCGCCGCCGGAGAACACCGCCGCGAAGTCCGGGTTGCCGAACGCGTGGAAGTAGGACGACGTGAACTCCATCCGGCCGGCCGGCGTCCCCGAGGCACGAAGCGCGCGCGCGCGGGCCGGTCCAGGAGCTGTCACACCGCACACGGAGGCGCAGGACGGCAGCTTGGGCTTGGAGGGAGGAGGGCGGAGGGGGTAGGTTTTAAACCAAGCCAAGATGGGTAACGGCTTGGCGGTTAATTAACGAACTCGTAGCTGGCTTGCTTCGTTGCCGTTGCCAGGGGAGGAGGGTTAGCGACAGCCAATGGATGAATGTGGTTAAATCTGGCATGCCAGAGAGGTGACCTGCATTTGAATTGGGCTCTGGCGTACAGCTCTATTTACCTCGCATCGGCACCACCTAAAGATAGATACACTGGTAGCAGCTTACCATCGGTTACACTCCATTTGAACAAACATTTGCCATTTTGCAGTTTATTGTATGCGTATATGAGCTAATAGAAATAATCTTAAACTCTTCTGGTTGGATGATGCTTCAATTATGGCGTGTGAGAAGGTTTCACTGCACAGTTATGGCGTGTGGTAACTATCTTCAATTCCATGTGCTCGTGAGGGGTTAGCAAAAAGTGGAAGGTGTGAGAAGGTAATAACCACTGTATTCCTTAGGTCAGTCTCAATGTATAGTTTCACTGCACAGTTATCTAAACTAATAATTAAAAATTAGATAATCGTATCAGAAAAGTTTTATGGTGATAAAACACGTCTCATGTACCTAAAACTCTTAATTCTCTCTCATCTGCCACATCACCACATTTAATGCCGTGAAACTTCCATAAAATCTCCACTGAAACCGGCCTTAGCACCCCACGAATTCAAACATTGTAAGAGCTTAAAAACCGAGGACTGTTGAACTCGTCGCTCTTTAGGTCGTCGTCATGACTTTGAGTTCCTTGACAAGTTGGGGTATTCTCACCATGGCGACATGCAGCTACATTATTTTTAAGAACCAAAGTATCTAGGCCAACAACCTTGTATATTCGTGAACGTGGACGTTCCAATCAAACGAGTGGCAGTTCATACGATGACCCAAGCTCTCCCAGAACGGGCAGCTGAACAAATGACGAGCAAATGGTTCCGTGCACGCTGCTCCTAGAAAACAACAACATCATAATTGGCGTTCTTTTATGCTAGCTACGTTCTGGTGTCCATTTCGCTATCGATGCATTTGTGTTTACCAGGTGATCGCGCGACTAAACTATCCCGGCCTCGCCCTTCGGTTGGCCGCCCGGCGCCGTCAGGCCCTAGCAGCTCACATGGCGCGGCAGCAGCTGCCTCAGGGAAGCACCCCACACCAGCTAGCAGCCGGGCCGACGCACGGCCAGCGGCCAGCGCCGCGACACGTGCGAGCGCGCGCGCCGGGCGCTCACGTGTGCCCCCCGAGCGCCCGGCACTCGCCGCCGGCACGAGGCGAGGCGAGCTGTGCGTCTCGGCTGCTGAGATGTCGTAACGTGTCAAGAATCTCGCGCGTTCTCTTTGGGGGTTTCGGAGGGCGCGTAGGCTGCCTAATACGATTCTCTCTCTCTCTCTCTCTCTCTCTCTCTCTCTGGGGGCGTGCGAGGTGGGCACATGGTCGCAACTTGCGATGGCAAAGCACCAACGGTGGAACGAACGAGATGTTTAATCAGCGGAATTAGTCGATCATCGGTGGGGAGCCTGCTTTGATTTGTTAACTCCAAAGAGCACTTTCACAAGTACCGTTCGAATCGTACTTGTGGTTAAATATATGACCGTTTCTGTCCGTAAAGTCAGATGTGATCTTGCAGGGTTTGGGATCGATTCCTGTGGCATGCCCTCCGTACGAACAGTACGGGCATGTAGCCTTGGTGTTTCTGTACTAGAAGTTATTTCATTTTAGGTCGAACTGAAGAAATGTGTACCTATTATCTTACTGAACAGGAAGTGACATTTTTTAGTTTTCAGTTTTGGATGAAGAAATTTTCTAGTTAGCTCATGAAACACGAGAAGTGACGTCCTCTATGAGTATTATTAGCTCATGAAACACAAGAAGACCTTTCCTTGCCAGGGAGGCACGAACGAACAATAAGTTTATTTGGTGCTTCGTCTGTACCTGCTGTATTTCAGCCTGGACTTGAAGGTGACAGGTGAGGGGGCGATGGCACGCTTTTGGTCGTGTCCACCGCCGTATTGGTAGAATCTTTGGTCCGTTCAGGCAGCAGAGTCTGAAGAGTTCGTCGCTTGATGATACCCGCAATCTGTTGCAAGTTGATACCGTATATGTGAAAAAACACAGCTCATATTTCAGAATCTGATCGTCATAGTTGGTACCATAATGTTGTTGGAGTACATAGCAATCGCACACATATACCAGTTGATCGCGCTTGATCGCGCCGAACAACGGAACAAAGACATGTCCTAATGCGGTAATCCACACAAAAAACCGGCCAAACCGGTCTGTTGGCTACAGGGATAGGCCGGTTCCGGCGGCCTGCGTCCCCTTCAGGCTCAGGCAGCTTCCCACCGCGTTTGTTCGTTGGCAACCGACGAGACAGTTGGAGGCCACATGGGATGCTTGCCACGAACTTGAGGCGTCGACGACACGCGCGAATCAGTTCATGCGCCATGATTAAATTGATTCTGAAGCTCGTAGTCGTAGTAGTGTTCTTGTTGGACGTCCCCCGGCGGCCGGGCCTG
Organism: Echinochloa phyllopogon; assembly: GCA_033239725.1. Taxonomy (NCBI): domain Eukaryota; kingdom Viridiplantae; phylum Streptophyta; class Magnoliopsida; order Poales; family Poaceae; genus Echinochloa; species Echinochloa phyllopogon. Next base: position 50,897,594 of record BTCW01000010.1, read on the forward strand.
ATCAATCTACCGCGCCCAGAGGGGAATCCTCTGCGGGCTGCAGCTCTGCCGCTCCCGCTGCCGCTCCCTCTCCCGCTTCGCGGCGGCGGGCTGCTTGGACCTCTTCTCCCTCGCCTCGTCGGCCTCGATCTGCTGCTGCCGGCAATCCTCGCTGCAGAACGGGGTGTCGCCCCTGCACAACATCCACACGCACGAGCGCATCGATAAACAACCAGAACGGCGGCCGCTTCTCGCAAAATTTTCGCTTGAGATAGTTGAGAAGAGCGTGTTGGCGATTGACCGTTACCTGTACATGAAGATGTCCTTGTTACCGCCGAGGTGCCGCGCGCACCGGAAGCAGGCGTCGAGGTAGTGGTGCCGGAGCTCGGCGGCGCCGACGTCAGCGTCGCGGGACGCGCGGCGGGCCCTCGGCGGCGGCGGGCTCGGCGCGCGGGCGGCGACGTAGCCGGTGGTCTCCCAGGAGTTGGGGAAGCAGTAGTAGTCCTCCATTGGTGCCTTGGCTCGTCACCCCGGCGGGTGCGTTGCTTTTCCCTTGCTGTTGATTGGCCGGGAGCCCGGGACAAGGGAGGAGGAAGAAGGTGGTGGCTGCTGGCTGGTGGAGCTTGCTGGGCCGAGACGAGCGCGGTTTATATAAAGCCATATAAGTGAACGAGGACAGCGGAAGGGTGTGCTTTCCGTTTTAGACCCTCTGTTTTGTGGGGCGTTCCACGGTGCTCCGGTGAACTCTGCTTGACAGCTTAAGGTGGTTTTTGCCTCTGAGCTTGGACCTTGTCGTTTGGTTTGCGCTGTGTTTCAGGCACTTTCTTTTGGTTTTTCTTGTTCCTGCGTTATATACTACTAGTATAGGTTAAGGAAAAAAGTTTTTTAAAATCCACTTTATGTGGAATAATAACATTTTTTTCTAGAAATATTGACTGATGTTCCCTCGCTTTGGTTACGAGTAAGGAAGAGTGGCTAAAAACATGTTGCTAGGTCGATTCGACTATAAAAATGAATTACATGCTTGCCGGAGCGAATTTGTAACAAAGCATATTGATCAACTATAGATTGATTATATGAAACTAACAAGGGAATGCATGAAAAATTGTAACATAGATGTTTGTCCAAGGACAACGTGTTAAATTCAACATACAAGTAAAGTTTATATTGGTCTCCGAAGGACACATTTAAGTTTTTCTCAATAATAATATATCTATTTGAAACAAAGAGGAAGTAAGAACATGCTTTTTCTTTCTTTGGTCTCGGTCGCCTACTTAGCTTCCGCTCTATCAATATATTGAACTGTAGATCTTCTGCCTGTTCTTTTTTGAAAAAAAGAAAAAAATCTTTTAAGGAGATAAAGAGTAAATTTCTAGACTTGTTCAAGCAAATTTGATGATTGATTTAACATTATAATTTGAAGAGAATATGTACATATGCGTATATGACACGACATATTTGTCACCGATGATTGAAAAATACAAAAGCGATCAAGCAAAGACGAGATGCCATGATAATTACTTTAACATACACTACAAACATCCTCCAATGAGAAGGGGATCCTCCAAGGAGAATAAGAGGAAGGTGGCGATGCAACTGGCCAAGTTGCAACAAAATCTAAAGCTGGCTCCTTTAGTGCTGTGTGGCGAATCCAGCGGCCGAGCAAAACCAGGGCGCAAGATGGCATGGTGGCCTGCTATTATAACGAGCTGTGGCACCTCGTGGGCTTTGTAGGACACCAAAGCTCAGGTATTCTATGCGCTTTCCCTTTGGTGTTTAGAAGTTCAGTACATGGAGAGCCTATATTAAAAGTTGGCTTCTAGAGCTTAGTTGGCTCCTGGTTTTGGGGTATGACCCGAAACAAGTCAGAAGGCACGCTTTGCTTGGTCTCACCCCGGTACTATTTGGGTGCAAATTGCGAGTTGAACTTAGGTTAAAAGTAATGTAAGACATGGTTTAGTCAAAACGACAGGGTCAACTTCGTACGTTTGTATTTTTTTAAAATAATCATGAAACGCGAGTAAAGTATAGGTTTTGTCCTTTTGATTAATGCTGTCGATGAACGACGACGTTCATGGCAATGTGCATTGCCGCATAACTTTTCTTCCAGTCCTAAAAAGAAAAAATACTCAAAAAAAAATTTCGAACACGCACAGAACTTGTTTCATATTAGGCCACTGGCAAACTTGAGTGCAGACATGAAATTCTGAAAAAAATCAAGGCTAAAAGTATGCAATATACACAAGTGCGAACGTTTGGTGGACTTATTTGAAAACTACGTGTATTATTTTTTTAAAAAAAACGGGGGTTGAATACAGTGCTGGACTGCTGGTGCACCATACTTGTGGCATGTACGTCTCTGTCACCTGTCGCTTTCATGACACCCCCAATACACTGGGTGCATAATCATATTTTTTTAGCAAAAAATTAAAAAAAACGAACCATGGCTCTCCCGGTTACGAAATTAAAATGCCTATGAGCAGCTAGCGCACATGAGTGAGGTAGGAAGCATTATTGAAAGGAGAAGTGGAGGAGGTGCCGCTCCGCGTGCATGCATCAAAGCCAAACAGGAGAGGCTCTTGCGCCACGCCTTTTTGTGTACGACGGCACGAGCGAGCCAGATCGAGGCCCAGAACCAGGCGAATACACGCGCAGGGTCGTTTTCGCCGGGAACGCGACGGCAGCGATTGGTCTCGGCGGGACGTGCTGGGGACGTCGCGCCTCGGTTCGACCGTTCTTGCGCGAGACGCGGTTGCTTCACCTGGACCACTCGTCGAAACGGCGGGCTCGTCTCTCGTATGGGCTGTGCCGCCGCGGACTTGGCCATGGTCATGGCCTGCATCTAGCTAGGAGGGATCAAAGCGTGTGTCGTGAAATAAGGTGGCCAGTCCGTTCTGCCCGTGCCAGGTCGCGTCGGACGATCCGTGAAGCGGAAGAAGGTGGCGCACGGAGATTCAGGGCTAAACTGTGGCGCCGACGACGGGAGAACAAGACGCCACACGCCCACATGCAGCCAACACGTACTGTCCCCAGAGGCACCGCATGGTTGCCACTTGCCAGATACCCGCCGGTCCAGCCGCACGTGTGCCAGCCCACGAAGACACGAATGTCGATCACAAAATCTCTATTAAAAAAAAATGTTACGGTGGCACACCCGTTTACTCCCGTTGGACTACGGGAGGCGCCCCGTTTGCCAGAAACTAGCTGCTATAAAAAAAGCCCCGGAAAATACCGGTCAGCTACTTAATTCGTGCGATGATATCTTGGCTCTCGCTGGAACCATGTGCGCAGCAAATCGAAGCTCTAAAGTCTAAACAACTGACGCGACCTTCTGGCCTCGAAATTTAGGGCACTTGCCTTTAGAAAAGCACATGATAGAAAAGCACATGATAATGAGGACATCAGAATAATACGGTTTTGCACAAAAATAGATTTGACATGACTGATCGGACATTCACCAGGTCGATCGCAATGGCCTATAGCGACAACCGCCGCGGGATATCAAAAGCATCTCCAAGCGGACAAATTATTGTTTAAGGTTAAATTTAGCTATGAATAAAAAACGTTTTCAATAGACAGGACCGGCTCTATGATTTTGAGGGCCCCCGAGCGATCCAGATTTATAGGCCCTCTAGACTAAATATATTTTAAAATTTATAACATAATAAAGAAGATAATAGTATTAAAAATATGTAAGTAGAATAATATATATACACTATAGCACAAAATAAAGAACCATAAAGTATGATTACCTCAAATAATTATTAATTCCCATTACTCTATCGAAAATAAAAACGACTATGATTATCTCAAGTAATAACTAAGCCCATGAATCCATCAATAATAGCTCAACTAATTCATCATCTTATTTTCCTCTCTTTTTTTTTGAGTCCCTGACAATTGATTGTTCGACAACATCTAAGACAAAGATTACAAAAAAATTATATAAAAAATAATTCAATATTGTTTAAAACTAAAGATCTAACATGTTAAATAAACGTTTCATGAAATAACACGCTGTGTTGCTCCGTCTCATAAGTCAGAATCAAGAACAAATATGAAAGGCGGCGCTGCGGCAACCAGCAAGGGGATCGGCGACGCCACCACACCACACTAGTGATGGCAAAGACGCTCACCACGAACATGCAGTCACGCAGGCATGGAGGAGGGTTTTGGCCGGTTAGGAGGACACAGCAGGCAAGACGATTGTCGAACCGGCGCTACCCTCACTACCGGAGGATGGCCCATTTGCACCGGTTGGGAAGGCCTTTTAGCACCGGTTTCCCAACCGGGTTCGTCAAAAAAATATGTGCATTGCTGCGGGGATTCGAACTCAGGACCTCTCAACTCGCGCGTACCCACCTAACCATCTCACCTATAAAGCACATGTGATGGGATAGAAGATTCTTTTGTTTTGTAGTAGCATGTGACACTCCCTTTAGCACCGGGTTGTATTTACCAACCGGTGCTAAAAGCCTTTAGCACCGGGTCGTAACACCAACCGGTGCTAAAAGGGCAAGGGTCGACCGGTGCTAAAGGGTCCCCGAGGGCGCCCCAATTTTAAATCCGGTGCTAACATTACATTAGCACCGGATCTTGAGTGCACCGAGCCATATGAGGGGTGCGGATGTGAAGGTTTCTGGTAGTGCCTGATAAAGATTCGATTTCTTCCCGAGTTTACGCGGACAGCAAGACCAATGAGCCGAATTGACGACTGCTGCCTCCTCACATTCACGGACGTCACGACACTTTGCCTTACCTCGCCGAGTCGAAGACTCAGAAAGCCGTCGCTGTGGGTGCCTACTGTACACATATTTGTTGTTGGCCCCCCCTCGGCGATGGGCCCCCGGCCGTCGCCTCCGGTGCATCGGGCCAGAGCCGGCCCTGTCAATAGACTCTGTAAATGACCCTCCAAATTTAGTGGCTCTTCATCTTACCTCATTCGCTAGCTATTTTTAACTAGCCTACCTCACCAGCCATCTTTACAGAATTTGTTGGATTACTCTGTTATTTGTTAGTCAAATCTATTTTTACGAGTAGCTAAATCAGTAAATTTGACTAGTCTTTTTAGCTAATCTTTTGGAGATGCCCTAAGAATCTTTAGGGCCTCTTTGAAACAAAAGATTCTCAAAACAAAGGAATAGAAAAAACATAGGAATTGGGTTGCATGTGAGTTGCAATCCTATAGGGTTTGAAAACATAGGAAATTTTGTTACATAGTGTTTGGATGCAACAAAGAAAAAACACAAGAATATGAAGAGAGAGATAGACGCAAAGGAAAGTTTTTATAAGAGGTTGGATCTCATGTTAGATTTCCTCCAAAATTCCTATGAATTGAGCCATTCCATAGGAATTTTGAAGGATTTCAGGATAGCCAATCTTTTGTTCCAAAGGACTACATAGGACAAATTCTGTTGGATATGTTTTAAATTCACATCCACGATATAGGCCAGGCTTGGGCCAGAGCGAAGCGGAGGCCCATTGTACTGTGGTTTCTCTCAGAAAGTGCACAGTTTAGTCCCACCTTGGTAACACAACCAAGTACGGGCGCGTGATCTGCCTATATATATGTAAGCCTATGTAGACGGTAGGGTAAGACAAGACAAGACAAGACAAGACAAGGCAAGGCAAGACAGATAAGCCATGTATCATCCCTACTTGTAAACTCTCCTCAATAGTGATTGTCTTCCGTGGTTTTTCCCGCAAGGGTTTCCACGTTAAATCGTGTCTCGTGTTTGATCTTGTTTTCGGCATTATTTGCTAACGAGTGGTATCAGAGCTTGGCACAAGATCGAGTGAAAAAAAATTAGGAGTCGCGTCGCCGCCGTTTTCTTTGCGTTCCCTCACCGAACGCATCTGCTATCGGCTACCGAGTACTGGCTGTTCTCCACGGAATCGATTTCCGTGCATCGGTGGAAGTCGCCGAGTTTGATTCGAACCTGCTGATCGTGTCATCTACAAAGGTTGCCGCTCGCCTGTCTCGTTGTCGTCGGGAGAAAAAAAATTTGCTGCTGCCGCTTGCTGTTTGCGCACGCGGATCGAGAGACAGAGCGTCGGGTGCCTCCCGTGAAAAATCTATTTTGTGGATTTGTGCTACGTGCACACGAAGACGTACGAGGAGAGTTCTTAACTCTTTGCTAATCGTACACAGGAGGTGTACACAGGCTGCAGGTTTTCTGCTAGGGTTACACAGTACTATACCTAGTTTATTACTGCAGATTATTTTCTTCTGGTTAATTCTTTCACATGGCTTCTATGATATATGATTTCTGCTGCTGAGACTGTATTGAGATTTTGAGGAGATATTGAGATTATTATTTGATCACTTTGAGTTAATTCATCTTGATATTTTGACAACATCGTTCATGCCAGCCTAGTGATTTTTCTTTTACTCCAATGGAGTTGGTTAATTGAAAGTGAAGGTTTTGCTCCGAATTGAGTTCGAGGTGGAGGATTCTAAGCGCAACAGGATGTTTTGTTTGACTAGATACTACAGTGTTTTATATTGCGGGAGCAGTACGTTTATTGCTGTCTTTGCTCGTGTTGAGGGATCTAGTTCAGAGTTGCTGCATAGATACTACAATGTTTTGTACTGGCCAGCATTCAGTACATTTATTGTTCAAGGTGGAGACGTCCGCTCAGGTCTATTGCAGAAGTTTATACCGTTGGTTGCACATTTATACCCACATCTGAACCGTGTTTGAATAGAGCAGTAATTGAGTTCTTCACTGGATATTTATTTAATACCACAGGTGATATTGCGACTTTATGTCGTTTAATGATTGAGCATTATTGCCATTTATTTTTCCGAGGCCAGTTGCACAGACTCAGACTTTTGCTGGGATTATGAATTTGTTGAAGGCCCAGGTTGTTCGTCTGCTTTGTTGATAGCTGTGTGTGTTTGAACCTATTGGTTATTTGCTCAAGTGTTGGGAGAATACTCAAGTGATCTTATTTGTCCGATGGACATTGGTATTCAAGATTTGAATATGGAGGTTTATTATTCGTCTACATGATGGAATTTGTCTCAAGGTGGAGTTTGTTGGATATGTTCCAAATTCACATCCACGATATAGGCCAGGCTTGGGCCAGAGCGAAGCGGAGGCCCATTGTGCCGTGGTTTCTCTCAGAAAGTGCACAGTTTAGTCCCACCTTGGTAACGCAACCAAGTACGGGCGCGTGATCTGCCTATATATATGTAAGCCTATGTAGACGGTAGGGTAAGACAAGACAAGACAAGGCAAGACAGATAAGTCATGTATCATCCCTACTTGTAAACTCTCCTCAATAGTGATTGTCTTCCGTGGTTTTTTCCCGCAAGGGTTTCCACGTTAAATCGTGTCTCGTGTTCGATCTTGTTTTCGCATTATTTCATAACAAATTCCTATAGAATTTCAATCCTATAAAATTTCTCCATAAATCCTATGTTTCAAAGGAGGCCTTATTTTTTAAATGTAACACGGATACAAAAGCTCACGTATACAAAGGACATGTATGTATGTATACATATATAGAATCACAGGGGAGAAAACAGGGAGGGATATATCCCCCGAGACGCACTCTATTGGTGTAAATATGGTTTTAACACAAAATTAAGGGAAAATAGATTTTTAGCAAGCCTCTATAATAATTTGTTTAGTTTTGCTCCACCCCCGCTAAATTTTATGGCTTCATCCTGCCAAACAGAGTGCAGTGAGACCTCTCCATGTAGGCATTCGCCGCTCTCATCATTATGTTTGTTCTCCTTTTTCTTTAACTGGCGACGATCGGTTGTGCTGAATACTTTGCGAGAACAAATGTCGTATGCAGGTGCAGATATCGGAAACTACTTCCATTTTGTAATAAATCCTAGACATGCTCATTTGATCTCAAAATCTCTCAAGTGAATTAGATACATTTGTTATTTGTTAACTATTCAAGTACTCATCTCGTCATGCGCGCATTTCGAACGATTATAAATCTCAATGCAGCATGGTTCTTCATCAAACGCCACATGGAGCGAGGGCAACTATGGTCCCGCGGGCACATGCATGCATGGCCATGGTAGGCAGGTTGGTGGCCCTGCCGCACGAGTACCGCTCCAACCAACATTGATCACAATACCTCCCGACCCCAGCGCAGGTCAGCAACAACAACAAAAAACTGCGTCTTCACGATTGTTTTCTCCCGTGGGAAGAGCCTCGTGCCCTGTTTTTTAGAGCTGCAAAATACCAGCCAGCTCACTAGTTATAGTTTGATGAGAGACGATCTCTCTTGCCCCTTTTGCTGGAACCATGTGCCGCCCCGCCGGCCAAGCTGCTATACCCTACAACATTAGGGCCCCATCTAAACTAATGCGAAGCTTCTAGGCCTAGAAATTCAGGGCACTCGTTTGCCTTTAGAAAAAGTGTGAGAGAATTGCCTCCGCCCACCGCCCACGTACCCGATGAGTTATAGGAGATGCATCTCCACCGCACTTGGTCGCATCGCTGCGTAGAATCTGGTAAGGTGAACTGGTGGCCGACGCACGTTTCGTCGATTGAGAACCTGCACCGGCAGGAGAGAATGTGGAAACTGCGCCACACTTGCACGTACACGAATGGTCGGGTGACCCGTCGCTCGCAGTGCTGCGTACTGAGAAAAAACCCTTAAATTTTGCAGAGGTTACGTGCAGGTCTATGAGCTTTTGGTATTATTGATTGGGGAGCGTCCCTAGTTTTGGACTTCCGGCTTGTGAATCCGCCGATGATTCTTCGGAATGGTGGGGAGGAAAGGAAGAAGAACCATGCGCCGCCCGGTGAATCTGCGTGGGCCTAGTGGAGCCATCGGATTGGCCGTTTAGTAATTTTTTTTCTCCGTCCGTGTCGTCAATCGACAGGTCCAGGGCCGCCGGGCCGGCATCTAGCAGTAGTAGTACTTTTGCCGGGGTTTGGCGGGCCGCGCACATTCTTCCCCCAGTTTTATACTACTCGCGGAAGCAACTAAACCATGTGTTATCTTTTCTTATACAAAGAAAGCTACTACACGTCTACACCATCCGACGCTTTGCAGTTTATACACTATTTGCAACTACTTCTGAATTCAGGCACGGTTTTACCTAAGCTCAATACTACCGATGATTGAAGCCAAAGTGCTCAAAGGGCGAGATCAGAAAGTCACTACTGATTGCAGAGCTACAGCATTGAAATGCTGGGAAATGCCGTCATGTACATCTATTTCTCTCACACACTCGCTCATCACGTTAAAAAAAATTGATCGACAGCAACGAAAGAGAAAGAACACAAAGGTACTTAAAGGCGTGATTGATCGATTTGCTTGCATACATATTCTGCTGCCGCTACCCATCTCGATCGATTGGACTGTTGGATCCTTCTCAACCCACCGATCGGATGCTGCTCTGTGCGCCTGGTGGTTAGATCGCAACGGGCACGTTTGCCGCGATCTGGACGCGGGTGGGCTCGGCGGCGGCGGGCGCCGCATGCCTACGCCGCTGTTGCCCTTTCACCGCCGGCTGCTCCGTCTTGCTGAAGTGCCTGTTCTTCCGCGCACCCGCATGGTCCCTCACCATCTGGTGGTACCTGCACTCCTCGCTGCAGAATGGCGTGTCCCCTCTGTTGTAGGCAATGGGATGATCAGAATATATAGCTCCCAGAATAGAACAGAAACGAAACTGCATTGCGTCGGGGAAAAAAAGTTGAAGGAAGCTGGAAGCATACAGGCGCGCGGCACAAACCTGTACATGAAGATGTCGCGGTCCCCGGCCAGCCGCTTGCCGCAGAGGGAGCAAGCGTCCATGGCGCGGCGGCAGGTGTCGCCGCAGTCGAGCGGCTCGATATCGAAGAACGAAGAGGGGGAAGAAGCCATTCTCTTTTCAGCTTCAGGGTTGGAGGCTTGGAGCTGAGCCTGAGGAGGTATTAGTGGTTCAGTACACTACTAGACTGAATCACTCAAGGTCTGAACTGAAAGAGTCCTTCTTTGCCCACCTTATAAAAAGGAGCAGGGGAGAGGACGAAAAGGTGGCTGTTGGGTTAGGTGCCGGGTGGATGCGCGAGAAACCACGGCTAGATTTCCAGGAACCTCTTCCTCCTCCCTCGCTTCCCTGCCTGTCCCTTGTACCACCGCATCGCAACCGGCCAGCGCATTTCTGGCCGTACGAGCACCGCTAGGGGCAACAAGAAAGAAAGCCGCCCGCAGAGCCGGTTTTGTTCGCTTATACCCGCGTGCCAGGCCCCCTGTCCATGGCTCGCCTTGGAGGCGCCGGCGTTGTGAAATGCGATGCCGCCGGCGGGCAGAATCCACCGGAAGATCGTCTGCAACAACGACGGGGATCCGATTCTTTATTGCACCTACTTGATTCTGTGGGGGCGCCTTGCCGCGCTGCTGGCTGGTGCTCTGTTAATAATCTAGTGCGCCGGCGTCGCCACGTGTTGTATTTGCCAGATCAGGACAACTTAGGTTACAGACTGGTAATCTTTGTACAGCGCTCTAATTACCGCTGCCTTAGTTTAGTATAGTTGGTGCAAATCGAGCGATGGTGAAAGGCTGACGATTCGAGTCACTGCATGTGCTAACATTTTATGTCCAAGGCATCCTTGGCAGCTGAGACGTCATGCCGTTGGCTCAACGATGGGAACAAACAAGCAGAGAGGTTGGTGGGATCTGGACGGACCCGACCCTTGTTTTCTCGCTGTTTTAGGCTCTAGGGGTCTAGGACGGAGTTCGCTGAGAAAAATGGGAGAGAAAGGGCGACGAAGCTGTGTGCGAGACGGTGGTGCACTCCGAGTCTCCGATAGTCCCATGTCGAATCGGCGACGCGCGCCGGCACTTTGCTATGTGCTCTGCTCGGTGTGCTGTGTGCTCCCCCTTTGCCACGCGCCTCGCGGTGTCTCTTGTCTTCGTCCTGGCATCGTTGGTTTTACTGGGGTTTTACCGGCGGATCCAGGGAGCACGCGCGGCGACAAGGCAACGTGCCTGGCAAGGTCGATGCCGCGGCGTGGTTGGGTGTTGACCCGGCCACAGCCAGGAATGGGTCTCCTTGACGAGACCTTGACGCTGAGGTGACCTGAATTACGCCGTTCCCGCGCGGACAGCATCGGAAGAAGGTGACCGACTGACCGTGTGGCGCACGGGAGATGGCACAGGAGGTTCCTGCGCCATACACACGGCCTGCGCCCAAGATATCTGTGATGCACCCGCACGGCACGGTGGCAGAAGATTTCCGTGTGATTACTGATGACCTGACCTAGTTTGTTGGTCGAGCTTGCTGGCGGTGGTGGTGGGTCCTTTGGCATTTGCCCTGTGGGGTTCGATGGAATCTTCCTCCTCGAGATGCAGGCCGTTCGACGTGCAGGCCGACGAATAAGGAAGAAGACGTGTTAGGCCCAACACATGGATCTAATCCAAAACGAAAAAGTCCATTTGGCATTCCTCAAGTATTTCCTAAGTTTGATTCTCACCAATCATCTCCAAAACCGGATATTTATGGTCCTAAACTCTGAAAACCGGATGTTTTTCATCCTCGGCAGTTTTGAGAATGGTTCTGGAGGGAGTAAATTGAAATCTAATTAAGAGTTCAAGGACATAAAATAGCCTTTTTTAAAAAGGGTTTGCATATATTTTTTTTCTAAAAATTCTGATGAAAAAAATCTCAGAATGTGGTTTAACCTATATAGAATAATTGTTTTCGATCAAAACATATGAAAGTGGCTTCATATTTTGGAAAATAATGTTTTTTATGGCTGTTTGGAGCCATAGTAGTTTTCAGGCATATCAAACCAATTATAATAAATAATTAGAGCAACTACTTTGTAAAAGTTATCAAAGCGAATTAATAGAAAATTAATAATAATAACTATCAAAGAAAATTAATAGAAAAATTGTTTTAGATCGAAAAGCTTTGATAGTTTTTACTAAGTAGTTTCTCCCGTCATTTATTATAATTAGTCTGATATGCCTGGAAACTAGTATGACTCCAAATTAGGCAGCAAAAGAAAACATAATTTTAGAAAAATATGAAACTAGTCTTATATTTTTTAATCTAACATGAATTTTATATAACATTTTAAGATTAAACTAGATTCTATGATTTTTTTACAATTTTTCTAAGAAAAAAGTTATTTGCAAACCATTTTCTTCGAGAGGACCATTTTACGTCCTCAAAATGTCAACCAAAATCCAATTTACCTCCTCCGAAACGACCCTCAAACCATCGAGAATGAAAAGCAACCGGTTTCTAGAGTTAGGGACCACAAACATCGGGTTTTGGAGATAGGGGACGAGAATCAGACTTTGGCAATAGTTAAGGGATGTCGAAAGCACCTTTTCCAATCCAAAACGGGCAGGAGGTAAAAAGGGCTTGGGAATTGCATCATCGTTCCCTGAGCCCAAAATGGGCTCCATGGCCCATCAGACAAGGCGGCAGCCGGCAGCTAGGGATCCAGCAGTAGCCAGCAGGCCATAGCCTATTGTTCGGCCCATTTCTCGTGTAGGCACGGCGGCCTTCCGTACTTTTTTTTTGGTCTCAACATGCTTGAAGGCTTTTTTCAGACTCTCAACACCGCATTAAAGATTGGCAAGAATGTGCGTGCAAAGAAAGTCACGAAGAATGGGATTGGATGATAAACGAAGGCATTAAATATACTACGTGACATACTTTCTATAAAGAGAGAATAGATAGTTTTATAAAATGTGAGAAGAGTTTCATCATGAAACTCATCAGGCTCATTTACCTAGTTTGTGATGGTACTCCCTCCGGTTTTATATTTAAAGTCGTTTTGGAGAAGGTTTGATTCAAATATTAGGAATATAAATCATGAATAACATTTAAGTCGTTGAATTTAGAAATGTGAAAATAATATTAAATAGATTGGTCTTAAAAATTAATTTTGTAAAAATATACATATATAATTTTTCAAGAAATATTTTTATAGAAAAAAGTTAAAGTTGTGCTTTAGTGACCGTGTCACTATCCTAAATGACTTCTAATAGTGAACCAGAGAAAGTAACTTTGCCATGAAACTGTGCACTAAGACTGATCTAATCGAATGTCTTTGAGCTAGTCATCTCAAATATGCAATATCAGAAGGGGTTAAAACGAATTCTGTTTCCTGCTGATGCATGGGAGAAGGCAAACATTGACACAAACTTTGTACAACCCAGATATTCTAACCGCAAGTGCTGGACTGCTGGGTGTACCAGCACTTAACATCTCAGGGTCAACGACCTTGGTAGCTATTTCTGCATCCATAATATACTCGGGGGCGGGTTGGCCTGCTGATGCGCAACGGGAGTTGACGAACGCATGTGGTTCTAAACATTATCGATCGAGAGCACGCCCGTCAGCCGTAAGCTTATTTTGGACGGATCTCCACTCCATTCGCGTATCCATAACCTTTCTGTGGAAGCATTCCTTCCTTCACGCCCCGGATCAGCCGGTAGGGGACGGGCACGCCGACGGCATGGAACACGACGCGCCGAACCATCACCGGGCGACAGGAGGAGGGGTCAGGTTCAGGTATGGAGCGACTACGATCTGATGTGATTCCCGGTAATCCCGTGAGGCACAGGATCAGATATCTCCGGCCGTAACAGCGACCGGATTCCCGAAGAAGAACCAGATCAGATATGCACTGTGCGGGCAGATAAATACTCCCTCCGTCCCACAATATAAGCATTTGTTGACCTTTTCTGTTCACGTTTGACTGTTCGTGTTATTCAAAAAAATTATAAAAATATTATTTATTTTGTTATAACATGTTTTATCATTATATATATTTTAAGTATATCATAATTGTTTTTATATTTTCATAAATTTTTTGAATAAGACGAACGATCAAACATGATGCGCAGAAATCTTATATTATGGGGAGTAATGGAGGACAGCAGCAAACAAACAGTTCGGCCGGTACTTCCGCCGGAGCCTGTACCCCGACGACGTATTCGTCTGAAATTTCTCTCGCACAAACATCACTGCGCCCCGTGTGCGCCCCTTGGGGTCGTGCCGTACCGCGTGATGTGTACAGTGTATGGGTTAATGCGTGTAGGGGCACACAGCCTTTATGAGGCGTACTGACGGGGGAATTGGTACGCCTTGGAGGGAGTACTAATCTATTGATTAGGAACTGACGCTGGAATTCATGCGCTCCCCACGGCCTCTCTGCACAGTGCGCCGCCCGGCGTCGATCGCTGATAAAGTCCTTGCGCCAGTACAGAGCATCACCGGAGATGAGATGCGCACGTCAAAGACGGGGAAGGGAAAGGCGGCAAGGTGGAGTAGGGAGCATGCTACGGTGTTGGCGTAGAAAAGGAGAGGAGAGGGGGCAGTGGTGGCGTTGCCGATGCGGGGAGGTGCGAGTGCGACGACGACGAGCAGGCGGAGGCGCTGGCGCCGCTCCCGCTGGCCTGCCGTCTCCAGCCACAGTGACAGGCCTGGTCTGACAGGCCTCCACCCACCCACCCGGCCGTTCCTCGTGGCAGGCTGCTGACTGACAGATCACGCGCCGGATCCCCCCGCGCCACCTCAGATCCGCTTCCCAACGTGAAGACTGCCATGCCGATGCCATTGCCACCGACGGGTGGGGCCACGCACGCATCACCCCGCAATTAACTGAGCCCGCGCGCGCCCGCGTCTGTTCGGTTCCTCCTCTCTCGGTCCTCCCACGCGGGGGGATCTGATCTGAGAGCAATGCCGCCGCTGCAGGGCCTCGGGTCGCGTCGGGCGGTTGCGATCGATCACTTGTTAATCCTGGCACCGCTCGCCTGCCATCGCCATATCCGGTTGCCAGGACAAGCGCCGGGGAGCAAATTAGGCATGGAAAACCTGCCCGCTCTCTGATTAGAGTGTCGACCAAGGAAAACACACGAAAGGGACGCGTCGAGGGAAAGAAACCAAAGATGTGATGTGCCAAACGTTCACCTGCTGCACTTGCTGCTTGCTATTAACAATGAACTTATCAATTGAATTATCCTAAACCCCTAGTATAAAAAGGAGATTTGAGGAAGGGATGCCCGGAACTGATATGAACAAAAACTTGAAAGGAAAAAAAAAAGAGGAGAAGATTCTAGCTTTCCTACGGCTTTTTTTTCTTGGTTTTTGGGAAGGCATTGGTGGGTTCCTGCACATCATGCACTCACCGAGTCGGACACCGGCTCACGGGAGGGGTGTGGCGGCGGGCGTGGACAGCTGCTCAACAGAGGATGGCCTCCACGCTCCCCGTCCGCACGCACAGGCACACCGGGCACGCCATGGCGGCGTCCGCGTCGCCGGCGGCGAAGCACTCGCCGCAGAGGGAGAGGTGCCTGCAGGGGAGGAGTACCACGGAGGCCGGCCTCAGGCGGCAGCCGAGGCACGCGCGGTCCGGCGACGGCCCGGTGCGGCGGGGGTCCACGTACGCCGACGACGAGGACTCCGCGGGGCCCGCGCCGCCCGCCGCGGCGGCGAGCTCCTCGACCGACGCCCGCGCCGCGGCCGCCGCCTGCTGCAGCTGCGCGTGCAGGGTCACCGCCGCGGCCTGCTCCGAGAGCGCCTTCGCCTGCCACGCCGCCGCCTCGCCGCGGAGGCGCGCCAGCCGCTCCTCCAGCTCCGCGCCGCGCCGCGCCTCGCGCTCCGCCTCCGCCGCCTTCTCCCGCAGCCGCCGCGCCGCGGACTGGTCGGCCTTCACCAGAATCGCCCGGTTGTGGCGCCGCAGCCGATCGGCCATCGCCCGCCTGAGCTGCTCGCCCTGGCCACGAACGTACAACAGCCACATCAGGATTGGGACGAAGAAACAAACTTGATGATGAGAACGAACGAATTGCTGGGACAAGAAATTCACCTGTTCCCGGATGAATCGGTCGATCTCGTCATCATGCTGCTTCACCTGCGCGGCGAGCTCGTCGGAGACTGAGGCGACCAGCGACGGCGATGACGAGTAGCGCGAGGCATTCATCTGTTTGCTCTCCTGCTGCTGCTGCTGCTGCTGTTGCTCGTCGAATGCGAGGCGGAGGCCGGTGGACACGAGCGCCGTGGCGGCGGGGGACGGGGACGACGAGACCCTGTTCTGGCTCTGGAAGTGCGCCATGTTGGCGAACGACGTCGACTGATGCGGCTGGAGTGTGAACAGATTGACGAACTCCTCCTTGGCAGCCGGCGGTGGCGCCATGGCCTCCCTCGGCCGCTTCCTCCGATTATTCGCGCTCGCTGCAACAAACCAAAACCGTCACAATCCAAGAACCGTATGGCCGCGCTCCACGGCGTGCGCAATCAGGCAGAGTGGCCGGGGCGTGGCACACACACCTCCGGCGCTGGAGAAGTAGATTGCCGCCGGCGAGACTCCGGCGAGCTGCGGCGGCGGCCTGGGCATGTCCATCTCCTTCCTCTCCGGCTCACCTCTGCGAGAAAGACCACGGAGCAGAGGAACCCGTGAGACCACCACTCCCCGGCAATCAAAGACGACCTCCTCGACGGCTCCGTCCTGATACGGGCGGGAGGCAGGCGGAGGGAGGGAGTAGGAGGAGAGGCGCACCTGTCGTGGAAGAGGAGATTGGACGGGTACTGCGCCTGTACTGCCATTGTTAAGGAGGGGGCAGGGCCGGGAACGAGAAACGGATGGGTGGTGGGTTGGCGCAGCGGGCGGGAGGTCACGGAGAAGAAAACTTCCTCTCGTGGTTTTAATAGCTTGCAGCCGGGGAGAGAGAGAGAGAGAGAGAGGACAGAGGAGGAGCCGAGTCCAATTCCACGCACCCACTTCGCACGCTCGCTTTTAAAAACCTCCGCTCCCTCGCTCGCTACTCGCGTGGAACGGAACGGAACGGAACGGAACAGGGGGATGGGGATCGCGTCGCGCGGGTGGGCTGCTGCCTCGGCGGCGACGCGAGGAGCGAACGGGGGAAGAAGAGAGGAGAGAGGGCTCGGCTAAAATTGCTCGTGGCGAACAAGATACGGCGGGGATGGTTAAAATTAGGTGGCGGATCGGAGAGGACGTGGGGGGAGATTTACAGCGCGATTAGGTGGCGTAAATGCGCGAGGGGATTAACATGGGTGGTTTTGCTTTGGGCTCCCGCGCGCGGCTTCTGCTCCGTCGATCGGCCGGGTTTCGCTACGCAATAATGATGGCGGAGCGTTTGGAAAAGTCCAGAGGGGGGCGTTGGAGGAATGCAAGGAGAGGAGAGGAGAGGAGAGGAGAGGAGGAGACTACTGACTTCCTTGATACAGTAGCTTAGCCGTTAATCTTTGAAAAATTAGCTCGGCTGCCGAAATAAAGTCTTGCGGTAGAATGCAAACGTACCGTGTTTGTGCTAACCAGCTAAAGATATCGCCCCATAAATGTTTGTCTCACCTAATTTAAGCGATCGACCATTTAGTAGCATCTTATTTGGGGACTTATTTGCAGAGGTTAGGGCCTTGTTTAGATCCCAAATTCTACCCCAAAGTTCACTATGTAAAAAGAAGATTCACATCACATCAAAATGTCATAGCATGCATGGAGTACTAAATGTAGATGAAATCAAAAACTAATTGCACAGTTTTATTGTACTCTACGAGACGAATATTTTGAGTCTAATTAATTATTTTTTGAACAATTTTTCGCACATACAAACGAAATGCTATAGTAGCGCATTTATTACAAACATCAAATTTTGGTCTCAAGTTTGGACCCAAAATTTGAATCTAAACAAGGGCTAGAATTTGGGGCACCATTTTTGGTGAATCAGATCCCAGAGAAAATGGCCGATTCGGTGTAAGATTAAAACTATGCCTATGAAGAGTTTGAGACAATGCCTTTGTGGTGCGATTGGTTGATCAGTCTGGGCTTATCATGTACTACCTTCGGATCGAATTATTTGACGTTTCAGACCGTCAGAATGATCTACGGTTAGTAGTATTTGGCTGTCGGGAACATCAAGTATTAAGATACGGAGACAGTATATTTCTTTTTGAAAGGATTATCATATATGTATACGTATCATCGCTTAAAATTGGGATATTTAATTTTTTGCCATTGACCACTCTTCAAATGCCAGTTTTACATTTGCCCTAACGTTTTTGCCAACGGAGAGAGAAGATTTCTTACGTTTTTGCTAAAATCGCGTACGTGGCACGACACCTCTACACGCCAGCACGGACAGACCATAGAAAATGTCTCTTTTGCCCCTGCACCCTTCCTCTCTACTGCACGTCTGCACCCTTCCTCCCTATGAACGATGGGTCCACCGCCCACGTCAGCACCGCAATGGCGAAGGCGACGGCGTGGTTGACCCCGCGCAGGGCTGCCGGAGGTGCACAGACAACACGCGCGAGGATTCGCACAGCGGCGTGCGCGGTAGAGACGGCGCGGGGGAAGGAGTCGATGGGGAGGGCGGCGGCGGCGGCGGTCGACGGGGAGGACGGCGGCTGCAGTCGATGGGTAGGGCGGTGGTCGACGGGGACGGCGGCGGCGGCGGTCGACGATAGGGCGGTAGTGGCGGCGGTCGACGGGGAGGGCGGCGGGCATCAGGAGCACGCAATACTCAAGGTGCGCGCGGTGGAGACGGCACGGATCCGCCAGCAAGGAGGCCGCTCTCCCTGGCCGCCATGAGCTCATCCTCCATGCTGTCCTGCAGGACGTCGGCGATGGACATCCGGCCTTCAGGTCCGACAGCGACAGGCCCCTCCTCGGCGCCGGCGGCGGGCGTTCTTCCCTGATCTCCGCGTGGACCATGGCGCCCCTTTGGCTCCGGTGTCACCATCCCCATCCCCATGGCGATGAAGGTGCTAGCCCACCACTGCTCGCCGGCCTCCGCGTCGCTGGCGCCGCCCGAGGCCAACGTCGGCGATGGGGACGGAGACGAGCGGCGCGTGAGGGAGATGAGGCAGGAGGCAATGAAGCCACCGGCGGTGGACCCCATCTGTCATAGGGAAAGGAAGGTTGCATGGGGTGGGCTAACATGGGTAAAAGGGGTATTTCGCGTGGCCCGTCCACGTTGGCACGTAGAGGTGTCATGCCACGTATGCGATTTTGGCAAAAACGTAAGAAATCTTCTCTCTCCGATGGCAAAAACGTTAGGCCAAATGTAAAACTGGCATTTGAAGAGTGGCCATTCGTAACGATGGCAAAAAATTAAATATCCCCTTAAAATTAGCCGTCACAAACAAGTGACGTTTAGGATATTTGCGTGTATATATTGAGTATAGAAACGTATACTAATATGAAATTACTCGTGAGACAAAATATATTGTATCATTTCCAAACATATAAACAAGCCACATAAAAGTCATTTCTAGCTACGGTTTGAAATGAAGGAACGAATATGGGACCCTAGACGTTTTCACTCATGTACCTTAAAGATTTATGCAAGCAATGATGTGAATAATAATCGATCCTTTTCTTAGAAATGCAAAAGGGAAATTGCATATTGATCCTTTGGCATGGATCAAGGAAACATCAAAGTCAAGTGACAAGTTTCAAATTTGGACTCTATCCTAGAATCTTCCAAACACTTGATTTTCCCGGCGCCTTTCACCCCAGCTGTCAGATATTCAATCAAATGGTGGTGGTAAGCGAACCAAGCAACACGTCCCGTCGATTCTCTTTGGCGTATAAGCCGTGTGTATGTAAATACAGGGCAGCAATCAATCGTTGAATTTTTAGTGCTGGCTCATTTTCATGCGCATGTTGTTGATAAGAAGGGATTTGTGTTTTTCTGATGGGAAAAAGAAAAGTGGCGTCTTGTTCTAGAGCAGTTTGGTTCTATTGGAGGCGCACTTGTTTGAACTTCCTTTCATTTTCAGCGCTTTCGTTGTCTAGTCGAAAAAAATACAAAAAGAATTGAAGGATTAGAAATCTGGAGGAGATCGATGCATCCAACCTACTCCTGAGTGGTTTGGATTTTTGGGATTCCTTGAATGAAAAATGATGAATTGACCCGAATCCTTCCAATGACATATTTGCTCCACCGGCTTTCTTTCTTTATCTTTCCCACAATAATTCTTCATATTTTGATTAAAGTCTATCCAGTTTCATATCCCAAAATACATATTACCAAACTTGCAAAAAATGATTATTAAGGGATCTGGAAGTTGTCAGTAGCACGTCGTGTTAGAATTGGAGAGTAATAGTAACAATGCAACAAACAAGGACGCGTACATGCTTAGCTCCTTGCACACTGCTACTACTATATTTGATAGAAAATTATTGTTGCTTTCCGGTTGGTTCTTCCTAGCCCAGCAGCAACAGCACATACATGCATAGCTTAACTGCCAAGTACTAGCAAGCATTGCCGTGCGTAGGACCCAAAGCTAGATGCAGGTGGAGTTTATTGACCAGTACGTTCTAGTTGCGAGTTGATTGGGATTTGGTAAACATCATCAGGACAACTAGAACAAGCAGCCTCTCTCTCTCTCTCTCTCTCTCTCTCTCAGAAGCTTGGCGATTGAAGCAAGAAGCGGGCAGGGTATACAAAAGGCAGAAAAGAGAGAGAGAGAAACAAATATCCTTGCCCGAGAATATTTCTTGAGATCGAAAGATGAAAAAGAGAGCCGGCTGGCGAGCTAGAAAGAATCAAATGCTGCCATCTTTGTTCCCAAGGGTGGCTGTCAGCTGATGCAGCGCTGCATCCACCTTCCTTGCAAACAACCTCTGTCTCGGTGTGTCAATTATTTCGCACCCATTTATTTGGCACGCTTTCCTTCCCGTCTCGACGTCTCCTCGGCGATGCACCTGACTGCACGTGATTGTGATTGATTCTAGGTTTCACTTCTACGGCCATCTGGAGGTGGAAATGTAAAGTAATCATCAGTGGTGACAAAAAGGCAAGGGAGAGGTATCCTGGTGGCATTGGGTTATATTACCCTCGATCAGCTCTAGCTGGCTGCTGCTGCTACTTTGCCATCTCTGGCGGCGAGTGCGACCCTTTGGCAAATTAGAGGTGAGACCATCTAGACTAAAAATAGTCCCCCCATCCTGCAACGCTGATCCGTGACATAATAGCACCGCGTGGCATGTGCATCCATGACCACGCGGAACTCACTCGATCGGAATTTAAACGCATGCACGCCCTGGTCAAATCCAATGTGTGTTCGGATTGTCAATCACACCTGACCAAACCAACACACTATCCGAACAGAGGACAAGATCGCGTGTGTTTCAGCTGGTAGCCAAATAGCCGAACGATGCGCGTACACACGCAGACGCCGGGAGTAGGCATGCTGCTAGCTTCTTCGTCCCTGGGTTTGTTTGTTGATTAGGCCAAGGCCGGCCGGCCGGCTCCACCCGTGATCGTGGACGGCCGGTCAAATCCGGCACCCACGCATGGTTCAAACGCGACGATACGCACGGGATAGAGATGCAGCCGGGCAGCTTCGTTCGCGTGCATCGGCGGTGACGGCCCTCACCGGCCGGCCCAGCGCGGGGCGGGGGTGGGTGATGAGCCGGTGACTGGTGGTGGTGGTGATACTAATTGGGAGGCGCGGGCAGGCAGGTTCGCATGATGCAAAGGCGCGCGCGGCAGCGTCTCCAACCCCAACACACATTAAGTGCGGGCAAAGGAAAGGCGCGCGGTGCCGAGGCGGAGGAGGAGGGCATCGGAGGTGGTGGTGGACTGGTGGTGCCGGGCTTGCCGGGAATGATCCCCCCTGATTTGATGGCATCACAAGCATTTCCGGGTGGATCGGATGGGGGCGTGGCATGTGACCTTCCACTCCTCGCTCCTGCTCCTCCCCCTTTCAAACGCCTTGGGTCCCGCCCGGCCTCTCTCGCCTAGTAAGCTTGTTGCATTGTTGGACGGGACGTAATTGCTTGCGACGATGCCTACCAATTCCTCTCCTGTTCTTGTACGTCGTGGTGGACTGGCGCGCTAGCTAGTGGTTGTTGCTGTCATGCATGCCACCTTCGTTCAATTCATTCGTCCGTCCACTCGGGGGGCAATGGCGGAATTGGATCCGTTCGTGGTTCGTGCTGCTTGAGTTTAAAAATTTGTAGCCGGTGTGAATGAATGTTTTAGTTTGGTTGATGCTGATGATGATTTATCGTCTAGGAACATTATATTAACTACGGGATGCTGGTTGGTTCTCTGTTTGGCGTATGTACTCAACAACGATGTTGATTGATATATATCGGGCTGAAAAGTATGAGACAGCGACGACGTACGGTACAGTGCCCGGTGAACCGGCTAGAACGATCTACCGTATCCGATCCGGTCTCGTGAATGAACGGTCATCTCTACACGTACTACCGTGCCTTTCTCCACACCACCAAGCTAGACCAAGTTGAGCCACATCTTATATTTGTACCACCACGACTGCGCCCGGCCGGGCTCCGGCTGCGCCACGCATGTTACATGCTATAAGAATTGAACGCCAGTAAAAACAAGAAAGGTATGGCCGGGATGCATGATGCGAACATTTTCAGCTAGCTAGCGCGAGTCATGAATCATGTAGTAGTAGTAGCAGCAGCAGCTAGTATATGTTAGGCCGGATTGATCGTGATCGGTGGACGGACGGACGGGCGCATGCATGTGCCGCGCCACTCCCATCCGGACAAAGCATGATGGCTTTGCGAGCTGTTCGTGTTCACGGCCATGGTGGCGAGTGGCCACACCGTCAAATGCGACAAGGAGCTCCCCCGTCTTGACATTTGAAGCCCCGCGCGCTGGACCAGCAGCGAAACGGCGCGGCGCGCCTACCTGTCTCGTCCCTCAGAATACGCATATATACGATCGGCCGGGTTGGTTGGTTGCTCGATCTCCCTCTCTCCATACGCTTGGACCATGCATGCGTGCGTTCCCAGGGCTGCACTGGACACACGCATATACACATGGAGAGATGCATGGGGCTAGCAAGGGTCATGCGTACGACCTGACCTGCTACCAACAACCTGTTGTGGCCTGTGCGATATCATCTAGAAACCAACAGTATCACCCCTGTTGCTCGTTTATTTTTCTCATCTCTCATGAGCTGAGCGCATGCATGCATGATTCAGTCTTATCATCATGCCGCCCACATGTACGCATATGGCATATACCGTCCCCAACACGGACACGTCGCCCGGACTGTATTCGGAACAATCCAAACAAAGCTCGCTCCCCCATCGCTTACGGTTCGTCAGTCGCCGTAGCTATATATCCTTATCGCCAACATGTATATAAAAGGATGACGTACGTACGCATCATTTCCCTTCACCTTTTTCTGAACGGGAACCGTACGTGCATGCGCTTCGTCAGAGATTACCTCTCCCAAACTGTACTTGTGCTGCCGCCTGTCGACGTACGTATCCTTATTGCGTGTGAACTCCCTCCTCGATCTCCTCCCGGGCGGTGTTCTTTTCTCGGGCGCCAAGCTCTCCTCGCTTTTCCTGCCGACTCCACCGCATCGCATCCCCTCCCACACGGCATGCCCAGCCGGGCGACCTCTTCTTCTTCGTTTTCTCATGCATTCCAAGCGACTTTATACATACATACGGGCGCGAGACGAGAAAGGACGGCGGCAACGAAAAAACGGGTGGCCGGCCGAATCGGCGGATGGACTAGTAGCTTTCTTTGCGTCGCGAGTGGACTACCAGCAGCAAGCTTCGCGCCAATATAATCTTTGGTGTTTTGTTTGTGTATTGTATATATCCTACTACTTTCCTAGCTTTTCCTTCTTTTTCGCCGAGCTTCTTCGTGCCGTCCCGTGCGTGTGACGACGACGCGCACATCGGCGGCCGTCCGTTCATCCATCGTCGGCGCCCACCAGCCGCCTGCCACTGCCAGGCAAGTGATGCATGTGCCACCAAGTTTAGTTAGCCCTGTTTGTCTGCAAGCTTTGACAGCAAACGAGGGCATCGAACGGAGGCGTGAGCTAGCCACAGCCGTACGTCCAGGTCGATCGGTCAAGTATGTGTATGTACACATGCGCGCTCTCTCCCGACGAGATCCAGCGAGATTTTCTGCCATCCACCCTATATATGTCTCTATGCAGTCTATATTTCTTTTCGTTTTTCTTGAAGAGAAGTCTAGTTTTCCTTTCTCACCGAAGTTTTACATGACATGTTGAACACGGTTCGTTAAAGATCGAGTCGTAAGAGCGCGCGTTCTACGACGTACAGATCTGAGACAGGCATTATTGTGGCTTACATGACCAGATGTCAGATGCCAGCACGCGCGTACGTGGTGTGTAATTGTAAAGATAGGCGGCAGTTAACCTCCTAGTTGCCAGTCTTAATCGACCGGGCCGGGACCTGCTGCACACATGACGACCAAGCAAGCAGAGCTGGCCGCTTTCACGAGATGCCGGCAATAATCGACGCCACTAATGACTATAGAAAACTTGAAACCGTGGCAGGGACTAGCTAGCTTGTTTCTGCAAGCGCACCTCTTGTTTGACGATTGGCAAATGCATGCGCTCTTCGCCTTTGACATTGGCATGCTACCTGCTGCCGAGATACATGACACCAGCTAGCTGCTGCCTCAGCTCCATGCGGCGCATATACTGGCTGCAATGGAGAAAATGGTTGCAACTTCTTCTTCTTGTTGTTCTTCTGGGCTGACGTGAAGAGAGGTAACCTACCATTTCTAAATGGCACGGTGTGGACCTCGCTCCTGGCTGGCCCCTTGATAGAACCGTTTGGGAATATAATCTGGCCAAAATTATCGGGTCAATCGCCGAGAAAACAACGCGTGCATATATGTATGCATATGTGCATATATATGATGATGGTAGCTAGCTTGGAATTGTGTGTGTTTGTCGGGTTCAAACCCATGGCCGTGTGATGAATTGATATTAGCGACTAGCCGACTACTGGCTTTTGTGTAGCCCGATTTCTCTATCCGATCCGGCAGGAAGAGGATGCGTGCAATGCAACGCAATCATGCGCGATATTTGTATAAAGATTTCTGGTCCCTGACGCCTAAATACAGCCGGTTTTGTGGGTGAGAATAGCACTGGTGTCATTTTCTCCCATCAATTTAGAGGGTTTTGAAAAAGGGAATTCAGAAAATTTTATTTCTATCGATATGATCAAGAGTGCGTGGTGCTTTCATCATAAAATAATCATGTACTGTACTACAGTTTTTATTAAGACGAGGAACTTAATCGTGTACTTATCCATTTGCAACCACGTAAAGCAAGTACTGCTAGTACCTAATTGACCAAAGAAAAAAAAGGAAATAGAAAGAGAGGGGACGCCGCGCAATATAGTGGCTTTGAACGAGTGCTTAAGAATCACATTGCTGGGAAACCCATGCACGCCTGGTGCCATATGCTTTTGTGCTTTTGCTGGTGTGCTTCCATTGTCACGCTCACACATGACAAAACGGGACAAGTCGGCAGCAGATTGCCAATTGACGCGATGGATTATCCTAGTGGAGGTCTGGTTGGTTGGATGCTTAGCTTAATTAGCCCTGATGAATGATATATCTCCAATCGATCTCGATCTCTATCTCTGCCAGGAATACAGATCACGCACACCTCCTCGATCTGTAGGCCTCTCGATGATGCAGCAGCAGCAGCAGCAACGACGACAAGTCAAGCATCGTTGCTACAGATGGGTTGTTAATCATCCAGGCTAGCTAGATCATCAGCTAACAGCTTCTCTCGTTTACTTGTTTTTCCCCCTCTTCCAATCACAAGATCAGACGGCCCAGAACACGTGCAGTGGCCAGGCCATGTGCCTGCCGTGAGGCGCGGCCTTGTGCTACCCGTTCGCCTCGTCCGGCTACAGCGGGGACGTTGCTGTTTGTTTTTCTCGCAGTCTAGCTCGTGGCTCCATGCTTTGTAATCGTAGCTAGGGGATTCCAGAATCCATCCAGCACAGCCAGCTTGCCTTTGTAAATGGAGTCGCCACTGTCCTCCTGCATGGAGCTTTGAGCGCACAAAAGATAGAGGCCTAGCGTGCAGGTGATGACGACTTTTTGAGATGCCGGCCGGCGTCTCATCCCATCTCATCGATCGAGCATATAGGAAGGAGTATCTGTAAAAGGAAAAAAAAGAAACATATATATATATATATATATATATATATATAGAGAGAGAGAGAGAGAGAGAGAGAGAGAGAGAGAGAAACCAATACCGAAAGACAGTCTGTGTGTCAGGCTGCTGAATTGCTTATTGCCACTGCACTCCCACTTAATCAAAAGATTGGCCATCGGGTTGGGAATTCAGAAATGAGTTGGATGCCTCAACCAGAGGTGGTTGTCAGCCTCAATAAGACACGGCACTTTGTGAATATTTCCGCTGCTGCTGATGGCAATCCACTCAACGAGAACGCAAGCAGCAGCATCACCACGTACCGGTCGGGTCGCGTGTATGATGGCACGCTCGCCGAAAGATTTTAACATAATGGCGAGAAATCCAGCAATCATGGCCGACGCCACGGGTATACGCTTACGGATCAAATAATGCAGCCAGCAGACGTGCGTGACAGACACAGTGCCGAGTTTGTTCATGCCGCTCGCTGTCCTCTTCACGACGCCGATCGATCCATGGATTCAGAAGGCAGCAGGCATGATACTAGACTAGAAAATAGCAGTGGCGTTTGCTGTTACCGCCATTACCGTTTCACCACTGCAATCAATTCGCAAAGGACATGGGAAGAATGCCCCATCGCCATCCGAAAGATCCAAAGGCCATTACCAATGGGGGACCCCGTGGCGCTAATCGGCAAGCTTCATGTGACATCCTTGAATACCAGAAAGACGGGGGCATGAAGCCAACCCAAACCAAATCGGAGAAAGAGATGGTAAGATTGGTCAGAGGGCATGCAATGCAACCAAAGGCAGCAGGAGGGAGAGAGGTGGAGAACCGAATTCCCATGACACGCCAACCCCACCACCTCATGCTCTTGGCTCGGTATTTATTTTCTCCCATGCTTTAAGGAAAGAAGAGACCAAAGAGATCTGAACAAAGTGGGGGAGCAACGGCTCGGCGACCTTGGTGGAGGAAAGAGAGATGGGTAGCTAGGTGAGGTGCGATGCCGATGAGCAGACGGTGCAACAGCAACTGAATTGTATATGATATAGTATATGCTATGCCCCCTTCAAATTGGCAGGCAGGGCTGGTGCCAAAGGGCCTGTCGTGCAGTCCTGCTTTCAGAGACCACACCACTCCACCGAACCGAACGAGCGAGCATTATTGCTGCTGATGGATGGCCTGGGAATTTTACAGGGGAGACGTCAATTGAGGAATCGGATACATTCACAGAACAGCTACAATAATTGATAGCTGGAGAAATGTAGTATGTGCTCCTACAACTGTCAAGATATGCGAGTAATTGCTGAAAATGCACTCACCAAGTTGTCAAGATATGAGAGCGCCTTGATGTTGAGGCGTCTACCTGAACAGTCTAAGTGACACTTTCAGGAGCAGTTCAGTGTCACAGAGGCTTTCAATTTTCACTAAAGATTCAGGCTAAGCAACTAATAGTAAGGGGGCTGGCATAAGGCTGCCAAACTGTACAGCCAAGGTCGTGCTTATTAGTGCTAATGAGCTTTCACAATTCTCGCGAATCATGGCCGTCACCGCCGGTGTCTTTCTCCACTAAATGCAGTGCTCAAACCGAAGCATATGGGTGCTGTCAGAGCGGGGGCGCACCCTTTCCTTTGGCCCCAAGCTCACACTTCTCCATGCCATATGCTCCCTCCCCGTTCTTTAGCCAGCCACCTACTCTGCTGTTGCTCACATTGCCATCCTTGTCTCCATCCTTTTCTTGCCTTCCATCTGCATCTTTTTCCCCTCCTCTCTAATCTCTTTCATATCATGCTGCTTCTTGGTTGGATAAACACCACACCAAAGGGCAGGCTCTCGCGTACAGCTAGGTGCTTCAGCCTTTAATTATGGTAACTGATGCTGCCGGAGTATGAGAGTGTTTCCTGGAGGAGCACCAATCTCGCCAATCGCCATCACATGCACTGCCTTTATATTATTACAGGCCTCTGATATTGCTCATGTGAGCAAGCCCAGCCCAAGGTGGCGAGGTCACACCACCACGCACCACCACTCTGGAGTCTGGTCTCAACAGCTCCCCCTGTCTCGCTAACCTTGCTTCCTCTTGGACTCTCTCACACCAGTCAGGCAGTCACCACAGGCCACAGTGCCTGACGACTCTTGGATGTGTGCGATCTTCAAGAAATGGGAGTGTGTGCGGTGTATGTGCCACACTGTTTCTGTGTGAAACATCATACGACTGCACACTGAACCAAAGCTGGGGACGTCACAGCTATCCTCCTGCGGGATCCAAGGTCATGATGATTTGATGCCATACCTAAACCAAAAATCCTCCGATCGATGCACTTGCAGGCAGCAGGCCGGCTAATATGTGACCGTAGAATGGTTCCAAATTTCACACAAGAAAAGAAGGCTATCCTATTGTTGACGTAAATTTCGGTCAACACACGAGAGCGCTGGACGCGCGGGTCGCGAACAGACCGAACAGCAGGGCGTCGCCCAAACCGGTCAGACCGGTTTGGAAATCCGGTCAGACCGGTTTCCTAGGGTTTTGCCGGATCAATCGTTCGTGAGGATAACTACCAAGCTTACGTGCTGGAGAACGACTAGGTTTACGAGCAAACCAGTAAAGAGATAATCAACGCACTTACGTGGCGAAGGACGACTAGTTTACGAGCAAACTAGCAAAGGCCGTCGAAGCTCTCGCCCGGGAGGGACCCCGTCAGGGCGTGGACGTCGCCGGCGTGTCCTAGGTCGACCAGCAAGCCTTAGGACGTCATCTATGACCGTGGAGATCAGAGGATGAAAAGCATGAAGGTTGGAAGAGATTAGGGTTTGAAGGAAAAAGTAAAGATAATGTTTGATTCGATTGTGGATCATCCCCCTCAATCGGCCATAGCCCTCTATATTTATAGGGTGGGAAGGTCTGTACCCATGGGAAGTCGAAAATATGTTACAAACCGACCTAGAATCAAATTACAACTCTAATTCGGACTAATCTGCCTAAAACCGGTCCGACCGGTCACCAAATCCGGTCAGACCGGATTTCTCGCGCTGCACAGCAGCCAAAACCGGTCAGACCGGTCCTCAAATCCGGTCAGACCGGATGTGCCCGGATAGGCAAACTTCCTGACACCATAACTCCTACATCCGGACTCCAAATTAGGTGATCCATATGTCCGTTTCGATCGTCTCGACGAGGTTTTCATCCTGGTGCATTCAAACACATGATTTGACCTTATCTTGATGCCTTTTTGTGCCAATCTTTGACTCAATGATGAAATCATATCCAGAATCTCTCAAAACGATCTCCATGTCCTGCACAATGGTTATATATGCCAAACTTGCGGAATAATAAGAGTTAATATTAAATTGGCTATTTTGGCCTTTATCTCGCCTACTTCAATCCCTGCCAATTTTGGGTGCGAACATATGCCCCCCTGTTTCTTGGTGAAGCTTGCGTACCAAGAAATATTTATCAACACCAAAACTGCACAGGAACAATGTTAAGCACAAGAATAGCAAACAAGTTTTACTTTTTAAGGACGATAGAACCTATCGGCCACATTACATGAATCTGTGAAATACGAAGAATACAACCTTTTGCTGCTACTTATACATATTGTATGAATGAGACAAACCTGAGCACACACTAGCTCGGTTGTGGATTACTGAAATATCAATTCAAACTCATCTCATACCCATGAATCTTTATAGATGCTTAAAGCGACCAAATTATTATCACGACAATTGATCATTGTAACACTTCTCAATTTGTCAATAAAGAAATATAGAAAAATTCAATATTGCATCTAAAATGAATTTTAACCATAAACAAAGCAAAGTTAATAATCAGCCCCAAAAGAATGAATATGATACAATTACCTTAGAATCTTTAATGGCCAGATTATTCTTGAACCCCTCTCTTAGACGTCCCAAGCACAGGCAGCGAAGATAAATATTCTTTGAATTTCTCAAAAGCTTCTTGACACGATATTCTTGCTAAGGAGGGATTTAAACCTTCTGTCCAGACCGAAACCGGTCTGACCGGTTTTAAGAACCGGTCTGACCGCTCTTGGGGGCCGGCGTCGAACCTGATTGACATGAGCCCAATCGGTCATATTTGAAATCTTAGGATTTTCTTGCCCCCCAAGCACTTAAGGCATCAATAAGATCATAAATAATTTCATCAAGAAACTATTACTTTAGGACGATGACAAAAGATATTCATCGGCCATGAATGTTGTTAAGGACGATAATTCAATATCATCCATAATGAATCCATCCATAAAATTATGCACAACCGAAATAAGGGTCTGGAGATATATTAATTTTAGAGATTAAAACTATATCTAAGAACTAGATATTTTGGCTATTGTTATTGATTAACATGTATAGCAATATAGTGATGACCCTCTATAATATAAAGATGATCCATGTGGAAACCAAGGACCAAAATAAGAGTATGAGGAATAACATAATTAAGGATGAATTCCAAAATATTGGGATACGTGGCATTTGAGAAGCAAATAATTCAGGCAACGACCAATAATTTCGATGATTTGGTGCAAACCTTAGTTTTGAAGTTTGACTCTCATATCTTTCATCCTCCTTCAACTTTGTTGCACTTTTTGCTTGATCATCACCCGTGTCTTGAATGCTTCCTTTAGGAACCCATGCCATGCCTCTCTTTTTCAACTCTTGAGCACTAAACCTATGTAACTCCTTTTTCTGCCAATCTGATAGACCAAGTGTAGAACTTGACTTCGGTTTGGTTTTGGACAGCGGTGCTCTTTTCTTCTTTTTTGACCTCTTCAACTCCTTCTGTTCAAATCTGGCACTTGGAAAATCAATGGTCAATTTTTCCTCTCTTCTACCTTCAGTAGCCGAAGTATTCTCCACATGAATCGGCTTTTCAGTAGATGAATTTAGATCTGAACTTTTATCTTTGCGGCCATCTTTCTAGATTTTATAAACTTGCTTGACAATCTTTTTCTTATTTTGAATCCTAGACCGATTTTTGTTCTCAGAACGGTCATTCGTACCATAAGGTTGTCTTGCACATGATGATTCCTTAGGCGCTGCATACTCTCCATGATATGGACTAAAATATAATGGAGAATGTGCCCATGAATTATTCCACCCCCATGACGAATAAGGACGAACACTAGTGGAATATGGAGCAAATGAAACCGGCTTCGATGGCTCAAAAGGATAATATGATGCTGCTGATTGAAAATCCTTCCTTTGCCGATTCCAATTCACATAATTATGTTTAGGAGGCAATCTTGAAGCTTTAATATCTTTTGACCGATTATTACGCTTGGCCTCATTATCTTTTTGATATTTAGCTAGAAGTTCATCAAAAGTGAGCTTGAGCCTTTTACTATTGTGCTTAACACGGTCTTTACCTCCATTCATCTTAAGACGCTCTGATTTTAATATTTTTGGGCGTCCTTAGTCAGAACCGGTCTGACCGGTTTGCACAACCGGTCTGACCGCTTTGGAACCGGTCTGACCGGTTAAGCAAACCGGTGTGACCGGTTTTGCCAGGACAGCAGGAGTAACCGGTTCTTGTTCCGATTGTGAAGAAGTTGTTTGCCCCCCAGTGTTTTCCAGATTAAGCTCATCGTCCTCTAACACGTTTTCAACTTGGACGATATCTTCTATATCAATTGAGGGCTTAGAATCTTTCTTCTCGAGACCAATTGATTTCAACTGGTCATTCTCTTGTTCATGAGCAAATTTCAATCGTCCAGAATCAATGGCCGATTGTATAATTTGGCGAAACATATTGCAATTGCTAATATTATGATCAAATGAATTGTGCCATTTGCAATACTTTCGATTTTTTAACTCAAGATATGATGTACTAACTTTGTGATCAGAGAACTTAATAAAATTATTCTCTAGCAAGATATCAAATAAATTATCACACAAAGTTAAATCAAAAGTGTACTTTATTTTCTCCAACCGATGCTTTTGTGGAGAAGGCTTTAAGGCCAAGCAAACGAACGGTTCAGATTTCTCATCAACCCATTCGGCCATACCTTTCTTTGCACTTCTCATACCCGATGCTTTAAAGTTGATCACTTCATCGTCACCGGATTTCACAATAGCTCTCGGTTTTGATCTTTTACTTTTAAGTCCAGAATAACCATAAGCACACCATGAAGAGAAAAACTTTGACAATGATGATGTAGACAATTTAAAAGTCAAAGTATTTCTACGATCAGCCTTTCGAGCTTTAACAATGCATTGATTGATATGGTGTGAAGGTATGCTATTGCTAACAAGTAAATTATCCTCAATCGATCTCTTAGAATTATTTATGATAGAATCATTAATAAATGAACTAATTAAAAATGTAAAATCTGATTGGAAATTATTTGTAAAGCATACCTTGCTGAATATATTGGAGAGGCAAGTAACCTTGATGTGAATGGCATCGTAATCCTCCCGATGGCGGCCAACAGCAGCTACTGTCCGAAGCAACCGGTCTGACCGGGTTAAGCAACTGGTCTGGCCGCTTTGGAACCGGTCTGACCGGATTGTAAAATCAGTCAGACCGGTTTTTCCAGGTTCGCTGGAAATTACCAAGTTGCGATATGTTAATGTCTTCTCCTTGCTTCCATTGTCTAGTTCTTCGACGCTTCGAAGTTCTAAACTTTTCTCAGCCTGAACTTGTCGCTTAATGCCATGATAATCACTAGAAAAGTGCATGACACCTTCGGCTTTAGAAAAATCAAGTGTAGCTGTCTTCTTTTGCTTGATATACTCTTTTACAGCTAAGCTTGGCTCTTTTGGTAGAACAGATTCAGATTGTTCGGTTATTGTAAGTACCGAACTATTAGACAAATCTGAATTGTTCTTCTTCTCATTATCAGGAGATGAGGTAATAAGGTTCCCAAATTCAGAATTTCCTTTTTATTAATGCAGCCAAACCTGCCTTAATGCTAGCAATTTCAGCACACCGAGCACCTGAATTAACCTCAAGAAGAGCACCAATCCTTGCTGAATTTTCATTAATTTGGCTAGAGTTATTAGAAACATTTTCAGCCAAATCATGATCATTAGAACTTGAATGTTGCGTAGCATATGATGGTTGAGAATAACTGGCCGGATAGCTAAAATTAGCATGTCCAATTTTCTCATTTGGCGATATGCTTGTTGAGTTCTCACTAATTTGGCCATAACTATTGCTAGCATAAGGAGCCAAATTGTAAGTATTGACATTATAATTCATGGCATTATATGAGACACTTGTTTCACAATATTTCTCATTAGAGTTTTTAAAAAAGCGGTAAAAAACATTTTCTAATTGAGACCACGTGTGAATGGAACTTGGTGTCATATTAGCAAACCAAACAAAAGGGACACCAGTCAATGATAATGGAAATAATCTTAATCTCAATATCTCATTAGAACTAGCTTCTCCACATTGTATGAGAAATTGTTTTATGTGTTGCATAGCCCCTTCCCCTTTTCCAGAGAATTTAACAAAATTAGGTATTATAAAATTATTGGGGCACAAAACTGAATTATAATGCTCAGGATATGGACTTGAATATTCTAAACCCCTCAATTCTATTTTAGAATGTTTTCTTAATATGCTAGCCAATTGATCATGAGTTTGAGGTTGTACACAAGGTTTAAAATAATTGGCCGAACTCACCATGTTAGTTTGGCCTTCGTAACTTTTCACCGGTTCTTGAACTTGTTGCACAACCGATGTGTGAGGATAATGTTGTATGTTGCTAGTAGTATTAAAGTTTAAAGCATGCATATTATTTGGCAATGGCTTTTGCAAATAAAATTCAGAATTATAATCTACATAAGAAACTCCATCTGAACAATTACTAGCCGGTGCAATATGCCTACTAGTATCATATCTAGCAACATCAACATGAGAATTTGTGGTACTAGCAAAATAATCATTAGAAACATATGATGTACTTGCATGATGTACCTCAGGCGTGGCGTAGTAATATTGTTGTGGTGCATATGAATAACCCGCCATAATAGGTCTTGATGCTTCCAGTCTTGTGATAAATCAAGATATTCAAGATAATCGAAGCAATCAATGACCAAAACCTTGCTTCTCTTCTAATCTTTAATATTTAGTACCAAGCAAGAAACAATGCAAACGGCTTGAGCAGCCTGATGCAAAGAAACAAGTGTAGATGCAATCGGTTCCAAAAAACCAGATTCAACTACAATGGCGAATCAAAGTAATAGATCAATTAGGTAAAAGGCTAGGGATTGATAGAACGGTTTGAGCAACCGGATCTTTCTTCCCCAGCGGAGTCGCCAAATGTGCTGACGTAAATTTCGGTCAACACACGAGAGCGCTGGACGCGCGGGTCGCGAACAGACCGAACAGCAGGGCGTCGCCCAAACCGGTCAGACCGGTTTGGAAATCCGGTCAGACCGGTTTCCTAGGGTTTTGCCGGATCAATCGTTCGTGAGGATAACTACCAAGCTTACGTGCTGGAGAACGACTAGGTTTACGAGCAAACCAGTAAAGAGATAATCAACGCACTTACGTGGCGAAGGACGACTAGTTTACGAGCAAACTAGCAAAGGCCGTCGAAGCTCTCGCCCGGGAGGGACCCCGTCAGGGCGTGGACGTCGCCGGCGTGTCCTAGGTCGACCAGCAAGCCTTAGGACGTCATCTATGACCGTGGAGATCAGAGGATGAAAAGCATGAAGGTTGGAAGAGATTAGGGTTTGAAGGAAAAAGTAAAGATAATGTTTGATTCGATTGTGGATCATCCCCCTCAATCGGCCATAGCCCTTTATATTTATAGGGTGGGAAGGTCTGTACCCATGGGAAGTCGAAAATATGTTACAAACCGACCTAGAATCAAATTACAACTCTAATTCGGACTAATCTGCCTAAAACCGGTCCGACCGGTCACCAAATCCGGTCAGACCGGATTTCTCGCGCTGCACAGCAGCCAAAACCGGTCAGACCGGTCCTCAAATCCGGTCAGACCGGATGTGCCCGGATAGGCAAACTTCCTGACACCATAACTCCTACATCCGGACTCCAAATTAGGTGATCCATATGTCCGTTTCGATCGTCTCGACGAGGTTTTCATCCTGGTGCATTCAAACACATGATTTGACCTTATCTTGATGCCTTTTTGTGCCAATCTTTGACTCAATGATGAAATCATATCCAGAATCTCTCAAAACGATCTCCATGTCCTGCACAATGGTTATATATGCCAAACTTGCGGAATAATAAGAGTTAATATTAAATTGGCTATTTTGGCCTTTATCTCGCCTACTTCAATCCCTGCCAATTTTGGGTGCGAACACCTATGATGCATCAACCACTGGAATTCTTTGAGAGAACTGAAGCAGTTTCTCTCTACTACTATCAGTGGAGACTGTTCCTCCCGGTTATCAGCACGCTTCAGAAGGTACTCGATCCTACGCAAAGCAAGCAACAAACACCAGAGAAGCAACGGTTCAAGATCGGCAGCTGATTTGCAGTGGCATGTGCATTGGTCCTTCCCTATGCAGCTCTATATCACAAGGGGAAGAAGTCCTTCCCCATGATACGGTGCATGCATGGCATGGCCTCTGGGCCTGGCCTCAGATTTGTTTCTACTGCAAACCACAGCAGCGCAACCATTACTCCGTTGTGGTGAAGAGCGCCGGGTCAGATACCTACTAAATCGCGATGGCCCGGTATTATTGTCAACTAACGTAACGTGTGCCCCTGGCATGCCCTTCCAAAGGGTCGGTCCTGGGACGCCCTGTGCTTTGCCCATCTAGTCCACAGCACCATTGCTCTGTCTTTTGATGCCGTCCTAATGGGAGCCAGGATCGAGGCCAGCGAATTCCTCCCATTCAAAGACATGAATAGGGACACTAGGCTACTGTGAGAGGAAAAAACAAAGGATGGGGAAAGGGGTCGCCGTTGTAGACAGGAATTGATTTGGACTTTGCGAACCACATGAAGGCCTCTTCAGTCGTCCTTCGACACCCCCCACTTGATGCCAATCACATGAAATAGGCAAATGCTTGCCGTTGTTTACTGTATCTTCAGATCTTCTTCTTCTTTCACCAGGTGTGCAAATGTGCAATGTATCTAGATCACTGCTTATCTGGTTTTCAATAAGTGCTAACCTAACTAGATTTGAAATGCTAGCAGCATCTTGCCACGCACGTCAACATAAAACGGTGCTCATTTTACTTTTACTAAAACAAAAATATCTTCACTAAAGCAGTGCCCATGTCACCTTTACTAAGCTAAACCTTCTTTTTTCTCAAACAATGTTCATAAAACGGCAAGTTGCTCACTCTATTCAGATCTCTCTCCCTCTTTTTTTTTGAAAAAAATAAGTTAATTTTCAAGTTTTTTGGGTGCATGTGGTGGGGGGGGGGGGGGGGGGGGGGGGGGGGTGTTGCCCACTCATGCTGGTTCATGAAAGAGTAGTCCACCAAGACATTGTTTTGAAACGAACTTATCATACTGAATACGCCAAGATGCAAACCTAATCCAATCAGCATACTGCGACGAGGAAAGAAGGAGCGCATCATTTGCTTCGTGCATAATCTAGATACTATGAGCCTGATCTGACACATCTGATGGCTGTTAGTTACTTAGTTTGATGCAGGCATGCACATGGCTTAACAGGTTCCAAAGTAACCATGTCTCATCCATGATCCATGCCAAGAACAGTAGAGTACAAGGCTACAAGTTTTGAATGCACAAAAATATGTCTACAGGATTCTTTGCTTGACCACAAGGTACAGAGGATTTCGCTAGAGTTCACAGGTAAAAGCATGGGAAAGGGTTGTATGCTATCAATGAATCTAATGTTATATTTTAGCGTTACAGTTGAAGTTGTTTGATCACACGTTACAAGTATTGCACTAGAAAAGAATCATGGCAAAGTCCACCAATGATGCTTAGATCGAGTACAGTTTCGCAATCTATGATAAA
This sequence comes from Echinochloa phyllopogon, assembly GCA_033239725.1. Classification (NCBI taxonomy): domain Eukaryota; kingdom Viridiplantae; phylum Streptophyta; class Magnoliopsida; order Poales; family Poaceae; genus Echinochloa; species Echinochloa phyllopogon. The sequence goes on from BTCW01000010.1 coordinate 50,934,388, forward strand.
ATTTTCACTGAAAGGTTGGTTCACAACCACTTAAAGCATCGCTCATTGCAATAGATTTAACCTCCTACTTTCCTTGCATTCAGCATATTAACTATTTGTTTGATTCTTTACACAACTCAAAGAAAGGAACCTTGAAAAGGTTCAGAGACTTCGGTGCTAATTAAGTTCTCATCCATCAGCTGGAAACTTCTTCATGGTAGCATATAGTAAGGTCAGACTGATAATTGCTCTGTGACTCTGTTTATCTTAGGGCAGAAGCATAGGCTGCATCGAGTCGCTATCTGATCCATCAGCATTGCTAGATGACATCCAAGAAACATAAAGAGAGGAGGAAGAGCGAAAGGATAGCGGCAGTAGAATAAAGCAGGAAATATAAGGCAGATGAGGAAAGTCGGCCGCAAGCAAAGCCCATTGGTTTCAGGGGCTTACACAAAGCCAGCCAGAAAACAGGATTGGCATCATATTGTCCATTACAGCACCCACATTAAAAATACTCTCAAGAATCCTAAAAAACTAATGGAAAACAACCAACTGCTTATAGATTGGCATCAAATGGAAGCTGGATTCAATTCTTTGATGAATGTGACTACACCAAGAGAAGAAGTTGAATGAAAAGGAAAATTACCAAAAGGAAGCACCAAAGGAGAAAACTTTGGCAGGTAAAAAGAAGGGAAGGGAATTGCTTCGGAGGAGGCCTTGGTGGGTTCGTTACATGCTTATGTTGGGTGAGTAGAAAGATGCTAAAAGCAAAGTGGATAGGGATGGATGGTCCTCACTACCGGCTGACAGATAGCAACTGAGGATGATCTCCTTTTAAAGATAAATGAGTTCAGCTGTGACCATTTTCCGAACCACTTTTGATTATCTCAGTTAGAAACTTAAGGTTGAATACTCCAAAGGCATAACCTTTTAATTTATTCAGTAAGATGATTGCACACATGAGAAATGCAAATATTGAAAAGTGGAAAATAAGTCACACTACACTCTCTGCAAGTCAATTACAAGACAATGAACACTAATGGCAAAGTTTGGACAAGTTATCCCTAGAGACAACGCAACAAACATATATTAGTATATCCTGAGTGAATGCAGGCTAGTGTTTTTGGCATATATGCAAAGCATTTCCACACTACATGCACGAGCTAGCTAACTTTCGACAGCTTCTAAAATTGATTAAAACACTTGGGTGATGGTTTTCACCGTGGTCCCTGCCAGTCCACGCCCCAATAGCATATTTAACACTGAATTTTTAGTATCCCCTGGTGTTGCAGTATGTCACACCCTCCATGAACTTGTATTTTTACTTGAGAATTAGTAGTGAGTTTCCAATCACACATCCACATCCAGATAAGATGTTCGAGATAACTAGTTTTTTCTCATTCAATCACCTGATACAGGTAATAGCAATCTACTAGATTACCCTGTGACACAAATGAATACGTTGAACACTTGACGTGCAGAATCCGTGCACATATATGTAAGATGTTGAGAAAAATAATATATCACGTCGTCATCACCACTAGGCACTTGCGCCCACATGTGATATATCGATATGGCTGATTTGCCCACCACCAGTGAATCTTTCTCAATAAAAGGTTGGCTAAGGAGAGGGACGGCAGATGGAGGCAGACCGGGGCCAACCAAATCCGAACAAATTCGCGGATGAAAGGCTACCAACCAACCATTAGACCAACACAAAATACGCAGTAAATGCCCATTTTCAATTTATACCTCGATCGGGAGGAAAGTTTGCACAAAGAAAAAAAAACATGTGTGTGGCGTGTGGCCAAAAAAATACCCAGATGCAATGAAGGTTCCAACTAGAATGAGCCAGAATTGCAAATTGAGGACAAGGTGGCCAATATGTAACATGGAGCAATAACGATTGTAACATAGCGCGGCATCGAGAAAGGCATAACTCAGTTCAGATCAAAGTTCAACAATCCGATGCAAACTGTTTTTCAAATTTCAGCTAGTTTTGCTCCATTTAACATTTACGCTTACGAGATTAAACTAACAAGGTTCGCTCAAAAATAAAATAGAGATCGAAATTAACTAATTAAGAAACAACAAAGATTTCTGTATCATATAGGATGAATGTTTGTGGTAATCAATCGTCCATAACTTAAGCAGGCAAGCCATGTATTCAGCGTTTTGCATGTACCAAGCATAATGCACGGATCCGATCCGCAGAGGGCAGACGCACCGGCGGGAGAGACGCACGCCGCGAGCCCCGGTGGCAAATTCGTCGAGGAAGCCGAGAGAGACGGCGTCAGCGAATCAGCCAGCGCGCCTCAACTGGGATGCGTGAGGGCAGATGGCGGCTGCGGCTCGGTGATCAGTGCGGATCAGTGCCCTAGAGTTCCTGAAGAAACCGGGCCGGAAAACCGCGGCATGGCTAGAGGGATGAATGGGCCGAACTCTGGGCTCCTCCTAAGGAAAAAAAAGCCCAACAAGGTGCATACAAGTGAAGAATGAACTTTTTTTATATATATCTTCAAAGTACATTCCAAGGACCAATAAGACCTTTTTTTTAGAATAAGGACCAATAAGACCTGATTCCCTAACCCTTACGACCTGTCGATCAGCTTTATGATTCCAGCTGCTAGGTAGACCAGGGTGTCGTTCTCGCCGTTCTCCTCAGAAATCGGATCCTTGTGTGCGTTCCCCTCGAACAACAGTATATCGCAGCCCATTGGATAGGCAGTGGCATTGATCCCCATCTCGTACGACGCATTGCTTAATCGTCCAGCGCCAATGTCGACGACGACGTTCGCCAGAGACTGCAGCATGTTACTGTAGTACTGGCGGCAAGTGGTTAGATCCTCAACAAGGTAGGTGATGACTTGCAACGTAGACGCGGCCTTGACCGCGGTTATGTTGACTGCGGCTGCAGCAACCCCGCGGATGTCGGTGGCAGCGGCGGCTGCCGGGTCGGCGGAGAGCACACCCACGTAGTAGTCATAGGGCTGCAGGGTTGTGAGCGCTGCACAAGTGGCGTTGATGACAGATGATGAGCTACCAGCGGCGAGCAAGGAGCAATAGCTACGAGGAGGAGTATTACGGCTATGGGTTGTGCCATGGATGATGAGCTCATATATAGTACCAGCTGTGATGTATGTATGCCCTGGTTGTTTGAATCGCAAGAGATCCCGTGAGATTTATATGGGAGAGAAGGGGGTCTTGAGATGGAAAGCAGAGGAAGAGCAATAATATAGTAATAATCAGCATTAATTTGGGTATACTATATGCTACTATATATATTTGCCATCAAATGCCTTCCTGATGGGAGAATCGATTTATTAGGCGCTGAATAAATAATATATCATGATTCACCAACATGATAAATCATCGAATAATGTCAACGCTCACTACATGGGAAGCGGTATTAGAGCACCTAGATATGCATCGATGTCACCCTCTCATTTAGAGAGAAAATTCTATGAGCCGTGGCAAATCAATTGCTTTTCTTGTAACCCCCTCCCCTCCCAAAATTCTGATATATTGGGTGTGATTTGATACGACTGTGTTTTTTCTTTACTATACATGTTATTTTAGAATCCTACGAGTCAGATTATTTAACTTTGACCGCAGACATATAAAAGTCTACATAGATTGTTAATACTAGCAAATATGCCCGTGCGTTGCTACGGATTGCCATAATACTAAATGTGATTTTAAAAATGTGATCTAATATGTACTTTATGTCACTATACATTCACCATATGAATAGAGGCTTGCACACTCACCCTATGAGCACCTCTAAGATACTGGACCGATAGATGTCGAGATTAACGAAGTCATCAAGGGCGTCTCGTTGTCGCCGGTCACATTTCCTACTATTGAATAAATAGCACTGGCTAAATCCTGAAATAAATCAAAGAAAAAGCTAATACCTGTGCTGAATCGAGGACTCGAATCCAGATTGCTAATTTCTCTGCCATAGGAAACCTTACCAATTGATATATGATCAGTTTGCACCAAGTGTCATACTTTTGAGATTAAAAATATCGTTTGGACTCACATTGTGCAAAAGTTTAATTAATATTGTAGGAGAAATGTCGGGCACATTCTCTAAAGTAAAATTGCTCAAATTGTGTTCAAGATCTGAGACTGTGTTTCTTCTAGTTACAATAATCATCCAAAACAAATATAAAAAGATCAAACGAATATAACTCAAAAATAAAAAATGCTTACAAAAAATATTAAAAGATAGATATCACTCACGGCTAGATCATGTGAGCCCAAAGATTGATGATAGTCGTAGTAACTATGTCAATTTAGATTTATATGGACTCCTAGGAAAAAATGTGATTTTAATGCCCCCATTGAACTCATGTGAAATGAAGAATTGATGGTATATCAGTTAGTCAAGCTATTTGTGGTGGAACCAGTAAAATTATAAAATTCGAGTCCTTAACAATACTCCCTCATTTTTGCTTTTATAAGGCGCGCACGTATATTAATAATTTACAAATTTTGATCAATAATTTAAGCAATAAATTTTAAATTTTATAGTGCAAATTTAGAATTTTTGTAATAAAAAGTACTTTTTAATTATTATAAATTTATAATTGTAAATAATACAAGATAAGATAAATAAATAGTCAAAGTGTAATTTAGAAGACCATACCAAAATAAGTCGTGCCTTATCTATCTATCTATCTATATATATATATATACTATAAGGATCCAGTAGAATTGAAAACACTTCTCACCCAAACAAATCCTACCCACCCCTCACAGAGGACCCACATGTCAGGTCCAACGGTGGAAACAACGTGGAAAGTTTTTTAAAAATGATGTTTCTAGAGAGTTTCTGTCGTTTTAGGCACTACTTTTCTCACCATAAAATTTCTTTACCCACCCGTATACCCACCAATCAATCAGCGCTACTACGTAGCCCAGCCCCGCGCCTCGACTTTCTTTTTCTGCACACATCCAAACTCGCGTCGGAGGGGGAGACCGGGAGAGGATGGGGATCTTCGAGTCGTTCCGCGCGATCGGGTACATCATGGCGGGCGGCGTGCCCTTCTCCGTGCAGCGCCTTGGCAGCAAGACCTTCGTCACCGTCAGGCCTTCCACGTCTACAACGTAAGCTGCCACCTTACCAGCAAGTCCCCGTCTCTGCCACCTTTGGAAACTTTTTTGCCAGGGTTCGTGCATCGAGGTGCCGTTGTTTGGATTAGCTTGCTTCGGGAGCTTGCAGGAGCTTATTGCTCTTCTGGATTTTTTTTTAGAGATTTGCTCTTCTGGAATTCAGGATTATGGTTCATATGCATATAGCTTCATCTTCTCTCATGTTTACCATGGCAAGACTAACATCTCGTGTATGCGGCAAGTCAAGTAGACCGTGGCTGCAATTGCGAGGGTTCCTGAAGTAGGAAAATCACCATCGGTTGGAGTCTGCGCCCTCCCGATCAGATCAAAGGGAGCTTGCCTTTTGTTTCCCTTTTGTTGATGCTTCCGTTCCGAATCTACAATTTTTTCTGTGCCTCAATATATTCATCTGCCTTGTTCCTACTGGCAACGAAGTAAATATTTGGTTACTGTCTTGGTTTTGAAAAATCTCGACCCACAAGAACTTAAATGGCACAAGGCAAGGGAGAAGGTCAGGCCAAGATAAGCAAGACAGACCAACGACAGAACAATGCAAAACGAATGGAAAATAGTCGTAAAAAGGCTGGGGATGATGTAAACAATGAGACTTCAGGAGCTGGTGCCGAGTGGTTTGCTCATATCTACGTAATTTATGGACGTATTATTGTGTCTCATGCTTATATCTACATTCGGTTTTATGTGTATGCGGCTAATTTGGTTTGATCAGGAACTGGTGCTTCTGTCGTAATCATTGGGACTAACAGAAGACCTGTGGAGGTTTGTTTATTTGCCAGCTCGAGATATTTTAATTTATTAATAATTTTACCTATCAATCACTATTGCTTGTTTTTATTAGGGCTAATGCCCATAAACATGTTACACCAACTAACAGACGTATATATATAGATACAAGATAATCATATGGCCACCATACTAATCATACAAGATAATGAAAACTTCCCTACGATTTACTGTCCATCATCACCACCCTTCATGCATCATGCATGTCTGATGTTTCCTTCCATAATTATCAATCGATGCTCCATTCATCAAGACTACTGAAAATGTTCATGACAAAACCCTCTGGCGCTTATTACTCACTCGAACATGCATGGCATGTACACCTGACTTGGCCCTTCAACTATGTCCATCACTGCATATCCCTTCCCTGTACATCCCTGTACCGATATGCATGTATATTCATTATTTCGACATAGCTTGTCGACTTTGGAATTTTCACGGCACAAGTATGCGTACTAATATACATACATGTGTCGCCCGATGCATCTATTAATTGAGGATGTCTGAACTATATATTGATGACGATGACAATGGCGTCTTCTTCGGCCGCCGATTCGCTCATACACGGCGCGTTCAACAGCAAGGCCACCCACTTCGTCACACTCATGTCCTCCGGCATCCGTGTCTTCTCCTGCACGTACGTGTTCAGCAATGACTTTCCCTCCCCGGACGGCTCCGGCTCCGCCCGCGAGGTGATCTCCGCCGATGTCGTCCTCTCCGGCCAGCTCGTGGCTGTCGTGTTTCGGGAGTCCTTGGTCGGCGCCGACGCCGCACTCGACCACGACGACGGTAGCTCATCTAGCCAAAGTTACAAGATCGTATTGGAGCGAGCTTCACCAGCACATGATGCGCGATGACGACATGAACCCATCTTGCAGCGGCGGCGGCGGCGCCGTCCGCCATGTGGACACCCACGTCCTCGTCGTCGGCGAGGACAAGGTGGCGCTCCACGAGATGTCGCGGCACGGCGTGAAGAGGACGATGGAGGTGGTCACAGGCCCGAACCCGCTGGGGGTGTGCACGCTGAGCAGCCACATGGTGGCCGCGAGGCGTTCGTGCTCGCCTGCCCGTGGCGGGCCAAGGGAGAGGTGCAAGTCTGGCGAGGCAGCATGGCAGTGTCAACATGCCCGCGCACAGCTCGAAATGGTGACTCCGTCGTCGCGGTCCGTTCTCTCCCCTCCTAGCTCCATTAAATGCAGCTAATAATATAGTTAGCCGCGCATGCATCCGTCGTTAATTATCCTTTGCATGCATGCAACTGGGAGGCCCGTCATAAGACGTGCCGCTGGGTCGCTGTGAGTTTGCAACGTGTGCACAGCGAGCCAGGCAACGACAAACAACAGCATCCCGGCGCCGACATTCAACCTCGACCGTCTCGCCCAAGTGCTCAGAGGTCCGGTCATCGCTGCAGATGACATTTTGCTTCCACATTGAATGCCCGGGCGGAGGTGATGGCGATGGCAGAGTGCAGCGGTTGAGGTGATGAATGCTTAAGTTGCAGTCCGGCCTTTTGTCACAACTGTTTTTTGGATTGGATGATTGTTGCCTTCTTAGTTCTTGATTATATTTTTATCAGTTTATAGATCTCTGCCACGAAACTACAATAGATCGATTAGTTTTATCGATGTTACTGTATTCACATACCTAGCACTTGTAGATGCATGGAATTATTAGAAAATTAGTGCGGTGTGGTTTTCTTGGGTAATGAAACTATGAAAGTAGATTATATTATATGTATTAGTAATTTTAATGTTTATTCTTCATACCATGCTATGTCTATCTTATTATTTTTTTCTGTCGTTAGAAGCATCACCAAGGATGTTAGCCTCGGTTCTAACTAATTTGGTATTTTTGCCAATGCTTGAAGTCGATGGATTTGAAGATATTACACAAAAAAGATAAGTTTAAATTATTTTGACCTCAGTTTACTCTTTACCAAGTTACCGGTTAATTTGTCAAAAATTGGTTTAAGATCATCCTCAAATTAATTCTTGTTTACTATATTTTCTAATACACGTGCATGTCGCGCGTGCACTCTACCAGTAAAAGCAAAAGGAGGGAGTAGTATAGGAGCTCGCATTTTTATAGATCATTCATAAACTAATAAAATTATTCTTTCCACGTAGATGACATGTCTATCGATATTGAGTTATATATAGTGACTTTGTATACTCTATCTATCGCTCCGTATATATGTCTTCGTATACTCTATCTCTATTTGTATACATGTATTTCAAAGAAGCTCATAGAGATAGAGTTGTGTGCGTGTATTCACATGTATACGTTTCATGTGAGGTTGAGGGTCTACATAGAATGTGATTAAAAAACTTTTGTAATAGGCTTGGTATGGTAAGATAAAATATAAAACATCCATCATTCGCTAAGGCGCAATGATACATCTTTCTCTAGTGAGGTAGTTCTAATTACTAACACCCTCGCAATTATCAGATATGGGGTTCTGGTATTTTGGGCAACCATAGACAATCAGGAGGAAACCAGAATTAAATATTCTACGTCTAAGTATGTAACGCAACCTTTTTTTTGCTACACTGGCTTCTCGCTTTTCCCTTCCACAGCTTTCCCTTTGTCTTTCTCTTTCTCGATCTCTCGGGATCAAATATCCAAATCTCTTTGCGTGTGAGCAGGTTAGAGTCAACAGAGCTCTCTCAAATTTCTGCACGGTGGCCGTGTCCAGGAAAACTCACGCCGGAAGTCCATGGCGACCGCAGCTGGACGTCGTGCCGGGCAGCCTGTATGGCAGCCCCGTCCGGTGTATCCTACATGGCAGTTCTGAGCATGTGCTGTGGAGGGCCACATCTGGCCGATCTTCATGGCAAGCAACGGAAGTCGGGTGGCCTTTGTGAGGGAGAGACGCAAGTCCGGGGCGTTGAGACTCACGTAGTCTCTACCCACCGTTGCCGCTGCTTCCGTGCCTCTGTCACTGCTTCGCTGCTTTTTTTTATTCGAAACTTTTTCTCTATCCGGTGAGAGTCGCGTGCGGCCGCAAGTAGAACTCGAACGGAGGTTGTAGCGCGCACGTCGAGCAGCATTGCCGCGGCCAATAGTACAGGGGAGCAGCGGAACCGATTCGATTTTGGGCAGGCAGAAGGACTTTGGTTGATTTGTATATTGTAAAGATTTTAGGGTCTTTTTTGTAAAATTATGACGTACCGCAGAATCAATGCTTGCTTTATAATTAGGTAGAGATAAGATATGTATAACCACTGTTGCTTTAAAAAATACTTTCTTGTTATTAACTTCATGCTTTCAAATATCATAAATTTATAGAAATTAGGATAAAGTCCATTTTCAGCCATTAAACTTATGGCTAAGTTTGGTTTTGGTCATAGAATTCCAAAACGAGACAACATTGACCACTCAACTTTGTAAACCATGCATTACTAGCCATCGACCCCTGTTTTGATCAGATTGAAGCGGGTTTGACTGCCACGGGGATTCTTTGGCCACGTCACCGTGCTGACCGGACTGGGGGACCCAAACGTCAGTCCTCTCTCTTCTTATCTCTCCCCGACGACAACTCGCACCAAAATAAACTCCGGCAGAACATTGCGGCGGGGCTAGGGTTTGGAGAGGAGAGGGGTGGACAGCCATGGCGAGGTCGTGGAGCTCGAGCAGCTCGACAGGTGCGCAAGGAACTTGGGGGGAGGGGTCTCCAATCCCGTACCGTCCGCTAGATTACTCTCCTCCGACGTTCTGCTATTGCGGGAAGAAGGTGGCGCGGTGGATTTCTTGGAGCGACGAGAACCCAGGGCGACGCTACTTCACCTGCTACCGTCGACGAGTGAGTACAGTTCCGCAGATTTGTGCCAGAGTTGTTGATTTGGCTTGGAATTTGAGTCTTGTTTTGATTTCAGTCTCCCATGGGCTGGCGGATGCTCGCTTTGGAATTGGGCAGAAGATCCCCATCCCGAGTTCATCTCGAACATGCTTCGTGATCTGAAAAATTCAGTTAGGTCTCTAAAGAAGCAGAATAGAGAGTTGAGGGACCGCCTCGGTGATGCAGCTGTCATGATCGAGGAGGACAAAGGGGAAGTAGGAACACTGAAGGCAGAGATGGAAGCATATGCATCACGATGGAAAGAAGAGAGTGATGCTATGAGTGATAGAGTTAGTAGGATGGATAAGGAATTAATGGTGTAAAGTTCCTGATGAAGTGTTGTGTTGTGCTTGTGCTACTTGCATTCTGTAACAAATGGTTCGACCTGTAAGAAATGCCTGATGTGCACATGATGTCTCTGAATAATCTCTGAATTATACGTTAAGGTGCCAACAGTTTGGCATTTCAAAGACACAAATGATACAAATAGAGGAGATAAGGTTCTGACGAGTTCGATTTGGGGGACGACCTATGTCGTCGAGGGGAGAGAGGAGATAAGGTCTGACATGTGGCCCCCAGTCTGGTGACGTGGCCAAAGAATACAGCGTGGCAGTCAAAACCGCTTCGATCTGGTCAAAACAGGGGTCGATGGCTAGTAATGCATGGTTTACAAAGTTGAGTGGTCAATGTTGTCTGGTTTTGGAGTTCCATGGTCAAAATCAAACTTGGCCATAAGTTTAATGGTCGAAAATAGACTTTATCCTAGAAATTATCAATCAAAACTTCACTTTATAGACTCGTGCCAATGCCCTAAATAACTGTGTATTTTAAATAGGAGTGGTCACACACTGCTGTAGCTAGTACAATTTGGGGTCAAATCTTGTTATTAAATTGCTAACAGGGTCTTTAAAAGCACAACTTTTGACGATTACATTTTACTACAATATATTTGACACATAGGAATTATGAAACTATTTTCTAACACTAAAATTCTTATATCTTTTTCAAATACTCAAACACAACACACAACATGGTGGATACAAATGGGAGAAATATTTTATTTATCTTCAGTACACATTCCAAGCAGTAAGAAAACCTGATTCCCTAGCCCTTACGATTTGTCGATCAGATTTATGATTGCAGCTGCTAGAGAGTCTAAGGTGTCGTTCTCGCCGTTCTCCTGGGAAATCGGATCCTCATGGGAGTTCCCTTCAAACAGCAGTATATCGCAGTCCATCGCTGAGGCGTTGGCCGATATGTCGAACGATGCATTGCTGAATCGTCCAGCGCCTAAGTCGACGAGGGCGTGTGCCAATGATTGCAGCATGTTACTGTAGATCTCGCGGCAGGCGTTGAGCTCCTGAACAAGGTAGGTGATGACTTGCAACGTGGATGTGGCCTTGACCGCGGTTATGTTGACTGCGGCTGCAGCAAGCCCGCGGATGTCGGTGGCAGCGCCGGCTGCCGGGTCGGCGGAGAGCACGCCCACGCAGTAGTCGTAGGGCTGCAGGTTTGTGAGCGCTGCACATGTCGTGTTGATGACAGATGACGAGCTACCAATGGCAAGCCCTGGAGCAATGGCTACAGCGAGGAGTATTACGGCTATGGGCTGTGCCATGGATGATGAGCGCATAGTGCCTAGCTAGCTGATGTATGCCAGGTTCTTTGACAAGATCCTCGTGAGATATATAGAAGAAGAGAAGGGGTCTAGAGAAGGAAAGTAGAGGTAATAATGCAATAAGTGATATGCAATCAGCTAGCATTACATTGGATATATTATATCCTACTATGTAGATTTTCTGCGATCACTGCCCTTCCAAATAGGCCAATCGATATAGTTTTTTTAATGAAAAATCAATTTAGGAATCAATGATTTCTATCCCGATCCACCAACACGAAAATCTTCAAATAATGTCACCACTCGGTACTCACCAAAATTTTTTAGGCAAATCACGATAGCTTTATTAATTAAGCACAGGGTTACAATCCTTGACAGCTGCATCCATTAACCAGTTTGGAAAACAACTGCTCCAGAACAGTACTCAACAATTTGGAAGCAATAGAGCTAGCTGCATCGGTGAAAATCTTTTGAGTCATGGCAAGGCAAGTGCTTTTCATGCACCACCATTTGATATATGGGGGCAATTTGATACATTGGCTTCTGTCAATTTGATACCTTCATTTTTAATTACTATTCATTTTTACCTTTTTAGATACATAATATTTACTATGTATCTGGACATAGCGTATATCTAGATGCATAGCAAAAGCTTTATATCTAAAAAAATCAAAATAAATAGTAATTTAAAACGAAGGTAGAACATGTCATTTTAGATTCCTGCTGATCCGATTATTTAACTTTGATCGTCGACATATAAAAATCATATAGACCATTTTTATATAAGATATATAAGAATACATCATTGCTTTTACAATTTGTTATTTTCTTTTTCCCAAATATCATATTTATATATTCTCTCGGTCCCAAAATATAGATATGTTTATTTTTTTAAAGCATTGACCAACAATATCTATAAAATTAATTATTCCAAATAAAAAATATTATATATTATAACAATTAGTTTCATAATAAATCTACTGATATAATTTTTTATTATTAGTCTCTATGATTATTTCACTGTTTATAGTAAAACAAAAAATGTTTGATTTTGAAAAGTCTAAACATAGCTTCTGGACACAAGGAGTAGAAATTATTCGTCAAAGTTTCACTTTATAGACAGCGGTAAGTTTTTGAGCCGGAGTGGAAGTAGCGCTCCAAAGTACTCCCTTCATCTCGAAATAAGGGTTCATATAACATTTAAATTTTGTTCCACAAAAGTATTCATTTAGCTTTTAGGGATGCACCCATTAATACAAAAGTGCATAGAGAAATGCATAGAGCCAATCAAATAGTTAGTTAATGCTACTTTTATAGTTCCAATGAGGGGTAACATGGTCATTTGCCATGACTACTAATATGTCTTAAGTTTTACAAATGAACATTTATTTTGAGACGGATGGAGTATCTATCTTCCCGCCTCTAATTTAATTAGTTAGCGTCATAGTTTGCGGCGGTGCTTCGAGCTCCGCAACATTCCTGTGTTGGACGTTTTCGTTTCAATATTTATGCCGGGCTCATGTGGTTCGAGAAGTGCAACAACACTATTTTTTATTTAAGACCAAAGATTATTTGGTTCAACAGAGTACTTTATTAGAAAACACTAGCAAATGTGCCCATGTTTTGCTACGGATAAAAAATATTTCATTAACGAAGTCGCATGGGAGCCATAAACGCCGTCGATTCCCAGAGATCCTCAATAAACACTATGTTCAAGAACGATGGTATGAGGGCTGGACCGAAAGCTAAACTCGTGAGCTGGCTCAGCTCGGTCCTAGCTCGGTGCAGCTTGGCTTGATGAATTTTTTAACGAGCCGAGCAGTTGTTTTTGTTGTATCGAGGTGCTCGCGAGCCAAACAAGGTGGAAGGTTGTTACATTTTACTCCATGTCATATTAGCTCACATATATTAGCCTGCTCAATTGCATGAAATCATTGTCAATGCTTACAATTAAAACCTATGTGAAAGCTAACTTTATATTTAGGGATGGCAACGGGTCAAGTATGGTGCGGGTAGAGTAAATACCCGCCCGAAACATATTGCTATCGGGTAAAATTCTATACCCGTACCCTTACCCGCGGGTGAAATTCTTTACCCATACCCGCGCATATCGGGTAAATACCCGCGGGTACCCGACGGGTATGGATATTTTATATTACAAAGGGAAAATCATATACCCGCATCATACCCACGGGTAAAATTTTATACACATACCCTTACCCGCGGGTAGAACTTTTTTACCCATACCCACACCCGTCGGGTACGATACCCGCGGGTAGGACTGCCATCCATAACTGATACTCCTGTGTTGTTAGATTTCATATAAACTTACACGGAATATATGATCATTAATTTCTATCTCTTATCAGGGAATTATCGGGTTTTCTTGTTTCCCTCTTCATGTGCTCATGGAAAAATGAAGAACTACGGTTGCCAATTTTAAAAGTAAAATATCATGAACATTTGAAATATTGTTGTTATTTTTTTGCAAACATCAAGTGCTAATCTTGTTTGACAATAAAATTGTTAATGCACCGGATGGCTACGAACTAAGAAGATGTGGCGATCCTGCGTTGAACGGCAACGCGCCCAACGAGCTGGAGAACAGCCCAAAATTATATGAACTCAAAGAACAAAAATTCTATACCTATAACAAATTGTATGAATTTATAGAATAGAAAATATATACATCTCGAACAAATTATATAAACCCACAGAACAAATATATGTACCATAAAATATATTCTACAAAATTATGAATAAAAGAATAAGGAAATGAACATAAATAATCGATTTACATAAATAACTAATAAAAATTAGCGTACAAAGTAAAAAAATTATAGAATATAAAATCTAGCATTTCTAAAAATAAAAAGGAAAAGATGAAGAAAAGGAAAGAAATAAAAAGGAAAATGAATATAGTAAAATAAATAGAAAATGTAAAGTTACAATTACTGAAAATGAAGAAAAATGATGAAAATAGGGGAAAATAAAGAAAAAACATCAAATTGGATTATAGTTAAAGAACGTAGAAAAAAATCTGGACGAAATTATCAGAAACTAAATAAAAGAAGAAAAAAAAGGAAAGAAGCTGTAGGCCAACGACATGTAAGAAGAGCGGCAAGGAAAGCAAGAAAGCAGCTGGCGCCGCAGCACGTCCATGGGCCACACAGCAACACGCAAACAACTGTTGGGCCAGTAAACATGTCATTAAAGCCATAAAATCAAATACATGTATCAGATTTATGCTTCATCATTACAATTGGGTCCATCTATGAATTTAATATTATATCATGTATTCCTAATACTTATTGATATAAATATGCATACTATATTTATACTTCTCTAAAGTGACTCATGCGGTTTCTTTGGATATACCATACATTCTCTAATGTAATTCCACGCTCTGCATTAAATTCTCTAATGTAAGTCCATGCGGTTTATTTGGATATACCATACATAGAACATGATTAAAATATACTATATTTATTGATGGAGCGATGCTTCTTATTTTTTGAGGATTTATTATAGAGTTTATCTATTTTTCTGGTATGTCTCATGATGATTAACATGGATATCCAAGAGGACAACGACGTGTCAACGAACCTCATTTTATGGAAAAGGCTTAACCCTACGAGGACAGTTAATTTGGAGAAAATGGGCAAAATCCATAACTACAAATGGCAAACTTTCTAGCTGGGGGTGTTTGGTTCCCCCAACTAAAATTTTAGTTCCGTCACATCGAATGGAAGAATGCTAATTAGAAGTATTAAATATAGATTAATTACAAAATTCATTACATAAGCAAGGACTAATTTAAGATACGAATCTATTAAGCCTAATTAGGCCATGATTAGACAATATAATGCTACAGTAATAATTTGATAATTATGTACTAATTATAGCTTAATTAGGCTTGTTAGGTTCGTCTCGCGGAGTAGATATGACTTATGTAATTAGTTTTATAATTAGTTTATATTTAATGGTACTAATTATCACTTATTTGTGGGACTAAACTTTAGTCCTTAGGATCTAAACACAGCCTATGCCTCATCCTTGCCATCAAATGACCTATGCCGGAAATGGACATCCAACAAGATGGAGGAACTTCAAAAGATGACTCGTAGTCCAAGGACGGCGCACCGTTGTCGTGTAAGTCTTTTTTTTTTCAAATACGCATGAATGCTGCTTATTTTTATATCGAATAAGGAAAAATAATTCGTCCGACTAAAAGCCATTAATTCAACGGCCGCATCTCTTGGTGTTAAAATTTTGTGGTCTTGGATAGACATTTGGGCCTAGTTTGCACCAGAAAGCAAGGCCCGGGCAAAGGAGCTTGCAGCAGCACAACGGAAGGCTATAGGACAGGTCAAAGACTCAAAGTTTTGACGTTCCCGTGTGTTTGCGTGTGGTGAGTGGTAACCGTGTGAAGCGTGTGTCTGTCACTGATATAGTTTGTGAGCGAGAATGGAGATTACCATACCATTGCACTGCAGAAAAAGAAGCCGGTGAGCAAATTTATCTTGGGCGGTGACCGAAATGCAATGAAGGAAATTGCAAGCACTGAAAGCTACAAAAACAACAAGCCGGTGATCCAGTTCGAAAATGTAAGCGCGTAACCGCCCAACAACAAAATAGTAAGCTGAGCTTAGAAAGTCACCGCGTAGTTTTCTCAATGCAAATGGAACATTCTTCAAAAATCAAATCCATTTTCAAAATCCTCAGTATAAAACGACCTGCAGCTCTGCACTTCGTCTTCAAGGCTTCAGCAGTTCAGCTCAGCTATCGCTTCAGGATCACCTCACAAAATGCTCCGTGTACGTGTAAGCGTAGCTGCGGCACTTCTTGCTGCAAGCACCGAGCCCTTGTTTACGCTATCTGCACTCCCGTTACTCTGTATTTTTACTTCAAAAAGAATATTCTAGCCATGTCACTAAAATTTTTTATTCTACATCAGCTTCTCATGCACTTCTGTTACTCTATATATTTACTCTATATACAACAACTATATATTTTATTAATCTACCTCCAATTATCATCTTCCAAGTGCCTCGGGGGAAGAGAAAGGTAGTGCTACAGGTGCCGTAGCGTAACATTTTCACTTACGCTTGATTTACCGTGAAACATGTTTTACGTTTCGGTAGCGCGGGCTTTACAGAGCTGCGCTGCAGCTCTTTTTACGGCACCTTTTACGGCATGCAGGTTACCGCAGCCGGTGCCGCAACGCGCTGCGGGTAGCCTTAGTTCCCAAATTTGGAAGCCAAACTTTGGGTTTTTGGGGTGTGTGCGTCACTGTAGCATTTCGTTTGTATGTATAAAAAATTGTCCAAAAATTGATTAATTAGGCTCAAAATGTTCGTCTTGCAGAGTACAACAAAACTGTGCAATTAGTTTTTAATTTCATCTATATTTAGTACTTCATGCATGTGTCGACATTTTGATGTGATGAGAATCTTCTTTTTGCATAGTGAACTTTGCGGGTGAAATTTGGGATCTAAACGAGGCCGTGTCAGCTGCCACCCCACTTCCCGCCGGCCGAGACGAGCTCCACCGCCGCGGGCGTATTTCTTTGGGATGGAAATTTTTTTCCACCCCGTTTGACCAATAATTAAGGGTATTAAATAAAGTCAGTTTTCAAAACTATCTTCACAACCCCGAGTTAATTCACGAGACAAATCTATTGAGGTCTCTGACCGTACGATTAGAGGATGGTTACTGTAGCAAATCATGAACTAATTACGCTCGTTAGATTCGTCGCGTAAAGTTACACTCATCCTTAAAAAGTTTTGTAAATAGACTTTATTTAATGAGAACTATTCCGGTACACCTTCCCTAAAATCCGGCACGAATACCAAAGCTCATTAATTAGTTTTTCCACATATATTTAGTGATTTTATTTTGGGTATGGATGGCCCAGCCCAGCCCGGCTCTACCTGATCAAATTCAGCACAACAGCGGCTCAATTTGTGGCCGCCAAGGTCTTCTCGACCGGACGCCAGGACCTCGCCTATCCAGGGATTATTCTCAACGGCTGCGTCGTGTTCAAGTTCAACGATGATGAGGCCCCAGAGCCGGCCATCGACAATTCGACATCTGACACCGGCGGCGAGGCATCTGATGAACGAGTATCAATATGCTTTGATTCACATGTCATGCATGTGCAGTGGATATCTTCCTATAATCACTTCGATTAAATTGAAAGTTCCTCATTTGTGTCCATACTTGGTTCTTGAGAATTAAGCCTTCATATCCACACAAGTCGACTTGATCTCGGCTACGGCCCTCGCGAAATCGCAATCAGAAAAATAAGAAGAAATAATAAAACCAGCCATGCAGGGCCGCACAGAGCACAAATGATGGATCGTCGTCGACTCTGCATTTATCAATCAGCCGCCGTCTCCGTCGCGCGGCGCGACAACCACTACGAAACTAGGAACATCGAAGCATCGGTTTCGATTAGATCCGTATCGTATATGCTTGGGCTGGGCTGGGCTGTCGGGCTGGGCAATAACAATATATAAAAATTAAATTAATCAGCTTTAGGATCCGTGCTAATTTTTTTTGGAAGGAGTATCAGAGCAGTTCTCTTATTTAATACTCTGTGTATGTAAGATTCTTTTTGAAAAAAATCGGGGAAGTAAAGAAACACGGCCGACACGGCAAGTTCTGCAAAGAGCACACGGGACAGCGCTTCGGTCTACATCAAAGCTGACGGATTCATCGCCAAGAACATCAGCTTTAAGGTAAAGTGACAAGCAATGATTTGAGTCTCTTCAGCAGAACTAGCCAAACACTGAAATTGTCTCTTCACTACCGTCTCTCGCGTCGTCTTCGCGTACACCTACATGCCGAGCATTGTGGCGTCAGAGGGATGGAGTAACTGGGGCGATGGGGGAAGAAACAAGTGAGAAAGTCCTTTTTTTTCAAGTCAATTGCAACTTTACCTTACCGTGCTAACCTGTTTGTCTGTTTGTGCTTGCAGAACTGTCTTCTACGGCGAGCATGGATGCGTCGGCGACGGCGCGAACATGGCAGGCAGGGTGGATTATGCTCAGAAGCTCGACGATTCTCAAGTCCATCCCTTCCTTGACGTGTCGTACATCGACGGGAACCAGTGGATCCAGCCTTTCAACGACTCCCTGATCGCCTGAGGATTCTCGTGTCTGAAACTCTGAATGTAATACCGAACACCGTGTATATAGAAACAACATAAAATTCAGCAGCTCTGAGAGGAAATCCACGCATTTATTATGGTTATGAGTCGATTCCTGTTTAGACCTCTCCATTTTGTGCGTCGCTTCTCTTAGATTTTTTGATTGGCAATGGCAAGTTTGGGGAGAATCGCCTGAATGGGCGGAATCGCGCTTCAGGTTCAGATCAAACACAGGGCCCGACTAGGGGACACACATATCGAAACTGTTTGCCTGGGCCACCCAAATGACCTCGTGAGGAGGCTTTGTGTTGGAGGCCCAACTTCCTCGTTAGCCCGGGCTCCTTTAACGTTATACGGCCCACAGCCCAACGCTACCGTGCACCACACGTCCACCACCGAGCCGGGGCAACGCCGCACTGCCCCACACACTCCTCGGCGGCGGCCGGCAGCGTCGTCTCCGTCTCCGAGCCCGGCACAAAACTCCCCGCGCCGCCGATCCCCGAAATGCGCCGACGGCACGGCACGACACGAATTCGGCCCGTTCTGTAGCGGCCCAACAAGCCCCGACGCAACCTCTCACTCCCGTCCCCACCCCCTTCCCCAGATCTCCAACCCGAGCCCCCCCACCGCGCCGCCCAGAGATGGCCGTCAGCACCTCGCCGGCGGCGGCGGCGGCCTGGGCCTTCGTCGTCGCGACCTGCATCAAACTCCTCCTCGTCCCCACCTACCGCTCCACCGACTTCGACGTGCACCGCTACTGGCTCGCCCTCACGCACGCGCCCCCCGCCCGGCAGTGGTACACCGACGCCTCCTCGCAGTGGACGCTCGACTACCCGCCCTTCTTCGCCTACTTCTCCCGCCTCCTCGCCCTCCCCGCGCCGCTCGTCGATGCCGCCCTCGTCTCGATCCCCGTGCCCGACGCGCCGCCCTTCGCGCATCTCCTCTATCTCCGCCTCACCGTCGCCTTCTCCGACCTCCTCCTCCTCGGGTCCGTCCTCTTGCTGGCGAGGGACGCGCGGCAGAGGCAGCGGCCGTTCCTCGCTCTCGCGCTTGTCCTTTGGTCGCCGGCGCTGCTAGCTGTCGACCACGTCCACTTCCAGTACAATGGATTCCTAATGGGGCTGCTGCTGCTTTCGCTGTACTTCCTCGAGCAGGGGTGGGATCTCGCCGGGGGAGCCGTGTTCGCTTGCTTGCTGTGCTCGAAGCACCTGTTCCTCGTGGCTGCGCCGGTGTACTTTGTGTATTTGTTCCGGCATTATTGCTGTGGCCGAGGTGTGGTGAAGGGGCTAGGGAGGCTGGTGCTCATGGGTGCTGGAGTGGCTGCTGTTTTTGCCGCAGCATTTGCGCCCTTCGTGTACTATGGACAGGTGAGTGAGCTTGGTTGCTTGATTCAGCTTGGTTAAACAACTTGCTGGTATCTTTGTTGTGTCCATACAGTAATTGGTGAAGAATGCAGTTATTTCAGCTAATTTGATATTGAATCTCGCAGAAAAGGCTTAAATTTGAGTAATGCACCATGTACCTGTTTTTATCAAAATTCTTATGATAGGAACTCCAGCAAGATCCCCCTAACAACTAACATTGGTTTAAGTTGTGAAAATTGCTGTGGAATTTTACTTAATGAGATATTGCTGATTCTTTGTTCTGTCTGCAAGCTCTGAGTTAAAATGATGTTTTCATACAACTACCCGTCATGCAAGTTCTGCATTTCCTGCTATTAGTCCTTTTGCCAAATGAGTTTTTGAATTCTTGTGCCAGAATATTTGATTTTTTAGAATATGTGCTCTTAAAACACTAGGTATTAGTAAACCTCAACCTCATCAGGATTTTGTTGTTCCACTTTAGCAATATATATCCATTTATCAGCTCTATTCTCAGTTTGGCTTCATGTTGGTATTCCGTATAATACAAAAATTATCTGTAACATCTGCAATTTTAGTGGTGTTAATCAATTTGATGTAGAATCCGGTAGAGAAAGGCTTATGACTTAGTAATGCATTGTGCAGCAGTTTTCTTTTCTTACTTATGATCTGTGTTTAAGCTTGTATCAAATCCCCTAACATAGCTACGAAGTTCTTATTAAGGCCATGCTGTTAACCTTGGTCTATCTACTACGAGTACCTCTTAGCTAAATGATGTTTCCATACACAATTTACCATTTCGCTGTTAATCCCTCTGAGCTAAATGGTGTTTCCATACATGGTTTTCACTTTTCAGAGTTCTGCACTCTTTAACACATGGGTTTGGATAAATTGAACTTTGTAGGAAGTTTAGTGCTAACCTTTATCGATATATACCCATCTGTCTAGTAGTTTTATTCTTTGCTTGGGTTAACAAGGGCTCTCATAACATAACATTGTAATATATTCCTTTTCTGCTGTGGACAATCCTCTCAGAATATTCACACGCATAAATGTGGTATTGTTTTTAACATGACTACAATTCTTACCGCACTAATAATTTTGCAGATTCAACAACTATTTAACAGATTGTTTCCCTTTGGTCGAGGCTTATGCCATGCTTACTGGGCTCCAAATTTTTGGGTATTCTATATAATACTTGACAAGGTCCTTGCATTTCTTCTCAGAAGACTAGGCTTCAACGTTGCCACACCTGAAGCTTCATTTACCGGGGGCCTCGTTGGTGATTCATCTCCTTTTGCTGTTCTCCCCAAGGTTCTCCCCTCCATCATCCATTCTATCTGTTCTTTTTGTTTATTCCAACGAAACAAGACTGATATATGGTGTCGTATCTGTGAACTTATTGGATTGCAGGTCACGCCAATTACTACATTCTTATTGGTGATACTTGCCATGACTCCTTGTCTTGTCAAAGCATTCTCTAATCCCCAACCCAAGCATATTATTAGATGGGTGTCATATGCTTGCACATGTGGATTTATGTTTGGATGGCATGTACATGAGAAGGCATCACTTCACTTCACTATCCCACTTGCCCTAATTGCCATGGATAGCTTGGACGATGCCAGGCATTACTTTTTGCTGTCCATAGGTATGTTTTGCTCTTGTTTATACTTCAACATTACTCAGTTCCACTTGCAACATTTCCTGAAAAAAATGTTTTTGGGTGCCTTTTCTGTCCATGAAATACTTCCCATGTTACTAAGTATGCTTTTTGTAGTAATGTTATGATTGTGGTGTCAGAAATGTGATAAACCTGGCCAGCAGGCAATTCAAACACTGATCATTTGCTTAAACATATTGTATCTGCAGTTTCGTGCTACTCCCTATTCCCATTGCTGTTTGAGAACCAAGAGTACCTGATAAAGGTGATGCTGCTGTTGACCTACGCCGCCTTCATGTGGTTAGGTTTGACGTCCCATTTTTCGGCAAAATCTGACCAGGAGGGAAAGAAAGTAAATCGGTCAGGCAGCACAGTGAAGAAGAATGGCTTCATAGGGTGGATTGGTTTAAGCTATATTTTGGGAATTGCAGTTATAGAATCATGGTCTCAAGTATTTCACCATCGTGTATTCGGCGATAGACTCCCATTCCTACCTCTCATTGTGGTGTCGTTCTATTGTGGCATCGGAATGATGTACTCCTGGATATGGCAGCTCGTATGTATAGTCAGACATACTTGATATAACTGCGACGGCATGCTGCCTGGGTTGATGCATTGGACAACATTGTCATGACTGAGACGAGACGGGCTTTTCTTATAGTTTCTGAAGTCAATGTTTGTGTGAAAGAAATTTTGGAGATGTGTGACCTGTCACGATGTAATGTTACTTTCTGTAACAGAGCTGTTTGTATCAGCCCCATGCTTCATGCTGTTCATGGGCTGGTTCCTTTTGCTCCCCCTCTTTTTACAGTTCTCATAACTCAGTCACCTGCTGACTGATGTGTCCAGTAACTAGTGTACGATGTACCTTTGTACCAATGATTCGATTTCATATGAAGAAAAGAAACCAGATTGGATGTATGGTCACTTCGTCATGGTGCTGATTACATGCCTCTTGCGTACATGTATAATTGATAATATTAATTTTATATGCCAGTCTATTTTATTACGAGTAATCTGATAACATCAATTTTATTTGGACTTGTACGAGTAATTATTACGGCCCGCTCTCGTTGCCTTATCAAATTGCACTTTGCTAACTTCACCGCATATGTCACATCCTCACAGGTAACCGTCTTCAACAAGAAATTCAGCTACAAAACTGCGATGCTGATTCTACGCATCCAACAGCATTCTCACATAAGCTTCATTTAGACTTGGCATCCACGGCACAAAAACGGAAAAAAAAAACAAAGGGCTCGACAAGCAAAAGCCAAAGTGAAACGCTGACCCCTTTTTGCCCTGATCCCAAGCCTACGTAAAACGTCGATCGCCTACGATCTTACTACCAACATCTCTGCCTTTTTCCAGTTGTCCAAAAACTGAAAAAGGCGCACGGACACCTGCTTTCCTCTTTCCACCGTCCCGGATTAGGATGTGCACGTTCTTGGTGAACAACAAGTTGCAGTCTTGCAGACATGTTTGACTCGTTTACCTTCACAAAGGTCTCTCTCTCTCACACAGTCACACATGTATAACTTGCAGGGACCGGCTACTTGTGAAAGCAGAATCGTCAGGCGAAGCTGCAGTCACCAGTCAGCCACGGTTCCTGGATTTTCCGTATGGGTCCAAACGCTTGAAAGCTCCTGGCTCTGTGGCAGCATCTGGTGCTCAGCAACGGGTGATGTCATGGGGAATTAGAGGTCACACGAGAACGCGCGTCCATTCACCTGGATTTGCATCTGCCCTTCCAAGCAGCCAGTAGTGACAATATTGTAGCTGGTAAAACCCCGATTCAGAGTCGCGATTACGACTGTAATTTTATTTAATCCTCCAGGAAAGTAACATCACGTGTTGTTTTTCGCACCAGGTGTTACCACGGACACGGATCAGGCAATTGACTAATTGGGAGTCGTTGGCCGGCTGCGCTGCCTTGCACGTCAACATATCACCTTCCATGAAGCTGTTACCACGTCGATATGGATAAGATTTACATTGCTAATCAAGGACGGTTCAGGGTGCCAAGTAAACACGCGGTTGTCAATGGTTCAGTTTCACGGCAGGTGGACTGAACACGCGCCTGGAGCAGCATTCAGCAGAATGAAAGCATCAGGCAGGGTTCAGTTTCAGACCCTTTTCTGCTCCATTGGATGGAAGGCGGGGGGGGGGGGGGGGGGGGGGGGGGGGGGGGGGACGGAAAAAGGCATGATGCATGCAAGAGGTAGCAGTCGAATTCTCGAGTATCATATGGACTGTTGGGTTGTTCTTGGCAACTTCCATCGTGACATGATAGCCCTGGGAGATTGTCTAAAGACCAAAAGCTCACAGAACAAGCAGGTGCCAATTGCTGTTGATGCTCATCATGTCATGGCTTCAGGGATGAACACCAATGAGCTGCGAAAGACAGAGAGGTGGGAAAGACAAGAGGATCTTGTGAATCATGAGGCATGGAAGGAACAAGAACTCAGATTGAGCACCAGACAGCTGCCTGCTTCCCAGGCTTCTCATGTCTCAAGTAGCATGGCTGCGTGACTACATGAGGCGGTATCCAAGAAGATGCAATGCAGGCCTGCCTTGAAGCTGCAGCCTTAGCATTGTTCGCCATTTTCTTTAATAAGAATTGACATGGCATCTATTGCAAGGCAGCGCTTTCCACTGGTCCATAATAACAAAAAAGAACAAGGAATCATATTTTGCACTTTTCTGGATACTTATAAAAGTGTAAATGCGATCATAGTTCAAAAAAGTGCAAATGTGTAGTAGAACCGGAGGACAGTAGTTCAGCAAGTCCAAGTGCGATCTTACTGTAAAAAAAAGGGGCTCACTTTTACTATAAGGTACAAGTACTGCTAGGACCAGTAGGAGCTAACGGCATTTCACATCTCAAGAACCGATTCCAAATGGAACCACGCACTCGATCCAGAGCCAGTACGAACCATCGGTATTAGCAACAATTTTGACCGTTAATGACATCATAAACAACAAAAATTGTCAATCTCGATCATGTCAAAGAAAAATGACGGTGCTCCACGCACATCAGTCCTGGATCCCTAGGCCCCCTGCACTGCCCTGACGGCAACATGCATGAGAAGAAGAAACTGTAGAAACAGCAAGCCTTGTGTTGCCCATAGCTCCATACTTTAATCCTCTCGAAGAACCTAGCATGCTCTCAGACACTACAATATTCCTGAACTCCTCCCGGTTCCAATGCCCCATGGATTGCACCATTAAACAAGGCCAACACGCATTAGTCTAGCTTTGTTTGTTCTCATGCTCCAGACCACGGCGAATCGGTGATGTGATGGGTGCGTTGCTGCTTGCTGCTTTGGATGGGAGGACAAAGAACAAGGTTGTAGTGTGTCTCAAGGCATCTCTATAGCTCCGTAACTTATGCAACTAGCTTATCCAGCCACGGCCCCCAGGTCATGTTATGCGTCAAACCGTTTGAAGTTTTCTGCACAAGGGACAAGGCGCAAGACTACAAATCTTGGGGCACCTCAAATGCGTTCGCATGTTTTTCCATATGGACCTATGCTGACTCTCAACATAAGCCTAGTGATATAGAGTGCTTATATTTTTTTGTAGTAACATCAGAATTACAGGCTTGTTAACACAAGTGTACAGCTTCTAAGAGAGAGAGAGAGAACTTGGTCATACTTCTAGAAATCAGCGTTAGTCACCAGATCCAGACAAACAGTTACATGTGGCTGGTTAAAATGTATGCATGCAAAATTTCGCTCCGATAATTAAAGAATGCTATTGTGTACGAGAATGCCGATTGATCCGTGCAAGGACGCGGAGAGGTTGGGCGGTTAAATCCTCTCGCCCCTTGCCGGGTACAATTCCACCCACCCCTACCGTTAGGCTTTAGAGACAGCATGGACAAACACCCGCCACCGACCACCAGCTAAACGAACAGGACTGTTGTAGTTATTATCACTTCAGCTTAATTTTGGGCCAAGCATCATTGCCGCCTCGCTGCCGTGCATTCAGATCTGCAACAACTTGTGTGTGCGCGTGCAGGCCATGGCACATCACATCTCGCGTGCACATGTACACCTGTTCTTCCCCGGAAAAGATACCACATACGGGTGGTGTTCGGATCCAGACGCTAAAGTTTAGTGCTTTAAATAAGTGATAATTAGATGTATTAAATATAAACTAATTAAAAACTAATTATATAAGTCATGTCTATTTCGTGAGACGAATCTAACAAGCCTAATTTCGCTATAATTAATACATAATTATTATATGTTTACTGTAGCATTATATTATCTAATCATGGTGTAATTAGGCTTAATAGATTCGTCTCGTAAATTACTCTCATATATGTAATGGGTTTTTAAATTAATCTATATTTAATACTACTAATTAACATATTTATATTCGATGTGACGGCACTAAAGTTTAGCGCGTGAAAAACAAACGGGGCCGCATATATTGTTGGAACACAGCATAATGTTTCAGATGCATATGCCAAGTGATGGATCCATATAGTAACCCTTGTACGGTGGCAACCCCGATCGCCATTTTTATCTCTAAAAATGTTTATAGTCACTCAAAGTGTACTCCTCTGAAATATTAGTCGCCATTGATTTTTTTTATTCATTTAAATATTCATCTTTTTTCTATAAATATTCATGCAGATAGATAGATAGATAGATAGATAGATAGATATATATATAGATAAATAGATAGATAGATAGATATATGACACGTTTAAAGATTTAGTGGTACTCATTTCACTTTTTTATGACTAATTAATTAAACAGATATTCTTTGTCAAATTGAGCAAAGAGTCAGCGGTGATGGGTATTTCCGAAGGAGTACGTTTCATGCTAAATGCATCCATAAGAAAGTTTCAGATATTATTTTTAGAACAAGACAAGGTCAAATTGCCACAACGCATTTGTCAGTGATAATATGACAGAACCGGATGTTGGTATATATCAGCGTGTACCTTTTATGGCTCAGGCAGGTGCTCATCTTTTAATCTAACTTTTTTTAAGGTCAAATCTAACTTTTTTTAACCAGAGAATGTTAGATCTCCTATTCATTTCTTGAAAAAAAAGATGGGTGAGAATAACCCTGAAAAGATGCTGGCCATGTTTTTTGGATGAAAATTTTTACATACATGTTTGACCAGTAATTAAGGGTATTAAATAAAGTCAGTTTATAAAACTACATACAAAACCGTCGGATTAATTAGCGAGACATATCTAATGAGGCGTCTGACCGTATGATTAGAGGACGGTTACTGCAGCATTACTGTAGTAAATCATGGGTTAATTAGGCTTATTAGATTCGTTGCGTAAAGTTACACGCATCCTTAAAAAAGTTTTGCAAATACGAGTAGAGTTTATTTAATATTTCGTGCATGCAAGATTTTCTGGGGGAAAATATTGACACGAATAAACATCGCCAATATGCTAGGATTGAGTAATTAATGTGAATGAAACATGGCACCTTCAACAACACTTCCACTGGAGTATCGGTACTAGTGTATTACAGAACACCAATGAATCCTGCCGACGCGCTTTGCAGATACTACTATACGAGCAGTATTGATTTATGCAATCTGATACAGATATTTGCATCACGCATTACTGCATTAGCATTTACATGTGCTCGATTGCTCGTCAACGTCCATGTGAAGCAATTAATCCATCAGGCGACACCATATATCTCACTGTGCTGGATGCTAAAAATAATTCCACTCCTATTCCTTATTAATCAATCATGACATTATCCGTACGCGACTGTATAGGTGATTTCCTGTGTAAGTATTATTATAAATACTAATTTAATGGACAGTGCTCACCGCTCAGTAGCCAGTACAAGTTTTACCGGCCTATTATTATTTGTAGCGCACGACGCTCCTATCGCCAACAACCACTCTATGCATGTGCAAGAGAACTAGGAAATGGTTAGATAATTTCAGGTCAAATTCCAACATGTCTTCAGATCATTCTTAAGGATTGCACAAGAGGATTATTTAGTCAATTCAAAATTATCGAGGTAGCTAAGAAGGCTAAGATCAAAACTGACAGATTGGTTGTAAACAGATCAAAATTATTAATTGAATGCATTTTAAAATTAATTTAATGGGCTCTTATATATACCAACATCAACAATATCTGTAATATAGCCGACCGAAATATTTTTTTAATTAATTAAAAAGAAAGAATGAAAAAGAGGTTGTACTCCAGCGGTCCAGCCTAGGAGACAATCTCAAATCCAGGAGACTTTTTCTTCTGGATTTTCTGGTAATTCTTCATCGGATAGCTCATAAGTGCAGTGAGAGCAAGGGGCCCACAAGGTTGATACGTGTCTGATGGAGTTCATAAATTCCCAGGCACGACTGCACGAGACGTTATGGCAGCAGCATGGCACGTACCGAGAACGTACCAGCAGGGCTTTACATTGCTCCGAGTACTTCTGCTCGATCGATCTCTGATGATGTTGCTCCCTATAGCTAGCTGTTTAATTCGCAACTCGACTGAAAAAATAAGAAGTTACTGCTACTCGGATTTGGAAGTACATCATTTTCTTTGATCAAACAGACATTTACCGCATGGATTAATCAACTCAGCCGCAAGCCATTCCGTTGGTCCGTATAGATCTCGATCGCTAGTGTTTAACCACAGTACAGTAGCTAAGCTAGGCACTGCTACCGCTAGCGGTTTGATGCGAATTCATGGCTGATTTGATCGAATTAATTCTGCCTCAACCGATCTCTTGTCGGTGCTGTTATTCTAGCTCACGATCATGACCTGTTCGGCAGGCACAGTGCTCACTGCTCAGCATGAATGAAAAGGGCTTGATCAAGGAGCTTCTTCCTGAAGCCCCCCCTAAGCCGGGCCTTTTTGAGGTGCAGCTTCCCAAGTAAGCCCCATAGATTGTGTTTGATCCAAAAGCTGATGGGTGTAGTCGTGTAGTAGAACCAAAAAAAAATTTACTGTAGGTTCTTTTCTCCACTCATACGGCTCAGCTTCTGATGGTCAACATTATCCGAATGGATTCTTCAAAAAAGCACACACATTAGCAGATTTGGGAGGGACATTGGGATCTAATGCTGATACCTGAGAGGTGCTTAGCAAAAGAGAATTGGACTACACGAGGATACGTACACGGTGGGGGAGACCAAAGACGTCGTCCCCCGGGTTTTTGGACGGTAGTTGCAACCTTTGTACCCCACCGGTAGTAGTCCAGCATGCTCCATTCGCTTGCCTCCACCGAGACATCAAGGCATTCATCCAAAGGAATTAAAGCCGAGTTCAGACTTTTTTTTTTGGTTGGTGTCATGTTTGGTTCTGTTATCTTGATCTTTCCGAGCCATTCATTTTTTTGTTGTCGTTGTGAGGTGACACTTTGCTTGCACTGGATGATATACGACATTAGATAGTGACTGATTCATTATTTTCCAGGACAAGCTGCCAATGCAGTTTCAAGTTTGTGCTATGTAGGGATGGCTGCTTTGCCAAATGATCAAAGTGCATGAACATGATAGTCCCTTTGAAGGGGATATCGATTATCGAGTCCTTAATATACTGGTGGTAAATACTATCCTTTACTTTGAACGAAAATCATAGGGATCACTCTTCTTTGAGAAAGTTACTTTCGCAAAGATGTTGTTGTAGACTTGGCAACTGTCATATTGCCTATCTGAACGTGCCAGTTGCTGACGATGAGTCAATGATATTATCTCGCAAAGATTTTGTAATAGATTCATATGCTCGGTCTCGGTAGTGTTCGTGATGGGCATGGGCATTCGGAAAACCGAGGCCGCACATTGTAGAAAACACTTTCTTGACCAGATCAAGTAAGCTCGGAAGAACACAGAGCAAATCACAACCCCCTGGAAATTACAACAACCGGCACCAAGAAAGTTCGTTTGACTTAAATTGGGAATTAACAAGCGCAATTGGCTGAGTCATCGACTATACAACAGCCGGTTGACCTTACTTGTGCAATTTTGCTACACCTCACCTCACACCCAAAAGGATAGAAGATTACTCAAGGCAAGTCACCGGCACGAACCCAAGATCAACAACGAAATTTTGCAGATGAGAAACGGAAGAAAAGTTGTCACGTCCTCAGCTTCCAGTGAACCACCACAGGCTGTGATCTACCATTACTACCAGTCTACTACTAGTAGAGGGGTTTTTGTCCCGTTTCGACCTCTCCGCTCATCTCATCTCTTACCTATGGCTGCAGCGGCTGCTGCCTCCCGTCCACCACGCCACGCACTCCAAAACCCATAAATAAAAGGCGCGAGGACACACGCGCAGCAGGCCGCCTTAAACACCCCCCCCCCCCCTCGTGGGCTGCGGCTGCTCCCCACACCTCATGGACGCCCTCACGCCGCCCTCGCTGCCGGCCACCGGCGACCCGTTCGCGGCGACCCTTCCGCCGTCATTGCCGCCCCCGCCCCCGCCGTCATCGTCGTCGTCGCTCAACCTCTCCCCGTCGCTGCTCATCATCGCTGCGCTGCTGGCGTTCGTCTTCTTCGCCTCCGTGTCGATCCACTTCCTCCTCCGCTGCCTCGCCCGCGCGTCGTCGCACCCGTCCCCGAGCCCGTTCCCGGCCAGGGCGCGACGCGCGTCGGGGGCGGAGGCGGAGGAGGTGGGGGCGGGGTCGGCGAGGAGGAGCGCCGCGGCGGTGGGGCCGGAAGAGGCCGCGGAGGTGGACGACGAGAAGGAGCGGCTGATCGCGTCGCTGCCGCTGTTCACCATGGCGTCGGCGCTGGCGGCGCTTCCCAAGAGCTCCCCCGACTGCGCCGTCTGCCTCTCGCCGTTCACGCCCGACGCCGAGCTGCGGCTGCTCCCGGCGTGCCGCCACGCGTTCCACGCCGCCTGCGTCGACGCCTGGCTCCGCACCACCCCGTCGTGCCCGCTCTGCCGCGCCGCCGTCTCGCTCCCGCACCCGCCGCTCCCCACCGCCGCCGCGGGGCCGGGGCCGGGGCCTGGCGCGCAGGAGCCGCTCGACGCGCGGGTCAGCAGCAGCAGCAACAACAACTCGAGGAGCTTCCGCGTGGAGATCGGCAGCGTGAGCAACCGCCGCTCCTCCGCCGCCGGCGACGACCGCCGCACCTACTCGCTCGGCTCCTTCGACTACCGCGTCGACGAGGAGGTCGAGGCCGTGGTGTCCCGCATCACCCGCCCCGCGGTGTCGGCGGCGGCCAAGTCGGCGGCCCAGCAGGCCGCGCCCGCGCCGGCGAACCCCGTGGAGGCGCTGGCGGAGGCGGCGGGGTCCCGCGGGTGGCTGCGCGAGTACGTCGACCGCCTCGCCTCCTCGGCCTCGTCCCTCTCCGGCCGGTGGAGCGCGCGGTGGAGCCAGGGGCACCACAGCGCGCGGTGGAGCCAGAGCCAGGGCCAGGGCCACGGCCACCACAGCCGCACCCACAGCCAGAGCCACCGGCAGGAGGACTCGTGGCGGTGGGACCCGGAGGCCGCCGCCGCCGCCACGGCGACGCACCGCGCGCCGGACGAGGAGGAGCCGGGGTTCGTGGCCCTCTACCGTTGGATCGTCGGGGTATAGCCAGCTGTAATTACGGGACCTCACGGCGGCGGCGTTTTTGCCAACTCCTTGCGTATGAGTAATTTTTTCATTTAATTAGGACTCCGTTGTAAAAACACAAGAAACAATCCAAGAGTTTAGCGTCTCCGAAGCTTCTTCTTCGTCTTCTTCCATTCGATCCGATCGACTTGTTCCTTGTTGTTTTCTGGAGCTGCAATTCGGTTTTGGAATTTGGGCGAGCCAGGAGACCGGGGGAAACCAAACCATGCGGCAACGTGCTTCTTCCTCCTGTGCTGTGCGCCTGTGCCTTGTAGCTGGTTGGGTCGTCGTCGTCCTCCTCCTCCTCCCCCCTCTTGAGAGACCGAGGCGGTGGTGCGTGTGTGGCTGTCACTTGTGTGGCATCCATGTACTAGACCGTAGTAGTGCGCTGCAGACTGCCAGACTCGCAGTCAGTCGTGTCGTGTCCACTGACACTGCCCAGTGACAGATACGTGGATGGGCCGGCCGGCCCGGGTCCGGCCCAGGTGCACGAACATTATTCGGAGATCTCCCTTTCTTGCCACGGCGACCTCCATGGTCGTTTCTTGCATTGTTCAGGATCAAGACAATTTCGGACGAGTTGAATTGTACCAGCACTAGTCCAAATTTTAGAATTGTACAGTAGTGTATCTATCTTTTCAGGGTTCTGCTCATCTCGGCCTTGACGTTTACTGGCAAGTCCGTGTTTTGTCGTGGCGCCAGGGAACTTAAACCTGGCTACTAGTGGGGCGGTTGTGGTCCAGCCCTTGGAAACGACGGACAGGTTTGGTGCCTAACGTCGACTAGCATGGCCACGCGCGCAGTTCGTCAAGTGTTTATAAATTAAATCTGTACGTACGCGTCGATGGGTGCATATATATGATATAACTACACGACATTGTACGATATATGTGGTATCTAACTTTGTGAGACCACCTGGCCGATCTCATCTCACTGCTCAAAGTGTATCCACACTCGCCTCCATCGACGTGGACCCTGCCGCTCATCATTAGCCGGTGATCAAACGTTGACATGCTTGTCCACGCGTACGTACCTGACGAAACACGGCCTCGACGATGCCAGGCAGCCACCAAACGCGGGCACTGCGCCGGCCGGCCAGAGTGCCCGGCGAAGGCGCGCATTGAATTGAGCCGACGGTCTGGAGCAGCGACCCGCGGAGGGAGAGGGAGAAGCGGCAGCGCCCATCCGCGCGCGCCTTGCCCCGAACGGCCTCCTACCGCGGCCATTTATTTACTCCGGCCTCCTACCGCGGCGGGGGTGACCCCGCATGGCATCGGGCGCTGTAGCTGCCTTGCTCTGCGGACTGAAGAGGAGATGGCATTCAGCGTCCGGTTCGCGTGCCGGCGCAGTGCAGGAATGTGATTTCTCGCCGGCCGGGCGTCCTTGGGCTTGCCCAATGGCAGTGACAGCACGAGCGGGTCACGTGACTGAGTGCCAAATTCGAAGGTCAAATTTGACGTCTTGATGTGCGTGCGTCACTGTAGCATTTCGTTTGTATGTGTAAAAAATTGTCTAAAAATTGATTAATTAGGCTCAAAATGTTCGTCTCGTAGAGTACAACAAAATTGTGCAATTAGTTTTTGATTTCATCTACATTTAGTACTACATGCATGCTATGACATTTTAATGTGATGAGAATCTTCTTTTTGCATAGTGGAATTTGGAGTTGAATTTGGGATCTAAACGGGCGGGTGGGTGGAGGGATTGAATACCGCGACGTGATCGGGCGTCGGTTTGACCGTGCGGTGCGCCCGGCCCATGCCATGCGTGTACCTGTGTGTATGCCGTGACAGTGTCACCCTACGGACGTTGCGCAGGCCGGGCCGGGGCATCTCGCCATGCGGGCACGTAAACGTGTTTACTACGAACTCCGTAGTCCGTATGACTCTGTGGCAGGGGCTGACCCCCACTGCGCATGCGCAGAGGCCTTAAACTCTCTCTGGACGACGAACATGGTAGGACATGGGTTCAGTTTTTTTTTGTTGAGAAAATGGACCCAAGTCACTTTGCCACGCTCTGTTCTCCCCGTGTTCCGCGGGCTCGACACGTGACCCTTGCGCACGCACTGTAGAACGCGAGTGAACACATGCAGGTATGCACATTTTACCAGAGTGATAGTGGCACTCCTCCCCGTCTAGGCAAGGAAAGGCTACAGCCTACAAGTGGTATGGCACAGTACCTGTCGAACGCGACCGCTGTTTGTCAGGTGGGGGCCGTGACACTGCGTACGTGAAAGCTACTGCAGCGGGCCAGTGCCGGATAGGGAAAACCAGACGACGACTCGCCGGTCTCCGGCTGCAGATGGAAGGCGTGACGGCATCGGCGGCGTTCCATTTAGCAGCCGATCCAGTTTGGCCGCCTACTCCGCCCGCGGTCGCTGTAGGACGCACGAGGTCTCTCTCGCCGCCGGGCACCGGCCGGCGCCGCGATCACGGAAACCATGAGCCCACGGGAGAGTTGAGCTGACATGCGCGCGCACGGCTTTTCGCAACCAACCAGCGTGGCTCGGCTCGGGCCTCGGGACGTCCATGCCACGCGATTCTGATGAGCGGAGCATGGCATGGGCTTCTCTCCAGTTCCGTATGTCTGATGGAACGGGTAGGTGGTTAGTAGTGTCATTTAGGTAGACTAGAACTGTATATCTAGTATCTGCAGCAGCAACTGGACAGATTTTGTTGGTCTGACCATTAATATAGTTCAGTACAGTTACTGGTAGCAGCAGGCGGTGCCACGGACACACGGTAAAGCCAAAGATTTCTCTGCAAATTGTCGATCTCAGCTGTAGAATATGACCAGAGAGCAGACGTGTCGCCGTACACAACAAAATTAAGGTCGGCTTAGAGGCTTGTTTAGATCAAAAGTAACTCCCAAATTTACTATACAAAAAGAAAATTCTCCGTCACATCAAAATGTCATAACATGCATGGAATACTAAATGTAGATGAAATCACAAACTAATTGCACAGTTTTGTTGTGTTCCGCGAGATGAACATTTTGAGCCTAATTAATCATTTTTTGGATAATTTTTCATAAATACAAACGAAATGTTACAGTGACGCAATGATTACGAAATGACATCAAACTTCCAAATTCAACCTCCCAATTTTAACATCTAAATAAGGCCTGGGTAAACATCACGTTGAACGATCACCGAAACACGGAGGTATCCAAAGGCAAGCGCGTGCTATGGTAACTTCTTCTGGAAAAACTGACAGTACAAATTGTAGAAGGGGTCAATTCAACCATACGGAGTACTGGATGACTGACATAACAGAATCCACGTTGAAGCTCGGCACTGATCGTCTGATCGCAATTAGCCCGAGGGAAAGGGATAGCCCCCCTTCGTCTTCACTCATTATTTGTTAAAGAGTCGTGGTCCTTGTATAGTACAAAGAGTAGGAGTGTCCAATACAACATGATAGCAAAAATGTGGACTACATACAAACACCAGGATGACGAGTCGTTTGCGTTCAAGAGAACCACTGCACCAGAAAGAAAATTGGTGGAGCTCTAAGAAGCTGAGGGAACAAGTTAACTCGTCACAATTAGTCTTAGCTTTCTGTAATTATTATCACTGAACTTACAATCTCTACAACCAAAACACTCTGCAAAATTCGCAAACAAAATTTAGAATCTAGATTGAGAAAGGAACAGAGGCAGGACTTTGTTAATACAAACTGCTATCTTATAACCGATTGGCTCATTTAAAACTCACTAAAATTATAGTCCATTTTGGAATTTTTGTAAACTCAAGCAATTCTTCTAATTAATTACTAGTTTAGGATAACTGAAACTGTTTTCGAACTTAAACCTTGCATCAAGTCCACATGTCAACTGTTGCATTTCCCTCTCAAAATTTTCCTCTATTTCCACTGAATTCATAGTTGGGCCGAATCTGGCCCAGCCCGCCACCTCACTCCTCTTTCATTTATTTTTTCCAGCCCGATCCGGCTTGTCATCATTTCGGTCCTATCTTCCTTTTTTTCGTACCTCTCGGCCCAACCGGACAACGCAGTCCACGACGGCCCACCCGTACGTTTCGCCGCGGTGAGGACGACGCCCTCCGCCCGGTAAAATCCGGCAATTGCTCCCCTTAGAGCAATCTCCAGCTGCATACGTAAAACCAGAGACCTAAAATAAGTTTTAGGTTCCAAAGAGAAGATTACCGAACAATTTTATTCTCTTCTCCAGCAGAGTAGTTAAAACTGGTTATCTATAAAGTTTCTTATAAATAGTCTAAAGTTTTAGAGTTTTTTCGTAAAAACGTCATGACACAAAACAATAACAAAAATTACATGTTTACTTAAAAATCTTTCTGTAAATGTTTAGAAGATCTTATCTTCTTCCCGGCTGAGCTCCTCTTCTGATCCTCTCCCTTCCCACGTCTCATCCTCTTCTCATCTACCGAAGCTGCGCCATGGTTGGGGAGCCTGCCGGCGCTCGGCCACAGCCCGCGCCACGCGAGTTAAACTGAAAGCATACCGGCGCTCGGCCACAGCCCGCGCCACGCGAGTTAAACTGTAAGCATAAAAAAAGCATACGCAATCACATTCATTATTAAAAAACATAATTCGACAATAATTTTAAGATGGTGACTCTAATTTTGAAAGTAAATATTTTTTGCAAAAGAAAATAAATATTTTTATTGCACTATATAATTAAAACACGTCAAAAAATGAAAGATACTAATGAAATGTACTAATATTTTGTAAGCTTGCTTTGTTAATTGTTTGGGAGCCTTCGCTAATCTAAAAGTAATGGCCAGCTGCTACTAATGGAGTTAGGTACATTATCGAATTTGGAGTCCATTTGCCCTTTTATGTTGGACACAAGTGTGTATAATCCAAACACATCGATTCTGCGTGTATACAGTACATACACTCAGTTTTGGGCTGGGCCGATGGTTGCTAAGCCAGTCTCAATGAAAGTTTCAAGGACACAATTATCTAGAGTGACGTATCATCTAAAACCTAGAGTGACATATCATCTAAAAGTGTTTGAAATTAGAATGAAACACCTCCCTCTCAATGCATAGTTTCATCAATCGTTGTTTCCTAGGTCACGTGCAAGACACAAGTTGTCTAGGTAACTGTGTACATGGAGTTTCATCACCATAAAACTCATTTCACATCTCTCTTAATTAATACAGTGGCACATCATTAAAAATACTGACATGACAGTTAATTTATTGTCCATAAAACTTACACCGAGACTGGCCTTATGGGACGGCGGTCATGAGATCGTGGAGGTGGTATCAATTAAGATATCAATTACCGATGTTGTGGGGCTGCTCGCTGGGCATATCTTGCTACCATTCAATTCAGCCCGCTTGGCCTGTAACCCATTCTTCTCCCGTCCATTTCTTCTCCTCGCCAGCGACGCCGCCTCCGTTTGCTGCTCGACGTTGCAACGGCAGAAACGAAACCCAGATGAAAACTGGATAGAGGATACCGATGCTCGACGTCTTGTAGCTGGGGCGGCCGCCCCACCTCGCCTACGGGGTGAGTCCGCCCATGCTCTACAGTATATAAAATATCATCATAATATTTACTAATAAATCTCTATATAACTTCACTTATCTGAGATTCGGCTGAGTACTTATATGTATGATCACCTCCAATGTGACAACACAGAGGTAGCGCAGATGCACGAATAAATCAAGCTATAATATTAATATCAGTACTTGTGTCTTTTTCGACGTGGAATTACCAAGATTATCATCATCTGCTTAACATAGGTAGAACACACGAACCAAGAAGGCAAGCCCAGCAGAAAAAAACGAAGACACAGATGAGGATTAAGCAAGACACGCTCACAATGGCACACACCAAAAGCACTATTGCGAGGTTAACAACGTCCCGCGGCCATGACGAAACACTTGCAGCCAAAAAGCCATGAAGGTTGCTAGCCAGTCGATTCAAGACAATTTATAGCTTAGTCCGTTGCCTATCCTAATATTTTGACCGTAAATATAGTAAAAGATGTATACTATAGAACACAAATATCAGTGATGAGGGAGAGCACAATACGTAGAAAAAGATAAAAATTAGCTCATAAAACTAACATTTTGTTTCGTTGCCCTAAATCAAACATTTTCTTTGGCCCCAGTGCCCCCCAGTGCGAGCAGGCCAGGCCATCCCTCCAAAACCCCACCAACCCCCCCAATCAGATCCGACGGCCGCTGATCACCGCATCCGGAAAGCAACAGCTGCGCGCCCTCGTCTCTCCCATAAAATGGTCCTCGGCCCCACTCTCCCGGTTCCACTGTCTCCTCCCCTCCTCCCATTTCCTTCAGATCCAATCCGCGAGCTCTCCCCTCCTCCTCCTCCGCCGCCATGGCGCTCTCCGTGGAGAAGACCTCGTCGGGGCGGGAGTACAAGGTGAAGGACATGTCCCAGGCCGACTTCGGCCGCCTCGAGATCGAGTTGGCGGAGGTCGAGATGCCCGGGCTCATGGCGTGCCGCGCCGAGTTCGGCCCGTCCAAGCCCTTCGCCGGCGCCAGGATCTCGGGCTCCCTCCACATGACCATCCAGACCGCCGTCCTTATCGAGACCCTCACCGCGCTCGGCGCCGAGGTCCGCTGGTGCTCCTGCAACATCTTCTCCACGCAGGACCACGCCGCCGCCGCCATTGCGCGGGACTCCGCCGCGGTCTTCGCCTGGAAGGGGGAGACGCTCGAGGAGTACTGGTGGTGCACCGAGCGCTGCCTCGACTGGGGCGAGGCCGGCGGCCCCGACCTCATCGTCGATGACGGCGGTGACGCCACGCTCCTCATCCACGAGGGCGTCAAGGCCGAGGAGGAGTACGAGAAGACCGGCAAGATCCCCGACCCGGAGTCCACCGACAACGCCGAGTTCAAGATCGTGCTCACCATCATCCGCGACGGGCTCAAGGCCGACCCCAAGAAGTACCGCAAGATGAAGGAGAGGCTCGTCGGCGTCTCGGAGGAGACCACTACCGGAGTCAAGAGGCTCTACCAGATGCAGGAGACCGGCACCCTCCTCTTCCCCGCCATCAACGTCAACGACTCCGTCACCAAGAGCAAGGTGCGTGCGTTCCTTTGCTTGTCCTTGCGTAGATCCAGATCATTGTTTACCCTTGTGGATGAATGATGTGTGTATAAAGTCTGCACTCAGCATAGTAGCTCCTCTAGAAGTGGTTGTTGGCTGGTTAGTAACTGGTATGATATTGGATATGGATCTGTGATTTAGATTTCTGTTGGGCAGATATGTTAATCGAGATTGATCAGTGGTGACAAAATGTCTTGGTTTTGCCTTATTTGTGCCGTTTAGTTATCAAGTGGCTCCTAAATTACAGGAATGATGGACGATGTTGTCGATTTCCGTTGGATTTGGATCTTGGTCCATCGTATGTCTCAAAACAAGTAGTTTTGTTTGTGACTTGCTAATATTAGTATAGTTTTATTGACAACTTGCTAATAGTAGCCACATGTTTGGTGGATGTGACGACACTATGACATTGTACCCTGTTTGCTTAATCTGTAAGTAGGCACGCCATTTATTTTAGATTAGTAGACGTGCTTAGTTTAAGGTATTGACTTTGTATGCCTGGTCTTGACTTAAAGTGTCTATGCAGTGCGTTTCCTAGGTTCTTTAATGACTTTTTCTGTGATGTTGCTATAGTATCTGTAAGCAACTAAAATTCTGCGGCTACAAAAATGTTTTCTTCTAAACAGTCTGGCATGTCACTAGCTATTTAGTACTGAATTGCAACTGACAATTTTGACAGTACTGATGCGATTTTACCTCTGAACAGTTTGACAACCTGTACGGTTGCCGCCACTCCCTCCCTGATGGTTTGATGAGGGCCACTGATGTCATGATTGCTGGCAAGGTTGCTGTTGTCTGTGGTTATGGTGATGTTGGCAAGGGCTGTGCTGCTGCCCTCAAGCAGGCTGGTGCCCGTGTCATCGTGACCGAGATCGACCCCATCTGTGCCCTTCAGGCCCTGATGGAGGGTCTTCAGGTCCTTACCTTGGAGGATGTCGTCTCTGAAGCTGACATCTTCGTGACCACCACCGGCAACAAGGACATCATCATGGTTGATCACATGACGAAGATGAAGAACAACGCAATTGTCTGCAACATTGGCCACTTTGACAATGAGATCGATATGCACGGTCTTGAGACCTACCCTGGTGTGAAGCGCATCACCATCAAGCCCCAGACTGACAGATGGGTGTTCCCTGAGACCAAGACTGGCATCATTGTCCTCGCTGAGGGTCGTCTGATGAACCTTGGGTGTGCTACTGGCCACCCCAGCTTTGTTATGTCCTGCTCATTCACTAACCAGGTAAATATGTCATCTTGTCTTGCCCATGTTAGTTGATACATCGGCAGTTGAAATCCTACAGGTCATTGCCAAGTCATTGCTTACCCGTCATACTAAGCCTTGTGCTTGATACAGGTTATTGCACAGCTTGAGCTGTGGAAGGAGAAGAGCTCTGGCAAGTACGAGAAGAAGGTGTACGTGCTCCCCAAGCACCTTGATGAGAAGGTTGCCGCTCTCCACTTGGGCAAGCTTGGTGCCAAGCTCACAAAGCTCACCAAGTCTCAGGCTGACTACATCAGTGTCCCGATTGAGGGTCCCTACAAGCCAGCTCACTACCGGTACTAGGCTACCCAGCACGGCAATGAGCTCACTCAGCCGGCTGGTTGTGTTGTGCCTGTATGAGGTTCACCACACCGGCTTGTCAATTTGCGTGCATTATCGTCTGAGCCGGTGCGTAGGAGGAATTAAGGTCATCACTCGAGCCTGGTTGAGTGTGGAGAGGAGGGAAGAGCTGTTTTGCTTTTGCCGAAGAATAATGCCGTAATTGGTTGTGGGGGGTGAGGCGGTGTGTGTTTTCAGAAACTATTATCATTTGCAGGGGATTTTGCTCTAGTTATGTGTCTTTCATGTTGCATATTGTCTGATCATGAGTTTTGCTTACGCCTGGTTGGTTTAGTCTTGTCCAACAGGCCCGGTGGGGCTTCTCAGTTCACTGCCTTCTATTGTCTCTGAATGCCGTTTAGGAAATGCATTAATTCAAACATGTTTTACGAATTCAGATAGAACGTGATATCAGATGAGCTTTGCTGGTGTTTCCGTTGCAAAACTGCAAAAGTATGCAAGTTCCTTGACAGCTGAACTGAATAAGCGGAAAAACATGTTCATGTGATGTGGAGTATCATTGAATGCTCGATCCGAGCAGAAGCAGGGATTATTAATTAGGCGAAGTAGACTACTCACTCCGTCCCAAATTATGCTGTTTTGGTTTTTAATTTGGCTTTTCTAAATAACATGCTTTTGCTATTCATCTAGGTACATAGCAAAGTGTATGTATTTGACAGTTGACCAGCAAAATGTATGCATTTGGCAATTGGACGCTACTGAATTACAACTGTGATCTGCAAGAGGATTAAATTGGAGCTTGGTAGAAGTATTCAATCAACGGTACAATAGCACTGAATAGCAGATGTAGACGTACACTACAAATTCGAAGAGATGTACCTTACAGCGCAAAGCATATCCTGAGAGATATACATCACGCTTGGGGACCTTACGGTGCAAATC
Organism: Echinochloa phyllopogon; assembly: GCA_033239725.1. NCBI lineage: Eukaryota > Viridiplantae > Streptophyta > Magnoliopsida > Poales > Poaceae > Echinochloa > Echinochloa phyllopogon. The sequence goes on from BTCW01000010.1 coordinate 50,975,056, forward strand.
AGAGGTATCCAAAGACATGGTCGTGCTGCGGTAATTTTCATTTGCATCTGTCAAACTGACGGTACAAATTGCATTTGGGGGTCAATTCAACCATGCTGGATGACTGACATTCCAGGATCCACATCGTACCGACCACAATTAGTTGGAGGGAGAGCCTTTGGTGTTCCTTTAGTCTTCGTTAAAGAGTTGTGGTCCTTTATATGGTACAAAAGTGGGATAACGAGCCGTTTGTGTTCAGAAAGTAAATCGAAGGCATCGAAGGTTGGAGCTTCTAAGAAGCTGAGGAGCCATGTTAACTCTTCACAAGTAGTCTTAATTTTCTGTCGTGCTTTATCATTGAACTTACACTCTCTACAACCAACACAGTCTGCAAAATTGACAAACGGCAATTTAGAATCTAGATACACAAAGAACAGATTTTGAGCAGGTTTTGATAAGTTAGAAAAATGGCAATTTTACAACCAATCAGCTTTCAACACTACAATTCCAAAAAAAATCCAGAAACCAGGTGGACAAGAAACCGAAAACAAAGCACAACAATCTAATCATATAAAAAAACATCTCAAGTCACTTCTATATAAATGCACGTTTTAAAGGGAACACATAAGTTTCCCACATTATATCTAAAAAAATACGCAAATTTAAAATTGCTATTCAAGCCAGACCAGTTTTTCAGGTTGAAAACTAAAAAATGAACCAGGAAGGTTTAGGTTTCAAAGCCCCAAAACAGTTTATAAATCATGCTGAGAAATCCAGATATGTTAGAAAGTAAAAAAAACTATTTTTTTTGGTTAAGAGCAATGGAAAGGCTAGCACGGTCACAAAGAAAGAAATGCATGAAGGGAACTATTAGTTACCTGAAGGCAAGTATAAGCCAAACCAGTGGCAAAGTAGAAATTTGCATTACCAGTGCCCTGAAAATAACTTTGTGTTAGTTATGATATGCTAAACAAAACTTTGCACTACAAGTGCCTGAAATAATTGACAAATTAAGCAAGAGAGACAGAGTGATCAACCCTCCAGATCCACAGATTATGCATGACGGGGCTAAGGAGAGATACTCCAATATATCCGAAAGATAAGAAGAAGGTGAAGTGCATCTCTGCAAGATGTGAAGGTAAAGCATTAAATCTACAGGAATCATTCATAAAAATCTGTAATGAAATATTAGCTACCTGCTAATTCGTTGGCAAATAGACCCAGAAGACCTAGATACAGAGCTGAATCTCCGGCCTTTACAAATCACAAGAAGATACATATCAATGGATTTTAGAACCGGAGTGGAAAAGGATATAAAAAGGTCCAAGGCACTAAATTTGCTACAAATGTCATACAAAATACCAAGAAGTATACTCACCGAAGGATAGGATTTCAACATAGCGACAATTGCTGTGTAAACAAATGCAAGAAAGCATGGGCGGTGCTTCAAACGGATGGCCAACGGCAAGACCATGAAAATAATGTTCATATTGAAGACTATAAGAAAGAAACTTCTGAAGAAATCAAAGACTTCAGCAAAGAAGTACCTGCATTAATTCCCAAGTGCATGAGACGCATGGAAATATGCTTTAGTGCTAATCACACATCATCATGTTATCAACACTCACCATAAAACACCAATATTAGGTGATAGGTCCTTCACAGTAAGAATAAAACCATAGGTCCTGCAGAACCACAGCACAGTAAGTAATATATTGACAAATGAAAACCGACCAATATAGGAAACAAAAAGAAAATATTTACAAGATGAAGCTCATAAACTTAGTTGACATAATATCTTGAAAACTCTTAAAATAGGGACAGAATAACATTACTAGAATGCAACAGTATGCTAATATCTGAAGCAGAGCCACAAAGCAAAGGTCCTGATCACACCATTCTTAGACAAACCAGTTAATGATTTCAGATGAATTCTATGACTACTGGAGAAACACATATCGCCGAAGAAAAATGAAGAACTAAGGATCTTACTTTTCAAACATCTCGTTAAGGCCACCGACTTTCTTCAGAATTATGCTGCTCAATAACAACACATAACAAGACCAGATGAATAGCCAAAATATAAAGTGAAGTACTGTCATCCATGAGAATGGTTGAACTTTCAGGCTAATTCTTTTATCACAGTCTGGCATGTCACTTTTACTGGCACTTGAGCTTTTTAGAAGAAATACTTTTGTTGGAGGAGCATCTGGACCATACCCCAACAAAAGAACGACCTGCAAAGGAGTTAACAAGCCAACAGTACAGTGTAATAGCAGATGTGACAGAAGTAATTGGACTGAAAAAAGAATAAATGGAAATTCTGGGTTGTGGCACGAACCGGTACAATTAGAATTGCAGGATAAATAGAGAGGTGTGTGGCCATAACATATCCAAAGGCAGCAAAAGGAGCCAGACCTACAAAGTTACAAAGATGTTTCAGTACCAAACATGGGATTTTCAGGTTAATCCAACATCAATATCCCAACTTCCATGCAAATGATGCTAATTGATGTTTTTGCAAAACAAAATGCCTTGTCAATGTACCATGCTCAATTTTGGAATAGAAATCAAAACGAAATGAATGGTTAAAATTTGGGTTACAGTTTCCACGTGACAAAAAGGAAATAATGGAAACACAGGATTGGGTTGCTCTTACGTGAACAGGCTCCATAGATCATTATCACAACCATTAAATTCTCGATTGGTGATGTACATGAACCCACACAAGTGACTATTGCCCAAGGGTTCCACAAATATATGAGAGAAGCAATATCTCCTGCTCTTACATTACCTGTAACAAAAGTATAAATAAGAATACTAATTAGCAGCATAGCAGATTAAGGAATCACAAGTTGAAACTATAAGATTATTATAAGCATTAAAAGCATGGGTTTCTATTTTCCCTTTTGAGGCCCATTTCTAGCTTACCAACAGTAATTAGATATCAAGCAATCAAAGGTATATTCCCTCTAATTCAGTGAGACAAATCCATGAATTCTATATTCTCACACAAAAAGGAGTAAGACGATTTCTCTGTCTTCCAGAAAACATCAATATATAAAATGGAAACCACTGTATTTTTTAATAACTAATCTTACATTTTTCACTTTGCAGTTTGTAAATTGCAAGTATCAAAATCATATTGATATTGCAATGAACACTGAGTGGTAAAATAATTATAACAGTGACTCTGCAAGCAGGGGGCAGTATTTGACAAACATATTCCAAAAGGAGCAGAATTAAGAAAAACAAATGACCTTAACTGATATATGACATACCTGAATTATTTACTGCTTTTGTGATGTCAAGTGACCTCAAGCTTCTGTTTCGTGATGTTTGGAGTCTACACCCAGTTGCTCGAATGAGCAAGGCAGCTAGAAAATCTACAGCCACAAAAATCAAACTGTGTCGTGGTTTGATGAGTGATATAAATTACATGATTGCTAAGTAAATTTTAAAAAAAAGAACCCAGGGAAGACAATGGGAGTTTTATTTTTTATTTGTTCTGAAACATGCTAAGACAATATAAGGACATAAGGATCAGTGCCTACAAGAAAGGAATTGTTTATCGACGAAAGTCAAAGATATATGAAAAAAACGTGAATCTTGGAGAAATAGACATTATTTTTTCACCTGCAATAAACGTGAGCTGGCTTGCCACCAGATCTGTAATGCCATGGGAAATTATGATGTTAACTTTCAAGTGCCAATTGATAAGTAGATAAATACTATGAAGGTATAGCAAGTGTAATCAATAAGGCTAGGCAAGAGTTGATTACCTGTTACTAGTTAATGGGCCAAGAACAGACAGCAGCAAAGGGGAACCATGATACATAGAACCTGAAAGACAAATAAATCCACAGGATAATTATCCTTCCAGTTCACACTACAATACAAAAACACTAGAAAGAACCCAGTCGAAAAATAATTGATAAAACCATGTGATGACAATATGACATCAAGTACATCTGGTGCTAAGTAAGCATTATGGGCAACACTGTGCTACTTCATTTTCTCTGTATCAGATGCTATGCTATCCACTACAAATAGTAAGAAACTTAATTCAGTACCCAATGCTCAGTGGTGCTTAACAGTATAACCAATCTCAATCAAATATGTTGGGCGCGCATAACGTACCGGAGTAGGGCGACATGGACGCTTGCTTCAGCCAGTAGCCTTCCGCAACTGCAAACGCAAGAGGAGGTATGGTCCAATTACGGCGATGTCACGCGGCAAGATCAGGAGGAGATTTGGCAGCGAGGAGTCGCTTACGGCGGCGTAGGGAGGTGAGCGGAGTAGAGACCTCGGGGCGGGAGGCGAGGTGGAGGTCCCCGCCGAAGAGGACCAGGACGAGGCGGAAACCAACCGCCGCAGCGACCATCGGCCAGTAGTACCGGATCGCCATCGCCGCCGCCGGCGCCGCAACTCCGATCTGAGCAAGCAGCCGCCCTCGCGTCTCCTCTTGCCAGTGACCCGAGCCGGAGCAGTCTGTGGCAGTGGGCCTGTTTTGCTTACGGTTTGGGCTGACCAAAAGTTTCATGTAATCGGCCCATTTCATTATCACTTTACGCCTGCCCGATCGTGTGTGGACCCACTCCCCCGGAGGCCCAGAACTGACTTGGCCCACAGTTAACTTTCAGGTTTTCACCTAACGCCTTGTTTAGATCCCAAATTAAAGGTGTTAAAAGTTGACAAAACGTCATAAATGTGTCGATGTAGCATTTTGTGTTATATTTGTGAATAATTGTTCAAACATTGATTAATTAGGCTCAAAATATTCGTCTCGTAAAGTACAACAAAACTGTGTAATTAGTTTTTTATTTTATCTATACTAGCAAATGTGCCCGTGCATTGCTACGGATGAAGGAAAGTTCATTGGTGATGCCACCGATTATGCATCCGATGTGAAGCATAACAAAGGAGAGATCCTTGGTAGACACTACGCCTGGGAACGACAGCGGGTCGACGGGGATGCGAGTGCTGTGAGATGACGAAGGGGTGTGTGCGACGGTTTGAGACAATGAGAGTAGGTGAGGTATTGTGGGTTGATTAATACCAATGTGTTGCTATGGGTCGAGGGAACATCGTAAAAGAAGGCGAGTGTGAGCCATGGATGGCGCCAATTCCTCATTGATGAGGAGCACGGCAAAAAGAGATTACATGTAGACGTTACGTCCAGAAGGACCTCGAGTCAACATGACAGGGATGCGAGTGACGTGTGAAGATGCAGATGTGCGTGCGGCGGTGCCGGACGACGAGAGGAGATGGGGTACTCGGGTGAAGTGAGCGAAGATGCTCGAGAGTCATGCCCAACCCCCTCCCCCGATTTTTGCATTCAATGAGGAGCAATAAGAAATCCTCGATATATGTTGCGTCTGGAAACGACGACGGAGATGCGAGCAACGTGAGAAGATGAAGGAGTGCGTGCGGCGGTACGGGACGATAAGAGGAGATGAGGCACTGCGGGTAGATTAATGCCTATGCATTGGTACGGGTACATGGGACTTCATGAGCGAAAATGTATAAGAGGCATAAACACCGCCGACTCTTCATCTTGTTCGGAGCATGACAAAAAAGATATCATCGGTAGATGTTGTGTCTAGGAACGACAACGGGGAGACGAGCAACATATGCGGGACGGCTAGAGGAGACAAGTAATGCGTGTTGGTAGAAGATACATCATATGTTTTTTTAATACAATATATTAAATAATGGTGGGTTGATTTCTATAAATATTAGAGGGTTTTCCTTAAATCGTGATGTATCACTGAATCAATCCTTGCTTTAGTATTAAATAGCAGAGTGCCCGTGGGTTGCTACGGTAAAATTTAAATAGCAATGTTCTACTTAAATAATCATTACATTGCTATTTTTATTTTGACAAGAGAGCTCGTGAAGATAAAAACGGTCACAATCATATTCATTCGATATTCAAAGAGAACTTCTTTTCACAAATGATCTAGCCCAGTAAGAACCGTTGCTCTATGAGTGTGATAGGTACATACGCTCGTAGCCATGGGCCCATGGCTCATTTCTGCTCAGCATGTGTACACCAGCACGGGTCACAGCGAGGTGGCCCAACTACAGCAGAGCGTGCAGGCCATGCAGTAGGCCGGTTCAGCGTGCTAGTACTTTTTGCTGGGCTACGGACCCGTGCAACCCAGGCAGCTGCGGCACATACGCTGTTGTGTGCGTTCGATTAACGTGCGCACGTGGCCCGCCTACGGCCCATACGCAGGACGTGTAGATTAAGAAGTTGGGAGGTCTCTTATCTTAATAACGGATGAATCTGTCTCATCAGCTACCAATAGGAAACGTACGAATATTTTTTTTTGAACGGTTCAAACGACGTACGAAGAATCAAAGGGCAGAACGCACGAAGATTGCTTCCTTGCTTTATAATTAGGTAAAGATTTAGTATTCCATGTATGTATCGGTATTTTGATGCGATGAAAATCTTCTTTTTACATAGTGAAATTTAGGGACTCTTTTTTGGAACTAAACAAGGCCCAACGTCCATAGCTACGGAAATTCTGAAAGTTACTTGTCCAAATTCTTAACATTTGTACCAACAAAATTATTTGACCATTCTATTTTCGAGCGTCGTCTGCACCACTACTACTTAGCCACAAAGATGGCCACCAACCAACCGTTGTGTACTATCGCCAATTCGCCATCAAATAATCTCGAAACCTCACCACCACCACAAGTCCATATATAAGCCATACCCACCGGAGGTAGCAAGCAAAGCAAAATCATCGAGACCACACCAACACCATGAGGCTGCTCTCCTCCATGCTGTTCCTCTTGCTCGTCGTGCCTACGTGCAAGTCTTCCACAATGGAAGACGCGTGCAGGTCCTTTGCCGCCGGCCACCCGTCCATCGGCTACGACTACTGCATCAAAACCTTCCAGGCCGACAAGGCGAGCGCCGCGGCGGCCGACGCGCGCGGCCTCGCCGCCATCGCGGCCAGGATAGGCGAGGCGAAGGCCAACGCCACGGCCGCGCGCATCGCGGCCATGAGCGCCATGGAGAGGGACGCGAGGCGGCGGGACCGGCTCGCCGTGTGCGCGGAGGTGTACTCGGACGCCGTGGACCAGCTCGGGCAGGCGGCGGAGGACCTCGCCCGCGGCGAGGGCGGCGGTGCCGACGACGCGGTCACGCAGCTCAGCGCGGCGCTGGACGCGCCCGGGACGTGCGAGGACGCGTTCGGGGAGGCCGACGACACCTCGCCGCTGGCCGCGGAGGACGCCGAGTTCAAGAAGCTCGCGACCATCGCTCTCGCCGTCGCGGCGTCGCTGACGCCGCCGCCGCCATCGGCGGCGAGGACAAGGATCAGCGATTAAAGCGCATGTACTATCCGTGGTCAACAAAAACATAAAAGGCATGGGCATAATGAAAGATGTTTTTGAGTTCGTGTTTTGGTTTCCCTTGTTCATTTCGCGAACTGAACACGGTTTCCCTTGTTCAGTGGAGTTTGGTTGTGTAGTGCCGTGCATGCCTCGCATGCAAGCGATATGGTGTGGTGTAGTGGGCGAGTGGCATCTGGAATCTGTGTCGCGCCTTTTCTGGACTTTGAACGTGGCTTGTTAGCTGTACGGGACGCTTGAGCCTTGAGTGGAAGCATCGCGTGCTGCCGGCTGCAGTGCACTTTTGCCTTTGGGCACCCTCTTTTACTTGTTATGTGTATGTGGGCGGTGTAGATATGTCATGCCGAATCCATGACCCGGATGGGCAAAACAGTTGGTAGTAGCAGCCAACAGCAGGCTGATCAGATGCGGAAACTGTTTGGATCGGGTAGTCAGTAAAAAAAATGACACTGTGCATCAGAAGAATAAATTTTGTTATAACGATCAGAAGAGTATATTGATTCATCGTGTGTCGTACTGTCTATACTATGCTTGGTACTAGGGTTTAGGAGTATGAGTTAAACTAGCATGCTATGGCAAACAATTTTGTCGTTGCTCTGCTTCCGAGAGCTGAGGACCCGAGGCCCACAAAGCAACTGGTCTGGTGGAACTGTTAAGCCCACAAAAGAATACCCTGGCCATCACACAAAATTTGGAAGCTGATGGCCAGAGGCCCACACAGCAATCGGGCTGGCCATCTTTTCCGAGCCCACGGACGGATCCGAGCAGAAGCCCACGAGCTGAACGGTGTGGACACAGGGCCTTCTTTTCCGCCGCCGCCGTTCCTTCTCGGCTCTCGCATCCGGGATCAGATTCAGAATGCCGCCTCGCTTCGTCGAGAGGGCGGGCGAGCCAGCCGGCGAAGTCACAGCTTGTGGACGCGCACGCGCGAACGGCGGCGACCAAGCCTGCGGGCGTCCGACGCAGAAAAAACTCGCAGCCACGCAACTACTCGTATCGCTAGCCCAGCCGCCCTCTCTCACGCACTCTCCGAATCTCATTCCCCTGCCCCGATCACCACACGACAATAGCCGCAGCATCCTGTTGCTGTTCCACGCTATCTTCTCGGCATCGCCACGCCACTCTGTAGCCGCAGTCCGCGTCGCGCAACAGCAGCCGCACAGCACACGTACAGTCCTGCAATCGTTTCGGTCAACTCCGGCGTACTACTACTCAGAAGTACAGTAATGATACTGGCCAAACCGCGGCTGGGTCGGGTCCGGTCCCGTTCCCGTCGCCGCCGTAGGCCCGTAGCGAAAAGAGAAAAAAAATGATTGCGATCCGGGAGCGGAGCGGGCGAATGGGCGATCGCAGGCGGCAAGGGTCCAAAAAGAGCGGTGTCCGGGTGTTCCACGGGAAGGAAACCAGGAAGGTTTCCAACCCGCTTCCCTACCCCCGTGCGGCGCCCCCACGCTGACCACTGCCTCTTCCTCTCGTCCTCGCCTCTCGCGCCATCTCGTCTCCTCGTCATCCTCACTCGTCGCGTCATCCGCTAGCCCAGCGGCCCACTCGCACCGGGATCGCGCGCGGGGGACAGCATGGCCGGCGACGAAGGCAGCGGGGGCTCGGGCGGGGGAGTAGGCAACAGGGAAGACGAGGTCCAGATACATATCGCAGGTCAGTCCTCCGCTTCGCCTCCCTCTGCCTCTGCTCGAACGTGCGGGTTGTTTTGGTTAGCGTTGTCAAGTGACGACTGGCGAGAGGAGCGCAGGGATTAGATTCGCGCCCGTGTGTGCGCGCTCCTCAGATTGACATCTTCTTCGTTTTCTTGGTTTCCGGAGGTACGTCGTTGGTCCGGGCTCAAGCGCGCCAGGTGTTCGATGAATTGCCTGCTTGGGTTTGGATCGATGGATTTTAGTTGGCAGTTTGTGCTGGGGTCTGGATCGTCTTTCCTTTTCAGTACGCGCGCCCATGATTGCCTTGCCATTGCTGCATGTTACGGCGATGTGCGCACGTCCGCTTTCAGTTATTAGTCACAATACAGTGAGGTAGTGAAACGTTTAGTGCGTGTGTTTAATTGGGTGTCTGTAGGAGTTGGTTCAGTCGATTAGTTAGAACACTCAATATTTGCAACAGTGAGGTAGTGTTTCAAACCATACTTTATGTTCTGTAATCAGCCATGTTTTATTCTTTTCTTCTTTGGGAATAGTGTGTGTTTTTCTAGAATAGCCCCGATGGATTTCAGCAACACTGTAACCTGTAAGAAATAAGTCATATAGATACCGTGGACAGATTCCTTATAGTAGATTTGGAGCACTATGTGACTAAAAGTCCCATTCGTCAGGTTAACTGGAGTTTCACTTGGTTGGGTTGATCAGGAATGCTTAGTTTGAAAGGAAAAATAGACTACTAGTTAGTTCCATTTTGTGATGTCCTGTTAGCACGAGTGCTTGGCATTTGCAGTTTGGCATAACCTGTTGACAGTGCCTTCCATCTGTTATTTGCAGGATCGTCCAAACCTGAAACTTCTTCTACCAACGAAACCGCTCCTCAAAACTCTCCTACCAAGCACTGGCATTGGTGGTTGATGGTAGTTCTAAACATTTTCTTCCTCATTGCTGGTCAGACAGCATCAACACTCCTTGGGAGGTTCTACTACAATCAAGGTGGAAATAGCAAGTGGATGTCCACATTTGTCCAAACTGCTGGCTTTCCTGTGTTATTCATCGCCCTATATCTGTTCCGTTCAAAATCTGCAGAGGCAACCACCTCTAGCCCTGAGACTTCGGCCACCAAAATTACTCTGATATACATTGCCTTGGGGCTCATCATTGCTGTAGACGACTTGATGTATTCCTATGGCCTATTGTACCTTCCTGTGTCAACATATTCGCTCATATGTGCTAGTCAGCTGGCCTTCAATGCTGTCTTCTCATATTTCCTCAATGCCCAAAAGTTCAGTGCATTGATCTTCAACTCTGTAGTCCTCCTTACCTTTTCCGCTGCACTTCTTGGAGTTGATGAAGATTCTCAGGGCACTAATGGTTTATCGCATGGGAAGTACATATTGGGTTTCGTGTTGACACTAGGAGCATCTGCTACATATTCACTGATTCTCTCTTTAATGCAAGTTACATTTGAGAAGGTTATCAAGAGGGAGACTTTCTCAGTCGTGTTGAACATGCAAATATATACTGCACTAGTGGCAACAATAGCTTCTCTTATTGGGTTATTTGCAAGTGGTGAATGGAAGACTTTAGAGGGAGAGATGCATGCCTTTGGCACAGGGAGGCTGTCCTATGTGATGACACTTCTGTGGACTGCTATATCCTGGCAGATAGCTTCTGTTGGAGTGGTCGGTTTGATCTTCGTGGTGTCATCACTCTTTTCGAATGTGATAAGCACACTAGCTCTACCCATCATTCCAGTTTTTGCTGTGATTTTCTTCCACGACAAGATGGACGGAGTGAAGATTATTGCTATGTTGATGGCCATCTGGGGATTTATTTCATACGGCTACCAGTTATATGTTAATGACAAGAAAGCTAGGAAGACTTCAGTTAGTGTGGAGCAGCATTCCTAAGTGCCTGTTACATTGTTCTCTGTGCTCCTGGCCTCCTGCCAATGTAAGTTGTTGGTATTGAGCGAGGTACTAGTTGCGCAGTTGTTAGGTATATACCTCTATTAGTTTATTCTCCTATGTACGGTTATATCATCCTGAAAAATAAGAAGATGGTGATATTCTCAAAGACGTGCACTCTTAATTTCTCATTGTCTTGTAAATACTTGCTTGACTTGAATGTTCTTGTCGCAATTATTGAATCACTGCAATATTGGTTTGGCATGATTTAGTATTCTAGGTGGTGGGTGCTGTTTATACTACTACCCTTTTGTGAGGGGACTCTGGACAATGTTGATCTGATGTTTGTTGTAGTTTGGGTGGGAAGTTGCTAATGCATGCCATCAGTTAAGAATTTTAGTATCACTTTGACCTGCATTTATATTTAAGCTCTTGCCTCATGTAACATGTAGAATGAAACCCTTGTGCTGCTTTATCTGAAAACCCATAAATCGGTGTTACTTTGACTTCTAACCATGAAAGAACCCATTGAACAAACTCCTATTCGACATTTGTTTCCTACAGCCCTTTAAAACACAGGCTGAAATATAAGGTATGATTTCTCAGAACACCCACAAAAAATCACCTTCACAAATTTCGAGTTTCATGGTTTTATAATGAACGGGAATACGTGTTATATATATTATGTGTTGAAGCCTTAGACTGGCAGAGTATGGACAACATCTGTGACTTTTAGATCTGCATGCTAATGAAGCAGGATACTGAAGAAGTGTACATTACAGTGTCAAGCTCTGTACATGAACAAGATAAGGAAAATGTGTAGGCCTTGAAATGGCAGTATAAGCTATTAGTTTACTTATATTTTGCTAATTGGTGATACACGATTCATCTTGATAAAGATGTTTCAGTGTGGGACATTCTGTGCTTTGAATCTTTGACACAAGTTACTGCTGAATCTGACTCAGAGAATCGTCCGTGGTTTCAGTTACTGCTACATTTATGTGAAGCCCAATGGAGCTATATCGTTTTCACCTGAATCTATCTGCATCCAAATTGGATTTTACAGTTTTAAATATCTCTAGGGAGATAAAATTCGAGCTATTATATTCTTATGGCTTATTGGACATGTCTTAGTCATGATGATTCTGCAGCCTGCATGAGTAGGCTGATCATTCCTTAACAATGGTGCTTGATTAGAAGTATCATCTTCATGAATCATGTGTACTATCCTTCAGTCGATATCTCGTTTTTCAGATGTGTCTGCATTTTTATGAAGTGACATTAATATGGAAACATACAAAATACAGCAGACTTGGGTATTTCTGAATCCAATGCAACAAGAGTTTTCAGTCTATCTCAGGAAGTTATTACACCTTAAATAATTTCTAAACTACTGTACTTATTATTATTATTAGAATGTAAATGTACATGACACTGCAGACTGAGCAACCATTTTGATATACCGGAGGAATTCGAGGTGAAGAAGATGAAAGACGGGTCGCTTGTTCTCCGAGAATGACATGTTCACCACAGCAATTGGGCTCAAAATCAGTGAGGCAGCGCCTCTTCTTGGCTGGCTGAACTGTGATTCAACGTCAACAACGAAGGGAATATTTAATTTTTCACCGTTGCTACGAATGACCACTCTTTAAATGACAGTTTTATATTTACCCTAACATTTTTGTCATTGAAGAGAGAAGTTTTCTTACTTCTTTGGCATGACACCTCTGCACGCCAGCCTTGATGGGCCACGTGAAATGTCCCTTTTACCCCTGCTAGCCCACTCTGCAACCTTCCTTTCCCTATGACAGGTGGGGTCCACTGTCGGTGGCTTCGTTGCCTCCTGGCTCGTCTCCCTCACGCGCCGCTCTACCGGTGCTCGTCTCCGTCCCCATCGTCGACGTCGGCCTCGGGTGGCACTGGCGACGCGGGGGACGGCGAGTAGTGGCGGCTCGCTGCCGCCGACCTCTCCTGTAGGGTCGCGCAGCCCAGGACCTTTTCAGGGCCCAGGGCGAGATTTTTTTTTCGGGCCCTATGTTTTAATGCAATACTAATATGCTTTATTTTTATGTCAGTTGGAGAGCCCAATGTTCATATTACAAGAAGTCAAACTAAAAATTGGTGCTTAATCTATAGCATGTAAGCCTTGATGCTCATGCGCGTCATTAGCTGAAAATGACTATGAAGCTATAAAAAGTTGAATCAACTAACAGAGTTCTAACATTTGGTCGGTGTTGCAATCTTAATATCATGATCCCCTATCTCTTAAACCTCTCTCAATAGGGCATACTTAATGCAATTTTTTAAAACAAAAAAGAAATCAACAGCACAGGAAGGGTGGGGTGTCTATTTTAAGTGGTGACATTGCTTTGTAATATATGGCATATACTGATACTATGAAACAAAGGAGAAAAAAATGTGCAATCGTAATGTGTGGCCTCGGGGCTGAATGGAGCCTTACCTTGCCTTCTCGCGGCGAGATAATAGACAAAGACAAGCACAAATCAGCTTATTAGGAGGATGTCTACACGAGGAGCCGTAGCAGGCAGCCGAGCAGTCGAGCACAAAGCCACAAACAACATGGTGCTGCAATCTAGTTCCATATAAAACGGAGACGAGACACAGAGTTGAATCGTAGGCAGCGCGGTAATCTCGCACAAGCATAAACGTTTGACTTGAACGCTTATACTATACTACTATATGTTTCAATGTAGTATACATTGTATTCTATACATCTGTGTATGGCCCCCCTAGATTTGGGGGGCCGGGGCAGCTGCCCCTCTCGCCCCCCTCCAGGACCGGGCCTGTCGTAGCCACGCACACCGCTCCAACATCACGTTCATCGTCGTGGGGATGGGGATGGCGACGCCGGAGCCGGAGGGGCGTCGTGGTCCAGGCGAAGATCAGGGAAGAACGCCCGCCGTCGGCGCCGAGAAGGGGCCCGTCGTCGCCGGACCCGAACGCCGCCGGATGTCCATCGCTGACGTCCTGCAGGCCAGCCTGGAGGCCGAGCTCATGGCAGCCAGGGAGAGCAGCCTCCTTGCCGGCGGATCCACGCCATCTCCGCCGCGTGCGCCGCCATGCGGATCCTCGCGCGCCTCGAGTCCCGCGTGCTCCTGTTGCCCGCCGCCGCTGCCGCCCTCTCCGTCGACCGCCGCCGTCGCCTTTGATGGTGGCGAACCCATTCCTCGCCGCCTCGCCGGGATGCACTTGCGCTCCCGCCTCGCCTCGCTGTTCTGGGACGGGATGCGCTTGCGCACCCGCCTCGCTGTTCTGGGACGGGATGCGCTTGCGTACCCGCCTCGCCGTGCTCCAACCCAACGTGGTTGGGGGTAGAGGAGGCGTAGCTCGTCACCATCGCGGTCAAAGATGTCACCCTGCGGCCCAGGAGGCCGAGGCGAAGGAGGAATCGACGCCGCTCGACGGGGGCGGGGATAGAGAGAGATGGGGCGGGGTCGCCGGTGGGAGCGGCTTAGGAGTAAAGATAAGGTGGGGGCAAAAGGGACATTTCACGTGTCCCGTTTATGCCGGTGTGCAGAGGTGTCCCGCCACGTATGCGATTTTGACGGAGATGTAAGAAATCTTCTCTCTCCAATGGTAAAAGTGTTAGGACAAATATAAACTGACATTTGAAGAGTGGCCATTCGTAACGATAGCCAAAAAAATCGCACAATGAAGGGGTAGTAGCGAGGGTTCACAGTTCCGTCAATGTATGCTTCATTTGTACACCTCAGATATTGCAGAATTAGGGTGTGTTTGGATCCTAGGGACTAAAGTTTAGTCCTCAAATAAGTGACAATTAGAAGAATTAAACATAAACTAATTTTAAAATTAATTGCATAAGTGAAAGGACCTTGATGTCACCTAGAGGGGGGGTGAATAGGTGAATCTGCAAATTACAATTTCTTTTTCACACAATTAGTACAACAGAAACCGGTCAGACCGGTTTCCAAAACCGGTCAGACCGCTTAAGGCGGTCAGACCGCTTTGGAGAAGCGGTCAGACCGGTTTTCAACAGAGAAAACCGACTATGTGAATTAACCCCCTCTACGAGTTCTAGCACAAACCAAACTTGATGATGGGCTCTTGTAGATGATATCAAGCAGGTCCACTAAGTCCCTGCACACAATTAGAGCACACCCAAGTAGATCGAAGCGGAAGCGAATGTATATGCTAGAAATGAACTTGTGAAGGTAAACAAGAGACAAAAATATGTTTTCCCGAAGTTCGGACTTCACCGCTGCCACTAAGGCTGTCACAAAGACACGATGAGTCCTAGTATCCGTTGAGGGCCTACGAAAGGTGGGCTTATCCACTCCAAGCCACTTTCCTCGGTGTCACTAGCTTTTGGTCCTTTTCCACGAAGGAGGCAAGACCAGCCCTTACAAACAATCCGTGGCTTACCACAACCAAGGTAGCTCACCGGCGACGCCTAGCCGTCTAGGAGGATCACCTCCAAGAGTAACAAATGCTTCACTTGATGCTTGGCTTCACCGGAAGTGCTCAACACTAAGGATATGCTCACTATAGCTGATATGAACTATCAATTGCTATCTATTGCTCACAACCCATACATCTCTCAACCCAAATCCAAAGATATGATCAAAATCAATCAACTCTCACAAAGAGAGGCTTGGGGAGAGCTTGCTGGTGCTTTAGAATAGCTTGGGACGAGCCACAAAGGCACTACAACCAGCACCCCTCAAAGGAGAGGGGTATGGGGTATAAATACCCCACACAACCAAAACTAGCCGTTATAGCCGTTGGAAACCGGTCAGACCGGATTCCCAAACCGGTCAGACCGGTTTACGAACTATACTAGCCGTTATACCTGTCAGAGCCCCAAACCGGTCAGACCGGTTTCCCAAACCGGTCAGACCGGTTTCCCAAACCGGTCAGACCGGTTTGAGTCGAGTCAGCACACTTCAGTCCCAAACCGGTCAGACCGGTTTCCCAAACCGGTCAGACCGGTTTGGGTGGACTTCAGCACACAAAGATCCCAAAGAACACCACTCTCAAGGCTATCTCACATGGGTTAAACTATGAGCACGTTTTGGTGTATGCCAAGACAACTAATGTTGCATCCCTCTTGATAGTACGGCATTCCTAAACTCAAGATTAAAATAATAAATAGAGTCTACCACTTGAGCTTGTAGATCTTCCTTGATGCCATACTTGATCATTCTTCTACTTGAGGGCTTCAACATTTCATGTCTTGTTGGGCAAACCCGTCTTGAGCTTTATGACTTAGAATTTTCATTGCATGAAAAATTCATAAGTCATTCCATCATATGATTGATAAAGATTAGATGCTTCGCATTGCTTCACTCGATATGACTTGATCGACGTATAGAACCCAAACTAGGATGCTAGACCTTTCCACTAGCAAGATACCTCGGCTACAAGACCAACTTGCCCTTCTCCTTGCAAGGAACGTCACTCCCATCTAGCTTGATCCTTTCCGTCCTCTCTTGTCAATTTAAGCTTCGCTTTGCATTGCATCATCAATGAATAACACATTGAAATCCATGTCTTTGATTTGCTTGAATATCTTCTTTGGTAGATAATCTTGTCCATAAGCATCAATGTACTTGAGACCATATACTAATCAATAGAATCATGTCTCACTTTGAATGTAACCATTGCTATGGAACAAGCCCAAAGAATTCCTAATTTCTTCAAATGTTTTCATCCCAAAACTATTGACAAGTATCTTATCTATGAGACCAACCAATTTACTTAAGTCCATGTCTCATTTGTCACTATCACACACTTGTCATTTGTATTGCTTGCATGGGATGAATACCACTTGTTTGCTTTATTGTTATTTCCTGCTCATACACTTAGACAAACAAGTTAAAAGACTAATCATGTTGTCATCCAAAATCACCAAAACATATAAGTGCCTAGATGCACTTTCAATCTCCCCCTTTTTGGTGATTGATGACAACATGATTAAAGCTTACAAAAAGATATGAAATTTAAGCTCTAGATGACTAAGATATATGATGAGCTCCCCCTCAATATGTGCATTGAATAGAATTTCAAAAATTCGGCCTCAAATGCCAAATTCACATATAATCACCAAAATTGAGAGCTCCCCCTATATATTAGCATCCATCATGTGCAACAAGTGTGTGTGACAATATAAAACAATGTGTGATGCATATGACATGTATAGCACTCAATAAAACAAGAGAATTACATGCTTGCTGTCACGGGCCAAACCGGTCAGACCGGTTTGGGAAACCGGTCAGACCGGTTTCACCCCGCTGCCATGGGCCAAACCGGTCAGACCGGTTTGGGAAACCGGTCAGACCGGTTTCACCCAGACAGAAGCATATGTGAAACAACATTGCATCAAACAATACAAGAATATCACACTAGCAAATGGTCACTTAGAATATATAAATAAGTTCATCACACAAAGAGCACACATTACAATTTCTCAAGTCCACAAATAGATAAATATCGAATTTATAACAATCCAAATTACTACAAGATCAACTAGAAAAGCTTTAATCCATTCTTCTCCCCCTTTGTCATCAATCATCCATAAAGGGCCTGGAGAAGCTTGTAGTCACGCTCCCATCATGCATCCAATCCTCACCGCTAGAAGGTCGGGCTGTGATCATCTGACGAAGAAGATGTGGTCCAATGAAAACCTTCACTTAAGTGAATGTGTATGTGTGATAAAAATGGAGTGATTCGGATGTGCTAGCCATGGAACTAAGGTAAAGATGTGCTAGACATACCATGACTAGGAGCAGAAGTAGGTCCAAATAGAGAAGCTGCTGCCTGTGATGCAAAATCTCCGGGAGATGGAGATGGTGCACTCGAAAACTGTACTCCCGCCATAGAAGAACCGGTGCCACCATATGCATATGACGAGGAAGGAAGTGTAGCTGCTGCATAAGATGGTCCTGGCGGTGCAAATCCAAATGAGGAACCAAATAAGTCACCCTCTGAGGTAGGCATGTAAGGCATGGTCCCTGGAGCACCAACTGACTGTGAAGGTGGTGGCGGAGGCTGCGAGCTCGATCCAACATGTCCATATCCAAAAATATCACCGTACTCCTCAAAGTATCCCGCACTCATATGATCTGTCATCATGTCTCGTAGTGGGGGAATCTCAGGCAACTCAAGTGGAGGTGAAATAGGAGATGGAGGATCATTTGGACTCAAAGCGGCACGCAATTTCTTGAACTCATCACGAGTCTTCTTATTTTCAATCCTCTGCTGCCTAATGTCAACTTGAACATCTCTTTGGCCTTTGCAAATGCCTGTGAACATAGATATGAATTTCTTAATAGGAGATGTCCTTCCTTCTGGCTGTGAGCTGCTGCCAGGCCCAAACCGGTCAGACCGGTTTGCAGAACCGGTCAGACCGGTTCTGGCCTGCAGCGGAGTCTGCTGCTGTGGCTGCTGCTTTGGTGCTCCTCCGGCTGTCATATCTGCATCTGCTTGTGGAGGAGAGGGCATTCTGAACTTATGTGGCACAGGAGGATGTATTGGCTTGTGTTGGGTGTCTTTTTGAATCTTCAAACTTGTAATCCTCTCAATAATAAACATGATGAACGGGCTATAGGCACAAATTTTCTGAGGACTCTCAGAAATAGACTTGATCTCATGCCAAATGAAGTCAGCAACACTGAATGGAGGTGTCTCTTCTCCAATCCTCAGATAGTACATCAAATTCCTCATGAAAAGCGAAATATCCGAAGTGTTGCCATCTCTAGGTGTGAGTGTCTTTCTTAGCAATCTATAAAGTGTCCCATAATATGTGTAAAGACCACTCACCTTTCCCCAACTGCCATTTTGATCTCTTGGATACATGAATTTGATTTCAGACGGTTCCATAACTCCTCGGTCATGTATCCGGACAGTGTCATCACTCTCATGTCCAACTCTAAGAATAGTGGCAAAATCAGTATAAGTGACATGATAGCGCTGACCTTCTGTCATCCAATGCATGGCTCTTTCTTGTGTGCCATCCTCTTGCTCATAGTAACCGAAAAACACAGTAGCATAGAACTGAGCAATGACTTCCTTGTTCCAACTATGCTTGAAGCCCATGAGATGCTTTATCCTCTTTTCTGAACATACTCTGATGATCTCATTAAAGACTGGGTTGTCATGCTTTCTCATATAATCCCAATCCACGTACTGTGCATCTGATGTGATTTTGGTCTTCTTCATGATAGCTGTGGCATAGAAATCCTGCTGAAAAAGAGTCCAAAACCGGTAGTCGGTCGCTGTCCTATCCACACCAAGTGGACTAGTCCTCCTCAACCTCCTAACCACATCAGTCATCCCACTGGCAAGATAATCAGTAACTCTCCTGCTAGCTGGGCCAGTGGGTCGGCAAATCTCAAGCACAAGAGGGGCATTTTCATCAATATCATCATCAGCCACCTCATCCTCATAATCATCTGCTGCCATCTCCTCATCAACATCAGCGTCCGCCGGCTGACCATGGCGGTACTCAACCCTGAAACTCTCATCCTCAACTTCATCATCAGTGGAATTTCCCACAACATCCACCTCCTCTATCTCCTGATCTGCTGCTGCTGCCCTCTTTGGCCTCCTAGGCCTCAAATCTCTTCCCGAGCTACTTCCTCCGGGTGCATCAAACTTGCTCTTCTTAATTCTCTCGGCATGTGATCCTTTAGGCATCTTCACTGTCCTTCCTGGGTCCACAAAGTGACACACAAAGTATCAATACCCAGGAGATAATTGATCAAAAGATTTGAATGGATAGAGCACATTCAACAAGATTTGATCCAACTCAGCACAAAACCGGTCAGACCGGTTATCCAAACCGGTCAGACCGCTTTTGGTCTGAGCTGGGCCAACTCGAGTTGATGATCAAAAAGGACAGATAAAAGTGATATAATTGCCCAGAAACAGATTAGATAAAGTATGGAATTGATAGAGAGCACCAAACAAGTTTTGGGTCAGCCCTGGGCCAAACTGGTCCGACCGGATTTGGGAACCGGTCAGACCGCTTTTGCCTGGGCTGAACCAAAACAAGTTTGGGATCAATCTGGACAGCTTATGATCAGGAATTTGAACAAATATTGCAATTCAAGCTATCCCTGGTCCATATGTGAGCCAACACGGTGCAGAACAGGGACTTGGGCCCTCACTGCCCAAACCGGTCAGACCGGTTTGCCAAACCGGTCAGACCGCTTTGCGCAGTGAGGGTGCAAATCCTTGTTGCGCAAAATGTAGCCAACCAATTCAATCCATCTCTTAGGGATAGGTTCCTAGACATGCCAGAATATGTTCTACCAAAGGGTTTTGAGAGATATGCTTTGAGCTCATAGATCGGGCGATGGAAAGATTTGAATACCTTTGAGAGCCAAGAACTCGAGAGAGATGAAGATTTGAGTGCACAACTTGATGGGGAATCCAATCAATAGCCTTGGGGCACTCCAATCCCAAAGAGAAATCAACTTTTCCTTGGATGAAACTCCAAATCGCCAAGGGGGCGCCTTCTCACGGTGAAGAACAGGAGAGAGAGAGGATATGAGATGAATGGGTATGGTAGGAGAGAGGGAATCACGGGTAGGCAGTAAAAACGAGTGGCCCACCTCCCTGGGCCAAACCGGTCAGACCGGTTTGGGAAACCGGTCAGACCGGTTTCTCCCAGGGAGTTGGGTTCTGCCAGAAACATCGGATCTTCCGGGAATTTGTCGGATCTTCTGATGATTTTCGGATCTTCCGGGAATTAGTCGGATCTTCTGATGAACTTCGGATCTTCTGAGCCAGAGCCACCTCGAGACAGAGCTACTCGGAACTTCCTGTCGGATCATCCGTCGCAAAGTCGGATCTTGCTTTAAAACTGTTCCAAGACAAGCTCCTTTGAACTTAGAAACCATTATGGTGAAATTTGGCCTTCAAAAATCCAAAAATTTCCACAGAAAGCTTCACTCAGCTGCTTGGGCCCAAACCGGTCAGACCGGTTTGGGGAACCGGTCAGACCGGTTTGGGGAACCGGTCAGACCGGTTTGCCCCAGGCAGCTAAGCCTAGTCCAAAATGGTGGAAATGAGATCCAAAACTTGTTTACTTGATCTGAGAGTGTTTGTGATAAGAATGTTCTTCAACTTCTCAAGATTATCCATAGAAATGATAAGATTTCCAATAAATCAAATTTCTTTCATTTCTTCCGAAAGAAATGGGTGACAAAAGATAGATAAAGGATTTTATGGACTTGAGAGAAATCTCACTATTTGTGACTAGCCATCAATCAAGCAAGTTTAACAATAGTCACAAATAGATCGACAAAGGTCAAAAGACCAAAGACACAAAGATTTTCAAAAATCACACAACTTAGCATGCTAGTTGGATTTTTTCAAAAACTATCCTATGTCACACAAGCACATGCACGTATATTAAGCACACAACGACATTAACATACTTAGCTTGCACCATTCACCAAGAAGATGTTAACTAAATATATAATGGACGCAATGAGCTTAATACATTTGCATGTACATGCACACACTAGCATGACAAGGGCCTAGATGCACAAGGTAAAAACTAGTTCATAGAAAACATACCTTGGCCTCTAGTAGAATGTGTTGTGCAATATTATCAATTTAGTCATATGAATTCTCTCATGATATAAACCAATTGATCAATCATAGAGAGAAAATGTTAATATGCACAGCACATGATTTCATAATCAATGACTTTGAAATAAAGCATGAAAGACATAGGTCATTAATCATGAAGTTTCACAATATAGATCAAATTCCTTATTTTAGTGCTTTTGAGAATAGCAAGGATTCATATGCACTAATATTGAAAGATTAAACCATTTATGGAATTCAATGCTATACTATGTTGAGTTGACAAAACACAAATTGAGATCAAGATTCATGAAGAGAATGACTATCGTGTTACCGTCATGAATCACAAGATGATTTGACAACTCCATTTGAGAGAAGTATTCTCTCACCATTGAGACTACAAGTTCACTAAAAGAAAATGTTAGTCTCAAGGACACAAATATTGAATTAATCTCCCCCTAAATATGTGCATCATATATAGACAATATGAGACATGCACTTTGTCTGGTGAATGACATGGAAGGGATTAATTCACTAAATGGTCCAATTTCACAAAAATTACTCAAAATGAAATATGCCAAGTAATCATACAAAATGAAGTATTAAGATGAATAGCATATGCCAAGAATGAGAAATTCATGAAATGAAATACTTGAATCTTCATTTCTCACTCAAATGGCCAAGTCCCAACACCTTGAGCCAAACCGGTCAGACCGGTTTGGGAAACCGGTTAGACCGGTTTCACTCAGGCAGAGGCGGCCAAACCGGTCAGACCGGTTTGGCAAACCGGTCAGACCGGTTTTGCCTCGGATCTTCCAATTGATCATCCGGCCTGTTGGAGTGCAGCACAGAGCTGCCCGGATCATCTGGTCGGATCTTCCGGCCTCAGTGTCGGATCTTGTGTGGCATGCCCTGAAAATGATAGAAATTTGCTCCACAGAAGAGCTATCAAACATACCACATTTCATATGCTTAAAATATTAATAAAACACTTCATTTAACAAGTATGTGCACAAGTTGCAACTGCCTGGGCTAAACCGGTCAGACCGGTTTGGCAAACCGGTCAGACCGGTTTTGCCAGGCTTGTACCAATTGGCGTGGATTTTCCATGTTGATTCAAATTTCGCCGGAACTTGATCCACTGCAACTAAACACAATATTGCTCCACAAAAGAGCCATTAAAAGCATCACATGGCATATATGAATGGAATTCAAGAATTTTAGAGAATTTAGCCTAAGTCACTATCAAATGTCACAAGTTCAAAAACTTAGAAACATTTGATCCTACAAAAGGCACTAGTGACTTAAACATGATCAAATTAAGCACAAAGTTACCGATATGACATTGGGTATAGAGTACGAAGCGGAAGCAATTTTTCTTGGCTTGTTAGTTGATCATTGAAGATTGTCATTCAAGCCAAGCCACCAATGCATCTCATTGTTCCTACAATCTCATCAAGCATATTTTGGTCCCCAACTCATGTTGGGTCCATTGTTGTTAGTCCGAATATGCTTGGGTTCCCAAATTCCTATTGTGCCACACCTTGGAGAACCAATCACCTTGGTGACACAATGGGCATTTGAAGAATCCCCAAGCTTTACATGCATAGAATGGACAATGTCGGGTTTAGTGATTATACCATTAGGACAATCCTTACTAAGATGTCCTTTTTCCCGACATGTGTAGCATGTCTTGTGCTTGATGTTGTTTGTCTTCTTCTCTTGTTGCTCGGTAGCCAATTCTTCCTTGAATTTTGCTTGGGCTTTGAGAAATCCTTTGTTGAGCTTTATTTGGGGCTTCTCTTGATATAGTTGCTCCTTGTTTGGACAAGAAGCAACTTGATGCCCTTTCTCAAAGCAACCAAAGCATCTTCTCTTCTCCATATTTCTTTGTCTTTTGGAGAGAGTCGGCTTGTCTTCTTTCTTAGTGAAACACTTGGCATGAGCCAACTTTTCACCATTGCCTTGATCTTGGCTTGTGTTAGACTTGACTTGAGTTGTACAAGAGCTTTGCACGGTTGATCCCTTCTCAAGCTTTTTCACCGTGAATTCACGGTTATCTTGAGAAGGTTGTGCATGGCTCTTCTCTTTGAGAATTGTCAAGTTGTTTGAGAGTCTTTTCACCTCTTGCTTGAGTTCTTCATTTTCTTGAGCAATGAGGTCTTCACAAGACTCTACACACACTTTATTAAACCAAGATAGTTTTCCTTGCGAGCAACAAGACTCTAGCACATGATAGGTTATATTGAATTTGAGAGCATGTGCAAATATGGGTTTGAGATTCAATAGATTTCAAAGAATTAATCATAATCTCATGAGCAATATCTAATGAAGCATATGATCCTACAAGTTCTTCATGAGAACACAAAAGTTCATCATGCTTCACTTGTAGCATCTCATGCTTGCTAGCAATTAATTCCAATTTATGCTTGAGCAATTTGTTTTCTTTTTCAATAGAAGCCATATGAATAGTATCACAAGCATAATTATCAACAATTGCATCATACTTACAAACCAAAGCGGCGTTGGAGAATTTGACTTCCTCAAGCTCTTTGATAAGAGCTCGAATAGTCTCATCCTTTGAATTTTCCGCCTTCTCTTCTTCTTTGGACTTGTTAAGCATGAGTACATCATCTTTGGAAGATAATATAGCTTGTGAGCTTGAAATTTTGCTTGCGCGGCGTCGGCCTCCCTTCTTTGAGCTGATTGCGCCTCTCCTGCCCAAACCGGTCAGACCGGTTTGGGAAACCGGTCGGACCGGTTTCTGCAGGGAGGTGGCAATTGAGCCATCCTTCTCTTGTGGCTCCACGGATGTTGTCACATGAGGCTTGGTGTTTGAATTTGCTGATGAAGAGCACTCCTCATGTGACTTGGCTCTTGTTTGGTCTTGCGTGTCGCTTTTGATGTTGGAGTAAAGCTTCTCAATTCTAGCCCAAATGAGATGAGCATCGAATAGAGTCGCTTCATCTTCTAGGATTGATTCTCTAACTTCATCACTCACAACATCAAATAAGAAGTTAGCGACATGAGAGTTGAGTTGAAAGCAATTCATTTCATCTTCGGTTGGGTTGGATATGGTCCAATCAACGTTCGGACGATTAATGCCTTTAACTACAACCCTCTCAAGAATAGGACTCATAGCCCTAAGATCATTAAGCACATTACAAGACCAAATTGAATAATTTGAGCCGTCACTAGCTAGTGGCTCATATGTTACCTCACAAGTGGTCGACATCTTTCCTCACGGCGGTTAAGCTTGGATGTGAGGCCAAGCTCTGATACCAATTGAAAGGACCTTGATGTCACCTAGAGGGGGGGTGAATAGGTGAATCTGCAAATTACAATTTCTTTTTCACACAATCAGTACAACAGAAACCGGTCAGACCGGTTTCCAAAACCGGTCAGACCGCTTAAGGCGGTCAGACCGCTTTGGAGAAGCGGTCAGACCGGTTTTCAACAGAGAAAACCGACTATGTGAATTAACCCCCTCTACGAGTTCTAGCACAAACCAAACTTGATGATGGGCTCTTGTAGATGATATCAAGCAGGTCCACTAAGTCCCTGCACACAATTAGAGCACACCCAAGTAGATCGAAGCGGAAGCGAATGTATATGCTAGAAATGAACTTGTGAAGGTAAACAAGAGACAAAGATATGTTTTCCCGAAGTTCGGACTTCACCGCTGCCACTAAGGCTGTCACAAAGACACGATGAGTCCTAGTCTCCGTTGAGGGCCTACGAAAGGCGGGCTTATCCACTCCAAGCCACTTTCCTCGGTGTCACTAGCTTTTGGTCCTTTTCCACGAAGGAGGCAAGACCAGCCCTTACAAACAATCTGTGGCTTACCACAACCAAGGTAGCTCACCGGCGACGCCTAGCCGTCTAGGAGGATCACCTCCAAGAGTAACAAATGCTTCACTTGATGCTTGGCTTCACCGGAAGTGCTCAACACTAAGGATATGCTCACTATAGCTGATATGAACTATCAATTGCTATCTATTGCTCACAACCCATACATCTCTCAACCCAAATCCAAAGATATGATCAAAATCAATCAACTCTCACAAAGAGAGGCTTGGGGAGAGCTTGCTGGTGCTTTAGAATAGCTTGGGACGAGCCACAAAGGCACTACAACCAGCACCCCTCAAAGGAGAGGGGTATGGGGTATAAATACCCCACACAACCAAAACTAGCCGTTATAGCCGTTGGAAACCGGTTAGACCGGATTCCCAAACCGGTCAGACCGGTTTACGAACTATACTAGCCGTTATACCTGTCAGAGCCCCAAACCGGTCAGACCGGTTTCCCAAACCGGTCAGACCGGTTTGAGTCGAGTCAGCACACTTCAGTCCCAAACCGGTCAGACCGGTTTCCCAAACCGGTCAGACCGGTTTGGGTGGACTTCAGCACACAAAGATCCCAAAGAACACCACTCTCAAGGCTATCTCACATGGGTTAAACTATGAGCACTTTTTGGTGTATGCCAAGACAACTAATGTTGCATCCCTCTTGATAGTACGGCATTCCTAAACTCAAGATTAAAATAATAAATAGAGTCTACCACTTGAGCTTGTAGATCTTCCTTGATGCCATACTTGATCATTCTTCTACTTGAGGGCTTCAACATTTCATGTCTTGTTGGGCAAACCCGTCTTGAGCTTTATGACTTAGAATTTTCATTGCATGAAAAATTCATAAGTCATTCCATCATATGATTGATAAAGATTAGATGCTTCGCATTGCTTCACTCGATATGACTTGATCGACGTATAGAACCCAAACTAGGATGCTAGACCTTTCCACTAGCAAGATACCTCGGCTACAAGACCAACTTGCCCTTCTCCTTGCAAGGAACGTCACTCCCATCTAGCTTGATCCTTTCCGTCCTCTCTTGTCAATTTAAGCTTCGCTTTGCATTGCATCATCAATGAATAACACATTGAAATCCATGTCTTTGATTTGCTTGAATATCTTCTTTGGTAGATAATCTTGTCCATAAGCATCAATGTACTTGAGACCATATACTAATCAATAGAATCATGTCTCACTTTGAATGTAACCATTGCTATGGAACAAGCCCAAAGAATTCCTAATTTCTTCAAATGTTTTCATCCCAAAACTATTGACAAGTATCTTATCTATGAGACCAACCAATTTACTTAAGTCCATGTCTCATTTGTCACTATCACACACTTGTCATTTGTATTGCTTGCATGGGATGAATACCACTTGTTTGCTTTATTGTTATTTCCTGCTCATACACTTAGACAAACAAGTTAAAAGACTAATCATGTTGTCATCCAAAATCACCAAAACATATAAGTGCCTAGATGCACTTTCAATAAGTCATATCTACTTCGCGAGACGAACCT
Organism: Echinochloa phyllopogon; assembly: GCA_033239725.1. Classification (NCBI taxonomy): domain Eukaryota; kingdom Viridiplantae; phylum Streptophyta; class Magnoliopsida; order Poales; family Poaceae; genus Echinochloa; species Echinochloa phyllopogon. Next base: position 51,001,918 of record BTCW01000010.1, read on the forward strand.
AACAATCCTAATTAATCTATAATTAGTACATAATTATCAAATTATTACTGTAGCATTATATTGTCTAATCATGAACTAATTAGGCTTAATAGATTCTAAATTAGTCCGCGCTTATGTAATGAATTTTTTAATTAATCTATATTTAATACATTTAATTAGCATTTTTGCATTTGATGTGACGGGACTCAAACTTTAGTCTATAGAACCAAACGGGGCCTTATCCTCCTACGATCCTATCACCTCAGATGCACTCGTGATCAGGACAATTCTGTTGCCACTGAGGCGTTGTTCATGTTGGTAAATATATGGCGAGATGGCTGACGTCACCTCCACTAACATCAGTTTCTTTTGATGACAACTTAGCTCATCACTTCACCATAGTACAAAGACTTTGCACAAGGCGCTCATCAGACAGTCATAAAACTTGTGTTGTCAGATAAAGCTATTAGTGTGACACAGTATGCAGTACAGCGGATACATACGAGGTTCAGGCTTCAGCCGATCCGTCCTAGGCCTAGATCCAAACTTTGAACATCTAAAGTTTAGATTCCGTCCTAAATGCGACACTGTAGCATTTCAGTTGTATTTATGAAAAATTGTCTATACATTGATTAATTAGGTTCAAAATGTTCGTCCCGTACAACAAAACTGTGCAGTTAGTTTTTTATTTTATTTACATTTAATTTAGTACTTTATGTATGTGCTGACATTTTGATGTGATGATAATCTTTTTTTTATATAATAAAATTTGGAGGTGAAATTTAGGAACTACGTTGCCCCGGAGAAAGCTCCTTCCGGTTCAGCATTGTCGCTGACGGTAGAAGTTGACTAGTTTTTTCTCCTGTCGTCCTGTACTCCTGCCCAGGGCTTATTTAGTTTCCTAAATTTAGCCCCAAATTGCACTATATAAAAAGAAATTCTCGTCATATGGATCGACTTTATGCTCTGTCCGGCTGGTTTTTCAGCAGTCAATCAGCAGTATTTTTCTCTCTGCACAGATCAGCATCAGCCATCGATCACTAGCCAATCAGCGGTATTTTTTTTAGCATAAACTAGTATTCCCTCCATTCTGAAAAAAACTAACGTTTAGGACAGCGACACGGTCTCCAAAACACAACTTTGACCTCTTGTTATTATAAAAATATTTATCAAAGAGTGATATATGTATACTTTTATGAAAATATTTTTCAAGACAAATCTATTCATGTAGTTTTCACATTTGCAAACTCAACAACTTAAAAGTTATTGATGATTTATATTCCCAATATTTGACCCAAACCTTGTCCTAAACGTCAGTTTTTTCAGAATAGAGTGAGCCCTGGCCACCAGCCAGCCCGACGGGTCGTCGGCTATGCCACAGTGCCACTGTCAGTGTAAGTGTCAAGCTCACTCATCCGTACCTCGCCCCTACGAACTGACCATCGAGCTAATTGCACTCGCGTTGATTAGTTCCTAAATTCCACCTCAAATTTTACTATGCAAAAAAAAAATTCATCACATCAAAATATCAAATATAGATGAAATCAAAAACTAATTACACAGTTTTATTGTACTTTACGAGACGGATATTTTGAACCTAATTAATTAATATTTAAATAATTATTCACACGTATAGACGAAATGCTAAGTGTCGTATTTATGATAAAGTTATAATTTTAACATGTCAAAGTGAAAACTAAACGAGTCCGGCAACGCTGTGCAAATCAGCCCTTTGACTGACTAAGACCATTCCTCGTGTGCAGACTACGTACGTTTGGGCCGTGGTACGTGCCGCGCGTCAGTTAGAAGCTAAAAGTGCACATGATTAGCCATAGCACGGAGCCACAGTACCACGGATGGTCCTAACGGGCGGCGCCTTCGGTTCGCTGCCATCCGCTTCACCACCGCTGGCGTAGACACACCAACTCTGCTCGACTGCTTCTGCTGATCTGCTCCGTATTCAAAGCCAAGTACGAAAAGTTGGACCGGAGATCGAACCGATCAGGCTACTGATTCACTGGTTCATCGGTCCAATGATTCACCGGTCGAACCAGTTGTTCATTATTTATTAATATAATATTTATTTCACATGATTTATATAAATAATATGCAAGTTTAATTACCAATAATATCACATATAACATAATAGATGATATAACATAATTATATCATAATAGTCTATTGTTTAAAGTTGGAAACCAATATCCAAACATCAAATTTATCAATGGTTCACGAAAAAGCCGGTTCACTGGTTTATTGATTCGACACAAAACCGGCCGGTTCGACCGGTTCGCACCGGTTCAATTGTATGACCGATCTTTTAATTGAACCGGACCGATCAAGCCATCGATTTACGGTTTTTCCGGTCCAACCAGTGAACCGGTTCGGTTTTTTTACTAGGATTCAAAGCCGGGACACAGGCCCTCCCAGAAACATTCCTCTCAAACCAGACGTGGATCCGAAAACGAGAGGCGGATGCACGGCGGCCTTCAATCTCAAACAACCTCCCCACGGGCAGCAGCAGCAGCAGCACTGTCATCACCGGTCAGACTGTTCATGGAGCCCGAGACCTGAACCGCAGTTTGTTGCGACGAGAAGTCTGCTAGCTGCTGCTGCCGCCGCTGCTAATTTATCCTTGGCCGCAAAGGAAGAACAGCACAAAAAGAGCAGCGGCGACCGGACGGATCTCTCATGCATCTGCCGCCGACCCGACAGGAGCCACCACCACCACCGCGCCACCGCCACCTGCCCCGATCCCACCACCACCACTGGCACTGGAGAAAGCGAGAGCTAGAAAGAAAGTGCAAAGGCGCAACTGGAGGAGGTGGTGGTGGAGGCGATCGTTGTGTGCGCGCTACGGCTCTGCTGCCGCTGCAGGCCGCGCGCAGCGACGGCACGGGCCGGTCAACCACACCGCACTAGCGCTCGCGCGCGACGGATCCGGATAGCCGAGAGCGCTGCCCGGGCCGCCGGCCGGGCGCCCGAGTCCTCCCCGTCATCATCGCGCGTCGCGCCTCAGCTCCACCCCTCCCCACCCACCACTAGCGCGCGGGGGTGTTGTGTCCCGCCTCGTCGCCGGCCGTTCACGTCCGCCGTCGCGTCACGGCTAGCTGGGGGGGGCGTCGCGTCCCCGCGAAAACTACCGGCCATTAAGCGTGATCTCGAAGGGAGACGAACGAAGGAAAGCTCCCCCGACCCCGAGTGGTAGACTGGCAAGTGGCAACCTCCCGGCCGGCCCGACGCGACGCAGGGCGCGCAGCATGGTTGCGTGCTCTGTCCATGGTGGAGTATCTGTTTGGACCGGATAGAATCGCCGATCCTCATGGTCGCTCACTCTCGGCAAATAATCAGCCTGAGGAGTCAGTGAAGTTGGGATTTGGATGCTTCAGTTTCACTCCGGGCAATATGATATCCAGGCCAAACGACCTCGGCTTATTGTCTCAACACACGTAAAGAAAAAACGGCCTCGGCTTCGATGTAACGGCACGTAAACGAGCTTGAAAAGGTGCGTGGGCACACCTGTGTGCTGATCGGGTGGACTTTGCTGGGGGATAAATTATCCAGGTTGACTTTTGCATTTTCTACTACCAGACCAGGCAGGTTGACTTTGCAGCAATGAGCGCCGGCGCACAAATCCCCGACGTGCCGCATGATTAGGAGGCGTCAGGACACCACGAGCAGAGTACGTAGAATTCCTAGATCTCAGCGCCCCCATGGGAAGACGCAAAACAAGTTGAGGCCTCGTTTAGATCCCAAATTCTACCCCCAAAGTTCACTATGCAAAAAGAAGATTTCCATCACATCAAAATGTCATAGCATGCATGAAGTACTAAATGTAGATGAAATCAAAAACTAATTATACAGTTTTGTTGTACTCTACGAGACGAACATTTTAAGCCTAATTAATTAATTTTTGGACAATTTTTCACACATACAAACGAAATGCTACAGTGTCGCAATGATTACGAAGCGACACTATACTCCCAATTGCCCCCAAATTTGGTATGCCTGAGCTCTCGACGAATCAAAGCCCATGCAAGGCTGCAGCCACGTTTCCAAAGCTTTTAGGGCATGTACAACAGTTTAGACAGTTGATGTCTATTTAACACATACAGACAGTTAAATAGTCAGCTCTATAATAGTTTAGACAGCTGCTGTCTATTTAGCTGTCTGTGTGATAATAAATATTGTCTATTTAGTTGTCCAAAGTAGTAGATGAGATAGTAGACAGTAACACTCTCTTTCCTCATTAAATGATAGCCACATCAGCTCATTTGATCTATGTGGCAACAAAAAGACAGCTGTTGTCTGTGGGTTGTACATGCCCGTCTATCTTTCGCTTTCTGTATAGGATAACAATAACGTACTCCCTCCATATTGGTAAAGAATGATGTTTAGGACAACGACACGGTCTCCAAAACGTAACTTTGACTTCTTATTCTTACAAAAATATTTATTAAAAATAATATAGGTATGCTTTTATATAAAATATTTTTAAGACAAATCTATTCATATGGTTTTCACATTTCTAAACTCAATGGCTTAAAAATTATTCATGATTTATATTCTCAATGTTTGACTAAAATCTTGTCCAAAACATCATTTTTTACCGATACAGAGGGAGTATCTGGCATTTCAAACACGGCAAGATAGAAAAATACAAAGCAAGCTCAAAAGTCCAACCCTTTCCCTCTTATAAACTGCGTTTAACAGGTCAGCTGCTTACACAGGGTCGAGCCACATCTCCCAACAAGAAGCCAAAACCGACAATAGTATCTTATATTGAGTGCACTCGTAGTAGTTGCAATCTGTGAGCTGTGATTAAACTGATAACCACATTGTTTATCACTGGTGCGTTGATCCGGTGATGGCACCTTGGCACCAGGAGCAACTTAACAAAGGAATCCATCCATTCCATCCAAGGAGCGTGCAGACACGGCACGAGGCGCCACTAATGTGTACGTTCACACATCATCATCAGCCAGTCACGCTAATACAACACACGAATACAACACCGTCATCATGACATGTTTCACATCGTGGACAGCCCGGAAGTCACTAAGAGAGGCCCTAATGCGAGGAGAATCTTGTCAAAACCCCCCAGATTGCTGTCTGACATTAGGTGCAAGCAGTGTTTCAATGAAATTATACTAGTATACGTACGTCCTCTTGAAGAAGACGCAGCACTTGTGACCACGGTCTATCTCTTTCTTGTTTCTTCTCCTCGTGTCACCGTACAAAAATTCTGAAAGAACAGGTAACCAACACTAGTTTGAAGCACTGAACATGGACTGCATTTGGACAGCCAAATCGGATTTCAAGCTAGTTTTACCAATCTGCATGAGAAAGAGATGTGCCCAGATTAACGTGGATCCATTGCGATCTGGGTTTAGCCAGCTGACTCCAATACGCACAACACAAAAGGGGTTGGGATCATTGAATAGGTTGGTTTGGTGTACCAGCAAAAGAGTAATGAAGGGACTGGGCAGCCATCCACCATCAATATGCTGCCTGCCTCCATGTGAATCCTCTGACCAAATGGAATTGAATTGAAATTATAGAATTGATGTATCATGCAACTCTAATCTCATGCTCATAGACCATAGGCCATGGCATAGAATAGGTTCAGATTCAGAGCTCATTCACAAAACGATCAAGAACCTTCTTTTATCAATCTCTGTTCGAATACCACCTCCCTCTCGCTATCTTTAGCATTTAATTCTGCACAGAGGTAGGACCTGTACCATAGACATCATTAAGTCTAATATATTTCTTAAATCCAAACATGGTTGAAAGCATGGGTTAGAGGAGCCAATTTTGCACAAGGAAAATCAAGATTAGACATCTAGCTGTACAAACATGAACATGTACTTGACACAATCAGCTCGTTACATTGCCACGTAATGTTGGGCCGACAAGCAGTAGTAACCTACGCAGGAGTATATGTCAACGGAGTGGTTTGGACTTTGGGGTGTGCCAATCTTACAGACTCTTCTTCACAGATGGACAAAATGAAAATCCAAAAAAAGAAGAAAGAGAAAAGCTAAAAACTGGACTAGTAATCCGGATTAGGTGGTGGTAATCATCATGGGATAAAAATGGGAATGGAAAGATCACCGGAAGCGGCCGCCGTCGGCGAGCTTCCTGGAGCGGCATCGCGTGACGGAGGCGCCGGACGAGAGGTTGTGGAGCGGCGACGGCCGCAGCTCGCAGGAGAAGGCGCCGGGGTCCGGCGGCTGGACGGGGCGGTGGCGCACGAGCGGGCTGAGGCAGACGGCGAAGCCCGACGGCATGCTGTTGGTCTGGCGGCGCCGGCACGGCGTCTTCCGCATCGGGGACGGGGACGGCCGCCACGGCGGATCCGCGGCGGGCGAGCTGCTCTCGTCGCCGCTGCCGCGGCTGTCCCGCTCCGGCGAGAGCCCCCGGTTGCTGACCACGCGGCAGGAGCGCCTGGGCGGGGCCGACTGCGGCGAGGTGGAGGCGGCCGCGTCCGGCGCCTGCTTCTTGCGGCGGCGCGGTATGATCCCCGCGAACCAAGAGTGTTTCTTGCGCTCCTTGGCGCCCCCCTGGTGCGCGTCCTCCTCCGATCTGCGGTGGTGGCCGAAGAGCGTGGCGAGCACGGAGAACTTGCCGCCGCGCCGCTTCTCGTACTCGTACCCGATGTCGCCCTCCTCGAGCCCCGCGCCGCCGCCGCCGCCGCCGTAGGCGGGCCCCACCTGCGGCGTCCGGAAGAAGAGAAGGCTCGGGTGGTTCCTGAGCGCGCCGCCCCCTCCCGCCGCGTCGGACTTCCTGCGGGACACGTACGGCGACACCGACCTCGGGAACGCCAGGGCCTCGGGCGCCGGAGGTGGGGCCTGCACCGGCGCGGGTGGCGAGGACGCGCCGTTGCGCTCGGCCGCGAGCGCGAGGAGGCGGTCGCGGAGGCACGTGGCGCAGACGCCGCCGCCGGCCTGGAACGGGTGCTTCTTGCACCTCATGCCCATGATCCCGTCGTCGCGCGTCGTCTCATCTCATCTGCGCCCGCACACCGCCGGGGCCCCGCGCTCCCTCGGCGCGGCCATGATGATGCGAGTGCGTGGGTGGGTGGGTGCGGTGGATGGATGGACGACGAGGCGGACGCGGCCCGGCTGCGACGAAGCGAAGCGAAATTTCCGACGGCAGCGGGGCGGGCGCACCTGCCTTGCTTACTTTGGTTGGGTCCCCTTTTGGGGCCGGGAAGGGATCACTTAAATTTGGGTGGTTTTGTTTAAGCGGCGGGGAGGGAGGATTGGGTGGCTGCAGCCTGCAGGCGTGCGGGCGCGGGCGCGAGCGCGTGCGTTTGGGCGGATACGATGGGAGGATCTTTTCGTTTCGGCCGGTGCGGTGGTTCCGGGTTTAAATAAGGTTCGGAGCCGCGCCGCGGGGGAGCGGGGGGGCGATGGATGGAATCATGGAAGGAGCAGGTGGGCACGCACGTACGGGGCGGAGGTGGTGTTGGACGATGAGATGAGATGCCGGCAGCCGGCGTGGGGTGAGGGGGGCGACGGCGACCGAGCGAAGCGATGCTGGGCTTGGCGGCGGCTTGAGTTGACGGGCGGCGGTTTGCTTGTGGCATTGGACCTCTCTCTGGTGTTGTCGGGTGGGTGGTGGTAGATTCGGCGTTGCCTGATGGGTTTGGATTGCATTGGATTGGGTCAAATTCCCTTCGCCTCGGACTCGGATGGTTGGTTTTACTCAGCGGTGTGGCGGCTTGGCGGTGCGCGCCGGGGAGACTGGGACGGAGGGACGTACTGTGGCCATCACACTCTCGTGGTAACGTGGTGGATCGGATTGTACTAGAGTGTAGTAGGCGTGTGTAGCTACCTGGGGCCAGATCTCATAGGAAAAGGTGTGTTTTGGAATCTGGCATGCGTTACCCTTTTCGTGCGTGCATGCACGTAAGCAAGTAGGTGCGAAACCTAAGATGGCCGGTTTGCTAGTAAGTGCTATACCTAATGGGAAACCGCGCCATGCCTCAAACAGTCTACAGGACAAAAGCAGCGACGAAATGAGCTAGCTAGAAATGGAACCAGTGCCTTGCTGGTTCCCACGCTCTCATGCAGAGCTAGTCAGAAATATTGTTAATAAGGATCAGTCGTGCAAAGGGCCACGTGCCACTTACACCAGCTGGGAACGGGAGCATCAGGGCCTCAAGCAAGTGCTTGTTTATTAGGGCCAGATACGGCCCCACGGCTATATATTTTGGATCTTTCGCCGACGAGACAAGCAGACGACCACGTGTGGATTTTGATACCATGTTGCTGTGGATGCTTCCATGCCTTTTCCTCTCACTGAGATACGTACGTATTCAGAAGTCGTACTAGCTAGGATCCAGCTGACGAAGATGTACATGCCACACGGTTCGTACCGCACGGACCTCGCGTCACACGTCTCCAGAAGCTGTTCGATCCGTTCCATCCACAGATCGAGCCAGTCCTCGTGCGCAGTTGCACACGAGTACGAACGCCTTGGCATTTCTCCATATGGATTTGTTGGTTCGAGAGTACACAGCGGACTCTTCAGTCTCAAGCTGGCTCATCAGCCCGGTGCGAGCGATCGCGACCTCGGTGAAATGAACCGGATTCTCGAAACGGACAATCCGACTCCCTGTACCATTGTGATAGTCCCAGAATCAACAGCTATCACGTACAGAACTCATTTCAGTCAAATATCACATCCATGCAATGATTAACATGACAGCATTCATTATTTACATATCGGAGTACGAGATTAATACATGCCACTTGGGCTACATCGACGAGATGAAACATCTACGCAGCGGTAGTTAGGCCTTCAAGTCTTCATCTTCGGTCCTTCCCACAGGCATCCTTGAGCGAAGCACATAACCCTCCAAAACAGCATCCATCAAAGTTGTAGTTGTACACCTGAAAGCTCCAGAACTGTCTCCAAGGAAATGGGACAGGTCCACGTCACCAACCATATATGCAACAAGCTTTAAAGTGGCCTAATCTAGTAATAAAATATTCAAGGGATAAAAGCTGGGGGGTTTCCTATGCGAGCAGCAGCAATATCCCAAGTTCATCTCATCTCCAAACACATTTCCTCTCCAGCATGAATCCACTCCCCAAATCCAACCATCGATCTCGCGACCACATCGGACTCGTCCTGCCGCAACAGGTTCCCGTAATAATCATCCGCCAACACCTTTCTCTCACTAGTCGACTCGGTGAGCTCCCTCCCCACCTTGTCTCAACAACATCAGCTGGTCCAACCTCTCGTAACCCAAATCAAGGATGAGGTAAGAAAGCAGAATCTCATGCTAGTCTCAAGCGATATCAGAATGGGTCGTCCGTGACCGTGGACACGACTATACGTATAGTTTACACTCTGCAGAGGTTGCACTCCAGGAACCACCCGGGCTGCAGTTGGGGATCAGCCAACTTGAGACACAGCCCACAGCAAAGACCCTAAAGAGTAACGGTACCATCCTGCTTCCCTGGGCTCGGGAAACATCTTCACGCTAACATCTGCCCCAGGGATGTGAAACCTTCCCACCGGGGCCAGTCGGGGGCTGTGGTAAATCAGGGAGAGTACGCCGCAACGAGTCCCCCTTACACAAATCAAACTCGAATCTCCTAACAGTCCTGGTACCGCACTCAGTAGGCTTGCTGGAACCCTCCCCATTCTGGGTAGATGGTGAGCACTGTAAGTCCCAATTCTGACAGCCGGTCTCGACTCGGTCCTTAATTGTCGGCAAAGCGAGTATCAGCATTATAAGCAATCCGCCGCAATGGTCCGCAATCGGCACCCATTACAGGTATAGCCGCCCAAACTCCTCAAAAGTAACCAAGTAACCATGTACCCGCAACAGGTACTCCGTAGCTACCCGAGTGTAGTTCCCAAGCACCCCAATCGAAAGATCGGGTTGTTATCACTCGCCTCCACCGCCTAGCTTCTGTATCTCCTCCCAAACCACCCAACTCACGCCAAGAAGATCAATCACAACCATCCCAACACATGCAAGCATAGCATTCTCATATAGTGGATAATAGGTAGCAAGGAAACATGATGGATAAATGGCAGTGCAGGCATACCATCATCATGCGAGTAAAGTAAAGCGCTAGCATACTAGTTGCATGTCTAATAGGTATTTCAGAGAATGGTTGGGCGTGAACCTGGAGCAAAGTCCACTTCTCTCTCCACGTAGTCGAAGATGAGGTCGACGAAGTCGTCCGAGTCTTCCGAGGATCCTAATAATCGGATTATAAATAACAACGATAACTAAGCAAATAAACTCCAAAAGAAGAAGCAAGAAGAACCAAATAACACCAAACTATAGTCTAACGCGTAGGTCATGATTTTAGAAAAAATATAGAAACTGGTTTCATATTTTTCTGAGCTAAGATTAATTTATTAGGATTTTTCAAAGGTTGAAACAATTTCTAAAACTATTAATTTAATTCCGAAAATGAAAAACATCAAACAGTCACCGGCTGACGTTAGCAGTGGGCCCTGCTGACATCAGCGTTGACTTGGTCAACAGATCAAAGGTCAGCGGTCAACGAAGTCAACGGGGCAGTGGTCCCACCGGTCAGCCTCTACCAGCCTATGACAGGTGGGCCCCTTTGGTCAGCAGGTTAACTCGGAAAAAGAAAAAGGAAGGTTAGACGGGCCGGCTTAGGTTAGTTAGATGGGCCGGCTCTGGGCCAAAAGCGGCGGGCCGGCCCATGGGAGCTGGCTTGCGGCCTGGTTAGGGTTAGTGGCGCGGTGGACGCGGTCCACCATAGACCGAGAGGCAGGTCTACATGCGCCGGGTTCACGGGATCGGGTGTGGCTGCTGGGATTTTCTGCGGCTTAGGTTGTGGCGCGATGGTGTTGTCCGCCCTGTGGCCGGCTGCACGCGAACTGGGGCGGTGCGGCGCGACGACGACCAACGATGGCTCAACGACGGCGAGGTTAGCAACAGAAAGGCTCGACGGCGGCGCGCGGGGTCTCAGCATTCCAAGCCCGCGGCGGCGGTGGAGATGTTCGAAGTTAGCGCGCGTACGCGGCGTGGCGCGCACGGCTCAATGCGGCGTCGGTGCGACGGGGAACTCCGGCAACACGGTTCCGCGACGGCGCTGGGTCTCGGCTGGGTTAGCGCGCGTGTGCGCGAGCACCAACTCATGCTGGGCCGCGCCACGGCTCGGCGACGAATGGGTGCGCGTGCGCGTGCTCGTGGTTGCCCACGACCGCGGCACGGCCTCGGCTCGCGCGCGGTGGCCGGTGTTCCGGTCCGCGGCGGCGTTGGCTGCGAGCAAAAGGCGACGGCGGGTTGCGCAAGGTTCAGCGGCGATGGGTCACTGCACAAGAGATGGCCGCGGCTCGAAGACCGGGTCCCAGAAGGCTGGCGCGGTGGTGGCGCTGCAGACACGGCTCGATGGCCGGACATGAGAGGTTCCATCGGCACATGGCCGGACAACAAGGGGTTGGAGAAGAACGGGCAGCACGGCTCACCTAGGGTCAGCTGGGCGTTCCATCGAACAGGTTGGGGGCGATGGTTGGCGAAGGCAGCAGCTCGCGGTTCTCCTTGGGCTTTTCATCGAACAGCTTGGGGGCGAGGCCGGTGGAGGCAGCAGCTCGGTGTTGTCGTCATCCGCGACAGCTTGGCGTTGTCGTTGTGGTGGCCGTGCGACGCGGCATCATCCCGTCCTTTCCTTCCCGTGGTCCGACTTGGAGACGACGACGTTGCCGTGGTACTGCTTCTTCGGCTCGGCCTCCTGGTTTTTCCTCTTGCGCGAACAGCAGAAGAGAGAAGAGATGCAGCGGCGTGCAGGAAGACTAGCAGCGCTGCTGCTCTCCTTTGGTTTGCTCGGTGGAAAGGATGGGACTGGAGAGATGCCTGCTGCTGCTGTTCTTGCTTGCTCGGTGGAGAAAAATTGGAGCAACAGCAGAGGGGGATCGAGTGGAGAGAGGAAGCTGCTGGTTGTTTGGCTCATAGGGGATCTGCGGCTTGTGCTGCTTGCTGGTGCTTTGCTCGGTGGATGAACAGAGGGAGAAATCAGGGAGGAGAGATCGAGTGGAGAGAGCAAGCAGCTTTGCTTGTTCTTGCGGGAGAAGAAATAAGAGAGCTGCTTGTTCTTGCGGGAGAAGAAATAAGAGAGCAGAGAGAAAGGCTGCAGCGTTCATTGCTTCGGGTGGAAGAAAAGAGCAGAGGAAGGAGAGCTGGTGGCGGCGGCTTGGGAGAGGGGAAAGAGAGAGAGGGGGTTAGATATTTGTGGTAGGTGGTTAGGGTTAGGGGTAGATTAGATGGGCTCATAAATGGGCCACAAGTTTTGGGCTAGATTATTAATAGCTAACAAAATAAATTGTAAACTTGATACAAATGAATTAGACTGATTTCCTAGGAACGAATTAATTATTTGATAATTAATCCGAGAAGCCAGAAAATAAAGCCATAATTCAGGTGAAGCCTATGGAAATTTAATACAAATGAATTAGACCAATTTTCGAAATCAAATCAATTAGCATGGAATTGATTCGAAGAGTCAGAAATTAAGCCATAATTCATTATATCAATTCCCAGAGCACATTGAGATTGAGATGGCTGGAAAGTTAGCGGTCAAGTTAGTTGGTTAATTAGCAGGCTGAGAACTTGGCTTGGGTCCAGTTAGCGAGCTGAGTTAGAGGGCCGATCGAAGTTAGGTAGGGCAGTTAGCGGTTAGAGCCCAAGAATTAGTTGTTAGCTTTAGATTTAATTTGAATTTAGAATTCAAATTAAACCACACTCAAAGAACCAAGAAACCAACTAAGAGCCAAATCACACTAGCTTTAGATTGTCCTTAGCACACAAAGCATTTTAATTAGGTTAATTACTAGGAATTTAGAGAGTGCACAAGAATACAACCTTACGATTATGAGCAAAGCACATCAAACATGAAAACTTTTTGAAATCCACATTTTTAACATTCCGGAAAAATCCGGGAGGTTACACTTGGTTTCGTCGTCGAGCTGATAGTCTCCGTGAAGATGGAAGACGCGAGACCAACCGCCACGGTTTGTTCTTCTAGAAAACCGGGACTGCTGCTGGTCGGTTCATGGAGAAATCTTCTGCGGTCGTTTTGTCGTTTGCCTACTACATATATAGAGTAACCTAGAAGGAAAGAAGACCGACACATTTACATTTTATACGGTGAAGTAAATAAAAGCGAACCCATCACAGAAAAACAACTGATGATTTACGATCGGTTCGTGGTGCCACACTTATCTATATATATAGTCATGTCAGAGTTTTGCCATGAACATTTCTTTTATTAAAAGCAGAAGTTTTGCGACATCACGAGCTCTTTTAGGGCCATGCGGCGCCCACGTGAAACAAGCAAGATCATGTTGGGTCTTTCGCCGACGAGGCGCGAACACGTGTGTATTTTAATACCATGCAACATTTCCAAGCTTTTTCGTCACGACATACTCAGTGCAGGATTCCCTAGTTTCTGCACCACAGAACTGTCGCTCGCCGAACTTAATTGACCAGTGACCACTGAAGGCTGCAGAAAACCCGACTCGTGCACACCCGATCCAGCATCCATTCTACGAGCATTTAAACCGATGAAGTAGGAGTAATGCATTACTACACGTTTCGCAACCGCACGGAGCTCCATCGCATCATGTACCCGATCTCCAGAAGCTGTTCCATTCACTGATCGAGCCCGTATCTGGGGGCAGTTGCTGCCGTACGTAGGTGTTGCTCGTGCACCATTTAATTTGGCTCCGTGAGACAAGTACGGGGCAGCGGTACGGTGCAGCCCTAGAGCTCGATCTCGAGTGAACACCTTGTGCACACCCCCCATCGAGCGATCGATCCAGAAGCTGTTCCCCGTTCACGAGTACGTAAAGATGGATCGGAGGACAATGTCGTCTACATGTACTTCGTTTTTCTTCTAGAGATGAAACCAGGACGTTTATTACAGAGAGAGAAACCTAGCTAAGGGCCGGCGCGAGATAGCCGAGGGCTTGTTTCTAAATTTTACCTCCAAATTTCACTACGTAAAAAGAAGATTTTCATCACATTAAAATGTCGACACATATACGGAGTACTAAATGTAGATGAAATAAAAAACTAATTGTACAATTTTATTATACTTTGCGAGACGGACATTTTAAACCTAATTAATCTATGTTTGAATAATTATTTATAAATACAAATGAAATGCTACAATAACGCTACAGTGGTAAAGTTTAAACTTTATCATGTTAAAGTTGACATATAAGGCCTAACCAGCTTAGTACGTGACTTGGCCAACCAGTCTCGTCCTGGTTCCCGGCAGGGAGCTCAGGCGTCGGTCGTCGTCGCGTCGCGCACACGGGAAAGCGCGGCGGTCTCGCGTCCGCCCCGCGGGGTCCCGTGTGCTCCCCAGCCAGCCTCCCCCGGGCCTGTCACGCGCTAATCGCCTCGTCGTCGCGAGACGTATATATGGGGCACCGCACGCGCGCGCGCCAACGCTAGGTCTCGAAGCTTCGCTGCGCCAGGGCCAGGCCGACGAGGGAAACGCAGCGCGGATCCCGTCAAGGCCGTGGAAAGATCAAAGCTAGTACAGTACGCAGCAGTGACATCTCTTTCTTATCTTCGGCCGGCGCGCGGTAGAAGTCAGAAGCGTGCAAGTGTGACAGTGCACGCCGCTGCGTCTATTTACGGAAGCGGACGTCGCCGGCCCGTGGCGCATAGGATATGTTCGTGTCTGTCGATCCGGCGAGCGAGCCCGGCCACTTGGGTTGGGCGTTCCAACCGGATGCCTCTGACGCGACACAGCTCGCAGTCTACTGTTCCCAGGACTTACGGGCTATTTGTCAAGCATATATATATATATATACATATATGTTCGTCTCGTAAAGTATAATAAAATTATGCAATTAATTTTTGATTTTATCTATATTTAATATTCCATATATGTGTCGATATTTTGACGTGATAGAAATCTTCTTTTTACGTACGTAAGTGATTTAATATTTCATATATGTGTCGATATACATATATGTTTCTTTTTACGTAGTGAAATCTTCTGCTCGGAACGTGAGGGTTCAGGCGAACATTTAAAATCCTCTGGGAAGCTGCCCGTTGGTCGTTGCCACGGTCAGTTTCTGAAAGCTGCGGCTCTGCCACACAGTCACGGCTCTTTCTTTTTTCCTTGCGGAAGGGGTGAAACGAATTGATGGCTCCCGTCGATTAACCTCCTGGGCCAATCGACCCGTCACGTGCACGCCCCCCCTAAAACAGAGCGAGCCGCCGCGTGGGTTCGGTCAGATTCACTTCCTCCTCCGGCACCGTCGGGAAATGGTAACTGCGGAAAATGGGGTGATGCAGTTGCCTCACTGATACGGCGGGCGGGCCGTCGTTCAGTAGACTGGTGACTGCCGTGAAGCGCGGAGATGACCCGCCAGGCGCCAACTTCGCAGTTGGGTTCAAGCTGGGGGGACGGACATACCAGATCAAGGGGGGAATTTGGAGGCAAGGCAAACAGACGGCAACACGCCCGAGAGCGGTGGCCAGTGGTCACCGGACGGGCAAAGACGATGAGGTTGCAGTACTGCAGTTGATTCGTCGTGTGCTGGGCCTGCTGATGCAGAGCTCCTGCTGGGCTCTTGGAAAGAAAGGAAAAAGTCCATTTGAGGTCCCTCATGTATCACTGTGGTCCGACTTTCATCCCTCATGTACAAAACCGGGTATTACTCATTCCTCAACTTCAAAAACCAGTTATTTTTCATCCCCGGCTGTTTTGACGGTGGTTTTGCTGACATGACGACACATAGTCGTCCTACGTGGCACACCATCAGCTTTGAGGGACATAAATTAAACTATGCTGATAATTAAGGGGTCAAATATACTTTACCAAAAAATTTACAAATAATTTCTCAAAAAGCTATCTAATTTTTTTCTGTCTAGAAATCTAGTTGCCTTTTAGAAATTTCATATAAAATTATTTTACCTCAAAAAAATGAAACCGACTTCGATTTTTTTTCTAAAATCATACTCTATCTCTTGGTGCCTAACTTAGAGTTATTATTTTGTATAGTTATATACATTAATATATTCATAGATACGATCAATTGACAGTTGTGTTGTCATCAAATGGCACAACATCATTTATTTTTCTACGTAGTCTAGGCCATCAATTTTGACTAATTATAATAGATAAATGAAGCATCTTCTAGCAAATAAACACACAAAAGGTCATAAAATTTAATATTTTTTTGTTATTTGCTATAAGATAGAGTAAAAAAAAGGAGTATGATTTTAGGAGAGAAAGAGAACAAGGTTTTTTTTCATTGATAAAAAATTTCTATGATTTTTTCTAATATTATATTAGATTTTTAATATTTTTAATTGCATAATTTTTTCTTATAAAATATTTGCATAATATTTTGATAAATTATTTTATAGTTTTTTAAGTGTATTTAGCCCCTGAACTACCAGCATAGTTCAATTTAGGTCCCTTCAGGCTGACGTGACGCCACATAAGATGGTTGATGTGTCGCCACGTCAGCCAAAACCACCATCAAAACGGCTGGAGGATAAAAAATAACCGGTTTTTAAAGTCAAGGGATGAGTAATATCTAATTTTCTACTTGAGGGACGAAAATCAGACTAGAGAGATACATGAGGGATTTTGGGCTCTTAGAAAGAGTCATAGAAAGAGAGACTAAAGAGATACACGAGGGATCTTGGGCTCTTAGGCCTTGTTTAGATGTTGAATTTGGGAGGTCAAATTTGAAAGTTTGATGTCACTTCATAATCATTGCGTTACTGTAGCATTTCGTTTGTATTTGCGAAAAATTGTCCAAAATTGATTAATTAGGCTCAAAATGTTCGTCTCGCGGAGCACAACAAAACTGTGCAATTAGTTTTTGATTTCATCTACATTTAGTACTCCATACATATTATGACATTTTGATGTGACGGAAAATCTTCTTTTTGCATAGTAAATTTGGGAGTTGCTTTTGGGATCTAAGGCTTTAGAAAGAGTTATAGAAAGAGCAGTGGAATTCCAAGGCCCTGCTGCGCAGGGATGGGCCCGAGTCTTGGGTGGAATTCCAAGAGCAGTAGTCAAAGAAGCACGAGTCGTGGCCCAATTTCCATGGCCCTGCTGCGCACGGATGGGCCCGAGCCCTAGACACGGCCCGTCAAGAATTGTCGCGGATACTGACAAGCATCCGTAGTTCAGAACTCCGGACAAATGATATAAAGATCGGTACTCAGTGGAGATGGAACGGCAAATCTTGAACTGCAGTAACATCAAGATGAAGATGGGAACATACTAGTTACCAGACTTCACTCAGACCCATGCTTAATTGGCCAATATCTGAGACTGAAAAAACAGATATGATTGTTGGTAACTTCCAAGTCAGCAGCGACAAATGGAGCATCAGACAAACTGGACTGTAGAATGTAGACATCACAGAACAGGGATGCCATAGGATTTTCCCTCCACGCACCTGTAAGAAAAGGAGAAAGAAAATCAGCATCGCACCATAAAAGCTTCAGAGTCTCGGGGGGGGGGGGGGGGGGGGGGGGGACCCACAAGAATGCCTTCAAGATACGTAAACACTCAAATGGGACAACTTGTGCTCAAACCAGTGGTTAGTACATCCGAAATTGCTTTCTTAGTAACACTTGGACTGAAGCAACTAGCAAACTTCATGGTCCCCTTGAGTAATAATCCTCCGATATGATC
This sequence comes from Echinochloa phyllopogon, assembly GCA_033239725.1. Classification (NCBI taxonomy): domain Eukaryota; kingdom Viridiplantae; phylum Streptophyta; class Magnoliopsida; order Poales; family Poaceae; genus Echinochloa; species Echinochloa phyllopogon. The sequence goes on from BTCW01000010.1 coordinate 51,019,584, forward strand.
ATTGACTAGAAAAAGGTAGGCACAAGATCATATGCTATGATAATGGCACACTTTATCAATCCCCGTGACAAACAGGGGCAAGATCATACAAAGGTTCCACCGTTCCACACTGACTTACCAGTCAAGTAATGACAAATGAACTTTCCAGTCACAAAGATGCAATGCCTCATAGCACAAGAATTCATGTAAAGAATTTAAAATTGTGTTACTTAAAATGTGAAAGACAATTTTCAAAACTAAATTGTACATCAAAACCTTGTCAGAGTGATAAATTTCAGTCAAGCAAGAACAATATATTATAGATTTGTTTTGTATATGAAAACTTGTAATAACGTCCTTATCCAATCACTAACCTTGAGTGTGCCAACGCTGCTTAGGATTTCTGAGTCGATGTGATGTCGCATTTCAAGCCACGAGAAGGTACCACTAGTTTAGGAACCCCACCACAGTACCCCTCTTCACGAGCATCATCTATACTGCCGACATCTTCTATATGACATAAAAGCACATACAGAGATGGTGAAACTCTATTTAAATCAAGAACTGACTGAATAGCTTACCAAGTCAACAGACTGTTGCAAACTCCCATGAAGGCATACTGCTGGAGAATCCACTGACACTCCATCGGAAGAGGAGGAAACCATTCTAAAGTTTCAACCACATCTCGTGATTCTTACCTTCTATATATAGAACATATATAAGGGCATCAAGAAGTATTAGCACCCAGGCCTACCCTTCTGAGCAAGGATACCCTTCCCCATTGAGTAAGCATACACACTGATTACTTGTCATGCCAAAGCTTATCTGAAGACATTTCAGTTTCGTATGTTGCTTCTTTCAACATTGATGTTTTTAGTCAATCATAGAACACTGTTTTTCATTTATATCGGAGAAGCATCTCCACGAGGTCTTGTGGGGCTCCTTGTTTTGTGAAATAATGCCCAAACTGAAATCTAGCATATATGTGTTTCCTCAATTATTTTATGTTCAACTGTATGATAAAGATAGAACTAAAATGAGGCTCTTCATTCCATTGCTTGCTATTTTCAGCATTTCATAGTAAAGACGACAATGGCAATTTCTTGTGATATGAATGTTATTCTAAAAAATGCCTATTCTTATTAAGAGTTGAATTTGAGCTACTTTCAGATTTCCACATTCACATGAGAGTTCAAATCATCAGGAAATGGGGCAAATTGTAAAATTTGGACGAACTCTATCCCAGATTGGTGTCTCAAGGATGGATCCAAAGGTAAGCAATATGTGCTTTGTTCTCTCCAGTTAGAATGACCACTTTTGCCACATCTATGACAGATTGTAAGGATCTCCAGGTCAAATTGCTGGAGTTTTTACACCATTCTGTAGCAAGATGAAAAAAGTTAACCACTTAGGAATGATATAAGCATCTAAATTAATTTAACATAGTTATGTTACATGGCAGGAAGGATGGCAACAGAAGTTGAATGAGCAAAGAAGCCTGGAACTATACAGCAAAATCCCGAAAAATTCAGAATATTCAGAACTAGAGGAAACAGAAAATCATCTACAAACTGCAAAGCTTCATTCTAGATCCCAAAACTTGTCTTCTGCCGAAATTTTTCATCTGCTGTCTGTAAATGTAAGTATATCAAGCCGGCAAGCATCTCCTATGAGCTTAGTAACCCGATACTTTATTTTAACTTGTAAAATCAAGCATTCATCATGATCTACCAAAAAGCACACATGGTCTAGTCCTGCTGAATAGGGACCATGCGTGTCCCATGGAGGACTGAAATAGTAGGAGTGCAATGTTCACGCTAATCCACCCACATGATATGATACCTAGTTATGCCCCATAGTACCAGTAACCTTCGGTTACATATTTCATTTGAAATGCATACTACATTACTTTGATGTGTATGAGTGCATATATAACAATAATTTCCTTACCCAAGCACAAACAACGAGAAAAAAAGTGAAACAAAATGAGCTTTTCATCCAAGTGAAATATTATAAATTAAGTGCCAAACATATCGAAAGGCCTGCAATTTATCCTATAACTGTCAAACATTAAATTAATTGTCTTATGGCCCATAGTAACAGTGCTTGGATCAAAAAAAAAAAGAGACTAGAATGTGGAGTAAGATGCTCTACCAGATTATACTAGAACAAGATGGTTGGGATGTCAAAATGGAATGGAATTATTCATTTGATATGATATTTGTCCAGTAGCCATTATATTTCATGGAATAAGTATCATAAAGTGATCTCAAAATACGATACCTATGTGACTGTGCTGTGTTACTAGAGTATAAGTGCATTCTCTGGGAATGGTACACTGGATATGTGCAAGGATGACAACGGGGACAACATGCTCAAGCTCAATGAAGAAATCAAACAAAGGGTGGACGAAATTAGGGTAAAAACATATACCAATTGTTAAATGCATATTGTAGATGTTTGTAGACTGATCTGATGGATGCTCTAACAGGCTCTACTATCCAGTGGAAATGTTCACTGCACAAGGTATCAGAAATACAAGGCTAAGCACACAAACTGTGTAAGCAAAAATAAAACTTCTCAAAGCTAGGTAGGCTTTCTATATAATGCCATTGACACATATAATGATCTCCAGATGGTCGTGGGCCCAGTGGCAGAATGGTTGAAAGCCAAGCTGATGAACATAATGCAGAGGGGATATGGAAGGAGTAGAGAGGATAAAAGACTAAGAACTGCCCAAATGCATGCAGCCCTCTCAGTTGCTAGACTATCTACAGTAGTTGCAGGGACTATTGGAAATTACTCCTTTGGGTCAAACAATCTAAGTGGCATTGCCATGACTGACAGGAGAGAAGATACTGACACAAAGATGCATGCTGCAATTACGTCAGCTGCAGCACTGGTGGCAACCTCAAGTGCTGAGGCTGCGAAGTCTGCCGGAGCTAGCAGGGAACAGGTTTCATCAGTCATCAACATGGGAATGGAGACTAGGGCACTGGGAGATTTGCTCACACTGACTACTAGCGCAGCAGCCTGTAAGATCAAGAACAAGATCAGATCATTTCCTCAGTTAACATATAATAACATGAAACCATGGTTCTTGTTGTTGTAGGCCTAAGAGGGGTTGGCGGCCTTAAGATGCGGACAATAAGCAATTGTTCCATGGAAGGCCACACGAACAGCCAGAAAGATGCCATACTTCCTGTTCGGACACCCAAGGGTATAGCCAATTAACTTGCCATTGACTTATTTTTTTTCCATCCCATTATCTCTATATTTTCAATAAAAAAACATCATGGAAAATAATTAAGTAGATTCATTTATGCATCCATGCAGGAAGGTTCCATAGCAGGATGGTTTCTGTGCACTGCAAGTATGACAATATAATTCTAACATTAGGCAAGAAGTGTTGTTTCACATCCTCTGAAAAATGTGAGTATACCGAATGACATCTATCCATGTATTTTTCTACAGAAACAAATATAATTCATACTAAGACCAGGTAGAAATAATTTTGAGCACTTCAACAATATACAAATTTTCATCAACTCACGGGTGATATGACGAAAACATTCCAAGATAGCACAATGATATGACGAAGACAAACAGACTGAAAAGACCTAGATGATACACTTAAAAATAAAATCTAGAACTATATATTTACCTCCACTTTGTCGAGCAGAAGGATATTAAAGATGAGTTGTCAAGCATTGCCATTTCCTTCAAATTGTTGTGACAATATCATTTCTCTTATTGTACCATTTCACTTTCTTCCAGATATAATTTTTCATGAACAAGGTGAAGGAGAAGAGTTCAGCTATCCAACGGATGAACATAGCTACCGTGCAATGAATCTTGCAACATCTGGTGGAACCATTCAGTTATTATTTGAAGAAGATGAACAATACAACTCCTGGAGGAAATTTTTCAGCTACCTCAGGAAAAACAAGGGAAAAAACAGAAACAGTCTTACAGAGTCATGACTTATACCGCTCCAGCTTCCTAGCAAAACATGTATTTTGCACTCTGAAGTCTGAAACCCTAGTAACCAATATCATATAATAAACCATGTTGTTTGTTATGCCACCTATAAGTAGTCGAGGATGAATAATTTGAGTAGTTGGTTAACTGACATATTCATTATCGTCAATACTAGCATCACAACTGGCAAATTGTACTTCCCATTTGACAGAGTTTTATTGCTTCCGACTTCTGAACTGACAAGGGTACAGGTCAATCCAGAAAACAGTGAATGATGATCAAACATTTGCAATTATGACAACCTAAGAGACAGGCCTAAGATCTTTAGTGTTAATATATTGAGTACTCAATAAGGAAACAATTTCCAGGCAATAGGAATTGAAACTAACACACAACAGCACTGCTCCTACCCTGAAAGCCTGAAACTTGACTAGACGAAGATGATGCCATGTTCCTTAATCGTGTCGATCACGATCCCGAGCTTGCCCTCGATCCGCTCGTTCTTTTTGGGCTCGTAGGCCAGGGCGAAGACGTCGGCGTCCATGGACCTCTCCGCGATGAGCCTCCCGATGGTCCTGCAGGCGTTGTCGTCGACGAGGGAGGGCAGCGTGAGCCGGAGGTCCTTGGCGTTGGTGGTGGCGACGGCAATGACCTTGCTGGTGCCCCTGTGCATGACTTTGGCGTGCACGAAGCGCTTGGAGAAGAAGACGTTGAGCAGGAAGGGGCGCATGTACATGTCCGTGCGCTGCTTCCACGACTTGCGGTTGGGCCGCTGCTCCGCCTCGCCCCGGGAGCGCCGCGTCCACGCCGCGCACACCACCAGGCTCCCCTGCGGCGGGTTAGATTAGCGCTGGGACATCATCGCGGTAACGAATCGAAGCGACGCGCGGCGGCGTGTGTGCGAGAGGGGGCTAACGGGGTTCGAACCTGGCGGCTGCCGGGGCCGTGAGCCGGGGCCGGCGGCGAGTGGAGCGCGAGTCGAGGGGGCGGCGGGATGCGGGAGACGGCGATGGAAGCGGACCACGAGAAAGACGACGCGCGGAGAGAAGGCGCGAGGGAGCGTCGCTGGGGCAGCGTGGCCGTCGCGGGGTGGAGCGAAGCCATGGCAGCCTTGGGAACTTGGGGAGTAGCGAGGCCGCCGACGGGAGAGTGGGGGTTTTGCCGGAGGCCGTCTTATCCAGAATGCAGGCAGATTTGTAATTTTTTTCTTTTTTTGACGCCTCGGGTACAGGTGTTTTTCTTTTTTGTCAGTTTTCTCCTTTTTTGAGGGCAAAGACTTTGCAGCAGGGTTTTGTTCTTCTACTTTTTTTTAACTGGCTCTCTTCTTTTATAACGATAGACTATACTTGGAAAAACTTGCTCCCTGTTGTTTGCTGTTGCTTAAAACTTGTATGTACCAAATAGGTCAGCTTACGGACAGATCAACTGTCATTGCAGGTGCTGAGAGGGCAAGACTGAATACAAGCTCAAAACTAGCCCTATTCGTCTGACTGGTGTTGATTTGTTTTGAGAGAAAATTACTGCTGACTGATTTGTTCTGAGAGAAAAATACTGCTGGCGGGTGGCTGATAAGTCAAACGAACAGGGCGAGGTTTGAGCAAAACAGTAGACCTCCATCACCTCGACGTAACTTTACGGTTACGCAAAGTTTCCAAATCAATACGAAGACAGCACATTACTAATGGGCTGTTTGGATCTCGGGACTAAAGTTTTAGTCCCGTCACATCGAATGAAAGAATGCTAATTAGAAGTATTAAATATAGATTAATTACAAAATGCATTTTACGATACGAATCTTTTAAGCATAATTAGTCCATGATTAGACAATATAATGCTACAGTAATAATTGATAATTATGTACTAATTATAGGTTAAATAGGCTTGTTAGGTTCGTCACTGTCACACTCGGATTTACACAGAAACCCGAATGCTACTATACGTGTGCCCAGAAAGTCCACAGAACACATATAGTTAACAAATATGATAAACAGAGTACATATGCTCCAATAAAATGGTTTTACATCAGAGTTTGTCTCAAATAACTAAATAAAACAGCGGAAGTCTCTTTATTAACTCTCTCTAAACGAAGACGAAGACGAAGCCGATAACGAAAACCGATAACCATAACCCACGGGGACACCGACTGGTTGAGCACAGCTAGTAGAATGGCAGATCCTCAGGAAATTCAACAGCAGCAGTACCATCTAATCCATCTGTTACCCATCCGGGATTTTGTTGAATAGCAAGTGTAAGTAAATGTCTTACTTAGCAAATATAACACGGATAATGAAGGCTTAAAAGAAAGGCTTGACACGGCTGTACTGCATTAGCAATTTTAGTTGTTTCGTTTTAACTTCATCATAACACTACATTTACATGTATCCCAGTTGTAACCCAATTATTATAGTAGAAGTGAGCATTAAACAATAATAAACATCAACTTCTAATCAAAAAGGATCCAGGCCGCTCTTGACCCTGAACAAGGCTATCATGATAGATTTTACACTCTGCAGAGGTTTCGCCCTTTACCCACCAGTCGCGTAAAAGTTCAAAGGAACTTTGCACCCAACCACGCACATCAACACTTCCGAGGTGTGACTGCATAGGGACGCTACGAGGCTTTTCACAAGACACCATAACAAAACAGTAGCCGTTATGGTACAACCTAGGCAGCATGACCCAAGGCACCGAGATTGACTGACGCCCATGTCGCAACACGAGGGGGTCAATGGCGTCCAAGCGCGGAAAAGAATAACAACAACAAAATAAATAGCGCAATGTGTGGAACCCCCGCCATACGGTGGCTCCCAACACAAAGACTGTGCCTCACGGGGACATAGCCAACGGATACTCCGTCCTCAGTGGATCATACCATACTCTCACCCATGCTTCCCATAACGCCGTCGGCCCGTCGGTAACTACTGTCAAGCTAGAGCCGTACATGTTACTTGTCCAAGACCAGAGCCATTATAGTTCCAGCGGTGGCGACAGGTTCCTGGGTTGCCGCTTTAAGAACCAGTCCTTACGGAGAGACACTAGGGCCAAGCACGAAGCATACGCCCTAGCTCCCTGATCCATGTTGCTAAAAAGCAAGTTTTACCATTAACATTGAAGTGAACCATTAAGTCATGATTAACAGTTAAGTAAAGGTGACAGTAGCTGCGCTTAGCAAAGTTCTACCCAAATGCAAAAACCCAAGGTAATCAAGGTATGGGATAAACAAAACTAGGTATAACCTTAAAAAGGGTAACAATTTAGACACATGTATATGCAGTAAATAGTGTAAAGGTGTGTTTAGACACTTGCCTTCGTAAAACTGGTGCTGCTGCTGCTGCTGCTCCTGCTGGTCCTGCTCCTCGTAACCCTCGAACTCAAACGCGTACGGCTCACCGACTGGACTCATACATCGACACACAAGCATCCACACAAGCCAGTACATGCAAACAATATTAATCTATTAGAACAGTACACCAAACAGTAAAAACAGAACAAAAGAAGGCTTAGAAACTAATCTACGCTTCGCTACGAACACGTGAACGTGAAAATCACTCAAATCGGAGCTAAAACGAGAAAGATATGGCTTTTCTAAGGTTCGGAGACTTGCTGGCAAAGTTTTAAAAGTTCCAGGGGCTTATTTGCAAAAACTCAGGGGCTAAAACATAATTTTATATTAAAACAGGAGGGTTTAATCGCAAATTAACCAAGACAGGACCTCGGGTGCTATTTTTAAATAAGTCAGGGGGTTTTCTGTAAAAATCAGGACCTAATTCTAATTATTTTTGAATAGATCTGGACCGCGGGTTGATTTTGAAATAGTGGAGGGGCTCTTTTGCAAAAGTGGCTCGGCTGACTGAGTTGACCGGTATTGACCCGGGGTGTTGACTCGGCTCGGTTGAATCCGGGCCGTCGGTTTTGGATCAGACGATCCAGATTAGATCTAGGGGAGGGGAAAGTCGGCGGCGGCGCTGACTGGCGGCGGCGCTTCGCCGGCGAGGCTCGGGAACGAGCTAGGGAGCTCGGTTTGGGGCGCGAATTGGCGCTACGTGTTCGGGGCGACGCGGCGAGTCGAGTGGGGGGGGTTCTCGTCGGCGGCGGAGCAGCGGGGGTGGCGCGCGACGAGCGGAGGCGGCGGCGGCGCTCGGGTGACGGCGGTGAGGATGCGACAGAGGAGAGAGAGCAAGGAGGGCCGCGGGAGCGAGCGTACCTGCTGGGGAAACTTCCCCGGCGGTTAATTTGGCCGGAGCGGTGCTAGACCGGCGGATCGACGGCGGCCGGCGGACAGTGCCGTCGGGGTGTGCCGGCGATGGTGTTCCGGGGCGCGGGAGGGGTTATGCGGGGGCTTGGCGTGCTCCTGATGGCCCGGCGATGCTGTTCCGTGGGTCGGCCGGCGCGGAGGGGTGACGGAGCGGCGAGTCCGACGGCTGCGGCGTTGCGGGCTCGTGCGGCGGAGGGATTGGCGGCGCGAAATTGGGGTGGGGATTGGGAGGTGGCGGCGGAGATTAAATAGGGCGGCGCAAAGCGGCTCGGGTGGGCCTCGGCGGTCGTGCCGTGGTCGAGCCGGACTCCATGGCCGGGGCCGGGACGGACTCGGCTGGAGGTGGGAGACGGGGCTGACGTGTGGGACCCGCGTGGCAGCGACTGCAGGGCGGGCTGCGGTGGCTGGCTGTTGTACCGCGAGGTGGGCCGAGCGGGCGGGATGGGCTGCTGTGGGAGCGGGTGAGCGAGCAGGCCGGGAGGAAGCGAAGCAGGCCGCCGAGCTGGGCCAAAAACGGGAGCGCGGGGAGCGGGCCGCTGCGGGGAAGGAAAGAAAGGGGGCCAAGTTCGGCCGAGAGAAATAGTTCAGGGGAAAAAGTGGACTCGGGCCGCTGCAACTTTTCTAGAGCTCCAAACATGATGATTCAAATTCGAATTTAAACAGAATTTAAATTCCAATTGAACCACACACAAACAAAACACAATGGAGACAGCATGAATGCAACAAAAATGTTTCTAACCTTATATTTAATTTTATTTCTCATAAATAATTTATTTTCCTTAGATAAATATGAGCATTAGATTAAATAAAAGCAATTTAATTACTAAATTTTAAAATAGGCATTTTTAGGGTGTTACAGTCACGTGGAGTAGATATGACTTATGCAATTAGTTTTATAATTAGTTTAGGTTTAATACTACTAATTGTCACTTATTTAAGAGACTAAACTTCAGTCCCTAGGATCCAAACGCGGTTGCAGGCTTACAGCAGCACCCCGCTGTTCCCAATGGCACCTTACCTCATACCGCAAACAAAGGCTATTGACAGGCTGGCATAACCGAGAGAATCAGAGACCACAATGTGACAATTGGATTACTACATCATTTTACATGCCCTCTTACCAACTATGAAGCCCTCGGATCAAAAAATTGCCTTCGAGATCACAATCAATAAGAAACTGCATTCCTCATGTGAAACTGGAACACCGGTTCTGATGTATTGATCCCAAGCACCGACCATTCTTTTGCAGCTACATTCGCTCTTATCATTCTTTTGTAGCTACATTGGTTCTCTAAGACAATGCTTCACATAAGCTGCATCTGACACTGATCAATCTTTTGCTGCTACATGGCACTACATCCTAAATTTCTGATATAGAGATGCCAGCCTCCAACTTGAGATGTTTTCAGTGGCAAGGTAACGAACCAGACCTTGATTAAATAGAGAATGATCAAAATTCGAGAAATGACAACGAATGGGTGATGCCGAGGGCCTCCTCTTTCCCCTTCTCTGTTGGTACCTGCTCAACAAAATTTCCATGTAGTCGAGTTACATGGTCTGCCCTCAAACACAAATGAGGGAGACATTTCTACATCTAAGATTCTAGACTACAAATATACATACATGTATGGAAATTACCCAATGCCGCCATTAGTGCAAACCCATCCCCCAAGCTTGTCAGATCAATGTGACCTCACCAAGCCAAAAGCTTTGCTCCAGCCAACCATGATCAAGCTTGCAGCACCGTACCTGGCTGAGCAACTCGATCTATATCCTTGGGCTCCTGCCAGAGGCAATCTTCTCTCCTCTTGGTAGGAAGGGCAGCCATCAGGAACAATTTGCTCATCTTTGTTCATCCAATGTCAGTAAAATCTGAAAGAGGTTCTAACTCCTCGATACCAGGAAGGAGATCAGAGTCATCCTGGTCCGGGAGGAACTCGAGGTAGTCAACCTCTTGCCATTGATCCTCAGAGTAGTTGAATTCAGAATCGCTGATACCAAAGTCAGATAGGGACTCGCTAATATGGAAGTCAGCTGCACTTGGCAATAGTTGACCAGGCATCCGGAGAAAACTAGTTGAGGCAACTGGTCCTTCCTGATAAAATTCAGAAATCTTCTGGATTTTGGATTTGGGAGGCCTTCCACATTCTGATGCTGCTTTGTGCTTTCCTATGGACTTTGGACCAGATTTGTGCCGGGTAGCATCATTTATATGGAAAGCTGATGATGCCCAATGAGAACCTTCACCTTCGTAACATGCTTCTGATGCTATCCTGCAAAGAAGAATGTAAATGAAACTAACATTAGTTAGTGTACCAGAGGACTAAATATTAGGAAAATTCAAGAAATAAAATAAAAAGATTAACGTGTTATCTGACTGATCTGACCTGAGTCGATTCTCAGCTTGTCTACAAGAAAGTCCAGACAGTAATGATTGTTCAACTGGCTCCGCAGCCGGTTTGATTGGTTCTGGTTCTAGTATGGACACATTTACTACAGATGGGAAGTCCTCCTCATAACTATGTTTATCTCTCAAGAAATCCAACTCTAATTCTAAATAATTCCGGCGGTACTCCGGATGTCTCATTGGTGGTGGGATCACCATTTGCTTAGATTGACCCTGAGCATCTGCAAGGGCTGTACTAACTAGATTGAAACTTGGTCTAAAGTTTACCATGGACCAGTTCTCACTTGATCCATCAGGCTTTTTCACAGGAGAAAACATAACTATTGGACTAGAGGAACTACTCGTAGCATGGCGGGGATCACGGCGACATTTTGATCTCCAGACAGACGAAAGTACAGCCATGAAGTGTTTCTGGAGAAGCAATTCATTGTTAGGAAGTTCACTGGTCACATTCACCAGCATCTGAGCTTGATCCTGAAAAAAGACATTATATCAGCAATTTGCAACACAGATAAGTTACATGGGAGTAGTTCATTGCACCTAAAAACATGCTAGAAATATAGTTCGACAAGCTAAGAGCAGGATTAAGCATGGAACACACAGGTACACACTGCATGTATACTAGGATTCAAGCTATGCTGGATGGTAATTGGCCATATAGACAATTCAAACACCAGGAACAACACAGTTGTTTGTGCTTACCACTTACGCCATTTTTTCTTTAGCTAATTCAGATGCTAACATTCAAGAAATTCTGCTTCAGGTTACTACGATTGAGGGTTTCTACAGATAATGTAAATTAGCTCTGGGATTTTTGCTTGCATTATGTCAACTATTTTAAGAAATCATAACCAAAGTTAATCCCTATCAGAATTTGCACATTACGAAGCTTTCTCATATGAAATCAGTCCAATATCTAGGAATACAAGATATCAACTCACCTCAGATATTCTCAGTATAGCCTTTCCAGTCCCAGAAGAAACTTTTTCACTGTTTGAATTATCTGCCGCTGACATCGCATGTTTGCAGAATAGTTCTCGGTATCTCTCACAGCAATGCACAGGATGGCGATATCTTCCCCTATAGAAAGCCCCACCTGGTAAGGAATGAAGAAAATCACTTGCCCGTTCCCAAAGAGGACCATACTCATGTACAGTTCCACAAAGAACTGCATCTTCCTCAGATGTCCATGAGTCTGAAGCACAATCGCGAGACCATATTCCCTTCTTTTTCAGTCTCTCAGGCTTTATCACAATAACACGTTTTACTGGCATGCAAGGGATGGAAATTCTGCCATCACTCTTAGTTCTAGCTGCTGATTTTGGATCTGAGTCATTAAGCTCTTCCCTGAACTTAGGTGACAAGGCTTCCGAGATATAACTTGATTTAGTGGCTTTCTTGAACTTCTTCAAACTTCTGCTGTTACTGTTTTCTTCCTCAGCAGCAGACATAATCTTTTTACGTTTGTTAGAATAATGGTGTGGCGATTCATCACTTATAAGCTCAGGTGAGGGTGCATTGTCATCAATGCTCATTGTATCTACAGAGGTTTCCTCTAATATGACTTCTGACTCAGATGACAAACGCCCTCTTTTCAGGGACTTGAACTTGCCTGCCTTCTTTTTGTTCTTTTTTGACTTTCTACGCTGACCGCTGCAGAAGGATGCGAAATGAGTAGTCAAAATTGTATCAAAGGGAAGCTATAGACTAAGATAAATTCGAGAAAAAAAATAGCCTAAGATAAAAGTCAGCAGCCACAAAAAAAAAACATCAGTCACAAATAAAAAGTGGGTACATAGCGTGCTCATAATAAAAATTGACACGGAACTTAAAAAGGTATAATAATCTGTACTATATATTAACGAGAATTGTCCAACAAATAATCCATTCATTACCTCATATTTTGAATATTGTCCTCCAACTCTTTTGCTGCTTCCCGAGCCTGTCTTTCCTGTTCTTCCAACAACTGTGAGTATTACACCATGTCAGACTAACAGGCACTATGTTTCAAGAGAGGCGCCTAAGAATACAAGTAAGTCTAAACAACCTGCTTTTGAGTTAAAGCCTCAACGTGTTGGCGATATGCTGTTGTAGCAAATTCAACATCCCATGCTGCAATTGAGTTGGTGTCAGTGTCCATATACTAAAGCATGAAGAAGGAAAGACAGCAATGTTGATGTGGACGCTAGCTCAGCTAAAATGCAGGTCTGACACTGAACAAATTGTTCCAAAGTGGAAAAAAGGGCATTGACATAAAACAACTTACATTCATAAGAAAGTGGTTCCTGGTCTTCATCAATTTCTGCTTCTAAATCCTCTTTGAGTTTTTCAATACGATCCAGCTCCCATTCTTCCTCCTCAACATTTACTTGATGATTCATAGCAGCTTTGTCAATTACTGGATCCCAGAGTTCCATAAAGCGCATTGCATATCTATCAATTGGCCGGAGCTGGTTTTCGAATGATGAACTTGCTTGTCCTGCAGCAGCTGCGGCAGCAGCCATCTGTTTCACATCAGCAAGCATGTCTGTATCTTCATCACCAACATTCAACGTAAGAGCCTTTTCTTCGTTTAATTGACTGATGGACAAAGCAACATTCTTCTCCTTCTCCACATCCGAAGAGTTGTATCTATGTTCTTCGTTAATGTGTTCATCGGGTTTTGCATCCTCCTCATTTACCAATTCATCATCCTCTGGTCTACCAGCAACCTCCTCACTGAACTCTTGATTGTCCACAGCTTCTTCCTGCTCCAGCTTCTTGAGAGCCATATAATCAGCTTCATCTTCTGCTTGTCTAATAGCTGCTTCAACATCTGCATTTGACAGCCCCAGATCCACATCATTTGAAGATGCAGCAGTTATAGAACAGTCCTTCTGCTGATCTTCCACACGAACAGATGTGTGCCCAGAAAAGAACTCCATAGGATCAAGCTTCTTGAAGAACTCTGTATTGTAGCTGCCTCGCTGTATCACTAGATCATCAAGAGCTCGTTTCTGATTTGCTTTCTTCAGAATGTTCTCCTCTATAGTGCTTTCACTAATGAGCCTATATATGTGAACTTCTCGAGTCTGACCAATCCTGTGACATCTATCCTGTGCTTGTTGGTCCATTGCAGGGTTCCAGTCGCTGTCATAGAATATGACAGTGTCTGCACCTACTAAGTTGATTCCCACACCACCACTACGAGTGGACAAAATAAAAAGGAAAAACTTTGGATTTGTGTTGAACCTCTGCATCAGAGTCTGCCTCTCTTCTGGTGGTGTGGAACCATCTAAACGCAAATATGTATAGCCATACAAATTTATGAACTCTTCCAAGACATCCAGCATCTTAGTCATCTGAGTAAATATCAAGGCCCTGTGCCCTTCTGATTTCAAACGCCTCAGCAGAATAGCAAGTTCCTGCAACTTGCCACAATCAAACTGGATCAAACGCCTATCAGGAAAGTAAACTTGACGGCGAACTATAGCAGACCTTATAGGAGACAGAATGGGGGAAAACTCATTCATGCATTGTTCTCTATATGCCGGATCAATAAAAACAGGAGATTTTCCTTTGCTGCACCAGCAAACAGGGGGAGGAGCTCGAGCAGCAGGAATTGCAAATGTAAATGATTCAACAATATCAAGCATTTTCTGAAAGCGTTCCACAGATGGAAGAACAAGATCTGCTAGGCTCGATGAATAATCCATGTGGCATAAAGGGTTGGTCCTCTTCTCAAGAATATCAGATACAGGATGCTTTACAGTCAAAATCTCTCTCATGCTTGTGCCATAGACAGGCCTCTTTTGACACCGTACCCTATTCCACCATGCAATGGAAGCTGCTCTTTCTCTGGATTCCTTTATTCTCTCCTCCAGTAGGGCTTTCTGAATATCTTCAAAAACATTTGTTGCACTACTTCCCTGATGATCCTTATTAGAGTAACAAATATCCAGATCAGAACCCCAGGTCATACTTGGGGAGAAAGCAGCAACTACCTCATCAGCTTCCCAGGAACTCATGCTGAATTCATTTTGAGTAAACACAAAATTCATATCAGACAAGTCAACCTGAGAAAATGGGTTCTTATCAAGGACCATGCATACTGAATAGCTGAGATGCATGTTAATCCCAGCCATGTCAAATGAGCTTATTATTGGGCGACCTTCAAAAAGATCTGGATGATTACAGACCTTCCTAAGTTGCATAATGATACTTATCATGCCAAAATAATTGCCACTTGACAGTGTTGCTTGTGTCTCTGAGCTAGCAATAAAATCTTCATACAAGTTCCTTTGCCTTCTAGAAAGTCGGCAATATATGACATGTTCGTGCTTCTTTGGTAACTGTTTCTCAACATCTCTTTTCAATCGCCGCAGAATAAATGGACGAAGGACATTGTGCAATCTATCTATAACTTCTTTATTTACTTTATCTTGACCCTCCACCATTCCTGAAATGGGGTTGCAGAACCAATCCTTGAACTCCTGATGAGACTGAAATACATGAGGCATCAGAAAATGCATCAGGGACCAAAGTTCCATAAGGTCATTTTGCAGTGGAGTTCCAGTCAAAAGAATGCGTCGCTTCGAATTAAAATTAAGTAAAGTCTGCCACCGCTGTGATTTCCAGTTCTTTATCAGATGAGCCTCATCAAGAATAAGATACTTCCACTTTTTTCGCTTAAACACTTTAGAGTCCTGAATGACAAGCCTGTATGTTGTGATGCAAACATGGAAGTAATTTGGTTTCATCCAGCCTTGTCGCTTTTGCTTTCTCTCCTTTGCACTTCCGAAGTAAGTCAATATTTTAAAAGCAGGACACCACTTGAGAAACTCAGTCTCCCAATTTAGCATGACACTAGTCGGTACAACAATAAGATGAGGACCCCATATCCCCTTATCACACGCAAGGTGTGCAAGCAAGGAGATAGTCATGATTGTCTTGCCTAGACCCATTTCATCTGCTAATATTCCATTAAGCCTCTTCTCATACATAGCAACCAACCAATCCAACCCAATATGCTGATACTCACGAAGCGAATGCTTAAGAAGGAATGGGAATTTTGTGCGCACGTTTGTTGTCAAGAAGGTGTTACCAGTTGGTTGTGCTGATCTTGCAGCAGCAGCAGCATCGGCAATTACATCATCACCTTTATCTTCATTGACTGTCTTAACATCAGTGAGATTATTCTCTTCAACAAAATTTTGTTGCGCAGAAGGCTCTGGAGCTATTTCTGATTGCAGAGAATTAGCACTCGCATTATGCTCACTTATCAGCACATCCGTGGATTGCTGATCCACAAACGTATCACTGTTCACTTCCAAAATGTTCACAGATTGATCATCCAAAGACATGTCAGTATTAGTCTCTTCAACGATACAGGGTGAATTCTCCAAGTCCGTTGTTTCATGTTCTGCATAGCCATCCTAAATATAGAAAAAGGTATTACAAATAGTTCACAGTAATTTGTTTCAAGAAAGCAAGTGGAAAAATCAAACAATACCTTCTGGTATCTCGCAATAAGCTCTTCTAGTGGTATCTCGCTCTCCTTTTGCAGTAGCTTAATCTGCATTAAAGACCACCAAACCATTGTTAGCAGAAGTCTAGTGGGACACCTGTCGTTGAAAAACTAGATGTCATTTTAATTTAGTGAAATGGGGGTGCATTTGTAACTCTAGTCCAACTCCACCTCTGAAACCCTTAATCACAAAAAGGACTTGTGTACATAAAATTGTGGATGCCGCAATGCTGAACACCAGGCCCTTCACCATAGACTAATATACTGTGCATTTCTCCTTCAGGCATGGTTCTATCTATTGAATAAAATACAAAAGATCGTGATCCTCCTAATTTAAACATACACACTATATCCTTCTCTGTTAGTTGTAAGGTCTCACATTCAACTGGCTAGTTTCTGTTCACCAGTCAAATCACAAACCAAGGGTTAACGTTAAATGCCAGTTCACTGTTAGTCGTATGGTCTCCAATTCAATTGTCTAGTTTCAGTTCACCAGTCAAATCACAAACCCTAGAATTAGTTTTAACATTAAATGCCAGTTTGAGAGCTCGTGGTTCTGACAAAACAGAAATTGTATTAAGAGGCCAGTAGTATTACTCATAGTCTCATAGTCCCCCAATGGTTGCAGGACTCTAAGGGCATTTTCCTAAACAGTCTGCGAATCAATGCATCTCTAATATAAAAACAGTCTCATCCACAAGATATAGGCAGATTCCTTTACTTTTAGGTGGCATTCATTTAATAACAAGCTTGCATGACTAAAGGAATCTTTGTGCATGTTAATCCAACATAAAACAAAATTGTCGCCAAAGGTACCAAACAAGATTTTTTTTCACGAGTTACATCTCTTGACTTGATATACTCGGAATTATAGTCAAGATCCAAAATTAAACATGCAAAAATCTGGAAAAAAAAGATAGCCTTACGTAGTTGCATATGATAACAATGCTGATAAATCAATTTTCAGGAGCTGGTGTACTGCCAAGTTTACACATTATCGCAATCAAAACTGAACTAAGCATGACAATGCAAACGATTCAATGATATTACAGATTGATGGTTGAAATCACCTCTTCCACATGATCAGGAACTTCTTTCTTTGCCAACTCTTCCTCTTCAGACAAAGTTGCTTCATCATCCTACCAAAGGGATGGTCAAATATTATGAAGCATAAGACAGGGATGGGTCAATGTACATAACAACTTTACTAACAGATGACAACATTTTCCTGATTTTCAAATATAAACTCCAATAAAGGTCATATAATGTAATGGCAAAACTATAGAGGAAACAATATGGATATGGCTATGCTACCTTTCCTTCATCAGCAGCAACATAATCTTCGTCCTCCTGAAAAAAGAATTTCAACTATATTAACCACACAACCATACAATCCCCGCGTAGGAGTAACAGAAAGCAATGTTTTTGGCCAGCGTTCATCTAGTTCACCTAAAAAAAACAGACCATTTTATCTAGCTCTACTTCCCATTAAGAAGTTAATGCTGATGCCAGATCCTAGGTACAATTAGTGGAAAATAATTGAGCAATTCACTCAACATCGGCATTGGCGAATGAACATGGGTCATGTCTATATTTTACCAGGAATTGTAGCATAAATTGTGCACAGTCAGTAATCAAGAATGTACTTATTGCATATATTTTTCCACTCTTCTGCGTAGTTTTTAAAAGCTTTTGGTGGAGGTTGAATAGCTGAAGATTTCAAGAAACAGAGGTAGTCTTTCCTCGATTCGGTATCTGCTTCATCTCTATAAGAAGCTTAGTTGAGCAGATACTATGAAATGAAGGGTAGTCCATGCATAGGCATAGTTACTGTAGAAATTCTTCCTGCCCTGTGATCACTCAGGGAACTGACTCTAAAAGACCACTTACTAGTTACTCCTATTTACCACGCATAAGATTATTAATGGAGACCCTCAGGCAGTGATTGGGAAAAGAATATATTACACTGGGACAAAGGAGAAAGAAACCACAAACAAGACAGATGATTAAAACATGCCTGTTCATTGATAGAAGAGATATTGCCGTTACTTTTCCCCTGCAAAGTTACGAAAGTTTGGCGGTACAGTTAGAGAATACTCGATGTCCAGGATTTCACCCGAAAAAATGAATAAACAATAAACCCAACACAAGGGGCACAAATAAGATATAGAAAGCAAAGTGTACATGATTCTTCTTAACAAACTCAGCATAAGAATGGTCGTCGTCTTCCTCAGAAGATTCGGCATCATCACTTGAAGAGTAAGCAGGTTCATGGTCACATCCATTAGCCTGGTTCAAAGAATCTGAAAAGGCAAAGGCAAAAAAAGAAAAAATCTGCATCAATCAAAAGAAATGCAATCAACGAGTCTGAAGTAAATCATCTTACTAATGCCATGAGGGTCTCTACACTATCTCACCTGCGATCAAATTCTTCGAGCCTGATTTACTTAACATGTCTTTGCTGTCTGGACTGCTTTCCCTGCTAACTGAGAAATATTTAACTGATCAAATTATCAATTGGGTGCCAAGTAGTGCATAGCATTGTTCCCTTCTATGTATGGAACTATGGAAGTGGCTAAAAGAGAACTGTAATTAAAGATCACCTTTGGTTTCTGTATACATCTTGAGAATTTCATCAAGTGGTAGGTCAGCTTCTGCCTGCAAAGCAGCTAATTCATCATTGCGCTCGGCTTCGGTGATCTGAGCTTCATCCTCATCAATTGTGTGCTCATCATCTTCCTGCAGTATTCACACATACAAGTACTATTCATATGCAACAAAATACAGAGCAGCTTCACAATGAAAACAAAAATGTCATTCTTGTACTGTTATGCAGCTCACAGAATTGACTAGAGCTCAAAAACAATGTTTCTTAACACAAAATAATAGTGTACGTATTCCCTAAAAACACTTTCAGTAAAGGAAAAACTGAACAAGGTAACTGAAATGGCTTACGGGCTCTTCTTCCAAGGAGCTCTCATAATCATCATCTACATCCATATTATCTGCAAACAGAAACTGTTCAAACCAGGAAAAGGGAAAAAATAAGATCTTTGAGATGCAAAATACATCATTAAGCAACAAACCAGGATCATCAGGTATTGCTTCATTTACGTTCTCTTCTGCTACTTCCTTCGGATGAGATGATTGATTTGTCTGCAGAGTTCCATTTTCTAGTTTCTGGGGATAAGGCATGTCCACAAGGTTTTCTGCCAACATTGTTGAATACCTGGTGAAAATCGTACCAAAGGACAGAACATTAATATAGAGATAGGATTAAATTAAAATGCTACAGGTCAGATGAACTATAATGAGACAGGCATACCTTTCAGTCTGACCTAAAAGGAAATCAAGTTGCTTATCAAGGGCCTTTTTCTTCCTCTCCTCAAGCTCTAGTTGATGCTTATAGACAACCTGCTTTCCCCAGACAAAAACAATATATCTAAATTTCTTCCAAAAAAAGGAATATCCTAACGCATGTGTCATAGTAATATATGACTTAAAAAGACTAAAATGAACTTGCCAGCTTTTCTATTTTGATCCAGAACTTCTTCACATCCTTGGAAATATTAAGGGCGACTTTTCTCATTCTATGTTCCTCCTCCTGCAGAAGAAAAATAATCAAACTGAGAATAAATTGTGTGAATTCATTATCTGAGTAATTCAACTTTTGGGGTTGCTAGGGCACCATATCTTCATTCAAAAGTATTTTGGAAAATAAATATAGCTAATATTTCATAGATGGGCAATATAACACAGACAAGCCCAACCTTCTGTTTCCGCTCGCCCTTTGTTGCTTGGTCAACTACGCTCTTGTTGGCTCTTTGAGCAATCTTTTTTGCCATGGACAACTTCCATTTTCTCTCAGAATCAAACTCCTGCAGCAAATACAAATTTAAGCATGCCAAAAGATAATAATTACAGTTTTATGATAAATTCATGTGTTCTTTGCAATTCGTTAGTTATAATAATAGTAAGCAACCTTTGCCAGCCACACCATCTCAGCAATGACATGGTCCCAATGAACTTTTGGTCGCCGAGGCTCCCTTGGGGCTTCAAGAGCCTGTACCAATGAGATTACAGTTTGCGGTAATGTAATCAAAGCCAAAGAGAAAATGGAGTATAGATTTTACTGACATTAAAGAATAACAGAAAGTGTACAAAGAACAACACTTTTCCCTTTATTTTCATCGCCAATTACGGGGCGTGACACCATAAAAAATCAACGTATAAAGGTATAATATGCCAAGTAAAATGGTGCAGAAGATGAGAAACGACCCAATCGATTCATGAATTATCAATTCTGCGAGCTAACCTTCTGACGCCTAGCTCTTGTCTCATGGTCTAGCTTTGACCGGGGACCTTTTGATGCCATCTTTCCAATCCCTTTCACAGGACTATTTCATATCTTAGGGCGTGTGCAGTGAATTGGCACTGGCATACCAACGGTGCAGTTGCTGTCACTGAATTAGTACCTGTTAATAGTGATTTGGAGTGAGTAACAAGGAAAATAGCTGATATAGCTAAACATATTAGAGAAAATCAATGAACTAGGAAAGTATATGCTGCAAATGTGGCAAAAAGCAGATGATGCAGTATGACGACTTGCAGGGCAAGAATGAACACTGAAACTAAACCAGGTCTCCAAAACATATTGCTATATATTTCTGAAACCCCAGCAGATCTTTCTGTTAAAGCGCGACAAAAAAATATTGATGTTTCACCCTTCCCATTCCATCCTTTGCAATGAACTTTTTCAAGAATCCACAGCTAACATAGAGGAATTCATATGAAAATCAAAGCCCTTCATATCACACTTTTAGGACCAATGCCAGGAATAACTAAGTTCTGTAGCTATCTGGCAAGCTGATTCACTAAACAATTAAAACCAAGAACACAATTAACAGCTAGAATCATAAGAAAGTGGAAAATAAAGGTAGATCGATACACCGAAAGGTGAAAGAAGAATACTGCCTCCTTAAATTGCAAACAAACAACTCATCCAACGTCAAACTACAACTCGTGTCAGACGCAAGCTTGTGAAGCAGCTAAAAGAAAACCCACTGCTACGTAGCACAGTAACATTTCCTCTAGTTGCACTAAAATTCATTTCGCAGCTACATCAACATGTACTTGGTAAAGTTGCAGATAAACACTATTTCACAGCTTGGTTACAGAACTAACACTCCAGACCAACAGACTGCGCCATGACATGATATCCCATCTCCTGCCACTAACTGGGCTAATGAACCACACTGGGCTAATGAACCACACTGGGCTAATACAGGTCCGCAGAGACTTTAATGAAATCAATAATTATCCCAATGATACATAAAAAAGGGATAACAACATGCAGACTTCAGGGCCTCTCCAGTATGGTAAAATTCCCACTCTAGCAGCACTAGCATAAGGTAGTAGCATCATGTCGGCCGTATGATCATGCAGAATAGCCACATTGGCATTGTTCAAACTCCAAAGCCATAAGGCATTGCGTCACACAACATACAATGATGTGCAGTGATGCAATGGAACCTCAAAATCTGAACACCGCAAAACCTAATCACCGACAGCAATACAGTGCTGAAAATGGATAGAGCCCCCGGGCAGAAAAGTGCAGACAGACAACACCCGGCAGGAGCCCCAATCTACAGCTAGCGGCTGATTGGGTGTGCCAGTTCACTTGAAACCCCAAGAGGTTTGAAAATAAAGCTAATCACACATACACACAGTGTGCATGGGTTGGGAAGGAAAATACAAAATTTGGATTTCCAGGATAGCTGCGATTAGGAAAGAAATTCTGCTGAATAAAAGGAACGATCCGTCTAAATAAGCTAGGGGTCCTAACAACAAACAAGAAGCATCCAACTCAGAATGGATCGGATCTCCACTCTACGACAGTGGCGTCCAGCGGCGGCGGCGGCAGAAATGGTGCGAGCATGATCTAAGAGTCCAGCTAGGTTGAAATTAAACTATGCCGCAGTCAAAGTACCAACCTGTGGGTGCCGCGGCGGGATCTGGGAGCCACTAGACCGAAGGCAGCACGCGCTGCCGCACTGGCGGGCGCCGTCCGGCGGCGCTGCCACCCGTCGTGACGGGCAGACGTCGCCGGCCTGGCGGTGGTCGGCGTCGAACTCGCGTTGGGGGCGCACAGCCCACGGGGCGCAGGTGGCCGTGCAGCCCCGGACGGGATGCACTGGCGGCGGCGGGGGCCTGCACCGGCGCCGGCGGCCGGCGAAGGAGGGGACACACCGGCGGCCGGAGCGCGGGAGCAGGGAGGCTAGGGTTTAGGCCTTTAGGATGAATGGGGAACGGGGAGGAGGAGGCGAGTCCCGACTGCGAGGGGCATCGAAGCGACGCGACGGGCGGACGGGCGTCGGGGGGCAGAGTCGCAGCAGTGCAGGACGCATCGGAAGGATGGGAGATTGGGCTCCGGCCCTGGGCTCATGGGCCGGGTATTATGTGGGACTAACGGGCCGAACTAGTGCATCAGCAGCGCCCGGCACTGGCCCCAGCCCAGGCCCGCCTCGTATCGTATGAACAAATGAATATCACTCGACTATTTTCTTAACTTTTCCTTGGGAAAAGAAATGAAAACCTCTTGATCTAGAAGAAAAAAGAGCTACTTGAATTCTGAATCAGTTACGAGATTGGTACACTCCTTTTTGAAATTTTAAATTCACATTTTAGAACTTGGTAGCACTTAGAAAATTGCTACAAACTCTATTTTTGGGTTTATCATTTGACATGCATATAGACTTTCTTCAGGTTCAAAAGTTCAATCCCTGGGGTTGAGATACCTACACAGTGAAAATAAACCAATCATTTAAAAAAAGTGGAAACACATTAGAATGTGCTTAAAATGTAGCTTCTAGCTTTTTCTCTTGGACTCATATGAAACTTATTTCAAGTTTTGATTCCCATTTTTGCTATGGATGTAATGTTTATCTTCCAGGGTGAAGACCGGAACCACACCTCTAAAGTTTATCATTTTATACAACGATTGTTAAGAGTACAGCCCATCAAAATTAAACAGCCAAATCAAAGTGTCATCTTCCGTACTGTATCTAATGGTTGATGCTACCTGAACTACTTCACACCACGTTCTTTCTATTCTGTCACAGGTTGTTTGGATCCAAACAACTAAAATTTAGTCCCTTAAATAAATGACAATTTCACGTATTAAATATAAAATAATTATAAAGCTAATTGCATAGGTCATGTCTACTTCGCGAGACGAATCTAACAAGCATAATTAAGCTATAATTAGTATATAATTATTACGTGTACACTGTAGCATTACATTGTTTAATCATGGACTAATTAGGCTTGATATATTCGTCTCACAAATTAGCATTCGTTTATGTAATGAGTTTTTTAATTAGTCTATATTTAATAGTTTTAATTAGCATTCTTACGTCCGATGTGACGGGGCTAAAACTTTAATCTAGGGATCTAAACACCGAAGAAGATGAAAATCTGATAGGGGCACGACAGAGGGCAACAACCACTAGCCACGAACCGGTGTCAAACATGTTGTTGGCCAACCTTTCCATGCGGCCCTAGCACCTGGAGCCCGCCACCACCGCCATGCGCGAGGGATGTGCCAGCTCCGGAGCTTAAAAGCAATCCCCACCGAAGAAGATGGAAATGCGGGCACTTGAAGCGCAGGCCTCGCCGGATGGGAAGGAGTAGAGTCGACGACTTCCCTCCATAACATAGCCGCCAAGCACGAAGAAAAGATGAAATGAAAAGGCGAAAGGCTTTATTATATCACTTGCCTTGTCGTGTCGATGGAGACCGCTACCGACAACCACGCCAACCAGAAGACCTCCCACCATCATCAGGACAAGAGGAGGACGTTCGTCGTCGACACGACGCCCATGAGGGCCAATCTTTAGAAAGTAAGTGTAAACTAACTAGTCGAAGGATGGGACGGCCTCCCTCCCTCTCGTCGCCGATGAGCTCGTCGGAGACTAGGGAGGGGCCAGAGTCTCCAGAGAACCGAAGAGTTAGTTGTCCTATGCTTATAGATTAATGGCGTAGACTCTACCAAGCATCACCTAATGACATGGATAGTTTTAGGGGGTTTGTCCATGGCTTGTTGGTCTCCTTTTCCTTTTATTTTCCCTCCACCATGCTATACTCCAAAGGGGTTCGTCGGGTTCATGCAAGCCTCCCCCAAATATTTGAGCATAGAAGGATGTTATGTCTTGGCACTACAGTCTACAGGTGAGTGACAATGGGCAAAATGACGTGGTGCACCCAGCTAGGGTGGTAGCGGACGAGTCATAAATAATGTTAGGGTGGAAACATCAAACGAGGTAGACGCCTTTATCTCCCAAATTCTAATACAGTGTTATCTTCTCCGGTTTGACAAGATCCTAAAAGAGGTGTGGTACTTCTCTGAAGAGGGAGAACAGCCTTTCAAGGTGTACTATACTAGGTATGTGGACACAATCTTGTTAGGCATTCCACGAATTTCAAAATTCTTGAATGCCGCTAAAGCTAAAGACCATGTGCAAACTATACTCCAAAATTATTGCGATAAGTTAGACCTCGATGTCAGTTGGGGGGGAGAGATTACCTCCAACAAACTTCTCATTTTATCTTTTGATCAGCACTCAACACTTTTGATATATGAACAAGGCTTTTACCAAGCTCTTGGCATATAAACAAGGTTGTTAGGCCCGATTCTTTGCTAGTTCGATTATCTAATTAATTTAGTGTTATCTAATCTTTCAAGTGAGTCTATTAGATGCTCGCCTATATTTATCTATCCTTATAAGTTGAAATGTACTTAGATGTCTAACTCTGTTATAAAAAGTGTTCTCTATTTTTGATATAAATGTGGAAAATAGTGTTGTATACGATGAAAGGGTTGCTAGAGAGATGCACGGGAGGGTGACGGTGACACTCAGCATAGGGAGGAGGAAGAAAGAGAATGAGAGTAGAAACAACAAACTAGGCTAAGGGTGGCTATTGGAGGCCTAAAAATTGGGTGTGATATAAAATACCAAGATCCATACCGCTGAAAGAAAGTGAGACCATCTGGCGTCTCTGCCTTCGGCTGCAACGCATAGCTTCGATGCACCACTGGCTCTATATCCGGCCGTTGTAGGTAGTACGCGCTCTGGCACTTGCGCATGTTCTCTACTCGTCCGCGATCAGTTGCGTTACGTCAAGCCTACGCACTCTGAAGTGTAGGCTTCGACGGTCCTTCACCGCGGAATAAATCCCTGCCTATCTATCTTTCGCTGTCCCAGCCACCGCCGGCCACCTCCGGTCTCCAAGGACAAATCAAGTTCCAAACACCCCACTGCGGATCATACAAACAAGCCACCAACGAGGCCCATTTCAAATCAGCCCAAAAGAACACCAGTTTTCCTGGCAAAACACATACTGACCTAAAGCTAAACGAACGGAAATCACTGCGCTCAAGCAGCCAGGCGCTGCGTTAGCGCGCCTCCCTGTCTAGTAACATACGCAAATGTGAACCAAAATTTGCGAGAAGTTCAATTGGCTAAGTTCCTCACGGTGGAACCTGTCATGGATGTTCACATTTTTTATTAATAATTCTTTATGTAATTGACGGTGTGCTGTTGACAGAGATAGATGTGTTTATGATAACTTTATTGGACTTAGTATTTGCCATCCAGTCTCTTATAAGCGTTCGCAGGTGTGGGTTTATGTAAACGTCTTTGTCATTTTTAAAATATACTAGCAAATATGACCGTACGTTGCTACGGGTAAAAGATATATAAATTATCATATTACTTTATGTAACGAAAATAATATGAAAGAGAAATTTAATGAGCATTTATATGTAGCAATTGTAACGGATATTTATTAAATCTACCATATAATGACTCAAATATTAAACATAAGTTTTGAATCTGACTTAAGGATAGAAAAGGAATTATCTTCATACACATGCGACGCAAAGAAAATCAAAATTATTTTTCTGGCTGGCCACAAACTAAACTCAGCATGACATGCGGTCAGCCCGAGCCCAGCGGCCCCAACCATGACATGCACACGCATTGGTAGGCCCACCAGCGACACGTGGAAGAGGGCGTGTGAAAGTGCATCTAGGCACTTATGTGTTTTGGTGATTTGTATGACAACATGATTCGTGATCTAACTTGTTTGCTTAAGCATATGAGCAGGTTTTATTCTTATGAATGTTCGCGCAATATAATTGTTGATAAGAATATGTACTTGACATTGGTTCTAAATGACATAAAAGCAAGCAAGTATGTTTGATCCCATGATGCAGAAGATGAGCAATGACAAGAGAATAGAAATGACAAATGAGACAAGGTTCTTATGCATATTGGTTGGTCTCATTTAGTAGAAGCATGTCATAATAAAATGGGACAATCTACATGAAGAAATTGGAATTCCTTTGATCTTGGTTCATAGTAGTGGTTATAAATAAAATGAGATATGATTCTATGGATAGTATATGGTCTCATCTAGTAGAAGCTTATCAAGACAAAATGGGACAATCTACATGAAGAAATTGGAATTCCTTTGGACGTGGTCCATGGCAATAGTTACATTCATGATGAGACATGATCTTATGGATATTATATGGTCTCAAGTACATGGAAGCCTATGGACAAGTGATTTGACAAAGACAACACATAAGACAATATTGAATATATTTCGGGTTAATTGAATACATGGATTTCAATGTGGTTTTCATGATGATGCAAAGCAAAGCGAAACTTAAAGTGGCAAGATTTGATGAAAAGGATCAAGCTAGACGGGAGTGACATTCCTAGCAAAGAGAAGGGCAAGTTGGTCTTGTAGCCGAGGGACTTTGTTAGGGAAAAGTCTAGCATCTTAGTTTGATCTCTATACTTCAATCAAGCCGTATCAAGTGAAGCAACGTGAAGCATTTAATCATTTATGGATCATATATTGGAAATGCTTATGAATTGGTCCATACACTTGGAAATTCTAAGCTCAGCTCAAGATTGGATTTGCTCAGCAATAAAGAAAAGTTGTGTGCCCTCAAAGTTGAAATTGACAAGTATGGCATGATTGTAGACATTGAAGCTCAGGTGGAAGACTTAATCTGTTATTTAATTTCTTGAGTATAGGAATGTCGTACTATCAAGAGGGATGCAACAAGTAGTTGTTTAGACAACACCAAAAAGTGCTCATATGTCAACCCATGTGAGATAGCCTTTGAGAGAAGTCGTTTTGAGACTAAGTGTGCTGACTGGTCCAAAACCGATCTGACCGGTTTTAGAGCTCAGAGTGCTAACGGCTAGTTTCATTTGAAAACCGGTGTGACCGGTTTGGGAAACCGGTCTGACCGGTTTTCCACTGACATAACGGCTAGTTTTTGGGTGTGGGGTATTTATACCACTTGGCCCTCTCCTTTGAGGGCTGCTGGTTCCCTTGCCTCTCTTGTGCGCCCAGAACGTTCTTGAGCACCAGCAAGCTCTCCCCAAACATCTCTTTGTGAGATTAATAGAAATTTGATTATATCTTTGGATTTGGGTTGAGAGGGTAATTGTGTGTGAGCTATTGCAAGCTAGTAAGAGCTAACTAGATCAGTGAAGAGCAAATCCTTAGCTTGAGCACTTCCGGTAAAGTCTAGCAACCATTGAAGCATTTGTTACTCTTGGAGGTGAAGCCTTCTAGACGGCTAGGCGTCGCCGGTGAGCTACCGAGTTTGTGGTGAGCCACGAATTGTTTGTAAAGGCTGGCCCTGCCTCCTTCGTGGAAAAATGTCACTAGTTAGTGGAATCGAGGAAAGTGGCTTGGTGTGTATAAGCCCGCCTTTCGTAGGCCCTCAACGGAGATGTAGGATTCATCGTGCCTTGGTGGCAGCCTTAGTGGCAGCGGTGAATCTGAACTTCGGAAAACAAATCATCGCGTCTCTCATTTGGTTTGCCTCGAAAGTTCAATTCTAGCATTTACATTAGCTTCCGCTTCGATCTACTTGGTTGTGCTTTATTTGTGTGCAGGGACATAGTGAACCTGCTAGAAATCATCTACAGAAGCTATTCACCAAGTTTGGTTTGTGCTAGAACTCGTAGAGGGGATAAATTGCATAGTTGTGTTTCTCTGCCAGAAACCGGTCTGACCGGTTTCAGCACTGATTGTGTGTGAAATTTTGATTAAGTGCAGATTCACCTATTCACCCCCCCTCTAGGTGACATCAAGGTCCTTTCAGCGTGCCACGTGCAGAGCACTGCTGCTGCCATCGTGGGGCGCATGGGCTGCCCATTCTTCCTCACTCTCCTCGCGTTCGTGCTGCATCTTCAGCTTAGCCGGTGCTCCACCCAACCTCCATTCTAGCTCTCTTTGCTCTTCAGGAGCTTGAATCGCTTGATGTGAGCCACGAGGTGGCGCACGCGCATGGAATCTGCTTCCAGCATCCAGCTTGAGCAGAGCCAGATCGTTGCTGCTAGTTCTTTTTCTGTTTTTATTTTGATCTCTCGTGATTTTGTGGCGACTTCCTCCTTCCTGCTGGTGCCGCAGATCTGCGACAAACCAGGCCATCTCCGACCTCCTTTGGCATCTCAGGAGCTCAAGTCAAAGGCCTCTCCCTCACTTTTGCTGCCTTTTCGAACTCCCTCCATCTGCTGCCCAACCCACCAGCTCCAGCGGCACCAGGTACCACGTCACAGCCACCACCGAGTCATGGTAGGCAAGGAGTCATCATGCTTGCTAGCTCGATCCCTCTACCCATCATTGTCACTGTAGGGTATGAGCTCACCCCCAAGTGGGCTGAGTGCATGGTCTTGGACCAGCTCGGCAATGCGTGGAACAACAGAGCTAAGGCTCGGTGCGGTCGCCTCGAGCGGGCCTGAGATTGACTTCAGCAGCGGTACGTGCTTGCGTCCCGGCATCCTGATTTAGTTTTTCTTGATGATTTTTGTTCTCGGTGATTTTTTTTCTTGAATCCTTTCTCCTAATGTTGATGACTTCATGCATATATATATTGAATGATCCTTCCATGCATATGTATGCTCAAGTACATAGCTTTTCATCATGGATATAAATCAGAGTTGCTGGTGATTGCACCAAACACAGTCTTTGGATGATTATTTTTGTTTTGGTACATTACTTACTGATCAACAGACATCAATTCAGCTCCTCCTCACTGTATTTCCTGGATCGATATAAAGGTGCCGGGTCGTCCAATGCACGGGCGGTGTCTGTCGGTGTGTGCTACGGAACGAGCGGCGACAACCTGCCGCCGGCGAGCACTGTGGTGGGCATGCTCCGCGACAACGGCTTCACCGTCGTGCGACTCTACTGGCCAGTCCCCGCGGCGCTCGCCGTGCTCACTGGCACCGGCATCAAAGTCGTCATCAGCCCGCCCAACGACGTCCTCCCCTCGCCGCGGCATGGGTCCACCAGAACATCCAGGCCCACCCGCTAGTCACCTTCCGGTACGTCTTTGGCGCCAACGAGGTCCCCGTCGGCGACATGCAGCACCTTGTGCCCGCCATGGAGAACATCCACGCCGCGCTCGCCGCCGCTAGCATAGGCCACGTCAAGGTCACGACGTCCATCTAGCAGGGCATCATCACCGTGCACCTCCCGCCGTCGGCCGGCGCGTTCACGGAGGAGACGCTCATGTTCATGGGCTACGTGGTGGAGTTCCTGGAGCGGACACGCGCGCCACTGCTGGCCAACCTGTACCCGTACTTCGTCTACACCTATGACCTCGGGCACATGGACATGAGCTTCGTGCTGTTCATGACACCGGGGACGGTGGATACCATAACTGGGCGGTGTTCCTCGATGCGGACCGCACGCGGTTCGTGGCCGAGGAGGACTCGCGCGGCCAGCGCGCGGGGTTGTACGGGGGGTCACGGGAACGGGGACAGGGATAATTAGGGTGAAGTTAGGGGGTTGTTAAATTTTGACGTACCGCAGAATCAATCCTTGATTTAGTATTAGGCAGAGATAATTGGCCGTAAGTGAGAGAGTATCATATGAGCTTGCACTTTGCATCAGTAGATAAAGAAACTATAGAACATGATTGGTCAGTAACAGTCGCGTCTCTTGTTACATTGGCCAGAAATCTGAACAATAATGAACGGCATACGTTATATCAGCATGTATCTAGCTGCTGCTTCTTATTCTTTAGTCACATCAGCATCCCCCTCCCAGTCTCCCGGCCATGATTGTCCTATCATCAATGAAAGACTCGTCGTGCTAAATTAAACCAGTTCGATCAGTTCCCCTCTAGAGTCGCAGTCTCCATCTCAAGGACGACGTGCGCGCGACACCCGCGCCGGAGACAGTCATGTCATGGCGTTCGGCGCCGGGGACGACGCCACCTGACCCGCCGTCCCCTCCTCCTCGTCGTCGCTGCTCCTCCCGTCCACCTTGCCGCTCCCGTAGCGGCTCGCGCACACGAGGTACACCGCGAAGTCCGCGACGGCCAGCACGGCGAGCAGGAAGTAGAACTTGTCGAGGTGGCCGTCGTTCAGGTCGGCCGGGATCCACCCCGCCCGCCCCCGCGTCGTGGTGACCCTGGTCACCGCGCTGACGATGACGTCGCTGAAGTAGTTGCCGAGCGACATGGACATCATGCAGAGCGCGCTCCCGAAGCTCTTGAGCCCGTCGGGCATCTGGCCGTTGAAGAACTCGAGCTGCCCGACGTACATCATCACCTCCGACACGCCGATCAGCGAGTACTGCGGCACCTGCCACATGATGTGCAGGTCGCTGCTCATCGCCGTGGTGGCCATGGCCTTCCTGAAGTGCTCGACGGTCCCGGCCGTGGCCATGGCCAGGGCGCCGACGACCAGGCCGAGCCCCATCCTCTGCAGCTCTGTGGGGCCTGCGGGGCGACCGGTGAGCCGCGCCAGGAACGGGCAGATGGCGCGGCGGTACAGGAAGATGGTGGCGGCGACGGTGAGGATGTCGAAGGCCGACATGCTGGAGGGCGGGACGGAGAAGCCGGCGAACGGGGTGGTGCGGCGCATCGCGGCGCCCTGCACGACGAAGAGCGAGGCCATCTGGGTGAAGACGACGGAGTAGAGGATGGTGCAGAGCCAGATGGGGAGCAGCCGCAGGATGCTCTTGACCTCCTCCACCTGCGTCACCGTGCACAGCTTCCAGGGGTCGCGCGCGCCGCCCAGCTTGGAGTCCGTCTCCACGTGCGCCGCCCGGTCCAAGAAACTGAACCCTTGCGTGTGCAGAAGCTTCCTGCCGCCGGCATCCGCCTTCTCGTCGCCCTCGTACAGGGTGACCACTCCATCGTCCGACGCGCCGGCCTTCCAGCTCCTGCACGCGGCGAAGGCGACCTGGCAGACCCTGCCGATGGGGTTCCCGCCGGGCTGGAAGTAGCGGTACCGGAGCGTGCCGCTGAGGAACAGCAGCAGCGCGGCGGCGGCGGCGGCGGTGGAGGCCCAGAACCCCAGCGCCCACCTGCCCTCGTCCTCGAGGTAGCTGAGGAAGGTGTTGGAGAAGAGCGAGCCGAGGTTGAGGGCGAGGTAGAAGTAGCTGAAGAAGGAGACCTTGGAGTGCGCCTCGGCGGGGTCCTCCCCGTCGAACTGGTCGGAGCCGAAGGTGGCCACGTTGGGCTGGTACCCGCCGTTGCCGAAGGCGATCATGTACAGCGCGATGTAGAAGATCCCCAGCTCCTTGCCCGAGTGCGGGCCGCACGGCGCGTGCTCCATGCCGCACCCCTCCGGGCTGATCAGGTAGAGCCGCGACGACACCGATAGCAGCGCGAGGCCCTGCAGCAGACACACACGTACTAGTCAGCCCTGTAATCCTTTTTTTTATGTACCCCGATCCCGTACGTACAAGGAGACAGACAGTGATCGATGTGTTTCCGATCCTTGGATCCACCGTCCATCGAACACCGGCTGGCCACCGTGCACAACACAACTCTATGGAGTATGGACCATCCACTTCGGATCGATTAACTTCAATTGATGATACAGTGTGCTACGTACAAAGAGCATGTGTTTGCTTGCACGTATACATCAGGGACATTTAATTTTATTCTTCTACAAGATTTCAGACTCATGAGACGACATAAAGGTACGGTATATATGTCGTCGTCGACGTCGACGCGAAAACTGCTTTTTTAATTAACACGACGACAAGACCACCGGCCGGCAGACATGCATGGATCGATGGATGTATGGATACATATATATCCGATCCGGCTATATATATAGCTAGGTGTGTAGACGCGTAGGACTTACGAGCACAAAGATGGCCTGGAAGATGGCGCAGGTCTTGTAGCGCCCCCAGTAGGAGTCGCTGAGGAAGGCGCCGATGAGGGAGAACATGTACACGGTGCCCGTCCACTTGCTGACGTTGTTGGCGGCGTCGCCGTTGCTCTGCCCCAGCACCCTCGTCAGGAACAGCACCAGGTTCACGTTCACGCCGAAGAAGGCCAGTGTCGCCAGGCCCTGGTTTACTGCAGCCACAAGATCAAACACACACCACCGTCAGCACGTCGGTTCCCACTAACCAAAGCAATTAGGTCTGATGGCTAATCGGCAGACGTCAACACGTACACGCACAGTACCGGCAAAAAGGCGATCGATCGATCAATAGACAGCAGGCACCCTATAAACAGAACGGGGAAACTGGGCTTTCGGCAATTCCCATTGAAAGCAATGCAGAACCGGCTCAACAGCCAAAGAGCATCGCTTTAATTCCAGTATCAAGCAAGGGTGTTATGGCAACCACACATCACTACACGACACGGATCGATTGCTATGTATAGCTAGATCATATAATGGAGCTGCTCCATCCATCCCCCTAATGAGAATGAGATCCTAATGTGGCATTAGTAATGCGGGCAAGCAGCCCTCCCCGTGACCTGGAACCCCCAGTTCCGGCGTTGCATGGCCGATGTCACCTTGGCATGCAGAATCCGACATAAAAAATACCCGGGTGCCTACCACCACTTTGAGCATGGCCTTTAGCTGCTTGCAAGAGTTAACCGGGAAGCCCACTACGTAAAAAGTTTATCATTTTAATATCCTTCTGGTAGAAATGAATTCGCGTACTGCTAGCAGATTAGCTGCACAATTTATTTTGATTTTTTTAGCGAGAAATAAAACCAAGGTCGGGAAGGGTTGAACTGTACCGAGGATGAGGCCGCCGGCAAGCCATCCTCCCGATTTTCCCTTCACGGCCGGCCGGCCCTTGATGTCGACGGAGCCGTCGAGGGTGTACTCGCAGCACTTGTCCTGCTTGGGCATCGGCGTCGGCGCGGCCATCTCCTCGTCTTCCACGGCGATCACCCTCACCATCTTCATGTCTCCGTCGTTGGCAGACTGCAGTGCATCGAGCTAGATATTGTTAGTTGCCAGTGTGTCACTCTGACGAAGCTCTCTCAATTCATATGTGTATATCACCAATATTCAGAAAGTTCATAGAGAAGAAAAACACTGAAAAGCAGCATGCTGATGCCAAGGATGATGCGTGTGTGTATCTATCTATCAAGAACGAGCAAGAGATCGAGTGTATACGCACTAACCATTTCTTCCCTCCTCACGAGCTAGTTGCCTCTAGCTACCGATGTATGCAGCGCGAGAAGCCGAGCTAGGCAGCTACTAGCTGCTTGTGTGAGGAGGCCGGGCAAGAGGAAGGAGATGCTAATGCCTGATGGTGGTAGAACGAGGGAGAGGGGTTGGTGCGATTTATAGAGTTCAGAAAGCTGCCCGGGCAGTGTGGCTTACAGCTGATGTGCAGAACAAAGGGCGGGGAAGGCGAGTGTGCGTCCTACTCACGTGATGTCACTCGTGCTGGTATCTTAGGTAGATGCATCACGACGTGGCGTCGCGATCAACGGTGACTGTCGAGCCCTCTCTCTCTCTTTTCTATTTTTCTCCTCCACCTTTTTTGGGATTTTGCCCGCTCGAGGAGCGCCGCTCTATCACGCAAGTAATCCACCCCTGTTCTTGGTAAATCCCTGCACGCTTTACTCAATCTCTGGCCGGGCGTTTCAGACGAACATGGCCGGTTCCGGTAACTTGCAGTTGGTCGTAGCTTGTCATTTACCGGTGATCACTTATCAGTACCGCCAAATAAAATCTTTTGCCACTGCATGTAGCCAGTTGACATGACACCGTGGCGCCGTGGTGTACGTGTTTTTGCGGCGGTCAATTTCATTTGTTTCCGCGAGATGAATCGCTTCGCCCGCGAAACGTGGCAAGAAGCGCGCGTCAAAGACGTGCCTGGTTGCTCGCTCCGGCAGCCTACATATATACAGCGGAGGAAGGTGGCGTTCTGCATTTGGCGGCCGTGCTGTGTTTTGTCGTGGGTCAACAAAGGCAACCCATTCCTCTATATGGTCACGTCTGATCGTCTTATATCGAGTAAGCCAAGGCCCGGGCTGGAAAATCTCGTTGCTTGCTCGCAAACGTTTTTTTTAGGGCAAGCGTAAACGTGTTGTTGCTTTTGTCGTCCAAAAACCTACACGTTGCCCGTGTGTGAATGTGAAACGGAGGTATTTCTGTTTTTTGGTCCAGGATATTGTGATGACAGACGGGCCAAGCTGAGGCGTCGTCAGAGAATCGGTTCCGATATGTGATTCTGCAACGAGAGAAAAAATGTTATTACGTTATCCCTCTTGTCTGAATTATGTACTGGCAGCAGCAGTGAACCGCAGCCACTGCCCCTGAATTATTTAAGCGCATTTCCTTCAGATAACAATTATTCAAGCACCTGATGCTGATCTCTGGGAAGAATTAATGGTGTACGGTGGCCTCACGCAATGGATGTCCGGATGACTGGATTATATTCAGGTGGCGCAGGATCAGTCGGAATCAGGGATCATCCAAGTACACGTGGAGTAACAGATCGAACCAAGAATCGCTCGGATGGGATCCCACTGATCCATGCCTTGATCCAGGACTGTAGATCAACAGGGATAAGCACATTTACCGCCACCCATAAGTTAACTTGTGTGGACGAGGGCGCGCCGGCGCGGGCGCTGCTTGGCCGCTCGGTGTCGGAGGTTGCGTCGACACCCGTGGACCGGCGGCAGTGGCTGCCGATGCGACACCGGGTTTGCCTCGCCAGCAGTCCTGAGCCCGAGCACTCGTCGTCGCACTCGGCGAGAGCAGGGCGGCAAAGCGATTTGCCGGTGCCGGCGCTCTCCGGCCTACTTGCTGGCCTGCCGATCTCAGCGAGCAGTGCGGGGACTGGGCGATGCCTGCGC
This sequence comes from Echinochloa phyllopogon, assembly GCA_033239725.1. Taxonomy (NCBI): domain Eukaryota; kingdom Viridiplantae; phylum Streptophyta; class Magnoliopsida; order Poales; family Poaceae; genus Echinochloa; species Echinochloa phyllopogon. Next base: position 51,054,886 of record BTCW01000010.1, read on the forward strand.
GGGCTGTGCGGGTCACGGCGCCGGCGTGTTTTACAGCTCACCGTGGGCTCGGCTCGGCTCTGCCGTTGGCCACTGTTGGCTGTGATCAGGTTGGCACACGCACACGCGCGCGCCGGTCGCGGGGGTCCGTCAGCCTTGATGTGGCGCGCCGCGCTGTCCTGATCTGAGAGTTAGTCGCCGCGGGCTGTCAAATCTCCTGTCTTCTCGCAATGTTTTCCACTTGCGGTGCGCCAGTGCTCAAGGGAAGTCAGCTGTTAGCAGCAAAGCATAGACGGGCGTGTTTGTGACTGAATTTCTTAGCTAGAGCACCAGTAACGTAGAAGAAGTATGCGGTAATAGTATTCGTAGCCTGTTGATTCGGGCTGGGCCATACCAGGCTTAGGTAATAGGGCTTATGATCTGCCCAAGCCCAGCCCTGGGCGGAGCCGGGTTCGCCCTGACTGTTACGCTTGTTGTGCTCAGCCCGGCATGCCGGTATTCTATTCATCTTCCCCCACCAAGTTCAAGGTTCGCTGAAATTCACAGGGCCATCTCCGTGTCAGTGCAGTTTGCTTAATGGCTACGGCCTACAGGTAAGGTAATTGCAATCTGACAAAACCTCTCTATCGGCCATTCTACCTTTTACTTTACATACCAAGTAGATTTCTCAAAAGTAACCTGTGGTGAGCAAACAGGGTCAGTGAACCTGCAACAGAAAAGAGCGAGGAGGACTACGCTTTTGCCATTGTCCAATGGTATCAAACGACGCATGCTTTATTTGGGGACACCTCTGACGAATTGCACGTTCTGAACTTCTCATCCGGACATACGGGATTGCAGCACGTTGGCAATGGCAAATTAGCTCGACGGCCATTTGGAGTCCTAAAGGCCACCATGTAGTACACATCAAGCAAAGGTTGCCCAGTAATCATCTACCACCTTTAGCGCGCATTTTAAAACCAAATCTGCAGATCACCCAATGCAGCGTACTCTAGTACTATCCTCAAATACGTGCACACCGAAAATTGGCGATGATCAAACACCAACTGATCGAGCCAAACATCTCTGCCTTTTCCCTTGCGCGCGCGACGATGTCCCGCGCGTTAGGCCAAAAGCAGCGGGCTCATCATCCCGAATCCCGTCAAAAATCGTCTGCCCCATCGGGACGGCGAGACGCCATGCACGGGAGCACCGTGCGCGAACGCCGGCGGCCCACGTCGACACCCGAATCCCCACTGCGATCTCCCGGCCGGGGACGTACGGGACGGGGCCGGGGGGAGCGGTTGCGTCCTCCGTTTTGCTCCCCCCCTTTTCGTCAGCGGCGCAGCGCAGCGCAGCGCGCGCGTATAAGTGGAGGGGAGTATCAGGGGGGCGTACGCGCGCGCCCTGTGGTTGGCTTATCGCTCGCACGCGTGCGTGCGTGCGTGCGTGCGTGCCCGCCATCCCCGCCTCGTCACGCCCCACTTCCGCTGCGGCCGGCCCCATCGACGGCGACCGCTCCGACGACGACACCGGCGTCGACCACCCGATCGACGCCTCGACCGCTCATGCTCATGCGTCCGCCCCGGCCCCACCACTCCGCCGCAGATTGGCGGGCGCTGCATGCAAGCACAGCTGCCGGTTAGCTGGGGCAGCAGCTGGACTGGCGACCCGTGCGCGAGGCTGTAGACGACCGGCCAAAGCCGCCGGGCAGGGCGGGCGCCGCCCCGGCCCGGCCGACACGCAGACGGTTGGGCAAACTATTTCAGGTTCCGGTCGTCTTATCAGTTATCACCGATGGAATCGCGCGGGGACGTACAGACAGGGGCGCAGCGCGGCGATCGACCGGACCGGCAACAGTGGGCGCGCATGCACGAGCGAGTGGCTGGCGGCGGAGCTACGTGCCGAGCAACTTGCCCGCGGCCGGGCGTCTCTTTTGGCTCGGCTCGTGCAGCTTTCGTCGAAGCTTTTCCTCGTTGCATCGCTGGCGGCCCTGCTCCGGTAGACATTCGCATAGTTCAACGGATCCTGACCTACCGTTCCTCTCACTCCACAGCGCAAGTCTCCCTTTGGCTAGCTAGCTCATCAGCGCGTGTGTGTTCCTGGGTCATTCCTACAATCCTACGAGCCCTTATCTTGTGGGGGCGAACCGTTGAATGCGCCCAAATGTTCTTGTCGGCAAGTCAGATATGATGACAGTTGACAGGGAGCTAGGGAATATAGGCCACATAACAGCATTGTCAGATATGTTTGTGTGCATTGGCACCGCTTTATCTGCACCGTGGCATATGCTTGGCGTGATGCATCGCTTGCATGTGGTGCGTGAATGTAAGACCAGCGGGTCTAATGTATCACCGATTCAAATGAACACAAAAGTACCTAAAAAAATAAATGAACGGTCCAGATTTTTTTCAAACAAGAAAACTATGCAGATATTTGATGAATTCGAGTGCTTTTGGTAAAGTAAGTAATATATTGCATTCGAGTGCTTTTCCAGTGCATAAAGATCAATATAAAGTGTACTTGAATTAGGTCATCTCTGTCGTTACTATCACCTTCTTCCTTTTCTCCCGTGTACAATGCCATTGATTTGGCAGGGGGAAAAAGTACAGTATTCCCGGACAGGACATCTGATCGACTATCTGAGGCATGACTGCATCTGGAAATGAACAATTTCTAGGTTAAACAAATCCAGTCTGTTTTAGTGCGTTCAGATGAGTAAAGAGTGATGAGTAAATTTATTGACTGACAGTGATTTCAAACGTATTCAACTAACAGGAATTAGGACTTCCAATCATTGATTTCCTAGCTCCTCTCCGAGAATTGCAACGCATGCATATCTAGCACTATTATTCTAGCACAAAGACATGTATGACACGCAGCTACGTTTTCAGGTCACCAAGGAGTAGTTGGCTAAGTGCATTCTAGATTGTCATGACAGAGGCCGCTGCATTCACTTTTATGATCCGGAGAGCAATTAATCTGCTAACCGATGCATTTTCCTCCCTGACTAGCTAACCTTTCGCTTTACTCCTAATCCTCGCACACGCACTCGTCATGGATCGATCGATATACTTTTGCAGATCTTCCAGACCACACACCGATCTGTCACAGCAGCTCGCCACACGAAGAGCCCCGGGCGGCCTGCTCGTCGCGCGCTGATCCTAGTTTGTTACGGCTACCCTGCTTGCTAGGCATACCGGTTTCTTGATGTAAAGCCGATATGGCACTAGAGTGACATACCTAATTCTCATACTACGCCAGGCACTTTAGGTGGTTACAGGCCCCGCATACGATAACTTGACCGACCTGTCTCTTACCTGAAACCATCGCGTGACATTGCTATCATGGCGTTTTATCAGCAAGAGCACCCCCTTCCTTTAGCCCGGCCGTCGCCCTCCGATGGCGCTCCACTACCACCCCCGTCTTTGTCCGCCGCTCGCGCGCGGGGACGGGCGATCGACGAAGCGGACGGGTCGTGCAACTGGGAGGAGCAGTGGCATGGCAACCGCGTGACAGACTGACAGCTCGAGCCGTCACTTGCATTGCCTCTGACGGAGAGAGACCGAGAGAGAGAGACGTGTGGTCCGGAGCCCGGACGTCGACGAGGCGAAGGGCACCGGTACGATGAGCTGAGGATCCGTCGTGGTTAGCGCTGCGGCTGTGGTCGTTGATCCGGTTGCTTGGTAGCTTGTTGGAGTAGCGTGATCGCGTGGATCTCCTGAATCCTAATGGGCACAGGCAACGCGCCCTGTTTTTGATGGAGGGCTTTCAGCGGCTGCCATGCGTTTCAGAGAAATGAGATAAGCATCCAGCAGGCCCCTGCAGCGTAGATAAGTGAGAGATCCATGTATATGTGCAAGACTGCTAGGATAGGATTAGGTCTACTTGCCGCTTTTCTTTCTTTCTTCTGATGGCTTCGTCCTATGCGCCGAAAATGATATGCTTGTTTGTTGACAGTGTCACACTGTTGCTGAACATATGAAGAACGCTGACGGCTAAAATTTGTCCATGCGCTGGTCTGTGCAGGTAGCCAAGCGCAGCTATAGCATACTATGGCACTAGCATCATAGCGCCAAATTTCCCCCATCTCTTCTGCTATTCACGCTTAAATGATGCAGCAACGCTCCTGCCGACTTTTTTTTAAAAAAAAACCACCACCTACTTCATGTTCACTGCACCCTGTAAAACAGCTGAACCTAGACAAAGATAAGTCAAAAAGTTGACTTTTTGGAGCAAATTCTTTTGTCTTAAATCTCTATGGAATTCGAAACCGGAATATGACAGCAATAGCCAACACTACTAAGGTAGGAGTAGGTCTTTGTTTGAAACGAACCTACTAAGGTAGGTCTGCTCCCTGCTTTTCTTTCTGATAACCCTTTTTCTATTATATTATAAAAATGACAAAGAGCATACATTTTTATGCAAAACTCAGATAAAATACAGAAATAACCGCTATAATATGTCATTTCGAATCAATTCCCAATGATTGAATGCCATGATTGCTTTTGACGAAGCATGACAAAAACATACAAGGTTCTCAGTGTTGTGGGACTGAGAAAACAGTACATCTGGAGGTATTCAGTATCTTGTGGGAGCATAAGCTCCACAATGACACGCATATGACCCGAAAGTCATGTAGTTTTTCTCGTGCACAAAACGTGCCCTGAAGCAAGCTGTTAACATGATCCTAACCACCATATTCCCACAGTATGAGCTGTTGACAATAGTTCCGAGCCCAACAACAAAGTCTTTTTAACAGTTGTAGTCCATATCCGAAACGTCGTTTCATTTCACGTCACCGTGGAATCATGGATCCGGGTACCATCAATATAGAAAACCTGTCACGTACATTCGTGTCGTCTAATAGGTGGTCTCATGCAGTGACACATAATTTTAAGACGATTTATCAGACAATCTATACAATATGTTGTTGTTTTAGCTATCTCGTAGTAAAACAATATCCCTTAATTTATAGAAAATTAAAGAAATATTATTGGTTGCATGACAACAAAACTCATACAATGGTGGAGGTGTTGTCTCATAGTCCTAAAATTTAGCTCATGAGGTGGTTGTTTCACGAAACAACGACATCTTTCTCTCACCTCATTCTCTTTCCTCCATATTAGCAAAAATCCTACGTGGTACTGCATGAGACAACCAATGAGACCGCTGACGTGTAGCAACATATCGTTTGAGGAATAAGACGGGTGACCCTGATAAACCGTGGTTGAGCACAATTACCATTTGAACACTGTACCATGTACTCACAGGAACTACCCAGCAAACCAAAAAAGGACACGCTGAACAAACTAATTAGTTTAAAATTGAACTAATTATTTTATCCTAAACGTCTTATATTTGTTAATGGAGGAAATACTATATATGTCATGGTGCGTGATTTTTGATGGACTTGTTTTAGATGAAAACAGAGTTGGTGTTGTAAAACTCCTACAAGGAGTCAAGTCAAGGACGGACATATAACTACGTACAGGTATATGCAACAAGTATATTTCAATATGAAATTATCTTCTTACCTAGCTTAATTGTTATACATAGAAAGTACAATCTTATCAATCTACACCGTTCTAAATACGTCATACCAAAATAAGTAACGCACTCTCTCCGGTTTGGTAAAAAAGGTCGTTTAGGACAGCGACACGATCACCAAAGCATAACTTTGACATCTTTTTTTATAAAAAAATATTTCTTAAAAAATTATATATGTATATTTTTATAAAAATAATTTTCACATCTCCAAACTCAACGACTTAAATGTTATTCATGATTTATATTTCTAATTTCTAATGTTTGACTCAAACATTGTCCTAAACTACCTCCTTTACCAAACCAAACAGAGTATGTAGTTTTCTTTCTCTCCTCGAGCGACCATTAGATGTAGTTTTATATGTTCAATCAATCCACATCGTCACACCCTGGACACACACCAAATTGTCTATATATTAATGTGAACATTGTAGCAGATTTTGTTCTACATATTAATATGGGAAATGTAAGTGCCTAAAGCGGAGTGATGTCTCGAATCATACCACTTGCTTGCCTGATTTCATTCCAAGGAACAGAAAGGTGTTGTTTGGATGATTCTTCTTTTAAAGTACATTACATTGAACTCTGAGCATGAAAGCTCTCCTAAGGGACAAAACCAAATTCTAATACAGAAAGGGACCTCAAGTTGGCAACAATCTCCCACTATATGACACTATTTTAGAGATGAAGCCATTCTTGATAGGATATCGGGCCGGATCAGACAATTTTTAACGCACGAGTAGGGTCTTCTCTTGGATCATCATCACAATCACACACACGCGCGCGCACACACACCTAGATTAGGGGGTGTTTGGTTCCGGGACAAAAATTTTTAGTCCCGTCACATCGAATGCAAGAATGCTAATTAAAAGTATTAAATATAGATTAATTACAAAATGCATTACATAAGCCAGGACTAATTTACGATACGAATCTATTAAGCCTAATTAGTCCATGATTAGACAATATAATGCTACAGTAATAATTTAATAATTATGTACTAATTATATGTTAATTAGTCTTGTTAGGTTCATCTTGCGGAGTAGATATGACTTATATAATTAGTTTTATAATTAGTTTATATTTAATGCTATTAATTATCACTTATTTGAGGGACTAAACTTTAGTCCCTAGGATCCAAACACAGGCCTTAGTCCGGTCCAGCAGCCTATTCTAGGCCCAGTTTGGAAAAGCCTACGGGCGTGTAGCAGACGGACACACGGGCCGCATGTGATGATGTGATGACCAGTCTCTCCGGTTGCGTGCACGGCAATACACAACTGACGCCGTTGCAATCCATCCCTGTCGGGGCGGCGAGAGGATCAATCAACGACGTAAACTTCGGTGCACAGACTTTCATGCAAAATCCTTAAACCAATCTTTTTTCCAATTGACACTTGACAGCTGTAGGATGGCCTGCAAATCTTGTTCTCACGCGGATCCATCCTAGCAGCTCATTTCGAACTGGAAGTTTCGCTCCCCCATAAAATATGCCAAATCAGCGCAGAAGATCCGCGCTCCTATGTCAAACCCGTGGAAAGGTCCCGACACGTTTCTCTCCCGGTGGGTCCCACCCACCCCTCTTCACCCTGCCTGCGCCCGCGGCCGCCCCCGGGTCCAAAGTCCAAACCGATCAAATCCTCCTCCAAGTACCTCCGCCTTTTGCCTTCCGCTTCCTTCCTTCCTTCCCGAGACCTGCCACGGAACACGCGCGCTTCCATTCCTAGCCCCGCCGCCGAAGCGAAGCACGCCACCGGCCTCCGAGGGATCCTTCGCTAGCACGCACTCGTCCTTGACGTCCTCTTCCTCCTCTTCTCCAGGGGAGCGCCGCGTAGCAGACATCCGTCTTCGCTTGCTGGTAAGGAATCCCCGCCTTGCTTGCACGGATTGTTCAGGGAGCCGCTGTGTAGGAGGATCGGTAGGATATTTGCTGTGCCATGACTCTGAGCAGTCGGATCCGGATCTTCCTTGCTGGGATGGATGCTCCGATCCACCCATCCGGTTTGCTGCGGAGTGATTCCGTGTCAGAGGCAGTAGAAGGATGTGCGGATTGGGGTTTAATTGGCTGCGAAACTCGTGTTATATCTTATCTTTGACTCGCCGTAGAAAGCCATCTATTCTTAGCCTGTGTAGCTGGCCCGAATTAAGGTCAACGGATGGCAGGATAGGCAGGCTGGCCGAAACCTTGCTATTACTGGCTGTCATGTGAGTGGTGACTGTAGAAACACAGATCGTACCCAACTTTATATTTGAATAAGCGAATCAATTATAGCATGAGTGGAATAGTATTAATAAACTAAGGGGGAATCTCCCTTGCTTGGAGGTTGTGGGAAGAACCAACAGCTGTCTCGTTAGAGATCAATTAGTTCGTCCACGGACTAAACTCTAACGAGGCTGGTTCTGGAGGCCAGACGGAGATTGTTCATACAATCCGTTGTTGTTTCTAGTTTTCTAGCATAGTTGCTTCAATAGTTTCAACTTGTTCTGGGTAAGTTGTTGTGCAAATCTTTTAGTCCTGTTATATATTGTTGAATGTAATGGACCTGATGAAATGGAAGATTGGTTCCCAATTTCTAGTCTGGATAGGGATTTTTCCAGCTCTATGAATATCAGTATATCACCAGGCGGTCCATATTTATTTGATTTGACTATTAGGCAAAAACTAGCACAATCACAACTTACAAGATTCAGACCTCCGCCCCCTCTCCCTCTTGCGAGCTGTCCAGCCATGCGAGGTGAAAATATATGATGCAGCTAGTAGCCTAGGACGTTCAGCAAATTCCTTTATAGTACAATATAGAAACTTGTTTTTGCTTCTTTTGTCCATGTGAGCTATTGAGACACTGCTTTGTTGTTAGAGAAACATGCATATTCCTGGTACTGTTTCCTTGATTCCAGTTACCTAAATTACTAAATTCATGGTTAGTTTTCTTCATTGTATTGTTGATTCAAATAATGCTGATATTGTCAAGTGCACTTTTGTGTTGCCACTGGGATGATAATATAGTAGTTTGGACCTTGTTGGTTAACACCTTTCATTTTGTTTCTTAACTCCAGCGATGTGTCAGCTAACAAGTGATGGAAGTTAATCTGTTCTTATCTATTTGAAGTTTAAATTTAACTGGCTTTAGGACTATAGCATTTTCTTTCTTTATGAGAATCGGTTAGGCAGTTGCAGCGTACTCCCTCCGTCCCAAAAAAGAAGACACTCTATGATTCAAAATTTGTCCCAAAAAACAAGTCATGCAACAACCAATTAATGCCAGATATGGCTAATAATTAGGGGCAATCAAGGTCATTTTACTTTCTCCTAAATCTGTCCTAAAATTTCTAAAATGTCTTCTTTTTTGGGACGGAGGGAGTAGCAGGTAATGTTACTCCACAGCTTTCAGCAACCAGCAGTAGCCAAATGATGATCTTCCCCTTCCAAATTGTTCTCCCTGGCCTTCAGGGATTCTGTTACTGCATAAATACTTAAATAGTGTTTTTCTCCGTTCCTTGGTTGTCTTTACTTTTTACCATGTCATGTATGCATTATATGTTCTTCTTACTTCATCATATAACAAATCTCTAGAGTTCTGATGGCCTTCAACACTTGAATGCAGCCTTCAATTGATGGCCTCACCTTCAGCACCAACCGAGTTCAGTAAGGAAGCTGCTCGTAGGTCTCTGATCGCAATCTCCCAGTCTGTTCCGGAAAAACCTTCACCCCAGACGGTGAAGACACCGACCTCCACTGCAGAGAACGGGAAGCTGGACGATGGGGCTGACAAGTACAGATCAAAGCTGATGTCCATCACAGACCTGTCTTCTGATGCCCAACCTATGGCTTGCCCTCCCAAGGATATTGCGGCTTAACTGTTTAGTGCTCACTGCTCGATGTGCAGATATAATGTATCAGTTCTTGTGCTGATGCTCTTAACATTTCGCTGTCTTGCATTGAACCGAACTTTCTTATGTCACTAGTCGTTTTTCCTGGCAGTTGGTGCCCGTTTTATGAGACATTAAGGGAACCAGGTGGAAATATACTGTACAGTTTCCTGACTGTTGATATGGAACAAGTTAATCTGAACAGTGAACGGTGTCAGTGTTGGGTTCCTTTCTCCGTAAAGACTTGCTTGGACAGATCGGAATCAGGACAAAATCCTGTCCGTAACACGCTAATTAATCTGAATTGGATCCGTCTAATCCTCATGTTCCAATGCTAATTAATCTGAATTGGATCGGTCTAATCCTCATGTTCCAATGCTAAATATGATGCCTTAAGATTAGTGCATTTGAATGAATCTTCAAAAGAGCGCAAGCTGTGGGGATCCTTTTCTTTTCCCTTTTGCATTTTCAATCATTAATTCTTTTTGAAAATACCAATCATGAATTCTCAGAGAAGCAGCAGAGGGACATGGGAGAGGGAAGCTCGTCAGAGAAACACATCGAAAGTTCGAAACTAACCGAACGGGCTATAGATGGAACAGGCCCGATTCGGGCACCAAAGGAGGGAGACTTATCCTCCCGTGCCCAATCGGTCGCAACACGCGCGTGCACGGCATGTGAGCGGCCGGCGACTCGTCCTCGCCGGAGGGCGGAGGCGAAGGCGGCCAGGCGGGGGCATCCACACTCCACCCCAACCTCCGGACCCGGTAACGGGTCTCTCTCAAGTATCCACACGCCTCGCATTTTCTCATTTGAATTCGGTTCGATCTAACGGGCGTATGGCGGCGCTTACAGCTAGCGATCGCCGCCCAAATTAGGGACTGAATGATAAGTAGTCAGAAACAGCTATTATCAAATTTAACGAGCTCGGGGATTCCAAGAACTTTTTCATCTGGTAGGATCAGTGCACATGCTCAAATAAGCATTGTTCGGCTTCTGATGGCTGCTCAACTCGTGAATTTTTTCTGCTTGGATCTAATGTCAAGAAATATTGGGATTTATCCACAACATAATGCTTTCCTTTCATAGGAATAACTAAGTCTCATTTTGTCTGATTCAAGAATAGCTTTTGTGCTAAGGCAGAGACTGATGAGTGATGAATGTGGATGAACGGCTCACCTCATGCGGGATTTACTGATCTGAACAGTAAAATATGTTCCTTTTGTTTATTTTTTTGAACTGTAGACTGGAAATTATGGAGTAACGACCCTTGTGAATGTTTGAAATATTATGCAAGTAAATGGTTTATGCTTTAATTTTAGAAGGTTTATCATGTCCAACATAGGTATATTTTCATTTATTTATGCTCAATGCGACTAATTCTTCCAAGCAAAACTTGGGAAATTAAGGCGATCTTGCTACTTGCAGGTGGTACTGAGACCTGAAACTGATAGTTGATGTGGCATGCTAGTTCACTGCCCGTGGACATAATGTCCATGTTTTAAAACTCGGTGCTTTGAGGAGACTGTCTGGCAGGGTCCTAAGCGCTAGCAAATAAGTATATTCTTTTTACTCTCGTGAATACATTATCTGCAGTTCAGTCTGCTACTCTGCTGTACCAAATGACATCCGTCCTTCAAATAGGTTCATAAGAAGTAGCACCTTGACCATTAAATATTATAGTGGCTTAGATTAGTCTCTAAATGCCATTGATATCTATCTGTAGATCTCTGTATTATTCCACCTATACTTCTATCCTTCCATCTTCTAGTGATTTGATACCGTGGATCATGGTGCTCTATTATTCTATTTGCTGGTGGTTCTTACAATCTTACCAGATAAGTTCCCACTTTGCATTGTCTGCACATTGCCTTGTGAATCTTTCTCTTGATACAATTGTATCATCTGTTGTTATGAAGTGTAATTTCCATGTAATTTCTTTTGCACTTCTATTTGTGCATAAGATTTCCAAATCCTCTGGCGGTCTAGTCTTCAGATTGTTAAATACAGTTTGAAGTAAACTGATGCATAAACATTACACAATTATGTTTCTGCTATTACCATTTTTCTGTTATCTCTAATAAAGCTACAATTAAGTAATTCTTAAGTGCTCTTGACTCCTTTCTTCTCTAATAAATGTCCAGGTCAATTTCCAGTTACCATTTCTGGTGATTGCTTGCTTCGCCATTTTTTTCTTGCGGTATCCGTACTTTGGTGGCCTTCATTTGACACCATATTTATGGACCAGGATTCTGCAATGATTTCACTGCTTAAACTGAAGGCCTCTCCCAAGGTACTAACATAGATTTTTGAGAAAGATTCCCCTTGATTTAACTTTAGGTGTCCAATAGATATACCTTTGTGCATCTTTTCAGATTATATTTTATTGTCATTTCCCTGACCTGATTGCGAAGCACACTTCTATTATTGAGAAGTTATGTTGCAAGCCCATCTAGTCCCATTTCGCCTTATATCGCAAAGCGCAACTCTATATCCAGCAGTCTTTGTCGAGCAGTTTGATGAACTCCATGCTTACAAGTAACCAGAATGACCACATAGATTTCTGTAGGTCAGATTGACACCATACAATCCAGTCTCATATAGTTACATGCAAATCACTCTTGTCAAAAGTTTAAGATGCCGTTTTCTTTAATGCTATTATTAATTAGCCATTGTTCATGCTAAATTTTCTATCAATCAATTGTTTTGAAAGGAAAAAAGAACCTTGATCTTGCCATTCTCTTGGGTCCATGCCATCCACAGTAATGATCTGCATGAAGCAACTTTGACAATTACTAGTAACTGATGTTCTTTTTTTCCTGTTGAATATAAGTCAATCTTATTGATCATGTGTTACATAAAAACACCAACTGCCTATTATATTCATCTATGAATTTGGTACATACGGTGGGTACGTTAAGCATCAGAAATAAAAATGTTGAGTTTTGAGGAGATAGGAAGGGTTTCTGACGATGTCGCATGTCTAAAATCATGCTGTTCAACCTCTCAAAAGAAACAGACTTCTTTTTAACCGCCTCCGTGTCTTGTACACTCCAAAGGTATTTTGGGCATTTGTTTTATTTTTTCATTAGTTCAACTGTTTTGCTTCGACCACATATCTTATATCATGTAGAATTAGCACTTTGGCATTGTTCCTTTAGAAGCTATGACAGCAAAAAAAACCCTGTAATTTCATGGAATAGTGGTCGTCCTGTTGAGATAATTGCAAAATAATTGACAGGGTTTTTCTGTGAAGTGAACCCTCCCTGATTGAATTCTCAAAATAAATGTCCACATTGGTAAACAGTCATGATCTTGCTGTTAGGAATTTAGGTTGGATAAAGAAGCATGGAACTAGATGGTGCAGAAATTCTCCACTAGTATATTTGGTGATCTCCTCTCGACTGCTACATTCTTAATGCCTATCATCAGAGGATCGGATAATATAGAAGTTGATACTGACAGCTTTATATGGAAGACCTTTCTAGGTGAGATAATCTAATTTATTCTTCTACTTCGGATGTGAGAAATGGATTGAATTCCCTCATCATCCTAGGTGCCTCGACCATCTGGAAACTTTGAAACAACTGTGTCTTCAATGCAGCTAATCCTAGACTGTCTAAGGCTTTGAACCTTGCTAAGGAGGAAGCCCTGCTGTGGTCTATGGCTGGTGCTAAGGGACTGTCCCGGCACTCAGCTCGGTTTGGGAATTAGAGGGGCTTTGGTCAGGTCTTATTCATCTCTGTCATAGGTGATTAGTTTCAATAGGTAAAGTGGGTGTGTGTCAGTGTGTGCTTGGTTTTTTGGGTCTCTGTACGACTCCTCTCTCTACTATTAATACAATGATAAGCAGTTCTCCTGCGTATTCGAGAAAAGATATAATGAACCTTACCTGGAACTTGGGCCCAGGATATCTTGTCTTTCTATGAATCTGCATTAACCTTTACATTTGTTGGTTCCTTATATTAACATAACATGTCCTTTTTAGATCTTCAGGCCTCACATTTTACTTATTTTGCTGGCATGACACATCTGGACATATGGATTCCCTTGTGTTCGATGAATTGCTTATCTGACTCCCCTCTTATTATTTTGCTTTTAAATCTCAAAAGTTCCTGGTTGCTAAATGCTAAGGGCTGGGCAAGTGCTGCAAGTTTATTTCCATTTACACAGTATCTGTGAGTAAAGGATAGCTATGCTGTTATAACAAAAAACGCTATGGATTTGTGCCAGACCATAGGCTTGATGGTCTAGCACCATGCATGTCTAGCACTCTGTTATCTAGTGTGACTAGTCCAAAGTTTCGCTCAGTCATTTTAACGGTACGAGGGAAGCTTTAGCTACTTTCTTCCATAAGTCATAATAGATGACTCTGCTTTGCCTTGAATGTATAGCTTTCTGTTGACTACAATTTTCTTGGTTCATGATAGGCAGTTCTCAGCTCTTTGAGTGGATCGAATCACAAAGAGTTGCCTAATTCAGAGCCTGTTTGTTTCCCGTCCGCTAAACTTTTGCGCCGTCGCATCGGATATAAATACATTAATCAGGAGTATTAAATATAGATTAATTTTAAAACCCATTACATAAACGAGGAGTAATTTACGAGACGAATCTATTAAGCCTAATTACACCATGATTAGACAATGTAATTAAACACATGATAATTATGTATTAATTATGGTGAAATTAGGCTTGTTAAGTTCGTCTCGTGAAATACACATGACTTATGTAATTAGTTTTATAATTAATTTATATTTAATACATCAAATTATCACTTGTTTAAAGCGCTAAACTTTAGCACCTGCATCCAAACACCACCCATGGTAAGCAATCAAATGCAGTATATGATCGGTGTAGGTTGCACAGGAGCATAGTATTGTCTTATAGCAGCCAGTTTTTATTTCGTAGGGTTCATTCTCCAAGCTTTCTTTTCTTGCCACCCCCAGGACCAATCACTCCCAGAACAGTGGATTTGGTCTGTTGGGTCCTGCTTCCTGAAGCTAAGCAGCTTTGCTGACGGTACCACAACAGGGCCTTAGATCCCAAATTCCACCCACAAAGTTCACTATGCAAAAAGAAGATTCTCATCACATCAAAATGTCATAACATGCATAGAGTACTAAATATAGATGAAATCAAAAACTAATTGCACAGTTTTGTTGTACTCTACGATACGAACATTTTGAGCCTAATTAATAAATTTTTGGACAATTTTTCACACATACAAACGAAATGTGTCACACCCGGTTTTAAAGGCAAAACCAGGTGCATCTCATATGTGCGCCAGGATCAGTTTACACACATATGGTAGACGTCACAAGTGAATATCCATAACCATGCATAACGAAAGAGTATTAAAGTGCATTTATTACAATCTCAGAGTTGACTCAAATGTCATAGCGGAAGACTTAAATAAACGTTCATCTAACGAAGCAAAAGTGACTCCAACTCCACAGGCATTGACTGGGGGAGACTCGCCTAGAACTCCTCAAAATCAGTAGTGAAATCCTCAAAATTCTCCCAATCTGAGCAGCATTCCGGGTGTAGTTGATGCAATAAAAGAAAGAAAGAAAACAAGCATGAGCACATAACGTACTCAGCAAATGTAATATGACATACAAGGCTGAGGCAAAAAGGTTGGCTGACCATACTGCAGTAAGCACTTTTAGTTGGTCAAGTTTTATTAAGCAACTATTTACTAGCAAATGAAAGTATATACCACCCACAAATTAATGAATGTCATATTCCCAACATATTCATATAACCACGATTTAGATCATGTTCAAGTATGATTATCATGTAAGGGTCCAGGCCGCTCTTGACCGTGAGCACGGCTGTTATAACAGTTTTACACTCTGCAGAGGTTGTACACTTTCACCATAAGCCGTGATTCCCATTGCCGAAGCATGCACTCGTCCCACACCACGTGGACCGAATACTTGGTTTCACTATGAGACCTTTACAAAAGCACTCTAATAAATGATAGCCCGCTAAGGTTTTCGGTTCAGAAGCAAAGCATAACCCTCCCTAATGAGGTCTGTCTCTTACCAAAGCCCACAGCTCAAAAGGACCGAGCTATACCCCGTCAACCGCCGCCCCCCATGCCCCTTTCGAGTAAAGCTACCATAAACTAGAGCACCTAATTAGTCAGTCAAAGCCAGAGCCACATGGCACTCATGGTTGTACTGTTTTCCTGGGTGGTTCTCCATGTTCCAATTAAAAAGATATGATCTTGTCCATTAATTGATTAAAAAGGTAGTAATGGAACATAGAGTAGGGGTTCATTAACCAATCCCAGTTGAGCAAGCTAAGCAGCATCTACCATCAAAGTTAATTAAATAACCCAGTTTCAGGGACAGGAAAAATATAGTGGCTAGGCAAATCCTTAAATAGGAACCCATCAAATTAAGACACATGCATGGGTGGTGAAATTAATAATTATTAGGACATTTGCATGACATAATACACTTGCCTTCTTCCCAACTCTGTTGCTACTCAAATCCTTCTCCAACAGTTGGTTCTTCAGAAAAATCCTCGAACTGGTCGTTTCCTAATCGCATCACACATTTACATGCAAGGAAATAATACAACAAATAAGAAACAGTATACAAAACAATTCCAACAGATCAAAACAGCGGCACAAAACTAATCTACGTGTTACAACGAACACATGAGCGCGAAAATCACTAAAATCGGAGTTAAAACGCAAAAGATATGGCTTTTCCAAGGTTCAGGGACTTGCTGGCAAAGTTTTAAAAGTTCCAGGGGCTTAACTGCGAAAAACCAGGGGCTAAAACATAATTTTGTATAAAACTACGAGGGCTAAACCATAAAATAACAGGGGCTGGACTGCAGGTGCTATTTTAAAACTTGCAGGGGCTAAAACAAAAGAAAACAGGACCTAAACATAATTATTTTTGAACTAGGATGGACTGCGGGTTGATTTCCAGAAAACTCAGGGGCTCTTTAGCAAAATTACCACAGTTGACCGGTATGGATCTGTTTGACTTGGGACGCTGCTCTAATCTGGGCCGCTGGATCGCGATCGGACGGCCAGGGACGGATCGGGGAAAAAACTCGCCGACGGCGACGAAAACGACGGCGGCGCTGCGATGGCCGCGACGGCGCATCGCCGGACTTGGCTCGATCTAGGGCTACAGGGCACGGTTTGCGACGAGACTTGGCCGAGGAGCGAGAGGAGGGGACGGCGAGCTCAAAGAGCTAGATCTCGACAAGGGAGACGCAGCGACGGCGTCGGACGACGATGAACGGCGGTCGGCGGCGCTGGAGGACGACGGCGAGCGCGGGCGACGGCCGAAACGAAAGGAAATCGAAGCGCGGGCACACGGGAGGACTCCTTACCTCCTTGCGAATCCCTTGCGGTGGTTCGGGTCGAAGAAAAGGCGGCGGCGGCGCGAATCGGCGACGGCGGCTCGAGCTCGGCGGCGGCGGCGCGGGCAGCTTAGGGTTGCGGGCTCGGCTTCGATTAGAGGGGAAACGGAGGCGGCGGCCGTGTTTTATAGGCCCGGGAGGGGGCTCGGCCCTCGCCTAGGCGTTCGTGTCCGGGTTGGACACGGCGGCGCGGTGGGATCAGACTCGGGGAAGAGTCCTGCTCGGCGACGGTGGGAGGAGGAAGAAAGGGCTGGCAGGTGGGACCCACCTGTCGGCGAGAGAGAGAGACGGGGGAGAAATGGAGCGGGCCGGTGTTGGGCCTAAAGCGGAGAAATGGGCCGGGGAGAAAAGAAACGGCCGGGGAGAAAAGAAAGAAGTAGGGGGGGCAAACTTGGACCGGGCCAAGAGTTGGAGGGGCAAAAACGAACTCTGCCTATTTAACTTTTCTAAAACTCAAACAAAAGCAAATCAAATTCGAATTTAAGAAGAATTTAAATTCCAACTTGATTTACTAGCAACCAAAAATATATGCAACATCATGAATGCAACAAAAACTTATTTTGACTAAAATAATTATTTAATGTGATATTTAAATTGATAAAAGGCTAGAAATTCCAATTAATTCCTAGAAAATTTATTTAAGCCTTAATAAATCCTAGAAAAATCCAAAGGCTCGCTACAATTTAATTGTGATAAATTTTAGGGTGTTACAAACCTTCCCCCCTTAAAGAGAATCTCGTCCTCGAGATTCAGATGGATTAGAGAAAATCTAAGGGAACTCTGCCATCAACTCATCCTCTCTTTCCCAAGTTGCCTCGCTTTCCGCGTGATGACTCCACTGAACTTTACACATCTTAATCACTTTACTCCTAGTAACTCTTTCAGCTGTCTCCAATATCTTAGCTGGATACTCCTTGTAAGTCAAATCCTCTTTCACATCCAATTCATCCATCGATAGTTCTTCCTCAGGAACTCGAAGACACTTTTTCAACTGAGAGATATGAAACACATCATGCACATCTGACAGTCTGGCTGGCAACTCCAATTGATAAGCACCCTTTCCTTTTCTATCAACAATCTTGAAAGGTCCAATGAAACGAGGAGATAATTTACCTTTCACCTTAAACCTTCTCAAGCCTCGAATAGGAGATACTTTCAGATACACATAATGTAACACCCCGCCCTCCAAAGCCGCCCCGCACAGCCCTTCCGAGGGGCGCGCACGCGTACACATAGCACCCTGCTTACACTTTCGTCCTCGCTTCGTGTAAAAGGGTTAACCCGAAGGTGCTATGGCTGGAAGACAAAGGCTTATAAGTTGCCTCCACCCTTGCTCAACTAGCAATGTGGTACTAAACATGTGCATCCCGCACTAATGGGCCACTACCGGGCCATACAAACTGGGCCGGGTGTGACATACACCCCCCCTCAAAGAATCCGACGTCCTCGTCGGCGCACGACCGTACGTCCAGTGCCGGCGCCATAGTCCATGCCGTATGCCCTACCCGGGCCATACGCGCCATGCGCCCTATGCCCGCACACTGCGCCCGTACGCGCAACCGCGAGGGTCCTCGTCGGCGCAACTCACCCACACGGGCAAATGTCCAGGAACGTTCCCCCTTGGCGCACGACCGTACGTCCAGTGACGGCGCCATAGTCCATGCTGTATGCCCTACCCGGGCCATACGCGCCATGCGCCCTATGCCCGCACACTGACCCGTACGCGCAACCGCGAGGGTTGGCTCTGATACCATCTGTAACACCCCGCCCTCCAAAGCCGCCCCGCACAGCCCTTCCGAGGGGCGCGCACGCGTACACATAGCACCCTGCTTACACTTTCGTCCTCGCTTCGTGTAAAAGGGTTAACCCGAAGGTGCTATGGCTGGAAGACAAAGGCTTATAAGTTGCCTCCACCCTTGCTCAACTAGCAATGTGGTACTAAACATGTGCATCCCGCACTAATGGGCCACTACCGGGCCATACAAACTGGGCCGGGTGTGACACATAATCACCTACTTCGAAGGTTAACTCTCTCCTTGTATCTGCACAGCTCTTCTGCCTGGACTAAGCCATTCTCAAATTCTCTCTGATAATCTGAACCTGTCTCTCAGCTTCCTGCAAAATCTCTGGCCCAAACAGCTGACTTTCACCTGTTTCACTCCAATACAAAGGTGTTCTGCACTTTCTACCATAAAGCGCTTTGAAGGGGGCCATCTTTAGACTTGCCTGATAACTGTTGTTGTACAAAAACTCTGCATAAGGAAGACTCTTGTCCCAACTGCCTCCATGCTTCAAAGCACAAGCTCTCAGCATATCCTCCAAAATCTGATTAGTCCTCTCTGTCTGACCATCTGTCTGAGGATGATATGCAGAACTGAAATTCAACTTTGTATCCATGGATTCATGCAACTTCTGCCAGAATCTAGATGTAAACTGAGTACCTCTATCAGACACTATCTTTTTAGGTACATCATTGAGACAAACAATTCTGGACATGTATAACTCTGCTAACTTAGCGCTGGTCTAAGTAGTGTGAACGGGTATAAAGTGAGCTACCTTAGTTAATCTGTCCACAATAACCCATATAGAGTCATATCCTCCTCGAGTGCGGGGTAACCCAACAATGAAATTCATACTGATTTCTTCCCACTTCCATTCAGGTACCTTGAGTGGCTGAAGCAAACCGGCTGGTCTCTGGTGTTCAGCCTTGACTCTCTGACAAACATCGCATAATGCCACATGGGCAGCCACACCCCTTTTTAGTCCATACCACCAATACCTTTGTTTCAGATCCTGGTACATCTTGGTGCTTCCAGCATGAATAGAATATGCGGAATCATGAGCTTCCCTCAATATCTGCTCTCTGAGAGACTCGATATCCGGTACACATATCCTCTTTCTAAACCAAATTGTACCTTGATCATCTTCGGTGAAGTCGGGAGCTTTCCCTGCTAACATGGTTTCCTTGATTTCCTTTATCTTCTCATCAGTAAGCTGACCCTTCCGAATTTCCTGCTCCAGTGTAGATTCAACTTCCATTGTCACACCTTCTGTCTAATTCAGGAATCCCAAGTTCAGCTTTTCCATCTCTGCAAGCAACTCAGCTGGTAACTGGTGACCAAACATTGCATTTACTTGTGACTTCCTACTCAACGCATCAGCAACCAAATTAGCCTTGCCAGGATGATAGTTGATTCCCAGATCATAATCCTTGATCAACTCCAACCATCTTCTCTGCCTCAAATTCAGATCCTTCTGAGTAAATATGTACTTCAGGCTTTTGTGATCAGTATACAGCTCACATCTGTTACCTAGAATATAGTGCCTCCAGATCTTCAAGGCATGGACAACAACTGCAAGCTCCAGATCATGAGTAGGATAGTTCAGCTCGTGCTTCCTCAACTGCCTGGATGCATAGGCTATAACTCTGCCTTCCTGCATGAGCACACACCCAAAACCTCTACGAGAAGCATCACAATAGATATCAAAGTTCTTGTGAATATCTGGCATAGCAAGCACTGGGGCTGTAGTCAACTTCCTTCTCAACTCTTCAAAACTGGCCTGACACGCTTCTGACCAAACAAACTCCTTGCCCTTCTCTAATAATGAAGTAAGAGGTTTCGCTATTTTAGAAAAGCCTTCAATGAATCTCCTGTAATATCCAGCCAATCCCAGAAAGCTTCTGATCTCAGAGACTGTGGTAGGAGGTTCCCAATCCAACACATCCTTGACTTTACTTGGATCCACTGCGATACCTCCATCAATAACAATATGACCAAGAAAAGACACTTGATTCAACCAAAACTCACATTTACTAAACTTGGCATACAACTGGTTCTCTCTAAGAGTCTGCAACACCAATCTCAAATGCTCCTCATGCTCCTCCTTATTCTTAGAGTAAACCAGAATATCATCAATAAACACCACCACAAATTTATCCAAGTACTCCATGAACACCTTATTCATCAGGTACATAAAGTAGGCGGGTGCATTTGTCAATCCAAACGACATCACAGTATACTCATACAACCCATACCTGGTGGTGAATGCTGTTTTAGGAATGTCGGAGTGCCTGATCCTTAATTGATGATAGCCAGATCTCAAGTCAATCTTGGAGAAAACCTTGGCTCCTCTCAACTGATCAAATAAGTCTTCAATTCTAGGCAATGGATACTTATTCTTGATGGTTACCTCATTCAATGAACGATAATCCACACACATCCTCAGAGTACCATCCTTTTTACCCACAAAAATTACAGGTGCTCCCCAAGGTGAAGAACTAGGACGAATGTAACCTTTATCCAACAATTCCTTAAGTTGTTTCTTAAGTTCTTCTAGTTCATTAACAGCCCATTCTATAGGGTCTTTTAGAAATAAGAGCAGTACCAGGTAAAAGCTCAATAATAAACTCGATGTCTCGGTCGGGTGGCATACCTGGCAAATCATCTGGGAAGACATCCAGAAACTCACAAACAACTCTGATATCCTCCAAAGGAACACCATTGGCCCGATTCACTGAGTAAGTTGAAGCTGAGGGTTGAGTGGCTCTGAATTCAATCTTCTCTCCCTGAGGACTAGTCAACAACACAGACCTCTTGGCACACTGAATCACCGCATTAAAAGCAGCTAACCACCCCATTCCAAGTATGACATCAATTCCCTCAGAGTTCAGGACTATCAGATCAGCAGGAAAGTCTACCCCAACTATTTTCAGGTTAACTCGGGGACAGATAAAATTGGCTTTCATGTTTCCACCGGGAGAGCTAACCAGCATGGAAATTTTCATAGGAAGCATGGTTATATTATACTTAGCTACGTACTGAGCAGTAATAAAAGAATGAGATGCTCCAGAGTCGAATAAAACCGAGGCAGGGGCTGAGTTGACGAGGAACATACCAAGTACCACATCCTGGGCCTCCTGCGCAGACTCTGCAGCAACATGGTTCACCTTGCCCCGCATCTGATTCTGCTGGCTTTTGTTGCTCTGGGGCGTCGGGTTCACATTCATGTTCTGTTGCTGAGGGGTATTCTGCCTAGGTGCACTGCCACTCTGGTGCTGTGGGGTCTGAGCATTCCTCTTAGGACAATTGTAACTCTCATTCTGAGTATCCAAAAATCATGATCTTTTGTCTGAACGTAGACTATCAAATTCTGAAACTAACCCAACTTGAATCACCTCAATCGGAATTTTGTGGCTCGAGGTATAAAATAAACAAGACAGATGTGTCAGGACCACGGGACAGATTCTGGTTACTCCGATAAAACCATTATATCTCTCAGCCAGAACCTCCAAATATCACGAAAAATTCCCAGAACCTAGTTTATCAAGTCCTTAATCCAACCCAACTGGATTTATGTCAAACGGAGTTCCGAAGCTCTAGAAACAATTCGGACAGTACCAGGATATCATGCAGCAGCGAGAACAGATTGTCGCATAACATGATGTATATGAGGGGTACAATTATATGGATAAAGTGATAGTTAAGGGCTAAGATCAGAGACCAAGATAACCCAAAACTAACTAAATTTATTTATTTAATAATTACTCAATTGTGGTCATCACTCCACAATTAAGTTCAATCATTACAAAGATCCAAATCACACACTTAGCACAAAAGCAAACATCTCTACCACACTTTTAAACCAAACTAAATCACATGCTACGCACGAGTCTCAATGATTCTAAACGTATTGAACTAACAAAAGAGAGAGTATCCTATCTTAATAGGTATGGGTGAAGCAACTAGACGATCCACCGAGCACTCTCTAGCGGGGCGGTGAATGACCCATCATTCCTTCTACATCTTCATCCAAGGGCGGAAGTGCTTCTCCCTTGAGTTCAGCTATCAGCCTCTTGTTCTTCCTTCGTTCAGCAGCGAGTTCTTCACGCACTTCTTGTAGCTCCCTTGTGGTGTCATCGGCGTGCACGTTGAGCATTTGGGTGAACGCCACCTGGACGTTGAGTGTAGAGTTTACACCTGGCGGTTGTGGCACAACCCCAGTTGGAGTGCCTTGCTGCCTTCGGGGAAGATATGCCCAAGCAGTGTGACATACTTCAGCAGCCTCCTCATGACAAAGCACAGAAAGTGCCCGTCTTGCTGCATCCTGGATTCCAGCTTCGAAGGTTGATCTCACGGCGATGGCATGGTGTACTGCGGCCTCTTTGGTTCCTCCATACTCATAATCAGGCTCCCTGATGTATACAGCGACTTCCCAGTCCTCTGGGTGACCTGGATGCGTCCTCCTTCCACGAAATTCTATCTCCACTGGGTAGTTCAGACGCTCGAAGAGCATTCGAAGCATCATCGGGAACCCACTGTTGCCTCCGTCGTGGTGGTGAAAAGTCACTACCCACATGTCAGGCGGCGGAGAGGGTCCTTCACTTCCTTCAGATCCAGCTGGAGCATTCCCTCCTGAGTTGACTTCTTCGTCCATCACTTCCATCTCTTCAGGTTCCGGTTCCTCTTCTTGCACCGAATGCGACGAAAAAGAGGAAAGAGTGCTAGCCAATCTACGAGCACCTTGCCTTGTGTTGACGTAAAATCCGCACCTCACGCCAAGCACACAGCAAGCCGAATTAGCTGGCTTCACACGTGGCCCGAGCGTCTGAATCCGAAAGCGTGCCAGTCAATTTTCCTGAAACTGACAAAGGGAGAAAAGATGTTTAAATAACACCTGGAACGTACCGGGCAATACCAGTCGGTTCCATATTTGCGGCTACGGAGCCAGTCTCGAACGACACATAGCTACAGAGAAGCTATCTGTCGGCAGTTAAGGCATCATTCGGCAATCGGCAAAACACGCAGGGAGCACACTGCCGAATGTGTGACGTAAGCATGACGAAAGATCGGTATTCGACTGAGTAAACATTGTGACGTACATTCATAACCGATCAACGTGAAACAGAGCATGATAGATAAATAAAAGGGCGAAAGCATGACCATAATTTCATAATAAACAAGAATGCATAGGCTAAAAGCACTAGTCTACCGCATGTCTAGGTACTTTTCAACCCGTCGAGCATGAAAACAAACAAGTTAATCCACCGCATGATACGACTTGCTTGGAATCACACCACCAACCAAGAATAGAGCAATCCACCGCATGATACACCCTAAACATGGAAAGCTAAAAGCATTCTTTATTTAAAACAAAACCATGGACGTGTTTCACTCGTGACGATACTGCCGAATTCAGCTATATAGCCGAATCGGGTTCCGTGGACAAGGAACATGCTTCGTCGATGATGATAGATCTATCAGATCGAATCGAATTCTAATCCACCGGATGATTAGCTCTAAGACGACCCAAAAACCTGCATCTACCGCATGATACCCGGTTCTATCAAGATCTACACAAAACCAACGAGCTTGAACCCGCAACACGTGGCAATCTAGATTGACTTCGAATTCGGCTTTGGAAACGCAGTGCATTAAGAGTTAGAACCGAATCTAATCAACCTAGACTGGGCAAAAGAGTGTTGTAATGAATCAAACATAAAGGTAAAATCCAGAGCAACACATGGTAACTTAATGGATCTATCAGATCTTGCCAAAATCCAACAGAACCGATAACTTGTTCCAAGCTAAAACTTAGCCCACCGCATGGCTCATGATCTAACAATGGAACCTTCCTGAACCAAGGCCTAAATCCACCGCATGATACTAGGCATGGTGCAGGGTTGCCGATACTTACGGAGGTCGACGGATCGATGACTCCTCTCGAAGAACTCGACGACTCGACTAAAGGACTCGATGTTGGCACGGGGCCGGTTTGTTATATGATTGATTGTATCTTTTCTTTACAACTACCATGGGTTTATATTTATACCCAGGTTTCGACACGACTCCTAATCGATTACGATTACATTATTTATTTCCTAAAAAAGATAAACGCCGGGGCACCGTATCCGCCTCGCATTCCAAGTTAAACCAGCCTTTTCCTTATACTTGATCCATGTCATCACGCGCTCCCGAATGCCTTTTGCGGAACAGTTCTCTTGCCGAATGACGATGCGCTCCCGACCGCAGAACGTCTTTACCGAATGCTCTAGGGAAAAAACTCCTTTGCCGAATGATATCTCTTCGACGATTCCGGCCCACATGTCAGCCTCTTCCTGGTGCCAATTTTTGGTGTCAACACATGCCCCTTCAATTTCGGGATAAAAGGTAATTTTATCTCGGAATTGACCAGAAGCACTCAACATTCCCAAGTTAGTTCTGCTCGGCACCCGCTTCTCCTTTTTGAATCTTTGGAGCTCTCATCCGGATCCGAACCCTAGGTCATCGACTTTCAAGATTCAATCTTCAAATGGCGAACCAAGATCTTGCCCTCCAGGTAAGCTTCAATCCCCTCAAGCACATTCGGTATTCTTCTTTCGATTTGCATCTTAAATTTCTTCTCATCCCCTTCCATTCTTGATAGGCCCTAGCTGCCGAAATCCTCATCCCCGTTGAGGAAAAAGCTCCATCCTACTTCCTCGGCCCTGTAGGGGATTCAGACTCTTCCGAAATCATCGCGGCCGAATCTCAGAGGATCCCTTTCAAAATTTCATTGACAAAACCTCATGAGTGGCAGGACGCCTTCAAGAACTGGCCTTTGCCCCCAATTGCCGGCTGGAGAAATTGGTACAAAAGGATATCTGACGACAAGAGCCCCCAAGCACAGAACTGGGATCATCTGCGTATTTCTCATTGCTTAGAGCTGTCACTAGCCGAAACACCAAAGAATGAGAACCTTTTGATTGCAGCTTGCCACTTTTGGTCCAATGGTGCAAATGCTTTTCTCTTTGGTCATGGCCCAATGTCTCCCACTTTGGCCGATGTCTACATGATGACCGGCCTGAGTGTTACAGGAACTGTATATCCATATGACCACAAAGGTTCCTCCAAGCAGACAGGAGTAAAAACAGGGGTTGGATACAAGAGATACATCCGGAACCATATGTCTGATGGCCCTCTGACTGATGTCGAATACAGGGCCTTCCTGAATATGTGGCTATGCAGATCAGTCTTCTGTGGCAAAGCCAATGAGCCAACCCTGAATCATATCGTGATGGCTGAAGAGCTGGCTGCTGGAAAACTCATTCCACTTGGAAAATACCTCCTAGGAAGTGTCTACCACATGCTCAACCAAACCACCCACCTGATGCATACCAGCAAGAAAATTCCTTGTGTAAATGGTCCCTGGTGGTTTGTCCAAATGTGGCTGCAGTTGTACATGCATCAAATCGTTGCTATTGACCTCAACAACCGAGACTTCCCTTCAATCAATTACAAAGAAGGAGAAACCCGGAGAACCAAAGGTTGTCAAACCTATGGAGAAGCTGCTTCCACTGTATCTATCAACAAGAACATCGGTGAACTGTTTGAGCTCTTCTTCAGAGGCTTTGCTCATCCTCTTTGGTTCCCATATTTGGATAATGACAATCTTACTCTCCCTTGCGAATTCAGCTTTGAGACTGGATGCACTGATGTACAATCTGTAGCAATCTTCAATGCCTTTATCCAGCCCTGCATCCTGCCAGCCGAATTCTGTGGAGGGAGATTGGTTCAAAGCACTTATGAATATTATCAGCCAAACATGATGGCTAGACAGTTGGGATGTGGCCAAGTGCCCCCAAGGCTATTTCTTCATGAATTTCTCAAGCCCAGGGAGATTGTCAAAGATTCCACAGAGACAAGAAGGATTTTCACTTATAAATGCTGTGGAACTATCTATGCACCTGATCCTTTTGTGCCAATAATATCTGCCCATCCTTCTTTCACTCTCTGGTGGCAAGAACTCCATGATCATATCTTCAACATGCCAATCCATCCCTTCTGCCTCGAGTTAATGCCTGATTATCAGCCAACTTCAGAGGTAATATGCTTATTCCTTTATCTGTCTCAATAACATTAACCTCAATTGATTCTGACTCTGTTATTTTGCAGGACATAACACCTGCCCCTCTTGCCAGGGCGATTTTGTACAAAGCTGCAGGCCCAATATCTGCTTTGGGGCACCAATCTCCTACCTTGGCTCAGCTGATGGCTAGACAGGCTTCTCTAGATCCAATACTCACTAGACCATCATCTGTTAAAAGAAAAACTCTTTCTTTAGCTGCTCCCTTAGTGGTAAAGAAGAAAAGAACAAGCAGCAAAAAGGTTGTCAAGATCAAAGTCTTCTTTCTTCGACCATAATGCCATTGGTATTTTGCTCAGCTTTATTTCTTCTTGGTTTCAGGCCAAAGCACAGCAATCAGCAATCAGTGCAGCTCTTGCCGATGCTTCATTGATTGGTAAAATTCTACCACTTTATCTTCTTAACTTCTCTTTCATCGGCACTTATTTCTTGTTAACTGCAGAACAATCCTCAATGGATCCAATCTTGGAGAGCTCTCCTTCTCATCATGATTCATCTTTAGCTTTGCAACTTCTTCCCCAATCAGAAGCACCATCTTCACCAAGAAGTCTTCCAGTTTCTCCTCAGCAAGATACACAGAATCTTCCCATTGAGCCTGAAAGGCTTCCTTCTCCTATTCAGGAAGTCAGGAACGAGGTAAACATAATCGTTCAACTTCCCCACTCTTCTATTCAGCAGATTATTACTAATTCGGCAAGAATCATCTTTCAGGAGAAAACCATTTCATCATCCAGCTATTCTTTTGCTGTGGACGACTTGGTTGCCGAACAAGGGGAAGAAACATCTTCTGGCCAAGCTCTGTCAGAAGAAAATCAAACAAAGCTGAAAGATATCCTTGCTTTGCTGCATAAGAATATCCAAGATCAAGTCAAAGATGTTGATCTCTTAAGGGATGTATTGGAATCCATTGACCAAGAACTCCCTGCCGATATCAAAACTTCTTTGGAACCAGTCTCTCATTTGGATCAACAATACGCCGCAGTAAAGCAGGCTCTAAAGAACCAATCTTCTCAACCAGTTCTGGAACAGAGGAGATCCACAACCAAACAATCTGTGAAAGACCTGCATACTCAAGCTCAGAACAGCAAGAAATTACTGACCAAATTGGAATCTGAACTTGAAATGAAGGAGGTCAGAAAAGCTGCACTTGAAGCCGAATTGAGAGATCTATCGGCCGAAATTGAAGCTGATAAAAAAATAGTGGAGCTTCCCAAGTTAACAGAGAAGATGCGAAAGGAAGCTTCAGCAGCTCTAAACGAAGACAAACAACTCAAGGCAAAGCTTGCTGCTCTGGCTAGAACCCAAGAAGCTGACAAAAATCTATTAGAGAACATTAGCAATATGATATCAAATGCTAAAAATGCAATCTCAAAGTACTTGGGTTTGTAATTGTAACAAACAGTCTGTAGCCGAATGCTTTATCAATCCTGCAATCTTGCCATTTCTTATCTCCCTTTGTTTTATTGTGGACAACTCATTCGGCAAAGCTGGCTATAACAGTGTCATACCCGAAAACGCTTCGAACACGACATAGCCGAATCTCATTCAGTCAAAACCGAATACGACTCGGCAAGAATCCCAAACGACATGGAAACCGATCGGTTGGAAAATCCTTTCCACCTTCCGAACTCTTTGGGATATGCGCCACAATCTTCGGCCTCAATCTCTTCGTTAGTTCCATAAATAAGAACCTTGAGCACTCCTAATCTTCCACCAAATCTTTCAACTCGAGCTCTCTGCTAGCCTGAGTCTCTTCCTCTTCCAGCACAGTAACTTCCAAGAAACCCTGATGTCCAACAACAGAAGACGCCCGGCCGTCGATGAAGCCGAAGGGAGCCGCGCCGGTGCTCGTCGGAGGTGATGACTGTCTGCCTCTCCTTATCTTTTCCTCCAGATTTTGCCTTATTCTCAACTTTCTTTGTGCTTTCAGGCTCATTCAATGGAACCCTGTTACTGTTCCACCTGCGGCTCCGGCTGCAGCGGATGACTCTTCGGAGTCATCTAGCCGATCCTCCAGGCCCGACTGGGATTTGCGCTACTCAGATAGCGATGCCCGCCGATTCAAACAGGAACGTGATGACACTCGGCACGAGCTGGAGGTCGTCTCCAAACAAGCCGGGATCGCAGATCTAGAATGGCAACACCAGCGCAAGCAGCTGCTCGAGGCCATCGACGGTAATTTCTGCGGTTCGCTTATCTTCAATCCGACCTTGAACTAATCCGCCGTTGCTTCGTAATCTTACAGATCGCGACGCCGAACTCGATCGGCTGAAGACATTGGTCGAGTCTTTGGCAAACAAGGTGAATGCTCCTGGGGACACGCCAGAAGCTCGCCTCGGTGCAGTGGCGGGCCGTATCGATGAGGTGGCCTCGCACGGCATCCGTCTGGGCACTGCCGCAGGCCTAGTCGCCATGTCGACGCACACCGGCACCGACTACTCCAGGCTACCGACCGGCTTCGCCAATGGCAACCCGGAGGAGATCGACGACATCGAGGCCTCCATAGATCGCCTTGATGCTCATGGCGCCGCCATTGCCGATTCCATTCATCCCGAGTCCGTTCTGAACAAGCTGTTCCATTAGTTTGTACTAGGGATCATGGAATTTCGGCAATAAAATTTGTCTTCTGTAGTCCTTTTCGTGATAACTTGGTCAAACTCATGATGCAAAATATTTGTACTAAGGGCAATATACTCTGATATTGGCCATTTCTTCTTCTGTCAACATTTTTTGTTCTGAAGACGGCTCCTTCCCGAATGCCGGCTGTTTCAGTTGTTCTGACATTGAATACTTCAATCAACGATCAATCTCAACACTAGGATAATATTTCTTCAAGTATCTCCCATTGATGGCAGCAGTAAACTCCTCTCCTAGTAAAGTTTTCAGGATATATGCATTTCCAGGCACGCATCTGACCACTCTGAAAGGACCTTCCCAGTTTGGAGACCACTTACCGAATGCACTGTATTTAGTTCCAATCGGCAATATTGCTTTCCAAACCAAATCTCCTTCTGCAAATTGCTTGACTTTTACCTTCTTGTTGTAATATTTAGCAACTCGCATTTTATTTTTCTCAACATTTTCCAAGGCCCTGAGACGAATCATATGCAAATCTTCTAATTCGTCCATCATTAAATCATTATAATCTTTAGAACTCAAATCCTTTTGCAACTTTATTCTCCTTGAGTCTAATTGTATCTCCCACGGCAAGATAGCATGATGTCCATATACCAATTCATAAGGAGACGTCTGTGTAGCCCCATGTGGAGCCATTCGGTAAGCCCATAAAGCCTCATTGAGTACCGAATGCCACTTTCTTGGCTTCTGATCAATCTTCTTCTGTATAATTTTAATCATAATCTTATTAGAAGCTTCTGCCTGACCATTAGCTTGAGCATAATAAGGAGAAGAATTCAACAATTTGATGCCCATACTTTCAGCAAAATCTCTGAACTCCGAAGATGTAAACTGAGTTCCTTGGTCTGTGGTGATTGTTTGAGGAATTCCAAATCTGTAAATGATATGTTCTTTAACGAATTCAACCATATTCTCCGATGTCACCTTCTTTAATGGAATCGCCTCAACCCACTTAGTAAAATAATCGGTTGCCAAAAGCACAAACTTATGCCCCTTGTTAGATGGAGGATTTATTTGGCCAATCAAATCTATTCCCCATCCTCTGAATGGCCATGGCTTGATAATAGGATTCAGAACTGATGCTGGAACTCTCTGAATGTTTCCAAATCTCTGGCAATCTTGGCATCCCTTGTAATATTCAAAGCAATCTTCTAGCATAGTGGGCCAATAGTACCCAGTTCTCCTAATAACCCATTTCATTCGGTAGGCCGACTGATGTGCTCCACACAACCCATCATGTACTTCACTCATCAGCCTTTTTGCTTCTTCTTGATTTAAGCAATGTAACAGCACCCCATCCAAGGATTTATAATATAAATTATTATCAAGAAGAACAAACTTTAAAGCTTTATACCTGAGCTTTCTAGAAACCTTTCGGGATGGATTCTCCAGATAATCAACAATTTCTTTTCTCCAATCATCTTCTGCCAGATTGCTCCCGAAAGCATATACATCATTAGCAAAAACTCCTTGAAGCTCTTTATAACCCGAAGCACTTTGAGCTAATCTGTTCGCCTCTCCATTGTCTTCCCTAGGAATATGCCGCAGAATCACCGACTGAAACTCTTTTAAGATTTGCTTGCATTCTTCATAGTAATTCCTTAAGATATCATTTCTGCACTCATATTCGCCATTTAGTTGCCTTATGACTAATTCTGAATCCCCAAAAATTTCAACTGCGATGGCCTTTGCTTCTCTCAAGTATTGAAGTCCTCTGAGCAACGCTTCATACTCGGCTTGATTATTAGTGACAGTCGGTTGAATAGGAATAGCAAATTCAAATACCCCTCCTCTTGGCGAAATTAATAAAATACCTACTCCACCACCTTTGTCGCATGAAGATCCATCGAAGAATAATACCTAAGGAGTAATTTCAAGCAAATTAATCGATGAATCGCGATGTTCAGTAATGAAGTCAGCAATAATCTGTCCTTTAACAGCTTTTGCCGATTCAAACCTTAACTCAAATTCAGACAAAGCTAAAATCCATTTGCCAATCCTTCCGTTCAAAATCGGCATAGACAACATGTGCTTTATCACATCAAACTTTGAATACACAATGCATTCGGCATGTAGCAAGTAGTGCCGAAATTTTGTACAGGAGTAGTAAACACATAAACAAAGTTTCTCAGTAGCCGAATACCTCGTTTCGGGATCAAGCAATTTTCGGCTAAGGTATGCAACTACCGTTTCCTTTCCCTCAAATTCTTGTATGAGGGCCGATCCAATAGTTTGGGCATCGGCCGCCACGTACAACTTAAAAGGCTTGTTTAGCTGTGGAGGTACCAATACTGGTGGTTCTTTCATGTATTCCTTGATCTCATCGAAAGCCTTTTGTTGTTCGTCACCCCATACAAACTTCTGATCCCTCTTGACTTTCAGCAGTGAAGAGAAAGGCAACACCTTCTGTGATAAGTTTGATATGAATCTTCTTACAAAATTGATCTTACCAAGTAATGACTGCAATTCCTTAAGATTAGTTGGAGGAACAACTTCATCAATGGCTTTCATACTTTTCTTGCCAACTCCTATTCCTCCTTCATGCACTAGAAATCCCAGGAATTCTCCTGCCGAAACTCCAAAAGCACATTTATTTGGGTTCATCTTGAGCCCATGTTTCCTAGTGCATTCTAGAGTTTTCCTTATGTCGGCCAAATGTGCTTCATGATCCAATGATTTAATCACAATATCGTCGATATATATCTCCACAATCTTGCCGATCAACTCATGAAAAATATAATTCATGGCTCTCTGATAAGTTGCACCAGCATTCTTCAAACCAAACGTCATGACAACCCATTCAAACAACCCTATATGTCCTGGACATCTGAAAGCTGTTTTCGCTATATCTTCCAACGCCATAAAAATTTGATTGTACCCCGCATTACCATCCATGAAACTAATCACTTTATATCCAGCAGCAGCATCAACCAACGAGTCAGCAATAGGCATTGGATATCCATCCATGGGTGTAGCTCTGTTCAGATCTCTAAAGTCTATGCAAACTCTCATCTTCCCATTTTTCTTGTATACAGGAACAATATTAGAGATCCATTCTGCATATCTGCATGGCCGAATAAAGTTTGCTGCTATTAATCTTTCCACTTCTTTCTTCACATCGGCCAACACTTCATCTTTGTAGATTTTCCGGGGTGGTTGCTTGTAAGGTTTATAACCAGGCTTGATCGGCAATCGATGCTCAACAATGGAACGATCTAAACCAGGCATCTCCGAATAATCCCAAGCAAAGCAATCTTTGTATTCTTTTAACAACTCAATCAACTTCTCTCTGAAAACCGAATCCAAGCTAGCACTGATGAATATCGGCCTTGGTTTGTCACCGTCTCCAATGTCTACTTCTTCTAATTTATCAGCCGACACAAATCCTCGTCCTAGCTTCCCATCAGTCCTATCGATTGGATTATCCATTAAAAATTACTAAAAGAGCCGACTGCTTCGATCGGCTGTTGATCACTGCTGACTGGCTCAACAGGACCTTCTCCCCAGTCCTTACCTGAGAAACAATCTATGCCTTGATATTCCCAGAAGGCTGGTTCCACATTAGCCACACTAATTGAATCATCTGCTGGGACAATTTCCACTTCATCATCTATCCACTGAATAAGCTGTTGATGCATAGTAGATGGAATACAGCAATTCGCATGAATCCAATCCCTTCCAAGTAGCAAGCTGTATGCCCCTTTGCCTTCAATAACAAAGATGGTTATAAGCAGAATCTTGGATCCAATCATCAGATCTACATGTACACATCCTTTGGTGTCCGAAGGATTTCCAGCAAAATCATTCAACACTATGCTTGTTGGCGTTAAATCTCCAGGGCTCATGCCAAGTTTCCTGAATGTATTGTATGGCATCACATTAACAGCCGCTCCACCATCAACAAACATCTTCGTTAGTGGCTTCCCGTTAACATATCCTCTTAAGTACAGTGGTTTCATGTGCCGATTCTGGATTGGCTTCTCGAAAATAGCTTGCTTATTTAATACCAATTGCGCCATTAACCCACATTGCTCGGCTTCATCCACTTCTGATAATATCTCTTCTTGTACAATTTGATTAGCTGGAGCCATAAATTCATTCGGCAAGAAACATACCATGCATGTAGGAGCCGAATGACCCGATTTGTCAGGTTTGTCTTTTGGACGCCATATTGATCTCATCCTGGTTCTTGCCTGCTTCAACTCTTGATTCCTCAAGCGTTGGACTCTTCTCTTCTGGCTCCTCCTTAAACCAGGTGGACACCATTGTTCTTTCTGCCAGACATATTCACGATCTTCATGATCAATCCATCTATGATCAGCACGTCTTTTCATTGGTTGATCATCATTCTTATATATTTTTAAACGCCGATCATCACTAGGATGTATCCTTCCAATTCTTTCGTGGACGGATCGGCGATTGGCAACATTTTGCCTATGTTCGACATGTCCATTATTGCATTCAGGACAGTTATTCCACGTGGGCAGCTTTAAACCCTCATTCCAACAGTGTCTGAAGAAGATACAATCCCAATGTGCACGTTCTTGTTCTCGGACATATTCCTCTTGTTCTTCTTCATACCTTTCTTCTTCGCGCCTTCTTTTCTCCTCCTCGTATTCACGTCTCTGGTAGTGCTCTTTTTCTTGCTGACGTTGCCACTTATTGAGGAGAATACGCGATGTGACTCTGGGTTTAGAAGAATTCCCAATTTCAAATTGGCTATTCGGGAAGCGAGGTCTCCCCTCGCGAATCTGTTCGATCGTGATTTGCCGATTAGGATCTACTGAGCCACTCTGCTTCGCTTTCTTCGACGTCAGGACTCTCATTTTTCCCTTTTCTCTAGATTCGGCAGTACTCACCATATTGATTGAGAACCCGATCATGTTCTGAGGAAACGGGTTATTGTCCAACTTCATCTTATTGTCGAATTTCAGATGCCCTTCTTGGATAGCTTTCTGAATCCTCACTCTAAAAACCCTGCATTCATTGATGGAATGAGAATTTCTATCATGGAATCCACAGTATCTCTTATCTTTCACTCCATCAGGCCGAAGCATAGAATGTCCCTCTGGTAGCTTGATTCGGCCTTCTTTCACAAGATAGTCAAACAATTTATCTGCCTTAGTTACATCAAAATTATAGGTGCCTTTATTCTGTTTAATCCACCTCTGATTCACCATGACTGGGTCTTTACCCCACACTATCTCTGCTGCGGCTACCTCTTCGCTATCTTCATACTCATCTTCTTGATCTGCTCTTTCAAGGAATTGGTTATAGATGTCAGCTACATCATTATTTTTAGCAAATCTGGCATCTTTCTTGAAACCATATGCCTGGTTACTCATTAAGGCCAATCTGTGTGACAACTGGCCCAGATCATCAAACTCCATCCCGAATAGCTTCTCCCGAATGGCAGGCAGCATGCCAGCTACAGCCATACCAGCCAGCTGGTCTTCAGGTATGTTCAGAGAAAAGCACATGCTCTTTGTTTCCCTAAATCTCCTGAGGAACTCCGTAGGTGTCTCATTATTCCTCTGCCTTAAGCTGGTCAAATCAACCAACTTTTTCTCGGTACTGCCAATGTAGTAATGAGCATGGAATTTCTGCTCCAGGTCTTTCCAAGTACAAATTGACTGAGCAGGCAAAGAAGCAAACCATGTAAAAGCTGGACCCGTCGGCGACAAAGGAAAGTATCTGATTCTGAAAGCCTCATCTGCCGAAGCTTCTCCAAGCTGCATCAGATATCGAGCTATATGTTCTACAGTGCTAGTATCATCTTGTCCTAAGAACTTAGTGAACTCTGTAGGCACCTTGACTCTATTCGGCAATGATACCCTTTGGTACCATTCTGGGAAAGGAGACGAATACATGTACCCCTGATTTTTAGGCTTCAGACCGAATTGACTTTGTAACACATCGGTCATTTTTTGCACCATGAGGTCAATATTGGTATCTTGATTCCCTGGTCTCCCAGCAGGTATCCCTGCAGTACCAACATACCCGGGATTCGGGAGAGCGTCGATAGCATTGTAATCCATAAACTCTGAATATCCGTTCCCGTACACATCCCTTTGTAGCCTGTTGTTCAGAGGCTGTCCATTCGCATCTTTGGACCCAGAGGCTTCAGTTTCTTCAGTACCTTTACCATGACGTTTTGGAGCCGATGCTTGAACATTGAAATATGTCGGGCCACCAAGTTGTCCATGCACTTGCTCAAAAGGCTTATCCACGTGTTGACCAAAGATGCTGACCAATATTAGCCGAAAACTGTTCAGGAATGCAGCATTATGATTAGTCATTGTTTCTCCTAAAGCCTTGTATAACAAGCTAGAGAACTTCTCCCTTTCTTCATCTTCAGTAAGATCAGATTGTAAGCAGAAGCAGGTGGATTTCCTGTGGTGCCGAATGCCATATCACCATATGTACGAGGTTTCGGAAATGCATGCTGAAGCTCTTGCTGAATCGGCTGTCCATTCGCATCTTTGGTTCCAGAGGCTTCAGTTTCTTCAGTACCTTTACCATGACATTTTGGAGCCGATGCTTGAACATTGAAATATGTCGGGCCACCAAGTTGTCCATGCACTTGCTCAAAAGGCTTATCCACGTGTTGACCAAAGATGCTGACCAATATTAGCCGAAAACTGTTCAGGAATGCAGCATTATGATTAGTCATTGTTTCTCCTAAAGCCTTGTATAACAAGCTAGAGAACTTCTCCCTTTCTTCATCTTTAGTAAGATCAGATTGTCCCGGCAAAAGAACTCTTGGCAGATCTGACTTGAGAAACGGTGCACCACTCCTGTTCTTAGCAAAAGACAGCAAGCATTTCTTGATGAATTGATCTGCAGCAATCTTCACCATTTGTTGATGCTCATCAGATAATTCTTCGAAAGTGACATCCAGAATGTCTTTCAACTCAGGCATCTTCGAAGCTTGTGTCCCACCGGGCGTGCCAAAAAGTGTGTTGGCGTAAAATCCGCACCTCACGCCAAGCACACAGCAAGCCGAATTAGCTGGCTTCACACGTGGCCCGAGCGTCTGAATCCGAAAGCGTGCCAGTCAATTTTCCTGAAACTGACAAAGGGAGAAAAGATGTTTAAATAACACCTGGAACATACTGGGCAATACCAGTCGGTTCCATATTTGCGGCTACGGAGCCAGTCTCGAACGACACATAGCTACAGAGAAGCTATCTGTCGGCAGTTAAGGCATCATTCGGCAATCGGCAAAACACGCAGGGAGCACACTGCCGAATGTGTGACGTAAGCATGACGAAAGATCGGTATTCGACTGAGTAAACATTGTGACGTACATTCATAACCGATCAACGTGAAACAGAGCATGATAGATAAATAAAAGGGCGAAAGCATGACCATAATTTCATAATAAACAAGAATGCATAGGCTAAAAGCACTAGTCTACCGCATGTCTAGGTACTTTTCAACCCGTCGAGCATGAAAACAAACAAGTTAATCCACCGCATGATACGACTTGCTTGGAATCACACCACCAACCAAGAATAGAGCAATCCACCGCATGATACACCCTAAACATGGAAAGCTAAAAGCATTCTTTATTTAAAACAAAACCATGGACGTGTTTCACTCGTGACGATACTGCCGAATTCAGCTATATAGCCGAATCGGGTTCCGTGGACAAGGAACATGCTTCGTCGATGATGATAGATCTATCAGATCGAATCGAATTCTAATCCACCGGATGATTAGCTCTAAGACGACCCAAAAACCTGCATCTACCGCATGATACCCGGTTCTATCAAGATCTACACAAAACCAACGAGCTTGAACCCACAACACGTGGCAATCAAGATTGACTTCGAATTCGGCTATGGAAACGCAGTGCATTAAGAGTTAGAACCGAATCTAATCAACCTAGACTGGGCAAAAGAGTGTTGTAATGAATCAAACATAAAGGTAAAATCCAGAGCAACACATGGTAACTTAATGGATCTATCAGATCTTGCCAAAATCCAACAGAACCGGTAACTTGTTCCAAGCTAAAACTTAGCCCACCGCATGGCTCATGATCTAACAATGGAACCTTCCTGAACCAAGGCCTAAATCCACCGCATGATACTAGGCATGGTGCAGGGTTGCCGGTACTTACGGAGGTCGACGGATCGATGACTCCTCTCGAAGAACTCGACGACTCGACTAAAGGACTCGATGTTGGCACGGGGCCGGTTTGTTGTATGATTGATTGTATCTTTTCTTTACAACTACCATGGGTTTATATTTATACCCAGGTTTCGACACGACTCCTAATCGATTACGATTACATTATTTATTTCCTAAAAAAGATAAACGCCGGGGCACCGTATCCGCCTCGCATTCCAAGTTAAACCAGCCTTTTCCTTATACTTGATCCATGTCATCACGCGCTCCCGAATGCCTTTTGCGGAACAGTTCTCTTGCCAAATGACGATGCGCTCCCGACCGCAGAACGTCTTTACCGAATGCTCTAGGGAAAAAACTCCTTTGCCGAATGATATCTCTTCGACGATTCCGGCCCACATGTCAGCCTCTTCCTGGTGCCAATTTTTGGTGTCAACACCTTGTCAACACCATCTATGGTTTAAGCAAGAAAGGGGTGAGAACAGTTCTAAAGACCTCGAAACCAGGTGAGATGGTGAAAAAGATAGAACAGAAAACAAAGATCAAGGAGGAGACAATTATCAATGCCCAGGAATAATAGCAAAATAAACAAAGGATGGGTAGAACAAGAGTAGTTAAGCAAAATAATCCTTAGAGAATGACCATTGCTATCTAGGCTTGCGTCCTACAGTCAACACAGCTCTGATACCACCTCTGTCACACCCGGTTTTAAAGGCAAAACCAGGTGCATCTCATATGTGCGCCAGGATCAGTTTACACACATATGGTAGACGTCACAAGTGAATATCCATAACCATGCATAACGAAAGAGTATTAAAGTGCATTTATTACAATCTCAGAGTTGACTCAAATGTCATAGCGGAAGACTTAAATAAACGTTCATCTAACGAAGCAAAAGTGACTCCAACTCCACAGGCATTGACTGGGGGAGACTCGCCTAGAACTCCTCAAAATCAGTAGTGAAATCCTCAAAATTCTCCCAATCTGAGCAGCATTCCGGGTGTAGTTGATGCAATAAAAGAAAGAAAGAAAACAAGCTTGAGCACATAACGTACTCAGCAAATGTAATATGACATACAAGGCTGAGGCAAAAAGGTTGGCTGACCATACTGCAGTAAGCACTTTTAGTTGGTCAAGTTTTATTAAGCAACTATTTACTAGCAAATGAAAGTATATACCACCCACAAATTAATGAATGTCATATTCCCAACATATTCATATAACCACGATTTAGATCATGTTCAAGTATGATTATCATGTAAGGGTCCAGGCCGCTCTTGACCGTGAGCACGGCTGTTATAACAGTTTTACACTCTGCAGAGGTTGTACACTTTCACCATAAGCCGTGATTCCCATTGCTGAAGCATGCACTCGTCCCACACCACGTGGACCGAATACTGAGTTTCACTATGAGACCTTTACAAAAGCACTCTAATAAATGATAGCCCGCTAAGGTTTTCGGTTCAGAAGCAAAGGATAACCCTCCCTAATGAGGTCTGTCTCTTACCAAAGCCCACAGCTCAAAAGGACCGAGCTATACCCCGTCAACCGCCGCCCCCCATGCCCCTTTCGAGTAAAGCTACCATAAACTAGAGCACCTAATTAGTCAGTCAAAGCCAGAGCCACATGGCACTCATGGTTGTACTATTTTCCTGGGTGGTTCTCCATGTTCCAATTAAAAAGATATGATCTTGTCCATTAATTGATTAAAAAGGTAGTAATGGAACATAGAGTAGGGGTTCATTAACCAATCCCAGTTGAGCAAGCTAAGCAGCATCTACCATCAAAGTTAATTAAATAACCCAGTTTCAGGGACAGGAAAAATATAGTGGCTAGGCAAATCCTTAAATAGGAACCCATCAAATTAAGACACATGCATGGGTGGTGAAATTAATAATTATTAGGACATTTGCATGACATAATACACTTGCCTTCTTCCCAACTCTGTTGCTACTCAAATCCTTCTCCAACAGTTGGTTCTTCAGAAAAATCCTCGAACTGGTCGTTTCCTAATCGCATC
Source organism: Echinochloa phyllopogon (assembly GCA_033239725.1). Lineage (NCBI taxonomy): Eukaryota > Viridiplantae > Streptophyta > Magnoliopsida > Poales > Poaceae > Echinochloa > Echinochloa phyllopogon. The sequence continues at coordinate 51,094,346 of BTCW01000010.1, forward strand.
ACACATTTACATGCAAGGAAATAATACAACAAATAAGAAACAGTACACCAAACAATTCCAACAGATCAAAACAGCGGCACAAAACTAATCTACGTGTTATTTTTGAACTTGCAGGGGCTAAAACGAAAGAAAACAGGACCTAAACATAATTATTTTTGAACTAGGATGGACTGCGGGTTGATTTCCAGAAAACTCAGGGGCTCTTTAGCAAAATTACCACAGTTGACCGGTATGGATCTGTTTGACTTGGGACGCTGCTCTAATCTGGGCCGTTGGATCGCGATCGGACGGCCAGGGACGGATCGGGGAAAAAACTCGCCGACGGCGACGAAAACGACGGCGGCGCTGCGATGGCCGCGGCGGCGCATCGCCGGACTTGGCTCGATCTAGGGCTACAGGGCACGGTTTGCGACGAGACTTGGCCGAGGAGCGAGAGGAGGGGACGGCGAGCTCAAAGAGCTAGATCTCGACGAGGGAGACGCAGCGACGGCGTCGGACGACGATGAACGGCGGCCGGCGGCGCTGGAGTACGACGGCGAGCGCGGGCGACGGCCGAAACGAAAGGAAATCGAAGCGCGGGCACACGGGAGGACTCCTTACCTCCTTGCGAATCCCTTGCGGTGGTTCGGTTCGAAGAAAAGGCGGCGGCGGCGCGAATCGGCGACGGTGGCTCGAGCTCGGCGGCGGCGGCGCGGGCAGCTTAGGGTTGCGGGCTCGGCTTCGATTGGAGGGGAAACGGAGGCGGCGACCGTGTTTTATAGGCCCGGGAGGGGGCTCGGCCCTCACCTAGGCGTTCGTGTCCGGGTTGGACACGGCGGCGCGGCGGGATCGGACTCGGGGAAGAGTCCTGCTTGGCGACGGCGGGAGGAGGAAGAAAGGGCTGACAGGTGGGACCCACCTGTCGGCGAGAGAGAGAGACGGGGGAGAAATGGAGCGGGCCGGTGCTGGGCCTAAAGCGGAGAAATGGGCCGGGGAGAAAAGAAACGGCCGGGGAGAAAAGAAAGAAGTAGAGGGGGCAAACTTGGACCGGGCCAAGAGTTGGAGGGGCAAAAACGAACTCTGCCTATTTAATTTTTCTAAAACTCAAACAAAAGCAAATCAAATTCGAATTTAAACAGAATTTAAATTCCAACTTGATTTACTAGCAACCAAAAATATATGCAACAGCATGAATGCAACAAAAACTTATTTTGACTAAAATAATTATTTAATGTGATATTTAAATTGATAAAAAGGCTAGAAATTTCAATTAATTCCTAGAAAATTTATTTAAGCCTTAATAAATCCTAGAAAAATTCAAAGGGTTGCTACAATTTAATTGTGATGAATTTTAGGGTGTTATAAAATGCTACAGTTACGCAATGATTACGAAGTGACACTATACTCTTAAATTTGGCCTCCCAAATTTGGGATCTAAACAAGGCCCAGATATGCTGGCTTTTGGCCGTTAATAGGGGCAGAAGGCTAGCTTGAATGCTTGATGGTACATTTGTTTGATCTCTAGTCTCAAAACCAAAGGTCAGTGATCTGTGCTGCAAAAGGTGCACCGGGCTTTCTTTACTTCATTACCGATGCCGTAGTTCTCTTCAGGGCCCATATCTCTACACATTTGTAATTTTTCCGTCCATCGTGCTCCTGTCCTGTCCGCCCTAACCATTACTCTATCTGCATGCCTTGGACTTGAGAAATTATATATTGTTATACTGCAGAACTTTTAGCCCCTATTCCCATGTTGCTCTATTCTAAATTAATCTATGCTTATCTTAATCCAGGGACAGGGAGACTACAGAAGTCCAAGATTCCTTTCTCCCGGATGGATGGTCCCAGTTGAGTTGGACGTTTTTGGTGGGAAGCGGACAAACCAAAGCAGGTCCCATTTGACACCTAAACTTTTCTAAGCAAAATTAGTTATTGCCTTTTTTTAAAAAAAATCTTGCAGGACCTTTTCCAACAAAATGTTTATACCAAGATATAATTTGTAACCTGCTAATCCATATATTCTCCCACTTGGATTATGCATTCATGCCCTTACTTTAAAGCACAGGAAAGTCTATTCCTTGGCATGGAAGCAATCAAGAGATTGCTTAGATCACTAGCTCACTGATGGTTGACTCAAGCTTTGTTTGAAATCATCCGTCTGTGGGTGATTTGATCCGTTCGTCGATTTGTTCTGGTTATTCGAGAATAGGTTGTGTCAAGACGTAAAATCTTACTATACTAGGTTCTTTGCTGGCAAAGTTTTGATTGGAAATATTTATAGAGGTGGTTCTGTGCTTTATGATTTTATAGGATGTTTTCCCCCTTTTGGTGGCCTAGTGGGTTCAAATCACCGAACCCGGTCAACCAATCTAGCTTAGTGCTGCATCGTGGGTCTAGGCTTCCACTCATCAGGAACTTTAACCACTGGTTTGTTACTTGCAAACAGTTTGTGTTTATGGTCTGAGTGGAGTCGTACTCTTTAGACTTTTTGCTTGTATGTGATAGTGAGAGAGCGGTGGAACGTAAGAAGTGCAGAACTTAAGGCGTGTTTGCCCGGCGGCCACAGCCAGCCATGCCACAGGGCTGTGGTGCCGATTGTGAGCGCCACACCCGCCACGGCACAGTGTTTTGGCAGGGTGTGGCAGGGAAGCAAACACGCCCTTAGCCCTGCTACCCTGTCTCTACACCATTCCTCCGTAGCGTTTGGATCCCCCGAGCTAAGTTTACATCCCATTGAAGATAAAGATGTTAATTAGAGATAATAATTCTAGATTAATAAAAAACATCATTACATAAATAAGCTTACTTTATGAGACGAATCTATTAAGCCTAATTAGTCTATAATTAGACAATGCAATGCTACAGTTAGCATATGATAATTATATACTAATTATAGATTAATTTCGTCTCGCGAAATAGCCATGACTTATACAATTAGTTTATATTTAATACTTCTAATTGTCACTTATTTAAGGGACTAAATTTTAGCCCTTTGGATCCAAACACACCCTACAACTCTCATATATCGACAGTCAAATAATTTCAAGTTTGACAAAAATTAATATAAAAATTTACTAACATTCATGTCTTCAAATGGATTTAGTATGAAAATATATTTCATAATTAATCTAATAATTTTGTATTATAAATGTTGTCTCTCTTTTTTCGTCTTTTATAGAAAAGACAAAGAACTGGTTCTGCTCCCGTGCACTCCGCACCTTAAATGATGAACGAGAATATAATAAGAATAAACACAGTTGAATCCAAGCTAATGATGCTGGAACCTTTGATGAGACATGTACTCCCCGTCCCTAAATAACTATCGTAGTTGGTTTTCGTGTCATGATTTTGTTTGATTAGTAGAAAATACGTGCAACATTTAATCTTCAAATAAATTTATTAAAAAACTAGATTCAAATATCTATCTAATGATATTTATTATGTACCATAAATATTAATATATATTTTTATATATTCGGTCAAAGATGTTTTTCGGAAAGAAAAACGACCTATATTTAGGGACATAGTGAGTAGATTGTATCCTCCCTGGATTGGGATGGGCTTAGTTCCTTGACCTCCAATTTTTAGTGAATCTGCACAGCTTTTATATATACTCGTAAACTTGTAAGTACTTACTTAGGTGTGGCATATTTGTTAGCTTTCTAACTTTTGCCTACGTGCTTATTGTTCTCGAGCTAGATTGAATTACATAGTTAGTTTTATTTTCTTTACACAAATCTTTAAGTCTATTCCTACTAGGATTGAAATAAATCATAATGTTGGTTAACTAATTGTCCTCTTTGCCAATATGCGTTCTGGTACCCAAAAAAAAAGAATACACAAACACTACCATGCTCGCATTTCTTAGGCCTTGTTTAGATGCAAATTTGGGGGACCAAATTTGACCCAAAGATATCACTTCGTCATAAATGTGCAACTGTAACATTTCGTTTGTATTTGTGAAAAATTGTCCAAACATTGATTAATTAGGCTCAAAATGTTCGTCTCGCAAAGTACAACAAAACTGTGCAATTAGTTTTTGATTTCATCTACATTTAGTACACCATGCATGTGCCGATATTTTGATGCGATGGGAATCTTCTTTTTGCATAGTGGAATTTGGGGGTGGAATTTGGGATGCCCTTGTTTAGATGCAAAATTTGCACCCTAAATTTGGCCCCTCGTACTACGTACGTCACTGTAGCATTTCGTTTGTATTTGTGAAAAATTATCCAAAAATTGATTAATTAGGCTTAAAATGCTCGTCTTGTAGAGTATAACAAAACTACGCAATTAGTTTTTGATTTCATCTATATTTAGTACTCCATGCATGTGCCGACATTTTAATGTGATGAGAATCTTCTTTTTACGTAGGCCGCGTTTCTTTGCTTTTCAAAAATTTTTTAAAAGAATCTTACATGCATAGAATATTAAATGAAATCTATTTGCAAAACCTTTTTAGGGATGAGTGTAACTTTACGCGACGAATCTAACGAGCCTAATTAGTCCATGATTTACTATAGTAATGCTACAACAATCATTCTCTAATCGTGTGGTTAAAGGCCTCATTAGATTTATCTCGTGAATTAATCCGGGGTTGTGAAGATAGTTTTGTAAACTGACTTTTATTTAATACGCTTAATTATTGGTCAAACGGGGTGGAAAAAATTTCCATCCCAAAAAAAAACAGCCATAGTGAACTTTAAGGGGAGAATTTAAGATCTAAACAAGGCCTAAACAAGGCTTAGTTTTGGACGACTCCTGTCTGCTTATCTCTGAGGTGTCTCTTTCTTCGCTGGGCCGTTTTATGACTTTTTTATCCTGTACCAAGGCACTGTTCGAACTTGGAACGAGCCACCACCCGCCGTCATCTTTCAGGGGTTGTTTAGATCCCAAAAGCAACTCCCAAATTTACTATGTAAAAAGAAGATTCTCCATCACATCAAAATATCATGACATGTATGGAATACTAAATGTAGATGAAATCAAAAACTAATTACACAGTTTTGTTGTACTCTGTGAGACGAACATTTTGAGCCTAATTAATCAATTTTTGGACAATTTTTCACAAATACAAACAAAATGCTACAGTGACGCAATGATTACGAAGTGACGTCAAACTCTCAAATTAGACCTCCTAAACAAGGCCTCAGTCCTTCAGATGTTAACATGCTGTGTCGTCAAAGATTAGTAGCTCTTTTGTCTGTCTTGGCACAGGTGGAGTCTCTGATTTTCCCCGATCAACTTTTCGATCTCATACATTTGTCTGTTGCCTGCTGAGTTTTTCCGAGCGGGACGGGGGACAAGTACACGGCAGAAAACAACGGGAACGCAGTTCGGCACACTGCATCCATCACAGTACTGTGAAATTTTGACTTGCCAGGTACCCTCGAATCCAATTGCCCCCCCCCCCCCCCCCCCCCGGCGGGCCCCTGGCCCCTGCTATCCTCACGTGAAACACCCTGCAGAACTCTTCTGTTCCTACATTTGCCTATGTTTTTATCCTTCTGTTTGGTTGCGCAAGTTTGAAAAGGAGAAATATGCTGTCCAAACTTCAAACAGTGAAATCTGAACAGCTTGCAACTTAATAACAGTTGAATTTTTGATGCAAACGGGCTTTGTGAAGAAAAAAATCATGTGTAATCTGTGAACCTGTTTCGTATCGGTAAAATTCTTTTACCGGCAATGTAATTTTTTCGAAAGGAAGTGGCAGTACTTCCTCCCCTCGCCATTTTATTCTTTCTCCCATTCACCTCGTGGCAATAAACTGTTCGCTTTTCTGAGCATTACGGAACTTTAAACTTTGTATAAAACGCCATGCTCCACTAACGAAGTCAGAGAGTTTAAGAGTGAGGGTGGGCCCACTAGCCAGCCAGCCGGCCAGCCAGTTCGAGTTTCCTAACGCTCGGGGGTGGCCCGCCAAAGTTATCCAATTTGCCGCGCCACGCCGCGCGGATTTACGCATCTACCCTTGGGTGGAGTCCCATCCCCCGTAATTAAACCCAAGTGTGGGTGGCAAACCCGAGGCGGAACGTTGACTCCTCTCCCCTCCCCATCCCTTCCACGTCAACAGCGCGCCGCCACGTCACTGCTCCCCCCTCTCCCTCCCTGCTCTGCGGCGTGAGGAGGGCGGGTGCGGACAAAACGGCCACCCACCATACCAGCTCCACCTGGAACTATGCACTTTAACCCCTCAATTCAGCATCGATTCGCATAGGGGTCCTCCGCGCGCTCGGCGTTTGGCTAGGCTCGTGTCTTCCCAGATTTGCAGGGAGGACATCGAGGAAGAGTGATTTTATCAAACGGACCCCTCGCGGCTACGGCGCTGCGACTAGTAGTCATAACGCACGGCGCACTCAGGCACGCCACACGCCGCCTCGTCTCGTCTCCTCGGCCAGTGCGGCGTGCGTACTGGTTAAAAAAAAGGGCAATCGGAGAAGCTTGGCTAGTGCTCCACATCGCTCGCTTTCCGCCGCCGGAGACGGAGCCGGAGCCGGAGCGTCGGATGCCATGGGCAGCGGCGCGTCGCGGCTGCTCACCGCGTGCGCGTGCTCGCGGCCGGCGCCGGCGCCTGCGGACGACGGGCCCTGCCTAGACGACGCGCTCGGCCACTCCTTCTGCTACGCCGCCAAACCCGCCGCCGCCGCCGCAGGCCACTCGTCCTCCTTCCGCCACGCCATCTCCGGCGCCGCGCTCTCCGCCAACTCCTCCGTGCCCGTGCCGATCTACCACTCGTCGTCCGCCGGCAGCGGCGTGCCGCCGCAGTACTCCTCCGCGTTCCACACATCCTCTTCCTTCTCCTCCGCGCCGCTGCAGCTCTCCAACCTCTCCTCGGGGCCGCTCTTCCTCTCCGGGCCCATCGACCGCGGCGCCCAGCTCTCCGGCCCGCTCGACCAGGCCGTGCCCTTCTCCGGCCCGCTTCCAGCGAAGCCCACCAAGCCTGCTCCCTCCTCGTCGTCGCGAGTCTTCTCGAGGAGGTTCCGGAAGCCGTCGTTCGGCAGCCTGCGGCGGAGCGTGTCCGAGAAGAACCGCCCGTGCGTCGTGCCTCTCCGCCGCGAGGACGGCGTACAGTGGGCGCACGGCCGCGCCGGGGAGGACCGCGTCCACGTGGTGGTCTCCGAGGACCAACGGTGGCTCTTCGTCGGCATCTACGACGGCTTCAACGGCCCCGAGGCCCCCGACTTCCTGGTCGCCAACCTCTACCGCTTCCTGCTGCGGGAGCTCCGCGGGATCTTCTACGAAGAGGCTGACCCGGACTCCAAGCGGCTGTGGCAGTTCCTGGCGGACGGCGACGACGAGGACAGCGAGCTCGACTTCTCGGGCTCCGGCCGGTTCGCGCTGTCTCTCGCCAGGCTAAAGGAGCGGCGGCATCCCATATGGGCCCACGCGGCTGCGGCTGGCGACGGTCAAAGCGGCAGGGAGTGGGGAGTTAAGAGGTTGACGGCTGCGCCGGCGGTGAGGGACCACAGTGCGGTACTGGCCGCGCTCACCCGGGCGCTAGCTGCTACAGAGTCGGCGTACCTGGACATGACCAACCAATCGATGGGAACCCACCCCGAGCTTGCAGTGACCGGTGCGTGCTTGCTCGTGGCTCTGATGAGGGACGACGACGTGTATGTGATGAACCTTGGGGACAGCCGCGCCATTGTGGCGCAGCGACGGGACGAGGATGATGATTGCGTCCTCGGAACTATGCGGGTGGAGGACATTGGTGTGGGCTTGGAGACCGAGACAAGGATTCATGGGTATTCTGCCATTGGGCTTGAGGCATTGCAGCTGTCGACTGATCATAGCACAAGCATTGATGAGGTAATCTTTTTGCAGACAGCTGATTCAGTATATTTTTTCATGTTCTGACTTTGCTGAAAAGATGGAGCCTGCATCCTATACAATTGTTCAGACCCAAATTTCATTCTGTGAATACAGGTGCACTATGTGCATTGTCCTGTTCAGCAGCATGAGCATTGTTCTCTTGTAGTTTTTGCATTCATATATCATAGGAAAAATTGGAAGGCAATGATACTAACATCTCAGCACAATAATCAGAGAACAATTTTGCAGTTCATGCCAGATTCTTGTCCCTTCCTTCATCATTGGCTTTTTACATTGGATAGACTAGCCATATTTTTTGTTTAAATGTGTTAATGGAAAGGAATATGGATGTTTTAGCCCATGAATTCTTTTTACATAGGAATTCATTTTCTTTTCTGTCTGTGTGCAGGAAGTGCAGAGGATCAAACGTGAACATCCAGATGATGATCAGTGTATTGTAAATGACAGAGTTAAGGGTCGTCTAAAAGTTACCCGTGCATTTGGTGCAGGGTATCTCAAACAGGTAATAGAGGCTGCAGGTTGATTTTTAAGACAGGTCGAGTGATAACCAGTAAATTTTAATGAAAAATCTGCTTATGTTCTTACAGGCAAAATTGAATGACGGATTGCTAGAGATGTTTCGCAACGAGTACATAGGTGACACACCATATATATCATGCACACCTTCTCTTTGCCACCACAAACTCTCTGCAAGGGATCAATTTCTGGTTCTTTCTTCTGATGGCTTATATCAGTACCTGAGCAACGAGGAGGTAGTTCTACATGTTGAGAATTTCATGGAGAGGTTCCCTGAGGGTGATCCCGCACAGAGTTTAATTGAGGAGCTACTCTCCCGTGCGGCTAAGAAAGCTGGTAAGCTTACAATGTGACCCTTTTATTCCATACTGATCTCAAATGCATTCATTTCTTGATTTATTGGGATTGTGAGCATTTCATAAGCTCTGTAGCATTACAGTCTGTTATTTATGCAAATGTTTATGTGCTTGGTTGCTTGCACGTGTTCATCTTGGATGGCAGATCATATTTGTAGAATAAACACATTTGTATGCACAAAAACTAGAAGTAATTCTACATAGCAAAGGTTAAAATCAGCTGTTGACACTCTTATGTCAGTTCATAACATGCAAGAATCCTTTGGCCAAATTTTTACTACCCACACTTCATTTGCCCTCACGCTATTCAGATTTTGTTTGAACCCGTTTGATGGAATGATGCATACTGATTTCTGTTTTAGCCTTTGGTAGGGGATTTTTATTGGCGGGTCAAGATTCAATCGTTCATTGACATGCACGGTAGTTTTTCATATGTGATTTTGATCATTAGAAAGCTTTTGCAGTACAGTTTACAGTGATAGACTGAGGTACAGACAAGTTTGTGCTAGTTTTGATTGGGATTTTACTGACCTACCACCTAAAGTCCATATATTATGGGAGTGCTACTACAGTTCCTTACTGAAATGTGTCCCTGAGTCTCACCTGTCAATGAGGGACACAGATCCTCTCCTGTCTTCAGATAGTAACAGCAGTGTGGATCTTGGTCTACAGCAGCTGGCAGTGCCACAGTAGCAGATCGGGATCATCTGCAGTTGCTACTATTATTGTAGAGGTGGTATTGATGTCCATGAAAGAATTGCTATGGCATCAAATATATATATATGAGCTAAACTTTCCAGTGTTATTTTATCCTAAGGCCCTAGGATGCAGACTGGTTCAGAATAGAGTTTCGCCAAACTTACAGAACAAGAATTTCAATTCAAACGATAAGCAAAGAACACTAGGCTCCACTTGACCGTTTCCACCCAATCGTGGAAAGTTTTCAATGATAGAAGCTATCATAATCATGGTTCAATTGTGCTGCTAGCTATTCATTGTTCGATTGTGCTGCTAGCTATTCATTGTGCATGCATACATTTGAAAACGTAACTGTATTGGACAGTATAGGAAGCTGTAGCACCTGGGTGCCAACTATTAGAACAGTGCATGGTTGAGGATATAGCTGTATTTAATACAGCTATAATATCAGTGGTTGGGAAATTTGGTTGTATTGGTCAATCAACTATCAAGGTTGAAACATCTTTGTGATGACTCTACACCGTATCTATCTATTCCAATAGAAATAAGCTCTGCCATCCTACTTCTATAGATAGTCAAAGAATCTTCAAGATTTATCTTCCATGACCAATATGCCGGTACTAACCTGGAGTTTGCCTTCTTAGGTATGGACTTTTACGAGCTATTAGATATACCTCAAGGGGATCGCAGAAAATACCATGACGATGTCACCATCATGGTTATTTCTCTTGAAGGGAGAATCTGGAAATCCTCTGGAACATATGTGTGATGTTCAGCTGATACACTGTCAGTGTCAGAGTTTATTCTGACGCAATGTTCAGCTAAACCTCTTCAGGGGGTCAGTGCATCCATGCAATTGCATATATGCTCATCAAGAGAGGAAAGACAGCATGGCATACAGATATGCAGTTTCTCCAGCTGGAGATCATAGCTGATCTTGATATCAGCTTCAGCACAGCTCATGCCCACGAGTTAACTCCGGGATGCATTAAAGTTGCAGAGATATGACAGCCGAGGTGGGGAGGAATTCCTTGGCAAAGCAGAGTCAATTTTGCATTGTTTGCTACCACAGATTTCTTCCTGTTACGCACTCATTGCTGACAATTTTTTCCACCTCACTGTGCTGTCATAGAGGTGGGCGCTCCATTCATTCTTGGGGAAAGAAGACCTAGGTACATGTAGTTTTTTCTCATTCATGCGAAGAATGAGCCTGTATCATATTGAAATTTGGAACTGGTCGTGGTAAGAAAATTTAATGATTACCCCCTCGTTTTGTTCTGATTCCTGAAGGTGGCTCACCTTTGAGTCTTTGATTGTGTTATATTATGAGATTGAGGTCCCTAAAAGAATATGCTAGAAGCAAGTAGCCTCAATGTTCTTTTTTTTCTTATGGCCTCCCCAGCAAAAACTACCCAGTGCCTTCTCACTCTCGGGCTCTTGGCAAGTTCCTTGCCTCGGAAAGTCTGTTCCTTTTTTTTTTGGTTGACACTCGAGAAAGGCTATGATCAGAAAGATATATTTACTGGGACTGTCTATTCATCGTGTGCATGAATAAATCGTTCGTTGCCAACATGCTGAAGAAATTTTGTTTACTGAGCCAAAGAAATTATTAGAGGCCTAGAACATGTGATTTATGTAGTGTTGACTGTTGACCGAGTATGCAAGCTGCAAACCTTACAGAAACGATAACTGATTTTGTTCTAAGACCATATCGCCGCCACCTGGACCACCTTGCGAAACAAGATTATCACATCAAGTGCGACATGCACCGCAGGTATCCAACACCAGCAGTTTGGGCTATTCCAATTTCACTTGCAATGTGCCGATTGGGATATTCAAATTTCACTTGCAGTATAGAACAGCAACGAAGTTTGAAACGGATCGTCTTTCTGTTGGGAACTTGGGCGGATTGATCTCCTTTGTCTGCCTGGGTGATCGTGCCAGTTTGCCTTCGAACAATCGTTTGTTGATTCGGTCAAGGACTTTGAACATTCGTCCGGCTAGTTTCTGCCATTTGCTTTTGCAGTTGGCAAAGCACGAGCTGACTAGTACCAAAGCTGAAGGAAAATTCATGACGGGAACTGTGAGATGAGATTTTTCATACTATAACCTTTTTATTATTCTTTTCTAAAAAAGGAGTCTCTTAAGCCTTAACCCCAGAGCCAGAAATGCTGGATTTTCATGTTTCCAAGGGTCATTCAAATATGCACTGAACTTCGTAAGAGCAACTCCAACGGTCTAGGTATAATCCTATCTAATTCTAGAGTTTTAGAGGACTCTAAAAAATAGAAAATTTTCTAAAACTATGGAGTAACCAATACACTCATATTAATTCAAATTGGTCGTGGAAGGATAAATCCGCGTGGAAAATCCCAGGGGGGCACGTGGAAGAAGGGAGATGGCAAGTCGGACACGCTTGACAAAAATGCCGAGGAAAGAAGAGGGGACGACGAGCGAGAAAAAATGAGGCTGTTGGATCAGGTTGTACTGGTGTTTTCTTCTTTTTTTTACCGAGAAAAATACATTTAGCCAGTCTATCGCAGTTGCTCTAAGCCGCTCGCTGGAACTGGATTCTAGTAATCCACCAAAGCATCCGGAGGTAGAACTGGATTCCAGGTGAGGTTCAAAGTCGCGTGGCAAGGGATCAGGTAAACTGTAAAAAGACTACCGCGGGGAATCCCGAGACGAAAAATATGAAATCACTGAGATACGCTTACTTATGATTGGACCATCGTGAAATAATCAAATCCGAAGAACAAATCACTTGTACGACCGGCACGATCTCGCGGCAGATTAGTCCCTAGTACCCGATGTTATTGTAATGGCATGTGGCCGGCGATAATTCCTCGCCCGATTATTCTACACGGGTTGGTCAACTTTGTCGATGATTCGCTGTGATCATGAGACGCGTCTAAGCATTTTCAACTTCTCTCTCTCTCTCTCTTTTATCGTCCTGTGCTGTGATGCAGCTTTGTCAAATCATAGATTGTGGTTTTCGAAAAAGGAGATTCAAAAGACGAGGTTAGGGGATTAGTACGAAAGTTGTACAGTGACATGGATTGAATTCGCGGAGTCGCCGAGGCTGAAAGTTGAACATAGAGTTCTCTCTCATTGAAGACCTTGAGTGCCAGTTCTCTGATTGAACTATTTCCGCTTCTGCAGACGAAAACCTTGAGTGCCAGTTGTGCTGATGTTTAGAGGTCGTGACTAAACGGGGTGGCCTCACGGTCAGCTTAAAGGTTGTGACTTGTGAGTTGTGACGAACACGAACTGACAACCCGGCGGGCCAGCTTCCTTTTTCATTAGGATCCAAATCTGATCTGGTTGGCCAAATAAAGTTCAGCCTGCAGGTTTTACCTGTCATGTGTGTAATGCACGTTAGCCCTGGCTATCAGTTGTGCGTTACCACGAACTTTCAGTTGCGCATTGCACGAACGAAATCAATAAGTTCCCAAATCTGAAACTTTCTCTTTCAGATAACCAGTCCGCCTTTGCAAGTTAGCTGTTTGCAACTTTGCAAGCACAAGCCATTTGCACCAATCTTACTTACTTGGAGCAAAGAAAATCCATCCTTACTCGAAAAGGAAACTGCGCCTCGTAAGTTTGAGTGTTAGAACCTTCAGAATCAGAATCTGACTCGCAACAAGTGGATCCTGTTTGTTTACTACGAAAAACAGGGAATGCGTCTCACATTGGGGACAGGAAATAGGGGACGAAACATCGTTTGCCCAACCGCTCGCAACCAATGCACAGACATGACCAAAGTGACTTCAGCATTCAGATCACTCAGCACAAGAGATCTCAGCTCACGTTGTCCTCCGCCAAATCTCCCTACCATCTCCACTAAAACAACTCCTCTGAAGATGCACCTCACATTTCGAAGAAACGTCAAATAGAAGTTGCAAACTCACATCATGTAGGCCCTCAGTTTGCGAAAATTCCGCAAAGCTTACATCAGTCTGTCCTAATTTGCGTAATTTTTGACGGCCTAACATCACTGATCAAAGTCTCATGAGTGAATACGCATGCCTGGTCATCGGTCTATAACAAATTCTGAATTTCTCGTGACTCCATAACCCCCTCACCACAAGGCACTGATTGTGCTCAAAATGCATTTATTCTAGTTTATTGTGTGCAAGCATCTCTTACCATTCCGGCCTCTCTGACTATTGACTTGCACCAACGCCAGCATACCCTCACGTCCCGTGTATAAAAGCCTCGTCACATCACGCCCTCGCTTGGCCAGCGCAGAGCACCGTGCTGGTCTGCATCGGCACGGGCATCGCGATCTGCGGCCGTGGACGGTGAGCCACAGCCCACAGCCATGGAGGAGCCCCCTCACCTGTTCCTGTGCCCCATCTCCATGGAGCTCATGGACGACCCCGTCACCGTCTCCACCGGCGTCACCTACGACCGCCGCAGCATCGAGCAGTGGATCTTCGGGTACGGCCGCTCGACGTGCCCGGCCACCATGCAGCCGCTCGCTAACCTTGACCTCACGCCCAACCACACCCTCAAGCGCGTCATCCACTCCTGGCTCGACCGCGGCTCGTCGTCGACGTCGGCTTCCTCGTCGCCGTCGACGTCGTCATTGTCGAGTCCGGCCCACGAGCTGGCCACGCCGCTGTCCCGGATGCTGGACGGTGAGCGGCTGCGGTCGGCGTTGGCCGGCCTCGAGGAGACGCCGTTCAAGGTGACGGCGCTCAAGAACATGCGGGCCTGCCTGTCCGGCGACGTGGCCATGCAGTGCGAGTTCGTGTCGTCGGGCGGGATCCAGGTGGTCTCCCGGGTTATGGCGCGGGCGCTCGCGGAGAGCGCCGCCGCTGGCGACGGCGACTTCTCCGCCTTCACGGCGTGCGAGGAGGCCGCCGCGGTGCTCGCCGTGCTCCCGCTCGCGGACGCGGCGTCGGCGGGGTTCGTCCTCGCGCCGGAGTGCATGCGGCTGGTGGTGGCGCTGCTCCAGCGCGGCGGCGCCGAGGCGAGGCTGCACGCCATGGACATCGTGACCAAGATCTCCAGCGCCGGCGCCGGGGACTGGACCGCCGGCGTCGAGGTTGACGACGTGCTCAAGTCCCTCCTGGAGCTCCTGGCCGACGAGGTCTCCAGGCGGCTCAGCTCCCGCGCGCTCGACGTGCTCCTCGACGTCGTGGGCCGGTCCCGGAACGGGCCCACCAAGGCCGTGGAGGTCGGCGCGGTGCACGTCCTCGTCGAGCTCCTCGCCGACGCCGACGATCGCCGCGACGCCGAGCGGATACTGCTGCTGTTGAAGCGCCTGTGCAAGTGCCCCGAGGGCAGGCTGGCCTTCGCGGAGCACGACCTGGCGGTGGCGGCGGTGGCGAAGACGATGCTGCGGGTGTCGGAGCTGGCCACCCAGCTAGCCGTCAAGGTGCTGTGGCTGGTGTCCGTGGCGGCGCCATCGGAGAAGGTCCTGGAGGACATGGTGCTGACGGGCGCGGTGGCGAAGCTGCTGGGCCTGCTGCACGTCGAGAGCCCGCCGGCGACGAAGCAGAAGACGGTGAGGATGGTGAGGATCAATGGCGGGTTCTGGCGGCAGTACCCGTGCTTCCCTACCGATCTCAGGGATTACCTGCGGCTGCTCGACTGATTTGTTCGTTGATTGGTTTGGTTTGACCAAACTTGTATGTAATTAAGCAGAAAACCAAAGCTTCTAAAGAGAAGATTTGTTGTGATCATCACGTACAAAGAAACGCGAAAGGAATACAAATACATTGATTGCACATGGAATCGTCTCTTGCAGTCCACTTCACACTATCACTACTCTATCTACTCGTGCTTTGTAGGGGCTATAATCTTTCCAATTTTGATTTTATCAATTACTTATTACACCTCTTATTTTTCTCCAATACGCAGGAGAGCTGCATATTTTTGTATTAAGAAGAAAAGGAAGTAAGTTTTCCGATTACAAGACTCCGGCGGAACATCGGGTCACGCCAAAAACTGCAGAGCAGAAGCTACCAATGGCCCAAGGCCGGCAAGAACTCCTACTACTCGCTAACGAAACAACCTAAACGCTTGGCCCCCGCCAGCACCCACATGTCAGCCTCACACCTGACACGATGAATTAGCTCTTGAACTGTTGCTGCTTGGCCGTTGAATAACCTTGCATTCCTTTCCTTCCAAATCGACCAGGCGATGAGCATAAAGAGGGTGTCCAATCCTTTTCTTCTCTGCCTTGGTTGTCGCATACGAAGCGAGCACCACCATCCTTGAAACGTGTACTCGGCCGTACTGAAGATGCAGGAGCCTCCCCTTCCTGCAACCGTCTCCCAGAACACCTGCTTGGAGAAGGAACAATTCACCAATATATGATCCCCGGTCTCGGGCGCCTGATCGCAAAGCCAGCAGACGTCATGAGCGTCAAGGCCGTGTCGCCGACGACGATCTGCCGTCCAAAGCCGCCCCTTGGAAGCAAGCCAACTAAAGAATTTGACTCTTGGTGGAGCCCAACTCTTCCAGATGCGCGAAGCACCCTTCATGCTAATGCTTCCCTCATGCAATTTTCTGTATGCCGAGGCCGCCATGTACCGCCCATCCGCAGTCCATTTCCATCGAAAGATATCAGGTCCTTCCTCCTGTCTTATCCTCTGAATGCGCTCACGCAGGTTGATGTAGTCTACTAGCACAGGCACCGTCAGACCACCCTGGATATCGCGAACCCAGCGTTGCTGCTGCAAGCCTTGAGCAACAGTCCTGCTATTTTTTGCTTGCGTGGAGATGATGCCGTGCAGGGTTGGAGCAATCTCCGAAATTGACTGACCCTCTATCCAGGCATGAGACCAAAACAATGTTCGTTGGCCGTTCTTAACCTCGATCGTGATTGACGCCCAGAAGAATGCCGCCACCTCCGGCTCAGCTTGTATCTTGAGTTCAGCCCAGGCCCGGTTGTCGTCAATCTGCTGCAACCACAACCATCTAGTTCTCAGTGCAATGCCTGCCAACTTGAGATCAAGGACTCCTAGGCCACCATAGACAGTCGGCTTACAAACTACAGGCCATGCCACCATGTTTTTCCCTCTAACTGCCCTCTCAGACCCTGTCCACAGAAAATTCCTTCGAAGACTGTCCAATTCTTTCAAGACCCATGGAGGAAGCTTGTCAGCCATGATTAAGTAAATTGGCATTGCCATTAGCGTGGACTTGATGAGAGTTAAGCGGCCACTCTTGTTCATGAGTGGCCCTTGCCACCCCATCAACCTTCATGGCACTTTTCCAATGAGAGGCAAGTAACATGCCTTTGGTATTGCTCCAGTGGACAGAGGCACTCCCAGGTAGGTGATTGGGAACTGCATGACCTGACAGGGAAGCACCTGCTGAAAATCTGACATCGTTTCCTCACAACCATATATTGGCGTGATCGAACACTTCTCCCAGTTTGTCCTCAGTCCCGACGCCTCACCAAAGACAGTTAAGATACGATCAATTGCCCTCGCTTCCCCTGCAGTCGGTGCAGCAAGCAGGATGACGTCGTCTGCATACAGACTACAGTGATGTCTGATGCCTGACATCCCCATCGGCTCGAGTATCCCTTCCTGCCTTGCTTTGTTGAACAGCCGGTTGAGGCCATCCATTGCTAACACGAAGATCATAGGAGAGAGAGAGGGTCCCCTTGTCGCAGCCCACGCCGGTGCTGAATTTGATCCCCCGGCTATCCATTCAACAAAACTCTAGTGCTGGCGGTTGACAGAAGTAGAGATATCCAATCCCGCCATCTCGTGCCGAATCCCCATGCCTGAAGCACCTCAAGCACATACTGCCATGATACCGTATCAAAAGCTTTGGAGATGTCGAGTTTAAGGAGAAGCTTCGGTATCTTTTTCTTCCTCAGCAGCACCACGGACCTCTGGACATACTTGAAATTATCCAGAATTGAGCGTCCACGGATGAACGCGCTTTGATTGCACAACACCAGGCTATTCATGTGCGGCTCCAACCTATTCGCCATCAGCTTTGACATTAGCTTGGGGAAGCTGTGTATTAGACTGATGGGGCGGTAATCTTTGGCTGATTGGGCATCAGGTTTTTTTGGGAATCAGTGTGAGCAAAGCACCATTGATGCACCAAAATCCCCTTCGGTCTACAACGTAGAACGTGTTGACCGCACAGAGCACGTCCGCCTTGATCACTTCCCAGGCCGATTGATAGAACGCCGCTGTCATGCCGTCGGGGCCAGGCGATTTGTCCGGAGGCATGGATCGTATGACATTCCAAACCTCCTCCTCAGTGAACGGCAACTCAAGCGCAGAGAAATCCCGGGGCTCAGCACCAAGAGCTTGAAGATCCAGACTGTATGCACGGTCTTGCTCCTGGCCAAGCAGTCCGTCAAAGAATTCATATAGCGCTGCTTCAATTTCAGATTCACCGTAAACGACTCCCCTGTCAGTTTGGAGTCGGGCAATATGATTCTTCCGCCGCCTGCCATTGGCATGCAAGTGAAAGAATCTGCTGTTGGCATCCCCCTCCCTCAGGTAAAGGATGCGCGATTTTTTACGGGCGATCGTCCGCTCGAGTGATGCCAGCCCGAGAATTTGGCGCTTGAGCAGCCCCTGGAATTACCTTTCCTCCTCCGACAGCTGACGGAAGTCTTGCGCGTGATCCAGTTGCAGCACAACTTCCTTTGCCATGAGGAGTTGGAGCCTGATTGAGCCTATCTTCTTGGCCGACCAGCTTTGCAATTCCCTAGCCACATTGCGTATCAATGCGTCAAGCCGTCGGAAGGGGTTCGTTATGTCAGCTGAACACACCCATCCTCGGCTCACCACCTCTAGGTAATCGTCGAACTTTGGACAGAAGATCTCGAAGTGAAACCTTGATTTGCTCCGAATAGCGGCATCAGTGATCAACAACAGCGGACAATGATCAGAATCATCAGAAGATAGGGCCTGTAGAAAGCAAGCTGGATGAGCATCCTCCCAATCCACCGAGACGAGGACGCGGTCAAGCCGGACTAGCGTTGGGGCAGCTCTCTCATTACTCCAAGTGTACACACGCCCGTGGAGATGGATGTCCCTCAGTTCTAGGCTGTCAACAGCCCGCCTGAACTTTGCCATGTTCCTCCTGTTAACTCTCGAATTGTTCTTATCAGCCGGATCCAACATGAGGTTAAAGTCTCCAGCGACCACCCAAGGCCCACTGCACTCATCCCTAACCGCTTCAAGCTCATCCAGAAAAAGTTCCTTCTCCGCATCAGCTTGGGGGCCATAAACCGTAGTAATCCACCATGGTGGTTCACCGGAGGCCGGGGTCACCTTGGAAGTCACTGTGTAGCAACCAATTCGCGCATCCGAAAGATGGGCAACATCCCTCCTGCATGCGATCAGGATCCCCCCTAGTTTGTGAGGCCAGAAGGTATTCAAAGTCACTGAATTGGGAACCAAGCATAGACAAAATTACATCACTGGAGATTACACTAAGTTTTGTCTCCTGCAAACATATGATGGAAGCTCTAGTTTCATCGACCATAACCCTAACCACATCGCGCCGAGCCCTTGTGTTAAGCCCGCGCACATTCCACGAGACGAGCGTGATCGGATTCATGAAGGTAGATCAACTAGGTCCTGGCGCGGTTGCCTATGCCTGGAGCCCGAGAGCAGGGCAGGCGCACCGCAGGGACGACATGAGGTCCTTGACGACTTCATAGTGGTCGTTACGCATGTTCTCCACGTACAGTTTCTTGTATTCCTTGCGTGCGTCCTTTGCTGGAGAAGTGACGCGGTCGAGTTTCTGCATCAGGATTACCGACGCACGCTGGGACGTAGGGATCTTCGCCATTGGCTGATTTGCGATGCGCTCACTCCTCTTGGGGAGCTCGCCTTTGTCCAGTCGGCCATACACAGTTCGCTTGACCTTCGCTGGTTTGGGCACCAACGACGTTGGGATCTTTTTCTGTACAACCTTGACGAAGGCTGAAAGCTTGGCCCCAACACTTGGCGTCCCCGTTGTCGGAACCAGCACAGTTGTCGGTGTGCATGGCTCCACTTCGTCTTCTTCCATGGCCCGCTGGCTAGGTGGGTCAGAGAGGCCCAACTCCGTGCCTTCCTGCTCGACCAAGGAAAGCTGCTCGGCTGCCTTATGGCCCAGGCCCAATAGCTCTCCCTTCCCTCCTTCCGTGAGCGGCTCAACCTAGGCCAGTGTCGACCCATCACTGGCTTGCTGGCCAGAGGGATCAGCAGGGTTGCCGTCCAGACCTGGCTCCGTTGTGGGCAGGTTGTCAGCCAGACATGACACCGTCGTGGGTAGCCCCACCGGCGCCATCGCTAAGATCTCCTTGGAGGCTTCTGCTGTCTTCTTTTGCACTGTCGTGACCTTGTCTGGGTGGGGTCGAGCCTCGGCTTCTTCCCGCATCAGGTCAAAAGCCTGGTCTCCAGACCCGTCCCTGGAGCAGGCCCCTTCATCCCAACGGTGGCCACTCAGGCTCTGCCACTCCACGATCACAGGCCTCTGTTTGACCAGACCGGACATCTCCCCTAAAGAGGATTCACCCATTGTCTTGTCACCATCTGTCTTGGTTGTCTTGCAGCACCCCACTCCTGTTGCCTTGTTTGCCGCCGCCATTGTCGCGACGCTCATGTTTGAATTTGCTTTTGGAAAGTTCTTTTCCAGCACTTTTCCTGCTGCTTTTGCAGAGAGATCAGGAATCTCTGTCCTGCCGAGCCCGGTGACAGCCCTCGTGGTGGGGCCACAGGAGGTTGTCATCCTCGACTCCGGCGCAGCACCACCAGCATCATCACGGCGAGGCCGCCGCCGGTCGCCGCCACCTCCCGGGGCATCATAGGATCGATCCGGGAGTCCACCCGAGCCGCTATCCCCAGCATCCGGGGGCGGCGAGCTTGGCGTAGACGGCGGTCTTGGGGCAGAGTTCATCACACACCTCATGTGAATGTCCACCTGGTACCGCAAGGTTCGCTTCTCTCGGAGGTAAGGCACAACTCCGGTGAAGATCCGCTGCATGTCGGGGTCATCGTGGACCACCAGGACTTCAGGCTCTGCAATGATCAGCTTCCTCGAGGGTGGTATGGCCATTGGGTCTTGCGTCCACGCCCAAAGCACGAAACGACGTAGATCAGTCTTCGCTTTGGTTGCTGGCTCCAACTTCTCCACCCAGCAGAAGGGGGCGAGTAGCTTGCTGACGGTGTCCAGATCCCAGGCATGGGCGGGGAAGCCGACCAGCTCGAGCTTGACCTTGGAGTAGAGGGTAAGCGAGGAAGCAAACGCCAGGCGAGTCCACGGCCTCACCGAGAGAGTGGTGATCGCCAAAGGAATCGGGTTGGATGCGAGAATCCTGTCCCGGGCCGCCTGACACGAGCAGATCACAAGGAAGCTCTCCGGCCTGAGCGGCGTGACAACCACCACCTCACCATCCACCCCCGTGGTCGCGACGATGGCCTCCTTGGCTTCCCCCGGCGTAAATCCGTCACACGCATTCCCATCCTGGGCAATCAGAGAAAAACGCAAGCGTGCTTCTTCCCTGGCCATACTCTCGCTGAAATCCACATAGCAGCAGTCCGGATCCCTCAAAGGAGCTGGATCCATCGACGTGCTACTGGTCGTTGCGTGCTGCGCCCGGACGGCCGGCGGCGAAGGAGTACGGCCTGCGGCGGTCGCCGCCGGCGGGGTTCGCGGCCCCTCCGCCCGAACGAAGCGGCGCTGCGGCGCCCGCAGTGGTGCAACCCCATTGCCTGTGCCGGGAGCCGGAGGCTCCCGTCGCACATGTGGCGGCGGGGGCACCTGCATCTGCATCCCTGGTCTGGCCGGCGGAGGCCGTCTGGGTCGGGTGTAGTCACTGGCCAGATGGCGAAAACCATGGCAACGTAAACATCTGCGAGGAAGCCTGCAGGTAGCAACCCGATGTGTGTAGGAGAGACAGTTTAAGCACCTGCCGTCGAGCTCCAGCGGGAAGCGCCTTGCCGGCATCCGGCGGCCCGCCTGCTGTCCCCTCCTCCCGCTGCAACCTTCGCCGCGTGGAGCGCGAGATGTACTCCTGGAAGCCGTCCTCGTCCGTCCTGCCACGCCGCCGGTCTGGGGGAGCAGGAGCAGGGCCGAGTCGCGCCGCGAGGTCCCGACGCAGCGCCGGCTGGTCAGCCGCAGGACGTCCCGTCGCATCAGCCACGTTGGCCGACGCCAGGACGAACCTCAACTGCGGCGGCGGCACCCGCTGACGGACCCGCCGAGAGGGCTGGCGTCTGCGCCGTCGCCCTCCCTCGGCCGCCTCAGGTCCCGCACCTGCCCCGGCCACCTCAGGGCCGCCCGCAACCTCACCAGCCACGACCACATCGTCCTCCGCCCCGGCGACCTGGGCAGGACCCATCAACGACGAGGCCCCACGGACCACCTCCTTGTAGCTCGGCGGGGGGCTCGACGGGGACGACGACGGGCTGAACTCGTAGTCCACCTGCTCCTCTTCTTCGCTCTCCAGCGCCCAGGATCTGGGGGAGAAAGGTCTCGCCGCCGGCGAGAGGCGCGAGGGAGGGCCGGAGATGGAGATGGGCTGCGCCGGCGCACGGCAAGGCGACCCAAATCTAGGGGGTGGGGAGTTACCTTCGGAGTTGTCTTCGGCTCCGACCGCCGGCGGGTCGAGAGGGCCGGGGACGGGAGGGGTAGAGGGGTCCGGGGTGGCTGCCGTCGCCGGAGTGACGCGCGGCAGGCTGAGCAGGGACGGGGTGGCAGCCGGCGCGAGGGAGGGGGAGGGGGAGGGTGAGGGTGAGGGGGGAACGGGAGCCTCCATCGCCTAGGAGCGTTCCACACGCTCTGGTCTAGATCAATCTACACCTCTTATTTGCAACTCCCTTTTTTATTTTATTAAAAAATATATGCATTCTAAGTCCTAGACTATAATCTTAGTTAATATGATATCATAAACATGTTTCTCAAGCTGCACCACAGCTCTCAAAATGTTGAATTTGCTCTACGAAATAATTTATGAGTGTGGTATATTTTTTTAATAAAAAATGGAATGCTCACAACCAAACTATGGTCATGGAGTATTAAGTACATCAGCTCTCAAGATGCTGGATTTTCTCTATGATCATCGGCAATGCCAAGAGGTTTAAAAGTTTACGTAGACAAAATGGCTGGTCCCGAGCATGAAAATTGCTTGATTTGTTTTTCCCACAATTAGAATTGACATTTAAATTTACATATGGTAGAAAAGGTTAAACAACAAGAGTTGGGTTCCGACAAGGGATTAACATACGTTTGGTTGCTGCCTCTAGTGGCCCTGCCAAATCATGGCCCCGGCCAAATTTCGGCGCACAAATCAGCCGCCCAAAATTGACCGGAGCATGGCAGGAAAAATGAACTGAAGTGCCTGTGTGGGAGCTCGGGCTAGCCAAATCGTGGTTGGCATCCAAATACTGCACGTGCCCATGGTCAACGGCCAATATTTGGCCTGACCGCTGAGGGCTCCCATCCAAAAGGCTGCAAATTTAGAGGGAGGTCTTGGGGTGCGAGGCTGGACCAACCATGGTGTTGGGGGAGTCGATGGACTACCGTGGCTAAATGTTCCGGCAAAAATGCTCAAAAATGAAGATTTTAGTGTGGGAGTCATTGGTTCAGCAATGAATATGCGTGAGGAAGAGGGAAGAATTAGATTGCTATTTGAGAGTTTTTTTTCACATATAACTGAGATCTAAGGTTCTCAAATTATTCTCTCTTCGTTTCTTAAAATTTGGAAAGTTGCTGATAAGTAGGTTCACTTCAACTTGTCAAGCACATGGTATTTAACTCCAACAAGAAAGCTACTCTTCAAAAGTCGAAACTAATGCTCTGAAGGCATATTTAAACAAGCTTTAGCCGGAGCCTAAATGTGCTTCTCTCTTGTAGCTAACATTTATGTTTTAGAAGTTTGGCTTCTTTAAGCCAAAACGATACCTAAATATATTGCCTAGTTTGGTCTTCTACATCTTGATCTACTTCTAAGCAATTCTACTGTTTTCTGAAACTTTAACATAAAACTCACTCTTGGCCTTTGAACGTTTATTTTTATGTTACTTTTCTGTTGCTACTGTTCTATTTTTGGAGAAATCCAGTGCTGACCTCAGCACCAGCTGAAATTGAAAGTTGGCTTCATGGGCCCAATTACAGGTCACCTACCGAAGTTCCAAAGGCGACCAAGCAAATACGCCATCCAGAAAGGTCTATTCTGAAAAACAGAACACACCGAAAGCTCCCGGACGGGAAGACGACTTGGTTGCTCGTGCTGCCGCGAGATCTAACCGAGCCCCGCGCCCTCCTCACCGGCCGGCGAGCCCCGGACCCCGCAGATCACCGGCGCTCGAGTGGCATCCAGAGGCGCGCAGTGGAACCCGTGGCGAGATAAGGGCGGCTCCAGACGCTCGGGCCGCCGACGCGCGGGCGGGCGACGATGCCGGTGGCGGCGTCGGCCATCTACTTCCTCAACCTCCGCGGGGACGTCCTCATCAACCGCCTCTACCGCGACGATGTCGGGTATGTTGTGCCCTCGTGGGCTTGGAGATGTAGATCTAGGGGCTCCAGGAGGGATCGATTCGTTCCTTTCTAGCTCGCGGCTGCTGTAGATCGCAAGAGTGCTAGTTGGGTGGATTGTGGAATTCTATCCATTTTTCTTAGGGAGTGATGAGGGTTTAGCCGTTTAACTCGGCGGAGCTGAAATGGGAGGCAGGCCTAGGTGACTCACGCGCCAGGCTATGGTTGTGGCTATGCCGACTAGTTGGAATATGGAAAAGATGTCAATGTTTTCTGGCTAGCAATTGTGAGTTACATGCTTTCTGAAGTGGAGTAAAGAGACTAATCACTGAGTCGGAGAATTGGTTATAAGTATTCACCTAGAGTCCTATAGTGATTCAGCTGTGATTGTCTTAAAAGAAGACATCGTGCTAGGTTACTAAGTTTTATCATTTTGAGACTAGTGATTGCTCAACAAAGTTGATCACTGTGCAGCTCACTTGATCATTGTCAGTGTGGTTTGGCATAAGGTGAGCCATTTGCAGTGGAACTTTATCAATTGGACATTTGGACCCTATTTTACACTTGTTCCAAACACAACACTGCTATATCTTTTCCACTATAAGGCATATGTTCGGTAACATACACACTATTTCTTCGACATTGAAAAATGAAAATTACTAGTAAGGATATCACTCTACAATCATACTGTCATCTATTCCCTTGTTGTGTCTCATTCAAAATCTATTCATCAAGGATCAGCTCCTGAGGATGCATAAGGCTCCATTCATTTTGAATTCCGTGTTTTGCTAACTTGGCCAACTCTCATTCAGTGACTGAATCCCACTGTATTCATGTACTTTTATGCAGGGGAAATATGGTTGATGCGTTCAGGATGCATATTATGCAAACAAAAGAACTTGGCACATGCCCTGTTCGGCAAATAGGAGGCTGTTCCTTCCTTTACATGAGGATCAGTAATGTTTATATTGTGATTGTTGTTAGCAGCAATGCTAATGTTGCTTGCGCTTTCAAGTTTGTTGTTGAGGTATGCAACTCCTTTTGAGAAACTTTAGAACAAACTTGCATAGCCCACAAAGTCACTGTACAGATGGTGGAGGAGTTTGAAATATACGTCTCAAATCGTTAGTACTGATGAATTTGGCAGTACAAATGATCACCCTGTTCTCCGACAATGTTGCATGGTAATTTGTTCAGAGTAAAAAGAGATGACTTGGTCTTTCTTTTCTTGAGAGCCGGTGACTTGGTCATGTATACCATTACAGAAGCCAAAGAATGTACCAGATATGAGTAGAGAGAAAATATTGGGTAGAAGGATATATCAAGACTTGTGAGAACAGATGATTGAGTCCACAGAAATATAGTTAGCGAAGTGGTACCAAATGGTCACTTAATGAACTGTACTGTTTTAGGAGTTGTATAATAGGCATTCTTTTGTTATTGTTACACGATATATTTTACCCATTCTAAGAGTTATATTATATCGCGAAGGTTCGCTTTATATTGCAAATAGAACATGTTATTTATTAAGTGTGAGGTGATTCTTTAGTTAGCAATAACTAAATACCAAAATTGAAAAGGTATAAGCTTGTTTGTAATAAGGGATGAGAACATGTTTCGAATGGCTACTTGTAGTGATTCCATTTTTCATTGATACTGAAAATAGTCTAATAGGATTAATGTAACCGTAGTCTGCTTTGTATTATTTCCTATTGAGATTAAACCCCACCTCTTCTTGAACAGGTTAACCTGATACAGAAATAGGACTTTGATATTCTTAATACATCATCCTGTAGTTTTCTAAACTATTCAGTATTCACAGTAATTTATATCATTGTTTATTCTTTTGACTGATTATTTGAAACTATCAGGCAGTGGCTCTCTTCAAGTCCTACTTTGGTGGAGCTTTTGATGAAGATGCCATCAGGAATAACTTTGTTTTAATATACGAACTTCTTGATGGTAAGGCAGCATCTTGTTTCTTCGCTCACTGCAACGATGGATATTCCTGTGTCTTTATACAGTCTTTGATACTGTGCAGAGATTATGGATTTTGGTTATCCTCAAAACCTGTCACCTGAAATCTTGAAGTTATATATAACTCAAGAAGGCGTCCGGTCACCATTTTCCTCTAAGGTCAGAAAATGTGGTAAACTTGATATACTGGGCTAAAAAATCACCAAAAGCTGCATGCTAATTGTTCTTCTATGAAACCATCTGGATACTATTTTCTTTACATTTCTGCATTGATAGGCCTCAGACAAGCCTGTTCCAAATGCAACCCTTCAAGTCACAGGTGCTGTTGGTTGGAGAAGAGAGGGTCTGATGTACAAGAAGAATGAGGTGCTTGAACTTTAACTATACAACTTTAAGGTCTTCTGTACTAATTTGCCTTTCTGAAAAAATGGCCCCACAATATCTTATTTTATCCTGATCTTTACCGCATTTAGTTCATCACTGGGGGATTAATATTATCTTCTTTTCCCCCCCAGGTTTTCTTGGACATAGTTGAGAGTGTAAATCTTCTTATGTCGTCGAAAGGTACTTTACAGACCCATCCTTTGAGATGCCCAATTGTCTTCTCTGTTGTATTGACTGATGTTCCTTTTGCACATATATCTGCCATTCCTACAGGGAGTGTTCTGCGATGTGATGTGACAGGAAAAATTCTTATGAAGTGCTTCCTTTCTGGAATGCCTGATCTGAAGCTTGGATTAAATGACAAGATTGGGCTTGAAAAGGAAGCCCAACTGAAGTCCAGGCCTACAAAGAGGTTACTTTCTTGGTTATATAAAAATATCAGAGAAAGGACTGTTTTGCTGATTACTATTGTTAATAGCTTTGGTTATATGTCTATATTTTTACTGATCATTTGTCTCCTATTTCTCTACAGTGGGAAGACCATAGAACTTGATGATGTCACATTCCACCAGTGTGTCAACTTAACAAGATTTAACTCAGAAAAGACAGTCAGCTTCGTGCCACCGGATGGTGAATTTGAATTGATGAAGTAATCTTGATTTCTTTTATGCTTTTAATTCCTTCCCTGGTAGAGGCAGAATTTATTACCTAAGCATTGGCTGGCTTTTGATGGATATTTTTTGTTACAGGTACCGGATCACAGAGGGTGTCAACCTTCCATTCCGTGTTCTTCCGACAATCAAGGAATTGGGCCGAACACGGATGGAGATTAATGTGAAAGTAAGTGAGACATATTTAGATTAGTGGTGAGGTCACAGTGAATTTTACTGACATGGACCTTAATGGCATAGGTCAAGAGTGTTTTTGGTGCTAAGATGTTTGCACTAGGCGTTGTTGTCAAAGTACCAGTTCCAAAGCAGACAGCAAAGACTAGCTTTCAAACAACGTCAGGCAAAGCAAAATACAATGCTTCGATTGATTCACTGGTGTGGAAGTATGTGCTGGTTATCTTTGTCTACATTCATCTGGAGTCGTTACCTTCTTCAGAACTTTTTTCTACTCAAACAACCATATCGCAAGTGATAAACTTACGTGAACTGATAAAATGTTACTAAAACTACAGGATCAGGAAATTCCCTGGGCAGACTGAGGCAACCATGAGTGCTGAGGTTGAGTTGATCTCTACCATGGGTGAGAAGAAGTCATGGAACAGACCACCAATTCAGATGGAATTCCAGGTAACACCTTCACCTCCTTTTGAGGAGCACACTAATTTCCTTGTTGATAAGCACTAATTAATCATTCTACAATTTGGAACTGAAAATGGAAAGTTGCTGACAACTCAAATATATATTCTTTGTATATGTACTGAGCTGTCCCACACAAGAATTTGAAATGTAGCGTTTGATATTGGAACTTGTTTATTTGAGGCATGGCCTTCTAGTGTAGTATGAATAATATATCTGCCCATGCTAGGTCACTCTGATGGAATATGCTAACCCAACTGGTTATATGGTTGTGTCGTTTGACTACTTTTCTCCATGCTCTCTCTGATGTCTCTGATTCATGTAGGTTCCAATGTTCACTGCTTCTGGTCTGCGTGTTCGGTTCCTTAAGGTATGTGCAAACAATTTGCTGATATGAAAACTTGCAACATCTGAGATGAAAAACCTCATGTGATACATTTTCCAGGTATGGGAGAAGAGTGGTTACAACACTGTTGAGTGGGTTCGCTACATCACAAGAGCAGGATCATACGAGATAAGGTGTTAGTGACAGATAAAAATTTTCAAGCTCCTTTGAACAGTTATTTCGGGGATCCACAGAGGTCTCTCTGTACGGCGTCATGCATGATTATAAAGCGCGCATATTGTGACACCATCTGAAAACCTTGTACTTCAGCAGAGGGGGCAGGGCAGGCCAGACAGCTTTCCTTTATGTTCTTCTATTCGTTGTAGTCTGGGGATATCAATTCGCCCCCTCGTGTTGTGCACTGTTTGTTTGGTAGGAAGTATTTTTGTTTGTATATTTGGCGGTAGCATTCCTTGTTGATCATACACCGGTTGTCAGTTTGTATTGTTTTTCACCTTAAATGGATGAGTGGATTCACATGGCATAACAGTGTACAAACATTTGATGCATACGATTTGGTATAATTGCAGATTAGCGGTGTTTTGATGTGAAGATGCCACAGGCCATATTGTGTGATTTGTGTCCCTGGTCCTTACCTATCTAAAAATATCTTCCGAAATTTTTATGTGAATGATGATGATGGTTTCCGCTTAGCCCCCAACAGGATATTTCTATTCCTGCAAATTTCTGTTGGACTGTAAACATTTTGCCTGGCTGAGTGCGCAGCAACAGTCCAGAGGATGAAACTGACGGGCCAGACGGCGCGCAAGGGCCGTGTTTTTGTTCCTCGATTTTTTTTTCGCGGAGAATCTTACACGCACGCACGAAGTATTAAATAAAGTCTGTATTAAATAAAGTCTATTTACAAAACTTTTTTAAAGATCAGTATAATTTTACGTGAAGAATTTAATGAGCCTAATTAACCCATGATTTACTACAGTAATTAGTCATCTTCTAATCATACGGTTAAATGACTCGTTAGATAGGTCTCGAGAATTGACCCCAAGTTCTGTACATAGTTTTCTTTATTTAATACCCTGTGGTATAACGTGTGAAAAAATTTCCATCCAAAAACACGGCCAGTTTTGGCTGGCACATCGCACATCATGTCAAGTCCGAATCCAATTCTATCTGAACAATAGTATTCCTGTGCCCAGTGACAAATGTAGCAGGTATTTGTACTTGGGGTTTGTTTAGTTCTCAAATTTTACCACCAAATTCTACTATGCAAAAAGAAGATTTCCATCACATCACAATGTCGGTACATGCATAGAGTACTAAATGTAGATGAAATCAAAAACTAATTGCACAGTTTTGTTGTACTTTGCGAAACAAACATTTTGAACCTAATTAATAAATGTTTTGACAATTATTTACAAATACAAACAAAATGCTACAATGCCGCATTGATGGTAAAGTTCTAAGTTTACCTTTCTAAAGTTGGAAACTAAACGAGGCCTTGGTTTTATACCGGAGTCTGACATGATTCTCGCTCTTTCACTCCTATTGTCGTTGCTTCGGTCCTTGTTTAGTTCCCAACTTTGAGGGTCAAAGTTGGGACTTTATCATAAATGCGACACTGTAGTATTTCGTTTATATTTATAAATAATTATCCAAACATTGATTAATTAGACTCAAAATATACGTCTCGTAAAGTACAACAAAACTGTGCAATTAGTTTTTAATTTCATCTATATTTAGTATTTCATACATGTGTCGATATTTTGATGTGATGAAAATCTTCTTTTTTACGGTGGAATTTGGAGGTGAAATTTGGAAACTAAAGCCTCACTTTCCTCGGCAACGCTTGCCTCACTGGATTTCGATAAGAATAAAAGCTTTGGTAAAAGTTTTCATGGGGGGAGCTTTTGCGATCCGCAGCCATGGGGTGTTCAGTTGGGGTGAAAAGTTGGTAGAAAAGCCACATCAGGTACTGTAGCGTACTGTAGCAATTTTTGTTTGTTTGTGGTAAACATTGTCCTATCATGACCTAACTAGACTTAACTAGGCTCAAAAGATTCGTCTCGTTGTGTACATCAAAACTATACAATTAGTTTTTTTATTTATCCACATTTAGTGTTCCATGCATGCGTCATTTACTATATTTAATGTTTCGATGTGACGTTGAAGTGACTTTTTTATTTGAAATTGGAGGGAACTAAACACATCTTTTGTCAAAATAAGAGTCAAAGTTACGTTTCGAAGAGCCATCGTTCTCCTAAACGTGGCAACTCCAAAAGATGAAAATTCTGGAGTTCGGATGTGGCACGCATCTCCGTGCCGGCATCCCATCGATGCACGGCAAACAGCACATATCCCTTCATCAGGTCGTCCCCTCCAAACTGCTCATTGCTTTCCTACAGTTTCCACGCCCAACGCACCCATTTTTTTCTCCCCCTCCAGCTCCACTAGCAGCCGCCACCGCCGGAGCACCCGCGTCCCCGTCCGTCTGAGATGGCATCTCCGGTGCCGGCGCCGCTCAAGGACGCCGTGGGCGGCCTCGACTGCGACGGCTTCGTCACCCTCCTCTCCAAGCTCATCGGCGAGTCAGCGCGCCTGCAGAACGACCCGCCGACCCACAGGCCCCGGGAGGACCTCGTGGCACAGCACGTCGTCGACGCGCTCCGCCCGGTGTCCACCGAGACCGGGGGCGGCCCGCTCGTCGTGCGGAAGGTCAGCTACGCTGAGGGCCGGAGCAACGTCATCGTCGAGTACCCCGGCACCGTCCCCGGCCGCGTCGTCTCCTTCGTCGGCATGCACATGGACGTCGTCCCGGCCAACCCCAGCGAGTGGGTGAGTTTGCGTGAACCCCTTCTCCCTGGTTATGTAGATTCGTACCGTATATCGATTTTGTGATCTTCATCTGATTTTGCTGGTCACCCCTAAAATTACAACCCTTCTCGATTAGTTTGTAGTTCCTAGTGTGTCTTACTGCTGAGAAGATGCGCGTTTGTTGATCTGGTAGTTCCTCAGTTGTGAATGTCAGTTTGTTTATACGTCCTTTTGACTTTTGAGTAACTAATCGATGGCCTGCTTAAAAAAAAGGCAAAATAGCCATCGACGTCCTTCAATTTTGGGCAAATGGTCAACTTCGTCCTTCAATTTTGGGCAAATGGTCAACTTCGTCCTCCAACTTCTCAAATCTGAGTCGGTTTCGTCCCTCGTCCTAGTTGGCATGCCACGTAGGCAAGCCATGTCAGCAGCCCGCTGTAAAATCCCATGTTTACCCCTTGCTACATCATTCAGTTCTAGTTTCAGCTTTCGAGCGAAACAGAGGAGAGTCGAGCCATGGGTAATCAAGCCGGTGCTCCTAATTCTGAAGAGTCGATGCCCAAGCAATCAAACTTGCCGCTCCCTTCTACCGAACTGCAGACTGAATCAGTCAAAAAAAAAGTTAGGAGCATCGTCGTTATTGCATCCACCCTCTCCCTCCCTGTCAGGGAAGCAGCTGCTGCTAAGATCTTTGTTCATCGTATTTGAAACGTCGAGATAATCCTCAGACCTCAGCTCATGTAGACGCAAATCAAGATAATGGCATGTAGACGCAAATCAAGATAATGGCAAAGCCAAAGGCAAGCAATCACATCTTCAGACTTCAGCTGTTGTTGTAGGTGAAAATCAGTTCTATACGGTGTCATTCTATTTCACTCAGTACGTAAAATTAGAATTGAATGATGTAGCAAGGGGTAAACATGGGATTTTACAGCGGGCTGCTGACATGGCTTGCCTACGTGCCATGCCAACTAGGACGAAGGACGAAACCGACTCAGATTTGAGAAGTTGGAGGATGATTTTGGACTTTTTGATAATTGGAGGATGAAGTTGACCCTTTGCCCAAAATTGGAGGACGTCAATGGCTATTTTGCCTAAAAAAAAGGGGTAATGAATCAATGGCAATATGACTGGTGCTAAATTCTGCATGCTGATAGGTGTGATTGGGTCAACTGTTGTAAAAAAAATTGCACTGGCATTGCAATTATACTAGGTATAAACTAATGGGATTCTGTTGTAATAGTGTTTATTTTGTTAGTCTCTTTATAGTTTATACTGGCGTGCTTTCCTTATGTAAAAATTGATTTATATTTCTGTAAAATAAATAGTGTTTCAGTGACAGGGATAGTTTTTATAACCCCCCGAGCCCCATCAGCTATCATAGCTGATTCTTGATTTTAATTGGTGAACTTTGGTCATCCAAATTTCTGCAGGACTTCGATCCTTTCTCACTAACCTTTGATAGTGAGGACAAGGACAAGCTTCGCGGACGTGGGACAACTGACTGTCTAGGCCATGTTGCACTGGTGGCTCAGCTAATGCGGCGGCTTGGTGAGGTCAAACCACCCTTGAAGCATTCCGTCATTGCCGTGTTCATTGCCAATGAGGAGAACTCATCTGTCACTGGCATTGGTGTCGATGGCCTCGTGAAAGATGGGTTGCTTGACAAGCTCAAGACTGGACCCTTGTAAGTAGTGTCCCATCAAAAAATAATGTGTTGTTTCTGGGGATTATGTGTTGATTGGCCATTGTTGCTCTTTCAAAGATTCTGGATAGATACAGCTGATAAGCAGCCATGCATTGGCACTGGTGGTATGATTCCATGGCATCTCAAGGCAACAGGGAAGCTGTTCCACAGTGGCCTTGCACATAAGGTTATTTGATTCAATTTGTCAGATTGCTTCAGTTTGCTCATGTGTTCTGTGGTCTGTGCTGAATTGGCTGGACCACTGGGAGTTGCTCAGCTATATTTGAAAATGTACCTAACAGTTATATGATTCTGGAGGCTGGAGCTATTATACTATGTAGTTTTATCTGTTACACAGCTATAATATCTATATCTGACTAATCTACAGCATTCTAATCTAGCATAAGCGAAAGTAACACATTCTATTTCTTGCTTTGAGATAGAGGTGCCTTAAGTGTCACCAATTTATTTATAGTAATTTTATAGATATAACTAGGCTGCAGCTGTGTAATAATTGTAATTATGAATCTGCATGTTTGTGCTTACATAAGAACCCTTTTCTTTGCAAGGATTTCTAGCGCATTTTTTCTCTTGGTGGAGCTGTAAAACATCCATCATCATCTTATTTATTGCTTCATAGTATGTTGCCCTTGGGTTTATTTATTGTTTTCCCTCCAGGCCATAAATTCAATGGAGATGAACATGGAAGCACTAAAAGAAATCCAAAAAAGGTTTTATGCCGACTTCCTTCCGCATGAGAAAGAGAGAGTCTATAAGTTTGCTACTCCATCTACAATGAAGCCAACTAAATGGAGCTGTGAGGCCAGCTTGCGCCTTTTTTAGTAATTCATTCATGTTTATAAACATATGAGTAAATAGTTCTGTTCTGCTTGGTGCTTTGCAGATCCTGGTGGAGGCCTCAATCAAATTCCTGGAGAATGTACAATTTCAGGGGATATAAGGTAAACTTATTGCCCATTTTCAACTTCAAATCCTTTAGTTGCAGTAAAAAAGAAATGGAAAAATTTAGGTTTCAGTTGATGTAGGACCTGCAGGGGCATGATACCCTACAAAGCCCTAATGAAATTCCATAGAGAACTATTTTAGTTTTAAAGTTGCAGTTGCCTTTGCCATGCAATTGAATAGTTGAAAATCCTATCTGATGAAAAAGAAAGGCGCCGAAAATCTCCATATGAAAATGCCAGGCTATTTAACTATTTGCCATCGTAACTAGAGGCGAGCATTCAAAAGCCATTCTTACAAACCGTCCTATATTTTTGCCATTCTTAAAATAAATCTATGAATCTTTTGCCATTTTTGCTCACGTGGCAAGACACGTCGGCTGGACAGTGTGGAGGACGCATGCAAAAAGATGGTAGTGCCCATTCTTATTCTTTTTCTCTTCTCCTTCCGTCTTCTTCGTCACACGCAAGATGAACAAGCCTCGTGCTATCGGACATCATCGTCCTTGGACCAGCACTGCCTTGCTGCTGGATGGAGGCCAAGCAGTAGCTCCTCGCGCTTGCCACAGGGTGTATGCCGCGGAGGCGAAGTGGTGGATGGCATTCCTGTCAGCGGTGCTACGGTCGTCGTACCAGACCTCGCTACATACGGCGGCGGGCCGGGTCGAGCAGGGTGAGGTGGAATGCGCGCGACCCGTGACCAAGAGACCTAGAGCGAATCAGTGTCGGCGGAGGTGCGAGTGCGATCTGCTCCGGCGTCGACGACCGCTGCATGGGACGGGAGGCACGAGTCCGTGAGCGGGATGTCGTCTCCGCCCCGCCGCAGCACGTGGTCGAACGCGCACATCGCCGGCCCGTACGTCCAGCGTCGTCGGGATGCGGCCGCCCTCGGCACAGAGCGTTGAGATTATTCCCTGCATCGGCGTCGCCGCAGAGCGGGACGCGGCGGCGCTCGCCGGGTTGAGGCAAGCCGCAGGTCTGCTCATCGTGCCGCCAAGAACGACGCAAGAATGTCCTGAAATCAGTCTCTAGAAATGCGAACAGCGATTCAAAACAAGATAAAAAATATCATCACATTAAAGAATCAGACGGCCGCAAGAACGCAAAGCTCCAATCACTGCAAGAATCCAAATCAACGCCGACATAGGTCTATAGGAGCTCGATTTTGATGCCCAGCTTCACCCACTTTTTCTCCACGCTCCACTTCGCCGCGAGCAGCGCAATCGCAAACACGCATATGTGTCCCTGAGCAATCGTAGAGGGTCGACACCAAAGGTGACTAGGTGAGGGTACAAGAGTACAGGACATCCATGCGGCTGCGCCCCTGCCGGGCCGAGTCGATTTCAGCCGCGCTGCCATGGATTTCATCTGTGTTGGCATTAGCAGGACTACACAAGAAGATAAGCTTTCATGGTGTTGGGAGGTAGTAGACCGGAGATACAGGTCAATGGAGAAGAAAGGGGCAAAATTGACATTTTCTGTCCTCAAGACAGGCAGGCAAGTCTAGATGTCATGCCACATCAGCAAAAATGGCAAAATATTCGTAGGTTCATTTTAAGAGTGGCAAAAATATATGATCGTTTGTAAGAGTGGCTTTTGAATGCTTGCCTCTGGAACGATGGCAAATAGTTAAATAGCCCTAGAAAGATTTAGGTAACCATTGTCCCTCCTGCTGTCTCTCTCATTTTATGACGAAGCATCTAATTAGGAATCCTTCCTGACCTTGCATTTTTTTTGTGTATTACAGGTTGACTCCTTTCTATAGGTAAGCACATTTCTATTGCTCTGCTCCTGCTTATTCTTCTACTGCTGCAAATGGTCTGTTGAATCTATAGTTGCCATTATCTTACAGCACTTCTCATGTGGTGGAGAAGTTGAAGGCATATGTGGAGGACATAAATGAGACACTTGAGACAACGCTTGATACCCGTGGTCCTGTGTCCAAATATGTTCTTCCTGACGAAAATCTGCGGGGGAGGTGAGGCTTTTGACAATTTTTACTCTGTTCTCCATATAGCTGTGACTATCAAGGTGGGAGGGACAATTAATACATGCTTTTATAGGCTTGAAATCACTTTTGATGGAGATGTGATGAATGGGGTGGCCTGCAATCTGGAGTCTCGAGGCTTTAAAGCATTATGCAAGGCAACCGAGGAAATAGTTGGCCACGTGGAGCCATATTCCATCACCGGGAGTCTACCTCTGATTAGGGAATTACAGGTCTGAGAAGGTTGTGCATACTTACTTTCCTGGCCCTATCTCCATCAACTAAAGCAAAGTCGTTTTTGAAACTTTTACAGGACGAAGGATTTGATGTTCAAACAGCTGGTTACGGTGAGTACTTAAAGCAAAAAAATTAAAAAAATGTTCTAGACTTCTTTTGGTCCTATACCTGTTCACGTGGTTGACATTTAACTGTGACTAATAGTTTCCTCTAGCGTCACCTGCATCAAATAA
Source organism: Echinochloa phyllopogon (assembly GCA_033239725.1). NCBI lineage: Eukaryota > Viridiplantae > Streptophyta > Magnoliopsida > Poales > Poaceae > Echinochloa > Echinochloa phyllopogon. The sequence continues at coordinate 51,130,120 of BTCW01000010.1, forward strand.
TCAAATTTGAATGTACATGTCCATCTTATGTCACTACTATTTCGTTCAGGCTTACTGAAGACATACCACGCGAAGAACGAGTACTGCTTGCTTCCAGACATGGCCCAAGGGTTTCAGGTATTTGTGAGCATCATTTCACAGCTGGAAGAAGAGGTCTGAGCCGTCTTGCAGGAATAGAAAGAGTGCCTTCAATTGAAATTACTCGTGTCAGCTCAGTGATCCTTTTAGACTTCTTTTCAGTAGTGTGTGGCACCGACATCTTCTGATAATAAAGATAGAGATTGTTTGGCACTCGAACACGTCTGTTTCGCGGGGAGACCAACCACATCTTTCCCCTGACTTTTTTTGTTTTGTTTTTAACCTAAAATACCGTTGTGCTGCAAGTCGGCCTTTGTAACCGAAAAAAGGAGGTACGCCGTGTTGCTTTGAATACCGTTTATGTTTTACATTCCATGTCAATTGTGGTGTGCAAATATAAGCAACCTTTGTCGGTTGTACTTGGGCCTTGCTAAAATCTTGGAGTGGGGCTTGGGCTTCGCGCGCATGATGTGTTGTTGGTTGCTTCCTTCGAGTAACATTCTTTTTTGAAATTAAACCCGCGCTCAAGTGAAACTGGATGGAAAAAAAAAGTTTCATGTGACGACTCGAGTTACATAACCTATTACGTATCGTCGAGATGCTAACTGAAAAAACAAAAACAGTCACTATATGAATTGCCTTTTACAATGTATAATAATTGTCTTAAAAAGACCAATATATATATATATACACTTATGGACCTTTTGAATAAAACTTATGCAAATTTTGCCAGTTTCTTTGAGAAGCATCTCCCAATTGATTTACCTAAGAAAGAATAGGTTCTCGCTTTAAATTTATTGTGATTTTTCCTCTTTTTCTTTTTTCTTTTTATTCTAATAACTCGAAAAAGTAATTTTGTTATCTTTCCTCTAAAGGCCGAAGCCAACTTTATATATAAAGCAAAAAGGAAATACTAAATTACCAATTTTACATGAAGCACAAGTCCGCTAACAAACTAATCCTTACAATTTCCGCAACAGGACCCTCAAGGTGACAAGCCAGAGACAACACAAAACTACTCTAGACGGACAACCTGAAACACCATGAATCCATCACAGAACCTGCAAGACAAGATCGGCAGATGGGTCCAAAACATCAACATCACGGTCGTCGAAGGGGTTCCACAAACAATGTCTTCATAAAGGCAAAGGCGCCGAGCTGGCGCCAACGTTAGGTTTTCACCTCGGAGGCCTCCACGAGCCGTCAAAGGGAGTAAACCAAGAGCAACGCCCCCAACAGGGAAACATCGTTGCCCGATTCAGCCCGTCAGATCGAAGCTTTCGCTTACGGTTCACCACCCAAAGCATTAGCAACACCAGCCCAAACACGACTACCGTCAAACAACGTCCACACCCCCGCCGCCGAAACCAAGTAGGGTCCCATTAGAACTAGAACCACCACCAACTCCTGGCGGAATTGGGGACCAGGAACTCGCCAAAGACTCAGGGGCCGCCCACCCTCAATTGGGGACGACGCCGAGCGAACCGCGAAGCTCCTGCGCCCTGTATCATCCCCCCAATGGAACGACATTGAGTCGATCTAGTTGAAGACAGAACCATGTACCCTACAATCGAGAAGCGGAGGAGTAATTGGGACACAGACGGGAGGGTAGCACCAGGAGCCGGCCCGCCGAGGGCGTCGACGCTAAGGACAGGGCCAGGACGAGGGCCGGGGCTTTCCCTGACGCCGCCACCATCAGGAAACGCCAACCCCACCCCCGACCGAAATAGAGAGCCAAATGTCGCAGCCAGACCTCGGACCGCCACCACGACGGCCCCCGATGCCACCACCACGCCAACGAGGCCCGCCGCAACGGCCAGCCCCTGCAGGAACCCAGCGCGCCGGATCAGGGGACACCACGCCAAGACGGACCGTGCCGGCAGACGAGCCACCGCGCTGGACAGCCGGCCCCGGGACTGGGACCACAGATCCAGGGGGCCGCCCCTCCCCAGATCCGGCCGCGCCGACAACCAGCGCCCGACGCTCGGCAGACCGCGTGGAGAGCGCGCCCGACCGCAGCAGACGGTCGGCCCCGGGCCCCAGGGGTGGATCCGGGGGAGGGAGGGAGATCCGAGCATCCCCGACTTGGTTGGCGGCCAGCGCTCCGGCCACAAGCGACCGACGGCGGGGGAGATCCACGCGCCCAATGGGGGGACTACGCGTCGGTGGCGGGCGCCGAGCGCCACCGTGGCCCGTCCGCAGGGAGGCCCGAAGGAAAAGAGCGAGGGGGAAGAAGAAGGGCCCCGCCGCCACCTTCCTCACGGCCGCACGTAGGAGCGACGGCCCGCTCGGGCGGCGGCGGGGTGGGAGGGGCGCGCGGAGGGGCTGGGGAGACACCGGCGGTGAGGCGGGTTCTGCCTGTCACCCTCACCAGAGAGCGACCGGGCCTCCCCGCGTGGTTTTCCTAAACATGTGCCTGTTGGGAAATGAGCCGACGATTCATAGTCAGTTGCTTGGTTAAGTGTTTGGAACCCACTTGAGCGAGTCGTCATTAAGCGATTGTCAATATTATGGACCCGAACCTGGCACGGATCATGTAGCGAGTCGTCTGCCGAGGGTTGCAGTGCTACTGCACCCATGCGTTCCTAATGGGGACGCTGGCTACAGCTTTTGTACCAGACTCGCAGTACGCTAGTACCAAACTAGCTAGCGCTGCGCCGGCCGCCCGGTCCCGCCGCGCGCGCAGAACGAAGGCAGAGAAACCGGCCGAGCAGGCGCGTTCGTATCCGTGTGCGGCCGGAGCACAGAGCGCGAAATGCAACACGCATGGACGCTAGCAGCTAGCTCATGGGCCCGGCCCGATCATTGCTCGATCGCCGTCGCCGGCCGGCCGGCCGGTCCCCAGGGCGGCGCCCCGCGTCAGCGTACCATGCATGCATGCGTGTCTGTATCGGGAGGCTGGCTGGTCCTGCGGCGCGGCCACGCAGTGACTTGTCACGCTTTGTTTCTTTGCTTGGACGCGCGCTCCGCTCCGCTCCCAACGATCCCCAACACAACCACATGCACCTCGGGTGCGCAGCTCACCACTGCATCATCTTCATCTCCCCAGGCCCCCTTGGGTTATTCACCAATCACCGTTCACCAGTGCCGCAGGGTACGTGTAGGTGAATGCACCTAACATGATGTGACGACCGACTCGATCAGGGACTGGGACTACACACACTGCTGGGTCTTTGCTCTTGCAGTGAGCGAGAGAGACGACGGCGCCAGATTTTGCTCGCGACCACGTACAGAGCCCGGCCACGATAGATGATCATATCATATCCCCCCCGCATCCGCATGCATGCCAGCGCGCGGTGCCGGATCCGATCCGGCCGCTCCATCTGCTGGCAAGTGGCAAGTCACGCACGCGTGTAGGGCGCCCTCGGACCGCGGGCAGCGTACAGTGGCGTCCGCGTACGGCGCGAGCTGTTGCCGAGCGAGCGAGGGCAAGCAAATGCATCATCATACCGTGCGTGTGTCCCCGGCCTAGCTTGCAGTGGCGGCCAACCACCCGCCGGACCCGGCTGGCATGCGAGAGCTCAGGCGCTCGCTCGGGTCCATGCACGATCCATCGGTGGGGTGATATGGCTTGCGCCGGCCGGCAACGCACGGTTTGGATCGGGCCGGGGGTCTTCGATCGGGCCGCCACAGCTGCGTGTCCTTCCGACGTACGAAGTGCATGCGCCCGTGCCGGCGGATCTCGCGCAATTATTAATCCCGTGGTTGCATCTGCGCACGGGCACGTTGGGCACGGCTGCCTCGCTCGCTCAGCTCGCCGATGCATGCAACGTAGTACTCGCGTTGTTTATCGTTACAAGGGGGGCGCACACACTATTGGCAAATTTAATGCTAGCTTCATTAATTCTGCTCGCAGTCAGTGCGGCCTGCTGCGTAAGTAGGGGCTTGATAATAATGCTGTTTCGTGCTGTGGATCATATGCTATTGAAGATGGGCCGGGAGCGTATGACCTGGGCAGGCAACGCTGCTGGTGCGGTGTCCCCTGGCAGTACTACATAGATACCCTCCACGTTATGCACACACCTTGGCTTGCATGAGAATTAATCCTTCACGTGGTTGATTTGGGGTTAATGATTTCCTAACAACTTGCCACTCCGGGCACTGCTTCATTTACAACAAATATGAAAGGGACCTTTTTGAACAAAGGAAATTATTTATCCGTGCTTCTCATGAGTTACCCACTTGTCACACCCGGTTTTAGAAATAAAACCAGGTGCATCTCATATGTGCGCCAGGATCAAGTTTACACACATATGATAGACGTCACAAGTGAATATCCATAACCATGCATACGAAAGAGTATTAAAGTATATTTATTACAAACTCAGAGTTGACACAAATGTCATAGCGGAAGACTTAAATAAGCGTTTAACTAAACGAAGCAAAATAACTCCATCTCCACAGGCAGTTGACTGGCGGACTCGCCTAGAATTCCTCAAAATCAGTAGTATAATCCTCAAAATTCTCCCAATCTGAGCAGCAGTCCGAGTGTGGTCGATGCAATATAAATAAACAAGCGTGAGCACATGTCGTACTCAGCAAAGTATGGAAATAAATGACATGCTAGGCTTTATAAAGTGGAAGGCTGAAACGATAGCTGCATTAAGCACACTACCAGAGATCTTCACATCCGCCCCTCTCATATGCCTCGGTGCACTTAAGATCCGGTGCTAATGCAATATTAGCGCCGGGTGTAAAATTGGGGTGCCCCCGAGGACTCTTTAGCACCGGTTGGTAACACCAACCGGTGCTAAAAGTCACCTTTAGCACCGGTTGGTGTTACCAACCGGTGCTAAAGGACCCTTTAGCATCGGGTGGTGTTACGACCCGGTGCTAAAGGCCTTTTAGCACCGGTTGGTAAATACGACCCGGTGCTAAAGGGGGTGTCGCATGCTACTTCAAAAGGAGCGCATCTTCTATTCTATCACATGTGCTGCGTAGGTGAGATGGTTAGGTGGGTACGCGCGAGCCAAGAGATCCTGAGTTCGAATCCCCGCAGCAACGCACATATTTTTTTTACGAAGGTGCACCTTTAGCACCGGAAGGTTAGCACCGGTTGGGAATCCGGTGCTAAAGCCCGTTCCCAACCGGTGCGGATGTGGCTTTCTCTGGTAGTGGCACTTTTAGTTGGTCAAAGTTTTATTTAAGCATCTATTTACTAGCAAATATAAGTATATACCAACCACAATTAAATGATAACATAAACCCATCATATTCAGGTAACCACAATTTAGATCACAGTCTGATAGATTAATCATGTGAGGGTCCAGGCCGCTCATGACCGTGAGCACGGCTGTTATAACAGTTTTATACTCTGCAGAGGCTGTACACATTCACCATAAGCCGTGATTCCCATTGCCCGAAAGCATGTACCCTTCCCACACCACGTGGACCGAATACTGGGTTTCACTATGAGACCTTTACAAAGATACTCTAATAAATGATAGTTCGCTAAGGCTTCCGGTTCAGGAGCAAAGCATAACCCTCCCTAGTGAGTCGCGTATCTTAGCAAAGCCTACCGCTCAAGAGGACCGGGCTATACCTCGTCAACCGCCGCACCTCTTGACCTTTTCGGGTAAAACTATCCCAAACTAGAATACCTAATTAGTCAGTCAAATCCAGAGCCACATAGCACTTATGGTTGCACTGTTTTCCTGGGTGGTCGCTCCATGTTCCAATTAAAAGAGGTGATCTTGCCATTAGTTAATTAAGAGATAATAATGGAACATAGAGTAGGGGTTTCATTAGACCAATCCCAGTTGAGCAACTCAGCATCATCTACCGGTCAAATTAATTTAATGACCCAGCTACAAGGTATGGTAAAAGAGATTAGAAAATCCTTAATGGGACCCAGCAATATTAATGCAAGCCATAAATAAACGGTGTAATTAAAATGCATGTCATTTAGGTACAAACGGGCATGATCAAGGAACACTTGCCTTCTTCCCAACCCTGCTACTGCTCAAACTCTTCAACAGCTGGTTCTTCGAACACTTCCTCGAACGGCGTGTTTCCTATACGCAGCACACGAACACATATAAGAAAATAATACAATAAATAAGAAACAGTACACAAAACAATTCCAACAGAAGAAAACAACAGCACAAAACTAATCTACGCGCTACCACGAACGCGTGAGCATGAGAATCACTAAAATCGTAGTTAAAACGTAAAAGATATGACTTTTCTAAGGTTCAGGGACTTGCTAGTAAGGTTTTAAAAGTTCCAGGGGCTTAACTACGAAAATACAAGGGCTAAAACATAATTTTGTATAAAACTATGAGGGTTTTCATGTAAAAATACCAAACTTGGACCTCGGGAGCAAATTTAAAACTTGCAGGGGCACGAGCAGCACAGGGAGCTTCCTCACCTCGAGACCACGGCTGCCGCGGGGCCTAGCGGAGCCTGGGTGCGCCGGAGCGCGGAAACGACGGCGGCGACGGAGCTCCGAAGGCGACGGCGGCGGCGACGCGTTAGGGCGTGCGAGCGGCGGCCGAAACGCGGAAAAAACGAGAGCGGGGAAAGCGGAGGAGCAACGACGCGCGGATAAGAGGGGCTGGGCCCTCGGCGTGCGCGCCCGAGCCGGATAAGGCGGCGCGGTCAAGTCGGGTCGGACTCGAGCGCGAGTCCCGCTCGGAGACGACGGACCTGACAGGCGGGCCCCGCCTGTCATCGACGTAGAGAGAGAGGGGGCGCGGAGTGGGCCGGCGCGTGGAGAAGGTGGGCCGGAAGAAAACTTGGGCCGGGGAAAGGAATCGAGCCGGCTGACCGAGAGGAAAAGTAGAGGGGGCAAAGCCGAGCTGGGCCAAGTGTTGGAGGGGCGAAAACAAACTCGAAACAGAACAACTATTATAAACATCAAACAATTTCAAACTAAATTCGAATTTAAACAGAATTTAAATTCCAACTTAATTGAACAGCAAGCAAAAGACAAATGCAACAGCATGAATGCATCAACAACTTATTTTGACTAAAAATTATTTAATATGATATTTAAATTGACAAAAGGCTAGAAATTCCAATTAAACCATAGAAAATTTATTTAAGCCTTAATAAATCCTAGAAAAATTCAGAGAGTTGCTACAATTTAATTATGATGAATTTAGGGTGTTACAAACCTACCCCCTTAAAGAGAATCTCATCCTCGAGATTCGGATGGATTAGAGAAAATCTGAGGGAACTCTGCCATCAACTCATCCTCTCTTTCCCAAGTTGCCTCGCTTTCTCCATGATGACTCCATTGAACTTTACACATCTTAATCACTTTACTCCTAGTAACTCTCTCAGCGGTTTCCAAAATCTTAGCTGGATATTCCATATAAGTCAGATCATCTTGCACATTCAACTCATCCAAAGATAATTCTTCCTCAGGCACTCGAAGGCACTTTTTCAACTGAGAGATATGGAAAACATCATGAACATCTGACAATCTAAATGGTAGTTCCAATTGGTATGCAACCTCACCTTTTCTGTCAACAATTTTGAAAGGTCCAATAAAACGAGGAGATAGTTTGCCCTTTACCTTAAACCTTCTCAAACCTCGAATAGGAGAAACTTTGAAATACACATAATCACCTACCTCAAACGTTAATTCCCTTCTTCTTGTGTCTGTATAACTCTTCTGCCTGGACTGAGCTGTTCTCAAGTTCTCTCTAATGATCTGAACTTGTCTCTCAGCTTCCTGCAGAATCTCTGGCCCAAACACTTGACTTTCACCCGTTTTACTCCAATACAAAGGTGTTCTGCATTTTCTACCATAAAGGGCTTCGAAAGGAGCCATTTTCAAACTTGCCTGATAACTGTTGTTATATGAGAACTCTGCATATGGAAGACTCTTATCCCAACTGCCTCCATGCTTCAAGGCACAAGCTCTCAACATATCCTCCAAAATCTGGTTAGTTCTCTCTGTCTGACCATCTGTTTGTGGATGATAAGCAGAACTGAAATTTAACTTTGTATCCATGGACTCATGCAACTTTTGCCAGAATCTAGATGTAAACTGAGTACCTCTATCAGAAACTATCTTTTTAGGCACACCATGCAGACAAACAATTTTGGACATATATAACTCTGCAAGTCTAGCACTAGAATGAGTAGTTTTTACTGGAATAAAATGAGCTACCTTGGTCAACCGATCAACTATGACCCATATAGAGTCATATCCAGCACTAGTACGAGGTAAACCAACTATAAAGTCCATACTAATCTCTTCCCACTTCCATTCAGGTACCCTAAGAGGTTGAAGCAAACCTGCCGGTCTCTGATGTTCAGCCTTAACCCGCTGACAGACATCACATAGTGCTACATGAGCAGCCACATCCCTTTTCAATCCATACCACCAATACCTTTCCTTCAGATCCTGGTACATCTTAGTGCTTCCAGGATGGATTGAATATGCAGAATCATGAGCCTCTCTCAATATTTTCTTCCTGAGAGACTCGATATCAGGTACACATATCCGTTTTCGGAACCAGATCGTACCTTGCTCATCTTCGGTGAAATCTGGAGCTTTTCCTGCTAACATGGTTGCCTTGATTTCTTTTATCTTCTCATCCGAAAGTTGACCCTTTCGAATCTCCTGCTCAAGTGTAGACTCAATCTCCATAGTCACACTTTCTGCCTGATTAAGAAATCCCAAGTTCAGCCTTTCCATCTCAGCACACAACTCTGCTGGCAACTAACGACCAAGCACCAGATTAGCTTGTGATTTTATGCTCAAGGCATCTGCAACCACATTTGCCTTGCCCGGATGATAATTGATTCCCAGATCATAATCCTTGATCAATTAAAACCATCTTCTCTGCCTCAAATTCAGATCCTTCTGAGTGAATATATACTTCAGGCTTTTGTGATCAGTATACAACTCACATCTATTACTCAAGATATAGTGTCTCCAGATCTTCAAAGCATGTACAACAGCTGCTAGTTCCAAGTCATGAGTAGGATAATTTAGCTCATGTTTTCTCAACTGCCTTGATGCATAAGCTATAACTCTACCTTCCTGCATAAGAACACAACCAAGTCCTTTTCGAGAAGCATCACAATATATGTCAAAATTCTTATGAATATCTGGCATAGAAAGCACTGGGGCTGTAGTCAACTTCCTTCTCAATTCTTCAAAGCTGGCCTGACAAGCTTCTGACCAAACAAACTCCTTGCCTTTCTCTAATAGCGATGTAAGAGGTTTCGCTATTTTAGAAAAGCCTTCGATGAATCTACTGTAATATCCAGCCAATCCTAGAAAGCTTCTGATCTTAGACACAGAAGTCGGAGGTTCCCAATCCAACACATCCTTGATTTTGCTAGGATCCACTGCAATACCTCCACCAGTAACAACATGACCAAGAAAGGATACTTGACTCATCCAGAATTCACATTTACTAAACTTGGCATACAACTGATTCTCCCTAAGAGTCTGCAATACTAACCTCGGATGTTCCTCATGTTCCTCCTCATTCTTGGAGTAAATCAGAATATCATCAATGAATACCACCACAAATTTATCCAAAAACTCCATAAACACCTTATTCATCAGATACATAAAGTAGGCAGGTGCATTTGTCAATCCAAAAGACATCACTGTATATTCATATAATCCATACCTGGTGGTAAATGCTATTTTAGGAATATCTGAGCGCCTGATTCTCAACTGATGGTAGCCAGATCGCAAAACAATCTTGAAGAAAACCTTAGCTCCTCGCAACTGATCAAATAAGTCCTCAATTCTGGCAAAGGATACTTGTTCTTGATTGTTACCTCATTTAAAGAACGATAATCCACACACAATCTCTGAGTGCCATCCTTCTTACCAACCAAAATAACAGGAGCTCCCCAAGGTGAAGAACTAGGACGAATATAACCCTTATCCAATAATTCTTTAAGTTGTTTCTTAAGTTCTTCTAGTTCATTAACAGCCATTCTATAGGGTCTTTTAGAAATAGGAACAGTACCAGGTAAAAGCTCAATAAGAAACTCAATGTCTCGGTCGGGTGGCATACCTGGCAAATCATCTGGGAGGACATCTAGGAAATCACAAACCACTCTGATGTCCTCAAGCGGTGCTCCCTTCAGCTGATTAACCGTACCATCTGCCGCTGCGGGTACTGTAGCAACAAATTCAACCTTTTCTCCTTGAGGGCTTGTTAACAACACTGACCTCTTGGCACACTGAATTATCCCATCAAATGCAGTCAACCATCCCATTCCAAGTATGACATCAATCCCCTCAGATTTCAGGACTATCAGATCAGCAGAAAAATCTACCCCTACTATTTTCAAATTAACACGAGGACAGATAAAAAGTGGCTTTCAAGATTCCTCCGGGGGAGCTGACTATCATATCACGCTTCATGGGGTGCATGGGTATATTATGGCTAGCTACATACTGAGCAGTAATGAAAGAATGAGATGCACCAGAATCAAATAAAACGGATGCAGGGGCTGAGTTGACAAGGAACATACCAAGCACCACGTCCTGAGCCTCCTGCGCGGTCTCTGGGGCAACGTGGTTCACCCTACCACGTATCTGGTTCTGCTGACCTCTGTTGCTCTGGGGCGTCTGGTTCCCATTCCGGTTGTGCTGCTGGAGAGGATTCTGCCTAGGTGCACTGCTATTCTGGCGTTGCGGAGTCTGAGCATTCCTCTTAGGACAGTTGTTGGCAAAGTGACTCAGATCTCCACATATGTAGCAAGCACGAGGGGTAGTAGCACTGCCTGGTGCAGGGGTCTTCACTGGAGTTTGAGTTGGGGTGGTTTGGCGGTTCTGCTGAAAGACTGGGCGCTGGGGTGGAGGTGCTGAGCGCTGACCCTGATTCTGCCCAAAGTTACCCCCTTGCCCACCAAAGCGAACGGGCACCTTCTGTCATACCCGGTTTTAGAAAGAAAACCAGGTGCATCTCATATGTGCGCCAGGATCAAGTTTACACACATATGGTAGACGTCACAAGTGAATATCCATAACCATGCATACGAAAGAGTATTAAAGTATATTTATTACAAACTCAGAGTTGACACAAATGTCATAGCGGAATACTTAAATAAGCGTTTAACTAAAGGAAGCAAAATAACTCCATCTCCACAGGCAGTTGACTGGCGGACTCGCCTAGAATTCCTCAAAATCAGTAGTATAATCCTCAAAATTCTCCCAATCTGAGCAGCAGTCCGAGTGTGGTCGATGCAATATAAATAAACAAGCGTGAGCACATGTCGTACTCAGCAAAGTATGGAAATAAATGACATGCTAGGCTTTATAAAGTGGAAGGCTGAAACGATAGTTGCATTAAGCACACTACCAGAGATCTTCACATCCGCCCCTCTCATATGTCTCGGTGCACTTAAGATCCGGTGCTAATGCAATATTAGCGCCGGGTGTAAAATTGGGGTGCCCCCGAGGACTCTTTAGCACCGGTTGGTAACACCAACCGGTGCTAAAAGTCACCTTTAGCACCGGTTGGTGGTGCTCCCCCCTTTAGCACCGGGTCGTAACACCACCCGGTGCTAAAGGAAGACCCTTTAGCACCGGGTGGTGTTACTTTAGCACCGGGTGGTGTTACGACCCGGTGCTAAAGGCCTTTTAGCACCGGTTGGTAAATACGACCCGGTGCTAAAGGGGGTGTCGCATGCTACTTCAAAAGGAGCGCATCTTCTATTCTATCACATGTGTTGCGTAGGTGAGATGGTTAGGTGGGTACACGCGAGCCAAGAGGTCCTCAGTTCGAATCCCCGCAGCAACGCACATATTTTTTTTACGAAGGTGCACCTTTAGCACCGGTTATTTAACCTGGTGCTAAAGGATTGCACCTTTAGCACCGGAAGGTTAGCACCGGTTGGGAATCCGGTGCTAAAGCCCGTTCCCAACCGGTGCGGATGTGGCTTTCTCTGGTAGTGGCACTTTTAGTTGGTCAAAGTTTTATTTAAGCATCTATTTACTAGCAAATATAAGTATATACAAACCACAATTAAATGATAACATAAACCCATCATATTCAGGTAACCACAATTTAGATCATAGTCTGATAGATTAATCATGTGAGGGTCCAGGCCGCTCATGACCGTGAGCACGGCTGTTATAACAGTTTTATACTCTGCAGAGGCTGTACACATTCACCATAAGCCGTGATTCCCATTGCCCGAAAGCATGTACCCTTCCCACATCACGTGGACCAAATACTAGGTTTCACTATGAGACCTTTACAAAGATACTCTAATAAGTGATAGTTCGCTAAGGCTTCCGGTTCAGGAGCAAAGCATAACCCTCCCTAGTGAGTCGCGTATCTTAGCAAAGCCTACCGCTTAAGAGGACTGGGCTATACCTCGTCAACAGCCGCACCTCTTGCCCTTTTCGGGTAAAACTATCCCAAACTAGAATACCTAATTAGTCAGTCAAAGCCAGAGCCACATAGCACTTATGGTTGCACTGTTTTCCTGGGTGGTCGCTCCATGTTCCAATTAAAAGAGGTGATCTTGCCATTAGTTAATTAATAGATAATAATGGAACATAGAGTAGGGGTTTCATTAGACCAATCCCAGTTGAGCAACTGAGCATCATCTACCGGTCAAATTAATTTAATGACCCAGCTGCAAGGTATGGTAAAAGAGACTAGGAAATCCTTAATGGGACCCAACAATATTAATGCAAGCGATAAATAAACGGTGTAATTAAAATGCATGTCATTTAGGTACAAACGGGCATGATCAAGGAACACTTGCCTTCTTCCCAACCCTGCTGCTGCTCAAACTCTTCAACAGCTGGTTCTTCGAACACTTCCTCGAACAACGCGTTTCCTATACGCAACACACGAACACATACAAGAAAATAATACAATAAATAAGAAATAGTACACCAAACAATTCTAACAGAAGAAAACAACAGCACAAAACTAATCTACGCGCTACCACGAACACGTGAGCGCGAGAATCACTAAAATCGGAGTTAAAACGCAAAAGATATGACTTTTCTAAGGTTCAGGGACTTGCTGGTAAGGTTTTAAAAGTTCCAGGGGCTTAACTGCGAAAATACGAGGGCTAAAACATAATTTTGTATAAAACTATGAGGGTTTTCATGTAAAAATACCAAACTTGGACCTCGGGCGCAAATTTAAAACTTGGAGGGGCTAAACCGAAAGAAAAAGGACTTAGTTAGAAATATTTTTGAACGGCTCAGGACCGCGGGTTTATTCACCAAAACTTGAAGGGCTTCTTTGTAAAACGTCCTGGTTGACCGGTAAGTCGCGGGTTTGACTCAGGGCTTGGACAGCTGTGGTTCGTCGGATCCGGATCGGACGGTCACGATTGGATCGGCGGGGAAGATTCGCCGGCGGGGGAAGTCGAGCGGCGGCGCCGCTGGAGGACACGGCGGCGCATCGCCGGAGCTTCACGAAATCTCGCCTCGGGCCACCAAACGCGACGGGGCTTGGCCCAGGAGAGAGAGAGGGAAAGATGGCGACTTCGCCAAGGTGCTTCTTGACGGCCGAGAACCTGCGACGGCGGGCGACGACGACGAGGGGCGGCCGGCGGCGCTGGAGGGAACAACGGCGACCGATTTCGCTAGGCGCGACGGGAGAAACCAAGCACGAGCAGCACAGGGAGCTACCTCACCTCGAGATGACGGCTACCGCGGGGCCTAGCGGAGCCTGGGTGCGCCGGAGCGCAGAAACGACGGCGGCGGCGGAGCTCCGAAGGCGACGGCAGCGGCGACGCGTTAGGGCGTGCGAGCGGCGGCCGAAACGCGGAAAAAACGAGAGAGGAGAAAGCGGAGGAGCAACGACGCGCGGATAAGAGGGGCTGGGCCCTCGGCGTGCGCGCCCGAGCCGGATGAGGCGGCGCGGTCGAGTCGGGTCGGACTCGAGCGCGAGTCTCGCTCGGAGACGACGGACCTGACAGGCGGGCCCCGCCTGTCAGCGACGCAGAGAGAGAGGGGGCGCGGAGTGGGCCGGCGCGAGGAGAAGGTGGGCCGGAAGAGAACTTGGGCCGGGGAAAGGAATCGAGCCGGCTGACCGAGAGGAAAAGTAGAGGGGGCAAAGCCGAGCTGGGCCAAGAGTTGGAGGGGCGAAAACAAACTCGACACAGAACAACTATTCTAAACATCAAACAATTTCAAACTAAATTCGAATTTAAACAGAATTTAAATTCCAACTTAATTGAACAGCAAGCAAAAGACAAATGCAACAGCATGAATGCATCAACAACTTATTTTGACTAAAAATTATTTAATATGATATTTAAATTGATAAAAGGCTAGAAATTCCAATTAAACCATAGAAAATTTATTTAAGCCTTAATAAATCCTAGAAAAATTCAGAGAGTTGCTACAATTTAATTGTGATGAATTTAGGGTGTTACACCACTCAACCATCTAGGATCACAAGTCTTGCTTCACCACTCAGTTAACATGAAAATAACTAATCTGGTTACCTCTTTCTTTGGTCACGTTAAATTCTGGTTCCCTATCAAATATTGTCAAAGCTCCGTTACGGAGCATAGGTACTTCTATTTTTTAAGATTTATTCTATGATTCAAATTACATTATTCTTTTAGTGGTAGGCGATGTGTCCTTCGACAACGAGACATCTATGGTTTGGCAATCTCAAAATATATCAATTGATCAGTCTTTCAAACATGCATGCTCATAAAATAGAGTTGTGTACGTGTATTTATATAGGTGTGTATGTAAATGTCTACGTCCGTATTATTTTTGGCAAAAAAAAGTATTACGAGTCTCATTGCCCAAGCTGAACAAAAGTTGCCAAAATATTTTATAGTAACGGACTTGTACGTGATGCAAAAGAAAAGCAACACAATTAACAAAATATGCAATTGAGTTCCATTAAACCAACCGAAACCAATCAACTCGATGCATTCTGTGCGCGTTATTTTTCTTTGAAGCTCGGGGATTAGACTGTAGATTTAGGAAACTTCCAGATGAAGAATATTGGTTTGCACTATCAAGGATGGATCAATTCTTTATCTTCCTATTATCATCGATGCAGCAGGCATATATGGACCTGCGTATATATACGTGTTTTTCACTCAATCACGTACGTAGGCCATGTGTATACAAAATCGCCTTGTACGAATAAGGACGTTGTTGCCGTCATCCAAAACCGTGGACCACCATGTGCATGGAAAGTCGCAGTTTCCGACATAGAATTAAACGCGACGTGACGCATAGCACAGCATCGCCCATGTCTTTCCGGAACGGCTTCCCTCGCTATCAACGTCACCGAAAACGGAACGCAGCAGCGGCAGCCAAAAAACGGAAGGATACCACCCAGCCACATGCAAAGAAATGGCAGGCCGTCGTCGCCATTCCCCCCGCCGCGCCCATCCACATCCACTGGCAACGGTTGGCGCGTTCCGGTCAAAGCGCAGCCCAGCCAGCAGCGGCAACATGGAGGCAGGCCGCAGGCGGCAGCCGCATGCGAGCGCGCGCGCGTATGGCACCAAGCGGCATTAACCGCCGCCGCAGGCCGGCATGGCCGCGCCCGGCGTCTCCCGCGCGCTAGCCGGCAGCCGGCGGTCGGCGGCCTCCCCTCCCGTCCCCCCACGCGCGCGCAAGCGGCCACCGGCGTCGCACCAAAGCGCATTGATTCCGCGCCCCGCCGCGCAGCCCCGCTCCCCGGTGGTGAGCCCGGCCGCGTCCCTCCAGAAGCGCCCGGCACGGCGCGCAGCGGCACATGCCGTTGTGCCTGCGCGGCCCTCTGCGGCCGGCGCGTGAGCTCGCAGAGGGCAACAGGGCCATCACGTACACATGTCTGCACGGCGGCCGGGGAAACAAATAAAAGCCCGTGAAGAGAGCGCCTCGCCCCGTAGCCTGATGCAGCGATGGCCACGTTCCGGACATCCATGGCTAGGTGTACGCCGATCGTCGATGCATGTAGGAGCACGGTGCCGGGTACAAATTAATAAACAATCACATCCATGTAGCTGCATCTACATTGCTGCAACTGCAAGTCTGCTGCAGCTTAGAAATGGCCGGATCTGGGATGCATCGGATCGGTACACATGTAACCACGGTGAAACATATGTAGAATACCATATACTGCTGCTGTGGCCTTTGTGGGCCGGATGCTGTGAATTGTAGGCCATTCCAAGTTCAGAGTCGTCCCCGGGTCTAGGTTAGGTTTCTTTCTTTCTTTCTTTCTACTGGTAGTGTATGTTCTGGCTCCATTCCAACCCTCCTTTGTTGGACCACGATGGCCCAAGGTTCCAAGCTGTCAGGCAATCCATGTGATGACCGAGCAACGATCGATCGATCTCCTCGAAAATCGCGTCGCAGCATGGCAGTGATGGGAACAAATCTCGCGCAGCGTGGACAGGGAACAAGCTTGCAAGTGTACCACCACTGTGAAAGACTGCGAGTGTGCCATACGTTACGCGTGCAGTCCCAGCAGACGCCTTTTTCGGCACAGCTCAGTCTCACCAAACTTTCAACTGCGAGGTAGTATTCCCTCCGTCCCAGTCCCAAAATACAAGGTCCTGAAGCATTCAAACTCAAGAAACAACAGTGATAGAAAATGACATATATACCCTTCATTTTACACTACCCACCAACTCTCCACTCACTCACCAACCTCATTTAGTTTTATCCTATCCCTATAGAATCTTATATTTTGATACAAAATTTGAACCCTCCAGGACCCTATATTATTATGAGACGGATGGAGTAGTATTTCTTGTGAGAAGGAACGTTCCACGGTGATATACCGTATTGCACGGGCCATTCGCAATTCTCCCAAGATATGTACAGGAGTTGGAGGTACTAATTTCAAACGAGCGAGGCATCATTAGTATTTCTGTGCGCCTGGCTACGAAGATATACAATGGCTTCGCGACAAGTGGAATCCTAATAGTCTCAGAAACACCAATTATTTCTACTGTGACATATTCTATGTCTTTTATGACTGGTCCAAATATTTGCATGTAGAGATTTTTTAGTTAAAATAAAACTTTAGCGTCTGTTGAGTGCACATCTACCGGAACATTTTACTAATTCATCGTGTATGATATTTGGCATCCAACGCTCCATTGTAAGAAAACTTTTCCTCTGCATTAGCCCCTAAGAAACTAGTGGTAGCAATGGACGGCTTACTATAATGCTAGCTATGCTAATTTTAGCATTTATCGTCATGTACTCCCCGTTATAAATTATAGTCCATTTCACCTTCTAAATTAATTACGTGTAATATTATTTTAGTTTATTTTTTTAAGTTTTTTATTGATCCAATGACCCAAAAAAAGAGATATGAAACCGTGTTTTCCGTCTTTCCTAATCAAATTAATGAAGCACCTTAGGGCAGGTACATTGATATCGTCTAATAGGCGGTCTCATGCAGTGACACGTAATCTTGAGACGATTTATCAGACAACCTACACAATAGGCTGTTGTTTTGACTGTCTCATAGTAATACAATATCCCTTAATTTATGGGAAAAATAAATAAATACTATTGATTGCATGGCAACAAAACTCATACAATGGTGGAGGAGTTGTCTCATAGTCCTAAAATTTAGTTCATGAGGCGGTTGTTTCGCGAAGCAACGACATCTTTCTCTCACCTCGCTCTCTCTCTTCCACATCAGCAAAAATCCTACGCGGCACTGCATGAGACGACCTATGAGACCGCTGATGTGTAGCAATGTACGTGTCCAGGGATGAAGGTGAGGCGTAAGACCTTGTTAGAGCGAGTGTGCTTGATATGGTATAGCCTTTCATATAGATTTATATATCTACACCCTAGAATAATAACAAACTTATATCTAATAGTGAAATATAGAGTTACTATTAGTCTTGAATCTTCTTACTACACGACCACCCAATACATTTGTGTTAGCGGTTGGGACACCCACTAGCATCAACATAAGAAAAAAAAAATCATATTTTAGTAGTCACACGACCACACGCCCTAAGACACAACTCATGTAATTTTTGTGCCGGTTATTATAAGATCTAGACCCAAGACTTTTCACTTCCTGCATAGTTTCCTTATCACCACATACACAACACATGTGCCTTTACAAGGGATATACTTTTGTAACTTCATCCTTTCGAACCTTGAGTTGTATTTTTAGCACTCTAAATATAATGATCCAAATTGAAAAAGTTTTCAACCAATGTCTTAGATTTCATAAAGCACTACAACTTTGATATAGAATTCATCTTTATACGAGGTCATTGAGAAAATATCAAAAATTCATTTTAAAATTAGATATGAGAAATGACAACAAATATTTGGGCAGGTAACAATCTTTGAAAAGTTGTCAACTACAAAGTTTTTTGTTTTGATGAGCTCTGTAACTTTAATATAAATTTTGTCTTCATCCGAAGTCATACTAAAAAGTCTTTGAGATTTTTCTTCAAAAAAGAGTTGCTTTGATTGCTATTGATAGACCATATAAACAACTATTAGTATAGATTGATTTGTGTTTATATCACCTTAACTGACCCCCGAATTAAATGCCCTATTTTTTGCCGTGACGGAAGATAGTGGTAAGTAGATAATAGGGTAAAGGTGCCATCGCAAATTGTTTTTGTAAGTAGCTCTCTTTTTTCTCTAGCTTCATCATTTCATGAACTAATTGTTAAATAAAACTTAATCGTAAAAGGTAAGGAATCTTGGTCTAGGCAACCAATCTTATTCAGTTACCAAGCACCGAGTAAACTATTGTATACCAACCAATTGATATACTAGAAGCATAATCTGTATACTGGACAAACGTCACTTACTTTTGATGGATTGTTTGTTACCCTTGTTTAGTTTAGGATACGAAATTAATTACCCGAAAAGCTGCTTAGATTCTTGCAGAAGATTATCCTAATCTGATACTGTCACTTGGGGTTCTGCACAGCCCGTGTCCTCTAGCTGCTAGCTGCACCTTTTTGCCATGTGTGCTTGCATGTATCCCCAATCTGTTACACGCATGCATTGAGATGCATAGAGAGTAGTAAACAAAGGAGAATCAAATCACCGCCGTAACAAACATCTCGTCGGTCGATACCGACAACCTAGCTCGACACAATGCAGCAACGACGTCCTCGGAGTAGCAGTGGAATTCAGCTCAGGACTAATAATCAACTCCTTGAAACTAACCAGCTGCACCACCGGTTCCTGCAACCTTAGCTTAGACAATGACAACATCTCCGTAGGCACTACGGTAGAATCGGCCGGGGCAAGGGTACGGCGTGAATCGATGTCGACGGACAGGGCGTACGTGTACCAGAAGTTCAGCTGGAGGCTGAGCCCTGAATTCGTGGGTCGGCTGGGCTGGGAGTCGATGATGATTGACGGCTCTAGGGCTTGCTAGCTGCGGCGCCATTGGCCGTTGCTACAAGCTACACCGCAACCTCCGCGCGTACTAGCACAGAAGTAGCCATAGCCCACGTTACTCTTGTGACCTGCTTGTCTCGTTGCCACTGCCTCCACTGTGAATCCATGTGGCCTTGGTACTTACCACTGTCTCCCCAACTCCATCCCGTGTGGCCGATTGGTCCTTTTCACGGGCATCGTCACTGGTCCGGTTCCCTCGAAAGCATTTGCGAAAGGGGAAGGCAAACCTCTCGCTCGTACATGCATGCCGGCACCTCATTCGTTCAGGTGCTAAGCGTATATTTAGTTGGGAGACAAAGTGGAATGAGACGGTCTTGTCTCTTTTCTTAAGATGGGATCGTTGTAAATCGTGTTTGGTCAAGAGGAATAGTTCATTCTAATTCTTTGTTTGGTATGCGGGACTCAGTATGGGATGAATGACGCTTTTAGAACCGACAAAGTATTCAGTGACCACGTGTCATTCACATAGGTCCCATTTATTATCTTCCACTACCAGAAATCTTCACATCTGCACCCCTCATATGCCTCGGTGCATTCAAGATCCGGTGCTAATGTAACGTTAGCACCGAGTTCAAAATTGGGGCGCCCTCGGGACCCTTTAGCACACCAACCGGTGCTAAAAGTCACTTTTTAGCATCAGTTGGTGCTAAAAGGGCTTTCCTAGGCCATAGCTCGCCCTGCCTCGCCAGCCACTGAGCTCGCACGGCCGAAGCTTGAGGTCGCGTCACCGGCTGTGAAGCTCGCTCGAGGCCCTACTACCGACAACGGTCGTGCCCCTCGCGCATGGTGGAGCTCGAGGCTCTCTCCCACGGTCTACTTCATCCCTGTTTGAGCTTTCTTACGCTTGCTCCTAGCGTCTTTTTCGCGCACACTCGTGCACGAACAGACCGGCCACGATGTCGAAGTGGGGCAAGTCTGTCCGCTTAATTTAGAGGGATGAATCGTCTTACGTCTAAAGAGAATATTTTTTTCATAGAGATTATATAATCCCACTAATCTTTGAATCAAACCCTTTTAAAAGTAGAATCGATCCGTAACCAAACGCAGGATAATTGTCGTGACGGCCATCAATCTGAGCCGAGAGAGTGTCGCTCCATATTTTATTGGGTTAATTGGATATATGTCATTGTAACTTTTCTACTTCGGAGAAACGACGTTACAATTCGTTTATTTGGAAACATGCCATTACAATTCACGGTTAGCTTGAGATGTGCCATTTTGTACGTATTTGATGCTCTCGGACCCACGTAAAGGTTATGGTATTTCTGTATGGACCAGACTGCCCTTGTTACATTATGTTCTCCACTCGCTGATGAGTGGGCCCCCAGTGCCATCACTCCCCCCCGCCCCCCGCCCCCCCCCCCCCCCCCCCCCCCCCCCCCCCCCCCCGTTCTTCCTCAATCCATCCTTCATCCTTCCTGGCCTATGCAGGTGCACGGTGCGGATGCTGAAGCGGTGGTAGGCGGAGGAGAGCGTTGCAGCACACGCTCGTCGATGGCGCCGCTGCTGCCGCGGTCGGTGGCCCGGAAGGCGCGCTCGACGTTCGGGTGCGTTCCCGGCGGGAAGGGGACGGGGCAGGGCCTTCGAGGGCTTCGGTGAATCAATTGCTGGACCTGACCTGGCGCGATTCGCGCAAGACGTGCTCGCAAGAGGGGTGACAGGGCTGTAGCGGCGGCGCAAGCGGTGCGACGGGGCTGTAGCAGCGGGGCTAGTGCTGGAAGAGCGACGACGCAAGCGGGGCGACGGGGCTGCAGTGACGGGTCTGCTTCGGAGGCGGCAACGGCGGGGCTGCTCTTCTCGCTGCTGCATCGGCGGCCCTGGACGCCGGCTTGGAGCTCCACGCCGTGGCCAAGCTCACCGCTGAGGCCGTTGCCTCTGCGCCCTCCTTTGTCGTGCTGCAGGCCGATTCCGCCGCCACGCTTCAGGCCAAGTTCACTGTCTCCGCCTGCTCCCTCACCGTGCTCCTGGCCGAGGCCTCCACCGCGGGCTTGGCCACGGCGGATGTACGTGGGAGCGGCGGAGATGGCCATGGGAGGGGGGTGAGGTGGAGGTGGGAGTGCAGCGGGGGCGGCGGAGTGCGGCGGCAGGGGCGGCGGAGTGCAGCGGCAGCGGATGCGCGTGACCGGGCTCGATTCGGAAGAAAAGAACGAGGAAGGGGATGACGTGTGGGGTCCACATGTCAAGGAGTAGGGAATATAGATGTAACATGTGTATTCTTTGTCTATACGGATATACTATAGCCTGCACGTGGGTCCAAGAGCATCAAATACGTACAAAATGACATGTCTCACGCTAACCATAAATTATAATGACATGTTTTTAAATAGACAAATTATAATAGTATTTCTCTGAAATAGAAAAGTTACAATAACATATATCCAGTTAACCCTATTCCATTTCCATACCTCTCCTGTCTGACTTTTCTTGCAGCTCCTCCTCGGGTAGTCGGGTCTGAGCTGAGCTGTGATCTGTGCCGAGTCCTGACCACTCACCCAACTCGGCGTACGTAAAAAGAAGGCAGCTTTTGGTATCTACTCTACTGTCTACTGGGAGCGAGCTGGCCTGCGTCACTGTGCCGCAGCCGACGCCACGGCTAGCTGCTACCTGCATCCACTGTTCCCCCGGCTACTCGGCGCACCCACTAGCGAGAAAGAAACATACGCATGCCACCAACGCAACGAGCTCAGACCCTCAGATACGCATCAGTTGCCAGCAGCCGACGACGCTGCAGTGGGCAAGAGAGATAAGTAGTACTCCGTAGAAGAAGAGGGGGAGGAAGGGGCGGTGCGCTGCGTGGGGGTACTGCTAGTACGCAGCCCGCGACCAAACGATCGATACCCTCCGTTGCCAAGAGCTTACCGACACCGGGAAGCAGCTACGCCACGCACGCGCGGAGCGAGAGCGAAGGCGAGTGCCGGCGGCAACCCCCGCCCGCCATGTCGGCGCTAGTGGACGCGCTCTGCGCGCCGCCCGGCGACGCCGCGCTCGTCTACGACACATTCAGCGCCGCCAGCTTCCTCTTCGACGGCCCCGCGGCGGCGGCGCTCTACGACGGCGCCGGCATTGTCCTCAGCGGGGCGCCCGCGCAGCTGGAGCAGCAGGCGGCCGAGGCCGTGGAGGCCGTGGAGGCGGCGCCGGCGGCGATGTCCTCGGCGCCGACCAGGGTCAGGAAGCGGCGGCGGCGGGCGCGGAGCTGCAAGTCGCGGGAGGAGACCGAGACCCAGCGGATGACGCACATCGCCGTGGAGCGCAACCGCCGCCGCCAGATGAACGAGTACCTCGCCGTGCTCCGCTCCCTCATGCCGGAGGCCTACGTCCAGAGGGTACGCACACATGCACGCATCTCCAATTCCTCCCACTCTAGCAAGCCAGCAGACATCGCTTCGTGTCAAGCACGTTCCTTTCCTCTATGTGCTCTACCTGTTCGTCTCTTGGTTCGTCAAACGAAGAAAGCGATGGCGGAGCAACCATGGCGGAAGAATGTTCTTTTGCCGAAAGAGACCCGCGCGCCGCCATTGCTGTTCAAAGTATCGAGCGAGCAGCTCATGCAAAGCATTCATTTCTTTTTCTCTAGGTCAAACGAGACTATACGTGCACCTGCCATTCATTCACTAGCTTCCCTCTACTGTTCGATTTCTTCGTTCGTTCGGTCTTGGCCGGGCAACCACAAACCACGCATTAATGTGTCCCCCCCTCTAGGCCTCTATCATTAACTCCTCTCTAGTTCTGTTCTTGCAGAGAGTTAATTCAATGCTCCATGGTTATTGTACCCTCTGTCCAAATCCTGACAGAATTAATGCTCCATTTTTTATCGTTCACAATCTCTTGCAGGGCGACCAAGCTTCCATTGTCGGAGGGGCCATCGAGTTCGTGAAGGAGCTCGAGCAGCAGCTGCAGTGCCTCGAGGCCCAGAAGCGAACGCTGCTGGTTCACCAGCACAAGGCGGCGGCGAAGCCGGACGCGACGCCACCGCACCCCACCACCACCAGCAACACCAAGGCCGCCGCCGCCGGCGGCGTGGGGCCCGCGACGACGACGACGAGCAATTGCAGCAGCAGCGTGACCGAGGACGCGGCGGACCACGCGCCGCCTCCGCCGTTCGCGCAGTTCTTCACGTACCCGCAGTACGTGTGGTGCCACTCGCCGCGCGGCCCGGCGGCGGCGGCGGAGGACGCCGGGCGGCCGGGGGTTGCCGACATCGAGGTGACACTGGTGGAGACGCACGCCAGCCTCCGCGTGATGACGCCGCGGCGGCCCGGGCAGCTGCTCAGCCTCGTCACCGGCCTGCAGGCGCTCCGGCTCGCCGTGCTCCACCTCACCGTCACCACGCTGGACGCCCTGGCCCTCTACTCCATCAGCGTCAAGGTACATTATTCGCAGCTGCTTTCAGTGGTTTCAGTCCCGCGTTTCGATGGTAGGACAAAGATTCGCGGTGAACATGCGCTCGAAAACTACAGGGATCTTTGCGCGATAGGCTCAGGAATCGAGTGATTCCCCGCAGGAAAGTTTGCGTGTGTCTTGGCGCATCATTTAGGAATCATGAGCTCACTCTGCACGAGCTAAAAATCAATAGAAAATCCATTAGCAATGCTCCGAGCCTCTGAGCTGCGCTCTATTGCCCCGTTTGTTTTTCAGGAAAAAAGTCAATAGAATATCCCCGTTTGTTTTTCAGGAAAAAAACACAAGAGAGCTCTATCCCCGTTGATTTGGCATTACCATAGCATCCATCTTAGGTCTGAAACAAAAGCGTGTCAGATATGATTCTCCTGCAGTTGGATGGCTAAGACCAAACATCTAGGGGCCAGGCCGGGGTCATCAGTGATCACATCGCTGCAAAGTCCGGCCAGGAGAGGTCCTTTCATGCACCAAGTTCGAACCGGCGCATCATGCCCCAAAGCGAAAATATTTTTTCAAAAAAAATCGTTCATGAAGTATTAATAATATTTATTTGTAAAAATTTTTAGGATGACGGTAACTTTGCGCTATGAATTTAATGAGTCTAATTAATCTATAATTTATTACTAGTAATCATCCTCTAATCTGCAGTTAAATGTTTCGTTAGATTGTCTCGTGAATTAATTCGAAGTTATGAAAATAATTTTGTGAATAGAGTTTTATTTAATACTTTTAATTATTGGTGGTGGAAAATTATTCTCCATCTCCCTCTCCAAATAATCTTGGACCTGACACGGGCACTGGACACCTGGGTCTTTTCTTGCTCCCCGCCGGTACGACTGCATGCTACAGAAGCGGTGTGTGTGCTGGTGCTTGCTTTTGACCGGGGAGTTGAGCGAGGCGCCGGCGCCCTGCCTGCCAATCTGCCATGGTGACGTGTGGTGAGCTGAGCTCGCATCGGCATCGCTCGCGCTCCACTCCGGCCTTGTCGATGGAGTTGTCACGTCGGTCTCCACATGTTTAGGGTTTACAGTGCGGGCGGCACTGTGCCGAGCTAAATTGTAGCAGTAGCACTGTAGCAGTAGGAGCGCCGTTTGGCTTGTCCGTCACCGGCCCGTTTGGCTTATGACTGATCAGCCATGGTAAACAGTATTTTTCTTTCGATACAAATCAGCCATCAGCAACCGATCAGTAATATTTTTTTCTTAAAACAAATCGGCACCAGCCATTAGGGAGACGAAGAGGACGCTAGTAGTTGTTGGAGGAGAAAAGAAAAAGGAAACAAGGTCCAAGCCGATATGTATAGTGTGTGACAGTTCATGGAGGGAGAAAAGAAAAAGGAAACACTGGCAGGGTCCAGGGAGAATCTTTTCGCCGAACTGACGAAAGGAGCCGAGCCGGGCTGGTGAAGTGGTGATCAAGATTGTCATCGAGAAATGGGAGGAAAAAGGGCTGTGCCTATGCGCTAGGCGGCCGGCAGGGAGACAGCGTACATGTTGCTGCTGCCGTCCTCTTCCTCTTCCCCACCTCCCCCCTCGTGTCCATTTTATTTTGGCCACCGCCGTACGCCACTGTGCCGTAGTCTATGACCGGGGGCACTATCACTAGCGGCGTCTCAAGTACCGGCAGAGATTCCCACACCTCCCTGTTCATGATGCATCAGTCATAGGTGCTGATTGCACGCACATGCGCATCGACGCATCGTTCGTTCATGCAGGTGTACTGTGGCTATAACCGTGGCGTGTGGTTGCTGCTGTGTGGCAGGTAGAGGAAGGGTGCGGCCTGGCGACGGTGGAGGACATCGCCGGCGCCGTGCACCACGTGCTCTGCATCATCGACGCCGAGGCCACCGAGCAGCGGATGCTCGCCGCCACCGCGGGCACGCAATAGGGCCGCCGGCGAGGCGACCGGCGATCGAGGGGAGCCAGAAGCTTGGATGCCCGGCGGCTTGCTTTGAGCTGCTACACGGCGACGTGGCTCCGATCAGCATGATGTACACGGCGACGCGACACCGATCGTGTACAAGGCGACGGCGGGATCATTTTCTGAGCGCAGGCGATGCTGCGCGCGCCTCGGGTTGTGTTGGTGTTGCCGTGCGTGTCCCGGTTTTTTTTGCTGCGGAAGGGTCCGGTGCAACGTCTCGGTGTAACTGTGTAGTTTTTCTTTTTCTATTTTGTTCTTGTTATTATTATCTCTAGAATGTGTAAGCGTGTTTTCGGCATGTCGTCGCAATGTTCCATTTCGAAGTCGATCCTTTTTTTTTGTGATGGTGGTTTGCTGTCTACCTCTAGTAGCCCAGTTCCAGATCGTTGTTGTTCAAGCGACTCCCTCTCTGCGTATTCACAATGGAATATCATGGGCTGCACGATTAGTGAGTGGCTTCCTTCTTCTTGGTTGGTGGTTTAAACAGGCCCACTGATGAGAAATATGTCAGCGTGCCTGAAATATCAATCTGGGCTTCATTTCACCAACGTTACATGCTGGCCGAAATGACAGCCCATTTACATCCCACATCGGCCTGAAAATACGGACGTCTATATCAGGCCCGCGTACAACCTCGAATCAGGCCATTGGGCCAAAATGTGCCTGACCTACCACCGAGAACTACTATGACAGACCGGCGCGGCGACCAATAAAGGAATCCACCAATAAATAGAACTATTATCAGCTCTCTTTTTTTTTTGCGGATGATAACTAGGATCAGCTATCTATTTTTATTAGAGACGTCATAAAGATCTATTCAATCTATCTGATCCTCTATAAAATGTTGAGTTACTTTACTTAAAATATTGAGTCATAATTTACAGATTCTAAAATTCACTATATCAAAATAAAAATATTAAATAACGTCCGTGGTAAGAAATTGGTAGGCTACGGTAACTTGTGACTGAACTAGATCAGCTTGATAGCTGAAGATACTAGTACCACTACCTGTTTCCCGAATAGGGCCTTTTGTTTAGTTGTTAAATTTGGTCCCCAAATTTCACTCTATCAAAAGAAGATTTTCATACATCAATTTTTTTCGGCACATACATGAAGTACTAAATATAGATAAAATCAAAAACTAATTATACAATTTTATTGTACTTTACGAGACGAACATTTTGAGCCTAATTAATCAATGTTTGGACAATTATTCATAAATACAAATAAAATACTACTGTGTCGTCGCATTAATGTCAAAATGTTAAGTTTGGTAGGTCAAACTTTACAACTAAAAGGCCTAACATGTACTACGGGTCCCAACTGTTTAATCGTACGCCACAGAAGCGACAGCAGCAGGCCTTCAAGAGTCAAGAGTCTACAGTCATTGCTTATGCAAGTACGAGGGAATTTACTGTCGAAGACTGAACTCTTGACGCGGGTCATTTATAAAAGAACGAACCATTAACCTCTACACCAGCTCTCTCCACTCGTTAGATACAGATTTGACCCAAACTTTTGGCTCAGCTCAACTTCAGTCCCACAGGAAATAAAATACCACCTCCTCTGCAAACTGTATGGACATCTCGGATGAGATCGAGCACGAGCACACCACACGACCTCATTTCTGTCTCCTTCCCCAGATGCGGCCATGTGCAGCCCTGACTTTCCCGACCGGCCAGCCAATCATCTCTATGCTTCGGAGTCACTCATGTCGCGCGTGTTCCAATCTCTCGGCGGCATCGTGTATTTGTAACCATGGGCGTCTACGCTTTTCTCTAATCACTCACCCGAGCAGAGTCAGCGTTCATCTAGAGTGCTCAAAAACATTCTGGGCCAACGCTGGGTAATAAGACCCCTCTTTTTGTCATCCGCGAGGCTCCAAGCTCGCAATAATCGGACAGATAATTATCGAGTGCATGAATGATGCAAGGAAAAGTCGCACTAAGCAGGCCATGATTTGTTCTGCAACTCTGCGAGCTCACGCGCGCGCACGCACCTACCGCCTTTCAATGGGGAGGATCCACATATCCGCTGCCACCGACGACGTCCTAGAGGGAAAAGCAGAGGCCAAGACGTTGCGTGAATTCCACATCAGTACACTGACGTCCAGCTCTGACCCAACTTTGCAAGCATCAGTACTGACTGCTGATGGTAAGCTAAACAAAATGCTACTGCTAAGTAGATGTCAACCAAGGACACTAGGACTAGGACATGACATATGTTTGTTGCAGGAACATCTGCGGATTAATTTTCCTGCTGAAGAGGAATACAGAGTACAGACATTTTTGTTGTTGTGTGTGTGTGGTTCCTAGCTTACTGGATTGAGTGCAAGTCTCATCCTGATATGTAAGCAGTTGCTGATCCGGCCTCTGCATCAACCTACTCCCAACTACAAATTGACATGGAAAATGCATGATAATGGCCTAACCACAGGATGGCCACACAAATTGTTGTGCTTAAGTACAAGAAACTTGAATGAGCATTATGAGCAGCAAGGCACTGGTCACCTAACGAGACCAAACACCTCCAGAGCATAACCAAATCATACCATAATTCAGGTAGGCATATGGATCATCACGCTGAATTGGTCACACTTCCCTTTCCAAGTTCAACACACACGTCAGCAAAATGATTGCTCTAAATTGACAACTAGAAAGGTAATGGGCAGTGCTGAAACTGACTCACTTCTCACCAGGAGAAAAACCTTTGGTCTAAGACACTAATGCAGGGAGAACTATAGAACCCAATGTTGTGGTGGGAGTAAAAAGTTCATCAAGCCCTATACAATTATCCAGTAGAAACACCAAGCAGGTGCAGGAGATCTCACCAGTCACCAAGCGCTGCAGACAAAGGGTTTCTGCAGTCTGGCACCACGATGCACAAGAACTGATCGAAACAGGATGGAATGATCTACAGACTTTGGTATTGGCACCTTGATCTTCACCGGAAGCACACGCACACAAAAAATTATCGATGTCATGTATCCTAGTCAGAAGAAGAACCACCTGGAATCAATGGCCTCACATCGGAAGCACCGAATCCTTCCCCCTGCCGCTCCTGCTGCTGAAGCACGACCTGCCCACCGACGGCAATCTCTTCGCCGCATCTGGCATTGCGCGGCCGCTGCGGCCGCCGCCGCCGCCGTCCTTGTTGCTGTGCTCCCCGTAGCACCGTCTCGACGACCCCGACGAGCCTGCCAGGAGGCCGCTCTCCCGGGCCATCATCAGCTCGTCCTCCAGGCTGGCCTGCAGCACGTCGGCGATGGACATGCGGCCTTCGCGGTGCGTGTCCGACAGCGACGACGACGCCCTCACCAGCGGCGCGCCGTCCTCCTTGATCTCGACAATGCTGCTTGCCTCCTCTGATCTCCCCGGGCAATCCTTCGGCGCCTCCTGGCCGGCGCCGCCGCCGCTGGCCGCGTTCTGATTCCGCGGCTCGTCGCGCGCCTGCTCCGAGGAGTCATCGACGGTCAGGACCAGCTCGAGGTTGTCTCTCCGGTCCTCCCGTGTGGGGCGGCGCTCCGGCTCCGGCGACACCACCCCGACGGTAGCGACGAAGGCGATGTTGCAGCGGCAGAGCGGGCAGTTGGAGTGGGACTTGAGCCACGTGTCGATGCACGGCAGGTGGAAGGCGTGGCTGCACTTGGGGAGCAGCCGGAGGCTCTCGCCGTCGCGGAACTCGCCGAGGCAGACGGAGCAGTCTGTGCTATCCACGAACCCATCGCCGCGCTTGTACTTGCACACCGTGATCTTGTTGATCAGCGTCTCGTCCAGCCCGTCCGGCGGCGCGGCGCTCCAGGGCTCCTGGCTCCGCGAGCCGCCGCCGTCCCCGCCGCCGCCGCCGTGGCCGCGGCCCCTGCCGGAGCCGAAAAGCCAGTTCCACAGGGAGGTGAAGGTGCCGCAGTACTTGGAGATGATGGTGTAGTAGCTGACGAGGAGGAAGGCGCTGGCGAGCACGCCGATGATGGCGATGACGAGGGGCGAGAAGGTGGGGCCGGAGGAGTCGTCGTTGCCGGGGCCGCCGAGGTCGAAGGCCGGCGGCGGCGGGGGCGGGAAGATGAAGTAGCACCACTGCGGGCAGTACATGCTGCAGAGGCCCTGGGAGCAGTCCCTCGTTGGCTCATAGGGCACCCACGTCGGCTGCGGCCCAAGAATTGCTGCAGGTGGGGAAGACGACGCCACCGCCGCCATGGAAGACAACAAGCAACCAGCAGCGGTGGGCTAAAGGGGAAGAGGATTGAGCCCCAACGATGGGTAAATCTCTGCAGCTTCTATCTCAGACAACCCTCCTGAAACTACCAAGGTCTAGCAGCAGCCGAGTAGAGCAGAGAATCTCCATGAGTTTCTGGTCCAAAATCCAAATAATTGTGGCCAGATGATGGACGCAACCAGCAAGAGAGGTAGGTGGCTGTGCTTGTGCTCCTACCTTGGTACTCCAGGTGTTGGGAAATGTGAGGGAAGGAGGGAGAGACAGATCACAAGATATTGCCAGTGTGAGGCATGCTTTGAGCCTCCGAGGAACTGCTGTTACTGAGTACAGACCAGTGAGAGGAGTGATGAGAGGGAGCCAAAGCAAACCAGAATGTTCTTGCTTGGAAAGCAAAGTATTTTGCGAGTGGGAGAGCCTGACGGGGAGGAAAGGAGGAGATGGATGGAATGGAGGTGGTTGGGGGCTGGGGCCTACGCTGCCGCTCTTCTTTCATTTTCTTTTCCCTGATCTGCTGCTGCCGTTCATGGCCTCCCCTTTACCTAGTTTGTCTCCTTTGGCAGACAAGAGAAAGAGGGCGTTTGGATGATAAGATGATAGAAGTAGGATGTGAGTGAATTCGGGTGCTTACTTCCCTATAATGAAATGATGTAGCTGTACGCTTGATGCCTAGCGCAAAATAGGGCAGAGTCATTCAAAACTTTTGTCACTTGGCAGTGGTGACTGAAACCAACCATGGCACCCTTCAAGTTGGCACTTGGCGTCTTGGCGGCTAGTCAAAATGGTGCAACTAATTTGGTGCCCGATGACTAACGTTGCACCAGACCAAACAACTTGATCAATTGCACAAAGTACCTTTGCTCTTAGTTTTGAGACACCACTTTTCGCAGTCAAAATCACTAGGAAAATGAAAGAGTTTTATCATGACGTGATTCAAGCATCCACAGCGTTCAAGAAAACAACGACTGCAGAACGTAACTATTAGCACTAAAAATATTTTCTATCACAGGACAAACTTTCATGAAAGCCAAAGGTGACCACAGCACGTCCATTTCTATCAAAGCATCCGCAGGTATAGCGACTGAGGGTCTTGAAATCGCTCTCACATCCCAATCTAATTTTCTTCTCGCTTCAAGTAAACTAAGACAACGGCGGCCAGTCCGACACAACGACTGCTTTCTTCATATTTACTTTTCCCAATTCCGACACCTTTCTTTCCTTATGTCAAGTTAAGTCACTATTTCCTCTGTAATGGTGCCACCACATCAGAGCCTGCTCACCCAACCCAACTTATTTGAGGGTCAAGTTTAACCTTGTCTAATTCAGGCCTGGAAACAAGCATACGCTAAACTGCATGTACATTCCCTCATGCTATGTCCTAATGGTCACGCTTGAATGAAGCACGTGATGGTAAGAGCCAAATTATCTTCAGTGTGCAGGACCCCAAAAAAATGATGAGTAACTTAATGAGTCGGGCCAGATTGTCAAGGCCGAAATTCAATAGGCAGTGTTTTTTTTCTTTTGGGGGTGGCATGACCGAATCATTGCCACTCAGTGGGATCAGCGGTGTGACAGCAACAGGAAATGAAGATGCTAAATACAGCCATACAGGGGACATGCGGACCAAGGAAAGACGTGTGGCTCCATTCATTTGAAAGGTTAACACCACCTAATTTTGAGGGCTTTTGATTTTGGAAGGAGAACTGCAGAAGACTCTCAAATGGCGCTCACTGTTTTCCCATACTTTGTAACCATGCAAAACGCAACTGGACATCAATATGCATTGCGTTTAAGATCTGGTCAACAATGCCATACAAGGTGCTAACCGAGTGGAAATAAGGCTATCAGCATGCCAAAGAAAATGAAGTGAACAGAACTATAACATATCGCTAAAGAAGACATAACAAACACATGAACTAGTTGCAGGGAAAAACTAATAAAAAGGCAATTGTACTGTAGTAATATCTAAAGATCCAACTGGGTGATATCAAATGCATCATGTGACAGTGTGCCGACATCTTTTCTTATTGATCGCCAATTTCTCTTATTCCATCCATACCATTTTTCCCTTTTGTTCTTTTCTTCGCATATAGATCTTATCAAGAATGCAAATCTCTAACTATAGATTATAGTTCTCAAAACGAATAAAGGTGCACCTAAGCAAGTGCTGAAAGTTCCAGATTTCAGAGTTCAGACAAAAAATAGGATCAAGTAGCTGTGATTTCACGCTCTGACACTAACAGAATGAAATTAGGAGTTCCTAGACAGAGGGCTATTATTCCCTTTTATATATTTCTCCATGTCATATCATGTGGACACATGTGATCAAATAAGTAAATGGAAGATTGATTGGGGTATAAAGATATCACATAGAATTACGGGACAACAAGAGCATGAGGCAAAGGATCATCCTGTCTTCTTTTTCCAAAAGCATTAGTCCCGTTAATAAGGATCGGATCATTAATGATTTTGTGCTTTCATGGTTAAGAACAAATTGAACTATCCTTGGCATTAACAGAGTAAACTAAACTCACCGTAGCATCTTCGTACTGTAGATTTCAGGTTTGCATCAGATCAATCTAACCCATTTTTGCTCTTTAGAGTCCGGCGGCAAAGTGGCTGTTTTACTCTTCGAATGAGTTAGAGATGGCCTCTGCTACAGCATTCCTCGTTACCCATTTTAAAAGCTTCACCAGGGAATATATTATGGTTAGAGTGAATACATGCATGCGACAAATGGCCAATTTATGCATCATGCCACTTCACAAAAATGCTGTTTTCCCCTATTTTTTTCCTGACAGAACACAACATTGCAATGTTCATAAATCATAAATGAAATGTAATTTACATGAATCGCCCAAAATGAGAAACAGACACTTCAGATCCAGAGTATCTGCGCATAAGCTGTCTGTTTTGAGTACCAAAAAATTTTGTTTTAAACAAAGTGATCCTCAAATAGTCCCAGCGAAATCATAAATGCATGACTTTAGTCTTAACAGAATAGAATATTAAGGTTGGCTGTGAGAATTTTACAACTTCCAAAAAGATCAAACACGGAAGCTGTTATAAATAGCTTATCTGTTCCGTATGAACTCAACATTACTGGACGATTCTAACTGGACCTTGGAGGTGTAGCATATACTCCAAGATATCCAATGAAACACAAGAATCTACTCGAAATTTCAATAAAAATGTCAAGAATTATGTCCAACACATGTCAGAGTGAATTAATTTCATGTAGACATAAACGTGGAACAATCTTGATAAATTAATAGCATCATAGTACTGTAAGGATGAAAAGTACTAAAGTAGTGATCAGATCCAAGGGAGTATGGAATAGTTAAATCATTGCTTAGCTGGAAAAGCAAGGACAAGGGTTACCAAGTTCAATCTTCCTATAACCCCCTTGATGCAATGAGGTGGAAAAGGCCAGATCCCACTTGCCGCACCCCACTTTACACAACAAAATAAAGTTGGCACTAGAGAGAAAGGGAGAATGTGGAGCTATGAAGTAGCAGCACATGCCAAACCGATTCAGCAACAGCAACTATTCGACTGTTCTTACTGTTTTGTGAAAAACAGGATGATGCAGACGACGCAAGTAGTGGTCAGTCAGTCAGTGGTAACTGGTTTTCAGAATAGCATGTATGTATGTTACAAAGCAACATGGCACCATGGAAGTATGCTAGAAGCAAAGGTATAATAATTACAGCAAGTTGGTGGTAACTAGTACAAAATGGCACTACGATTGGATTTTATCTAAAGGTAAAGCTGCAAAACACTCACTTGAGCTTAGCTTTCCTACATATGGGGAGCTAGCAGCCTTTCTTGGGCTTACTGATCAAGCCAACAGGTTCTGAAATTCAATCTGGCAGTACTGTTTGCATCTAGCAAGAAATAAAATTCTCAACGTGCAGACACTTTTTCTTCTATATTTTATATTACTATGAGTTGCCGTTCCCACAATTAAACAAGAGCATAAAATTGTTAATGCGCTGATATCAGAAGAACCTGCTCTTCAGCTATCCAACATTATCAAGCCACGTCAACAAAATAGCTTCAGTAAAGCAGAGGAAGTTGTCACCTTGGCAACCATAAGTTTAAAGTGGCTGGGAACAAAAGCTGGATAGAATCAATTCTTCAGCTGTATCGAGCATAATCAAGCCACATGAAAGTTATGCCTCCAGTAAAGCCAGGCATATGCGGCCAGCATTTGTCTAGCTTTCCACCATCCTTCCTAGTTTTGGAATTCAAGTTTGCTAAGTGATGGTGTGGAGGGATTTCCTTTGGCAGGACTACTTTAGGTGTGTACTCAGAAGATGGACGAAAGCGCAGATATTTTTTTCATTTTTTTTGTTAGTTGTGAACTTCTAGCTAGCACGATTTTTAGTCAGACTGGTATTGCAAAATGCCGAGTTCTGACGATCAGGGTTAACTGTTACTACTTTCAGTTCGAGGCAGTAAATCTCTGATTCTCAGGGTGTTTCCTCATCAATCTGACACGTTTCCCACGGCGAGCAATTGAACAATGCGGCACGCCCACCCAGTTTGTGGAAGCCGCTACACGATCAGCCTACGCCCTCCAGTGCATCGCCGCACCCAAAATGGCAATGCACACTGAATTATTTGGACGGGATAGGGTTTGGACTCTCACCTCGGTCGGCTATTGATGACATGATGCAGTGTCGGGCAAGAGGCGATGGAGTTGGAGCGGACGAGCTGTTTGCCCCGTGCCGTTAATCGTCGGCTGCGCGCCCCTCCTCCCCACTCGCAGCGACTTTTGTTGAATTCAGCTGCAGGAGGCACGCGACATTGCGAGCGGGCCGCCGCCGCCGGGAAACGATGTTTGCAACCGCCTCCGCAGGCGGCCGGCTACCTCCTCGCCGCACCCGCACGGCCGCTCCGAATTAATGAACCGATTGGACGGAGGGGGTCGTCGCCGGAGCCGGACGCGAAGGGGCCATCAGATCGGCCACAAGCGACGGAGCGCGCAGTTGCGGAGGGGCTATTTTGTTTTGAGAAAACACAATCCTATTTAGGGAGTTTCTAAAAAAAACATTAGGAGATTTTACTTAAATATATAGGAGAACTTTGAAAAATATAGGATGGTGATTAATACTACGTAGTATTACCGATTGCGAAAACGCGTCCCCTAGGAGCTCGACACCGCCCGCGGGCGCCAACGAGAAGCTGCACGCGATGAAGGCGCGGGTGAAGGATGGCGCAGCCGCTCTCCAAACGAGGGTGAGGAGGAGGAGAGATGAGGTTGAATTAGCAGTCACTATGCCGGAATGCGGAGCAGGTTACTGATGAAAGCACGCCTGCTCTGCTCTTGCCAATGAATTTCTGCTTCGAGCCAATCTTCCTTCGATGTTTCGGATCATTCGATCGGCGACAGTTTTTCTCGAATCAAGAACGCCGTCATCCGTCTTATTAGAAATTTAGGCGTCATTCGGTATATTTTAATTCCAGAAATTAGCAATAAATTCATGACAACAGTGAGTGATCCAGTGATAACATAGCATGTGCGAGTGTTCAAGTTAAATCTCCTGAATAACATGAACAACATGAGAAACCGAAACCAGAACAAAACCAGGTTTAGGGTGTACCACGAGACGGGACCGGTACCGGAGGCACCGGGTGCGCCGTTACCAGCTGGAGGAATAGACATCCTCGACTGGCCTGCTTGAAGTAGTCGATCTGATTTGGTGCAGTGGCGAGTCGTTGCAGTGAAGTCCCTCGTACGGCCACTGGGACGTAGTCGTTCACGTGAGGGAGACGGCCACCAGGAAGTAGTCGTTCAGGTTGATGAAGCCGGCCACCAAGAAGTAGTCGTTCGCAGCAGCGAGCAGTCGCGTACTCGTACGCTCCCCAAAAACCTTATCGCCCGCCTATCCCGAGCAGGATCACTGGGCAGGGAGGTTCGAAGGCAACTGCTCACGCAAGCAGAGTGCGCGCAAAGCTTGCGTTGGGAATGCAAGAGAGCAGCAAACAACATAAGAAGAGAGATGTCTCCTGAAAGGAGTACCTAGAGAGTATGAGAGGTGTATCCCATACCCAACATGGGAGGGGCACCTCCTGGCGCTAGTAGAATGTGGTTCATTGAACCTGGACGCTATTGATGTGCATCATTAATTACTAGTAACGATTGAAAATAAATGTCATCTATTACAAGTAACGGTCAAGACTTAATTCGATGTTTTAATTGAGTCATCAATTCTTGTTAACAACTCTAATTGAGTCAAGAACGAGCCATCAATCCTCCTTTACCATCACATTCACCTTCCCATGCAAGGCTTAAAGTCAATAACTCCCTAGCATTATCTACTGGATCCTTTTAATTCTTATTAGATTAATTGTGACTAAATGGGCTAAGACCCAATTAATCCAACAATCCCCACCAATAATTTTAAGGTACACAAGAGAATGCTCTCGAATCAACTGTTGTTTTGATATACGAGCCTTATGGCGGAGACTGTTAAGTTGAACATCCACCTAAGGCTAAAGCTACACTTATTCACAACTGACCAATGGACTATGCCTTGAATTGGCAATTTCGTGCAAACAAGCTTGACTAGAGCCCCTTGCCAGTACTTGGCTGCTGTAAGCATCCCCTCGGGTTGGAGCGTATAAGTCATACTCCGTGCCTTTCATGGGTATCTAGAGATCACCCTATCTCATAGATTGTGACTAGCAATCGAACCCATATAGGTGTAATCCTTTGAGATGTTCTGTAGGCCAACATCTTTGCCCTTATTGAGCCACTCGGATCACATTAAAGTTTTCACCAACCTGCCATACAGATTCAGAAGAGAAATGCACCTCCATTGGAATGTGCCTTTTTCAAAGTGAAAGTGCATCTAGGCCCCTAATCGATTTTGGTGATTCTTGACAATCACAATTTGGAATATGATGCTTTGGAAGAGTTGTGTGCAGGAATAAATTGAAAGAATTGAATGAAAAAGGAAATGAAGGTCCCCCGATTTGAAAACGTACGGTGGTGGAAGTTCTTGGAAGATTTAAATTTTAATTTTCGGTTTGAATTTGAGTATAGAACCACCGAACTATCAAGAGGGACGCATTTGATTGATCTAGATTGTCAAAATGCTTCATTTGAGATGATTGACATAGTTGAGAGACACAAAACTCACTCACAATTCACTTATACACGTCTCTGGTTTCTTCAGAGTTGGATGATCCGGCTATACGTCGGATGATCCGAAAATCTCTCTGTAAGACGTCGGATGATCCGGCCCTTGCTCGGATGATCTAGACCTGGGAAGTCTGGGTGCACATTGTGTACTGGGTCGGATGATCCGGCCCTTAGCCGGATGATCCGGCCCTGGTACTTCTGAAATGTTTTTCAACTAATCTGTGACTTGCTCGGATGATCCGGCCTTGGGTCGGATGATCCGGTACCTGTCGGTGCTGGGATCGGTCGGCCAATCCCCAGCGCCAAACAGAATGCGTTGTGTCTCGTCCCTTGACGGTTGATGCAAGAGCTAGCACGATGAGACAAGCGTTTATCCTGGTTCCGACCGTGAGGTCGTACGTCCAGCAGGGTGCGCTCGGGGCGCT
This sequence comes from Echinochloa phyllopogon, assembly GCA_033239725.1. Lineage (NCBI taxonomy): Eukaryota > Viridiplantae > Streptophyta > Magnoliopsida > Poales > Poaceae > Echinochloa > Echinochloa phyllopogon. The sequence continues at coordinate 51,167,627 of BTCW01000010.1, forward strand.
GTACTATCTTGCACCGGAGTGCTTGCAGAGGGGGGCTACAAGCGAGGTGGGAGAGGAGGAGGAGTCTCCAAGTCCCTGAAAGCGAGTGTGATTGAGGCGATTGCCAATATCGTGTGTGGCGGTGTGTGTGTGATTGTCTTCTCTCTTCTCTCCCTCTTCTATCTCCTCCTACCTCCTTTTATAGGTCAAGGAGAGAAAGGTGGGGGTAGGGTTTACAAGTACAAGCGTGACGTGCTACAGGGATATGTACCGGAGAGCATGGCATCGGGCGTGCCATCGTCCTTTCCCCCGGCGGAGGATTTATGGCGAGCTCCGGCTTCCGCGGGCGTCATGGCCGTCCCTGTGCTTGTCCTGGAGCGGTTTCGAGGGGTGTCGTTGCCGTAGTCCGTGTTCTGTTGCCCGTTGCTGGCTGACTTCGAGGGCGGGGCAGGTGAAGAAGGACGGGAGTTGGCAGCAAGGGTCGGCATGGTGGTTGCTGTTGACCACAGCACGCGATGTGCCCGGTTCATCAGGGGATGGCCGAGAGTTGGTGGATTTGACCCGGCGTTCGTCATCGCCAGGTCGCGCCTGATCTTAGTCTGTACTCGGCTGCTATTCATATATTCGTTCGAGGGTTCCCCATGCCCATTCGAGGGGTGCCCCTGGGGGGAAAGGACGAGAGTGAGTGGAATAGTGGTGCGGAATGACGCCTGCCGGCCTGCACAGGGCCTTGCACAGTGCCCCGTGTGTCCGCACAACGCCGGTGAGGACGCACAGTGACCGGAGCAGGTGGAACAGCGGGCCCTGTTGGTGTCAGCGGCGCGGCGTGGGGAAAGATCGCCTTTTGACTCTGGCGCCCGCCTGATGGGGCGGGCATTAAATGTCGTTGTCGGGCGGGGCGCCGAAGTGCGCCGCGTTGAGTAGAGGGTTGGCCTCGAGCGAGGCAGAGTCGGCTTGCCCGCTCGAGGGGGTGCGCGGCCCTCGAGCGAGGCGGGGTTTGCGTCGAACCTGCTCGAGGGTGCGCGGCCCTCGAGCGAGGCGGAGACGGGGGTGGCGACTCGGGTCCCCTCGACAGGCGAGCTCGGACGGCCGTTCTTGGGCCGCGATAGGCTGTGACGGGCCGAGCTGCCTTGGCGGCCCCTCCTGGCTGTCGGTGATTTGGTCTTTCGTGGCATATCGTTTTTTGAGGGTGATTTGCCCCGATGATTAGGGGACCCCTTGGGTTTGTCCCCGACAGTACCCCTTCGCAGTTCACATAACGGTCACTTTTTGGGTGTTATGTATATATACCCCCACACCCCTCCTTTCATTGACTACTGACCTAACTCGAAACAAAGGCACTCAAGAGCATTGAATACTCTCTCTCTCTCACCCCTCTAGAGCTAAATCTTTGAGAGATTTCAACAAGGGTTTGTGTGAGAAGAGATTGGAAGTGTGAGCTTTGGTCATTCATCTCAAGAAACATTTGAAGCAACTTTGATCCATCGATTCGCGTTTGTTACTCTTGGAGCTTTGCTCCTAGACGGTTAGAGGTGCCGGTGAGCTCCCATTCCATTGTGGTTTGAGCCTCGGAAGTTTGTATTACCCCTCTCTTTGTGAGAGCAATAGTAAGTGACTCAATCCTCCTTTGTGGTCGATTGAGGGAGACTTGGGGCTAGTGACAGCCCGGCTCTTTGTGAGTCTCTCAACGGAGACGTAGCTCCTTTATGGAGTGAACTTCGGGAACAAATCTTGTGTCTCCATGTGCTTGTTCTAGTTCTTATTGTTTTTATGCTTGATTTAACCCGATCTACTTGTTAGTAGTGTTCCTCTCGTTTATATCATACTCCAAGGCTTAGTCTTACAGATCATCAACTTTGTATTCAAAGGGTTTCTCCAAAAGCTAAGTAGATTTTGAATCTCGTACTTGAAGTTCATCCCTGTGCCGGAAGTTCCGCCCTTGTGCCGGATCATCCGGGCCTGAGTGCTCCGGAAGATCCGACACAGCGCCGGAACATCCGGCCCTGACATTTTTCGTGGCAAGTTTTTCAGGAAATTTTTAACAAGGCCTATTCACGCCCCCTCTAGGCCTAGTGTCGGTCCTTTCAATTGGTATCAGAGCCTAATCCCTTGATTAAGGCTTAACCGCTAAGGGAAAAACACTATGGCTACTTCAGGGGAGAACTCCGGTGTCGGTGCTTCCGCCCTCAAGGAAGATCCTCCGTTGATCGTCGACACAAGCTCAAGCGATGATGATCTTGTGATAAGCGATGTCGATGAAAGCTTGAATGAAGAAGAAAAGAAGAAGAAGAGAAGAGAGAAGATTAAGAAGAAGATTCAAGAGAAAGCCGAGAAGAAGGCTCAAAAACTTCTCAAGAAGAAGTTGAAAGAAAAAGACATTCTCGAAGGACTCCACTCCGTGTCGCACACATATGAGACTACATCTTCTAACAAATCTCTTGATCCTACTAGTCTTAATTTCTCATCGGTTCCTATGGGAAAAGTACCCAAATTCAATGGGGTTGACTATGCCCGTTGGAGCGATGACATGAAAATGTATTTGTATGGTCTTCACCCTTCTCTTTGGACTATTGTGAATATAGGTGTTGACAAGAATGCCAAGCCAAGTCGTGAACAAGAACATGACTTCTTCCGCAACGCTCAAGCCATGATGGTGCTTAGAAGTGCTCTAAGTCCCTATGAGTACAACAAGATTAGAGGAATTGAGGTTGCAAAGGACCTATGGGACACTCTTCAATTGTCCCATGAAGAGACGGAAGTGGTCAAGGAAGGCAAGATTGATCTACTCCAAGGAGAACTTGAAGCCTTTGTCATGAAGAAGGACGAAACTCTACAAGAGATGTATGATCGGTTGAAGCTTCTTGTCACGGAGATTCGCATGCTTGGTAGCAAGGATTGGGATGAGCACAAAGTGACCAAGAAGATGCTTAGAGCTTATGCTCCGAAGAACCCAATGCTTGCCACCATGATTAGAGACAAGAGCAAGTTCAAGAAAATGCTACCTGTGGAGTTGTTCAACAAGTTGCAATATCATGAGATGAACAACTTGGACGTAGCCAAGTCAATGGAGACAAATTAAGTCAAGACCATAGCTCTCAAGGCCGAACCAAGCAAGAAGATTGAGACAAATGAAAAGCCATCTCAATCCAAGAAGAAGGAAGACTCAAGTGAAAATGATAGCACCAATGAAGAAACCGCTATGATGGTGAAGAACTTCAAGAGGTTCATGAAGACCAAGGGTGACAAGAGGTCATTCTCTCAAAGAAGATGCTATGAGTGTGGGGAGAAAGGGCATTACATTGCCGATTGTCCTCGCAAGAAGAATGACAAAGAAGATAAGAAGTCAAAAGACAAGAACTTTGATAAGGAGAAGAGTCAAGAGTATAAGAAGAAGTTTGGAAGTGCTCATGTTGGTCAAGGGTGGGATTCTTCTAGTGATAACTCTGATGATGAAGAAGTGGCAACCCTTGCCATTCAAGTCTCTACACCAACACATAGACTCTTCAACAACTATCAAGATAGTGATGATGAAGCTCCCATGTGCCTCATGGCCCAAGGAACAAAGGTACTAAACATCACCACTGTTGGCGGTCGTTACAGACCGATTTCCGACCTCCAACCAAGTATAAAATGAACACAATGGAATCACACACCATAGCTATAGGACTTATTTCTAACCATTTCCATGAGTTTTGGTGTTTATTCGATTCCAGGAGGCACATGACCAGAGTTGAGGCAAAACGCATAAGAAAAGATGTGTTCGGCCGAATCCCGTGATTCGACCGAACTCCGTCTATGAACCCAGTGGACCGGAAGACGGGAGAGGCCCAAGTCCATCTCGACCGAAGCCCGTCAGTCCACCAGAAGGCCTCCAGCTCAGCCCAGACCGAGGAACCGACCTACCCACCGACCCAGGAGGTGATCCAACACGTGGGAGGGACGAAGGCGGCGCAGAGGTCGGTTCGGCCGAACTTCCCGGGTTCGGCCGAACCCCCCAGTTCGCCCGAACTGGCTCCACCGCCTCAGAACCGACCTGGAGGAGAGATCAAGGCCGTAGAGGGTTGAGGCGGTGCACGTGGCACTTCAGCCGAACTCCTTGGTTCGCCCGAACCAGGAGATTCGCCCGAACGGCTCGGCACCGCCTCCCAGCTGCCTTGGCTGCCACTCTACCTCCCACCGTCCTTGGCCACTATAAATTGAGGCCCCTGGTCACCTACAAGACACACAACACAAGAGTAGAGTGCAGGCGAAGCACTGTTAGTTCTCCACTTGTATCAGTAGCGATAGGGAGAGAGGAGAGGTGAGCGTCCCGGAGAGGAGCCGAAGTGTCGGCCCCTCTTCCCGCTGTACCTCTACGGATGCGGCTTCACTTCGAGTAACATCCGGGTCGTGTCTGGTAACTCTTGTATCTCTCTCTGATTAATTGAGCATTCAGTTCTTACTTTTATATGCTTGTTGGTTCTTCGTTCAATGCTTAGTTGATTGGTATAACTGTATACTGGTTGCTTAGCTTGGGTGCTTATCTTTCTATAGGAGATAAGTATTAGTTGACTAGTGTAGGCGTGGTGCCTATACTTGAGACTAACTTAGTTTATTCCCGTCGCAACGGAGGTGGTAGCCGTAAGGTGGTGACAGCCCTTCCGGTCTTTGTAGCCCATCACGTTAGTTCTGGTCCGTAGGATTCCCTAGTTGGGAAATAGTGGCACCCCTTCTCATCCCTTTCTATGTGTCCACCGATTCCCTTGTCCCGAAGCAAGTATCTATCTGTATCCTCTGATCTGCTCGATCAATCAGTAGAATACCTCTACCAGACTCGTACCCTCTCTACCCTCCTATCACTACTCTTCTCTCTTTGTTGTTGTCATCCACCTCATCCATACCATTCACTCCATTCCATCTACCTAGGACAACTTAGTTTAGAATCAGTCCACTTCTCGTTCTCCGTGGAAATCGATACCTTGGAATACTCCCGGGTGAAAGCTACATCGGTATCCGTCCGCTTGCGGATTTATCTGTAGGCCGTAAGGAGTGCCAACAACCACATCCCTCTCTTCCACCATCTTGACATCTAAGAATATAGAAAATGACCTAGATGAAGAGGAAGCCAAACATGAAAAGAACATGATAAAGAAGTTTGGCAAAGAAGGCTACAAACAAATTAAAAAATTAGTAGAGAAATTGGAGAAAAGGAAAGAGTCTCTTGATAGGCAAGAAGAATTGCTCATCCTTGAAAAGGAGAGAAACCTTGCTCTTGAAGAAACTCTAGTTGAGGAAAAGATCAAGGTTGAGAAATTGACAAGTGACTTGTCGCTTGCCAATGACTCACTTGAGAAGATGTCTAAGGAATTGTCCTTGGCAAATGACTCTCTAGCCAACCTAAAGAATGCTCAAAGTGAACTTCAAGAAAGGCATTCAAGCCTAGAGGTCAAATACAAAGACCTAGAAGCTAACTTTAGTACTCTTTGGGAAAGCAACAAGATTGACTCTAAGATCACTCTTGATTCCAATGTCTCTACTAGTGAAGGTTGCTCAAGATGCTATAAATTTGATGTAAATGCTTGTGCTACTAACCTTTCCAAGCTAGAAGAGAGAGTCAAAGCTAAAGATGCTAAGATTCTAGAATTGACCAAGGCAATTGGCAAGGACAAGGCTAAAGGTAAGAGTGAATTTGAGACCCATCCAGCATATAAAGCCGGAAGATATCCTAGTATCAAGGATGGGCTCGGATTCACTAGAGGAGGAAAGGCAAATGGCACTAGGATGTTGAGAGGTCATGAAGTGCCAAGGTTCACCAAGGGTGCAAACCTTGGAGAATTGATGAACATTGCTCATGGTGTGATGATAAACACCATCGAAGACAAGCCTACGGTTGAGGCAATTAGCAAAGGTGCCAAGAGCTCAACCAAGATCAAGAAAGAAGAAAAGATCATTGAGCATAAGCCATCTCCCAACTATACCATTGACTACTCGGTTGTGTGGGATCACAATGGGAAGATGGTGGTGAAATATGTGGGTGCTCATGCAAAGAAAATGATGAGAAGTGTTTGGGTGCCTAAGATTTCTAAAGCTAACACTCAAGGACCCAATCTCTTTTGGGTACCAAAGTCCAAAGCTTAAACTTGTTTTGTAGGCATATTCCTACGGTGGATCCTCATGGTTGCTTGATAGTGGATGGTCAAATCATATGACCGGAGAGAAGAATATGTTCGCCAAGTTGCAAGAATATGACACACCCATTGAAAAGATTACTTTCGGTGACAATAATCATGGTGATGTAGTAGGTCAAGGTGAAGTTTCTATCTCAAATGACTCATCTCTTTCCAATGTTTATCTAGTTGATTCTTTGGGATACAATTTGTTGTCGGTCTCACAACTTTGTGAGAAAGGCTACAATTGTCTCTTTACTAATGAGGGTGTGAACATTCTTAGAAGAGAGGATTCCTCTATTGCTTTTACGGGTCAACTTAAGGGAAAGCTTTACTTGGTTGATTTCACAACCACTAAAGTGGAACCGAAGACTTGTTTAGAGGCAAAATCTAGCTTGGGTTGGCTTTGGCATCGCCGGCTAGCCCATGTTGGCATGAGGAACTTGGCCAAACTTCAAAAGAATGAACACATTCTAGGACTAACAAATGTTGTCTTTGAGAAAGATAGGTTATGTAGCGCTTGTCAAGCCGAAAAGCAAGTTGGTGCCCCTCATCCACCCACAAACATATTGACTAGTTCAAGACCCTTGAAGTTGCTTCACATGGATTTATTTGGGCCAATTGCATATATTAGTATCGGTGGAAACAAGTATGGACTTGTCATTGTAGATGATTTCTCTCGGTTTACATGGGTTTTCTTTCTACAAGACAAGAGTGAAGCTCAAGGGGTTATCAAGAAATTCATTAGAAGAGCTCAAAATGAGTTTGAATTAAAAGTCAAGAGAATAAGAAGTGACAATGGGACGGAGTTCAAGAATCTCAATGTTGAGGAGTTTCTCGATGAAGAAGGCATCAAGCATGAGCTCTCCGCTCCATATACACCTCAACAAAATGACATTGTTGAGAGGAAGAACCGGACCTTGATTGAGATGGCAAGAACAATGCTTGATGAATACAAGACTCCGGATATCTTTTGGGCCGAGGCGATCAACACGTCTTGCCATGCCAACAATCGCCTCTATCTTCAAAAATATTTGGGCAAGACTCCGTACGAGATCCTCACCGGTAACAAACCTAAGGTGCATTACTTTCGAGTCTTTGGTTGCAAGTGTTACATTCTTAACAAGAGGACCAAAAGCTCAAAGTTTGCACCAAAGGTTGATGAAGGTTTTCTACTTGGTTATGGTACTAACGAACACGCCTATCGTGTCTTCAACAAAACCACCGGTTGTGTTGAGGTCACGGTAGATGTGAAATTTGATGAATCAAACGGCTCTCAAGTAGAGCAAGTTGAAAATGATCTTGTAGATGATGAAGAACCTCCTAGCCAATCCATCATGAGAATGGGACTAGGAGAAGTGAGGCCTCACGAAGTTCAAGTTGAAGATCAAGAGTTAGCCCAAGCTCCGGAAATCAATTTTAATAGTGATCCATCATCATCGACAAGAGTTGAACCACCAAGTTCCCTTCAAGATCAAGTTCAAGCTCATGATGACGATCATGTTCATGGCAATGATCAAGGGGGAGTTCAAATTGACGATACTCAAAATGATGTATCTCATGTTGAAGACAATGATGATGGGCCTATTCAACGTCAATCAACATTTCCTCACCCAAGGGTTCATCAAAGTGTCCAACGGGATCATCCCGTTGATAATATACTTCAAAGAGGGGTAACTACTCGTTCACGTTTAGCAAATTTTTGTGGATGTTACTCGTTTGTTTCCTCTTTGGAACCTCTCAAGGTGGAAGATGCTCTTGGAGATGCGGATTGGGTCATTGCTATGCAAGAAGAATTGAACAATTTCACAAGAAATGAAGTTTGGGAATTGGTACAAGAAGAATTGAACAATTTCACAAGAAATGAAGTTTGGGAATTGGTCCCAAGGCTCAAACAAAATGTGATTGGCACTAAGTGGGTGTTCCGGAATAAGCAAGATGAAAATGGCATTGTCACAAGAAACAAAGCTAGATTGGTTGCCCAAGGATTTACTCAAATTGAAGGTCTAGACTTTGGTGAAACATATGCTCCCGTGGCAAGGCTTGAATCTATTCGTATTCTCTTAGCCTATGCCGCTCATCATGACTTCAAGCTCCATCAAATGGATGTAAAGAGTGCTTTCTTGAATGGGCCTCTCGCTGAGTTGGTATATGTGGAGCAACCACCGGGTTTTGAAGATCCCAAGCATCCCAACTACATCTACAAACTCCATAAGGCGCTCTATGGGCTCAAGCAAGCTCCTAGAGCATGGTATGAATGTCTTAGGGAATTTCTTCTCAAAAATGGTTTTGTGGTAGGAAAAGCCGATTCAACTCTCTTTACTCAAAAAGTAGACAAAGATTTATTTGTGTGTCAAATATATGTTGATGACATCATATTTGGTTCCACTAACGACAAATTTTGTGAAGAATTTAGTAGGATAATGACAAAAAGATTTGAGATGTCCATGATGGGTGAATTGAAATTCTTTCTTGGTTTTCAAATCAAGCAATTGAAGCATGGGACCTTCATATGTCAAACTAAATATACAAATGATATGCTCAAGAAGTTTGACATGACCAATTCTAAGCCTATCAAAACTCCAATGCTGGTGAATGGCCATCTCGATCTTAATGAAGATGGAAAATCCGTAGATCAAAAGGTATATCGCTCCATGATTGGTTCTTTGCTTTACCTTTGTGCATCTAGGCCGGATATTATGCTTAGTGTGTGCATGTGTGCAAGATTTCAAGCCAATCCTAAGGAATGTCATTTAATGGCTGTTAAAAGAATTTTTAGATATTTAGTACATACTCCAAACCTTGGCTTGTGGTATCCCAAGGGCTCTACTTTTGATCTACTTGGCTACTCCGATTCAGATTATGCCGGTTGTAAGGTAGATTGAAAGAGTACAACAGGGACCTGCCAATTTCTTGGTCGATCCTTGGTGTCTTGGAGCTCTAAGAAACAAAATTCTGTTGTGCTATCCACCGCCGAGGCCGAATATGTTGCAGCCGGTGCTTGCTGTGCTCAACTACTATGGATGAGGCAAACATTGAGTGACTTTGGTTGTGAGTTCAAACATATTCCACACTTGTGTGATAATGAGAGTGCCATCAAATTAGCCAACAACCCAGTCCAACACTCAAGAACCAAGCATATTGCCATAAGACATCATTTCCTTAGAGATCATGAAGCCAAAGGAGATATCGCCCTAAGCCATGTAGGAACCGATAAACAACTAGCCGATATCTTCACCAAGCCTCTCGATGAGCAAAGGTTTTGTACTTTGAGGAGTGAGCTAAATATCTTGGATTCTCGTAACTTGGCTTGACTTATTGCATACACCTTGTATTGATGCCTAGACTAGGTTCAAAATGATTTACTAGTGTGAGTTATTTTAAAACTTGGTTTTTATGATCGTTGGATCATTCTTTGCTTCAAATGATCATTGTTATGCATTATTGTATGTAGCTGATCATTTTGAGTCAAGGGTCTTATATGTCCATTCTTTTTTGTTCTATCTTTATCTCTCAAGTTTCTCCCACAATTTCCTCTTGTCAAATTTTCTGGTTTCTGCCGGATCTTCCGACCCTACCCCGGATCTTCCGAGGTTTCTCTCTGGTGGCTGCCGGATCTTCCGACCCTACCCCAGATCTTCCGAGGTTTCTCTCTGGTGGCTGCCGGATCTTTCGACCCTACCCCAGATCTTCCGAGGTTTCTCTCTGGTGGCCGCCGGATCTTCCGACCCTGCGCTGACAAATATATATACGGCTGTAACCGTTGCAACCCTAGTTCCTTCTTTCTTTTCTTCCACGCCGGTGCCCCTCTCCTCCTCTCTCACACGCGTGGCGATTTCAATCTTGGACCAAGGATTTCGTGAGAACTTTCACCTGTTGATTCCCCTCACATCGGAAGACCCGATCCTCGACCGGAACTTCATAAAATCGCGCGGGAAGTTCTCAAGGTATTCCATTCAAATCCTCTCGCCCCGATCTCTCAATGTAGTTCGTCCTATGAGATTTCGTTCGGTGAATCATCATCTTTACCTATCTAGAGGTCATGGCTCGAGTTTCACAAGATTTAGTGGGTTAAAACTCTAGATTTATGATCTTGGTGTTCTTCCCCGAGCAGTGTCGGATGATCCGACACTGGGCCGGATGATCCGACCCTGATAAAGTCGAATGATCCGACCCATAGCCGGATGATCCGACCCTGCTCTGAGAAAAGCAACTTGCTCATGAATCTCACTTCTTAAGGTCAACATCTAAATCTACCATCGCTTATCTTTGGCCCAGATGGTGAAACTAAAGGTGACCAAGAAGAAGGCTCCTCCCACTTCAAGTGACTCCGATCCGGAGTATTTTTTTGAGTCTGATGACGAACAGTCAAAGGGAAAAGGCAAGAAAATCATGTCCAGCCGCAATGTGAGAGGTCGTGGAGCACCTAAAGCTCAAGGGCGAGGCCAAAATGTTGATCAAGAGTCCAGTGCCCGTCCAAGAACCAAGAGAGCAAGTGCTAGAAATACAAGTCTTGAGTACAATGACGACATCGATCTTTCTCACCTTGAGCATGAATCAATCACAGTGCGCTCACCCATTCGCAGCCTTCATGATCCTCCTATGGTGAACTATAAGAGTGGTGGGAACTCAATCAGGGAGTTGAGGTATAGTGAAGATCCAAGAGGAGTAGAGCGAAGTTTCTTTGGGGATGCTCGTTTTTTGTTCCCTCACCAAGCTGATTGGTATGAGTCTGTGATTAAGACCAAGAAACATATCACTACCGAGATGAAATGGATTGATTGGAATTACCTAAAGAAATTCTCCTCACCGGTCGAGGAAGTCATTAATGCCGTTTATGATCGTTGTTGTGAGCTGAATCTTGATGGCATTATGAGTTTTCGTTGTGATTGGAATGAAGAAGTAGTGGCTCAATTCTATGCTACTTTATTTATTGAGAAAGGAAGTAGGGTGATTCATTGGGCACTTTGTGGAAAATGTTACACTTTCAACTTGGCCCAGTTTAACACCTTGTTTGGGCACTCTGGCAGCTCTATGAGATGTGGTTCTAGCCACATTGTGTATCGTGATCAAAACAAGGTGGACTTACATAGTGGGGGTGAGCTTGAACCATCTAAGATGCACTTCATGTATGATATAGCATATGGTGACATTGTTTTTGGACAAACCAAGGGTCTCACCCCTTACTACAAGATGCTCAACACTCTCTTTAGACTCACTCTTACCCCTAGAGGTGGTGACTCGGATAAAATATCATCAAGGGCCAAGAATTTGCTCACTCAAACTGCTCCCGGACTTCCTCCTTTTGCGGTAATGGAGTTCATTTGGAATGAGATTATTGCTTGCTCCTATGATTCCTCAAGTGCTTGTCATTATGCTCCATATATATTTCACATGATCAAGGAAGTGACCAAGCTCAATATTAAGATTGACAAGGTTCATTTGCCATACCATTCTAAGAAGGGCAAGATTGAGCAAACCCTCCACATTGCCAAGCATGGCACCGGCCGCACCCCTAAGGGACCATTTCCGAGTGCCTATCCTTCGTCTCTTGCTCATGGTGCTTCATCTTCAAGAGCTGCTCCTCCATCTCCTTCGGCACCATCTTCCTCACACGCTCATCGTGCTCCCAAAGCCAAGAAGGGCAAGATGGATTTCATTGCTCAAGCTCTCTTTGCTTGCTTCAATGTGGGTCGTCACAATGCCAATGAAATTCACGAGCTCAAGAAATACATGGATGAAGAGCTCCTAAAAAATGAGAGAAGGCTAAAGGAGCTCATGACTAAGAATGACATGCCTCACTCTCCTGTTCGTGAGCCAAGGGTTTTCCCTCCTCCTCCAAACTTCTACAATCCGTGGGATGACTTTGCACCTCAAGAGCATCCTTTTGGTGATGATGTTGAGCTTGACTATGGCGGTCAAGAAGTAGGGCAAGGGGAAGAGGAAGAAGAAGAGGAAGAGTATGATGATGAGGAGACCGAATCCAACAATGGTAATGATCAGGGTGATGGTGATGGCGATGGCGATGATGTTGATGATGATGGTGACGGCGACAACAATGATGATGCCGACGATGATGACAACGCCGAGTAGCTTCCCTTTTTGGTGCTTGTTGCCAAAGGGGGAGTGAAATTTGGTTATTCGGATATTAGAGACCCATCTCTATCTTTTTCATTCTTGTATCGTTCTTTATCTCGGACATGTAAGACTTATTGTGTGATTTGTGTTATGGTTGGTGTGTGACAAGCATAGTTGTAAATTCCATTCCGGTACCGGCCGGAATGGCCGGAATGCCCCATTCCGGTGCCTAAACCGGTATAGAAGGGCTGAAATCCCGTACCAGGTCAAATACCGGTCAATACCGGTCAATTCCGGTCAAATACCGGTCAATACCGGTCAATTCCGGTCAATACCGGGTCAATACCGGTCAATACCGGGTCAAACGCCTGTTCCGCTCATTTCGGTACCGGGCTAAAACCAAATGACGCCTCGTTCAATATGTGAGTTTGGTAAAAAACTAAAAATATCAGTGTGATGAAGCATAATTATGCCGTAAGTATATATTTATATGAATATTTATGTATATATACATTCATATATTTTTAATATAATAAAGTCCGGAACGGTACACCGGTATCGGCCGGTACCGGAATGTTCCGTTCCAAGAGCAAAAACGGAATGACCTCCGGAATGGAATTTACAAGTATGGTGACAAGTGAAACCTTTTATTTCTAAGACTTTTTATGATCATCCATGCTAGTGTGATGTTGAACTATCTTATTTATGGTTGATGATGCTCATTTGGTTGATGTGATGTTATTTTCCACTTTATTGTTGTGAATGTATGTCATATGCATCACGGTTTTATAATCACACTTGAGCACATGAATGAAAGATTAAATAGGGGAGTTCTTGCTTGAATATGTGCAAAGGCATTCCAGGCCTCCTTGAGTTAAATATGCACATATTTAGGGGGAGCTCCTCCAACTTTTGTTGGATGCAATTACTTGAATTTTATTCCTCTCTTGTAAACCCAAATTGGTATTGTCATCAATCACCAAAAAGGGGGAGATTGAAAGTGCATCTAGGCCCCTAATCGATTTTGGTGATTCTTGACAATCACAATTTGGGATATGATGCTTTGGAAGAGTTGTGTGCAGGAATAAATTGAAAGAATTGAATGAAAAAGGAAATGAAGGTCCCCCGATTTGAAAACATATGGTGGTGGAAGTTCTTGGAAGATTTAAATTTTAATTTTTGGTTTGAATTTGAGTATAGAACCACCGAACTATCAAGAGGGACGCATTTGATTGATCTAGATTGTCAAAATGCTTCATTTGAGATGATTGACATAGTTGAGAGACACAAAACTCACTCACAATTCACTTATACACGTCTCTGGTTTCTTCAGAGTTGGATGATCCGGCTATAGGTCGGATGATCCGAAAATCTCTCTGTAAGACATCGGATGATCCGGCCCTTGCTCGGATGATCTAGACCTGGGAAGTCTGGGTGCACATTGTGTACTGGGTCGGATGATCCGGACCTTAGCCGGATGATCCGGCCCTGGTACTTCTGAAATGTTTTTCAACTAATCTGTGACTTGCTCGGATGATCCGGCCTTGGGTCGGATGATCCGGTACCCCTTCGCAGTTCACGTAACGTTCACTTTTTGGGGGTTATGTATATATACCCCCACACCCCTCCTTTCATTGACTACTGACCTAACTCGAAACAAAGGCACTCAAGACCATTGAATACTCTCTCTCTCTCTCTCACCCCTCTAGAGCTAAATCTTTGAGAGATTTCAACAAGGGTTTGTGTGAGAAGAGATTGGAAGTGTGAGCTTTGGTCATTCATCTCAAGAAACATTTGAAGCAACTTCGATCCATCGATTCGCGTTTGTTACTCTTGGAGCTTTGCTCCTAGACGGTTAGAGGTGCCGGTGAGCTCCCATTCCATTGTGGTTTGAGCCCCGGAAGTTTGTATTACCCCTCTCTTTGTGAGAGCAATAGTAAGTGACTCAATCCTCCTTTGTGGTCGATTGAGGGAGACTTGGGGCTAGTGACAGCCCGGCTCTTTGTGAGTCTCTCAACGGAGACGTGGCTCCTTTGTGGAGTGAACTTCGGGAACAAATCTTGTGTCTACATGTGCTTGTTCTAGTTCTTATTGTTTTTATGCTTGATTTAACCCGATCTACTTGTTAGTAGTGTTCCTCTCGTGTATATCATACTCCAAGGCTTAGTCTTACAGATCATCAACTTTGTATTCAAAGGGTTTCTCCAAAAGCTAAGTAGATTTTGAATGTCGTACTTGAAGTTCATCCCTGTGCCGGAAGTTCCGCCCTTGTGCCGGATCATCCGGGCCTGAGTGCTCCGGAAGATCCGACACAGCGCCGGAACATCCGGCCCTGACATTTTTCGTGGCAAGTTTTTCAGGAAATTTTTAACAAGGTCTATTCACCCCCCTCTAGGCCTAGTGTCGGTCCTTTCACAAAGGTTCTCTTCTCTCAGTTAAACAGTAGCTTGTTTCACCATCCTAATTCACGGGATCTCCGATCACATAGGACAGGTTACCACTACTAAGTAACACACATGGGTCTCAAGCCCAATTCCCTGGATGCATTGTCTATCACGTTACGTGAAAGACCCTTTGTGAATTGATCTGCCAGGTTCTTAGCCGTTTGGATGTAGTCCAAGGCTATCACTCCGGAGTTTCTCATTTTCCTGATAGATTGCAGCCGCCTCTTTACATGCCTAGAGGACTTCATGTTATCCTTTGAACTGTTCACCTTGACAATCACAGTTTGATTATCACAGTTCATGAGGATAGCCGGTATCGGTTTATCAACTACCGGCAAATCCATAAGGAGATCACGAAGCCATTCGGCCTCAACAGTGGCGGTGTCCAATGCAGTGAGTTCTGCCTCCATAGTTGACCTCGTTAAGATGGTCTGCTTGCAAGACTTTCAGGAGACAGCGCCACCTCCAAGTGTGAACACATATCCACTTGTGGCTTTAATCTCATCTGGATCGGATATCCAGTTTGAATCATTGTAACCCTCCAGTACCCTAGGGTACCCGGTATAGTGAATTCCATAGTCCACGGTACCTTTAAGAAAACACATTACCCGTTCAAGAGCTTCCCAATGAGCATCTCCCGGATTTGACACAAACCGGCTCAGTTTGCTCACAGCGAACGCGATATCGGGTCTCGTAGCGCTAGCTAGATACATCAGTGAACCAATGATCTAGGAGTATCTCAGCTGATCTCTCATTATTCTTTTGTTCTTCCGTAATATTTTACTAGCATCATAAGGTGTTGAAGCTGGCTTGCAATCATTATAGCTGAAACGACTCAAGACCTTCTCCACATAGTGGGATTGTGTGAGAACAACCCCACCATCACCTTCTCTCACTAGCTTAATATTTAGGATCACATCACCCTATCCCAAATCTTTCATCTCAAAACTTTGAGACAAAAACTCTTTGACTTTCTTAATCACATTAAGGCTTGTCCCAAATATCAGTATGCCATCTACATACAGACACAAGATCACTCCTTCGCCCCCACCATAGCGATAGTACACACACTTGTCGGCTTCGTTCACAACAAAGCCAACTGATGTTAAAGTTCTGTCGAACTTCTCATGCCACTGCTTAGAAGCTTGCTTAAGGCCATACAAAGACTTTATCAACTTACACACCATTCCTTCTTGACCTTCCACTACAAAACCTTCTGGCTGATCCATGTAGATCTCTTCCTCCAACTCTCCATTTAGGAAAGGTGTCTTAACGTCCATCTGATGAACGAGAAGATCATGGGAAGCCGCCAGAGAGAGCAGTACTCGAATGGTGGTCAATCGGGCAACCGGTGAGTAAGTGTCAAAGAAGTCCTCTCTTTCTTTCTGAGTATATCCCTTAGCCACTAGCCTTGCCTTGTACTTCTCAACAGTACCATCAGGCCTAAGCTTTTTCTTGAACACTCACTTGCATCCTACAGGTTTGCACCTATACGGACGTTCCACGACTTCCCAAGTACCATTAGACATAATAGAGTCCATCTCACTCTGAACTGCTTCCTTCCAATAGTCAGCATCTGGAGATAAATATGCCTCTTCAATGGTTCTAGGGGTGTCATACACGAGGTACACAATGAAATCACCACCAAAGGACTTTGCAGTCCTCTGTCTCTTGCTCCTTCTAAGAGCTTTACTGTCGTCATCCTCAGGATTTTACACATGTGTGTGTTCATTGTGTTCTATCGAAACAACAGCTTCTCTAGGTTCTTTATTAATAGACAGTTCATGACTAGACGTGCTAGCTTCCTCTTTCATAGGAAAAATGTCCTCAAAGAATGTAACGTCTCTGGACTCCATAATTGTACCAACATGCATGTCAGGTACTCCAGATTTTACTATTAAAAATCTATAACCTACACTGTGGAAAGCATAACCAAGAAAGACACAATCAACAGTCTTAGGTCCCAATTTACGTTTCTTGGTTATGGGCACATTCACTTTGGCCAAACATCCCCAAGTCCGTAAGTATGAAAGGGTTAGCTTTTTCTTTTCTCATTCCTCGCATGGTGTTATCTCTTTGTTCTTCATAGGAACATGATTCAGGACATGACATGCAGTCAATATAGCCTCACACCACCATTCCTTGGAAAGTCCCGTTGTATCCAACATGGCATTAACCAAGTCAGTTAGAGTGCGGCTCTTTCTTTCGGCTACCCCATTTGACTGAGGTGAGTAGGGAGGTGTCCTCTCATGAATTATTCCATGTTCCTCACAGAACGCAGTGAATACATTAGAAAAATACTCTCCACCGCGATCAGACCTAACTCTTTTGATTTTTCTCTCAAGTTGATTTTCTACCTCAGCTTTATAGATTTTAAAATACTGTAACGCTTCATCTTTAGACTTCAACAAATAAATGTAGCAAAATCTAGTAGAATCATCTATTAAAGTCATGAAGTGCTTTTTACCACCTTTTGTCAACACACCATTCATCTCGCATAGATCGGAATGAATTGAGTCTAGAGGTGCCAAGTTCCTCGCCTCAGCCGCGAAATGAGGCTTGCGAGGTTGTTTTGATTCAACACACACATGACACTTAGAATTTTTGACTAAGGTGAATCTCGGAATTAAGCTCAGGTTTGCAAGACGCATCATACAACCAAAATTAACATGACAGAGTCGTGAATGCCAAACATTAGATTCAGTATTAACGTTTGCAGCATGGTTCACAACTTTATTACAATTGTCTGACAAAGAAAAGCGGAACAATCCTCCGCTATCATAACCTTTTCCAATAAAACTTCCAAATTTAGAGATTACACATTTATTGGATTCAAAGACTAACTTAAAGTCGTCTCTACACAGAAGAGACCCGCTGACTAAGTTCTTTTTGATGGTGGGGACATGTTGCACGTTCTTCAGTCGAACGGTCTTTCCCGAAGTAAGCTTCAGATCGACCGAACCGGCACCAAGAACACGCGCATGTGATCCATTCCCCATCAACACGGAGGAAGACCCGCCTGTCTGGTAAGAAGCAAACAAGGAAATGTCAGCACAAACATGAATATTAGCACCAGTGTCAATCCACCAATCGGGTGAATGACATACTGAAAGAACTGTAGGTAAAAGATTACCGTACCCCGACGTTCCACCAGTCTCACTAACAACCATGTTGTCACTGCCACCATTGTCACCATTGTTCTTGTCCTTGCGGTGCGGGCACTTTGCAGCAAAGTGGTCCGGGCTACCACAACAATAACAATGCCCCGTCAGCGGTTTCTTCTTCTTGAACTGAGCCGTCTGATTAGCCTTTGTCTAGTTCTGTTGCGGCTTGTTCTTCTTTTTGTTGGATGCATTGAAGTTCTTCTTTTGCACCAAGTTGGCACTAGAAGATCCAGCAATCCCTTTACCACGTTGGTCTTTTGCCCTCGCCTTCTCTTCCACATCAAGAGTGCCGATAAGATCGACAATAGTAAACTCTTGTCTCTTGTGTTTCAGAGAGGTCGCAAAATCCTTCCAAGAAGGTGGCAACTTGGAGATAATACCTCCAGCCACAAACTTGTCAGGCAACCGACATGGAGCATCCTTGCTATAGTTCTCAAGATCTCTAGCCAGCGCCTGGATCTCATGGGCCTGCTCTACCACAGGACGGTCTTCAACCATCTTGTAGTCAAAGAGTTGTTCCATGACATACAGCTCGCCACCGGCATCAGAGACCCCAAACTTAGCCTCAAGCGCATCCCAAACATCTTTGCCACTCGGCAGCAAGAGGTACGTGTCCACAAGGCTTTCAGCGAGAACACTCATGATGGCACCTCTAAACAGGTTATCGGCCGCCACGAAAGCCCGCTCCTCCTCTGGAGTGAACTGTTCGGGCTTCCCCTGTATGACATGCATGATGTTCATTGTTGTCAACCACAGCGTGACCCTCTCGCGCCAACGTTTGTAATTAGACCCATCGAAAACATTTGGTTTGATTGATGCGGCAAAACCAGCTACCGAAAGCCTATTATTAACATAAGGTTTTTGGATTGTTAGAAATTTAGGCGTCATTCGGTATATTTTAATTCCAGAAATTAGCAGCAAATTCATGACAACAGTGAGTGATCCAGTGATAACATAGCATGTGCAAGTGTTTAAGTTAAATCTCCTAAATAACATGAACAACATAAGAAACCGAAACCAGGTTTAGGGTGTACCACGAGGCGGGATCGGTACCGGAGGCACCAGGTGCGCCGTTACCAGTTGGAGGTATAGACATCCTCGACCGGCCTGCTTGAAGTAGTCGATCTGATTTGGTGCAGTGGCGAGTCGTTGCAGTGAAGTCCCTCGTACGGCCACTGGGACGTAGTCGTTCACGTGAGGGAGACGGCCACCAGGAAGTAGTCGTTAGGTTGATGAAGCCGGCCACCAAGAAGTAGTCGTTCGCAGCAGCGAGCAGTCGCGTACTCGTACGCTCCCCAAAAACCTTATCGCCCGCCTATCCCGAGCAGGATCACTGGGTAGGGAGGCTCGGAGGCAACTGCTCACGCAAGCAGAGTGCGCGCAAAGCTTGCGTTGGGAATACAAGAGAGCAGCAAACAACAGGAAGAAGAGAGAGGTCTCCTGAAAGGAGTACCTAGAGAGTATGATAGGTGTATCCCATACCCAACATGGGAGGGGCACCTCCTCTTGTATAGGCGCTAGGAGAATGTGGTTCATTGAACCTGGACGCTATTGATGTGCATCATCAATTACTAGTAACGGATGAAAATAAATGTCATCTATTACAAGTAACGGTCAAGACTTAATTCGCTGTTTTAATTGAGTCATCAATTCTCATTAACAACTCTAATTGAGTCAAGAACGAGCCATCAATCCTCCTTTACCATCACATTCACCTTCCCATGCAAGGCTTAAAGTCAATAACTCCCTAGCATTATGTAGTGGATCCTTTTAATTTTTATTAGATTAATTGTGACTAAATGGGCTAAGACCCAATTAATCCAACACTTATGAGCATATTTTGTTCATTGGTATTACAGCATCGCAACAGTATACGGGCTCCAGGAGATCTATACATTCATTCAGGTTGATGAAGAAGAGGAGTGACTAGCTCTAAGAAGAAATTCATTAGCAAATTCAGATGGGGTGAATCGATAATGCATGGATGTTACGTTTTGTTTTGCTTTGCTTTTCCTTGCTGCTAAATCACAAATCCTCAACCTTCTTTAGAGGAAGATTACTCTAACTGGTACAACAATCCTGCACGCTGAAGTGCTACTGCTGCTGCAACCTGTACCAACGCCTGAAGCCCTGAATACTGCTCTGAAGATGCTAAAAAAAGAATGAATACTGCTCTGAAGTCTGAACTTGCGTTGGGCCGAAGAAATACAATTGTGCGCAGGTCTGTGGTGCCTGTTTCACGCGGGGCCGTGGGTCGGACCGTCAGCGGATAAATCATTGAAATCGGCCCACGCATTGACTGCTGCTTACCAGAAGTTGAACTTCCCCACTAAAATGAAATCCTTATGCTTCACAACGCATAAGATCAGTGCCAGCTTATAGTTTTATTATACATTTATTTAGACTAAAAACTAGATAATCGAGCCATATGAATTCTATAGTAATAAAATTTCTCATATAATATAAAACTCTTCTGTCACGTCAATAAATTTAATACCATAAGACACTCAATAAAATCTCACTAAAACCGACCTAAAAATACGGATACTTGACGATGTAATGCAGAACACTAATAAAGTGTCGCGTACTCCCGTTGAATCCTTTATAACCTCCCGTTGTATCCCTGTGATCCGACATGTCCATGTCCTTATGCTGCTATGCATGTAATGTACTCATTTAGCTTGCGAGAGCTAACTAATTATCTAACTGAGTTAAAACGCGAATCTCTGCTCATTACCATAACAATAAGCAAAGCTAAGGGAACTATACGAGCTTCTCATCCTGCCTCAGTGGGCGCTAACGTGGGTGTGTTCGTGTGTCGTTCCGGCATCACTAACTATGCAGTGTGGGACCCCTTTCATGTATGGTTTCGTGCCTAATGTAGTGGGTCCTGTTTGGTCTGATGGTCTCTTTGTATTATCTTATGAAAATGGCTAGCCCCTTGTTCTTTGTTTCTCCATTGGTAAATATAGTTTTTGCTGGAAGACTTTTTTATGCGAACCCTTTGTTCTTTGTTGAACCTGAAGAAGGCAACTTTATTGAAATTAATCTGAGGGTTGCCATCCTGGGGTGGGGGCTAGTTTTGCGGTCTACTTTCATATCACAATCGATCTCAAGGGGTCAAAGAAAAATCTCAATTTGAGCTCACCTATTAGCATGTATCGTACCTTTTCCACGCTGGGAAATCAATGAGTCCGGCTTTCTCCCATATTCGGCGGCCCTACTCCTACATTCAATCTTTAAGACGAAAGATCATAAGAACAAACCCCAGCTACGTTGGTCCAGAATTTCCCAAGTCAACGTGCCCTTTAGGGGTAGGTCTGTGCCGAGGGGTCTGGTGTGTTGGTTGTGGCATCACTTTGCTATGCAATTGCGATCTCTCTTCGCTGGTTTCGTGCCTAACCGTGTGGGCCCTGGTGTCCTCATTATTTTGATGCTTTATTATCTTGCGATCCGCCTGGCTGGGACCTAGTCCAGCCTCCTGTATCGTGGTCTTCTCTCGTGTATCAGAAGAGATTCGAGAAAAATCTCAAAGTTGGAGCTCACCAATTGCGCCAGGTTCCCCGAGATGTTGCCCTTGCACACGTACGGCACACTACTCCCACTGTGCATCAAAACAGGTTCGTTTTCTTCCAGTATTCTCCCCTCGTGAAACGCGTTTGATGGCCCTGGCCCTGAAGATGCGGGAGGCCGAAAGGAGAAAGAAAGTTCACATTCATGTGTCAGACCGAAAACCTCCTCACTCAACGTCTTCTTGAACTGCTACTTCCGTGTTCGAACTACCTACCACCCCGGAGATAGCTTGGAATCTGTTCCCAATGAACATTTCCATGTATCATAGCAAGGCCAATAAGACTTGGCTTATAGCCAAGATAAATCATTAAGAGATAAGCTCACTGTTTTATGTATACAAGAACTAGACTATTCAAGT
The DNA here is from genome assembly GCA_033239725.1 of Echinochloa phyllopogon. Classification (NCBI taxonomy): domain Eukaryota; kingdom Viridiplantae; phylum Streptophyta; class Magnoliopsida; order Poales; family Poaceae; genus Echinochloa; species Echinochloa phyllopogon. The sequence continues at coordinate 51,189,369 of BTCW01000010.1, forward strand.
TCTCCGACCTGTCAGTCTTATCTTTTTCAAATGGTGGGGTCCAGAACACAGAAAGTTAGCCTCGGTATATCTTTTTTAAATGGTGGGGTCTAGAACACAGAAAGTTAGCCTCGGTATATACGTTCGGCTCGGCGTCTGCATGAGTGACAAGCATGGTAGTCTCTTCCCTTCACCTCAGCCGCGCAGCTGACATGGCGGTCGATTTGGCGATTGATGTACTTGCTCTCATCATATATTCATATAATGGAGTATCTCCTACTGATCAAACAAGCAACTTATCCCACAAGCCAACGGGGATTTATACGCATACATAGTACACTACATATATGTCTTGGCGTTATCCAGCGAGGCAACGAGTCGATCAATACAAAAGTCAGCGTATTAATTCATGTCTATCTGCATGATGTATACTGCCGCAGCAGGCGTGACCTCAGCAGCTCCAACCTCCAATCCGTGATCTTCAGCGTAAGACGTACAAGAGCAAATCCAGCGATCCACCACCATTAACCCTACCTCCCATTATCTCGCAACCGGGCCGGGTCCGGGTGCGCAAGTACAATGCATCCCCGTCGCTTTCCTTATCCAAAGCGACCGCGCGAGCTATCCGAACCAAAGCATAGGCAGCGAATCGCCAGGGCCCGATGCAATGCACAGTCACGCCACACTGCACTCTCTCGACACCCAAGGTTAAGAGGAAGGCCGATAAAACCGGGCCGTCCGATGTGAAACAACGACCCCCGCGTGCACGACGCGTCACGACTGACCCCGACGCCGCGACGACGAGTGGTCCTCTCCGCTCCGCCTGGCCCAGGTGGCCCGGCCGCGAGGTGGTGGGCCTGGGACAGGGCCACACGGGACGGCGGGGTCGGTCTGCCCGCCGGCCCACGTCACGGCGGCGACCGATCGGCCAAAGCTTTGCGGGGCCCGGCGGTTGACGTCACCGCTCAGGGTGGTGGGCGGCGTATGGGCGTTGGGCGATTGGGCGGCCGGCAGGGTGCCGTTGGGTGGTGGGTGGCGACGTCAACAAGGCATGGCTTGGCATGGCGGTGGCGCACTGGTGGAGGCGGTTCCCGGGCGGGCTGGCTTCAGTTGAGCAGGGCAGGCAGGCATGATTTGCAAAACGTTCTGTAGGCTCTGCGCTCTGTGTAGCGCATCCACGTTCACGAACATGGCGCTGCCATTGGGGACGGAGACAGGGACGCCGACTCGATCCGTGCAGGCGGCTGCAAAACGCTGTGGATGGACAATACAATAGCGGCACGGACGGGCGGAGCATCCATCTTGCATTCCCAGCGGGGAAGAGCACTGCCGAAGCAGCGGCGGCGGCGGCGAGCGCATGGCGCCCTGTCCCACTGCCAGGGGCAGAATCTGCCGCCGGCAGGAGCCGCTGGTGGATCGGATCGCGGAGCCGTGGGGACTCGGTTTGCTGCGCCGATAAATGCGCGACGCCGATCGCTGGCACGGCTTCTTCTAGACGGGCGGGGGGAGAAAATTTAAGGCGGTCGACGCCGGGCGGGGCGGCGTGGCAGCGGGCGGCGTCCACGTCGGGCCCGCCGCTTTCGGGGACAAATGGCTAGCGGGTCAAGCAAGTTAGGCGGCGTCTCACGGCACGGCTCGGCGTCGAGGGATCCCCTCCCTCCAGCGCCTAGTCCACGCCGGGCGGCGCTGCGTCCAGAAGATACCGACCGCGCCGCGCGGCGCTCCCACGCCCGCGCGCGGTGGCGTCCACACACGTGCCCCCCCGCGGCCCGCCGATCCCGATTCCCATCCTCTCCTCTGGCGCGCGGCGCCCGCGGGGGCCTCCAGGCGGGCGCGCCGGCACCGGCATGTCGCGGCCCGCGACGCGACGCATCTCCTCTCCTCGCATGTGCGCGCTCGCCGCTTTGGACGTGCGGTTGAAGCGTCCACGGGTTGGTTGGCTGGTTGGTTGGTTACTCCCTCCCCGTGGTGCCGGCGGCCACGCGGGGGCAGCATGTGGATCGGGGGTTCGCCACAGAATGTCAGGTGCTGCCGCCGGGTGAGGGCACGGGCACTGCTGCGGCTCTGAATGATGTGCCACTCTTATCAGTCAGACCAATCTTATCCTGCGTGCTAGCAGCAGGCTAGCAGTCCGGCTCCTGCAGCGGCATTGGCGGTAGTACGTAGCAACAAACTCACTGGGCCATGCCGCGGCATGATTTGCAGCAGCATTTCTTATTTTTATTACACGGCTAGGCTGATGAACTCGTGAGCATACGAGCAGCACCCCGCCTCTCCTGCCCCCACATCGTTGATATGATGGTACATACATCAATATATACATCTAGCATATGGAAGAGTACTGGTAGTATATTTTACAATGTACAAGGCTGCAAAACTTAGTCGCGGTTACGAGGCTGTAAGTAGCAGCTACCTTGCTGGCTAGTAACTTAGCAACTGTAACTGTAAACTAATAAAACCTGAAAGAGGCAGACTATAGCAGCACCACACTAGGTGTGTTCTTACCGCTAGCTCTCGCCCTTCGCCAGCACTTGCGCCGCCGGCGGCCGGCCGGCCTCCACGTCCAGAGGCGCGCGAGGTTATTCCCTCCTGGGCTATGTCACGTAGGAGTATACCGTATTGTCCGGTTGCTGATGAAGAGTTGATGACGGACACGGACACCGTGCCTCGCTGTGTCCTAGAACTCGACGATGAGGCTGCCGAAGGGCGACCGGTGCGGGACGCCCTTGCGGCGCTTGTTCCAGGGGCGGCAGCTGGCGGAGGTCGGCGGCGGGGTCGACGGCGAGAAGCTCTGCACGACGCTGCTCTTGTCGCTGCTGCCGCCGCTGCTGCCGGTGCACGAGTCCTCCGAGTCGCACCGCCCCACGTCCTTGAGCGCCACCCTCTTCTTATTCTTGTTACCGCCGCCGCCGCCGCCGCCGCCGCCGTGCTTCTTCATCCTGGGGCGGTATCCGCGTGAAGTGCCGACGATCTGCGCGGTAAAATCCAAGGATAGTGACGTGTTAGGTGCGAGCCGTCTAGAGACGCGCAATGCGTCAGAGCCCGTGCACAAGGCGTACGTACCTTGCATCCGAGGGAGCAGAAGCGGAAGCAGTCGAGGAGGCTGCGCTCGCAGACCTCGCAGGTGTTGGTGACGCCCTTGCCTGGGCGTGGCTGCGGCCGCTCGTTGAGGAACACCACGCGCGCGCTGTTGATGATGTACGTCTGCACGCCGGCGATGTCCAGCACCTTCTGTATCTCCGACACCCGGATCACGTCGTGGTACGACGACCTCCGAATCTGCGCGCAGCTCCAATCCATGGCCGACCGCGTACCCGTCAATCGCAACGAACAGATAGGAATCGAAGGAACATGCAGGATGCATTGTGGAATGTGCAGACGGCTGAAATTGCACCGGTGCTTGGCTCTACCGACTGACCTGGATGGCGTGGTGGTCGCGGTGGTGCGCGAGGCAGAGGGAGCAGAGCGCGCCGTTCATGCAGTCGAGGCAGTACATGTTGCACTCGCTCTTGTGCGCGTCGGCGTGGACCCTGCATTGGACGAAGAAGCCCGTGGACAGCAGCGGCTTCAGCCACGGCGGCCACCGCTGGTTCTCCGCGTCGTCGTCGCACTCACCCCCGCCCTGCGGTCGCACATTCAATCCAAATTCGCCATTGAAATCGATCAAAATCCAAGAAACAGAGCAACACAAGGAGAAGAAAAATAACTTACCATGGCGCCTCTGCTCTTCAGTCCGAGAGGGGTCGCGTGATCGATGGCCATCTCGTCGCCGGCGAACCGAGGCGATCGAATGCGGGTGGAAGAGAGAGAGAAGGGAGAGGGAGGAGAAGCCTTAGCAGGGAAGCAGTCTGCCGGGGCGGCTGCGAGCGTGTCAAGTCTTTGTAGACAGGGGAAAAGACTAAAGGTTTTGGAACACAGGCGGCAAGTAAACTAATATAGGAGGAGGGGTGACTCGGGTGGTGCTTGATGCTAGCGCTTGACGGAGAGCTCTGGTTCGTTCTTATCGCCTCGTCGTGGATCCGGACCGTCCCCGAACCCGGTAAGCGCGACATGTGTAACATATGATTGAGTTAGAAAAATCCTAGGAGGTGAGATCCAGCACAGAGTTCAGATTGTCTCGTACCGCCTTGTTTTTGTTGTGCAAAGCTACGCGCCATCAGTTAGTTCCAACTGGGATGTGATCATTGACGGTAACGTAATTGTTTTTTTTTCTCCCGGGTCCAAGGCATAACCGGGTCTCGGGTCCAAATCCAATATACTCCGCGATGCAAAATATCGTTTCCGTCTCTCCCTCTTTTTTCTACAGAAGAAAACAAAATACTGTACCATCATGGTGTATTTCTTTCCACTTTGTTTTCCGCTTCACATTCCAATCTGTTTGTTTCTTTATTCATAGTGCTCCATGTTGAATTCTCCGTCGCCGCACCATTTTTTCTTCTAGGAGCTGAGATTCTACCGCATGGCACGCATATGTTTCAGCTCCCCCTACAAAAAACTGCAAGAAAACAGTAATCCCACGTTTTCTCCTCACAAAGTGAAAAAGGGGCAACAAAAAAAAGCCCAAAAAGCTGCCACTAACCCAGCATTACCACGGTAATGTGTGTCGCCTTTGGCGCCCATTAGCCTCCCCTCCCCAGTGGATCAAAAGAGGATCAGATGCATCCTTAGCCGTGCGTCCACACTCCACACACACACACACACACGTACACTGCCATATAAACTACGGCACCTTTTTATTCTGGGGCGAGATGCCACACGTTCTGGAAGTAGAGGTGGTTCCCCTTTTCCGCTAGTGGACGAGCTCGTGCCCTGGCCGTGAATCGTGCGTGCGTGACTCATGATCCGGACCTGTCGCGATTCCGTTTGCCGTTCTGCACCTGACCCGATCGGGCAAGTGACGATACATTTTTTTTGTTCTTTCCTGGCCGTCGTACGGGGTCTGGTGGCGGTTCGGCCGCCCACTCCTGTAACGTCCCAACCGTGCATTTTGCTAGTGCCGGCCACCGCGATTCCCCGGTCGGGACTGTGCCGGGTTACGCACCGGTTTCTACAGCCGGGGTAATGGTTATTATACGTCCAGGCACAGGTTTGTACGTGGGAGCTGGGAACTGCGTTTTTCATGTGCGTAGTAGTCTTAACACAGCCTCAGCCTCACTGAAAACATCGGGTGTCAAATCCTGTCCTCTGAGTTCGTGACTGACGAATCGATGCCGGTTACACCAAAAGTCAGAGCACCGTATGGACTAGTCGTGCGGCGGTTATACGTCGCATCAACGCCATGGAAGTAATACCACCAGTATTTAGTAGGCGATAGCGACGAACAATTTTGCATTCACCGGCCAATCAACGAGCGTATGGACCAGCTGTGAACAAAAAGCGTCATCAGAGCATACGCTGATGAAACGGGTGGGTCCATCCGGTTTCGGAGACGAGCAAGCAAACGTTAACATGAAGCTTGTTTATCTCGCTCGCTTTGTACGTACGTACCCCAGCCGAGCCGAATGCGATGTGCCCCAAACTTATTTCAGATGCCGGCCGGCCGGCGTTGCTTGGAGAATCACGGCACATTGCTTGCTGTGCCTTCAACCACATCAAGAAATCGCGCGTAATCAGGCTTAAGGCTCTCCGGTAATCAGGGTCCGGGTCTTGACAAACCGGCGCGCACGAGCTGTTCGCGATCTGATAATAGGGTTGTTGAATATGCATGCGACCCCGCCCGCCGGCCCTACTATATTTCTCAAGGCGCGGCTTGTCTCGTAGCTGCAGCTACGTACGCGCACGTCCAGTGTCCACTGAGCCTACACGCACGGCACGGCATAGTGCGGTGCAGGATCATGGCAGCATTGGCATCCACTGCCGCGATCTGATACCGGTGGCGGTGGGGGTGCCGCATCGGCATCTCCGGCTCTGGAGACACCTCAAAAGCGCCGCAATCATCTAGAGACGAGGAAGGTGCGGGATCCCATCCGTCCGGCACCTACCCTTTCTCCTCCGCGGGCACCCACCCCACCCGGGGAGGACCCGTGGGGGCTTCCAGGGCTCTTCTGAGCCTCTGAGACGCTGGATTGTGTTGGGACACCGCCATGGCAACCTGCAGCTGCAGGTTTCACCATTTGTCCATTTCCAGTTCCAGCGCAAGTAGTTCGCGACCTCCTCCTCAGATTATCTTTGTAAAAAAAAGGCATTTCCCTGCGAGGCTTGCCGTTTTCACACAGCGCAATCAGTTCAGCAGCTCGCTCTACTGCAATACAATATTCGAAAAAGATCAGTTTCAGTTCAGCTAGCCCGTAAGTAGATTCTGTAGGCGTTGCGTGCAGCTGCTTTCCCCGGCGGCTGCCGAGCAACGCGGAACCGGTCGCGCACGGGCGGCGAAAAGAAAAGATCGCGGCCTTGTTTAATCTAAGCAGCTCAGATTTGTTTGCGTCCTGCAACTTGATCGACCGTGTATTTTACTTGCCCTATATATATAGTATAAAAATGCGAAGTTCTATCCTGGTGCCGGTCGCATTGCGTGAGATATTATGAGTGCGATAGCGTATTAGCCTTCGACAAAGAGGGAGCCTGGAGCAATTCTTTACTGCCGCTTGGCTGCTGTGGATGGCTGAGACTGACGCCGATGAGATGGGCAGAAGCAGAAAGCGGCTCAAGGTGACGGCACGCATGGAGCATGATTGATCGAGAAATGGCTATTCTGAATCATTGGTTCTGTCAGCGCTTGACACGTTCGCGGCTGGGTTTTTGGTTGGTGCTGCTGATGCTGCCTTGGGCGAGTACGATACCTGTACCTTGCGACCCTCTTCCAGCTAGCTCTCTCTCCTTTTGGGTCTCTTTAAAAGTAGGGTGTGGAGCGTGTGCGCTGGCGGGCTCGACCTGGATGAGTGAAAACGGGCGGCGGCGCTAAAGAGTAAAGGCGCGGCGGCTTTGCTTCGCTAGTGCTGCTGGCTGCACGGCCTTTCCCTTGCCGTTCTGCTGTCATTTTGTTTGCCATTCCGAATATAGTATGGTCTACTCAGCACTTGGGGTCTGATTGGTTGCTCGAATATGACTCAGCCAGGCTCCCGAGATACACCGTCTGTTTGTTTGGTTACTTGTGCATGCAATCAGGTCTGGCTGTGCGGATGTAAAATGCGGCCCGTGGCCTGGCTCTAAAAAACGAAAATGAATCTTGTTTTCCTGGAGTCTGGCTGGCGCGGTGCAGCGCTCTGCAGCACCAAGTTTTCTGCTCGGCACGTGGACTCAAGGCAGCAGCGATACAACTGATCAACATCCCTCCGCGTCCTGTTTCTAGCAAGACAAGCAGGCCAATCAAACCTCCACGCACGCACACATCCTGACTCTACTCAACATGGTTCTTGTGCACAGCCAGGCCTCGCCACGTACGAGAACCAATCACGCCCCTAATGAACGTGGTGATTCCCGGCTGCTGCGTGCTGTAAAGGATAAACTTCTTGTTTTATTGCGTGTCTCTGAATGTGTCCTCATCAGCCATCGTCACATCACATCACCTCCCTGAAACTGCAAGCGATTTCCCAGGCAGCTTCGGCGAGCCGAATGCACATGCCACCTAGGGACTCGACTCCCGGATCCCAATGCCGATAGATGCCACCTGCCGCGCTTGTCTTCACGCCCGCGAGGTTAGATACGAAGACAACGTGTCATGTCAGTCGTGGAGCCAATAGAGTCCGGCTCTTGTACGGAAAGTTGATTGTGAAGAGATCATGAGGGGACCGGACCGTGCTTGGATCAGGCACGCCCATGCAGCGACGTGCACACTGCAGATACGTCAGCTTGCTATGCTCCGAGTCCAAGGCATATACTCCGATCAGCATTACAGTAAATCTGAAAAGAGAATCGTGTTGGCGGTGACTTGGTGGGTTTTCAAGACAGAACTGTCACCGCTAAACATAACTTTATTACTGCTCTTTGCACTGGTGCCAGTATAGACAGTCACATTCATCTCTATACTATCACACTCGTCCCGGTATATAACTTTATTACTGCTCTTTGCACTGGTGCCAGTATAGACAGTCACATTCATCTCTATACTATCACACTCGTCCCGGTATATAAGCATGTTCAAATTTTATATCAAAATCTAAACGTTTTTAGGGATATGACAAAACTAAATGGGTCGATGGATGAATAGAAAGTTAGTGGGTAGTGTAAAATGAAGGGTATAGAGGTTTTTTAGTAGTTCTGTTATCTATCTATCTATCTATTATATTAATACAATAGTGTTAAAAGGAGCCGCCACGTTCGTCGAGAGGACCAAAAAAATCCCACGTTAATCCAAAAAATAGAAGAATATATACCGTCGGATTATATGAAGATCTAACGGTCCATATTAATTCGTTAATTCAAATAAAAAGGAAAAATATAAGCCATTGGATTTTATGAAGATCTAACGATCCATATTAATTTGTTAATCTAAATAAAAAGAAAAAATATAAGCCATCGGATTTTATGAAGATCTAATGGTCCATATTATTTCGTTAATCCTAAAAAGAGAAAAATATACGCCGTCGGATTTTATGAAGATCTAACGGTCCACATCAACCCAATAAATCTAGACCGAATATGATTAAATACGGCTATCCGCACTAGGTACGTCACCTGTGCTCCTCCGCAGTGAAGAGGCCGTGCCACGGCTCCTTCGCCGACGCGACGCCTGGCCTCGGGGATAGGCCACGAGCCACCCTGCTCCTCCACTACCACGACGTCGGTCGCGAGACCTTGCTACTCCGCCGCTGCAAGATCTCTGTCGCGCACCCCGCCCATGCACCTGTCAGCGGCCACTACCCCGCCCAAGCAACCAGACGAGAAGGCGTAGGAGCCGCCCGAAAAGCCTCTGCAGCGCTACGCCGAGGTGAGCCGCGCAGCCGCTCGCCCGACGCCCCCACCGTTGGCCGCCCCACCGCCGCGAGGATTTGTGCCCCGCCGGGGAGCCGCGCGCCATGTTGTCTGCCCCCCAGCCGCCCACTGATGGCCGCTTTGTCGTCCAAGCTATCCGTCGAAGCCGCCACTGCTCGGCCACACGCCGCCGTCCTTGGCCAAGATCCACGCAGGAGTAGGGGCGGCATGGCTGGGAGCCGACGGGGGGGGGGGGGGGGGGGAGGCGCGAAGGAGAGGGAGAAGGGCGGCGTGGAGGAGAGAGAGCAGGGGAGGGGGGCGTGGAGGGATAAATATAACTCCATTATTTAAACTACAAATAACTCATGTGAATAGTCAAACGAAATGTATTCTACGAGCTCTACGTGTTCGTGGTCTCTAATTGTCCAATTAATTAACATATCAAAAGGTCAAATTTTACATCTTATAGAGTGTTTGCCCGACCTTTAGTTCTACAATTTTTTATCTATTATCTTATTTCCATTGTCAAAATTTATATAAAATAAGCCACCACATTCGTCAATAGGTTTAGAAATTACTTAACAAAAAAGAAAAAAAATACATATAGCATCATTGGATTTTATGATGATCTAACGGTCTAGATTATTAAAGAGTCAATATCTAAAACAAACAACCAAATCATATAACCATAACATAAGAGTTTGTGTTTACACAAGAGTTGGGTTTCTAATTATGCACCCTTTCCTCTTATAAAATTAAAAAAATAAATAGCATAGCATCAACATGGGTGTGCCATCAAATAATCAAATTTGCAGCGGGCACTACGTTACCAAAGAAAGTGCAAAAACTAAGGATTATTTTCGTTGTTGATGCATCGACTCTAACTATGGCTACGTTGTGCATATTTTGGATTCAAGAAAGAGGGCTGAGAGAAGATAGAGATGTAAGAGAGGAGCTCTGTGCCTGCGGTGAAGTGAATATCTGCTGAAGTTGTTATGTAATAAAGAAAAACATCCCACAATTAACAATTCTTGCCCATCGAGGAACAGTCAACGTCAGCAATATTATTTCTTCTCCAAATTGTAAGGATGTGTTGTATGCTCATCCATAAGTGGGTGGCAAATTTGTTGTGCATTTCTTTCAAAAAGAAAAATAGTGAATGCTGAGGAGACACGTACATGCCAAAGTCGATTTCAGAAGAATATTGAGCATCAATAAAAATTGTATAAAATTTATATTCAAATTTGGAGTTAAGATTGTTTATGTTATGAGGAGAAGAGAACATTTCATCGTCCACTGTTATTCAGCTCAATTTCACCATTGTGTGGGGAAGCAGGGAACCAAAAGAAAAGGATTAGAAACTTGGGAACAAAAAAAAGCGGTAGAAGTAGGGATAGGTATAGTAGTTGTGATTATTTATACGCTGCTATAATAAACCTCTACACGGTTGTAAAATATAAAAAATAATTTATCACATATGTAAAATCTGTGACGCAAATTTATGTTATAAGATAATATAAAGTTATAGTACTTGAATAAATACTAAAAACTATGTTGTATATAAGGTGTTTTTATTTTATCGTGGATTTATATTCCGTGCCAAATAGCATGACCGTAAAAAAAGTGTTTGGGCCATATAGAAAAATAATGTCAATGAAAAAACCCAATCATATCGATGTATTAGCATGTAAAAACCCACCAAATTATTAGCATAAAAAAGCTAGCTACCCACGTTGTGTACGCGGGCCACCTTGCTAGTTATATTAATACAATAGTGTTAAAAGGAGCCACCACGTTCGCCGAGAGGACCAAGAAAATCCCACGTTAATCCAAAAAAGAGAAGAATATATGCCGTCGAATTTTATGAAGATCTAACGGTCCATATTAATTCGTTAATCCAAATAAAAAGGGAAAATATAAGCCATCGAATTTTATGAAGATCTAACGATCCATATTAATTTGTTAATCTAAATAAAAAGAAAAAATATAAGCCATCGGATTTTATGAAGATTTAATGGTCCATATTATTCCGTTAATCCTAAGAAGAGAAAAATATACGCCGTCGGATTTTATGAAGATCTAACGCTCCAGATCAACCCAATAAGTCTAGACCCAATATGATTAATACGGCTATCCGCACTAGGTACACCACCCGTGCTCCTCCGCAGTGAAGAGGCCGTGCCGCGGCTCCTTCGCCGATGCGACGCCCGGCCTCGAGGATTGGCCGTGAGCCACCCCGCTCCTCCACTGTCGCGACGTCGGTAGCGAGACCCTGCTACTCCACCGCCGCAAAATCTCCGTCACGCGCCCCCACCCATGCACCCGTCCGCCGCCACTACCCCGCCCAACCAACTGGACGAGAGGGCGTAGGAGCCGTCCGAAAAGCCTCTGCAGCGCTCCACCGAGGTGAGCCGCGCGGCCGCTCGCCCGATGCCCCCACCATTGGCTGCCCCAGCGCCATGAGGATTCGTGCCCCGCCGGGGAGCCACGCGCCATGTTGTCTGCCCCGCCGCCTCCCACCAATGGCCGCTCTGTCGCCCAAGCTGTCTGCCGAAGCCGCCACTGCTCGGCCACACGCCACCGACCCTGGCCAAGATCCACGCAGAGCAGGGGGCAGCATGGCCGGGAGCCGGCGGAGGGGGAGGCGCGAAGGAGAGGGAGAGGGAAGGGAGGCGTGGAGGAGAGAGAGCAGGGGAGGGGGGCGTCGGAGGGATAAATGTATCTCCATTATTTAAACTTCAAATAACTCATGTGAATAGTCAAACGAAATGTATTCGACAAGCTCTACGTGTTCGTGGTCTCTAATTGTCCAATTAATTAATATATTAAAAGGTCAAATTTTACATCTTACTGAGTGTTCGACCTTTAGTTCTACAACTTTTGTATCTATTATCTTATTTTCATTGTCAAAATTTATATAAAATAAGACACCATATTCGTCAATAGGTTTAGAAATTACTTAACAAAAAAGAAAAAAACATATAGCATCATTGGATTTTATGATGATCTAACGGTCTAGATTATTAAAGAGTCAATATCTAAAACAAGCAACCAAATCATATAACCATAACATAAGAGTTTGTGTTTACACAAGAGTTGGGTTTCTAATTATGCACCCTTTCCTCTTATAAAAATAAAAAAAATAAATAGCATAGCATCAACACGGGTGTGCCATCAAATAGTTAAATTTACAGCAGCACTACGTTACCAAAGAAAGTGCAAAAACTAAGGATTATTTTCGCTGTTGATGCATCGACTCTAACTATGGTGACGTTGTGCATATTTTGGATTCAAGAAAGAGGGCTGAGAGAAGATAGAGATGTAAGAGAGGAGCTTTGTGCCTGCGATGAAGTGAATATCTACTGAAGTTGTTATGTAATAAAGAAAAACATCCCACAATTAACAATTCTTGCCCATCGAGGAGCAGTCAACGGCAACAGCATTATTTCTTCTCCAAATTGTAAGGATGTGTTGTATGCTCATCCATAAGTGGGTGGCAAATTTGTTGTGTGTTTCTTTCAAAAAGAAAAATAGTGAATGCTGGGGAGACACATATATGCCAAAGTCGATTTCAGAAGAATATTGAGCATCAATAAAAAATGTATAAAATTTATATTCAAATTTGGAGTTAAGATTGTTTATGTTATGATGAGAAGAGAACATTTCATCGTCCGCTGTTATTCAGCTCAATTTCACCATTGTGTGGGGAAGCAGGGAACCAAAAGAAAAGGACCAGAAACTTGGGAAAAACATGAGCGGTAGAAGTAAGGATATGTACATTAGTTGTAACTGTTTGTACGCTCTATAAGGAACCTCTGCATGGTTGCAAAATATAAAAAATAATTTATCACATATGTAAAAATCTATGACGCAAATTTATGTTATAAGATAATACAAAGTTATAGTACTTGTATAAATACTAAAATCTATGTTGTATATAAGGTGTTTTTATTTTATCGTGGATTTATATTCCGTGCCAAATAGCATGATTGTAATAAAAAAGAGTTTGGGCCATATAGAAAAACAATGCCAATGAAAAAATCAATTCACATCGATGTATTAGCATGTAAAAATCCATCAAGTTATTAGCATAAAAAAGCTAGCTACCCGTGTTGTTTACGCGGGTCACCTTGCTAGTTATATTAATACAATAGTGTTAAAAGGAGCCACCACGTTCGTCGAGAGGGTCAATAAATTCCCACGTTAATCTAAAAAAGAGAAGAGCATGGACCGTCGGATTTTATGAAGATCCAACGGTCCATATTATTCCGTTAATCTAAAAAAGAGAAAAAATATATGCCATCGGATTTTATGAAGATCTAATGGTTCATATTATTCCATTAATCTAGAAAGAGAAGAATATATGCCGTTGGATTTTATAAAGATCCAACGGTCTATATTATTCCATTAATTAAAAAAAGAGAAAAATATATCGTAGGATTTGATGAAAGATCTAACGGTCTATATTATTCAGTCCGCTACCACCCATCCGCGGTCAGTGCGCGGCTGTCCACGGCTGCCGCGGGAGCCCGCCGCCGCCGCGTAGCGGTCCGTCGCCACCGTAAGAGGCCTCCACCGTCGCCGCACGGCCGTCCGCGTCCGTCGCAGGAGTCCTCCACCGCCGTCGCGCGACCGTCTGTAGCTGCCGCAGGAGTCCTCACCGTCGTTGCGCGACCGTCCGCCGCCGAGAGGCCGTCAGCCGCCGTTCCCGCACGACCGTCCGCCGCCGTCGTCGCCGTGGGAGCCATTCGCGGCCGCCGCAAGAGCCGCCCGCGCACCTTCGGAGATCCGGGTCCGGCCGCTCTGCGTGCCGCCAGATGCCGGCGGGGCTGGAGGCTGCCGGTCGGGGAAATCGGCACCCCTCGCCGCCGCCACCACCCCTCCATATCCACCATGAGAGCCCTTCGCCATCGCCGCCGCGCAGTCGTCCGTGCCCGCCGTAGGAGGTTTCCACCGTCGCTGCGGGGGCCGTCCGCGGCCGCCGCGGAAACCCTCCACCGCTGCCGTATGACCGTCCGTGGCTGTCGCAGGAGTCCTCGCCATCACTGTCCGACCGTCCACCGCCGCGGAAGCCGCCCGCGCACCTTCGGAGTTCAGGCTCCGGCCGCTCCGCGCGCCGCCGGAGGCCGGTGGGGCTGAAGGCTGCCGGCCGGGGAGACCGGAACCCCTCACCGCTGCCGCCACTAGAGAGAGGGGGAAGATAGAGGGAGAGAGATAGAGCGGGGGGAGTGGTGGCGTCGATGAAAGGTAAGGAGAAAAGGGGTTGGGTGGGTTCACGTGTTGGTAGTTGGTATAGAATATATGATATAGAGGATAACAGGTGCAGAAAAAATTGATATAGAGGGGAGGATCTCAATAACTAGGCATGAATGTTTCTTTTAGAGGATGAGAATAGAGTACGACAAGTGCGGACAATATAAAGCCCCATATACCCTACCATGTTCCTCTATATAAGAGGGCAGACATCAACGTTCACCAATCAGTGAAGGACAACACATCGATCTGCACGTGTACCTGATGAGAGGTTCTCGGATTTAGGGCGTTCAACCGTGGTATGCATCAATTGGTTACTGCAACCTACTCCCTCCGTCCCAAAAAAGAAGACATTCTAGGAATTTTAAGACAAATTAAGGAGAGAGTAAAATGACCTTGATTGCCCCTAATTATTAGCCATATTTAGCCCTAATTAGTTGTTGCATGCACATGCACTTACTAAATATAGTAGAATGACTTGTTTTTTGGGACAAATTTTCAATCCTAGAGTGTCTTCTTTTTTGGGACGGAGGGAGTAAGTTCTCATTGCATAACTAACAAAATAGTAGTATTTTTCTCATAATATTTTCTCGGATAGCATTTTTCTGGTGTGATTGATTACCCTCTATATTTTATTTCCTCCCTCCTTAAGCTTTTCTTCATGCTGTGCCATTCTGATCATTGATTTGTGCAACAAGCTAGGCTACCAATTATACCGCCGACTTGTGAAAGGAGTCGACCCAAACACCATTATGTTTTGTAGAATGTTTCTACTTTAATCCAATCGTCATGTGTTACACTATTGCAAGTTCGTCGAGGTAGTTCGCATGTCCGTTGAGGAGGGAGTATGTTTTTGATTTCATCTATATTTAGTACTCCATGCATGCTACGATATTTTGATGTGACGAGAATCTTCTTTTTGTACAGTGAACTTGGGGGGTAGAATTTGGTATCTAAACAAGCCCCGGCACGAAACGATTTTAAACTGCGTTGTTTCTTGTTTGCGTCTGTTTGTCCCTCGGCAACAGACGGAACGGAATGTCTCGAGCACACAGTCATCTGAACCCTCAAGTCAATTTACGTAACAGGAGGAGCAGTTTTGGAACAGGCATGTTCGGCTGGAAACCGATCTGTTCAAGGCTTCGATGGTGACAGCGGAGGCGACGAGTTGTATTGGTCCTTTTTCTTCTTGTGCTTTTGCCGCTGACTCGGTGACTGGCCACCAACCAAAACATTTTGGATTGTTCCTCAGGAGAGCAACGTCGTTGCCTATACCTCACAGTATTGATCAGCATCATTATTTGGGCCCAAAAACATATAGATTTCCAACTAAAACATACTCCCTCCGTCCTATAATATAGGGTCCTAAAAGGTTCAAATTTTATACCAAAGTATAAGGTCCCGGGGGATAGGAGAAAACTAAATGAGGTTTGTGGGTGGGTGGAGAGTTGGTGAGTAGTGTAAAATGAGGGGTATAGAGATTATTTCTTCTCACGGTTATTTCTTGAGTTTGAATCCTCCATGACCTTATATTTTGGTACGACATCTAGAAAATGTCGATGAGTTAAATTTAGCTGACACCGGCCAGGTACTGATGTACACGTACCATGATCTAGCCACCTTAACAAAATGACGCATATAAAAAAGCTACACCCCACCTAATTGTCCACTGCAGTTAGTTAGTTACGCAGGTAACCTACCTAGTTCGTCCATGCGAGCTCTATTAACCCGGAGCAGCGTGACAGCGAGACTAGACGGCCTCCACTAAAGAATTTGCCGTCGGCTTGGGATGCTGCTGCGACGCCGACCGCCAGCGCGCGCCGGGGCGTTGCGGTTGCGCCGCCCCGCGAGTCGGTACAGGGCCGAGCGCCCGCCGCCCCAGTCGCCCATGTGCCGCGCCGCGCGGGCAGCACCTACCGGCTGCCGCCATCCCGGGACCAAGGACGGGCGTATGCGTATCCACCCGTGTGCCGCCGCGCACCAGATTCTAGACCCGGGTCGCCGCCGCTGCGTTTTGTGTGTGTTTGCGCTTCGCTGTCAGCGGCTGGCTGAGCCCATAGAGTGGCGCGTCAGCCGTACGTGCTTGGTTTGTTTGTTTCTTTCTTTCTTTTCAGAAATGCGGCACTGCTCTCTCGGAACTGTTTTCGTGGACTGATACCTACCTGGAGCGTGGTTCGGCACTGCTCTGTTTCGCGACAAAATTGGATGGTTTCGGAGGCAGCATCCAATCATGGCGAGCACGTTGATAGTTCATTCGACAACGGGATTTTCTGCACACTACCTAGACACAAATTGCGTGACTCGATCGGAAGCCATGGTTGTACGTGATTTTGCTTGGCTGGAGGCTGGGGCAGAGTGCCCTCAGCTCGGTTTGCTAATGCTAACCGTGGTACGCACCACCACTACGGAATCTGATCTAGGCTGTCTTAACTTGGCGTTTGCCAGCGTCATTGAGAGCTCCTGTTCCATCGGTTAGCGTCTTATTTGTCCGCAAAAAATATCCTTCGAATCAATTGCGTGTACCCCTCGCTACGGACGCGCACGGCCTTGCACGGGACGTGCGTGCACGCATGGAGCCCGCCCACGGCCGCCGAAAGCAGCAGTGATGCTGCCATAGGCTGGCGCCATCGATCTTGCAGTACAACTTTTAATCGCCACGCTACGGAACAAGTGGTGACATTAGAAGCAAGGACTAAGCTCAGATAAAATGGGCAAGAACAAAAAAAAACATGGCGATTTCATAGGAAAAACGCGCGGCTCGTGCGGCCGTGAAGCGGAACCAGACATCGCATGGCTCGTGCGGCTGGAGAATTGTCAAGCACGCGCGCGGTACACCCGTTGACATCTTGCGTGCAAACTTGCGTGTGGCAGTAGACACGGCACGATACCTACGAGGAAACCAGCCAGCAGGTCGGGCAGCGGATGATAATATAATAAATAAAAGAACGAAATGGAAAAAAGGGTGCAGTGTAGGCAGGCGTCTCGGTCACGGCGTCAAGACAGACATGCGGGCCCCCACGTTGCTGACCCCCACACGGCTCATTCCCGCCCCGCACGTGCGGCGGCAGCCTTATCGTTCGACCACGTACCGGGATCCTCTGCGACCGTAGCAGTGTGGCGTTCCAATCAGGAAATTTTTTGACCATGGCTGCGGCTGGTCGTGTGCTGTGTGCGGTGCTCAGTTTGCTGCTCTAGCCAAGTTGCTTCGCTCGGCTGCAGAATTATCACATGTAGGAACGGAGGGAAATGAGTCAACGTTAACTGTTCAAAGATGGAGGGAGGTTAACCATTTGTAATTTTGTACTATGACGGTTTACGCCGCAGCGGCTCAACCGCAGAAGATCCCCGTGCAACCACTCGCCAGCTCCGCGCATGGCACTCCCGTAGATAATTGCAAAGTCCATGCCCGTTATACGCGCCCGAAACCACACGCCGTTCGCTTGCTCTTTTTCAACAGCGACGCCGCGAGCTCGTAACGACCGTCCCCTCACACGCGCGCGCAGAGAGAGAGAGAGAGAGAAGAGAGAGAGCGGCAGAGCGCAACTGCGAACAGAAGAAGCGAGAAGCCAGGGAAGCAGAGGGAGAGCAACCGAATCGATGAAGGCGGAGAAGGCAGCGGTGGCCGTGGCAGCCGGCGGCGGCGGTGGAGGCGGAGGCGACGAGTGGCGGTGCCGGAAGCACCCGGCCGCGAGATCCGGCGGCGGGGTGTGCCCGTACTGCCTCCGGGACCGGCTGCTCCGCCTGTGCCCCAACTGCGCGCACGTGCGGCCGTGCCACTGCGCCGCGCCGTGCGCCTCCCCGTCCTCCTCATCCTCGGCCTCCGGCGACGCGGTCGGCCGCGTGCACAGCCTCATCGAGCGGGAGCACCGGATCGCGCGCTCGCAGTCCGTGGCCGCGGGCTCATCCGCCGCGTTCGCCGCCGCCGCCCCCTCCGTGGCGCCGGCCTCCGGGGGCGCGAGGCGGAGGGCGCGGGTGTGGGGGTGGCCGCCGTTCTGGAAGCCCACGGCGCGGGATGGCGGGGACGCGGAGCTGGAGGAGGACGAGGAGGAGGGGCTGGGCCTGCCGCGCTCGAGCTCCGTGTCCGCGACGGCCGTGGAGGCGAAGACCGCGGCCGCCGCTGCGCGGGCACGGTGGGGGTGGCACTTCCCGAGCCCGCTCAAGGCGTTCCGGCACCGGAGGTCGTCGGCGAGCGTGGCCGGGCGGGCGTGACGGCGAGGTACTCTACCTCCAGATGGCCGGAAAGTGATCAGTGGGTGTGGGGGTCATGTGGCCGGGATCGTTAATTATTAATTTTAACTATATGATGAGGGCGGTGGATTAGAGGAGGAGCGTCCGATCTCCTTTTTCTGCTTTTGTGGTGGCGTGCCACTAATTCATGATTAAGTTAGAACAGACGCGAAAGCCTGTGATCTGGGCGAAATGTGTGCATATGCTAGTGGGTGATCTCCTCATGGTTTCTTTCCTTCACCTTTTGTAATGTGCTTGTACCTCACTCTGGAACGCCAAATTGGATATTTTAAGCTCTCCAATTTGATCTATCTTTTGTTGCACCGCATCATTCTCCCCATGAGTCGTCTGCATTCCCATTTCTTTGGTTAATTTTTCATCACCCGTTGGCAGATGGTATTCTGACAGATAGAGTAGCGCCCTAGTAAGCCCTTATTTAGATGTCAAATTCTACCCTTTACTATGTAAAAAAAAATTCTCACCACATCAAAATGTTATAAAATGCATGGAGTACTAAATGTAGATGAAATCAAAAACTAATTGTACAGTTTTGTTGTACTTTGCGAGACGAACATTTTGAGCCTAATTAATCAATTTTTAGATAATTTTTCACAACAAACAAAATGCTACCGTGATGTAATGATTACGAAGTGACATCGTACCCTAAATTTGGGGTCTAAACGAGGCCTAATTTCAGAAGCGCACGCTCGGCTGACGGATCGACCATGCGTGCGTGCCTCGTCAGTTGGCGGCAAATGCATCGTTAGACGTTAGTGTACATTTCAGAGTTAGCATTAACGTTAAAAGGGGGAAAGCATCATTAGCACTAAAAATAGCGTACTCCCTCGCTCCTGTAGAGTGCAATTCTAATTTTTCTTGAACAGATTAATGTCGGTGTTAAATGATCATGCTCGGTAACTGTCTTAACCATGTAGATAATTATCTATTTCAACAACTAAACATGTATTTTCGGCGCGTGCTCGTCCTGATTTCTGGACGGAGCAGGGTAGATGAGTAACGCCCTTGGGCCACCGACAGGCTGGGCCCTTGAGTAAGCCTGAACGCTGCGAGGCAGGGCCTCTGCGCCTCTGCCTGCTCTGCTGCTTGCTTCTAGGCCTGTAGGCTGTAGCGCGCCGCCTGCCTGCCCCCTGTCTCCCGCCGCTGCGCCTGCCTCCTCATCGGCGCAGGTCACGCAGCGATGAGCATTGGAGAGAGCAGTCACTACTGGCTCATGGTTTCCCCGTTTCCTCCTCTTGCCACCTGCCTATCTATCCTACAGTAAGTACTTCACGCACGCTCGCTCCACCGGTACGTTGCTTGACGCAAATTTCCTTTCAAGATCACGGCATGAACTGTTCGCGCTGACGCCGTATCGTTTGCCCACAGCCACGGCCCAGGCGGGGCAGGTCTCGTTCTGTCGAATCTTTCGCCACACGCGGGGCACTGCGGCGCCAACGCCAGCAGGGACGAAACTGCTAGGGTCCGAGGCTCGGAACGCTCTGGAAGCCGGGATCGCGCGTCCGATCCGCCGCCCGGATGTGGGGGGCCACCGCGCGGTAGGCGCCCCGTCCTCCGTCTCGTCATCTCCCGGGCCCGGATCTCCGATGGGAGGATGCGCCGTTTCCCGGAGACGAATATCGTGATGTGCTGGGTCGAGTCGGCACGGCAACGAGTCCCGAGCTGGACGCTCTTCCACCCCTCGCGTCGCCTCTCTCATCTCACGCGACGAAACGTCTGGCCGCTCCCCCGCCACCAGCCCCAACAGCGCCCCTTCTCGTCTCCGAGCGGGGCAGCTGTACGTACGCCCACGCAGTCCGGCTGCTTTCCGATCATTTCAACGGGGGGGAGACAAGGACGGATGCTTCGTTTCACTGATGAGCACCAGTCCGGCGAGGTTAACGTCTCGTCCGCTCCTCAGGCCGGGGCGCTCGATCACAGGCTCGAGAGCGGCCAAACCAAACCACACCGGCCCGACCCGATCGGGAGCCTCGTCATCAGACCTGAAACCACCAATCTCACCACGATGGGAACACGCGACCTGCTGCTGGCGCTAGCTGCTGCCCCTAGCTAGCTAGCTAACCTAGGGCCTTGTTTAGTTTTCAACTTTATAGGTTTGTATTTATAAATAATTGTCTAAACGTTGATTAATTAGACGTAAAATGTTTGTCTCATAAAATATAACAAAATTATACAATTAATTTTTTATTTCAATATGATATAATTTTTTTAATGAAATTTAGAGGTAAAATTTGGGCCTGTTTCTTTTGTCAATTGTCCGCGGTAGACGCATGGAGTGACCGCTGACATCTGCCTGACTGGTCCTGGATGGGCCGAGGGCGGAATGGACCGGCGCAGCTTTTGTCCGCCGCGTGCGGGAGAACATTCAATTTCTACTCCTACGCCGCCGCACCAGTCACCACTCACCACCACCCACCCGAGTGACCGAGGTCCGAGGGGAGGAACGGGTGGGAGTAGGGATCCAAAAACAACTCCTAATTTTATTATGCAAAAAAAATTCTTTGTCACATCAAAATATCATGACATGTATTGAGTATTAAATATAGATAAAATTAAAAACTAATTACATAGTTTTGTTGTGCTCTGTGAGACCAACATTCTGAGCTAATTAATCAATTTTTGGATAAGTTTTTTACAAATACAAACGAAATGCTACAGTGACGCAATAATTACGAAGTAAATTAAACTCCCAAATTCGACCTCTCAAATTCAACATCTAAACAACAAGGACCAGGGACACTCCCGTCTGACACCAACATGATATTGCCTTGGGCCTTGTTTAGGCCTTAGCCCTTGTTTAGTTCCCAAATTTGGGAGCCCAATTTTGACGTTTTGAGGTGCGTGCGTCACTGTAGTATTTTGTTTGTATGTATAAAAAATTGTCCAGAAATTGATTAATTAGGCTCAAAATGTTCGTCTCGCAGAGTACAACAAAACTGTGTAATTAGTTTTTAATTTCATCTACATTTAGTACTCCATGCATGTGCCGACATTTTGATGCGATGAAAATCATTCTTTTGCACAGTGAACGGTGTGGAATTTGGTAACCGCGCGAGCCCACGGAAGGAACACCGTCCGATCCTATCGGCCGTCCGCCTCCACTCGGCTCGAGCGAGGCCCTACGAAAACCGTGGGCCACGGAGCGGGTACGGTTGCTTGCCGAGGCTTTCCAAATTTCAACCCAAACTAGAAACTGCAGGCGCGGCGTTGCCGCGCCACCGCTGTATTAGGCCATTAGGCCACTGTCATTAGAAACCATTTACTGATCGGCTCGCTCGTGACGGTGTAATAAGGAAGTATTTACTTGTCAGCTCGTGGCATTGTTATTTACTCATTTAGATCATAGCACTGAAATATGAAATTGGACATTTGTAAATTACTCACAGCAAGAACAAAATAGAGAGAGCTACTATTGTGTATAAGTACATAAAAACATAACAATTCACAAGCAAGTACATATGGATGTGCTTTTTGAAGGCAGGATTTAGGTAAACTGACAAAACTAAGCAAACAAATAGTAGCACCCTCTTTACAATACTGTGAATTCTAACTGTGGTCTTCACATCCTGTAGCTGGCCCTGGATGGTTCGTTCTGCATATTCCCATGGGAGATATTGGTTCTTCCTATGTCATTGTCTTGTGAATACAAAAGGGCCCTGCTGATAAAATGATTTGATTGCTATTTAGGGAAATCTGGTAATGAATAGTGAGCCTTGACAACTTTCTTACCTACAGTAACATGCAAAAGATAGAACACTTGATGGTCAGCAGCTTCATCTTCTTGCACAGCATGCCAAAGCAGTTGCTCTGGACTCCATCGGGCTGTGTGAGCTGGTGGTCTGTATAGGTTAACAATATAGGTTATAGTTCTAACACACATAGCTCAAGTAAAATAATCAGTGGATTAAATAAATAAGGTGTACTGTAACAAATAGAAATAAAGAAAAGAAATGACCACAATCTAAATACAGAAGAGCTAGGCACATATGGGTTTGCTTAATTGCAGAGCATAACAAAATTATTGTCTTTATGTGGTTTGAGCTGAACTTTTTTTGTGGCCATATATAAGTATTATCTCCTTCAAAAATTAAATTCGTGTCTGTGCATTATCTTGCTTCATATTTGCTTCTTTTGTCAGTTATCTCCTTGCTAGATTTATATACAGCTACCTTCATCCAGCAATGGAAAATGAACCATGAGCCCAATAGAGAACATGATTTTTTTTCCATCTTTACATAAGAACTTGTTTAGATGCAGCATGCAAGGGGAACAAAGAGGGGAGCGTACGCCTGTTTGTGCTGTTGGAATGGCAGGGCAGATCTCCCGTGGAAGAAGAAAATCATGGTGTGCTTTTGCCTGGTCTGCTTGTGTGAGGATACGCCAAGGGAGCAGTGATTGTCGTGGTTCCAGAGTGAAAATGCTCACTGCAGCATTTTGCCGAACAGCTAGCGTGAAATGGAGGTCTCAATCACGGCAGCTGGGCGATGCGTTGGCAGAGCCTGATGGCCAATTGACCGGAGTAAATCCCCAAGACCCTGCATCTGTAGATTCGCTCGTGCGTCGCCGCCGCTGCCGTGCGCCCGCATCTGCGCCTCCGCCTGTCCCACCGCGTGTCCTGTCTGCGCGGCTTGCGCGAGCCGGGCGCGGCTGCTTCACTGCTGCCCGCGAGACGACGAGGACGGTGAGCGGCAAGGCAAGCGGGAGGGCAGGCGGAGCCGCGGAGGGGACAGTGGGTCTCGCGTGGGGCCCTGGCCAGCGCCAGCGTAGGCGGCGAGTGACGCCGTAGGCGGAGGGGCCGCAGGCAGCGAGCGGAGGGCGACGAAGTGACGCCGGAGCCGGAGGCATAGGGAGGTGCGGGCTGCGCGGCAGGGGGAGGGGATAAGGTTTTCGCCGGCGCGGGTTCGGGAGGATTCGCGAGTGTAGTGGTTAATAGTTTAACGGGGGACAGACCCGCTATGACCCGGATCGGACGTCTCCCATCGTTTTCTCGCCTGATCCGACGGCTGGAGGGTTAACAGGCGACGTGGACCCGTTAACCGCGCGCGGTTTGGGTCCAGGATTCGAGTTTAAAGATTTCACTGTATAAAAAGAAAGAAGATCCTAATCACATTAAAATATCAACACATGTATAAAATATTAAATATATATAAAATTAAAAACTAATTATATAGTTTTGTTGTATTTTACGATACGAACATTTTAGATCTAATTAATCAATATTTAAACAATTATTCATAAATACAAATGAAATGTTACCGTGTTTATAACAAAGTTTAAAGTTCGAGTGCCTAAACTTTAAAACTATAAAACAATGCCAACTTGAGATCTCGAATCAAATCCGTGCCACAGGGCTAGTCTACTACACGTAACAGTGAGGCTACGCTTGCTGCTGCGGATTGATTGCCACGCGTGACAAAAGCTGAGATGGCATAAGGCCTTCTTTGGTCGTCTCTTAGGCTAGCTCATAAAATTTTTATCTGTGAACAGTGTAAAAAGCTAAGAGCCAGCTCTTGTTCAAGAGAAAGTCTCATACACGTATTTCGAGATTATGTGAGGATGATGTGTGGGGTCATTCATGTTATGAGCTAGATGCTAAGAGCTAGATGCTAAGAGCTAGATCATTGGAGGAGCTGTCTCTTAGAGTGCTTAGAGCCGGCGTGCTAGCTCAACCATTGGAGAAGGCCTAAACAGCTTCCACTCGCTTTAGGCCTTGTTTAGATGGAGAACAGGGGGCGGCGATTTGGGGTTTAGGGTCATTTGTAATCATTGCGTCACTTTAGCATTTCGTTTGTATATGTGAAAAATTATCCAAAAATTGATTAATTAGGCTCAAAATGTTCGTATCGCAGAGTACAACAAAACTGTGCAATTAGTTTTTGATTTCATCTATATTTAGTACTCCATGCATGTTATAACATTTTGATGTGACGAGAATATTCTTTTTGCATAGTGAACTTTGGTGTTGCTTTTTGGGAACTAAATAAGGGCTTAGGCCGCTCGCACCGGTTCCCAACACTCTATCCTCTAAAAGAGAATATTACGTCCTAGTCATCAAGAGTCTTTACTCTATCTCATTTTCTTCCGCACTCGTTCAAACTCTATCTCATTCTCTGTATCAACTACCAACCTATTATATATATTTTCTCTCCCCTCCCTCTCTCTCTCTCTCTCGCTCCCTCCCTCCGCCTTCCCCGCACTTGCCTACCCCTCCCCACTCCCTCTGCCGCTGGCGCCGGCGCGCCCCGAGCCCCTCCGCCTCCGGCTCCGCCGCCCCTGCCCCCTCTCCGGCCCGTCGCCCGTCTCCCCCACCACTGCTGCCCCTCCGCGGCTCCGCGCCGCCCGTTCTCCCCTGCTCCCTCGCTCGCGCGCCGCCCCTCTCCCCTGCTCCCTCGCTCGCGTGCCGCCCCTCTCCCTCTCCCTGCAAAGCTCCGCGCGGCGGCGACGGTGGCGCGCGGATCCGAATGTGGCGACGGTGGCGCGCGGCTCCGGACGTGGCGACGGGCGGCGCGAGGCTCCGCGCGGCATCCCTGCTGCGCGACCACGGCGGTGGGGTGCGGAGCTAGTGGAGCGGCAGCGGTGGCCTGTGCGGAGGTGCTGGGCGGGCGGAGGTGACGGGCAGAGCGGCGGCCGGGCGGAGCGACTGCGGGCACCGGCGATGCGGCGGGGAGCAACAGTCGGAGTGGTCCCGCTGTTTACCGCGTCGTCCGTTGTCTCTCTGTATTTACCGGTGTCAGACATGCTTTAGTGTGTACCGGTTGGGATAGAGAGTTCCAGTGCGGAAGAAAAACGGGAGAAAAACGGTAAAAGTACATGACGTGGCGTTTACCGTGCGTCTTTACAGACGCCGGTGCGAACAGCCTTACATGTCATATACACATCGACATCTTCTTCTTAAAAAAACAAATGGGATTGTAGTGAATTGGAATAAATGGAACCCACTCGCTGAGTTTTCAGTATTGTGCGTTCATCCAAAAACATCAGGAGGTTTAAGGCTTACAGTTAATGCATGTTTGTGTCCAATTCCTGTTTCCGTTTGGACGGCACATCTGTAGTCCCCTTCACGTCAAGCGCAGAACAATTCTGGATAGGGACTAACCTACTGGACTGGGCTACTGGCCCGGGTACCAGCAATACAGCAATTGCCCTACGGAGTACATGAAACAGTGAGGCTATTCATGATTCTTTGCGATTTGAAGATCACCCGCTTGTGCGCGATTATTGAGACAAAAGCTGTCATGGCATGACCAGCTTCGACACACTTTACAGGTCAAGACACTGCACTTGGGGATTAGAGTGCATTGATTCAGAAGTAAGCCACTGATTTTTTGAGTATATATAACAGAGAGATCATAAAGCAAACGCTGTTCTGGAAAAGGATGGAGCGATTTCTAGCAATGATGCATTTTGTGCTTAACCAAAGATTGCCGATAACGACATCGGCTAAGGAAGTTTTTAGATGCAAGGTGGTTTACGGTTTCAGTTTCCATTTGGGTTAAGAACAGGGCATCTTCCCAGTTCCCTGCATCAAAACTCAACGCAGCATACAAGCCTACCGGGCAATTCACCCTCTTCTTGGATCACTCTTTTAGCATTTAACTCCTTTTGAGCTAGTTTTAAGAAAGGAGCTAATTTTGTACGCGTGGCCAGTCAGTAACCAATAACAGCATCTGGAAATAGTATGCGTGAATCTCTTTTGGCACAAAGCAGAAAAGCGCCATTGTATGACACACCACATTGTGTCTTACAAAGAATAGTAAATTCGATCAGCATCAGTGATGGTACATCTGTACCTGTTGATCAATGGGGCTTCAATTCCCTCAAATGCCGGGCCCTGGAAATGATAAATATTTAACATCATCGTATAATTTTATACATAATATCCGAACATATGAGTGGTTCCAATAATAATCAAGAGTAGAAAGCATAACATTACGCCAACATTAAATTAGTCATTCTTACCATTTCGAGGGATGATCTATGCCAAGGCCATTGCAGGTAAGTATCATACCCTTAAATCTTGTAAGGTACTCCTGAAATATAAGAGAAACTATAAGTCGAATTGCACAAATGATAAATAATGTGAAGGGACTGCTCTGCTGTCTGACAGAAAACAGTAAAATCTTACACGCAAAGTATATTGATTGATCTCGTAACAGCCCGAAAGGTCATATTCTAGCCGCTTAGCCGGATCACTTAAAACTGAAAAAAGAAGAGAGCCAAAGATATAAATTAGTAAAGTTTGAGAGCAGTTAACGATTGTGTATAGTAGTGAGGTCATCCGTTCTTATTTCTGTGGAGTAAGAAGGATTGTAAAGGCTAAGTGTCCAAATACTATGGGCAGGAATAATACCCTTGTATGCTTCATTAATCTCCTGAAATTTAGCTGTGACATCGTTATCACCCTTATGCTTGTCTGGATGCCACATCTATAGAGGAAGTATGAGTTGCAATAAGTTTATCTATAAACTGTCTTTGCATGGATGATACGTGATATTTTCTTGAAGAACCGGGGTCAGACAACAGCATACCAAAGCTAATCTTCTATAGCTCAATTTGATGGTGTCATCAGATGCGTCATAGTCAACCTCCAGAACTTTGTAGTAGTCCTGCAATCACAATGAAGTTCTTGAAACAAAAGTGGTGCATAAGACAATAAATAAATGGATGAATTACTGAACTGTTTGAGAAGCATATATGTCACATTGCGATGGACATTGTTCAGAAATTCAGAATATGGACCTGAACCGCATTTGGCCCACCGTATAGGTGGACTGCAGTAAAAGGATATGTAAGACATACTATAACATCAACAAAGAGCTAACGGACACAGAACAAAACAAATCAACTAGATCTAGGAGTGTATCAAGAAAAATAGTGAGTGGCCATATAATGGTACAAAATGCACCTTTTTTAATAAATAGATATAGATCAAATGTAATGAGCATGGGTTTTACATGAGACAGGTCATAAGCACTTCACATGAGAATATCAGAAGGATATAATTGCATGACGACCTTTTTCTTTAGTTCCACACCATATTGAGCGCCAGAAAACCATAAAAACATTTAACAACATCAGTTAAATCCACATAGTAGATAGCATCTGCTAGAAAAAGAATTCGGTCGAAGTGTTACACTTGACAAGGAACGACTAAGTAACTAAATATACAAGTATCTGTTCACTTTCTGAAAGCAACAACTACAACGCCTGTGGCTGGAGGGAGGAGGCCATATGGTAGTCAAATCTATTTATGCACAGCAAACATGAAGTAGAAAGTTTATGTCAAGAACCTATTTAGAAAACCACGAGCACAATTTCTGTACCAAATTTAGCTCTTCAGAGAACCAATGTAAACAATATAATGCAGAGCATGACACAGCACGAAATCATCATGCAGTTTAAAAGCCTGACCAACAGTTCGCAAAGGTGAATACTGTGCCAGCAGTGCAATGAAAGTATTGTTTCAACAAGTGTGTGTTACTGAAGAGACATGTTTAGTTCCATCAAGCATGGAAGCTTGAATTGTGCAAGGCCTAGGATTCTCAGAGAGCCGAATGGGGTCTCCCTCTACCAAAGATTTTTCTTGCCTGCTAGCGAGGCCATGAAAGGGAACCAAACGTGTCCAGAATGATACGTCAAGCTTGCAACAACTATGAATCATACATGATTCAGAAATAGCAAAACATTCAGTTCATCGGCCTATAGCAGATACAAGACCAGACCAGCAAGCTAACAGAGTTCTCATGAAATCATTATAGCTAATACTATGCAAGTCATTGTCTGGTTCACGAGTCATTACCAATCTACCTCTGAATAGGGATCATTTTGGCCGCTCCATCTCTGATCAGCACTAAATTTAAAAGCGGCTGTGAATATTGTGAATAGAGTTGAACTGAAAGTACTTGTGCAGCAGACACAAACTGGAATACGACCTACAATTCAGCAGGCTAAACAAGGCACTCGATACGGTTGAGCTGAGCAAGCCTAATTTTGGCCACTTCGAAAGGAACCATACGGCCCTGTGCAGTCCACTAGTGAGATGCAATATTACAGTACAGCCACAACTATTAGGAGTAGTTCAATCACTGGCACACTAAAAGAAGCTCGAAAATAAACCAATCAAAAATAGCTGAGACTCTATCCGCCTTTTCAGGCCGAAGTACACTACGATTAGCCACCTCCCCTCCCCGCCTGAGTAGGAAGCACTCTCAGCCCAAAATTTCCAAATCCGGTGTTGTCCACATGGTCGAGCTGAAGCTAAAGGTCCGCGAATCGAAGCTGAAAGGCCTAGAACACCGGATATCTGGAAAGAACAGGTGGGCAGGAGATCGGAGAGGAATCGCTTGCGGTGGTTACCTTATGGAGAGGCTCCTTGCTTGTTCCGGCCATAAACCGTAACAACTCATCACCTCGAGCTCGCTTCGCGCCGCCGGGTTCCCTTCTTCCGCTCGCGCGTTGGGATTCTCGGGCCCGTCTCGGCGGATTTGGGAGGAAGCGGAGTCGATCGATCGAATGGGTAGGTGGGATCGGAGTTCCTGACGACTTCCCCTACCTTTTCTGTTTTCTCTGTTTATTTTCCCTTATTATATTTTGCGTGATGGATATGGGATAACAGGGATAGGTGATGACGTGGATCTTACCCGCACAGTCCTTTCGTGTCGCTGATGATGCAGGGATGAAAACGGATCCTCCGGACCGATATCATTAATATTATATTATATTTGTTTTTATATTTTTTAATAGATACATCGTACAGATACGAATATGGATGGTCTCGGTTACAAATACAAATAAATACATATCGAATACAGAATGAGTCGGAAGCAAACAATATCAGTCACGAATATTTTCTCAGATATTAAATAAAAACGATATAAATATACATCTAATTTTTTGTAATTGTTTGTTCCCTCCACAGGCCTAAATTCCAACTAGTTTATGTTGATACAATCAAATTAACAATATATGACATGCCATTTACCAAGTCCAACAACATAGATACATAGCAAAGATTTATAGACAAACAAAGAGAGTCTTTTGGGTGATTATACGACAGGCTACCGTATATACGATATAAATAAAGCAAACATATGTCTAACATATATTTGGCAATTTGAATGAAACACCAAGTGGCATGGAAGGGATACAGATCAATAAATAATCTATGCTCAACTATATCAAAGGATGTTTAACTAAAAATGGTGAATCTAAATATTAGATTAGATAGAAAAATGCTTTGAAAAAACCCACAACTCACATCACTTACCAATCTAAAAAATCTTTGTGTGGTTTTATCAAATAAGACAAATAAATAAAATTCAAATAACTCTAAATGGAACACCAAGAGATAGATTATATTTTTAGAAAAAGTTTGATGCTAGTTTCATATTTTGCTGATTTAATATAAATTAGTTATCAATTTTAGGAATTAAATCTGATTTCTATTAATATATAACTATTCGAATCAAATATATGATTCGATTATCCGGGTTATCTGACCAGATATCTGATGTCTCATGGATAATGCCCTTTCTATATCCAGATTCGATATCCGAATAGATAGTCGAATAAACTATCCGATTTCGTATCCGACGTGCGAGAAAACATACGGATATTCAAAAAATATATCCGAATCGTTATCCGAGCTCTTTCGGTCCGTCGAAATATATCTGTACTATGTTCACCCCTACCTGATGCTCCGTCCGTGAGAGGCCATGTCCGTAGAGGGCTTATTACTTAGTTGTGCGCACTGGGTTTGGTATCCGATATTGAAGTATGGATATGGAGAAAAATTTGCTGCACCAGAGAACTTTAAACCGCACGCTAAACAAACGTATGATCCTCGTTCCTCTATTTTCAGCGGAATTCAGTATCGTCCGCTAACAAGTGGTCCTGAGCGGATCTCACGGCCGTCAGCCAGCCCCAACCAACCACCTCGCTTCGTGTTCGCGCCCATTCGATGCCGCCATCACGATCGTCCGACGCCGCCCTCACCCTCGTCGCGCCGCCGCGCTGGCTGGCTAGGCCACGCACCCAACCCACCACCGCGAGGAGCCACTACCGCCATCGCACTCACCGCCAATGTCGCGAAGAGCAGCCACCGCCATTGCAAGGAGCCGCCACCA